>CM031236.1:399449121-400771621 GCA_018340775.1 Taxus wallichiana var. yunnanensis
TCTTAATGTCACCATGTACATTTTTTGGATTGCAACATACTATAAATCTCGTACTTGAGCTTATAAAATTTCTCAAGTCTACTTTCATATCACACTCAAAATTTTAAGACACTCAACCAAGAAATATGATTTAATGAATTTCATGCAATGACATCTAAGAGTGTATTTATACATGATTTACATCATCTAAAGCTCAAATATGAAGTTAAAAAGACTTAAAATAGGAAGAGGATGTTCCTTTCTTTGTGTAAATCCACCCTTTTGTGTAAGGTGAAATTATCACTTAACAATCGGTGGTGTCGAAACCACCTTAGTATTTACATAGCCACCCTTGAAGGAATCAATGAATGTTGCTCGATTCCCCTACATACATTGGTATGTTTGTAAATGTTAATATAATATTTTCTTAAACATAGAACCACTTCAAGTTAACTTAACATCAAAGGTGTCTATATTACCTTGAACTTTTCTCTGCCTTTGTGGACCTTTTTACTCTTTTTCCTTCTTTCTTGACTAAAACTTATCAAAAAATAAACATTAGGAAATGTTCTGAAATACCTTTTCTTATCAAGATAAGTGGCCTATTTAGTTCATTTTGATAATAATTTATGATCCAATTTAGATCACACCTCTCAATCAGTCTCCAAAATATTAGAAAATCATATGGTCAAAAAATTTCTTCCCCACTTCCTCTTTCAAATACCACATAAATTTTGTCTTTTCGGCCTAATTTTCCAAATCTCCTACTCTCCTTTCCTTGGCACTCCCATTTTGTGAAACAACATCTTTCTCTGACTCCTCTTAGACATTAGGAGTCAAATCTTCAATGTAAGGTAAAGAAGGGAACTTCTTTTCCTAGCATGGAAGGCTCAAAGAGAAGTAAGTTTTCAACATTCATAATGGAATAAATATCAATATAGAGGAAATTCTAACTTGAAACATTCTTTCCCTACTTGTACCTATACTTAGTTTCCACCTAGCTAACCTTAGCATTATTTTATATAAAACACCTCTAACTGGTAATAATGCACGATTCTTAGTGGCTCAAGATGCCGATGAATCCTACCCTTTGTTGAGAAATAATACCCAAATATTATATTTAGGTAACATTTCTTGTGATTTAGAGATTTCTATAGGAAAGTTTAGGTGAGGAACATGTATAATTTATGTGTCTCATCATGTGCCCTTATTCCCCCTTCCCTACTATGTGAAATGAAATTTGCACCATATGTTATGTTGAACTATAAATTGTTTTTTTCAATGTTTTTGAGGTGAAAATATTGAGAATTTCAAGCAATTTTGATGAAGAAAAAGTCAATAAAGAAATGATGTTACCAAGGATTGTTTATTTGTCACCATTGCACTCCAAAAAAACATCAATGAAAAAAATTATGATTTAAAAATAAATAAATACAATATAATTGTTTTTCAGTTATAAATAATATTTTACAATTACAAATAGTTACATTGTATGTTTTTAATTATTTAGAAATATATACACATATTATTATATATAATATTTGGTTTTGTAAAATAAAATAAATTATATATAGCTTAAATTATTTAGGATAATATAAAAGTATTAAATTTAATTTATTTTACATTTTTATTATTTTGTGTTTTGAACATTCATTAATTGTGTGTATTTATATATAACATTGTTGTAATTTAAAAAAATAAAATCAAATTTTATAATTAAACAATAAAAGAAAAGAAAATTTTAATTTATTTATTTTTAATGTACAATGATATATAATAATTCAATTTTGAGAAAGTAAATTAATGCAATATTTGTTCCAAACTATAAATCAACAAAACAATTGTTGCATTGAACTAAATCAACCTAGATGTCATTGTCATTATTATCCCCATCATCTTCTATCATGACATTACAGTCTATATCCTCATAGGAGTACTCATCACCCTAATCAAGATCATACTCCTTAACTAACTACTCCTCGAAATTTGGATCATCAACTATGACAGATGGTTTCTTGATTTGTAAACACAACTTCAAAATTATATAGGTTTTAGGTAATTATTTATATATTTGTAGTTCTTCACAACTAATTAAACACAATACATGTCTTCTTAACACGTAGCCCTCTAATTGGACCCATTAGGTGAAATTTTTGTGTCCCATCCCAAGGATTTCAATTATTTGCACACTTCCTTTATTTCCCTCATATGGTAAAATTATGCGACAAAAAGTCATGATAAAATGAGGTGTAATAATGTATGTATGTAATAACTTATATATAATAAAAAAATACAGTATAAAATAACATCCATATAACTTATAGATTTGTGCATATTCTTATCTTTAATCATTTTCCTCAAGCTATGAGTGGCTAGATCCCCTTAGTCTCATCTTATGGGCATTATCTTACGTAATATTTATCCCTACTTTAATTGTAATATAATTTGTAGAATATTTAATTAATAAATTTGGTTAAATAACTATTTTTTTGACCTTGATCTAACTAGTTGTCACATAATTTATTTTTGTTTTTACACAAGGAGGTTTAATATTTCTTCTCTTTACATCTATATTAAACTTGTAAATTATAGATTTGAAAAAATTGTAAACAACTATAACATTTTTAAAATATCTAAATATACACAATAATTATCCTTTAGATGCCTCCTCATTATCCGAAACCTTTATGTTGTAAACTTGTCAATTATTTTTGAACTATTGTGGGATGATTTTCAACCCTTAAGTGGAATGACCTTGAACTATTGTATTTTAGGTGGAAATTTCTATAAAACAATGTTTTAATATGGAAACAAAGTTTTTAAATAACTATGAAAAAAATAATTGAATGTGAAATATGCTAAAGTTTATAAAATTAAAAAAATAAATATTATTAACTAACAAATACGTAAAATTAAAAAACCAAAAACCTATAAATTAAAAAATTAAAATAATAAGTTTTTGTTGGCGAGAAAATTTGTCGGGTGGGAAAATTGATGGTTATCTTGCCAATGTCTTCGGGACTCTAGGTCCCTCTGCTTGGGTGGTGCAACTCCACTTATTATGCATGCATGAAATATAAATCATTGGTGACCGATCGACAGGGATCCAACAGGAAACTCCACCGACCCTACAACAAATGCTTGTAATCGCTTGCAAGAGGGGAATTTTCTAAGAGAGGGGATTAATGTTACGGGTAGAAAATAAGATTCATACAACCATTAACTAGAAAATTCCAACATAAATATACTTAGAAGAAAAAAATTTCCCAAGTGGCAATAAGATGAGTTAAGATTAAATACTCAAAGTTTCTAAAACCTCCTAAAAAATAGGCATGAAACTCCCTCTTTCTTCATTGATGCTTTGGAAAAATTGTACATAGTTTGAAGTAGAAGAACATAGAGAAAGGGACAAGAGGAAATAGCTATCTCCTTTGTTTCTTCATAAGTAGTGATCTCTCATGAGTATACAAAATTGACAACCCTTAAGCAAGCGTATGCATTAAATTATATAGACCCAGAAAAGAATCTTCATCTACCCCCCATGTTTCTTTTCACTTGTCCTCACAAAATGTGATTCTTGACATTCCTAGGAATGAAATTAAGTTCCCTTTTATATTAATAAAGGGAAAATTATTATAATTTTTGCTAAATCCACATTTAAATGAATAGGATGAACTTCGTGATTACTTACAACGAAGAATTAGAAAGGGGTAGAGAAGAGGAGGAAGAATGAAGAGAGAAGGGAAGAATTCTCCAAAGTGTGAGTGGGGATATCTCTTCCTTCGACAAAGATCTTATTGGCGATGATCGCAACCTCTGCATGATGCACAAACACCTGGACCTCGAATGAGTGTTTAAAAACACTGTTCCAATATTTCCCAATGTGAGCTTAGGATGAACACATGCAATGCCCATGATGATCCTCCTTGAAAATTTACTAATGAACTCCTTTAGCTCATTGATATCACCCTGACTGACTCACTTTGACTCACCCAACTCCCCAAGAGATGGTGATGGATCCACCCGTTGTGCCTTGTGATGCTCTGTTATGCTTTTGAACACAATTGAACTCAAGATGATGCTTCCAAGACCTTTGTGAAGTTCTTGTTCCTCTGTTTGAGCTATGAAATCATCTCATTATCCCATGGAGAGTCCAAAAAAGAAATATGAGTGAAAGTGAAGCCATCTACAAATTTTTTCTCTCAAAATGATGACTTTCTATTTTTAGCAAGTAGGGTCGTGACCTGCTATTTTGGGACATTGTTTGTTTTACTCCAATTTCACTTTCTAGAACCTTCTGACACATTCTCGTACTCTTCATTTTTGCTGAGGAATTGATATTTTTATCACATTTCTATTTTTAGCAGGTTATTTTTGGGGACCTACTATTTTGGGAAAGTTGTCATTTTTACCTTACTTTCCATTTTGCATCTTTCTTGATTGTCCTAAGTGATCAAACTTGTAATTTGGGGACTTACCATTTATAACATGTAGAAGAGCATAGGATATGCTATTTTTAGAAAGTGGAAAAAATGGCCTCGGTTTGTGACAAGAACAACATTTTTGGATTTGGCTCATCATCGCGAACTCGTGCTCTAATTTTCATCATGATTCGCTCACCATAAAGCTCAAAAATAAAAAAATGAAATTTTTTGCTTGGTGAGAGCTTCGGCCATGGAGCTAAAATGACAGCCATTAATGGAGTTGTAGATATTTTTTACAGGCTTTAATTTCCCTCGATTTCTATGAAATCAAATCCATTGGGATAGGTTTTTTTGTTTGGAGTTTATGTTCACAATTTCAACTTCATCCGATTGCCAGATTGATGGGAAATTTGACGAATGGGAGGTAGGGCACAAAATGAAGTTTTTGTTGAATTAAATAATCCAGGAATTATTTTAAATTCCATGAATTTCTGCTGATGACCTTTGAAAATTAGGAAGTCTTAAAAAATTTTCATCTCAATTTGTGCTCTAGATGATGAGATATGAGTGTTTCTTCGATCTTGCCTACGAGGGTTTTTGACAGCACACGGGCATGGGTTTTGCTTAAATATATTAATTTATGCATTGTTGAAATGATAAAGGAGGATGAATAGATGATGGAGGTTCCACGAGAAGGTGTGGAAGCGAGCTAATGGAGGATTGAAGGAATTGTCGACAATGGAAGCTTCATGTGCGTGCGCGAAGGAAGAACGAGAAGTATCTTATGGCAGCACAAAAACCAAAAAACTTGTAAATTTTAAATATATTGTGAGGATAACACTTTTGTGTACCAATTACACTAAGGGATTGGTGCATTTTGTGTAAAAAGGTGTGCCCCATCCCTATTGGACCACTTGGTGGATTTTTGTTGGCCGAGGCAGAAAGGTGAGGGGGCTAAGAAAATGTGCACAGGGGCTTAGATTGAAAAAAGGGGCTTAAAGGAGGTCACATTGGGGTCCTGGGGATTAAATTTTAGGGTGGAACATTTTCTTGCACCATGTGCACTAATTCCTTGGTGCACAAAAGTGTGCCACTCTCCCATTGGTCCAAATTTCACCAAAAATGACTAACTCCTTTACCTTGTGGAACAACTTGTCGAGGCCATATCTTGAGTTCCCGAATAGTTTTTGGTTCTTCCTTATATGAATTTGAATGAAAAATTCCTTATGAATCCAATTATGGTGGTAGCTTACCTTGATTCTACTTGAAACTTCCTCAAATTGGCCCATTTTGATCAAGATTTCTAGTTGTCCCTACGAAGAATGAGATTCCCTAAAAATTTCAAAGGTTTTATGAAAAATCTGATGATTCCAACTTTTAGAGGATTATATTATATTTCCAATGATTATTTTTTCCCTTCTAAATCCTTACATAACTCCTTGAATCATCCACCGAAGATTAGGTACCTGTTTTGATTGCCTTCTCCTTGTGGTGAGACTAGGTTGCATGGGTGATTGAGGGATTCAGAGGAGAGGAGGTGAATTTTATTACACCATATTAAGCAAGGATTTGGTTCAATTGGTGAAAAAATTGCACCAATCTCCCATTGGCTAAAATTTGAATGTAGAAATTTGACCAACTGTTGGAGTTTGACCTTGGGGAGTTGCTTTCATCGGGACCATATCTCGAGCTTCGGGAGGAGTTTTTTGGTAAAATTTTATATGATTCAACCTAAAAATTACCTTCTTAATCCAACTATGGGGTATAATCTCTTGATTTTGACATTTTATCCCTGAAAATTAGGATTTTTGTTTTGACTCTAAGGTTGTATATGTAAAAAACTGGTTATAGACATAATGCGCCTGGGTGTTGTGAAGAATATGATATTTACATACTCTATGGATGTAAAATATATTTTTGACGATATTTTTTTCACTCCTAACTCCTTCTGGAGCTTCCAAAATCATGTCCTGAAGCTCGGGGCTGTTTTCACACAAGGCACTTTGCTTAAGCCTTCAAGACCCACTTTTTAAAAACTGCTCCAAAAATTCTAGAACCTCAAGTATCTTCCAAAAATGATTGCAAGATATATTTATCTCTCTGATACACTTCCATAATGATTTTATTCCTTTTATCCACTCTAAGGGGTGTGCACCAACTTCAAGAAGATCATAAAATGGCCTTTCCCAAGCTTTCCAAAAGGTCTGTCTTGATGGATCTTGACTTAAAAGAATTAAAAATGACTAGATACCCCTAAATCACCTATGGAAATGACAATAAAATGCATGAGACTACTTCAGATAGATGGGATATGACTGACTCGGGGATTAGGGTGATGTGAAGGAGGGCTCAAAATGACCTTTGAGTAAAAATTTTCAGGTAGGGTATGGTTGTCATGCTTGAAAATTGGGAATTTTATTGTTACACATTTGCATGACAATAATATTAAAGAAAATAATTTCCTAAACGTTTTGCAATGATTCCTTGATATATGTGAGAATGAGGAGGTCAAATAAATGAATTCCAAAATCCCTAGCTTATCATTCACAACCCACACTCAAAGGGATGACATAGACACGGTTATAGGAAAACCACACTCTTTATTGACACAAAATCCCTTCTCCTATAGAATATGAGGAAATATACCTCTTAGCCCAATGATTGATTACTAAATAAAAACATCACTCTTATAGGCTCTTGGCTCTACTCTCATCCTTCTTTTTAAGATAATTTTATTTATTTCACTCTCTGACTTTGAGTTCCTTGAAAAGTAAGCTTATTTTACTTATATCCTTCCCTTTCCAAATTGACTCCAACTCTTCCACTCCCTCTAAATTTGAATCACCCAACCCACACCCTCCTATGCACCTCTCGAGTCCTAAATTTCTTGTAAAATCCTCCCATGTGGAAAAATTTAAGTATTACTTGAGTTTTCCATCCAATTTGGGTGAAAAGATTAGTCTCAACAGACTAGTAGTTACAAAATTATTGCATGTGCAATCACAATAATTATGAAACAACCACTCTTGGTGTCATTTTCACCATCGCCAATACAAGAGGTAAATTAACCTCTAGGAAATGAAGGGGATTATCTTTATATCCATCTTCTTTCTCTTTGACATCATTCCAAAATTTCAATGATGTTTCCAAGATTTTGTATAATATTTGTTCACATGTGTAACTTTGTCGTAAGCTTATAAGTCACATAAGCACAACATACGAGAATAAACATGCATAAGAGAAATCGAACTCATGTTTTTAGGTGATGCATCTTGATTTATTGTGGAATTAGATGCTCCTACATTAGATGTCCAAAGTAATTAAATATTTCATGAGGTCTTTCTCATAATATCTCTATGAAATCCTCAATGATGTTTTCGTACTTGAAAAATTTGGATGGGCTCATCTAAGCTGCATTTTCAACTGATTTTTAATGTCTCCCCTTAGGGAAAATTAAGAGCAATTTGGATTCTCTAAGAAGCCCTTATGGTAAAAATACACCAATATGATTTTCCTTCAATAAACCCTTATGAGAAAATGACAACAGTCTGATTTCTTTAATATATTAAAGAAAAATCATTAAAATGAAAATACCCACATGTTGGGAAACATAGATAAAGCCTCTAATGACATGGATTTGATTGAAAAATCGGATTCACATAAAAATCTGAATTTTTCTCTTTTTAATTCAAACTAAAATTAAATAATAAGTAAAAATATCCATTGTTGGTGAAATCTTCCAAATGAATGGCTCTAACTAGATGAAAATGGTGCTTTAGGGTAGAACTTGACTATATGCAAACCCTAGCATAAAACCCTCTTTGAATCACAACTAAAATGATATTCATAGGGGATCAAAGATGAGTTGTTTAATTCTCTTTCTAAACAAATCATCCTCTGTATTTTGTTGAGCCATTTGTATCCTTACACTTGTATTCCCCTATTATACTTTGCTTGAGACATTTCATTATAACCTAAACATTATGGCATGAATACTTATTAATATAGTTATCACTAATTAGCTTTATTTTGTGGTATTGTGAGTACGCATTTATTCTCTTGATTACAATAATATGTTTGATTGATGATGCATGTGATGCCTCTTGTTGTAAGAAACTTGTATATGTAAAAACTCACATGCAACCAAAAGGAATCATCTATAAATAAGGAATCATCAGCAGCAACTCGCATGCAACAAAAGGACTTGTCAGCAGCAAAGCGTCCATAGTCAAAGGAGGTCACACATGTGAATAAGCCATGATCCTGAGAAGCTCATGGAATGTGGACATTACACTTGAGTCTACACATGTCAAGGGAAGAAGAAAATACAATTCCAACATGAGAACTAGGAGATGAATTAACTTCAACATTTGATTATGTGTTAACTCAATAAGGAGATAACCAATTAAATTCATGATTTAGGAACTTATTGATCAAAATTTTTAGTTACTTGAGTAATTTGACTGATATGTAAACACCTGTTGATTAATTCTTTGCATGCATCTAGTCGCCATATTTTTTGGTTAAGATCTTTTACTTTATCTAATTCGAATTTTTGTTGGAACTCGTTTATTCACACTTCTATTTTAGTGAGATATAAAAATGAAAGATTAATGGTGTTTGAGATATAGAGAGATAGATATCGATCAATAGATAGAGGAATTGTTTTATTTCCAATTATAATCTTCATGCCAATGCAATAAAAAGTTTGAGTTCTATTCATTAGCTGTAGTCATAGGCCTTAAGAGGGATTAACACCTAAGGAAGGGCCCACTTGCGGTGTTCTAACCCCTCTCCTTTGTTTTTTATTTGATTTATTGCATGAATAGATTAGCAAAAATACATTCCTTTATCTGTATTTTGTTTTCACATGCTTTTCTTTAGAATTAGTATTTACTTCCAGTCTGAATTTAGTTTGTTTCTAAGCATTGTTATTTCGAATTGTAGTAGTGAAAAAAATTTACCTCACTACCTCTTGAATATCTATAAATGTGGATACAACACTGACATTATTGAATGTCTATGTCCCTTGGTTTGATAATTAAATGAAATTATATTAATGAACAACATATTAATTTTGCTGCAAGTTAATTTGCACCACCATTTTTGGCGTTGTTATCAAGGATACTGCCAAGTTATAAGGTTTTTGAGAGGTTTTTCATTTCTTAGAAGTAGTTTAGGTTTTAGGAAATTCACCTCCAACCAACCCCACCACTAATTTCCATTGTTGAGTTGAGATAGTTGATGCATGCACCATCCAAGAGATTCCCATGGTAGATTTTTACCTAATCCACAAGTAACACAAATCTCTTCATACAATTCTAAAGAATATATACTTTCCTCTATACAAGGTTTGTTGTTTGAAGATCCCTTCCTAAGTGAAAGTTCTGAAGTTACTCCTGAGTAGCTAGAAATGGCAGAAGAAGTAGACCAAAATATTGAAAATGGGGCAACTACCTTTGAGTTTCCCATTACCAACGATGATGAAGTTGCTTATGAATAATATTTCTCCCTCAGTCTTGCCTAACTTTTGTGGATCCATGACTAAAGACCCAGACACCTTTCTATTTGAGTTTGAAATTTTATGTAGGATCTATGATTATACCATATATGCACATAAATTGAAGCTATTCCCTGCTACACTCAAGGATGAATCCTTGAGATGGTTCACGGGTTTAGGGAGAAATGTTTTAACCACTTGGGAAAAAATATATATAGAAAGATATTTTAAATGACATGGCCACTCAATTAGATGCTCTTCATGCCAAGAAGAAAAGGGAAGATGCAAAGGAAACACTCAAAAATTTATGACATGCATGTAGAAGAAAACAATATGAATGAAGATGTAGAGGATTAGCTAACATTGTAGAAGAAAAGGAGGTTTCACCTGAATTTAGGATGATAGAAACATAAGATGGACAAGTCTTTTATGTTGGTAAAAGGAAATAATGGCCACCAAGACAAGGAGGTATGTCATAAGACCCTATGCCAACATTTTAAAATTGGTCTAGTAATCCATATATGTAACCCCCACCTTGGGCTAAACAAAATAAAGGTTGGGATCTATACCTTGCCAATGAAAAAACCTCAATTTTCAAGCCAACCAAAATGGAAACAACCCCCTCAATCATGGAAGCATCCTTGGAGAGGAGGTTAGACATGGAACAACCCACCTCCTAATTACCAAAAATCTTACCAACAACCTCTATATCTACGACAACAAGCTCTAATGTCAAATCCCCAACCTGGTTCTCATCTAAAAGAAACTTAGCTACCGGCACAAACAATGCCTAACCCCAACAATAAATCTTCTCAGCCAACCTACACCACTGAACCAGCTCAATACCATATTTATTTTGTTGATGTTGATAATATCCATCTCCGCTCAGGAAGAGCACTTCCTCCACCAAGTAGACCCACTATTACAGAGATTACATATGAACCACACATGTTGTATACTTGATTCACAACAAATCCGAAGATGTTGTAAGCTTATCCACAACAACTTGATTAGAATTCTAGCAAGGGTAAAGTGCAAGCTAATGATCCACCATTTCCTGAAAGATTACAAGAAAAGAAGACTGACCTCAAATCAGAATCTGATTTTGATTTTGTCAACCAATTGAGGGATATTTGTGTCAAAATTCCATTAATTCAAGACATTAAGGACATGCCTATTTATAACAAGTTGGTTAAGTACCTATGCATAAAGAAACTAGGAATAAAGAGAAAGGATCCATCTACTATGCAAGTTATTGGGAAGCTAGCTGATATTATGCTTAGAAATTTTATTATTTCCAAGTATATAGATCCAAGAAGTCCACTAGTAAACGTTTCAATTAATGGCACAACAATAAATAACACTCTTTGATTGACTTGGGGGCAGCCATAAATGTCATGACTAAGTAGATCATGGATGATTTGAATTTGGAAGGGCTAAGGCCAACAGCTACAGTCTTACAACTTGCAGATAGATCAATAGTGAGACCAGAAGGAGTCCTTGAGGACATAGTGGTAGTGGTAGACTCTTGGGAATACCTTGCTGAATTTATTGTTCTTAAACCAAAAGAAAGTTTAGGAGGATATCCTATCATCCTAGGAAGGCCATGGTTGGCCATTGCTGATGCATTCATAGGTTACAGGTCTGATAATATGATTATTTCCAATGGAAGTGGAACCAAAAATCTTATGTTTTATCCTCCTGCACAACCATTGAATGAAGAATATCAAATAATTTGGGTAGAAGAACCAGAAGTAGATCAAATTTTGTACAACAAATCATGATGCTAGAAAAATCATGTACAATTAAAGGACAAGAGGAAGATTTCATTCTCTCCAATGTCTTGTAAAATAACTATGGAAGAAACGAAGAAGTGGATAATAGAATAAGGTGTTTAAGTTGTCCCTTTGATCAAGTTCTACCACAACAAAGCACCATGAACATTCCAGGTAAGAATTGCATTCTTCATCAACTCCTTCCTCATGATTGTATACTAAATTCTGTCAGCAGTAATGTGTGCTCAATGTCTAATCTCTCCAAGAAAGTGGAGATAACCTTAGGAAATCCACTGAACATGAACAAGATGCTCAATACACAACAAGAGAAGTTGCTGATAAATATTCTTCAAAAACATAGAACAAAATTTGTGTGGGATTATAGAGACATGTGTGGAATTCATCCTAATCTCTACACACATAAGATTTATATCAAGGAAAGTTGTAAGCCAATCAGGCAGCCACAAAGAAGAATGAACCCAACAACGTGAGAGAGATATTGTGAAAGGATAATTGAAGAATTTATTGGATGCTTGATTCATATATCCAATCTCAGATGGTCATTGAGTGTCACCCCTTGTAATTGTGCCAAAGAAGAATGGAAAATGGATGATATGCATGGATTATATAGAGATGAATGCAACAACAAAGAAAGGTCATTTTCCTCTTCCCTTCATTGATCAAGTACTTGACACTTTGGTTGGTAAGAAATATTTATCTTTTCTTGATGGATATAGTGGCTATAACCAGATTCAAATTACACTAGAAGATCAGAAAAAAATACCTTCACATGTCCATGGGGAACTTATGCTTATTCAGTTCTTCCTTTTGGCTTATGCAATGCACCTGCTACATTCCAAAGGGTAATTTTAAGAATTTTATCAGATCTAAAAATGATTGCATGGAGGTATACATGGATGATTTCATAGTACATGGAAACACCTTTGAGGAGGCCATGCAAAATATAGATAAAGTATTGAAGAGATGAAAAGAACACAACTTGTCCTTGAGTAATGAAAAATGCTACATGATGATGTCTAAAGGAATAGTGTTGGGACACTACCTTTCTTCCAATGGAATTCAGGTTGATCCAACAAAGGTATCCATTATAATAAATCTTCCAACACCAAATAAGCAAAAGGATGTCAAGATTTTCCTAGGACATGTTGGTTATTATAGAAGATTCATACAAGATTTCAGCAAGTGGCAGCTCCATTGTTTGCATTATTGGGAAAGGATGCTGCATTTGAATGGAATAAAAATGTGAGACTGTGTTTCAAACCTTGAAGCAATTGTTAAAAAAAACCCCTTGTATTGAGAGGAACTAATTGGAATCTACCATTCCACATTCATACTAATGCTTCAGACCATGCCATTGGAGCTGTTTTGGGATAGAAGGATGGAGTTATCAACTATGCAATTTATCATGTGAGAAAGAACTTGTAACATGTTGAACTTAATTGCATAGTCATAGAGAATGAATTCTTAGTAGTTGTTTACACTATCAACAATTTCAGGTGCTACATCATAGGTTATCCAATATTCTTTCATATTGATCATGCAAGAATTAAATATTTGATTAGTAAACTAGTTTTGAGAAACAAAATAATTAGATGGTTACTACTCTTACAAGAGTTTGATGTCACTATTGTGGAAAAACATGTCAAGGAAAATGTGGTAGCATATTTCCTTTTAAGAATGGACACCAATGATGAAGATAAAGTAGTAGATGAATCTTTTCCAGATGATCATTTATTTTCTATCTCTAAAAAAACTCCTTGGTATGCAGACATAACTAACTATTTGGTTTCAGGTAAAACACCTCCACACTACTTATATTCTAAAAAGAAATACATAGTTGAGAAGAGTGTGCATTTTTCTTGGATAGCTGGATTTATGTTTCACACAGGAATGATAATGTCATGAGAATATGCATTGATGATGAGGATATTTATGATGTTCTTAGAGCCTGCCACAGTGAGCCTTGTGGAGGACACTTTGATGTAAAAAGAACAACATAGAAGGTGTTGAAAAAGGTTAATACTTGGACTACACTTTGCATAAGGAGTCATCACTATATACAAGGAGGTGTGATAGATGTCAAAGAATGGGTAAGCCTACCAAATCAAATGAAATGCCATTGCAACCTTAGTTGGTCTTGCAACCATTTGACAAATGGGGCTTATAATTCATTGGTCCTATAGATCCTAAATCTCAATAGAAGGAATACATCTTGGTGTGCACAGATTATCTAAGTGGACAGAGGTAAAATAACTACCAAGTCAAAAGAGTGAGAAAGTAGCCAAGTTTCTCTATGATCACATTTTCACTAGGTATGGAGTGCCAAGAGAAATTGTTATTGATCAAGGTACACACTTTATTGTTGAAGTTATTTCTGATCTAGCTAAAGAGTATGAAATCAGGCATAGGAATTCTACACCATATCATCCCCAATCTAATGGCCAAGTAGAGGTGACAAACAGGGAGATAGAAGCTATCTTGACAAAAACCATTACACTCCACATGAAATATTGGTTAGAAAGGATTCCAGAGGCAGTATGGACATTCAACACAACATGGAAGAAAAAAAAAAAATTCACACCATTCAATATTTTGTACGATAAGACTGTTGTTTTCTCTATTGAATTTGAGCACAAGACATTAAGGACTACACTAGAACTAGGCATAGATTTGTCTGGAGCTAAAAGGAAGAGGATTCTCTAAATCAATGAGTTGGATGAAACGAGGAGACAGACTGTGCACAATACAGAGGTAGTAAAAAAGTAGAGGATCAAATGGCATGACATGTTCATCAAGACAAGGAAATTTCAAGAAGGTGATTGGGCCTTATTGTTTGACTCAAAGTACAAATACCATATGGGAAAACTCGGACAAGGTGGTTAGGTCCATATGAGATTGATAAAATATTTCCCAATGGAGCTATAAAACTCACCACCATAGATCCTGTGAGGTTCAAGCTACTGGTCAATGGCCATAGGTTGAGATTATACAAGAATCCAACTGACAAAAGCACCTTCATGCAATAGTTTAGAGGAAGTCAAAACAAGATGGAGATGAGAACATCAGAGTTAAGATCAGAAGTTGAGCCTGCTAGGTTCATCTTCTGAAATTTTAGAGGATTGAGATATTTCAGTGGCCTTGGTATACTTAGCTTGTTGGATATCCCAAGGGAGAATAAAAGTGTTGTGATCAACCCTTTTAGTGATCAACAACACTCTGCTAACATTTTATTTTCTTAGCGTTTTTGTTTTGCAGAATTGATGTATATGTTGCAAGAGTGCATAATCTATGACATATGGAGACAATACAAAGACTGGATGTTCCACTTGTAACAACATGCAGAAAAGCTCTATTTTTTTGTCAAGTTTAACAGAACTCATGATTGCATGAATAAAAATAAGGAACAATCTGCACATGTGAGTGGTGATCGAGATAGTTGGTACTAGAATAGGTCAACATTCCCTCTCGAGAATTATCTGATTTAAGTAAGGAGCCTACAGACAAATGTCACATAAGATTGTAAAAAAATATCCACACATCATAGCAGATCAACATGTAGTAAGGGCACAATTACCATAATGCATGTGCAATCATCATCCTAAATATTCGAGATAAGCGCACTCATACCACTTTATTAAAGTATAATTAGTATTTATGCCACACCATAATGTCTTTAATTATAAATATACATCATTGCCTTTAACCTATGAGCTTTCACTCCAAGTCAACCCACTCCATCACACCACTTTACCTCACACGCTTGCTGCAATCAAATCAATAAAATTCATTTCCTTTCTATACTATGTGTGAGTCGGTCTCGGAATTCAAAAATAAGGCACTCAAATAATTTCCCATAGTTCATATTTTTGCATCGTTCCTCCAAAAGTTGTCGATCGATTGCGATACTATATCTAATAAATATGCATAATTGAGAATGGGGGGAGACTTAATCCACCATGATCTGAAAGAGCATTCCCATCTTCTCAACCAGCCACAAATTTTATAGTATTTTCATAATAATGTATGGATGGACTACATTAGCAAATTCCAAGGTTTTAATGAGTCTATGGTCAAAGAATTTTCTGCCACATTTAAAGATGGAGAAGCTATAGTCAAGGGATTAATAGTAAAGGTGAATTATGATATTTTGGCTACAATTACTAGGATTCATGTAGAGGGCGAGTCCTTCCTTGAGGAAGCCAATCCGTAGATGCATCTAGATGAGACTTCACTGATGATGATGATGCCTTCATAAATGATTTCCAAGGTACATATAGAACCTCTCTCAAACCACTCTAGGATGAAATTTCCAACTATATTATCAAGTATTTTACTTGTAAGGGTAGATATTCTAGACTAAATACAATCCACTTCAAGTTACTCAATCATCTGAAGAATGATAGGCATGTTAATGTACCTAATTTATTAAATGAGAGCTTGAAAAATATGAGTAAAGAATCACAGAGAGGGAGGTCAACACTTTCACACCACTATCTTGTTACCCTGGTTATCAAACACACATTGGAGAGAGAACATCCTAAATTGAAATGGGAGGATTTTTCAAGGGAAAAACATATTGATGAATTTGTTATAAATATCTTCCCCATTTCAGCTAGATATAGACAAACAAAAGAATATGGAAATCAAAGAAACTCAAACCCGACATTTATTGCATTTCCACGTAAGGGTGCACATCGAAGGTGTTAACACGAAAATGGATGTGCCCATGGTGCGAGTAAAGGGCACACATCGAAAGGTGTTAAGGTGTTAACATGAAAATGGATGCGCCCATGGCACGAGTAAAGGGCGCACATCGAAGGTGTTAACACAAAAATGGATGCACCTCAAGCGCGAGTAAGAGGCGCACGGCGTAAGGTGTCGACACGAAAATGGATGAACCCTTAGCGCGAGTAAAGGGCGCACATCAGAAGATGTCAACACAAAAATGGATGTGCCCTGGCACAGGTAAAGGGCACACATCAGAAGATGTCAAACAAATATGGATGCACCTATGGTGCAGTAAAGGCGCACGACAGAAGGTGTCGACATGAAAATGGATGCGCCCTTGGCGCAGGTAAGAGGTGCACGAAAGAAGGTGTCGACACGAAAATGGATGCACCCTTGGCACAGGTAAGAGGCACACGATAGAAGGTGTCGACACGAAAATGGATGCACCCTTGGCGCAGGTAAGAGGCGCACGACAGAAGGTGTCGACACGAAAATGGATGCGCCCTTGCGGAGGTAGGAGAGTGTTGACATGGCAGAAGTCGCGCCTTGGCACACGTAAAGGGCGCATGACACAGAATGTTGACATGACAGAATTCATGCCTTGGTACACGTAAGGGTATGTCGACATGAATATGGATGCACCTATGGCGCACCTTCAGGAGGCGCAACATTCTGAGTGCTGACAGGAAGCAGACCCTGACCTAAATATTCAGACGGCCATAACTTTTCACAGGGAGCTCAGATTCACACAAGGTTGGACTTTTTGGAAAGCTTACAAGGTCCTCTATCCAACTACGACTGGATATATTTAATTGGGTGGGAAAAATTTCTTAAAAATGCAAAATACAGTTCGCCACTTTTTAAGTTTGCTAGGGTTCTCACCTACCACCATAATGAGATAAATTAAATGCAACCTGGAGGTGGTTGGGGTAGATTTGGATTTACTCTCTCATCCCTATCTCATTCTTCCTATAAATTGTAAGGAGGGGCTTCTTTCTAAAGGTTGGATATTCTTGTTTTTCCCCTCCCTTCTTCTCTTTGGAAGGTGAATTTGTGGAGTTCAAACCTCCCATCTAAAACTGTAATGCAACTTTGCCTCTTGGAATTTTACAGTGTGTTGTATCAATCTTTGGAGTAAATAATACATGTCTATGGATGATTCTCAACCCTCTCTGTGTTCATTTGCATCCTCTTGATCTTTCATTGCAAATCTAGTTATCTGTGCATGATCTTGCATTGCATTTTTATGGTTTGTGTTTATTGGCAAGACAGGTGTTCTTCATTCCTCGGTGCATCACCTTTGTTAGTTTAGGTTTATTTTTATGCATCTTCTTACCTTATCTCCTTGGAAATTTAGATTAGGTTTATGAGTAAACCCTCTACATTTTTATGTGTGCATCTGAATAGAGGAATAGGAACCGGCCTTCATCTAAAGAGATTTTCCGATTTCACAAGGTCCCACACTTGGTAAAAGCTCCATGTTATGCAATCACACTGAGAGTCTCAACCCATTGAGTTGCGAGACATTCGGGGTGCTTTTTCAAGTGATTCGCCACCAATAGAATTATTAAGGCATAAGAAGAAAATTAGAAGTACCAATAGTTCTTCCACTCATACAGTTGAACCCACATCGTCTACTTCTCATCATGAACCCATAGTTTCCACTTCTCAGCCCAAAAAAAACCCATGTTTCTGAAAATACACCACATGCTGAAGAGAAATTTGTTCCTGTATCACCCGAGAGGATTCTCATTTTTAAAGCCCTACTTAGATTTTCAACTCCCGAATCATCTACCTCAAAGGGTAAGAGAAAATATTCCAGGCCCACTCCTAAATATTCCAAGTCTACTCTTGATTCCTCCAAATCCACTCCTACACCCCTTGAAGCTCTCATAGAAAAAAACTAAAAGGAAAAGAATATCCATGAAAATAAAGCCAAAAACCATATTACTTGATAGTGATAAAGAAGATGCAGAAGAGAATATTGAGGCCACATAAATGGACATAGAGAAAGGAGGTGTTGATGTTGAAATTCATGAGCAACAGGGTCCTAGGGAGCCCATGAATGGTATGGAAGAAAAGAAGGGAGAATAAAGTGGTGAGGAAATAGTTCATGCAACCAAGGGTGATAAGGAGAAGATAACAAGAAATTGACCACACAGTTCTTGAAACACTAAATGATGAAGGAGAAATTGGGGATGATATGCCCCATGTTGTTGAAGAAATTATTGAAAACATTGTCCATGGAGTTGAAGCAGAACAAACATCTGAACATATTGAGACAATAAAGGAGAATGTTTTAGAATTTCTTGATGAAATAATTGAGCCAGTCTTAGAGCCTACTCTACCATTGTTTCCACATGTTAGCATGTAATAGTCTTATATGGCCCTATTTCAACCACATTTTTCATTAGAGAAGTGGTCAAAGAACCTTCCAAACTAGTTTGTAGGAGCATAGGAACACAAACAATGTTGCTAGATTACTGGGTCCATTAGTTTGAAACCTATGTTAATAAGTTAAAAGGTAGATGGGAGAGGGAAAAGGAAGAACTTATCTTCCAACACCAATAGGAAATGGAGGAAAAATACAAGGAACTTAAGGCCAAGGATAAGGAGATTGAAAGGATGAAGAAGAAGAAAGATGAGACACTTAAAGTGGCCTATGAGATAATCAGACACATGCCTCCTTCAAATGTCTATGTTATTTTCTTGAAGGAGAAGATGTTGCAGCTCCAACTTACCTGTATTAACTCTGACATGAAATTTGACATCAATGGATCTAGGAATTTCTTTACATTATATTTGAACAATCCTCAATAAATTCAGTTCTTGTTATGTGAGTTATACATGCATAATTATGCCCTTGAATATGATAGGGATTGGATTCCAATCCTCTACATTGAGATATCCCATTCAAAGAACTTATTTATTACTTCATGAATGAATTGGATAGAGAGAAATAGATGGAAGACTACAAAAACTTATAGAAAGTTCAGCCATTGATGGTCGGGTAGAGGCTTCCAACCTAAAGGTAGTCATAGAAGAGTATAACAAGTATATAGAATACAAGGAGATCAAAAAGCAGATATGGAAAATGAGAAAAGATGCACATGAGCAAGTAAGGAACATGATTACCCACAGTGGAAGGGGAATAGTAAAATATTTTCAGATGCATTAGAATGAAATGACCCCTGAAATGCAAAGGAAGGAGATGCACTCCTATCCTAATATAATACCAAATCTGAGAAGGGTAAATGTTTACATTGACTTCTCTATTAAATATGTAAACACTTGGTTATCACCCACCAATCTTCCACTTTCCTATACCACATTGGTTTGGTGATATACCAAGTGGATGAAACAATTCAAGATAGGGTTTGGGATAGGTACAAGTTGAAAAATTAACACTTCTCTACCAATCTAGTAAGGATTGATGTTCCAATTGATTTCAGATGCTTACACAACATCATTTAAGAGGACCCTAAGCTAGGATGAATCAAGAACTTAAATGAGGACATTAAAGAAGTTAAGCCTAGGGGTGTGATGAGTTATTTAATTCTCTTTCTAAACAACTCATCCTCTATATTTTTTTGAGCCATTTGTAGCCTTACAATTGTATTCCCCTACTATAAAGACTTGAGACATTTCTTTATAACCTGAACATTATGGCATGAATACTTATTAATATAGTTATCACTAATTAGTATTATTTTGTGGTATTGTGAGTATGCATTTATTATGTTGATTACAATAATATGTTTTATTGATGATGCACGTGATATGCAAAAACTCACATACACCAAAGGACTTGTCAGTAGCAAAGTGTCCGCATTCAAAGGAGGTCACACAGACAAACAATACTTGATCCCGAGAAGATCATAGAATTTGGACATTACACTTGATTCTACATGTGTCTAAGGAAGAAGAAAATATAATTCCAACATGAGAACTAGGAGATGAATTAACTTCAACATCTGATTATGCGTTGTAACTTAATAAGGAACTAACCGATTATGATCAAACTGATCGGTTAGTTGAGTTATGTGATTGACATGTAAACACCTGTTGATTAATTCTGTTACATGCATCTAGTCTCTGGATTGTTTGGTTAATATATTTTACTTGATCTAATTTAAACTACTAGTGAACTCTGTTTCTTCACGCTTCATTGTAATGAGATATAAAAAGGAAAGATTAATGTTGTAAGAGATATAGAGAGATAGAGATCGATCAATAGATAGAGGAATTGTTGTATTTCCAATTGTAATATTCATGCCAATGTAATAAAATTCTAAGTTCTGTTCATTAGTTATAGTCATAGGACTTAGGAGGGATTAACACCCAAGGAAAGGCCCACTTGTGGTTTGCTAACCCTCTCCTTTGTTTGTTGATTTGATTTATTACATGAGTAGATTAGCAGAAATCCATTCCTTTATCTGTATTTTTTTCACATGCTTTGCCTTAGATTTAGTATTTACTTCCAGTCTAAATTTAGTTTGTTTCCAAGCATTGTTATTTCCAGAATTATAGTGACAACAATTTACCTTCCTACCTCTTGAATATTTGTAATTGTGCATACAACATTGGCATTATTGAAAGTCTATGTCCCTTGGTTTGATAATTAAATGACTGTAGATTAATGAACAACATATTAATTGCTACAAGTTAATTTACACCACCAATCATCCAACCCTAAAATATGCCCAAAATAAGGATAAAAACCCAAAAAATCAATGTCCCAACTGGTGTCTTTGATGCCCTAGTTGTATAATCCTCAAGAATGATTTGAAATTCCTTATTTGATGAATCGGATATGAAATTATAAAAATCTGATTGGATTCCCAATTGCAACTCTGTATGGATTCACCCTTGAATATTCAAGGGTTTTCTTCCTCAAATTTAAATACCCTAGAGGTTTTTCATCCTTAGATGTGGATTTCAATGGAGGGTTTTGTCCTCAAATGCAAAAGTAGGAGCAACAACTCAAACCTTTAATGTCAAAATAATGAGAATAAAATATATCTCCAAGTGACACCTCAATTGTCTTTTATAACTTTTCATGGCTCATTTCTGAGACAAGGTCCCCAAATGGGACATACACTTTCTATTATGTTGTGACTTTGATTCATTTTAAAAGTTCCATTTTAACAATAAAACACAAGTTGTCTATTTATTAATGTAACTTAGAGTTACTTTTTCAAAAAATCTAGCCACTTTATGAATATAACATTAAGTTAATTTTTCAAAAATTAAGTTCTTAAAATTATTTCCCTCACCACACCCTTTACGTCTACGAGAAATAAAAATAGGCTGAAGGTCTTCTTTGGATTAGTTTTGAGAAGGGGAAAATACATTCCACCTCTCCCAAAATTGTTTTCCCTCAAAAATTGCAAGCTCAACTCTTCAACTCCTTTGGACCAAACCTTTCTACAAGTATCAAGATCCCAAATTAGTATCCGTAAAACATTCACCATGTTCTCCTTATGCACCACTCTACTCCAAGGGAAGTTGAAAAATCTTGGAGCCCATATCTTCCTTTGGAGTGCACAATCCAACACCATGCAAATATGAAAAAATAGTATGAAAGATGGAGTAATCACTTTCAAAAGCTCTAATAGCTAAGATCCTTACCAAAAACATGATAACATAAAAATTACTTTAAATTTAGAATTCGGGGCTGAATGTGACTAATAACAAGACCCAACATCAATAACCATAAAAATTGTAATATTGAATTGGCACAACAATGGAAATACTTTGCAAAGATTCACAATGTTATTAGTATATAGGATGGAAACAACCATTCAATGACTATAAATACTTTATTAGCAGAAAAAAACTAAAAATTATTTAATCCTATGGATGAGAATGCTTGTATGGGTACAAATAACGCAAGGTGGTAGATGAAAATGTTAATGAAATTCTACCTAAAGATAATTTTTTCCCTTGCAATATAATTACAATAGGCTATCATGATCAAATGTATCTCCTATGGATGATGTCGTGGTTGTCACCAATTGATGTTCTATCCATTTAGCCATGACAACTCTTGGAGCTCCATCTTTGATGCCTCGCAACACTACTTCTTTTCCCTTGGAATTCAACTCCATAGTGAACTCTCTAATAGAATGTAACCATTGCATGCTCAATACTATGGTCACCTCTTCTAGATTGTTGTCATAATGATTACCTTGGACTCCAAATGTTGCTTCCATGCTGCCCCATGCTATTCTCCTCAACTTTGGGTTTTGATTAGTCCTTATGATTGATGATAAGTAAGTATAATAGACATATATCACCTTGAATATCTCCCCAAAACATACTAAATATGTTTTGATGTTGCCATCAATTGATCTCAACACGTGACCCCTTTTACATCTAACTTTAAGCCAAGAGGATTCATCCATATCTGCAATTATGTGGCTGTTCCATGAAGATATTATCAATTCAACACATGAGACTAGGAAGAACATCATACCATGGTTGGGGTATTGCATTTCCTTACTCAAATCCATAATTATAGTAGTTAGAAACCATCTTGCACTATTTGTACATGTCTCACTATTGACAGGAGGATAGAAATCCTTCCACCATGTGATTGGAAACTCTTTTATGAAAATATTGAAAGTATAAAGGGGATAAAACTATTATATTTTGAGTCTAGTTTTCTAATCACTCTTTTTGCAAATGGGGAAGTATAGGTGGTAGAAGTTGTTAAAATTCAAAGAAATGCTCATATTTTTAGATAAAACATAGTTGATAGTTGATTCACGCCTCAATTTTTTTAGCATTTTTAGTATTTTTCACATCCTTATGTGGAAAGTTAGATAAGGTTATCTAGTATGTTACAGATATTTTTAAAAATATTTCTAAAAATATATATTTTAAATTATTTTTACCAGTAAATAGGTCCTAAATTTGATTAAAAATAGATAGTTGAGAGTTCTCCTGCATAACTACCTCAAAATTAATCGAAAATGATTTTTTTAATGTGCATAGAATTAGGTCTAGTATGTGACGGTATAATTTTTTGAATTTAGATACATACATCAAAATTTACATACATAAAATTAGACATGTATTTTATTTCAATACAATGGCATAGGGAGACATATTTACAAATATTTAACATTAGTATCATTATAATTATCAAAAAATAAAAAAATTTGTATCATTAGAAAGAGAACAATTTGATCTTCCTCGTAGTCATGATTTGACAAAAATTGTGTATGAAATGCATAGTGTATTCCATGCTCAAATATGAAATTTGACATGGAAATATTTTCACGCTGAAAGTGACAGTCCAATCCTTTGGCTTGGAAATCGAGGCATTCCCAAGCCTGAAGGGATGCTTTGGGAAATTCAATTAAAACAAAACAAAAATGCTACATAATGCATAAACATTGTATAACACGTACATGTTATGTTTGTATACCAAATACACCCTAATCCCATTGTCTCTTTTTAATTGATTCTAACATTTTGACCCCACTCTATTTCTTATAGTGTTGTACAATGTGAATAAATATTTCAATACATTATTTATGCTTGATTTACATTTTCTTTGTCTCCACCGTTCGACCCCACTTTTGATTACTTCTCTTTTGTTTTGTCTCCAACATTATGACCCCAATTTTGATTCCTTCTCTTTTTTATATCCAACATTCTATCTATAATCTGATTAAATATATTTTTGTTTTGTCTAATTGATTATATATTATAATAACAATTTCATATTTGTATATTTTTCAATTTAGGATCATGGGTAGTGGTTATCGTAAAATCAGAAGGAATAAATTGAAGAGGAAAACAATTGAACAAAACAAGTAGACAACGATAAAGTAAAACAACAAATGCATAGATTTTGAAAAACTATAGGTATGTCATCTATCCCTAATGATCATGTTGAAATCAACTCTACATCACCAGAAGTAATGATTAATGTTGATGAAGCTTCTCTTGTAATTTTAAGTCCAAATTCAATTCATGATGTCACAAAATTATGTTGCAAGTCCACATTCAAACTTTCAAGTTTTTAATTTTGATATTGTTGAAAATATACAGGTTAATTCATCCCCTAAAACACATAATGAACAATCTAATTGTAACAAAAATTCAATGGAAAAATCAAATGAAGAAAATAAAAATGAAGATCATATTAAATGGAAAAATCAAACGAAGTAAGGAAAAATAAAGATAATTAAATGAAAACATCAATCAAAGAACACATAAAGAAAACTATAATGAACATGGTTTACAAAAAATAACACCTCTAAGGATTATGCATGGGAAACCCAAGTTTTGAATTAAAATTAATGAAAACATCTTTCCACCATTAGTTATAAAATTTCCGGACATAATTTGAGAAGTAAGGCTAATAAAATATGGAATATATTTGTTGAATTAAATGACACTAAAAAATGTCAATTGTTTTTTATTATAATGAAATTATGGAAAATGAGACCTATTGTGAACACCCTTAGACTAAGGATGTCTAATATTGATGGTCATAACAATGAGATGATGATAAATTTACAAAATGCATACCATTCTCAGTAGGTTTGAGTAGATGCACCAAAGATAGTAATCTTGTTTGACATGTAATTTCATCAAGTTTAGTAAGAAACGCAATAAAAAAATGTTTGTTAAGTGAAATAAGTAGAACACTAAACATAAGCAAAAAAACTAATGAAATCAATTGTATGACATGAAAAACTTAATGAACTGCATAGAAAATAATATACACTTATTACCATTACATCATGCCTCTAGTATGTTTTTATATGCATGATTTCCAAGTGCAAATATTAGACACTAGTGACACCTTTTCTTAGTCCTCTTTATTGGTTTTGACTGACTTTGATTGTGACTTTTCCTCTTACTACTTGCATGTATATATTTTGGTCATGTCATAGGGATCAATGTCCCTGTTCTTGGTGTTGTCCTGTATTTCTTGGATTTGGGACAACACTTCTAAGTTAGGACACTATCGATCAGGTGCTAGTGTCCCTTTTAGGCATTTTTGTCCATCTTACTTTATTTTCCAACTTGTCGGTTTCTTCTTTATTTTGGGTCTTTTCTTATCTTTATTTCATGACCTAGGTCATATTTTGGTGTCACTAAGTGTCAAAATTCAAACAAGTAAGTCATATATATACAAAATCTACTAACTATTATTAAGGGAAGGACATTTTGGGCTATCACTCTCTATCTACCATCTACAAGAGAAACACTCAAGGATTATATTTTGGGATGCATTATTCACTGCATAGGAGGGATTATTCTAAATTCAATTTCACACATTCATCTTGGGGAAAAGTAGTTATAGCTTGTTATCTTGGTGTAACTATCATAATGGAAGCCTAACTTCAAGGGACAATCCAAAATCACACACTCATAAGAACTACATATATTCTAGAATGTAGTGTAAATTTTGGTAACAATCACATTGGGGTGACCATCAAGGTTAGCTCGAATTAAGCATATACATTATTTATTTCATCTATGTTTTCTTGAGCTTTGTGTTGGTATATAGGGTTTTATTTGTAGGTACATATACAATACAAGAACCCTACAATGAATTGGATGTAACAAAAAATAAAAGGAAGAATCTAAATTTAGACCACAGAAAAGACCGTAAATCAAAGTTATTGCAGGGGACACTAGCGCCCATCTCGAACACTAGTGCTTAGGGAAGTCTTGTTCTACTGTGAGTGCTCTTGTACGATGAAGTCTCAGGTCTTGGTTTCTAGAAAAAAATCACATAGTTTAGATCCATTCCAGTCCTATTTTCCAGCCTAGAATCAGCCAAGATCTCCCCTGCAAGCTAAGTAAGTCTCATTTTCCTATCTTGTATACTTGTACTTAGCATACTAGATCTTATTTCTGATTGATATATTAAATTCATCTCACTCCTATGATAAATATTTAAATTTATTTCAATAATTTGGTGATCCTATTTATTGATCAAACCCTAGCTTTCTCTAGGATCCTTCATTTAGTGTATACCTCATGGCTTATTAAAAGGTGTTGCAAACCTTTCATCCAAAACATCCTTCGCCCAAGTATGAATTTATTCTTATGACTAGAATTCATTCTTAAGTTACAAATTCCAAATAAGAGGAGGAATTCCATCATGAGTCACATATTACTGCCACATGTCATCCCAAGATCCCTCATGTCTTTACAAATATTTATAACCCTAGTCCTGATGTTGTACTCTTACCCCTATTGAGGCCACTAGTTCTTGTGAATTTGATAATGATGTTGCTTCCATTGCTATAAATGATACATGTGTTGAAGATTTGGTCAATTTTTTAGATGAGGAAGGTCTTGTTAATGATGCTTGTGATACCTATACATCTTTTGATATTATATATGTTATCATCAATGGTCCTCACCTTACTTCTTCTTCTCCTCCACTTACATATGCACAAGCCATTAGAGATGATCCTATTGCTGTCACACACTCTTCTTCTCCACTCTTCTTCTCATTAGCTATAAATTCCTATTGAGGTAATGATATTTAGGTTACACCCTATTCTTATCCATTAATTGTATCTTCATTAACCATTGTGACTCAAAAGTCCTATTTATCTTTCTCCACCCTTGTGTGTCTTCTAATGGTGTTTTTATGCTTTTTCTTCTCAAAATGTATTAAAATATGAAAAATTTCATGATTCATGTGTTTATACTCTTGATGCTCTTAAATATAGTATACATAATGATGATCATATGGATAATGTGCATATTTCTTGTATTGCTTATTCTACTGAACTTGTTGATAAAAGTGTGCAAACTTATTTTCCTATTGATTCTTCTTCTCATGTTTCTATTCCTAGTTTTCAACTTACTGATCCCAAATTTTAATTTCAACCCAATAGTGTTCCTATGGCTACCCATAATGGAAAGATTCAATCCCTTAATTAACCCCTTAATGTATATTCCTTTCCTCCCTAAGAAGTTATCTGTCTTATGCATGTTATATCTGATTTATAAAATATTATGCACACCCTTAAACTTAAGAGTAGGGCATATTATGCTAGCAATGATAATAATTCACTTCATGGAAATCCTATTCCTAATAATATTTACAATTCATATTTCCCTAAGGGTTTTACTTTTCCTACCTTTACACCTTTTTATGGTATGAGTAATCCTTATATGCATCTCAAGGATTTTAGAGTAGCTATGGCTTCATATTATAATGATAGATTACTTCTCAAAACATTTCCTAGTAGTCTTACTGATATTTCTTCTCATTGGTTTCATAATTTTCCTAGTGGATCTATTAGTACTTATCTTGATATGGAGGAATCATTTCTTAGACATTTTATTTATAAAAATGGTCCTAAAGTTACATTTGAGAATTTTCCTTCTTTGCATTAAGGAAAAAATGAACCTATTAATGTTTATATCTTATGTTTCAAATCATGCATGCATCATTTTAATTTAACAAAGCAAATTGATATAGAAATGAAATATATCCTTTGTTGTGGCTTGATTCTTCCTTTGAAATAATAAATATTGTATGATAAATGTGAATATTTTACACTTTTTTTCTTTAAGGTTATAACTTTAGACCAAGATATTCTTAATGACTATACTATTTCTCATGATTCCAGTTATTCTATAACTTATCCACTTAGTACATCTTCTCTTCCTCCTATTGCATCCCCTTCATGTTCTCCATCTCCTATTAGACACAATCATGATCATTCATCTCATATTTGTAAGTATCCACGATGTTCCACTCCCCCTTCTAAGAGGGATCCATTATAATTTTCATATTATACTAGGGATCATGATATTTTACACACGTTGATTAATGAGAAGTTGATTCTGCTACCTTCTAATGAACATCCTCTTCATTGATTACTAAAAATTCATAACCATCCATTATGTAATTTCCAAAGGATCAATGGTCATAAAGATAATGATTTTTTTGCACTCCATGATAGAATTGAATTTCTTGAGGATAAGGGAGTCATTGCATTTTGTGCATGACATGCCGATAGATCAAATTATCTAGTGTCACAATGCTACACACTAACATATTTTATTTTGAATACCTCTTTTCCTCCTAAGTATATTTTATCATTTCCTCCCTCGGTTTCAACTATGCATGAGAATCTTCCCCCACTTATCATACATATGAGACCTAAGTGGGTCCCGAAGGAGAAATAATTCCATTTTATGATTCACATCCTCTTAGTGTTGCTACGATCACTTTAGGTTTGTCATTCAAGTATATGTACCTTGTAATTTAGTAGTTGAGTCATTTGTGTGTATTCACCACCTTCTTTCTTGTTATATCTTTATGTTATTTAGTGTTACATGCTTACATGATTATTATATAGCGGTACGTCACTATGCCTATTATTACACTTGACCACTTCTTTATTATTTCCTACCATTATTTCGAGTCAACAATCATGTTATGTACATGCATATTCTACCATCTATTATACTATTGTCATGATACGATATTATCAAAATATGTTAGATTTTCATATATTCTACATTATCAACACATATATCTTATATTACCATATCAAATTTATACAAATATCATCATCACATTAGAAACATACCATATCAAATCAAAAATAGATGCTCAACTTATCATACAACAACAAAAATACACATCATCGTGCTAAAAATGATCTCATCGTATTATATACATATCTCAAAATTTTCATAATACAAAATCAAAGGAAACACGCACTACAACAAATAGCATACATCATGTTAGTGAAAATATATAGTACCCCCTCCTCGCCATCTTTCTAGAGGATACTATCAGATCTCTAGAACTTGATGCATCATCACTCGATCGCTACCTCTATGCTTAAGATCTCTGCTCCTCTAATTGAGTCTCAGATTGCCACTTCCTCACCCACTTTGCCTCTACATATCATCCCAAGATCTCCATGTATCTCTCAAACATGCTATAAGATATTCCAAATCCTCCAACTTCCTCTCTCACCCATACAAGCTCCATCCTAGCCTCATATCACTATTAATGCAATATTGTACATGTATCCAATGCCACCACCATGTGATCAAACAAATATGCATGCTCCATGGTAATGTTGTCTACTCTTCCCAAAATCCCTCCACCCATGAGAAAATCTAGGCATACATTAGGAATCAATGTGTGTATTGATGTATCCATAATAAATCTCCAATACTCATCAATTGTAACACATAATCTATGTTACTACATACTTCTCACCAAAAAACACATGTATAAAAATAAACAATATATTCACTTATACTTACATCTTGCCACTATTTTTGATATCACATCCTCATCAAGGACATGTTCTTGCCCTCCTGCTACCTATCCTCCCATTGCATCAACCCCTAATAGACCTCCTACTACATCCACAACCACTGGAAACAATAACACCCAACGGTGCTCCACCCACCATTGCATATAAGCCTTGATATAATTTGCATCATCTATTAAACTCTGCATCCACCTACCCTATACCTGGTGGGTACAACTAGGATCTTGTAGGACATATCCTTGTACTTTATCTCATAACATCCCAAATCAATCAATTCCATACATATGGCTATAAAGGAACATCTTGCGCTATGCCAAACTATTGTGATACACACTCATAATGGAAGAAATCAACAACCACCTAAGCCTATCCTCTAACCACATACTACATCAAATGCATCGCAATTCAGCCTAATCCTTGTCCTAACCTCCATAGTCTCTCGTAAGGTCTCCAAATCATGGAATCAGGTCCCATCTTGTCCAAAATGGATCTATATGTCATGGTATCAAAACAATGACTCCTCAGACCCACCTAGTTGGCTACAAAAATATTAGGTCATTCCTAATCCAATTATAGATGACTCAATTGACTCACCATAATTATATGTTTATAAACCCATGCATGCAAAATTTTATTAAAACTAATTCCTCCATCATGATCCTTCTATGTAAATCTATAAAATTCTCTATACAAGTGAGCCAACACATAACATCTCCAAGCATATCGAGTCCCATGATGCTCAATTTTCATACATATATTGTGTATCCAATATGATATGGATACACCTACTCCATCCACATTGGCACAAAAAGCTAATATAACCATGATAAACTTCCACAACCGTGGAACATGTGATCTCACTATGACATCCGGGGTAATTGATGACTATACCTAGTGGCATGGATTAACTTGCAATGATTAATATGTTTTTCATTAATTTAAATTCATTTAATCATCAAACCAAGGGATGTAAAATTTCAATAATTCCAGTGTTGTATGCAAAATTACAAAGTGTTCGGTAGGTAAGGAAATAAATTTTTGTCACTACAATGCTAAAACAAACTAAACTCAAACTAAAAGTAAATAGATTCCAAATACTTAGTTAAAACAAATCTTGTAAATTTAAAATACATATAAAGGAATGAATTAATTGTTAGTCTATCCATGCAATAAAACAAAGCAACAAACTATGGAGGGGGTTATTAGACCACAAGTGGGCCTGCCTTGGGTGTTAATCCCTCCTAAGGATTCTAACTAAAATCTATTGAACATAACTCAAATTGTTTATTGAATTGACATGAAGATTACAAAAAGAAAATTCTCTATCTACGTATCCTCTACTCTTTAATTATCCATGTCTATATCTCTACATCTGATACATTTCCAATTAATCCTTCTATTTTATATTCCTTGTTTGTAATAGAATGTGAGAAGTAGAGTTTGACTAGGAGTTCAAAAAAATCAAGTAAAATATATCAAACAGATCATCCAAAGATTTGATGCATGCAAAAAAATTAATCAATAGGTGTTTATATGTCAAACACATAACTTAAGTAACCAATCAGTTCTCAAATCACAAATTCAATCAATCAGTTCCTCATTAAGTTGCAATGAATAACTAGATCTAGAGTTGAGTTATCTCCCATTTTTCATGTTCCAGTTTGTAACTACCTCTTCCATGACACATACAGACTTGGAGTGTCATCCTTCACATTCCAAGAGATATACACAATAATATCTCCTTTATTATAGGTGATCTTCTTTAGCTACGAGATGGGTTATTGTGGATAAGTCCTTTGGTTATAGGTGATTCCCTTTGGTTGCGAGATGGGTCCTTTCACTTTGCGTATAAAATTTTTATCATAAACAAGAGTGGCATCACACAAATCATCATTCAAACAACTTATTGAAACCATAAGAATAAATGCATACTTAGAATACCACAAAATAAAGTTAACTAGTAATAACTATATTAATCAATATTATGCCAATAATTTCAAGTTATAGTGATGATGTTCAACAAAAGATGACATGGAAATACAAGTCCACGAATTTGATGGCTTAACAAAAGAAAGAAGATGTGTTGTATATACACACGGTTTAATCAACTCATCACATCCACATGATTAATTTCCTGAAGGTCCTCGTTCAGGTTTCTTAGGTTCCATATAAATGGTGCTGCATACATGTTTAAAATCCACTAGAGTATTTATCCCTTCTCGGTTTTGTGAAGAAGTAAAATCTATTCATACTTGAGTGTGTTTATGGATTTTTCCTATATTATTTCATTCAATAGATGATCACCTAACCAACGTGGTATTAGAAATTGGAATATTGGGAGATGATAGGCAATTGGGAACCATTTTTCTGTCAGACAACCAAAGTGGCGGTGTGAATGTATGTATTCACTCTTCTTAGAGTTGGTATTATGTTAGGGTATGAATGTATTTCCTTCTATTTTAGTTCAGGAGACATGTCATTCCATCACATTTTGTAGGCTTGAAATATCTGAATTCCATGATACTTAATCATATCTCTAACCTCCTCATGAGCTACTTTCCTCATCTTCCATACCCTTCTTCTAATTTCCTTCTTTTTCATATACTTTCCATATTGCTCCATAATTTATTTGGTGTTATTAGCTTCATCCCTGACCATCAGTGGCTGTAATTTCTCTAGATGTATGTATTCCTCCATTTTCCTTTCTCGATCCAAATCATTCTAAAAATAGGAACAAAGTTCTTTAACTGGAACATATCCAATGTATAGGACTGGAATCTAGTCCCTATCATATTCAAGAGCATAATTATACATGTAGATTTCATAAAGTCGATGTTGAGTTTCATGAAAGCTATTCGATACAACCTAAAGAAGATTCTTTCTCCACTTGATATCAAATGGCATGTCGAGTTTATACAAGTCAATATGAGCTACAACATCTTTTCTTTTAAGAAAATAACATAGACATTGGAAGGAGGCTTGTATTTGAATATTTCATGGGCCACCTTAAGTGTCTCTTCTTGCTTTTTCTTTAGCCTTTCAATTTATTTAACTTTTACATTAATTTATTTCTTGTGCTAGAAGACAAGTTCTTATTTTTCTCTTTCATACTTTCCTTTTAACCTATTTACATAGGTTTCAAATTGATTCACCTAGTAATCTAGTTAGTGTTGTTTGTGTTGACATCTCCCTACAAACTAGTTTGTGAGTTCTCTTATAAATTATTGAATGAAAATTTGTGGTTGTATTCTACCATGTGGTAAAAATGGTGGTGTAACTTGTTCAATTCACATAGACATATGCTCTTCCTTGATTCCATGAACAAATTTTTCAATGAAATTCTCAACATGTGTAATTTTTTCACCAATATTTTGTTCTTTTTATTCCTCATTACCCTATGATACATGAATTTTTGGTCAAATTTATTTCTAATTTATTCTCTCGAGTTTCTCATAGATCCTTCCTTTTCACAAACTATCTCATCAGTATGAATTTATACTTTGCATGTTCCTCCATGCACTTCTCGGGGTAATCTGATACAATTTCTCCTCTAACCTCTTCTTCCTTTCTCTCTTCATGACCCTCCTTCACACACATTATCTCCACATTCTGGGCTTGGTCTTCTTATCCCTCCATGTGCTCTTCAGTTATTGTTTCTCATGGAATGTAGCATCAACACCTCCCTACTCTGTCTCCATGGGATTAATGTTTTCCTCTATAGCTTCCATATCACTATCAAGTGATATGGTCTATGACTTTGTTGGTTTATAGGTTTTTGGCCATTTGGTTTTTACCCCGTGAGATTGCCTCATGGTGTAGGGGTGGAATTGGAATATTTTATTTTACCCTTTGAGGTGGATGATTCAAGAGTAGAGAATTCAAGGAGGGTTTCAACAATGAAAATTCTTTCAGGGATACAAGAATAGGATTTTCTTTAGTAGGTGGTAAATTTTCATAGGAAAGGTGTTATTCTATTTATGGTTCAACTTGGGAGGTAGAAGCTATGGGCTCAAATATATTTATGGAGGAGATTCCAATAGTTCTTCTCCCATTTCTTTTATTTCCCAAAAATCCATCAATACTTTTAGTTCTTGCAAAATATCTCCATCCTATCTCTGGGTGATCCCTCTATAGGGTGTGATTTATAGCCATGGTGATGAGATAGTGGCGTGATAGTGCAGAAATACCCTTCAGTACTTACCTACTCATCCTTTTCAATATCTCATGTAAGAAATTGGGAATGTTCACTTGTCTATTGTTCTTTAGGTGATTGAGTAATTTAAACTAAAATACATTTAATCAAGAGTATCTCCCCTCATAGGTAAAATACTTGATAATATAATTTGTAACTTTAGAACAAAAAGGTTTGAGATATTTCCTATGTGTACCTTTGTCTATCATTGATGAATACATCATCTTCATCAGAAAATTACCTTCTGGCTGCCTCCAAATTTAATTTCTTAGGAAATAGTTCACCTTGTGTAGGAATTCCAGTTACCTCTACCAATATATCATCACTAAATCTCACTGATAAACCTTTTATGTTTACTTATCCATCTCTAAATGTATTAGAAAACTCTTCAACCATTGATTCATTAAAACCTTGGAATCGGTTTATGTAGTCTAGCCACCCGTTATCTTGAAAATAATGTGAAATTTGAGGGTTGCTAAGAAGATGATAGTGCTCTATAAGTTTATGGGGAATCAATTCTCCTCCCATTATGAACTTGATGCTTGCTCTGATCTCAAAAAACAATCACATAGTTATTTTTGACGAAATAATACAAAATTGAGTTTGTGGGATTCTTCCGATTTTTTGTGAATTTTGAGACCAAAGCACACACAACACGCTTATAGGAGAGGTATTTAATTGATCAATGTGATTACATGAATCATGCACGGTAAAGTGATATGACAGTATGGGCTGACGTGTAATGACACCTCATAACGTAAAGGGCAGCGGTATTTTAAATGCATTGAGTACTCGATGACTTGGCGTAAATACGTATTAATTGTAACATCCTCATTTATAACTTTAGAAAATAGGGAATTTTTTAAAAACATTATGGTCACTATTCTAAATTCACCTAATTTAGATCACAATTTTCTTCACTAATCCATCACATAACAAAAAACCATATGCAACTGTAATGACTCGGTGTAATACCGATCTCTCATTTCATGACTTGGTATTAAACTAATCTCTCATGCTTATCTTGTTATTATGTATATGAAGTATACTTTGGTTCCTTCACCCTTTACGGGTCATTCAATTGTTACTATCTAAGATGCCTATTTGAATATCTCATTACAGATAATCATATGAAATATTGCAACCTTAAACAAGGTGACATAAGATAATGTAACCAGAAGTTTGTGATACTTTAGCCAAATTTTAAGGTCATGTATCCCATGCCTTTATTCCTAGATGACATACTCATCAAATAGAATATGTCCTTCACCCCACTCAAAACTTTCATCTAGATTAGACTTCCTTAACTTCCGTCAAAAAAAATTTCGGATCAATGTTTCACACTAAAGAGGCACCACTCACATAAATTAGTGTGGATAGTACAGCTTAATGTGACTAAGGAAAAGGAGACATACTTAAGTAAAATTACATTTATTTGAATGTGTTTACTCACCCTAGGTCAACATAAGTTGACATCAATGTTAGGCTATATGTCTATTACAATTTAGAGTGTGATAATGATTAGAAATTCCACTTTATGACATCTGTGTTTATAAGAAATAAGTGAAATGTTGTGCCATAGTGGTACTGCTACATAGTATCCACCTAATGACCAGGGTAATTAAGTGGGTACTGTGCAATAATGAATATGTTGTGGTAGTCCACTTAGTTCCTATAAATAAATCTTTCATACTTACAAGTTCATTAATTAATTGATCCTTAGCTTGTTAATTGATTTAATTAAATGTTATACATCATACCTAGGGATCAACTATGTTTATATGATTAATCCCTTAAGAAGGGATCGTAATGAACCTCCTCCTTTAATTTAAAGGTATGCAGATCAAATCTGCATTTATCTCAAGAATACATTATTCATATTCTATTAGTTCGATAAAATTTAAAATCAATCTGATTTGAATAATTTAAGGAAATCATTTGAGTCTCACTTATTTAAGTCTGTTAAATAAGTATAAATCAGATTTGTATAATTGTTCAGTTATATTTAATGAATTCTTATCCCTTATCTCAATCTTATCATAACATTAGTATCTTTCCAATGTAACATACATTGGTTTCCATTTAGATAAGATCTTATAGACAATCACTTTTAAGAATATAATTAACAACATAGGATAGATTCATTCATTATATATTTTTCAACATATAAGTAAGTTTCCTTTTTTTTCATTTAAGGATAATGTCTTAATCATATGTTCATAATAACATAAAAGGGTATAACCCTAATAAGAATGCAACATCATTCTTTACAACATTTATTACACTACTTCCATATCCAAATAAGGTTTAACATACCAGGATTATAGCTCATAATAGTTTACCATTATCCCAAAGATTAATTGACTTATACCTATAGTTCCTTATCAAAGCAACACTCAAGTTCTTATATATCTAATAAGTCCTGAATTTATATCTTAGGAATTAAAACCAAATCAACAATGATCATACTTGAATAGATAAACTAATTATCAATTTCCAATCATACAATAAGTTATTATAAAAAAAGAAGAATTCCCTTTATTCCATACATAATAAATATTTCATGAATAATTTAGTCAACAAATGATATCATTTTATGACAATTACAGGTACTGATGGCACTATGCCTTCATGGTTCTTTAACGAATTTTTACATTTTTTAAAATAATTTCAAATATCTGAATGAAATGAACTTTATCAATAAAACAAATGCAACTTTCTATAAGTATTTCTCCTTTCACTTTTCACGAAATCCATTTGGAAATTTTTTAGCATGAGTCAGTTCATGAGAACTGAGCATGATAAGAACTAAAACATTAGAATAGTATGCTTCTATCTATCAATTTCTTGGAAGTAGCCCTTATATTTAATGAAATTGTTCTAAGTTCCAAAACACTAACAACTTCTTTAAACATGCTAAAAATTCCACAAAATCAAATTAAGAAAATAAGTCATATGTACCATTTATGAATTTTTTTCTAAACTCACAAAAGTTTAACAATATACGAGTTAAGGCCATTGGCCCTAAAATTCAAAAACAAAATATCAAGCGTTTGGGGTTTCAATAAAGAAATCATATAGATTATATGATTGAAATCCAATACTCAAACCATCAATCAATATTTCCCTCTCTAAAAAATTAGTTCACACATAATAATAATGAAGCCTAATCAAATATATACCTTTTCTATAACTCCAACAAATTATGTCCTTTTCTACAACGCCTTCCATTGTGGTTGGGCAGGTGTGTACATATACCTTTCCACCAATGACAAGATTCAGCCTTATAAAGAACTTGTGTATTATGAACTTCTCATCCATTTGGTATTGCGGTACATACTTGAGAAGCTTGGTAAACTTCTCCCAATATTCATTCATGACAGTTTTCCTTGAACTAAATTCAAACTCGATATCTTTTGATTGTAATAGAGTTGTGTCAATCAACGTTGCCTCTGAAATAGCCCATAAATTGATCCCAAGTAATGCTTTCCTTGTTAACATTAAGTTTAACCTTGTGGCTATCCCACCATGATGATGCTTCATGGGAAAGATGGTTAGATTCCCATACTTCTTTGGTTTTTTCTGAGAAGTTCCTTATTGCAAAGTACTTCTCCATTTTGTTGAACCAGTTATAAACCCCATCTCCCAGTGTAGTGCCATCAAACATTAATGGATTTATTATTTTTATGTCATTAGCAAGTTCAGATGCCAATCTTGCCTTCTTATTTTCAAGCTGATTAGGTACATTTTCATTTTCATTTTCATTTGTAGCATTATTATTGGCATTTGCAGTATTGTTATTCACTACATTATTATTTTTATCTCCACCAGGATTTCCAACATTAACATTGTTTTCTAGAGGTGGCTGATTGTTATTATCAATATCCTCCTCCTCTTCATTTCCCACTACTTGTTGTTTAAGTACAACAAGATGATCTCTTATGTCTAACAAGGTAACAAGGATCTCATCAAGTTTTTGTGTTGTAGCTGCCTCACCAACTAGAGGCTGGTTATTTGCAGCACGTCCCCTGTTCTAACCATTTTCTGTTAACAATAAATTAAGTTTTTATCGATATGGACTCAAATAGGTCCAAGAGCTGTAACCTTAAGCTCTGATACCGCAATATAACATACTCATTTATAACTTCGAAAAATATGGGAATTTATTTTTAAACATAATGTTCATTGTTTTAAATTCACCTAATTTAGAACACATGTTCCTTCGCTAATCTACCACATAACATAAAACCATATGTAACTATAGTGACTCGGTTTAATACCGATCTCTCATTTCATGATTCATTATTAAATCAATCTCTCATTCTTATATTGTTCTTATGTATACAAAGTATCTTTGATTCCTTCACCCCGTATGGATCATTCAAGTGTTATCACAAAGATGCATATCGAGTATCTCATATACAAATACTCATATGAAATCTTGAAACTTTAGATCGTGACATAAGAAAAAAAAACCAAAATTTTTGATACTTTGGCCAAAGTTTAAGTTCATGTATCACATGCCTTTATTCCTAGAAGGCATACACATTGAATGGAATATGTCCTTCACCCCACTCAAAAATGTCATCTAGATTAGACTTCCTTGACTTCTGTCAACCAAATTCTGGATCAATGTTTCACACTAAAGAGGGACAACTCACATAAACTAGTGTGGAAAATTCACTTATGGTGACTAAGGATAAGGAGACATACTCGAATCGACTTACGTCAATTTAGGTGTGTTTACTCACCCTAGGTGAACATAAGTTGACGTCAACGCTAGGCTATATGCCTATCATAGTTTAGAGTGTGACAATGATAAAAATTCCAATTTATGGTAGTTGCGTCTATAAGAGCTAAGTGAAATGTTGTGCCATAGTGGCTTCTTTGTAATATCCACCTAATGATTAGGGTCATTAAGTGAGTACTACGCAAAAATTACTATGCTTCGGTACTCCACTTAGTTCCTATAAAAAATTATGTCATACTTACAAGTTCATTCATTAATTGATCCTTAGCTTGTTAATTGATTTAATTAAATGTTATACATTGAACCTAAGGATCAACTACGTTTGTACGATTAATACCTTAATAAGGGATCATAATGAACCTCCTCCTTTAATTTGAAGGTATGCGATCAAATCTACATTTATCCCGTGAATACATTATTCATATTCTAATAGTTCGATAAACTTTAAAATTGATCAAATATGAATAATTTAAGGACATCATTAGAGTCTCACTTATTTAAGTCTGTTAAATAAGTATAAATCAGATTTGTATAATCATGAATTATATTTAATGACTTCTTATCCCTTATCTCAATCTTATGATAAAATTAGTATCTTTCCAATATAACACACATTGGTTTCCATTTAGATAAGATCTTATAACAAATCACTTTTAAGAAAATAGTTAACACCATATGATAGATTAATTCATTATATAATTTTCAAGTATAAGTAAGTTTCCATTTTATTGTTTCATTTAAGAATCATGTCTTAATCATATGTTCGTAGTAACATAAAAGGGTATAACCCTGATAAGAATGCAACATAATTCTTTTACAACATTTATTACACTACTTCCATATCCAAATAACATTTAGCATACCAGATTATATCTCATAATAGTTTACCATTATCCCAAAGATTATTTGACTTATACCTATAGTTCCTTATCCAAGCAACACTCAATTCCTTAGATATCTAATAAGTTGTGTAAATTTATAACTTATAAATAACAACCAAATCAACAATGATCATACCTTGGATAGATAAAATAATTATCGGTTTCCAATCTTACAATATGTTATTATAACAAAAGCAGAATTCCCTTATTCCATACATAATGAATATTTCATGAATAATTCAGTCAACAAATGATATCATTTTTTGAGAATTATAGGTACATTAGCACTAGGCATTCATAGTTCTTCAAAAGAATCATTACAAAAACTTTTAAATTCTTTCAAATATTCGAATAAAATGAGGCTCATTAATAAAACAAATGAAACTTTCTATAAGTATTTCTCCTTTCACTTTTCACGAAATTCATCTACAAAATTGTTAGCATTAGTCAGTTCAAGAGAAATGAGCATGATAAGAACTAAAACATTAGAGGAGTATGCTTCTATCTATCAATTTCATGGAGGGATGTATTCTATTTAATGAAATTTTTCTAAGTTCCAAAACCTTAACAAATTATTTAAGCATGCTAAAAATGCCACAAATTCAAATTAAGAAAAGAGTTATACGTACCATTTATGAACCTTTTCTCTAAACTGAAAAATGTTTAACAATCATTCAGTGTTAAGGCCATTGGCCCTAAAATTCAAAAACATAATATTAAGTGTTTAGGATTTCAATCATGTAATCATATAGGTTATATGATTGAAATCCAATACTCAGACCATGAATCAATATTTCCTTTCTAACAAATTACTTCACACATAATAATAATGAAGCCTAAGAAAATGGAAAAATAATTTATTTCCTAGTAGCCAAATTATTTGATATACCAAAATAAACTTTTCTAGATGAAATGGAAAATGACAAAAAGTCTCAAAACTACCTATGTATCAAATCAAAAATCCAATGTATCTTGTCATAATAGTCAAGGTATTTTCCATTTCACACCTATCAACCAAGTTCTCTTCCTATAGACTACTAAATAATACTTAGTCAATCAAAGAGAATCAATATAAACTGAATACAGTGTAATATTGGTCAAACTAAGGAATTAAATAACTGCCAAATGAATGACAACCGATTGAACTCAAATCAAGACCAAATCGAGGACTAATAACAATGAAATATCAGATAATTTCCTCTAAATTATTCTTCAATAATTTATCAACCAAGTCAGCCATAGTATCCCAACTAGGCCATGCACAAAGAGATTAAGGATTATAGAAACAATCAATCTATAACAGTCAACTCCTATAGGAGGTGAACAAATGAATCATTTTAGTCCTTTAATTATAGAATAGAACACAATTTCTATCCACAAGATGAAGGATTTGAAAACATTTTCCCAAAATAATACCAACTCAGAGATCGATATAGTCAAGGCTCAATCAATGACCACAAGGATAATAGAAACTCATAAATAAAATTTCCACTCAAGACATGGTAACTCAACCAAAATAGTGAGAATAAACATCCTAGAATGGAACCACACAAGAAATACAAGGATTTCATTCCTTACAAATTAATATTCAAGATTTACACCATCCCTAAAAAGGGTAATCTTAAAACAAGGTTTAGTTAATCAAAACCATAAAAGAAGATTGGGTTTCACATTCTATTAAATTGATTTCTCCTCCATAGAAAGGATTTGCAACAATAAAAAAATATGCATACCCAGAAAGGGTTTTAATCAATTTTTGATTCCTTTAAGCTCTGAATCGAGATTCATAAAAGGAATGGTCAATAAGACCGATATAAGAACCTGCATTTAGTCTTCTTAAGAAACCAATTTTTTTGGCATAACATTCAAACTTAGATAGCAATAATAAACCCGATCATTATTTCATTTGGGTATCAACCACAGTAACTAGTATCTTCCAACTTGACACCAAAAGAGATACATGCAACCATTATGATATGAACAAAAGCAAGGATAAACACATTATCTTTTACAAAACCAATTTGTAGGTACATATTTTTCAAACAGAGTCATTATCAACTGACTTAAACCATGTATTGAGAGTATAACAATTTTAATTACGAAGCAGTGGTTTTGATCAACCCAATCAAATATTTAGAGTATAAAAGATGAATAACCAGTAAGATAAAAAAATAATATTTCAACCACAAAACCCAACTCTAAATGAAATTTAAGAAGATGAGAAGAATTATTTTCATGAGATTGATAAATATAGCAGAATATCATAATGGGTTAGAGCCTTTTGTAGAGACCAAATTTAGGTCACACGCCCTTTAGTCCTCTTCAATTAATTAACGTAACACATTTAACTAATCATGACCCCTTCATCCCATATTAATATTCATCCTCACATTATTAATTGATTTAATTATTTTAATTAAGTTAATTTCATCCTCACACCTCCACCTCATCATTACACCTCACCTTGGACCCATTCCAGGGGCATTTAACTCATAGTGACCAAGTCATCACTCTCAACACCGAGTCATCACTCTCAGTGTTGAGTCACCACTTGACCTAACTAACTAAGAATTCTTCTCAAACCTAATTGGACTTATTCTATGACCTTCCTACCTTTTCTAATGAGAACTCCACTTCCCTAAGTAGACTCAACTTGGAAAACATGCCAAATTTGGGAAGATATTCCTATTTTTGGTAAAAGGGACTAATTCACCCTAACCGACGTCAATTTTTCCTCGGTCGATGCCGGTTACCTAACCACCATCGGTCACCTTATATACACTTTCAAAAATCTTTACATGGGTTGGTCATTCAGTTATTGGAGCCTTATTACATTCAAGCATGAATCTTCAAGCCCTCTTACATCCAGACGACAAGGACACAACCATAGTACAAGACAAGCATTCGGTTCTCCTTCCAGAGCATTGGAATACTCACGGGAGCACACAAGTTGTATTTCCATAGCACTAGACTCAAGCACCTCTCCTCCAATCAACCATCAACCATCTCAACTCACAAGGTCTACAAGACACCAAGTAAGTATTGTGATTTTAATCATTTGGGCTTATCCCATTGTAGATATCTTTCTTCGTTTAGTATTTTATTTCTTTTGTTACCCGTACATCACTTCTTCCCACTAACCCACTATTCAACCACCCCAAGCCTTTCCACCCTTATAAACCTCCTTCTTAGTATTCCTGAGTCTTCTCAGCCATATTATGACCCAAACCATACTACCCTCACTCTCTATGTAATCATAAAGAGCCTAAAAACCCATTTTTAATAGTTTATTACCTATTTCCCCTACCGATGTCAGTTCCCTAACCGCCGTCAGTTTAGTCCTCATATCAACATCGGTCACCAGACTGATATCAGTCTCTGTGTCATTTCATATTCTCATACCAAAAAGCTTCCCACTCACCCAAAACCAACCTAGACCTCAACTAATTAGCCCCAAACCCTTACTAGACCTCTCCTGATGCACTGCTTTGACCTAAACAAACCTTGGTTCTAATTATATTTAGTGTTGCATTTTTATTTAGCATTAAATCTAGTGTATTGTGTGTATGAGAAACCTAAATCAATACATTGCAATAGGACCTATTTATTTAAGTTTTTTATTGACATTAAATATTTATCAAACAAAGGATTGACAACTATTCGAGGAAGCATCTTCCTAGATCTATCCTTTCTAGGTAGTACTCTGACTCTTTCTATTTAATACTATTTGGTTTTTTTGTTGTGTTTCTTATACAGGTCATCTTAGATCAAAATTATATAACACACACATTCTACCTTCCACTTTGCCTCACAGTATTCCTCCTTAACCATTTTACCTTCTATTTGTTTCATCCTAGAAAGCGTAAAACTTATTGGTGAAACATTTTGGCATGCCCAGTGGGACCCATATGGGGTTCATTGCATTGTTCATTCCTAGGGAAAATATTGTGTGTCTATTTTCATTTGAAACAAGTTCACATTAAGATTCTTCTTTGGAAATATTCTTTTCTTCTGATTGTCTCAGTGACACTTTTTTTGGGATTAAAAAGAACTCTTCTTTCTTTTCTTGCATTGCACTTAGTGAAAGTCATACCCTTAACCTCTTCATAATTTTTTCTCATCAAATATAATTTGTGGTTTTGGGTTTTAAAACTTGTGCACTTGCATTTTTGAGTTTGTTGCATTATAGCTCATCTAAATTGTGGGAAACCTATATGCTGGAATTTATGCCCATCTGATGGTTGAAAAATTGAAGCGTATCTCACATTTTGCATAGTATCTATACCAAATCATTGAAAATAAACTACACAACTCTTGAACAACATATTTCCTAGAAGAAGATGTCAACGATCACATGATCAGATGATTGAAAGTGGGATCCAGTTGGTTTCTCTGTCTAGTCATCATCTCAAAGAAGGATCTCCCACGCCAAAAATTACCTGAAACCAGCCATAGTTGTCGATTTTTATAGGGAACCTTTGTTAACCAAAAATTCTATCCTACTTATAGTTAGTCCTAAATGGCATAAGCCACAACATAAAATCTACAGCTTAGGATTTCGTGTTTGTTAGCTTTTTGTCTACTTGCATTTTGAGGTGTGAGTTGTGTTTCTTCATTATTTCTTATCCTTTTATGCCCCACATCATGACTGGTGTATTCCAGTTTTATTATGGGTTTATTAGGAATCCTCATAGCCATACTTAGTCTCTGGGTTGGCCCTTTTATTTGATCTAAATCACCAAAACTTCATTTTTCCTTCTCTTCCCAGATTTCACAAGAACTCGATATAAGTCCAAAGGACTGCTATCAATTAACTAACGATGTCAGCTTTATGTTTTTTATTGTTATTTTTACCAAAATAGTATTCTCCACCTTTATGTTCTTTTCGTGTCTTGTTCTGTCAGCTTTATCACACTTTTGGGTCTCTGATATCATCTTCAGAGTCCAAGTTGACCTATTTTCACCTTTCATTTCTAGATCTTTGAGTCTCTTATTTTTCACAGTAATTGACATCGGCCGAGTTGACCAAAGGTGGTAGTTACCCTCATACCGACATCGGTTACCCCAACTGATGTTGGTCTCTGTATTCGATTTTCTAATCAGAACAACGATCTAATCACTCATTTTAGAATGATTTTTCCCCATTACTTTTGTGTTTCTACATCATCAGTGAAGCTCAGAATACCTGTTCTATCATCAATCACATGGTTTTGACTCATAAACAAGCTAACACTCTCATGTTTCACACTAGCCGCTAGCTACTCCCACCTAGCCCATCGCCCCCTTCAATCTCATCACATATGGACCCCAATCAAGCTCTTGTCATACCCACTAATGATGAGGAGTTTGTGAGACTCCTTGATCACAACCCCACCTCTCTGCAGTACTATCTCACTTAATCCTCTACCCATGTTTCATCAGGGAAGCTTGTATATGGCATGCCTGTGTGCATTCCTACTACCCTTGTACCCATTTCTGCATCAACTACTACTAGCTTAACCTTACCCTCTTCAACCTTACCACCCGTGGTTTCCCAGATTGACCCTACATCATCAATAATGCTTCAGCTATGGTATATATCATGCCTTTGATGTCCATGTCACTCCTACAATGTCAATCATGCCTTTATCAACCACCTTGAGTGTAGGTCTATCTACATCTGCCACCTCTCATATACATATTGCATCTCAGCCACCAATGGTGATGGAAGCCCATACTCCCTTCCAAAAAATTGTCCTCTCCATCCCATAGTCTCTTCCTCTGATTGCTACGAGAGTCTTTACGTCCACTCCACCCGCATAAAATTATCATCAAAAGCCTCATATTTCATCTATCGGTTATTCAAGATACTTTCCATCTACATCTATTCTCGACATACATTCCTTCCTCATAATTTTTGTACTGGAACCACCACATACTAGGATTCTTCCCACGTCATACCCACCTCATCTACCTCGTTATACTACAAGGGGTGCCCAATCATCACAACCTACTAATGATCTTATCAAAATGATGATGGACAAGATGTAGACATTGGAAGCATCTATCTCTGACTTGCGTAACTCTCTGACATACAATGAGATCTGAAATGATCCCATTCACCCGTCCATTCCAATTCATCCATACCATCTCCATTGGGAAATTCCTAAATTCAACTGATTTAATAGCAAAGAATACCTATAACAACATTTGCGAGTCTTTTAAACATGTGTGTTATCTGATCGCTCATGATGATGCTTTTCTCTTGCAAACATTCCCAATGTCCTTGATAAGACCGAATTTATATTGGTATAGTGCTCTACCCAAATTCCATATTTTCATTAAATCAGGTAACTTAGGATTTTCTAGACCAATTTTCTATCAACATTTTCAAGAAGGTCACCATGACCAACTTGTATGCAACACACCAATACGAAGATAAATCTATTGCATATTTTATCACTCATTGGTAGAGCCTGATGAACCAAATCAAATTCCAACTACCTCAAACCGAGTTAATAGAGTTGTTCACCAGATCTTATCCTAGACACATCTCACCAACTCTCTAAGTTCAAACCTTCTACACATTTAATGATGCATTCATCATGGTCGAAACTTGAAATTCATGCCATTGAAGAGAAGAAGATATAATTGTGTAACAAGAATGCTACATTCAAACCAAATGATACCTATTATTCTTCCAAACCACAAAATAATTATTCTAAAGAAAAAGGATTTTCCAACGTAGTAGTTTTGAAATACAACCCATCTCATTCATCCAACCAATCAAATCCTTCTTCCAATCTTTTTCCTGTTTAGGCTTTCCAGTTCAAGTGGGAGAAATGAAAATATAATCCCATAGGAGAACCCTACTCTTCAGTTTTAGAAAATATTCTAAAATCCGAAGCAGTCACTCTTCCACCCGTCAAACCACATACTGGTTTTTACCCCTCTCGTCTTGTGCCTTCATGGTACAAATAAAATGATTACTACAACTATCATAGCATTAGAGGACATAACGACGGTAATTGTATAAATTTCAAAAACATAGTTCAAGAAATGTTAAATAATGGAGATCTTATCTTGGATAATCCTAATGCACTTGGATAATCAAAACTTCACATCTTCAAGAATCCATTCCCAAATCACACCCCATTGTCTAATCAAACCAGCAAAACCTCAAACAATTACAACACGGATCGTGAGGTCCATGTTATTTTTGACATCATACCATCTCTTCCTCGCTCAATTTCCTCCTACCCCATCTATCGAGGATATTATTGCATGAGCTTCATCATCCATGGAGGTACCTCTTTCATCTTCTATTTTACTCACATAGGAGTCTCCCTTATCTTCTCCTTCACCCATGGAGAATTCCACCATATCTGCCGATGTAGTTTCCCCACTCACCTCTCAACCTCGACGAACAAGCCGCGTGACTTACTCTTCAACCTAGGAGAGAGTCATGCTTACCTTCTTCTTCACCAAAATATGAACTTAACTCATCCAAATTTCCATCTCCCCTACCCACTGGGATCCATTAGCAAACACCCTTCCTATTGGAGACAATTCTCCATTTGATTTTAAGGATCCTATTGATTTTCTCTTGCCTCTTTTACCCACAAAGTCTGAAGTCAACCATTTCTCTGTCTCATAGATATTCTTTATAAGGATTACTACCAAATCAATATCATCCCCCCTACATCGGTTTCGTTCTCATGTTTAGCCAAAAGATTGGATTATGTTGACAATTCCATGCTTTGGGGACGTCTTTGACTGCTTGTCTCAACTCAAATGAAAATATTGTATGCTGATACTTCCACAATCTATCCAAAGGTGTTTCGAGAGAACCACACCCACCATGCCCATGCTAGTTGTAGTGACCCCTTCTTCATCTCCCTCACCCATACCTAAACCTTTACCATCAAATGAATGTTTTCCTATGCCTAAGACCTCACTTTCACCTATATCTTCCTCTATGTCAAGACCCATTACCACATTGGGATACATGCTGACATCAAGTCTAGTTCATCCTCCAGTAAAACTAGATTTAGCCATGTTCTCACAAGCCATCACAAAGACTATTACCCCACCTACGAGGAAGACCCAACCTCTTAGGGTGTATACACCGGCTTCACCTACTACCCTCTCTGTCACCTTGACCACTTCATGTTATCCAAAATGTGCCCCCTTGCTCATTTTGTGGCTAACTCCTTTCATTCTTCCCTCTCTTGTGCCTCAAACATAATTTTTTTCTTTTCAGGCACTCAAAAATTTCTGGAAATGACACCATTAGATAGAGCTCTCTCTCAGCTTTCCAGAAAGGTAAATTTTTCCTCCTAACTCCTTGTATTTTTGAAGTTATGGCTCGATGGAGTTTTTGTGGGAAATTTTCCCCTTAAAGGCCCGCAACCAATGAGATGCCACCACGTGTCCAAGGAAGTGGCGGGGGTCGGAGGAAAACTTGGTTTTTTACCAAGTGTTTTGGCAAAATTTCAAGAGGAATATTTTTTCCCGCAAGCCCGATGAAATTAGATGATGCCATGTGTCCAGGGGAGAAATTTGAAAAATTTGGCTAAGTGTTGTGCATGGAAAATTTTGGAGGGAAGGTCCGCACCCAATCATATTGCGCCATGTGTCCTATGGCGTGGGAGTTTTGGAGGGCAGAGGAGAAGTTGGATTTTGGTGAAGTGTTTCACCAAATTTCAAAGGAGTTTTTGGCCTGCTACCCCCACCAATCAATCATGTTTCAACATGTGTCCCCAGAGGTCGAGCAACGGAGCGCGGGAGGGAATTGGGATTTTTTCCCAAAGTGTTGGCGCAAAAGAAAATATTTTCCCCAAGGGCCCACAACCAGTAATATGATGCCATGTGTCCTAGAATGGCGGAGGTAGGGAGAATTTGGGAAATTTTCCCAAAGGAAAAATGAAGGAATTTTCCAAAGGGAAAAGCCCGCCCCCTAAATGCGAGCCAATGGGATCTCGCCACGTGTCAGGTGCTGGAAAAAATCAAGGAAAAGCCCGCAAGTAAAATTAGAAGGGGCAAGCCCACATCCAATGGGGTGATGCCACGTGTCCAGTTGAAAATGGTCAAAGCGCCCATGGAAAATTCAGAAAGGAAAATCCCGTGCCCAATCAGAATGTGCCACGTGTCCTCAACTCATCGGCCTGGGGATTTTTTGGAAAATTTTCCAAAGGGAAAAGCAATGGAAAATGAATTAGAGAGGCCCGCCCCAATCAGAACGTGCCACATGGCACTTGGAATGGTGGAGCACAGGAATTTTTTGGAAAATTTTCCCAAATGCAAAAAGGTGAAAAATTCAAATTTTCACCCGCTAATCCGATTTGGCCCTGTTTTTCCCTAAAACATCAAATGGCCATATCCTTCGATCCAGAGCTCAGTTTTTCACGTTCTTTATATCAATGGAAAGCTGGTAAAATTCTCTATGAGATTCTAGGGGTCTTTTTGCATTTTTATGGAGTTTGGAGAGATAAAATAAAAAAAGCCTCAAGCACGTGGCCATGGACAGAAATGACGTTTCAACCATCGTTTTTAATAAAGAATGGCTCGCATTCTCTCCCGGTATGGCTAAAATCTCGTGGCATGGGCTGTAAGGATTCCCATGCTTTTTTAATCATGTTTTGGTTAATGATTGAATCCCTTCCACATTTTCCCGTGTTTCTCTCTCCTGGGCTCATCCCTTGCACTGTAAAAGCTAGATTTGGCTCATTTTCAAAGGGTTGAACATTTTTTGTGTATAGCAGGTTCCCTTTTTCACCTTGGAAGTGATTTGGTGGAATATCAGACCTTTTCTAAGAACTGTAACCTATTTTTTTCCTCTCAGGTGTTGTAATGCATGTATTTTGATATTAAAATGACAATGCAAGCTCTGTGAATGAGTTTCAATCCTCTGCTTATGTTGTTTGCTTCCTTTCTGATCTTTCATTACATGTCATCAGTTTGTGCATGATGTTTTGTTGCATTTCCATGATTTGTGTCAATCTGCAGAAGTAAAAAATGCTCACCACTCCTTTGGTGCATCACCTTATTAGCATTAGTTTTAGTTTTTGCATCCTCTATCTTTCCCCTTTGAAATTTAGAGTAGGAATTAGGAATATAAACCTTTGTAACTTGTAAGTGATAAATATGATCAGAGGAGTTGAGGAACCAACCTCTAATCTAGAGATTCCTCTCCCATTTTTACAAGTCCCACACTTGGGGGAGGATTCAATGTTGTGCAATCACACTGGATGCTTAGGATGATCAAACTAGAAATATGATCAACATCTAGGGGTGCTGCTGATTTGCAACAATAGTTTTGGCACGCCAGTGGGACCTTAGAGGTCTTCATCTTCATTACAACAAATTGATGTGCATTTGTTGCAAGTTTCTTGCTTAAAAGAGCCCTAAATTACACATTTGGTGACTCCAAGGAAGAAGAATCAGCTGGTTTTAGCAGTACAGGCCTGAAAACTCATGAGAAGAATCACCACAAGGTCAAGAGTTGGAGAAGAAGAGGTGTTGTTTGAGTATCTGTAGTTATCTCCAAGAAGAAGGAAAAGAGGGAGGAGGATTCAAAGGTCTCCATCTCCACCAAATAGAACTCTCTCAACTCCTCCACCTGGTAGGCCTTTCATTCAATCAACAAGGGTTCTAAGGCCAATCAGAATGGCACAAAACAACCCCTATGTCAATTTCACTGGTAGCAGCCCACTTGCTCTCAATGCACAAAATCCAATCCTAGTTGCAGCATTGAAGAACATTCCATACTTTACTGGAGAGAATCAGACTACTCCTGGTGATCATGTCAAGGATATTGCTAACATTTGTGCAATCCATGAGATCAATGAGATACAAGTTGTTGCTTTGTCAACCGCTTGGCATCTTCATTTAAAGGGAAAGATTTGTAATGGTTTAGGAGTCTTACCTCAGGTTCTATTCAAAATTGGAACCAGTTATGTATAGCCCTCCATGAGCAGTTTGGAGAAAAGGGAGATAACTTGTCCCTTTTGGAGCAGTTGACAACCATCAAGAGAGCTCCCAATGAGCAGCTGACTGATTTTAATTTCAGATTTCAAAGGACTTGGGAGAGAATTCTAGTGGCAGTCAGGCCAACAGCAGAAGGTGCTTTCCTTTATTACCTTAAAGCTTTAAATTCTGATATTTCTATGTTAATTCAATCCATGGGAGGCACAACTATTCCCATTGCTTATAGCATTGCTATTAGAGCTGAAAATTGTTTGATTCAAGCTGGCAAGCTAGCTCCTAGGCCTCCAATGCCACTGTTTCCAAGTCTAGAGAGCCCAAACACTAATCAAACGCCTAATTTAGCTCCTATTCCCACTCCTAGAAATCAAAATTCAAGTGAAGCTTCTACTTCATCTTCTAGTACCTCAAATGAGCTTCAAGAAGTCATGAAGCAGCTGCAAAATTTAGGTAATGAGCTGGTTACACTCAAGAGGCAGCAAGCCCAAGGTTTTAGACCTCCCTTCCAACCTCAAGCTCAGCCTAACAGGCAGCCATATCAACCCCAAAGACCACCCAATCTAGCTGCAAATCTAAATCAAGCAAGGCCTCCTGCCAATAGACCATTTCAGCCTTATAATCCCAATGCTACATCTGCCTCTAAAGCATTAGTGCCAGTACAAAACAATATGGCTCAAGAGTATGATTGGTGTTTCCCATGCAATGAACCTCATAACCAATCCATGTGCTTCAATGGTGCCTTGAATCAAGCATTAATGGTGACAACAACTGGTGTGGAGGGTGAGGGTAGTCAAGAAACATTCCAGCAGCAGTCAACTCCAAATGATACCACACTTGTAAACTGGCAGGCAAGAAGATTTTTGTGGCATGAATCAAACAGGTTTCCCAAAGTGTTGTAGCCAACACAAGGTCAAAGAGGAGAAATTTGGGTGAAGAATAGCCATTAGCCCCAAGCAATCCTCAATCTTCCATCACCCCACAAACTATTGGCAAATAGAGTGCAATCCCAAACACACAAGGATTGCCTAAGACAGCTCCTAGGCCAACTCAAATGCCAGTTGTTGCTGCCCATGTGCAAGGAATGAATGTGTAGGCCAAGGGACAGTAAAGATGCTTCATCTCCATTCAATATCATTGATCAGATGAAGAAGACAAATGTAAACATATCAATGTGGGAATCACTATCTATCCTAGGCCAAAGAGATTTTTACAAGCTGCCATGAAGGATTGGTCAGCTTCGAATCAAGCAGTCCAAATGCAAGAGAAGGTGCTCACAAATTCTACCCGACTGAGGGGAATTATGGAGGACAACAAGGTAAGATGTTAAAGCCCCTCCATTCTATGTTTCATTGATCATTGGGAATCAATTAGTACACAATTGCATGATTGATTCCAGGTAAGTAGTTCAATAATGCCCAAGAAAATAGCTGATCAGTTGGGAATTCAGTATGAAGTCATATCCAAAGGGGTAGTGCAATTGGATGGGACAACAGTAACAACAGTTGGAGTGATAAAAAACTTGAGTCTTACCTTGCATGCCTGCCCCAACGTTGTTGTTTTACAAGATGTCTCAGTAATAGACCTTCCACCACTCTTTTCCCTATGTTTGTCAAGGGATTTCACAACCAAGATTAGAGGTTACTTATCTAGCTGATTGGTCACACATGTTGTTTAGAATGAGATATGGAACCAAGGCCACAATCAGATCTGAACCTATTGCAAACTTTCACATTGAGCCTTACACTCCAAGTCAGATCAATACCAATTGTTCAACGTTTGATCAAGAAGATTATCCAAGCACTGATGAAGCTGACACCAAAGTAGGAAGCATCCCAGACCTAACTCTTGATGAATGGGAAAACAAGGTGCATAATTTTGATCCTTATCAAGAAATAGAAGAATTTGAGTTAGGATTCTATTGCATGCATGAAGAAAATCATCCTATTCCTAACATCACCAAGCTAAACCACAAGGATGATAATGAGGTATGGTAGTTGTTTTTTGATGGGTCAAGGAGTAGACAAGGTGCAGGAGGGGAAGTTATGCTTGTTTCACCTTAAGGAGTTAAGTATTATTCAGATTTTAGATTTTAGTTTGCATGCTCTAATAACACTGCTGAGTATGAAGCTTTAATACAAGGATTGCATTAGTCAATCAAGAGAGGAATAAAGAACTTGCAAGTCTTTGGTGACAGTGAATTGATTGTCAACAAAGTTAAGGGGTAGCATGTTGTCAAGAATGATCTACTCAAATGCTACAAGAACAGGGTGTGGGACCTCATTGAAGAATTTAAGGGCTTTAGCATAAAATCCATTCCTAGAAAAGAGAACCAAGCTGCTGACAGGCTTGCAGCAATTGGAGCAGCCTTTGACGTTGTTGAAAGCATTTAGAAAGACAAGGTACAGCCAAACATCCATGTGATTGTAAGGCCTTCAGTGCCAGACAACAATGTAAGTTGGAAAGTGTTTGAGAATGATCAGAAAATCATCCATTTCTTGCAAGAAGAGGCTGAGTTCTCAGCTAAAAATCAGGAAAATTTGGAGCAGCAGTATGGTGACCAAGTGGTGTAGTTGAGAACCAACAAGCTACCAAAGGGACTTATTACTTTGGAGTCCATTTTCAATCCTAATGATCAGTTTAGGAAGGAGAAAGAAAACATCCAAGTCAAGGGAGAAGATTCAGTGTCCATCTCGGTAGAAGGAGGCAAATCACTCCAAATTGGTAAGATGACAATTGAGAAAGAAAGGTATGAGTTCATACAACTTTGTCAAGAATTCCCTGATGTGTTTGCTTGGAGCTATGAAGATTTGAAAGGTTTCAATCCCGAGTTATCTCAACATACCATTGAATTGGATCCAAGTACTAAACCCATCAAGCAAAAACAAAGGCCAGTCAACCCCCATATGGAGCCTCTCATGAGAAAAGAATTGAATAAGTTGATAGAATCAAGAATCATATTCCCTATCAAGCATTCTAGTTGGGTAGCCAACTTGGTTCCAGTAAGAAAGAAGAGTGGGGAAATCAGATTGTGTGTTGACTTCAGAGATTTGAATAGAGCATCTCTCAAGGATCATTATCCACTTCCTTCTATGGAGAAAATTTTGCAAGTTGTTGTTGGCTCTGAGAGGTTTTCATTACTTGATGGCTACTCAGGGTATAATCAGATTATGGTGAAGGAAGAAGATCAGTTCAAGACAGCCTTTACAACCAAATGGGGAACTTATGCATACATGAAAATGCCATTTGGGCTGTCCAACGCTGAGCTACCTTCCAAAGAGTAATGGACATGGTGTTCAAGGGTTTGATTAACAACATAGTGCTGATATATCTTGATGATATCACTATTTTTTCAAAAAATGCAACAGATCACCTCTCTCATTTGAGACAAGTGTTCCAAAGGTGTAGGGGATTTGGAATCTCCTTGAATCCTAAAAAATGTATTTTTCTAGCCCATGAAGGAAAGCTCCTTGGCCACATTTTCTCCAAAGAAGGATTAGCAATTGATCCAGAAAGAGTTGAAGCCATAAGAGCCCTACCATTTCCAAGCCACAAGAAGGCCCTTCAAAGTTTCTTGGGGAGAATAAACTTTTGTCGAGGTTTGTCCCAAATTTTGCAGCCCTAGTCAAGCCTATCACCAAGATGTTAAATAAAAGCATGGCTTTTAAATGGACAATGAGAAGGAAAGGAAAGTTTTGAAGCAATTAAAGAAGCCATCTCTCAAGCCCCAACTCTCATCAACCCAGATTTCTCCAAGGATTTCACCCTCCATGCGTTTGGGGGTGATGATACTATCTCTACAATTTTGGTACAGCAGAACAAAGACAATGATGAGCAGCCAATTTCTTTCTTCACCAAAGCTTGGAAAACTATGAGGTGAAGTATTATTTCATTGTGAAGCATGTTCTTGCAGTGAATCGGGAGCTTGAAGAAATTCGAGCATTTAGTTTCAAACAATAAGGTCCAATTGTTGGTTTCTCATGTGGAGTTAAAGAATTCATCCTCAACAAAGAATTGAATGAATAGAGAGTAGGTTGGATTACTCGTGTCATGGATTATGACATTGAGATCAAAGTCACCAAGTTGGTCAGGGGGAAAGGATTGTGTGAGAAGCTGATTTTGAGCAAACAAAAGGAAGCATGCAATGAGAAGGAGGCTATTTTGGCGTTGCAAGACAGCCATGAGCAAGGAAGCACTCAAGAGGAAAATAATGGTGTCCCCATTCCTTGCTAGACCCAAGACATAATGCACTTCCTAAGCACAGGTCTATGCCCTCTAGAGATGAACAAGACCAAAAGAAGACACTTCAGATTGTAGGCTGTCCCATATGCCCTTGTTGATGGTGTTTTGTTCAAAAGAGATGTGAATGGAGTACTACTGAGATGCATTGGTACAAATCAGATTCATAGGGTGTTGGAAGAGTTCCATGGTGGACCAGTTGGTGGTCATTTTGCACCAAGAGTGACAACTCTAAAGATCATGAGGGCTGGCTATTATTGGCCCAAGATCTTCAATGATTGCTATGCATGGATCAAGAGGTGCGAGAATTGTGCATTCTTCATAGGTAAAGAGAGGCTATATACCCTTCCATTGCATCCAATTTCAGTTGACCAGCCATTCATGCAATGGGGTTTAGACTTCATTGGAGTCATTAATCCCAATTCAAGCCAAGGGCACAAATGGATTCTAACAACAATAGATTATTTCACCAAGTGGACTGAAGCAATAGCACTCAAGGAAGCAAATGAATCTAGCATCCTAGACTTCTATGAGGGAATAACAACTAGATTTGGCATACCTGCTACAATAATATTAGATAATGCATTGGCATTCATTGGGTCCAAGGTGACTAAATGGGCTGTCAAGAATGGGATCTACCTAAGTACTTCATCAAACTATTACCCTCAGGGTAATGGCCAGGCTGAGTCTACAAACAAGAACTTGTTGAGGATCATTAGGAGGACTCTTGATGAAAATCAGAGGTCTTGGCATACTAAGTTGAAATCAGCCTTATGGGTTGATAGGATAACTCCCAAGAGATCTACAGGTAACTCTCCGTTTAAGCTTGTTTATGGAAGAGAGGAAATTTTTCCCATGTCACTTAAGTTGCCAACATTGGAACTCATGAAACAGTTGGAGTTATTGGAGTTTGAACCCACGAAAGCTAGATATGCAGAGTTGATGGAGCTCCAAGAAATCAGAAATCAGGCATCCCAAGCAATGGAGAAGGATCAGGCTTTGATAAAGAAGACCTTTGATAGAAAGGCCAAGAATAGATCCTTCCAAGTTGGAGATCTAGTGTTAAAATGGGATGCAGATAGAGCAAAACTAGGAAGGCATTCAAAATTTGATGCCATTTGGAGTGGCCCATACATGGTCACAAAGTGTAAGGACAACAATGCTTTCCAATTGTCTTCATTGGATGGTGAAGAACTACAGATTCTAGTCAATGGAATCCATCTAAAGCATTGCTATTGAAAGGAACTCTCCACCTTGTACATATTAGCTTAGGTTTCCATTCCTCCAAGTGCTTGTGCACATTGTTTTGTTGTAGGTTAGTTTGTTTTCCCTAAGTGCTTTGGCACAGGCTTGCTATTCCTGGAGATGTGTTTGCAGGCCTTGCTCCATCAGGTGATATTCCATCTTCCTCCTTGTAGTGTTCTAGTCAGTTGGGGTATCAAATAGAGAATTTGATGACTCCATGCCTAATGGATTGCTTCAGGCAACTGGTAATTTCATCCAGCAGGTAGATGACCCCTCTGAGTTGCCAAAATTGTTATCCAAAATGTGCCCCGCTCATTTTGTGGCTAACTCCTTTCATTCTTCCCTCTCTTGTGCCTCAGACATAATTTTTTTTTACTTTTCAGGCACTCAAAACTTTTTGGAAATGATACATTTGGATAGATCTCTCTCGGCTTTCCGAGAAGGTAAAATTTTCCTCCTAACTCCATGTATTTTGAAGTTATGGCTCAGTGGAGTTTTGTGGGAAAATTTCCCCTTAAAGGCCCCAACCAATGAGATGCCGCCACGTGTCTAAAGAAGTGGCGGGGTCGGAGGAAAACTTGGTTTTTTACCAAGTGTTTTGGAAAAATTTCAAAAGGAATATTTTTTCCCGTAGGCCCGCCGATGAATCAGATGATGCCACGTGTCCAGGGGAGAAATTTGAAAATTTTGGCTAAGTGTTGTGCATGGAAAATTTTGGAGGGAAGGTCCGCAATCAATCATATTGCGCCACGTGTCCTATGGCGTGGGAGTTTTGGAGGGCAGAGGAGAAGTTGGATTTTTGGTGAAGTGTTTCACCAAATTTCAAAGGATTTTTGGCCCACTACCCCGCCAATCAATCATGTTTCGACATGTGTCCCCGGGGGTCAGAGCCACGGAGCACGGGAGGGAATTGGGATTTTTCCCAAAGTGTTGGGGAAAAAGAAAATATTTGCCCCAAGGGCCTATAGCCAGTAATATGATGCCACATGTCCTAGAATGGCGGAGGGGGGAGAGTTTGGGAAATTTTCCCAAAGAAAAAACGAAGGAATTTTCAAAGGGAAATCCCCCCCCCTAAATGAGAGCCAATGGGATCTCGCCACGTGTCATATCTGGCAAAAAAATCAAGGAAAAGCCTACAAGTTAAATTAGAAGGGCAAGCCCACATCTAATGGGGTGATGCCAGTGTCCAGTCAAAAATGGTCAAAGTGGCCCGCGAAAAATTCAGAAAGGGAAATCCCACGCCCAATCAGAACGTGCCACATGTTCTCAACTCATCGGCCGGCGGGATTTTTGGAAAATTTTCCAAAGGGCAAAGCGATGGAAAATGAAGTGCAGAGGACCCGCACCTAATAATAATGTGCCACATGACACCTAGAATGGTGGAGCACGGAGATTTTTTGAAAATTTTTCCCAAATGCAAAAAAGGTGAAAAAATTCAAATTTTCACCCGCCCATCCGATTTGGCCCTGTTTTGCCCTAAAACTTCAAATGGCCATATCCTTCTATCCAACTCAATTTTTCACATTATTTATGTCAATGGAAAGTGGTAAAATTCTCTACGAGATTCTGGGATCTTTTTTGCATTTTTATGGAGTTTGGAGAGATAAAATAAAAAAACACCTATGGCACGTGGTCATGGATAGAAATGACGTTTCAACCACCGTTTTTAATGAAGAATGGCTTGCATTCTCTCCCAGCATGGCTAAAAATGTTAGGGCATGGGCCTGTAAGGATTCCCATGCTTTGTTTTAATCACGTTTTGGTCAATGGTTGAATCCCTTCCACATTTTCCCACGTTTCTCTCTCCTGGGCTCGTCCCTTGCACTGTAAAAGCCAGATTTGGCTCATTTTCAAAGGGTTGAACATTTTTGTGTATAGTAGGCTCCCTTTTTCACCTTGGAAGTGATTTGGTGGAATATCAGACCTTTTCTAAGAACTGTAACCTATTTTTTGCCTCTCAGGTGTTGTAATGCATGTATTTTGATATTAAAATGACAATGCAAGCTCTGTGAATGAGTTTCAATCCTCTGCTTATGTTGTTTGCTTCCTTTATGATATTTCATTACATATCATTAGTTTGTGCATGATGTTTTTATTGCATTTCCATGATTTGTGTCAATCTGCAGAAGTAAAAAATACTCACCACTCCTTTGGTGCATCACCTTATTAGCATTAGTTTTAGTTTTTTGCATCCTCTATCTTTCCCCTTTGAAATTTAGAGTAGGAGTTAGGAATATAAACCTCTGCAACTTTTAAGTGATAAATCTAATCAGAGGAGTTGAGGAACCAACCTCTAATCTAGAGATTCCTCTCCCATTTTTACAAGTCCCACACTTGGGGGAGGATTCAATGTTGTGCAATCACACTAGATGCTTAGGATGATCAAACTAGAAATCTGATCAACATCTAGGGGTGGTGCTGATTTGCAACAACACTTCCATCTATCCTAGGTCCTCACCCATCAACCTTGGCGAAACAACCTCCTACCTAGATTAAACCAAAAGCATACCAGCCTACCTCATCACGATACTTTGTTGCACCCAAATTACCTACAAAACATATGCCTTCACTATCACCTACATCCTTTCTACCTCCTATACCTACACCACTTCTAGTATCCCGATCATTACCTATGCTATTCCATTTTATTCAATCAAGTACCTTCCACATTTCCTCTTATTATAACCTTTACTACACCTCCATTACCACCTTGGCTAACCTTTCCCCTTCCACCATCTACCTTCCCTTCTACATCACACACTTCTTCTTAACCTTTACCTAAGAAGGTGCAACCAAATCCCAAAATCCATTACCCTCCAAAGAGGTAGTTAAACCTACACCACCTTCAACAACTATTTCACGTGCTATATCTTTACCCAAGAAGGTGCAATCCAAACCTAAAACCATACTATCTACTAAACAAGTGGTCAAACTTACTCAACCTACGATTCCACCTCTAATGACGCCTCTCCCACCAAATTCACCCAAATTTCCATCTAGACCCAAACTTACTTCACATTGTGATCCATTAGCAGGGTCTTACACCAACATCTTAGCTAACCTTTTGGAAACCTCTGTCATCACATTACCACCGCTTAGACCTTACACCCACTCAAACCTAAACCAAAAGGGTTTAATGATACAAAAATTTGTGCTTACCATCATGTGCCAGGGGCATGATGTGGAAAGTTGTAAGGCTCTTAAGACTATTCTTCTCTAACTATGTCCTCTTGAAGAAAACTTTGACGATGATGATCTTTTAGATGAGGACCCTATTCCACCTTCACCTATCACCACACATCCTTATCTCTTACCTATTCAACAACCTTCATATCCACCTCCACAACACTTTTACCCCACTCCAATATTTGAGATCAATATGGTCTTCATAAAAGAGCTATCCAAACCTCCGCCAAAATGCTAATGTGCTGTATTGTTTTCACAAAACCAATATATGCCCTCACCATATTTTTTCCCATCCTATCGCTACACCTATCATGAATCACTTTATCCTTTACCACAGATTAATATGGTTCAAATTTCCACTCGAGCCTAGAAGGAAAAAGGAAAGGAGAAAACAACTAGCTCATCCACTACTCTTTTACCCAATATTCCATATGCACCTACACCCAAAATCGCCATCCTTGGACCCACATATCCTATTTCTGATGGGGTTACCCATCATATAATGCTTAAAAAATTACACTAGTATCCTCTCAAAATGTATTTGTATGACCTTTTCCAAACCTCTGAGTCTCATCGTTAGGCCCTCATTGAGGTCCTGCAATCTATTGAGGTTCTACCTAATGACCCTATGCCTATTGCATCCATTATCACTCCTCACCATGTGGCCTCTCTCACCACTTCACCCCCTTCCTCTACTCCTTGTACTAATCATCAAGTATCCGCTCTCGCCTATGACGATGAGATTGTACCTCTCTAATCAAATGATCTTGATCCCACCCTATTTATTTCCATCTACGTTGATAATATACGCATTTGATGCATTATGATCAATGGTGGTGCCAGTATTAACATAATTTTTGCCATGCGAATAACCAAAGGTGCATCCCTACCAATCACATGCATAATAACCCAGCTATGCTACATTCATTTAATGATGCCATGAATTCCACCCTTGGCACCATCATTATCCACATTTGTGTAGGCCCCCATGTCATTCTTGAATTATTTTATGTCTTAGAGGGGAAATTCTAGTACAACATGCTACTTGGCCAACCCTGGATTTGTGCCATGGGTTGTGTTCCTTTAACCTTACACCGCTATTTAAAATTCAAACATGAAGGGCATAATTATACCATTCCAGCAGACCCTTCACCATTCAAGACCTGTAACATGTTATATCGACCCAATGATGTCCGTATACTAGTTAAAACATCTACCAATACTACTACTTCTTATTCATCCTATGCCTCCTCCAACACTTATGCCGCTACATCTTCCGCAACTAACTCCTCTATTTCCACTACTTCCATAGCTTCAATAGCTAACCCATCTACTTCTCAAAAACTAATGCTTCTTCTTCCCAAATACCCAATGATTCTTCCATTATCACTACCCATATATCAAATAATGATCCCTTAGAAGGTGTTATTCAATGTCTCACTATGGGGAGTGCCACCTTTCCAACATTAAAACATTTCTTACTCCTCAAGAGTATGGTAACCTTCACCAACATTCCCATTATGATCAACACATAGATGATGTTTTCCCATACAATCATCCCCACCTTCACACCAACATAACATATGGGGGACTTGATGCTTCTACCTACTCACCCAATCCACCTTACCAAACTCGATCATTTTTCTCCAACCTTCAATCTCTCACCAACTACTGCTTCACCCACACCTTCCTCCATCACTGTGCTTGGAAGGGATTTGGATATGGTTTCTATGAACAAGGCCACAATGTTCATAAGCATAAAGCCCACAGTGGTATTGGATTTTCCGAACCACCTACTAAGAAGGCCTGAGTTGAACTCATTGAGGATGGTAAACATTCCCCACCCTGTTCACCAACTTCACCACCTTCACTTACAGAGTCTATGGACCAAGAATCCATTCCTCCAAAAAAAAATTCATGAACACCATTTCCCTAGAACCCCGATTTATCAGCATAATGGTGAGGCTCCCTCTTCTCTTCCCTTCATGTATCTTGACATGATCGATAACGATACCCCTTCTATTAACGTTGTTCAATGTCAAGATGATGAGTCTATTCTCACTTACCTTAGTGTGGAATATTCTTATATTCACCGATCATTACCTTCTAAGACGTAAACCATGTTGAATGAATCAACCATTGAGATCAATATTCACACTCAGGATGACCCGCACATTCTAAAAATAGGCCAATCTTTAGATGCTGTTGAACATGAAGCTTTCACTTCTTTCCTTCAGGATCATAGCAACACTTTTTCTTGGTCCTACGCTGATATGCCTAGTATTGACCCAAACATTTTGGTCCACAATATCATAACCATTCCTGATGCCAAACCCATGAAATAGAAGCTGCAAAAATACATCCTCACATTTCCCTTCTTGTCAAAGAAGAACTCCAATTCCTTCTTTCTGTTTCCTTCATTCTACCCATTGATTATCCCCAATGGATCTCTAACATTGTTCTTGTCACAAAAGCAATAGGGGACACCAAATTTGCATGGATTTATGTGACCTTAACTTAGCTTTCCCCAAAGACATATTTCCTCTACCCAGTATTGACCAACTAGTTGATCTCATTGCTGACCATGAAATGCTATCACTCATAAATAGTTTCTCGTGGTTATAACCAAATATTACTTTCCCTAGAAGATCAACACAAAATCACCTTCATCACTCCTTGGGGGACCTTCTGCTATCGTGTCATGCCCTTTAGCATTTAAAATTCTGGTGCTACATATCAGCTCGCTATGACTTATATTTTTCATGACATCATGCATAGCATATTGGAATATTATGTTGATGATCTTCTTGGTAAATCTAAACATCAAACTGAGCACCTTTTTGTCCTTAAGTTTTCTTTGACCTTTTCATCAAATAATGTGTTCACCTTCAACCTAAGAAGTGTGTCTTTTCTGTTCTCTTCGGAAAGCTCCTTGGTTTTATCATTTCTTTGTGTGGAATTGAATTTGATCCCACTAAAATTAAGGCTATTCTCAAAATTTCTCCACCTACTAGCCTTTTTCATCTTCATAGTTTGCAAGGAAAGTTGCAATCTATTCGTCACTTTATTTCTCATCTTTTTGACCGCTGCCATCCATTTCATCATCTTCTCAAAAATGATGTCTCCTTCAAATGGGATGATGAATGCCACAAATCCTTCAATGCCTTAAAACAATACCTCCTCCAACCACCTGTGCTCATCCCCTAAGGATGACTAACCATTTTACCTTTACATTTTTGCTACTGATCATTCCCTAGGTGCCATGCTCACTCATCATGACAAGAAACACATGGAGCAAATGGTTTATTATATAAGCCGTATGCTTTAAGAATAAAAATGAGATATACTCACACCGAAAAACTATTCTTAGCCTTTTTTTTTCGCCACTAAACTTCGCCATTACCTACAAAACCACAAAACCTATTTTTTCACCAATACGATGCCTTACATTACATGTACGCTAAGCCATACCAACATCAACATGTTTCACATTGGCTCATGATTCTTACAAACCTAGATTTCGAATTCATCCATCAAAAATTTGTCAAAGGACAAACCATTGCTGACCAACTCGTAGATGCACCTCTCTTCGAAACCAATCTTCGAACTTTGATTTCCCTGATGAATCCATTGCTACCCTCTCCCTGGAAGATACCATTTACCAGATGACCTTATTCTTTGATGGTTCCAAATGTTAGCGTAGGGGTGGTGCCAAATTTATCCTCATTCCTCTTGATGATGAGCCTATGCCATTATCTTTCAAACTATATTTTGATTATACTAACAATATTTCCAAATATGAAGCACTCATGTTAGGTCTTTAAACCGCCATAACCTTAGATGTTAAATCAATTAATATCTTTGGTGACTCTCAATTGGTTATGAACAAAGTTAATGGTATATACCAGTGTCATAACAAGATACTTCAAAAGTATAAACATCATGTTGACATGATTTTGACTACATTTAACCATTATGAACTTCAAACCACCCCGCGTTCCACTAATAAACTTGTGGACACCATGGAATGTCTTGCTTCTCGAATCCCCACTTTGCCCTCTCGACTCAATAATCTTTGTCATAGTACAAAGGTTTCAATCACCTTATTATATAATCGAGACATCAACCTTGTAGGAAACATTGAAACCGACCCACATGATCTTTGGTATAAGGAGTTTGTTGACTACCTTTCCTTTTCAATTCTACCTCCGCAGATCTTACTCGCAATGAAACAATGAGCCTTTCTCAAAAGTCTCTCTCTCTATGTCACCATGGGTGGTCTTCTCTATTAACATGGGTTTGATGGTGTCCTCTTATGATGCCTTACAAGTTTTGAAATTCCATACACCATCGAGGAAGTTCACGATGGGATTCGTGGGGTCACTTCAAAGGGCTTAGTTATCACTAAGTGAATCCTTGACCTCGGCTATTACTAGCCAACCCTAAATGGTGATTATTGTGACTATGTCAAACATTTTTTGAAGTTTCAACAACATTCTAATCTTCATCACAACCCTAGTCATGCCTTACAAGATGCACGAGACCTTTAACCTTTCTCTCAATGGGGTTTGGATCTTATCGGAGAGATCAACCCTCATTCTTCCCAACGTCATCAATGGATTATTACCGCTACCAAATATTACACTAAATGGATGGAAGCCATAACTCTTATTTATAAAAATCTGATAAAATCATGAATTCATCAACCATCACATCATTTTTTCGCTTTGGTGTTCCTCACCGCCTCGTCACCGATAATGGAAAACAATTATAAAAACCCCAACAGAACTCTATGATGCCTTTGGCATTCAACTCGGGTTTTCTTCATGTCATTATCCTCAAACAAATGGCCAAGATGAATCAACTAACAAAACTCTAACTAAACTTCTTATGAAAGTGGTTGATGATACTAGTAAGGATTGGCACACGCACATTCCTTTTGCCTTATGGGCTTATCGCACTAGTATTTGCACCTCAACTGCTACCACACCTTTCTTTTTGGTCTACGGTACAGAGGCTATCTTACCTCTTGAAGTCCAAATTCCATCTCTTCGTATCTCACTCAAAGATATTCTCAACAATGATGATTTTTGCCAGGACCATTTGGCACAACTTGAGTTATTAGACGAAACGCCATTTAAATTCTCTTGATCACCTCCAAATCTACCAAAAACATATCAAACGTGCCTATGATAAACATGTCCAAGAACAAACCTTCAAGGTCGAAATCTCATCCTAAAGTAAAATCAACATGTAACAAAAGAGGAGAAAATTAAATGGGGAAAGTTCACTCCTAATTGGCTTAGACCCTATATCGTTACTCATGCCTATGGATCGGGTGCTTATCGTTTATCTTCACTTGAAGGTAAACCCAAACCTGAGCCCCTCAATGCCTTGCATATTTAACCATTCTATTATTGAATTAAGTCATATATCACCTTATGTCTATTAAACACTTGTCCCTTGAGAAACATTCACCTTCCACTTACCTATTTTAAGGATCAATGACTAAACAAGAATCATGTGATTACCCATCACCTTTCAACCTTATCTTTAATATGAGTACCATAGATCTACTCACGGGATGATTCTCATGGTCATTCATCACTTAAAACCTATCTTTCATCACTAACCCTTGTGTGCCATGGTTTTGTCTTCATAAAATAAGCCTATACTTATTTATAGTATTTTCCATGACCTAAAAGGAAAAAAACAATTCAAAAGTAATATACGAGATTTTCAAATTCAAACTCCTTGAGTCAAACCTCTAGTAAAAGATGACTCCCTCAAAAGGACATCTATCTTTCTAGCTTGCTGCTATAAATAGACTCGCTCCTCGAAGAACATCTACACAAAGCTAGCCAAACTATACGTAGTCTATTAAAAAAACTCTTTCTACAAAATAAAAATAAAATATTATGAAGCATCCCATAGTGATTAGCTTCACGAAGACATCAAGGAGTAAATTCTATTCAACTCACGTAGAATTCCCGCATTGGTTAGTCTATAAAAAGAAAAAGAAAAAGATAAAGATAAATTTTTTGTCATGGAATTTCTTGTTTTGGTCTTGGTTATCTTGCAGAAGAGCTATGTTGTCTCACACCAAGGTTGCGCTAAAACAACCCATTTCACCTCACCGTCTTTCCTTTCTAATATTATACCTACTTAAGGGATGTGCCAAAATATGGCATTTCATGATCATGTGACTTTCTTCACCCTTAGAATAGTTAATCATGCAACACCTTTAGGGTCCTACATTCACAAGACAATCTTTGGTATGATAGGCTCATAATGGTTCTTACCAATTAGGTGACATTTTGTCTCCTCTTACCGTTCACCTATTCTCTTACTTATTGATTATGTTACGTAGGACTATACCTTCGACACCTACATTTTGGGATTACTTCTCCTTCAACCATGCCTATTAAACCTAAATTAAACCATGCCTGAAACACCCTCCACTCAAACATGCCTCAATGACCTAGACTCAATCATGCTTAAAATCTACTCGACCCATTCATCTACCTCATCATATTATTCTCCATCTTATGAGAGAACTACATCGTCCCGATGTCCCTTTTCATCGTGGATATGTAGGCAAGATACTTCAAGGGCATGGGCCCCTTGGAGGTTAGCTTGGCCAATTTTTACCCTAACCAATTTTCCCCCTTTATATTCACATTTTACCCTAGTTAGTTTCCATTTTAAACAAAAAACTTGGAAATTAATCTTTCATAAAAAACTACATACCTACCATTTTATAACATCAACCATATCATACATCAATCATTTAGCATTTCCATGATATCAAATACTTGGAAATCTAACCACAACATACATACAATACATTATTTCCATCAGATCAATAACTTGGAAATTACCTAGACTCCACCATGCCTATACCTGACCAAACCATGCTTATACCTGACTTCACCATGCTTATACCTGACTCCATCATGCCTAAATGACCTAGAATCTATCATGCATAACTTACCTAGTTCCCATGATACATAGGAACAATGGAAATTAAAGAAAGAGTACATAATCCATCCAACAAACATCATCAAATATATAATGGGAGTGTCTGTGTATCAATACTTATGTGCATAGATATAAATAAGTATCAATATCTCAAAATCTCATATAAAATCTTTCATATTCGAAACACATGCCAATATATATAACAAAAATCAAAATGATCATATAATATCCATTATGGATATCAATCACCCCCACCTGATGCCCTCCTCTCCAACCTCGCATGTCTCCTCCTCCTCATTACTAGTCCAACACCCTGCCATCATCTTACCACCTTCTACTGCTCCCTTCGTAGCCTCCATATTTTCCTCCTTGCCCTCTGTAGGGCCTAGTCTCTAAGAACTCGTAACCTCACCCTATCCCTGTCTCTGGGGCTGCTGACCCCCTATGCTACATGAGCTATGATTCTTGGATCTAGTCTACTCACTTTGATTGTCAATTTGGGCTTGGTGCTCGAATAGGAGGGTACATTAATACCTACTGATGCTAGCTAGTACTTGTTAATAGTGAACCTTATTCAGGGCATCGCTAAACCTCACCATGGATACGGTTTGTGGTGGTGCCATTGGCCTAACTACCACCTGAGAAATTTTCCCTACCAAAAGAGGACCCTTTCCTAGTGTAAGAGCCTATACTATAGGACCTTGTCTCGGTGTAGAGCCTATGATGGTACTTGTGTAGCTACATGGGAATATAAGGCCGTAACCTATGCTTATGATATGGACAACTAGCCATGTAATCTAGCCACATGTGCCTGTAAGGAGGCTACCTACCCTCCATCCCCATCTCCACCTTGTGTGGGAGCTTGTGCTTGTGCGCAACCTAGGCTTGCAGGTCATCACCTATAACTCGTAGGGTGGTCACTTATGCCTCGTGACTTTGTCCACTATCCCTATAACCTTGTAATATGTGCTTGTAGGGAAGTCATATGCCCTTGTAATGTATCTCTCTAAACTATGAGCATCATTAAATCAGGATGCCTTGGCCTCGGAGGTGCTTCCTATAATTGCACTATCCACCACTTCTTGTATCCATCACCGGTACCTACGTTGTCAATCCTCCTATTTACTACCCTCTCCTCTTGTCCACTGGATCTCTTCGGATGTGGTGGAGACAATGGTTTTTCAACATTTTCTCTATGGTATAATGGAAAAGGTAGAGGTACATCCTGTTGGAGCCCGAAATGCCATCAAAATCTATCTTCGAATCGTCTCATGATCGCTAGCATGTCTACCCTATATCCACCTAACTATTTGTAATCCATCCAAATTAGCTACCATCCCTCTGTAAGATGGAAACCTTATATAAGGTCTTCACAATATATCAACGGATGATACACCATCAAGTAGTCGTCTATAATAGGTCACATCCTTGGCTGCCTCTGCAACCCTAGGATGGGCTCCCACCGATACCTATCACCGAAAACAAACTCCTAATACTCCTTCAACCAATCCTTCCTTGGTAGTCCGGCTATTTGTAGGCACACTATATGATCATATACCCAACAATGTAATAAGAAGGTACAACACATTCCAAACCTATGTATCTATCGATACACCCATAGCTCTCTATATAGCTGCACTAGAAATATAGGTGCCCATGTGAACTATACTCATTTCTCTACCATATCCTCTAAAACACCCATCAACGCTAGAGGAAACCAACCACCCTCTGAATCTGGGAGGGAAAAACAACTAATCATGACCATCATCAACACTACCAAATGGGTCTCATCAGGATGTGCCACATACATCTCTCCATACCTGACACTCACACTATGGTATGTCAACTCTGCCACAACATTGCCAAACATTGTACCCATGGGCTCTAATACTTCATCTTCTCCTTTCGATAGACCTTTTCCCCTACAATGGGAAACCTCAAGATCCTATATACGTCCTCCAGGTGATAGTCATCTCCCCAGTCAAAAATGGAAGGTATTGGTCGTATAATCCCATCTATCGATGAGAGCGACCATCATACTGTGATCCCTAACAATCCATCTATATCTTCTTGATGGAACTAAGACCGACATCTCAAATGTGGTCCCACTCATCCTTGTGATGGTGGGTCTGATCTCTACCAACAGCGGGCAAGCCGTTTATCTATCATGCATCGCGAGCTTTATCATACATGCATTCATATAACTTAACAATGTCAAGTATTGAACTAATTTTTCCCATTTCTTCAAAACTAATTAACTCACCCCTACCTACACCACATACCCACATTTGTTTACCTACCTATCTATTTCCTAAACTACCTCCTTGACCTATTATTCATTCTAATCCAACCTACTATGTTCCCATACTAATTTCATCACCTATTACCTACCTACGTTTACCTAAATTTATTCAAACCCACCTAATTTTATACCTCATCCATCTAGGTTTCCTTCATTATTTTCCCATGTACCCTCCCATTTGATTTTTACCCCATTTTGGCCTTCTAAAATCTAACCCATTTGGACCCGGTCACTTTTCCCTATGACCAAAATTGGTCACCTTGACGATACCGAGTCGCCCTCAACCAATGTCAGTAGAATAATATCCCAACTAATGCCATCATGTCGAACCGATGTTGGTCCCCGGGTCTAGCTCCACGGTCGAAAACTCCACGTCCCTAATTTTCCAAAAAAATTAATAATAAAACCAACCTAAAACTACCTAAAAACTACCCAAACCCCACCCATTTCCATTTTACACCTAATTAAACTATATTTCCCAAATTTCTACCCACATTTTTAATTTTTCACTACATTTTTGAACTTTTAATTACGCACCCTATTTTTTTCCATTTTTACCTACAATTTCATTAAAAAAAGGATTGACTCCTACCTCTACACGTTATCGCCGTTATGCTGGAATCTCTGGGATGGGTGCCTGAGCCCCTCCCACACCTCTTGTTGCTACTTCCATGTCTAAATCAAACCTCTCGCTCTCCACCAATTGAATATCTTGTATTGATCTTGTGGGCTCGGAAAACAAAATCCAATTGACCAATGATTCCTCACCAAGTCAGATGAGTATAATACCTTGTCTCTTTCTCCACATAAAATGTAAAACACTCTTTGCTCTATCATTTTCTCTAGGTCAACAGGTGAAAATGAATCCATATTATATGGATTTTTACTTTTTACCACACCCGCGACCTGACTAACACTAGTTTTTCTTGACCGACATTGATTAGGTGCCCTAGTTTACCATGATTAGTTACCTTTATCCGACGTCGGTTTTACATCACCGATATCGGTTATCATTTTACCCCATTTCCCAATCCTACACTAAATCTTCTTTCCCGCCACCTTTTCCGCCCACCCCATAATTGACCCTACCCTTACCCATTACCCTAATGGCCTTATAACCTCCCACCTAACCTCACCATCAGTTGGGGCATATTTTCACCCCTAACATGGCCTTACCTATGACCTTTCCTACCTCACCCAACCGACACTCACCTTTTGTGATATTCGAATTTTTGTACTTGCTATAACTTGTGATGATGCTACCTATGTTGTTCAACCCAATGACCTTACCTTGCCTAATGCCATGATGTTTATCCCAACCATACCTTTGGTACCTTGGAACACAACCTATTACCCATTCCTACACCTGGCCTAGTTTTGTTTCAGGACCATATCCTATACCTTGGATACCTAAACCACTTCAACCTTGTTTGGATAAACCTATTGACCTTTGACGATGTAGAGTTTGCAAGCTCTTCACCCTGGTACCTTATTGTAATCTATACGTGTGCGTGCGTTAGAATTCCAATACCTATTACTTTATTGAAATCACCCTTATCTATAACCAGCTTACCCTAATTTTCCTCACCCATTTTTTAAACCACTCACAGACTCCATTTAACACCTCATCAATTCCTGGTTTGAGGGGGATAACCTCCACCTATACTTGAGGTAACCTAATCTTCACTCATACCTTGGGTGTGGACTTCTTGTTTTTGTCAGTGTCACTTATCAATACAAGCTACGTGACAAAAAGGGGAAAATGTAGACACCAAATTTGGGTCATATGCCTTTTAGTCCCCTTCAATTAATTAACATAACACATTTTACTAATCATGACCCCTTCATCCCATATTAATATTCATCCTCACATTATTAATTGATTTAATTATTTTAATTAAGTTAATTTCATCCTCACACCTCCACCTCATCATTACACCTCACCCTGGACCCATTCCAAGGGCATTTAACTCACATCAATCAAGTCATCACTCTCAGCACTGAGTCATCACTCTTAGTGTTGAGTCAACACTTGACCTAACTAACTAAGAATTCTTCTCAAACCTAATTAGACTTCTTCTATGACCTTCCTACATTTTCTAACAAGAAATAAACTTCCCTAAGTGGACTCAACTTGGAAAACACGTAAAATATGGGAAGATCTTCCTATTTTTGGTAAAAGGGACTAATTCACCCTAACGAACACCGGTTTTTCCTCGGTTGGTGCTAGTTACCTAACCGCCATCGGTCACCTTATATACACTTTCACAACTCGTACACAAGTTGTTAATTCAATTATTGGAGCCTTATTGCATTCAAGCATGAATCTTCAAGCCCTCCTACATCCAGACGACAAGCACACATAACCAAAGTGCAAGACAAACATCCGGTTCTCCTTCCAGAGCATTGGAATACTCACGAGAGCACACAGGCTATATTTCCGTGGCACTGGACCCAAGTACTTCTCCTCCAATCAACTATCAACCATCTCAACTCACAAGGTCTATAAGACACCAAGTAAGTACTGTGATTTTAATCATTTAGGCTTATCCCATTGTAGATCTCTTTCTTCGTTCAATATTTTATTTCTTCTATTACTCGTACATCACCTTCTTCCCACCAACCAACTATTAAACCACCCCAAGCCTTTCCACCCTTCTAAACCTACTTCTTAGTATTCCTAAGAATTCTTAGCCATATTACGACCAAACCATGCTACCCTCACTCCTTATGCAATCAAAGAGAACCTAAAAACCCATTTTTAATAGTTTATTACCTATTGCCTCTCTGACAGATGTTGGTTCCTTGATCGCCGTCGGTTTATACCCCATACCGGCATCGGTCACCGAGATTGATATCGATCTCTATGTTATTTCATATTCTCGGACTAAAATCTTCCCGAAATCACCCAAAACTAGCCCAGATCTCAACTAATCATCCCAGACCCTTACAAGACCTCTCGGCAGACCTTCCCGATCCGAACAAACCTTTGTTCGAACTAGATTTAGTGTTGAATTATTATTTTACGTTGAATCTAGTGTATTTTGTGTATGAGAAACATAAATCATTACATTGTAATAGGACCTATTTATTTCAGTTTCTTATTCACATTAAATTGTTATTAAACAGAAGATTGAAAACCATTCAAGGAAGCATCATGCTTCCCAGATCTAGCCTTGCTAGGAAGTCCTCTGACTCTTGATCTTTTATATTTTTAATGGTTTTTTTGTGTTTCTTATATAGGCTTCCTCATAGCCAAAGGGAAGCTCACACAATCAGCTTGGATCAAAATCTACAACGTGCACATTCTACCCTCCACCTTTTCCTCATAGGCATTCCTCCTTCACCATTTTACCTTCAATTTGTTTCATCCTAGAAAACGTAAAAATTATTGGTGAAACACCTATCATGCCTAGTAGGGCTCTGCCAAAAAACTCTTCTAAGCTCTATGAGTTTCCTTCAAGATTTCACAACAAAATCCTCGAAACCCCTATAATCATTCTTCCCATTTTCATTTATAGATTCAATAATAAATTTCTTCCTTTATTTTCTCCATGCAATGTAAAGATTGAATATACAACAAAATAAAACTAACAATTCAAAAACATGAAATCCACATGCGAGATCCATTAAGCTTGAAAATACAAATGCAATGTAAAATCAACTCTATTTCCTTTCCACCATTCCATATTGTGATTCCCAAGGTGGTTTCCGCTCGTAGATCAAAATTAATAACTACCATGATGGTTTGACAAGCCTCTAAGAAATCCGCCAACTACTGATAATTTTAGCTACAAATAAAAGTTAAAAACCATGCACAATCTTCCATCTAGCTAACTGAGTTTGTTTCCCACCAAGTCTCTCTTGGATTCCTATAAAGGTGGTGCAAATACAATAATAACTCGTAATTAAATTCTTGGTACAATATGGGTTGACACCGTGAACTTATCTTAAACCCTTCAACTTTTTATTCACCATGGTTTAGTCTAAGGTTAGGTCTAAGTCCCCACTTAGGTTTAGGTCCCTTTTCAAATAATGCTAACCTTAGCTTAGACTAAGGATATAAATGAATTCCTTTAGGTAGCTTAGGGATTACGATCCCTTTACAAAAATGCATCCAACTTAGCTTAGGCTAAAATGCATCTAACATAGTTAGGATCTCTTCCTAATTATCTATTACCTTAGAGTAGTTTTAGTTAGGTATTATAAACATTTAACAAGAACATTACTTATAGAATCTAACATATCTAAGTAATTAGATCTCATAGAAAGAGTGCATTCACTGGATGCCACCAGGTGCTCTAGCAACATTTCTTCTTTCAATCCTGGATGAGATGACAATTTAGAAATAAAATGAAGTTAATTAGTCTAACAAAATGATCGTAATAACATATCAATCAAAGGCATGCCTTAGATCACTGAAATTGATCCAAGGTATGACTATTCCTTCATAATAATGTTATATATTAAGGAACAAGTTTAATAATGTAGCTTGGATGCTCTTACCAACATAATCCCATAAAATTACATTACTTAATATCACCTGGATTCACAGACGATGACTTAAAATCTTAACATAACAAGTGCATGAAATAATAAAAATCCATTCACCATTTCCAAAGTATGAGTACATCTTATTTAGAAGATAAAACTATCACTTACAACAAACATGATCAATCAATTCAAAAGAGTATACCATCTTAGAACAGGAATCACCTATCAACGTTTGCAACTCTAGTTATAGAAGCAAGTAAGGATATCAAAGATGACAGAGGCATTACATACCTCCCATCTAAAAAGTAGCATCATCCCAATGATTAAATTAGTCCACATACATATTTAAAAATGCAGGCATAAATATGAATTATTCATCCATAAAATTTCAAACAGATAACAAATTTGTAGAAATTCAAGTTTTTCAAAACTTATTACAACATCAAATTTATCGTACTCAAGATTTACAAAAATGAAATTACTTCCCCAAAACTGATATAAATTAAAGGTGGTTTTCAATCAAATTATTCAAATATCACAAAAATCAGAATTAATTCTGCTCAAACAGGATGAGGAAAATTTGTTTTCATGTCCTCAAGGTTTTCCATAGTTAGAATTTCTTCATTAAACTGGTCCCACTCGACCTTGTATTGACTAATTTCATGATTTTGCAAGTGCAACTAGTGAGTTTCTAGCACCTTATGGGTTCAACCATGGTTATTTACAGGTCTTTTACCCGTAAGGAATTCCAAATTAATACATGTGATAAATCTAAAATGTATTTCTTAAGAAAAGAAACATGGAAAACATCATGCATTCATGTCAATGAGGGAGGCAATGCTTTGAGCGGTAAGCTACAAGAATTATCCCTTCTACAATTTTGAAAGGACCTAAAAATGAGGTGATAATTTAGTTTCCTTGCCAAAAGTAATTGAGATCTTTTTAGGCTTGACACGTAAAAGACTTTTTCACCAAGTTCAAATTTTCTCTCTACCGTTTTCAGGTCTACATATCTTTTCTCGCATATTAGCAACTTCCTTTAATTGTTCACCAATTAATTTTACTTGTTGTTCCATTTCAGTAAGCATTTCAGGTCTAATTACCTCTCTATCTTTGATGTTATCCCAACTAAATGGGGTTATGCACTTTCTTCCATAAAATGCTTTGAAAGGTGCCATTTTTAGAGAGGAATGATAAGTATTATTGTATACAAATTCAACTAGTGGAAGATATTCTTCCCATTTGTGCTACTGATCCATACAAAGACATTCTCAAAATATTTTTGATTACCCGATTTAATCTTTCTGTTTTCCACTCCATTTCTGGATGATATGTAGAACTACAATTCAGTTTTGTTCCTAAGGTTGCATTTAGTGTTTCCCAAAAATGTGAATTCATTCTTGGGTCTCTATCATAAATAATCAATTTAGGTACACCATGCAATTTGAAAATTTCATGAACAAATATTTTTGCAAGAACATGTGAATCATCTTTTAGATTACCAACAATAAAATGTGTTACCTTAGTTAATTTTTCAACCACAACTAAAATAACATCATGTTTATTTTTAGACATAAGAAGCCTCTGAAGAAAATCCATACTTATAACTTTCTATTTATACTGCAATATGCTATGAGGGTACAATAAACCAACATGATGCATATGTTTAGCCTTAACGTGCTGACATTCAAGGCAATGAGAAACAAAATCAATTATGTCTTTTTTCATCCCCTTCTAAAAATATTGTTGTTTTACATCAGCAAGCATTTTTGTCACTCCGAGATGTCCTGAGTAAGGTGAATTATGAAATTCCATCATTAACTTCTTCCTTAACTCATTTTCTAAGGGTACATACACATGATTCTCATATATTAGAATTCCTTCATTATAAAATTTGAAACCTTTATATCTTGCATCATTATAATATACAACAAGTGTTGTTTTCACTTGCTAAAAATATGAATAAGAAAACATTGCATTCTTTACCTTATCTTTAAACTAAGTTCTCAAAGTTACAAGTGTGGAAATATATTTCCTATGACTTAGTGCATTTCCAATCTATGTTTTTACCTTTAATCCAACTTATGTCAAAATTATATTGAGACAAAAATTCTAACCATCTTCGTTGTCTTGCATTCATATTTAACTCGTATGAAAGTATATTTCAACCCAAGGTGGTCGCTTTTAAATTAAAGGGTCTACCTAAAAGATAAAGTCTTTATACTTGAAGTGCATGAACTATGAAAACAAGCTCTATATCATGGGGAGCATAATTTAACTCATGTAAATTGAATTTTATACTTTCATAAGTTATAAAATGATCATTTTGAAGTAATATACCCCATAATCCTTCCTTGGAAGCATCGTAACTCTTTGTAAAGATTCTATTTGTATCAAAATAGTCAAGTATAGGTGCTAAAGCTACCTATTCTTTTAATTTTTTAAATATTGCTTCACATTTATCACTTTAAACAAACCTTTTGTCTTTCTTTTCTAATGAAATAATTAGGGTGCAACATTAGAAAAGACCTTAACAATTTTTTGATAATATCCGGTAAGCCCCATGAAGCTTCTAACTTCATGAACATTCTTAGGTGTTGGCCAATCAATTATGGCTGCAATCTTTTATGGATCAACTAATATTCCATCCTTGTTTAAAACATATCCCAAATAATGTACTTATTTCATAAAAGGAACATTTTGACAATTTACCATACAATTTTCTCTTTCTCAAAATCTCTAGTACAATCCTTAAATGTTCATTGTGTTCCTCTATGCTTTTAGAATAGATAAGAATATCATCCAAGAATACAAGCACAAAATTTTCCAAGTATTCTTGAAAGATATTATTCATCAAATTCATGAAAGCTGCAGGTGTATTTGTTAAACCAAAAGTAAAACAGTTGAATTCATAGTGCCCATACCTTGTTTTAAAAGTTGTTTTATGAATGTCATCATCTTTGATTCTCAATTGATGATACCCAGATCATAGATCTATCTTTGAATAAAATGATGCACCATGCATCTGATCAAATAGATCATCAATCCTAGGAAGAGGATATATGTTTTTATTGTTTCTTTGTTTAACATTCGATAATCAATACAAAGTCTAAGTATTATGTATTTATTTTTAACAAAGATTACTGGTGCTCCCCAAGGTGAGTCACTTGGTCTAATTAAAAATTTAGAAAAAAGTTCTTGTAACTATGCCTTAAGTTCCACTAATTTAGTTGTAATCATGCGGTAAGGTACATTGGAAATAGGCTCAGTTTCAGGTTTGATTTCTATTGTGAATTCAAACTCGTCTTGCGTAATACTGTAGGTCTTCCGAAAACACATCATTGTACACTTGTAACAATGGATATTTTTCCATAAAATAAATATTTTCTTCTATTTTTTCTATTATTTTTACTTTGCATATAACACGCAACCTTTATTTTTGGATTAATTAAGTAGCATAGCGGTTAGTTTCCTAACTCTAATGTCTCTTTTTACCACTTGGATGTCTTATATTTTCTCAGTAGATCATCAAGGCATCTTATGTGTTTTTCAAAACATTCAAACTTTTCTTTATGATTAAAAATCCAGTTTACACCAATTATGACATCATATGAGCATAAAGGAGCAACATACGTGTCTAATTCTATAGTAAAACTTGGGAATTCTAAGGTTGTGCTAAAAATAAATTTACTAACAATATGGACAACATTATTACTATAATGAAAAGTCCTTGATTTTTCCATAATTCCAGCTTTTATTTTTAGTTTTGTAGCTAATTTTTAGAAATAAAGCATTATGTAGAACCAATATCAAAAGTATAGTTACAAGTATGCCAAATAATTTACTTGGCACTTTTATTAGCATATCTTTCTTTTCGGTTTGTTTGTCACCTACTACAACATGTATCTTATCTTTGCTTGGTTGCTCTCATTTTTCTTTAGAGGGAACCAACTTGTGTACTTGATATTTTCCACAGCTTTAACGGCTCCCAAAAGGTCCCCTTTTTGGTTACAACTTATTTTCAAACTTGAAATTACTATTTTGACCTCCATATTTTCTCTGTCGATTATTATTATTTCTTGTAAAATTATTTCTATTATTTTTGGTAGGTTTATTTGCTATTGTTTTCTTACTATTATCAGCCCCAAACCTATTTTTAGTGCCAAAATTTTTCCATGCCAATGTTTTGGGTGTAATTGATGTAGAAGTGTTGGATATTTTCTTTCAATTCTCCTTCTTAAGCATAGAAATTTCCTTCAATTTTTGTTCTTTCCTTATGGCCATTTTACAACTCCTTCCATGGTGGTTGAGCCGTGTACATCTACCTCCCCGCCAATGAAAGGATTCAGACCATAATGAACTTGTGTATTATAAACTTGTCATCCGTTTGATACTTGTGGTACATACTTGAGAATCTTGGTAAACTTCTCCCAATATTCGAATGCATGATTAGTTTTCCTTAAACTAAATTCTGAAACTCTAACATCTTTTGATCGTTATAGAGTTGTGGCAACCAACGCTTTCTGAAATAGCCCTTAAATTGATCCCAAATGATGCTAGCCTCATCAACATTCGGTTCAACCTTGTAGTTGTCCCACCATGATGATGTTTAAAAAAATGTTAACTAGATCAAAGCTAACACCTAATAACTTCAATACAATGCTAATTAGATCAATATACCATCATGCTTAGAGCTTAAGAAAATATAATCTATTAACATATTTGCATTAGAACATGAAATGAAGATTCAAATTAACATGCTAAAAAAATTAACCTCTATATCTAATTTAATGCTAATGAAATGAACCTATTTAGATCTTTAATAAACAAAAGGGTTGATTGTATGCTTGAATCCCAAGGTTTTCAAGAATGGAGTCTTTTCAATCCATGGCTACAAGACCATTTGACATATCTCCATATGACTTCAAAACTTGGATGGATGAATGCAAGAAATGAAGATAGCTAGCTCCTCTAATGGAATAATTCTCTAAGATGATAAAATGACTATAGTATAGGCTCTATGCTCATTTAGGTATGTAGGTGTAAATAGAATGGTAGGAGGAGGGATCCTTATATATACCAATGGATAAAAGAATCTCTACATCCCTTTACATGTGGGATAATAGCTATGTTGAGTTAGTTGTGGATAAGGATGGTTGAAAGGGGGTTGATTCAACCTTAAGAGAGTTTATTTTTTCCTTTAGTGACTCATGGGGTTTGAGGGGATTTATTAATTAACTCAAGTGATTAATTAATAGGTGAGAAAGCTTATAGAATATTTTTAGAGGAATAATTAGTATGATTTAGACTATGGGAGGAATTTAATCAAATAAATGATGATTTATTGATTTAATGGAAGAGGAAGCTAATTAATTAATAATAATTAATTAGTCTAGATAGAAAAGGGGGATTAATTAAATGAAAGGTCATTAATTGGTGTATTTGCTAGATAGAAGAGTTAATTAATTAATTTAATGTAACTAATTAACGGTGATAGAAGAGAAAATGAGCATTTATTGACGATATGTCATCAATTTGTGGGAAATGATATAATTAGTGTAATTTAAGTATTTAAATTTCTCGAGCTAAATTATAGGTGTCTACATTTTCCCCTCTTTGGGGTGGCATAAGTGACGCCACTTCAAAGATAGTAGACAAGTAAAATTTTGAAGGGGTAGAAGAAAAATTAGTAGAAGTGAGAGATTCCCCCTTGAGTGTCGATGGGGTGATGAAAGAAGGTGATCGATGATCGAAAAAGGTGAGAGAAATGGATAGAAGAATGGGTAGGGAAGGCTGCCCCAAGTGAATTAGAAGAATAATATTGACATGAGAATGATATATAGGAAAAATGAATATGGCGAGAAAGGAATGAAATTTCATCCAGTGTATTAAAAATAAATTTCATGTCATCATATTGCCAAGGATTTACATCATCGGTCCTTATTAAAAATATAATCATATGACAAAATTAGAATGGCATAAAAATCCATACTACAAAAAATTATCCATTTCTAAAAATACCAACTCCATGCAACATACAAAATGTAATGCAATACGAGAAAGTGAAACCTACCTAACTCCCTACAACATACATAATGCAATGCAATACGAAAAAGCAAACAACCTAACCTAATAGATAAAAATAATGTAATGTTTTTATTATCAAGCTTTGATTCCGACTTGTGATAATTAATGAAAAGGGTTAAAAGCTGGTTCACCAAGCAAGGATACATGCAAGGGGAATAACAGAGACACTAGGTTCCTATGAAAAGTAATCTTGCACTATGAGACAATACCAAGAAACTCATTATGCCACATAGTACATAAATATTAAGAAAACCAACTTTGTTAATGGAGGTAGATCAAGATGTTCCAAGATTCACACACAAGAATAGGTGAGAACCAAAGAGCGACGTTTTGTAGGATGATTTTTATTGTTTTTGATTTTTTAGAAACATATTTGAATTTTTTTATTTTGAAAGTTTATATGAATTTTTTTGTGTTTTCAAAATTTTTCCGAGCTATGTACAGAAAACAAAGAAGCACGGATGCTCCCAATGATAGATGGGATATACAAGGGCAAAATTCCACATGCATGCACTAGAAAGTGACAATGTAAAAATGCCCCAGTGAGTAGGTGGGAGTATTCAAAGGGAAAATATTCATGTGATGAAGGGGGATCAAGGCCAATATAAAATAGGTTTAATCATGGGGGAGACAGTATGCCCCACCGTAAGCTGGCTAAGAAACACATGAGAGAAAGGAAGTAGAAAATTATCTTATTAAAAGGGGACAAAAGTGTTTGCAAACATGGAAAAGAGGCCATCCTATACACATGGATGTTCTAAATGATTTTGAAGAACAAAGGATGCTATGAAAATATTTAGAAGACATTTAATGAAAAAGTTATTAGCCCAAGGCACGAATCATGAGACAAGAGATATGCTAAAGAAAGAGTTTGAACACGGTCTAAAAAGTAACACATGGTAACATACTAATCTTGTTTACTCATCGAGATCCCATGTGTGCAAATAGAAATGAATTATATTTTAAAGGAAATATTTGATAGATAATAAGTTAAGACACTAGAAAATGTGTAGGAATGATTTAGTTGGAAAGTTGATTTGTGAATGAAGGGTGGAAGAAAAGCCATACATTGTTCCACTTCTAGGTGTCTATAGCCTCGACAGAGATGTGTTGAATATGGAGCTAAATTACTCATGTTTTAGCATGAAAATAGAACTTGTTGGAAGTTGACAATAACCGGCATCGATTAGGGTTTGACCGACATTTGTCAGGGAAAGTTGGAGCCAATGATGGTTGGGTAGAACCAGCATCGGTTACCTGTGTAACGAGCTTTTAATTAACTCTCAGGTTTTATTTCTATTTTTAGCATTGGAATATATTTACTAAATGTAATTGCATGGATAAGTTCCCTAAAGTATTAAATGGCTATTTAAAGCATAACGCTAGGGTTTAGAGGAGAGGGATTGATCATAATTACAAGATAATTATGTGAGAGAGAATTCTTGGTGAAGAATAAAAAAGGCTTGAAGGAAGAAAGTACTGAACATCGAGAAGTGTAGAAGATTGTAAATCTTCATTGTATATCTTGTCAAAGCTTTGGATAATAGATTGGCTTGTTTCTTGGTGGACGTAGCTCACACTGGGTGAACCATGTTAAATCTATTGTTGATTTATGTCTCTTGTTTTGTATAATTCTTCTGGTAAAATATCTACTTTTATTTGCATGTATGCTTAGATCTGATATATTATCTGTATAACCGGTGTGCTAACCCCAACAACTAGTATCAGAGATTTGTTTGAGGGTTTTATGTGTTGACAGATTTACTCACAGAGGGTTTTTTGATTGAGTGGGAGCTACAACAATGACATAAGATAATAAATACAAGGTAGAGAAGTTTGACGACCGAAATTATCAATTATGGAAGATGCAGATTGAGGATTATCTGTATCAAAGAGATTTGTACTTACCATTGGATGAGAAGTCTAGACCTATGAAGATGACTGATGAAGAATGGAATATTCTTGATAGAAAGGCTTTGGGATCTATAAGATTGAGCTTGACAACATCTATGGCTTCCAATATTACAGAAGTGGCTTCTATGGTAGACTTAATGAAATCTCTTGCTAATTTATATGAAAAACCTAGTGCTTCAAATAAAGTTTATTTGATGAATAAATATTTTAGTTCTAAGATGCATGAAGGTGAATCTGCCTCTAGTCATTTGAATGATTTCCAATCTATTGTAAATCAGTTAAAATCGGTTTCAATACCATTTGATGATGAAGTAAAAGTAATTTTATTCTTATGTTCTTTGCCTGATAGTTGGGACAACTTGGTAATGGTTGTTAGTAATATAGCATTTGCTAATAATATTTTGAAGTTTGATGATGTGGTTAGTATAATCTTGAATGAAGAAATTTGTAGGAAAAGTATAGAGGAAACATCATCTGGAAATGCTTTGAATGTAGAAAGTAGGGGTAGGCAGAAAGAGAGATCCAAGAGTAAGAGTAATGGGAAATCAAAGTCAAGGGATAATAGATCTAAATCCATAAGTAATGTAATTACTTGTTGGAAATGTGGAAAGAAAGGACATGCAAAGAAAGATTATTGGTCAAAGAATAAAGATAACCAACAACTAGACAAAGGTAAATAGGTGAATCTTGTTGCATCAGAGGTAATGCAAGATGCTCTTATTCTTTTTTAGATAGTAGAATTGAATCATGGGTTTTAGATTCAAGAGCTTCTTCCCATGTAACCCCTAATAAGGGTTATTTTAGAAATTGCGTCTAGGAAATTTTGGGCATGTCTATTTGGGTGATGATGAACCTTGCAGTATTACTAGTAAAGGGGAAGTTTATCTAAAACTGTAGAATGGAAATACATGGGTATTGAAAAATGTGAGGCATGTGCCAAGCCTCAGGAGGAATCTTATTTCTGCAGGACAACTAGGTGAATATGGTTGCATGGTTAATTTTACATGAGACTCTTGGAAAGTCACCAAGGGTGCTTTTGTTGTGGTAAGAGGTAAGAAGGTAGGAACATTATTTTTATCTACCTATATTACTCGATACCTTTTTGCATTATCTACTTGATTCGATGCATGCATGTGGCATAATTGGTTGGGTCATATGAGTAAAAAATGAATACATATATTAAAGGCTAAGGGTAAGTTATCAGATTTGAAAGATTTAGATCTTGATTTCTGTGAGCATTGTATCTTTGGAAAGCAAAAGAGAGTGAGATTTCTCAAAGTTGGGGCAACTAAGAAGGAGCATAAATTGGAGCTTGTACACTCAGATGTGTGGGGACTAGCTCAGGTAGTTTCTCATGGTGGATCCCAGTATTATGTTACTTTCATTGATGATGCTACAAGAAAGGTATGGGTTTATTGTATTAAACATAAATCTGATGTTTTTGAAAATTTTAAAATATGGAAAGCCCTTGTTGAGAATGAATCAAATTCTAAGTTAAAGTTCCTTAGATCTGAAAATGGTGGTGAATACTGTAGCAAGGCTTTCAATGATTATTGTTCAATGAATGGGATACATAGAGAAAGAATGGTTCCAAGAACACCATAGGAGAATGGTGTTGTAGAGAGAATGAACAGGATAATCATGGAACATGCTAGAAGTATGATGATATATTATAGATTACCCTTGCAGTTTTGGGTAGAAGCAATTGATACATCAGTTTATTTGATTAACCGTGGCCCTTCAAGTTCAATAGATGGAGGAATACCAGAGGAAGCATGGACCGAAAAAGAGGTAGATCTTTATTTTCTTAAAGTTTTTGGTTCAGAAGATTTTGTGCATGTTGATAGAGAAAATAGAAAAATTTGGATGTAAAATCCAAGAGGTGCACTTTCAATAGTTATGGATCTGGTGATTTCAGTTTTCATTTTTGTGATTTAGATAATTCTAAAATTGTTAGGAGTCATGATGTTGAATGGAATGAAAAGAGAATGTACATGGATCAAAATTTGGTACCCAATGATGAGAAAATTGAGAAGTTTATTGATGAAAATGAACTCTTGTGTTTTAAATAAATACCTTCAGAAATACACAGTAACCGTGGTCGAGTTAGGCCCTTACCAAAATCGGTCAGATGAACCGCCAATGGTTACAGAGGATCCGAACTGGTGTTGGTTATCTGGTGACATTGGTTAGAGGTGACTGACGTTGGTCACTATCAAAGGTTGATACTAATGTCCAGGAGGTCCAGATTGAGCCTCTGGTACCCCAAACTCTTGTGAGAAGGTCACAAAGGGTAAGTAAAATTCTAGAAAGATTTTCAACTTCTCTATTTTATCTATTATTGACTGATAGTGGTGAACCAAAAAGCTTTGAAGAAGAAATGTAGGATAAAACTCACATTCAGTGGGAGCATGGCATGGATGAGGAGATGAAATCTTTGGAACAGAACTAGACTTGGGATTTGGTTAAATTGCTAACAAGAAAGAGAACATTGTAGAACAAGTGGGTTTACAGAATTAAGGAAGAAGAGAGTGGATAGAAAATGTATAAGGCAAGGTTTGTAGTAAAGGGATTTGCAAAAAAGGCAGGTATTGACTTTGGTGAAATAATTTCTCTTGTTGTTAAGATGACTTCTATTCGTACTATATTGAGTTTAGTTGCAGTAGAAGATTTACATTTAGAGCAACTAGATGTGAAGATGGCTTTCCTTCATGGTGATTTTGATGAAGAGATTTATATGCAGTAGCTGCTTGGGTATGAAGTCAAAGGTAAGGAAAATTTAGTGTGTAGGTTGAAAAATAACCTATATGGGCTCAAGAAAGATCCAAGGATATGGTACATGAGGTTTGATAGTTTTATGCATGAGCATGGTTACTTGAGATGTGAATCGACCACGTGTGTTTATTTCAAGAAGCTTGAAAATGGGAGCTATATTATTTTGTTACTTGTATGTGGATGATATGCTTATTGTAGGATCTAATATGCGGGCATTGGTGAGCTTAAGGGAAAGCTAGCTCACACGTTTGCAATTTAGGATTTGAGAGCTGCAAAAAAATTCTTGGCATGTAAATACATAGAGATAGAAAAAACAAGAAATTGTATTTGTCTTAGGAGGATTATATCTACAAGGTGTTAGAAAGGTTCAACATGAAGAATGTAAAATCTATTAGCACACCTATGGCTGTAGACACTTCAAATTGAGTAAAGATCGGTTCCTTCATCACAAGAGGAGGCCAAATACATTACATGAGTGCCATATACTTCAGCGGTTGGAAGTCTCATGTATTATATGGTTTGTTAAAGACCAGACATTACACAGGTAGTGGGAGTTGAGAGTAGATATATGGCTAATCTAGGTAAAGAGCATTGGAAAGCAGTCCAATGGATACTCAGGTATTTGAAAGGGACATCTAGCATGTAATTATGTTATGGAGGTTTGGATATTTCATTACGTGGCTATGTTGATTCGGATATGGTTGGAGATCTGGATGGTAGGAGGAGCACTACTGGATATATTTTCACATTAGGTGGAATGGTAGTTAGCTAGATTTCAAGATTGCAAAAGGTTGTGGCTTTGTCTACTACAGAGGTAGAGTATGTTGCAGCTACAGAGGCTAGCAAGGAGATGATATGGATGAGTAGGTTCATGGAAGAGTTGGGAAAGGAGCAAGGTAATTGTAAAGCTGCTTCAATGAAATTCGAGTGTAATTCATTTGGCAAAGAACTCAACATTTCATTCAAGAATGAAACACATTTAGTTGAGATATCACTTCATACGGCAGGTATTGGAGGATGGACAATTGAATTTGGAAAAGATTCATACAAGCAAGAACCCTGCGGGATATACTAATGAAGCAATTGGAAAAGGAGAAGTTGGAGCTACACTCCACTTCTATTGGTTTTCAAGTTTGAAACTTGAAGAGGAAGAAACAAATCCAAGGAATGATCCAAGAATGATGTTGTACATGTATGGTGCAATAATTAAATTCCAAGTGGGAGATTGTTGAGTATGGATCTAAATTACTCATATTTTAGCATATAAATAGAACTTGCTGGAAGTTAATAGTATCATGCATCGATTAGGGTTTGAATAGCATTGGTCGGGGAAAGTTGGAACTGATGATGGTTGGGTAGAATCGGCATCGGTTACCTGTGTAACGAGATTTTAATTAACTCTCAAGTTTTATTTTTATTTTTAGCATTGGAATAGATTTATTGAATGTAATTGCATGGCTAAGTGTCCTAAAGTATTAAACTACTATTTAAAGCATAAAGATAGGGTTTAGAGGAGAGGGATTGATCATAATTACAAGATAATTATGTGAGAGAGAATTCTTGGTGAAGAATCAAAAAGGCTTGAAGCAAGAAATTACTTGAACATCTCGAGAAGTGTAGAAGATTGTAAATCTTCATTGTATATCTTGTCAAATCTTTGGATAATAGATTGGCTTGTTTCTTGGTGGATGTATCCCACCTTTGGGTTAACCACATTAAATCTAGTGTTGAATTGTCTCTTGTTTTGTATAATTCTTCCGGTAGAATATCCACTTTAATTTTCATGTATGCTTAGATCTGATATATTGTCTTCACAACCGGTGTGCTAACCCCAACAAGATGCATTTGATTCTAATCACAAAATTTCTCTACTTCCACCAGGCATCCATAGCCTTGATAGAGGTATTGGAAATACCCCAAGAGAGAGTTATATATCAATTTGCTTTAGATTTTAGATTTTACTTTTTGATTGATTGATTTTGATTCTTGTTTTGTTTATTGAAAAATTATTCAGCTCTCTTGTTTGATAAGGGGTTAGGAATCACCGATGGATTGATGGAAGGATGTGGAGGTGATTGTGATGATGAAATTGGCTAGTGTCAACAAATTTGTCCAAAATTTCTTCACAACAAGTTTATTAGATGAGTATTGTGATAGAATCTCTAAGAGATTAGTCGTTCTTTAATTTACGAAGGTGATAAAAGACCAGGGTCAAATAAATACCATAAAGATAAATGTCACAAAATGCATGAGAATAGGCTAACCACAATAACATCAAAGGGATGAAAATGGTGGACGAATTATAGAGGAATATGAAAGAAAGTGAAGAAAGAACATCCATGTGTATGCAATACTTGATTGCAATGTTTGATCTTTGTACCTTTAATTTTTTTGTAATTTTTAATGTTTTCTCATTTTTTGTATTTTTGAACTGTTTAATGATTTTTAATTTTTTTTTTTATGGTTATCGGAATGAATCATGTCACTTTGCGTGATAGGATTCAACAACAATGTTCACAATTTCCTTGATAAGAGAGAATAAGTGTGTTTGCTTATCAAGTGTAATATTATCCCCGATCTCGGTGAATGTGGTGAGCTCACATTAAATAAATGATTGTGATTTATTTTGAAACATGGGTTTAATATGTGGGAGTTTGAGTTCCCTATCCATAGGTTTCTACACTTTACGCCATACTTGATGGGTTTTTTGGTGTGCATTATGGAATCACGTTTGATTTTGGATTTTATGGTCATTTGAGTTGTGGGGAGATTTGGAGCTCTTCGAAATTTTGATCCTAGCTTGAAAAAGAACCTGTCTAGGTTTTTATAAGCTAATGTGTGAATTTTCTCATCCCGAGAAGTGGGAGAAGAACGTGGACATTTAGAATTGATGGGAGGAATGTGAGGAATGATGTTGGGCTTGCCAAAATAGTTGATAGAAGAATAATGTGATGGATGAAAAGGACATGGTCTGAGAATTGAAGAAGAGTGGATACTAGAAGGTGAGCCACAAATAGAAGATGAAGGGATACTAGGAGTTGACCCAAGAATAGAAGAAGGGCTACTAGGACGGGACCCATAGATGTAAGAAGATGGGCTACTAGGGATGTGGGTCAAGAATAGAAGATGATGGACTACCGAGGGTGACCCATACATACAAGACAAGAGGCTAGTTAGATGTGCCCCAAGAATAGAAGATAGTGAACTACTTGAAAATTTCCCACAAATAGTAGAGGCATGGCTACTAAAAGGTGACCCAAACCTAGATGAAGATGGAGGGATATTTGGCATTGAACCCATAAGATATTGTGATTGAGAAATTCTAATAGAAAAAGAGTGATTGGGTGATGAGAAGATAGGCCATGGATCAATGAAAGACCCAAGAGTTTCATCACGTAATGAAGAATGTGAAGATGGAAGAATAAGAGGAGGATCAAGTTGCATGATTTGAGGCTCTTCCTCTGTTTCTTGATAAAAGGAATCAACCTTTTCCTCATAATACGTGGATGCATCAAAGTCTAAAGAGAATCCTTGATCATAACTTATTAAAGTGATATATTCGTGTGACCCTATAAATGCCATGATCACTCCTTCATTCTAAAATAAATCAATTGGTATGGGTTTTTGATCAACCATAGGGGTTTGATCGGATGAAAAAGGGCCAACTAGTTAGAAATATTGAGAAGATATCCGATGATGATTGATATAAGAAGGTGACATGGGGAAGGAGTAGAATTAGGGATAGATTTCTTGTTAGTAGAATAATATTTGGAATTGGTTGGTATAGGTTTCCCTACAAGATGACATCACGGAGGAAGAATAGGAATATTTCATATCCAAAATCCGTAGATTGTGACATAGGAGTTGACTTAGACAATTGACTAGAAGAAATTTGAGTTGCATTAATATTCAAAGGAGGAAGATTTTGTTGAGGTGAATTATAAAAGAGGTCCTATAAATAAGGGGAGGATTGTGATTGAAGAATAACATTAGATGTTTTATAAAGAAGGTCCTGCGAAGACGGGGAGTACAGCGATTGAAGAATCACATTAGATGTTTTATAAATAAAGTCTTGTAAAGAAGGGGAGGACCGAAAATTAAGAGTCAAATTGGATGAATGATAAAGGAGGTCCCGTGAAGAAAGGGGGACTCAAGAATCATAGTATAAGTATGATAAAGGAGGTCTTGTAAAGAAGGGGAGGACCATGACTTAGGAGTCAAATTAGATGAATCTGAATATTAGCTTGGATTCGAATCATCAGAAGAATCAAAGGAAATATTTGGATTGGAATCCTCAGAAGAAGATGAAATGTTTGGATTAGAATCATAAGAAGAGTGGGGGGAACCCGAATAATAATTTGTATCAGAAGTGTCCAAACCATACCACCAAATATGAGATGAAGGTGGGGAATGGGTTACTGGGTGATTTCTCTAGCATGAAGAACCAAATGAGGTTTACTCATGATCAATGTATTTTGATGTGAATGCGCAAAAATTTTCTTCCTTATTGTCGTATGTATAAGAGACATTACGATAATCAATCATTATTGGCATGTGTTGGGTTTAAATTTCTAGACCTAGATTGTATGATCAAACTTATTCAAATTGAAGAAGGTTTCATGTTGATTTGGGAAACATAATGACAACCAACTAGACATTTCATAAAGAGATAGGGATGCTTGTGTAATTTTCCAAAGGGAAGATAAGGAAAAATTACATCATGTTGACATAAGATTGATAATCCAACAAGGTTTGGACAACAAATTTGGAGGCTTAAATGTCAAAGGATTGATCAAAATTTTATCAACATAAAGGATACAAAAGAAATATTTCCAATGTTCAATTGATGAAAATTTTTCTTGATAGGAAATGTTTTTACTAACGTTTTAAAGATATGTTAAAAAAAGACAATGAATTTAGGAAAAAACAAGAAGATCAAGAGGATCAAAAGTCCCAAAGGATTGTCCTAGAAACAAGTTTATAAGATGGATAAACACAAGGAACAATCACGTAAGTTCAAAACACAAAGCCAATCTACAAGGAAATACTCCTTATGAAAAATTTTTGTCAAAGGTAGGTTGGCGTAAAATGATCAACATAATGTCACCACTTATGCCAAGTTAAAAATTGAACAAGACGTAAGAAATAACAAAAGGTTGACATGACTTCCAAACAAGGTTTACTAAAAGAAAGTTTAAGTCCAACCAATACCTAAATCTAAAAAAATAGAAGTTATGAATATGAATGATGCAACAACACCACTAACATATGTTAACCAAACTTTACTGAGAAAAGTAAGGTATTAGTATCGTAATAACATTAATATGACATACAAAAAGGTACTAACAAAACATTTGAAAATCAAGGTAATGTTTGAAATAAAACAAAGCCTAGAGTATACCAAGGAATTGTTATGATGCATGTAGTGTAACATTTCAATCTAAACACTTAGGTCAAGTTTGTAAGAAACAAGACGTAAGTATCAATTTTTTTACGATATGATACAAACAAGATAACACTTCAAAGGAGAATCAAGTGATGAACCAAGCCTAACTATGATGATGATCTTGATGTGGGTATTAAGATCAAAATGGTTTCCAATGATATGAGAATGTTCCCACACACTTTAGACATTTAAAAACCCACCCATGAAACATGGAAGAGCGTAAACGGATATAAAAGTGATGACACAATCAATTGGAAATACACATGTGGTCACTCTTATTTTGATCAAAAAGTGTCAAAATAAAGTGAAGGAAGTAGTACAAGTGAGGATGAAAAATGTTGGCCTCACTTTGGTAGAGTTTCACCTTACCTTAGGGCGAGTGAAAAACTAAGAAAAGTAGCACTTCACATGTTTCATGATGAATTATGGCTTTTTACATAAATGATTTGGTCAAGTTGACTCTAAAGACTGAATGGATTTCCTAGGTGATTCACTCAACTAGGTGTCACAAGTTATCTAGATGCAAGCTCGATTTACCAAGAAATTCACACTGACTAGTCTTGGGTTATCTCGACTTTACTTTACCCCCTTCAAGTATAGTGAGAAATTAATGCATTCATCATGTACTCTCACTAGGGTCACGATACGAGATAACTTTGACGCTAAATCTCACAAAGGTAAAACTAGTCAAGTAGGTGTGTGGAGAACTTCTGTTTCATCCACAAGGTTCCCTCTTACGTGGACTACTTTAGGGTTCCTAGGACCACCCCCATTGTTGTAGCTTAAGGCTTATGCCAAAGGGGTTATGTCCTAGTTAAGCGGACAGGGCGTACCCTTATCCGAACCTGCAAATATAGTGTTATGAATGTGGTGTGTTTTTTTAATCTTTTATTCTTAATGTGGTTTAGTTGTACACCATTTAACAACCTACATCAAATTGCATTAGTATTTTGTTTTGATCCCGATTCTTTGGCAAGTGTATTTAGGTCCTGCATTCAAATTTTAGTAGTTCTCCAAGAAAATCACATTATTTGAAAGAGGATTAAGAGTTTATTTTGATTCTCAAGATCATCCAAGGATGTAAGAGAAGAGTACACACAGTAAATAATCCAACTAAAAAGTAAAATAAATCTTTGCAATTAATGAACCATACAAAAATCTAGATAAATGTTCATTCCTTCAAATAAAAGAGAAAGATGAAGTTTCCAATTAACCAAATGTTAGAAAATGAAGACTAAAGTTACTTTTTATTCTCAAAATCACCCTAAGGTGCAAGAGAAGAACATACATAAAATTTATCCTAACTAGATAGAAATGGAAAACTTCAAATCAAAGGACCATAAAAATGCTTTGTAAAAGGTTCATTTCCTTAAGCAAAATGAATAATCAAATTTCCAAGTTAATCCAAATGTTAAAAATATAGATATCAATTTTTTTTTTTGATTCTCAAGATCATCAAAAGGTGAAAGAGAAGAGCATACACAATATTTTGTCTAAATCAAGTAAAGCATGAAAATACAACATTCATCAAAACATTAGACATGTTAGAAAATGACCAGTTTTACAATAAAAGAAAAACCTATAATTTCTGTAAGTATAAATCTTGAATTTATGTTTTCATTGCATATTTCACTTCAATACCTTTCCAATGCAAAACCAACAGAGTCATTTAAATTTTTGGAGCAAACGTTATGGCCTCTGGAAGATGGGTTACACATATTCTCTTATGCTCATGGGTATGCACTTAACATGTACCAAAAAATGCAAAAAAAAACGTCCCTCAATCTAAAAAAAAGTCAAAATTTTCAACCAAGATTCAATTTTGAAAAAAACTCATCATATTAATATATGAATAAAAGACTCAATGCTATCAAATATTAACATTTACGATAAAAACTTAACATTTTCAAGAAATTGACAAAACTAGAATGTAGAATGTTGAAAAAGTAAGCTCTAAAAATGAAAACATGGAGAAATCTTGAGTTTTTCTCACCAAGATTCAATTTTTACAGAAACCCACAACATTAATAAGTAAATATAAGACTCAACACTAACCTACATGCTCAAGAATTTAATATTTTCAAGAAATTGAAAAAGTAAGCTCTAAAAATGAAAAAATGGAGAAATCTTGAAATTTTCCCATCAAGATCTAGCACTTCACCTCATTTATACCTACAAGGAATAATCAAAACATGTAAAATCAACAAACCAAGTTAAGAAAAACAAGCTATGTCAATATATGCAAAAAGAGGGTTAGTAACCAAAATTGAAAATTAACTACAAAAACTTGAAATTAAGTGCAAAGGACAATGGAGTAGGTCCCATCGGGCATGCCAAATGTGTATATTAATTAGTTAAAAATGAAAAGTAAATCAAATCTAACACCTAATAGCTTCAATAAAATTATATTTAGATCAATATACCATCATGCTTAGAGCTTAAGAAAATTTAATCTATTAACATATTTGCATTAGAACATGAAATGAAGATTCACACTAACATGTTAAAATCATTAACCTCTATCTCTAATTGAATGATAATTAAATTAACCTATTTAGATCCTTAGAAATAAAATGGGTTGATTATATGCTTGACTCTTAATGTTTTCAAGAATGGATTCTTGTGAATCCATTCTTCAAGAGACCATTTGACATATCTCCATATGAATTCAAAAACTTGGATGGATGAATGCAAGAAATGAATATAGCGAGCTCCTCTAATGGAAGAATTCTCTAAGATGATAAAATTTCTATAGTATAAGATCCATTCTCATTCAGGTGTGTAGGTGTAAATAAAATGGTAGGAAGAGGGCTCCTTATATATCCCAATAGATAAACCAATCTCTACATCCCTTTACATGTGGGATAATATCTAGGTTAAGTTAGTTGTGGATAAGGATGGTTGAAAGGGGTTGATTAAACATTAGGAGAGTTTATTTTTTCCTTTAGTGACTCATGTGGTTTGAGGGATTTAGTAACTAACCTAAGTGATTAATTAATAGGTGAGCAAGCTTATAAAAGCTTTTTAGAGAAATAATTAGCATGATTTAGACTATGGGAGGAATTTAATCAAATAAATGATGATTTATTGATTTAATGGAAGAGAAAGTAAATTAATTAATAATAATTAATTAGTATAGATATAAAGGGGATTAATTAACATAAGGTAATTAATTGGCATATTTGCTAGATAGAAGAGTTAATTAATTAATGTAATGTAACTAATTAACAATGATAGAAGAGAAAATGAGAATTTATTGACGATATGTCGTAAATTTGTGGGAAAGGATATAATTAGTGCAATTTAAGGATTTAAATTGGTTAAGATAAATTATAGGTGTTTACACTTTGTCTAAGATGCTTACTTGAGTATCATTAATGATACTCATATGAAATCTTGCAACCTTAGACTAGGTGACATAAGACAACACAGCCAAGTAGTTTTCTATACTTTGGCCCCAAAGTTTAAGGTCATGTATGCCATGCCTTTATTCCTAGATGACATAGTCGTTGAATGCAGATATGTACTTCACCCCACTCAAAACTATCATCTAGATTAGACTTCTTTGATTTCACAACCAAAGTCCGAATCGTGTTTCACACTAAAGATGGACAACTTAAATAAACTAGTGTGAAAAATCCAATTATGGTGACTAAGGATATGGAGACATACTCAAATTGACTTACGTCAATTCGGGTATGCTTTCTCACCCTAGGTCGACATAAGTTTCCATCAACACTAGGATATATACCTATCACAATTTGTAGTATGAAAATGATAAGAAATTCCACTTTATGGCAGCTACGTTTATAAGAGCTAAGTGAAATTTCATTCCATAGTGGCTGCTCTGCAGTATCCACCTAATGACCAGGGTCATTAAGTGGTCTTGCACAACAATGACTATGCTGCAATAGTCCACTTAGTTCCTATAAACAAATATTTCATACTTACATGTTTATTCTTTAATTGATCCTTAGTTTGTTAAGTGATTTAATTAAACACTATACATCAAACCTAAGGATCAGCTATGTTTGTATGATTAATACCTTAAGAAGGGATCATAATGAACCTCCTCTTTTAATTTGAAGGTATGTAGATCAAATTTGCATTTATCCCAAGAATACATTTTTCAGATTCTAATAGTTCAATAAACTTTAAAATCGATCTGATTTGAATAATTTAAGGACATCATTAGAGTCTCACTTATTTAAGTCTATTAGATAAGTATAAATCATATTTTTATAAATGTTCAGTTATATTTAATGACTTCTTATCCCTTATCTCAATCTTACCATAGTATTAATATCTTTCCAATGTAACACACATTGGTTTCCATTTAGATAAGATATTATAGCCAATAAATTTTAAGAATATAATTAACATCATAGGATATATTCATTCATTATATAATTTTCAATTATAAGTAAGTTGCCCTTTTTTGTTTCATTTAAGAATAATTTCTTAATCATATGTTCATAATAACATAAAAGGGTATAACCCTGATAAGAATGCAACATCATTCTTTTACAACTTCCATATCCAAATAAGGTTTAACATACCAATATTATAGCTCATAATAGTTTACCATTATCCCAAAGATTAATTGAATTATACCTATAGTTTCTTATCTAAGGAACACTCAATTCCTTAGATATCTAATAAGTCTTGTAAATTTATATCTTAGGAATAAAAACCAAATCAGCAATGATCATACTAAATAGTTAAACTAATTATCAATCTACAATCATAAAATAAGTTATTATAACAAAACCAAAATTCCCTTATTCCATACATAATAAATATTTCATGAATATTTCAGTCAACAAATGATATCATTTTTCGACAATTACAGAGTACAATGGCACTATGCCTTCATGGTTCTTCAATAGAGTCATTACAAATACTTTTAAATACTTTCAAATATTCGAATAAAATGGAATTCATAAATAAAACAAACGTAACTTTCTACAAGTCTTTCTCTTTTCAATTTTCCTGATATCCATTTGAAAATTATTAGTATGAGTCAATTCACAAGATATGAGCATGATAAGAACTAAAAGATTACAGTAGTATGCTTCTATCTATCAATTTCATGGAAGGATCCCTTCTATTTAATGAAATTGTTCTAAGTTCCAAAACACTAACAACTTCTTTAAGCATGCTAAAAATTCCACAATGTAAAATTAAGAAAAGAAGTCATATGTACCATTTATGAACCTTTTCTCTAAACTGAAAAAGTTTAACAATCATTCAAGTTAAGGCCATTGGCCCTAAAAGTAAAAAATATAATATCAAGTGTTTGGGATTTCAATCATGTAATCATATAGATTATATGATTGAAATCTAATACTCAGATCATCAATCAATATTTCCTTTTCTAACAAATTACTTCACACATCATAATAATAATAATGAAGGCTAATCAAATGGAAAAATAAGTTATTGCCTAGTAGCCAAATTATTTGATATACCAAAAGAAACTTTTCTAACTGAAATGGAAAACAACAACAAGTCTCAAAACTACTCACGTATCAAATCAACAATCCAATGTATCTTGACACAATAGTCAAGGTATTTTCCATTTCACACCTATCAACCAAGTTATCTTCTCAGAGACTACTAAATAATACTTAGTCAATCAAAGAGAATCAATATAAACCGAATACAATGTAATATTGGTCAAACTAAAGAATTAAACAACTTCCAAATGAATGAAAAATGATTAAAATAAAACCAAGACCAAATCAAGGACTAATAACAATGAAATAATAGAGAATTTTCTCTAAATTGTTCTTCAATAATTTATCGACCAAGTCAACCACAAAGATATCCCAACTAGGTCAGTGCACAAAGATATTAAGGATTACAAAAACAATCAATCTAAAAATTCAGCTCCTACAGGAGGAGAACAAATGAATCATTTCAGTCCTTTAATTATATAAAAAAAATGAATTCTATCCACAAGATCAAGGATTCAAAAACATTTTCCCAAATTAATACCGATTCAGAGATCGATATAGTTAAGGCTCAATCAATGACCACAAGGAGAATATAAACTCATAAATAGAATTTCCAACTCAAGACATAGTAACTCAACCAAAATGGTGAGAATAAACTTTCTAGAATGGAACCACACATAAATACAAGGATTTCAGTCCTTACAAAATAATATTCAAGATTTACGCTATCCCTAAAAATGGAAATCTTATAAAAAGTTTTAGTTAATAAAAATAATAAAGGAAGATTGGGTTTCCCATTCTATTAAACCAATTTTTGCTCCATAGAAAGTATTTACAATAATAAAAACTATGCACACATCGAAAGGGTTTTAATCGATTTTTGATTACTTTAAGAATTGAATCGAGATTCACAAAAGTAATGGTCAATAAGACCGATATACAGACCTACATCCAATCTTCTCAAAAAACCACAAATAAAAATTTTGTGCAACGTTTAAACTTAGCAAGAAACAAAACACCTAGATCATTATTTCATATGGGTATCAACCCTGTAATTGGTATCTTTCAACTTGATACCAAAAGAGATACATAAAACCATTATGATACAAATAGTAGCAAGGATAAACACATTATATATTACAAAACACATTTGCAGGCACATATTTTGCAAACAGAGTCATCATCAATTGATTTAAACCATGTATTGAGAGTATAAAATTTTTAAATACGAAGCAATGGTTTTGATCAACGAGAATTAAATATTCGTAGTATAAAAGATGAATGACTAGTAAGATAAAAATAACATTATTTCCTCTTATTTCATTAATCTTTAGGAGAGTCTCTCATAGATAGCAGGGACATCAATGCCTCCATAATTAATTACTTCAAGGAGCTCTTCAAACAAGGGTAGAGGCCAAAGGAGTTGGTCCAGAACAGAGTCTTGGATCTTTTTCAGAGTTATCACTCCCCTTGAGAATAGAGATATTTTAAGGACCCCTCAGAGGAGGAAATCCATTTCACGATCTTTGATATGGAACCTAATAAATCTCCTGGGCTGGATGGATTCCCTGCCTTTTTCTTTCAAAAATTATGGGAGGTGATTAAACATGAGGTCATTGAAATGGTCCAAGAGTTTTTTAACAATGGTCATCTCTTGAGGCAAATGAATAATAATTTTATTGTCCTGGTGCCGAAAATTTTTGGGGCCAAGGAGGTTAAGGACTTCAGACCTATAAGCCTGTGCAACACCAGTTATAAAATTTTGACTAAAATCATAGCTGGGAGGATTAGGATGGTTCTTCCCAACTTCATCTCTGGGAATCAGGGGGCTTTTGTTCTGGCGTAGAAAAATTACTAACAACATCATCATGATACAAGAAGCCATCCATTCCATTGAAAGCTCTGGTAGATCGGCTATGTTTCTTAAACTAGGATATGCATAAAGCCTTTGATAGGATAAATTGGTCTTTTCTCTAGGCCATCCTGCTAAAGGTGGGTTTTGATAATTCTTTGGTTAATATGATTATGACATGCATTTCTACTGCCAGTTTCTTGGTCTTGGTCAATGGTAAACCAGAAGGCTTCTTTCAAGCTGGTAGAGGGATGAGACAAGGTGATCCACTTTCCCCTTTCCTCTATGTCATAATGGCTGAATCCTTGAGAAGAATCATCCAATGAGCCCATGGCTTCCAACCATATCTAGGAGTCAAAATAGCAAATGGTCTTCCCTCTATCTATGTCTCAATTAGTTTGTAGATGATAATTTTATGATGGGTAAGGCCTCTGTCCATGAGGCCTCAAATTTCAAGGAGGTTCTTAATGATTATGAAAATGTTTCGGACAGATGGTTAACTTCCATAAAAGTGTTGTCTTTTTCATAAACGTGGATAATCAGGTTCAAGCTAGATTAGCTCAAATCTTGGGTTACAGAATCAAACATTTTCTAGATTCTTATCTGGGAATGCCCTTGATCCTTAAGAAGCCTGACCTTATGATTTGGAATGCTCTGTTGGAAAGAGTTAATAATAAACTCTCATCTTGGAAGGGTCTCTTGCTCTCTCAAGTTGGTAATATTCAACTGCTCCAAAGCTCCCTTCAAGGCATTCCCATTTATGTGATGTCTCTTTTCATGCTCCCTGCTAGAATTAAGGAAGCCTTAGAGAAAATCCAAAAGAGGTTCCTCTAGATGGGAGCTGGTGATAAGTTCAAATTTCCTCTTGTGGCCTGGGATAAGGTTACTAAACCTAAGCTATGTGGCGGATTGGGGCTCAAAACATTGCTCTTATGAATAAGGCTTTAATAGCCAAGGTTGGTTGGAGGATCGCTAGAGAGGAAGGTCTTTGGATACAAATCATAAAGATGAAATATTTATGGAATATAGGTAGATTGGAATCCTTTTTTAACCAAACAAACCTCCCTAGAGGGTCTTTTTTCTGGAACTCCTTTGTGGACTCAAAAGAAATTTTATCCAAAGGTACGATTTGGGAAATTGGTAAGGGCTCTAGAATCAGATTTTGGTTTGATAATTGGCTTGGGGAGTCCCCTTTAGCTAACTTAGACCTCTGGAAAGATGTGGCTCAATACTACAAGGATTCTGGAAAATTTTGGATCCAAGACTTTTGGATCCAGGAAGATTCTGTCAGATGGGAGATCATTGAGCCTCCCGAGAATTTGACGGTGACATCCAACCTTTCTGGGGATCTCAACAATCAACTTAAGGCTTTCCACATCCCCTTGTTCCAAACCAAGGAGGATTCCATCAAATGGAGAGAAGAAGAATCTGGAAATTTCATAGTTAAATATGCCTATATGTCTAATTTCAAGAATGATATGCTCAAGGACTATTGGGGAAACTTTGGGTGAAATATCTCACCCCCAAGATTAATATATTTTTCTGGTTGGCTACCCAGAATAAAATACTGACTATGGACAATCTCAGGAAAAGGGGGATGAAGATTCCCAATAGATGTTCCCTCTATAAGAAAGAGGAGGAAAATGTCAACCATCTCCTCCTTCATTTCTCCTTCTCCCACACTTGTCTTTGTTGCTATTTTGGATCTATTCAATATCCAATGGATCCTGCCCTTGACGATTGAAGACTGTTGCTTTCAATGGGTGAGCCCCTTCCATTTCCCTATCTTGACCTGGGCCTAGAACATTTCCCTTCCACATTTTTTGGGGGTTTATGGAAAGCCAAAAATGATGGTATCTTCCGTGATCAGAAATCTCTTCTATCAAAAGTTAGGAGAAAAACTTTGAGTGCCATTAAGGAAAACATTAAAATCTTTAAAGGTAAAGTCAAGAAACCCTGTCTCGAATAGTGAGCAGAAAGTTCTTGACAAGTTCGCCCTTGGTCTAGTGGATTACCACACTCCTAAAAAGAACTCCAGCTAGAAAAATCCTGGAGGAAATGTTGTAAATTTAAACTTTGATGGAGCCTCAAAAGGAATCTGGTCCTACTGGGGGAGGAGGAATTCTAAGGAACAGTGATGGAGATTGGTTGTTTGCCTATGTGGGTCCTTTAGGTTGCCAAACAAATAACATGGCAGAAGCCAAAGCTCTTCTTTGGGGGTTTTGCTAGCTAAAGAAAAAGGCTTCAAGGACATCCAGATCAAAGGTGACTCTCTCCTCATCATTAATGCCCTTAATAACAAAGGTTCCATTAATTGGGCCATAAGTAATATCCTCAATGATGTTAAGGAAACCTCTAATTTTTTTGATAGCATTTCTTATAATCATACCCTTCATCAAGGGAACAAATGTGTAGATAAGATGGCCAATTACGACATCCATTGTAATGATTATAAGCTATGGTGTAAAGTTGATATATTACCCATGGATATTAATGAGACCATCAGTAGAGATAGAGGGCACTAAGTTTTATAATGTTGGCACGAGTGAGAACTGTGGCGGTGACAACTTACTTAATATCTTGTTTTCTAATATTTCTACCAATGGTGAAAGAAGGTCTCTTGTTGAATTTTTGTAGCAATCAGAAGAAGCTCGGTCTAGTGAATATGGGGGGTGATAGGATTCATGTTGAACCTACTAGCCATAGCATTGATGTGTGTAATCAGCCTCTATGGAACAGGCTTAGGATTGGGGGTTTCAACAATTTCATTGCCAAATTACATGGTCATGATCCCTCTCTGTCTAAGGATTTTGGAAAATCTTGGAAAGCAAATAAGTTTGTTTTCAAAGGGATGGAAATCAAGGTGTCTGAGTCCTCCATTGCCCTAGTCACGGACATGAAAATGGATGGGCTTAAAATTTTTAAGGATAGAACCCGTAGAGAATAGGAAATTGAGTGGTTCTTTGTTGGCAAGGAAAGATGTTCTTTCTTTACGGATGGTATTGCTAGGTCATGCATTCTAGGTATTTGGAGAGAGGTGTGCCTTCATATTATGAAGTACATCACTCTAGAGGGTAAATACAGAAAAATCTATACTCACCATTTGACCCTTCTGAACATGTTCCGCCATAAGGTCATGGTGAGCATCCCCTTCTTTCTATATATGTCACTGACTAACTCCTTAGTGGCTTTCTAGCAGGAGAAAGTGGAGTCACCTCTACACGAAGGGATCATTCTTCTGATGTATGAAAATGGGAAACCTTCTCTGTATCCTCCCCTTAAATATCATGTAGAAAGGACGACCAAACTCTTACTTGAATGCCTCACTAAGATGAAGGCCGAAAATTGTAAATTTGTTGGGGAGGATTCTGGTAAAGATATGGGTGAGGCTGGTTATGGGGAAGTGAGCACTTCGAGAAAATGGGATAGGGATGGAAATTTAAAGGGTTTAGAGGATTTGAGCAGTAAGGTTCAATACTTAGAAGGGGTGCTCCATGCGATGGAAGAAACCAATGCTGGCCAAAGGGATACAATGATGGATGTCATCAATGCTTCCAAGAAAATTGTCACTGCATAGGTGAAGTCCGGAAGAAAATTCTTGAGCTAGAGGACCAAGTCAAAAATCTCAGTGAAAAGTTGGAAAGGATGGAGGAGGGCACCAAAAGAAGGATTTTCAACTTGCGCATCAACAGCTCTAAGGATGAGCTAGAGGATGATATTAATGATAAAGGTGCTGAGAGTGGTAGGAACAAAGATAGCCATGATGGTAACAGTGGGGGATCCCCAAAAAATTAATGTTTGTTTCTAGTTTGTTGGTAGAATTTTGGTGAACTTCTATTGTTTTTCCGTTTTGGAGACTGTTTCTCCTTCTCTCTAGTTTCCCCACCTTGCTATAAAGTTTGGTCCTTCTTTGTAAGAGTTAAGCATGTTTAACTCCTTTCGGGACTTTTTTGTTTCCTTCTTGCTAGTTGTTTTTTTATTCTCCTTTTGTAATGGCCCCTGGGAGCCGATCCCTATTTTTACTGTATCTAATAAAAATAACAATATTTTAACCACAAAACCCAACTTAGAATGTAATTTCAGAAGATGAGAAGAGTTATTTTCATGAGATTGATAAATATAGCAGAATATCATAATGGGTTAGAGCCTATCATGCCTGGTAGGGCTCTACGAAACTCTTCCAAGCTCCCTGAGTTTCCCTTCAAGCTTTCACAACAAAATCCTCAAAATTTACAACTAAATCCTCAGAAACCCCCATACTCTTTCTTCCCATTTTCATTTATAGATTCAACAATAAATTTCTTCCTTTATTTTTTCCATGCAATGACAAGATTGAATATGCAACAAAATCAAACTAACAGTTCGAAAAACATGAAATCCACATGTAGAGCCATTGAGCTTGAAAAATCCAAATGCAAAGTAAAACGACCCTATTTCCTTTCCACCATTCCATCTTGGTGCTTCCCAAGGTGGTTTCCACTCGTTAATCAAAATCAATAAATTTTAGGACAGTTTGATAGTCCTATAATAAATCTGCTAACAACTCCGATAACGTTAGCCACGACTAAAAGTTAAAAAACCATGCACAATATTCCATCTATCTAACTAGAGTTTGGTTCCCTCCAAGTATATCTTTGCTTCCTCCAAAGGTGGTGAAAATTCCATAATAACTGTAATTAAATTCTTGGTATAGTGTGGGTTGGCACCCAACCGGCCTTAGCTTAAGCCCTTAGAGTTTTGATTCACCATGGTTTAGTCTCGAGGTAAGATCCAATTCTCCACTTAGGTTTAGGTCCCTTTTTAAATAATGCTAACCTTAGCTTAGAATAAGGATATAAATGAATCCCTTTAGGTAGTTTAGGGATTAAGATCCCTTTAAAAAAATGCATCCAACTTATCTTAGGCTAAAATGCATCTAGCATATTTAGGTTCTCTTAATAATTAACTATTACTTTAAATTAGTTTTAGTTAGGTCCTTATAAATATTTAACAAGAAAATTACTTACAGAAACTAACATATCTAAGTAATTAGATCTCATAGAAAGAGTGCATTCACTGGATGCCTCCAGGTGCTCTAGTGACATTACTTCTTTCGAGCTTAGACAAGATGACATTTTAGAAATAAAATGAAGTCAATTAGTCTAAAAAATGATCATAACAACATATCGATCAAAGGCATGCCTTGGATGACTGAAATTGATCCAAGGTATGACTATTCCTTCATAATAATGTAATAGATTAAGGAACAAGTTTAATAATGTAACTTGGATTCTCTTACCAACATAATCCCATAAAACTACATTACTTAATATCACCTAGATTCACAAATAGTACTTCAAATCTCAACATAACGAGTACATGAAACAATACCGAATCCATTCAACATTGCTGAAGTATGATTACATCTTGTTTAGAATATAAAAATATCACCTAAAAAAACATGATCAATTAGTTCAAAAGAGTATATCGTCTCAAAACAGAATCACCTATCAAATTTTACAACTTCAGCTTACATAAGCAAGTAAGGACATCAAACATGGTAGAGTCATTATAATAATAATAATCATTTTAATCATACTTTAATAAATTGGTAGTTAAGTGCACTTATCTCAATACATGTTTAGAACAATGTTTCTACTTGATTTATTCAATTTGCACCCTTGTTGTATGTTGGTTTGCTATAATGATGTGTATGTTGTTATAATGCTTTATGTCTATGTGGACTTTTTTAAGCTACTCCTTACTATTATTAGCTAAATCTTGGAGAGGGAACACCTATCTATTAGGGTACCAACTATCTTTTGTTATCTCTCACATGTGAAAATATATTTGATCTTCTTCATGCAATCATGGGGTTTTCCATACATGAAAACAAAACAAGGGTTTGTTGCATGCTTCTCAAGCAAGTTTAACTTTAGTCATTGCATGCTATCCTTGTGATAGAGATCACGCAATTTTATAACCATCTAACATCAAATCCTACAAAATAGAAATTCTAAGAAAATAAATGTGTTAGTTGAGTGTTGATGATCACCAAAAGGGTTGATCACAATACTATTATTCAACCTTGGAATATTCAACAAGTTGAATATACCAAGGCCACCGAAATTCCTCAATCCTTTGAAATATTAGAAGATGAACTAGCAGGATCAAATTTTGATTTTAACTCTGATGTCCTTATTTCCATCCTAATTTTTCCTGCTCCGAACTATTACATGAAGGTACTTTTTTCAACGGCTTCTTATATAACATCAACCTATGGCCATTCACCAATACATTAAACCTTACAGGTCTATGATGGCGAGTTTTACATCTCCATTGGGAAATATTTTATCGATCTCATAGGGGCCTAGCCACCTTATCCTGAGTTTTCCCATATGGTCCTTGTACTTGGAGTCAAACAAGAGTGCCTAGTCACCCTCTTGAAACTAGCTTGTCTTTATGTACCGGTCATTCCATTTGATTCTTTTTTTTGCATACCTCTCAGTATTATGCATAACCCATCTTCTCATTTTATCCAACTCATTGAGTTGGAGAATCCTTTGTCTTTGTGCTTCAAATAGATCTATGCCTATCTATGGTTTAGTCCTTAGTGTTTTGTGCTCAAATTCAATTGGTAAAACAACATCCTTACCATATAAGAGTTCAAATAGTGTGAAGCCATTTTTTGTTTTCCATGTTGTATTGAATTCCCATACTACCTTTGGAAGTGGATATTCCTAATATTTTATATGAAGTGAAATGGTATTTTTCAAGATAGTCTCTATCTCCCAGTTTGTTACATTTACCTAACCATTAGATTGGGGATGATCCGGTTTAGAATTCCTATGCTTGATTTCATATTCTATAGCTAGATCAGAGATTACATCAACAGTAAAGTATGTACCTTGATTAGTGACAATATCCATTGGAACTCCATATCTGGTGAAGATATGATCATAGAGGAACTTGGATACTTTCTTACTATTCTGACTTGGCAGTTCCTTCACCTCTGTCCACTTGGTTAGATAATCTATGCATCCGAAAATGTACTCCTACTAAGATTTAGGATATATGGGGACAATGAAGTCCAAACCCCATTTTTCAAAAGGTTGCAAAACCAATTGAGGCTGCAATGGAATTTCATCATATCTGGTGGGATTTCCCATTATTTGACACTTATCACATCTCCTGTGTATAGTTCTACATTTTTATGAAGCATTGGCCAATAATAACCAGTTGTTAATAATTTATGTACTATTCTTTTTGCAATAAAATTACCTCAACAAGGTTCACTGTGGCATGATCTAAGGACATAATATATTTCCTCATCATCTATACATATTCTCATGATATGATTTTATTATATATGAATTATAAATCCAACTATCCAAGAAAAATTCAAACTCCTTTCAATTATATATTTCTTCTCAGAGTATAAATAGTGTGGAGGTGTTTTACCTGAAACTAGATAGTTGGCTATGTCTACATACCAAGGTGTTTTTGTAGAGATAGAAAATAAGTGCTCATCAGAAAAGAGTCATAAACTACATGTTCTTCATCATTAGTCTCCATTATTGAAAGGAAATATTCTACCACGTTATCCTTGTCAAGCTTATCCAATATCGTGATATCAAAATATTGTCGAAGGAGAAACCATATGATGATTCTCGTTAGGAATTAATAGAATCTAATGCGGAATAATTCCTTAGAATCACAATAATAAGAAGTATGAATAGAATTATAGAAATGAAATATGCACAACACAAAGACAATATTTAACGTGGTTCATCCAATGTGGGCTACATCCACCAAGAAAATTTTCTCAGATTTTATTACAAGCCAACAGTCTTCACAATTACAATAATCAGATCTTGTTTGGAGCTATGCTCAACAAACCCTCCCGAATTCACACTTGAATTCACACACACTATTCACCTTCACAAAACACACTGATATATATCCTATTGTATGTCCATATATTTATAAGTACATCAATAGGTAGCCGAAGAGGCAGTTTTACAAAACAATGGAAACCGAAAAGCCATGGGCCCAAAAACAACCCATAATGGTTACCCATTACCCATGGGTTAATAAACCACCCATTAAAATTTACTTCGGGAGCTTCACCCACGAACTCCCTTGAACCACTCACCGGTGAGTGGGACCACCATAAAAATATCCAAGTGTAACACATGGAAGGTGTACCAAACTCTAACATGAAAACAGACTCCACAAACATAACAGATTCTACTACTTATTACATGTTTATTTATAAGATATTTTATTGCAACATGGTCAGTGTGAATGAACAATGGATAACCTATGATGTAGTGTCTAAACATATTTATATCATACACAACTGCCAAGAAAATATTTCTCTCGTTCTTCTTCGTGTAGTTGATTTCAAAATGCTACAAGTTCTTGTTAACATAATAAATTGCATAATTCGAACTCCATCCTTATTTCCTAATACAGCTCCAATGGCATGGTATGATGCATCAGTATGGATATGGAATGACATATTCCAATCAAGTCCTCTTAATACAAGAGCAATAGTTAACATTTGCTTCAAATTTTGGAAATCAGTCTCACATTTTTTCAATCCACTTAAAGGAAGCATCCTTTCCTAATACTACAAACAATGACACTGCAATATTTATAAAATATTATATTAATCTCTTATAATAACCAACATGGCATAGAAATATCCTATCATGTTTTTTCTTCCTTAGTGTTGGAATATTTATAATAACAGATATATTGGCTGGGTCAACTTGAATTCCATCAGAAGAAATATGGTGCCCCGAAACTATACCTTCAGACATCATCATGTAGCATTTTTAGTTACTTAAGGAAATATTGTGCTCTTTGTATCTCTTCAAGAATTTTTCTATATTTTTCATGGCTTCTTCAAAAGTGTTTCCATGTACTATGAAATCATCCATGTATACCTCCATGCAATCATTTGTTAGATCTAAAAATATGCTCAAGACTACCCTCTAGAATGTAGCAGGTGCATTACATAATCCAAATGGAAGAACTGAATATGTAAATGTTCCCCATGGGCATGTGAAGGTAGTTTTGTCTTGATCTTATGGTGCAATCTGAATTTGATTATAGCCACTATATCCATCAAGAAAATAAAAATACTTTTTACCAGCCAAAGTGTCAAGTACTTGATCAATGAAAGGAAGTGGAAAATGATCTTTCTTTGTTGTTGCATTCAACTCTCTATAATCTACATAGATCCTCCATTTTCCATTCTTATTTGGCACAATGACAAGGGGTGACACCCATTGACTGTCTAATATTGGATATATAAATCCAACATCCAGTAATTTCTTCAATTCTCCTTTTACAATCTCCCTTACTATTGGGTTCATTCTTCTTTGTGGCTTCCTGATTGGTTTACAAATGTCTTTGATATAAATCTTATGAGTGCACAACTTAGGATGAATCCCATGCATGTCACCATAATCCCATACAAATGTTACTTTATGTTTTTTCGTAAGGGAAATTAGAAATTTCTCTTGTTGCATGCTTAACATCTTGTTTACATTAAGTAGCCTTCCTGGAGTTATTTCCACTTGCTTGGAGAGATAAATCATTGAATATACATTATTTCTTATAGAATTTAGTATGAAATCATGGGGAAGAAGTTGATGAAGAATAAAATTATTACCTAGAATATCCATGGTGCTTTGCTATGGTAGAACTTGGTTCAAGGGGAAGTTTAAACACCTTAATCTATCATCCACTTATTTTTTTATTCCATATTTATTATGAAAGAAATTAGAGAGAACAACATCTTATTATTTTCCTTAAATTGTACAATACTTATCTAACATCCTGATCTGTTATACAAAGTTTTGATCTACTTCTGGTTCTTCTACCCAAATTGTCTTATCTTCATCATTCAATGGTTGGGAAGGAGGATAAAGCATTATCTTTTTAGTACCACTTCCATTAGAAATAATCATGTTTTTAGACCTGTAACCTATTAATGCATCGGAAGTGACCAACCATGACCTTCCCAGGATGATAGGGTATCCTCCTAAGCTATCTTTTGGTTATAGAACAATAAAGTCAGCAATGTATTCCCAAGAGTCTACCACCACAACTATGCCCTTAATTACTCCTTCAGGGCTCACTATTGATCTATCTGCAAGTTGTAAGACTGTAGCTATTAGACTTAGTCCTTATAATTTTAGATCATCCATAATTTTATTGTTCATGACATTAATGGATGCCTCGAAGTCAACTAGAGTGTTCTTTATTGTTGTGTCATTAATTGTAACGTTTACCAAAGGAATTCATGGATATATGTACTTGGGTAAAACTGAATTTTCAAGCATAATTATAGCCAATTGTCCAATAACTTCGACAATGGATGGATCCTTTCTCTTTATACCTATTTTTTTAATGCATATATCCTTAAAAAACTTGTTGTAGATGGTAACATCCTTGATGGATTGAATAAGAGGAATTTTGACAAAAATATCTCTTAGTTGATTGACAAAACTAGAATCATATTCTGATTTGAGGTTAGTCTTATTTTCTATAATCTCTATGGAAATGGTGGTTCATTAGGTTTCACTTTACCATTAGTGTAACTCTATTCAAGTTTCTACAAATCAACTTGTAGTGTGTTCTCACTTTGTTGCGGACTAGTTTGCGAAACTTTGGTTCATCTGTAATATCTCTAATGGTCGATAAACTTGGGTGAGGAAGTGATCTTCCTAAGTGAAGATGGATGTTATTAACATCAAAAAAATAGGTATGGTATTGAGATGGTTCAGTGAATTAGGCTAGCTAAGCATCTTTATTATTAGGGTTAGGTGTTGGTTGAGCTAGTAGTTGGGTTGTTTTTGGTTGAGAGCTAGGTTGGGGATTTGACATTAGAGTTTTTCACTAAAAATAATGGTAAGATTGTTGGTAATTAGGAGGTTGGTTATTCCATTTTTGTCATCCTCTCTAAGGATTCTCCCATGAAGAAGGTGGTTGTTTCTATTTTTGTTGGCCTAAAAATTGAGGTTGTCATTGTTGCTAGTGTTGGCTAGGGTATGGATCCTAACCTTGTTGCGGGGTATCCCAAGGTGGGGGTTGTATATATGGATTATTAGCCCAATTATGAAATTATGGAATTAAGGACACACCTCCTTATCTTGGAGGCCATGGTTTTCTTTGAGAAACATAGAATACTTGTCCATTCTCTATCTACAACATCTTGAATTCAAGTGAAGCCTCCCTTTCTTGTGCAATACTTATCAATCCTCTACATTTGAAGTCATATTTCTTCCTTCTTCATGCATGGTAGAATTTTGTGAGTGTTTCCTCTTCATCTTGGCATGCACAACATCTATTTGATTGGCCATGTCATTCACAATATCCTACTTCATATTCTTGAACATGTTGACAATATTTGACTCGGATATGTCCCCAATTGTTTTGGTAGTTGATACACCTATTGATGTTACATTTATTATTCTCTTCATGATGGATTTGGAGTAATTCCTATAGGCTTCAAAAATATCCTCAAAGTTTGCCTTTGAGATGTGTCCAAATCCTATCAGATCTAGATCATCCATGTCTTCCTCACTGAGTCCCTTCAAAAAGAGTAATTTGAGAGATTTAGGAGGTAGTCTTATATGCGTTGTCTTTTGAATGCAGAACATGAATATTTCTAGGTAGTATTATTATGGTTCATCCTCATTATGTGCCATCTTATAGATTTCGTCACCTCCTCTGCTACTTGTCTTGCAATAGTCCTGGTACTTAGTGAGAAAATTATCTTGGATTTGTGCCTAAGTGGAAAAAAATCTCTCCCTAAACCCATGAACCATCTCAAGGTTACATCCTTGAGTGTAGAAGGGAATAGATTTATTTTATGTGCATCAGTGGTATAATCATAGCTCTTGCATAATACATCAAACTCAAACAAAAAGGTTTCTAGGTCTTTAGTCATGGATCTATGAAAGTTAGGCAGGGCAGAGGGAGAAATATTCTTCATAGTAATAGCCTCATCATTGTTGGAAATGGGAAACTCAAAGGTAGTTTCCTATCTTCAACATTTTGGTTTACTTATTCTTCCATGTCTGGATGATCAGGAGAAACTTTAGAACTTTCATTTGGAAAGGGATATTCTAACAACAAACCTTATACAGAGGAAATTATGTCTTCTTTAGAATCCTCATAATTATATGAAGAGATTTGTGTTAATTTTGGATTGGTTAAAAATATACCATAGGCATCCCTTGGATGGTGCATGCATCAAATAGCTCAACTCAAGCAACCAATTTTAATGGGGGTTGGTTGGAGGTGAATTTACTAAAGCCTAAATTGCTTCTAAGAAAATAAAAACCTCTCAAAAACCTTATAACTTGGCGCAATCCCCGACAACATCACCAAAAATGGTGGTGAAGATTAACTTGTAGTAATTAATATTCTATTCATTAATCCATAGTAATTTAATCATCAAACCAAGGGATGTAAAATTTCAATAATGTCAGTGTTGTATGCACATTTACAAAATGTTTAAGAGGTAAGGAAAGAAATTTTTGTCACTACAATGCTTGAAATAACAATGCTGAAAACAAACTAAACTCAAACTGAAAGTAAATAGCTTCCAAATAATATAACTAAAATAGAGCTTGTAAATTCAAAATAAAGATAAAGGAATGAATTTATTGCTACTCTATCCATGAAATAAAACATAAAAGAAAACTACAAAGTAGGTTAGTAGACCACAAGTTGGCCCTGCTTTGGGTGTTAATCCTTCCTAAGGCTTGTAACTACAAGCTACTGAACAAACTTATATTATTTATTAAATTGGCATGAATATTATGAAAACTAACTTCTCTATCTCTATATCCTCTACTATATAATTCTCTCTGTCTATATCTCTACATCCAATACATTTCTATCATTAATCATTTTATATTCCTTGTTTGCAGCAGAACATGAGAAGCAGAGTTCAACTAGGATTTCAAACAAATCAAGTAAAATATCTCAAACAGATCATCTGGAGATTTGATGCATGCAACATAATTAATCAACAGGTGTTTAGATGTCAAACACATAACTTAAGTAACTGATCAGTTCAATCAATCAGTTCTCAAATCACGAATTCAATCAATTATTTCCTCATTTAGTTGCAACGAATAATCAGATCTAGAGTTGAGTTATCTCCCAATTTTCATGTTCCAGTTTGTAACTTCCTCTTCCATGACATGTATAGACTTGGAGTTTCATCCTTCACATTCCAAGATTTTTGTACAATCATGGATCCTTTGTCGTAAGTGGTTTTCTTTGGCTACGAAGCGGGTCCTTTGTTGCATGCGAGTTTTGCATATAAAAATTTTCTCATAAATAAGAGTGGCATCACATAAAGGATCATTCAAATAAATTATTATAACCATAAGAATAAATGCATACCCAGAATACCACAAAATAAAGTTCACTAAATAACTATATTAATCAAGTATTATTCTAATAAGTTCAAGTTATAGTGATGATGTTCAATAATATGACATGGAAATACAAGGCCATGTCTTAAAAAAAATATAGAAGATGAGTTATTTATAGACATGGTTTAATCAATTCATCAATACCCATGCCTAAGACCCTAAAAATACTATCTTGGAGTTCTCTCATAGCAATGTATCACTTGGGGCATAACCAATGCTTTTTGTCCCACAACTAGAAATCGTAGTGTCATATATACATCTTCAAGGGTCACTATCATCTCTCCCATAGGCAACCAAAAAATAAAAGTGTCTTCACACCACCTCTCTCGAGAGTGCAAATCATCAAATACATATTATGGGAACCTCCCCAATATAGTAATGTGTTGCAGCCCAAAACAGCCTAATATATCCCATTCCTCCTCCTCCGCACCTAGTGCCAATAATGTAGAAAAATGTCTCCTTGCATAAAACTCTCGCAAAAGTATGTATCTTTTCATATTTCAAATAAGCACATCAATCCCAAGTTAACACCGTAACACATACTAAAACATGCAAAATCATGCAAACATATCATATTAAAAATTCTACACCTCTATGGATAAAACCGCCCAACACCCTAGATGGTCCCTCCCATAAATTAGAAACTACCACCCAAAACTCGGGTGGTATTGTCTAAGAGAAAGAACCAGCCCCGTTGGTTCCTTCTTGACAAAAAAGCAAATTCACAAAAAGTTCAAAAATGTAAAAAGGATAAAAATGCTATACTAATGCCTAAATTACTTCACAAACAAAATACACACTAGTTGATCTATTTTACAGTCGAAAACTCCTCTACAAATCTCTCAAACCTTGACAGAGTAACCTATTTTTCTCTTGGAATCCCCACAATCCAGATATCAAATCTCACCAATTAATTTACAAATGAAATTACTATTCACTTCTCTAACCTTACTATTTATAGTAAATCCTATCATTACTACAATTACTATAGCTCATATATTGCTTCACACGACAATAAATTCACCAACATTGTTTCCTTTGTTTTTCAAGCCCCGTTTGTTCATTTTTTTCTAGCGTTAACAACCTTATAACTGTCTCTTTTCCATTTATGATAATAAACATTGAATACCATGATTTCTCCACTTTGTTACACACTATGCTTATATCTCGCTAGTCACTACTCATTTTATAACATACTAGTCACATAAGTACTCTAATTTTCTTTTATCTCATAGTTTTTTTCCTTATTGCTCACCCTTCACTGTAAGGGGGAAAATATTTGAGGTTATTCTATTACCCCTCCTAGAATGATTTGAAAAAAATCCAATTCAATATACCAGCACACACTACCACTTGTTTTTCAATCAATCAATCATAAAGCAATGATCAAAGTTATTTCTCTAATAATACAATTTCAATCTACCACAAGTGCCAAGCTATCTCAAATTTCCACATCTCTTCTCAAATTATCACAATCTCTTTCCATCAAATGACCTAATCCAGGGGAAATTCAACCTTTCAAATCAATTTCAATCAAGATTCAATTAAATATTATGTTCTAACTAATACAAACTATTCCAATTCCATTCCAACAAGTATCAATATTTCTCCTAGATGACCTAACTTGGGAGCCAATCAAGCTAGTAATTTTTTCCATTTGACCAAATTTACACCCTTACAATCATAAATTGGGGGAAATGAGATGTCATTATCTTTTCTAAAGAACTTTTACGATGGTTTTTTGTGCCTATTAGAAAATTTTCAATTGCTTCATTTCTATTTTGACTTTGGTGGAACCTATTTTGAGGAAATATCATGGTAAAGATAAAATTTGACCACTCTCCCAACACTCTTTATCTAGTGAAATGATGCTCAAATCCATAGAGTTTTAGTGACAAGACACTCAAATCCATAATGTTGTTACACCGGTTCATGAGTTGGTCACTCTCAACCATCCCTTCAATCTCCAAGTTTCAAATTCCCTTATATCTCCTTAGCACTCTTTCTATCCAATGGATCCTCTTTTAAAAATACAATCAGCTTACATGGATCAAAGAAGTGATTTGTGGTTCGTCATACTAGGATTATTACCATCAACATGCTCTGAATACAACTCGATCCATATTCATGTATGTTCTTCTTATATCCTTTATACTATTGAAATTCATCCAAATAACATGGGGGCAATGCAGACACAAAAATATGCACTTATTACCATTACATTACACCTCTAGTTTCTTATTATATACATGATTTCTAAGCACTAAGATTAGATACTGGTGACACCTTTTCTTAGTCCTCTTTACTGGTTTTAACTGACTTTAATTTTGACTTTTCCTCTTACGTCTTTCATGTATATATTGTTGATGTGTCACAGGATCCCTTTCCTTTTTCTTAGTTTTTTTCTATTTATTATCTTTGGGACATGACCACCTAGTTAGGACACTACCGCCCAGAACTAGTGTCCATTTTGTATGTTTCTCCATCTTACCTTATTTTCTAACTTATCGGTTTCTTATTTATTTTGGATCTTTTCTTATCTTTATTTCATGACCTAGGCTAGATTTTGGTGTCACTAAGTGTCGAATTTCAAATAAGGAAGTCATATATATACACAACCTACTAACTATTATTAATGGTAGGGCATTTTGGGTTATCCTCTTTTATCTATCATCTACAAGAATAACACTCAAGGATTACATTTTAGGATTTTTTTCACTACATAGGAGGGATTATTATTAATTCCATTTCACACATTCATCTTGGGAGGAAATTATTTATATCCCTTTATCTTGTTGCGGACGGCACATGGGAAACCTAGCTTCAAGGGACATAATTAAAAATAAAAACTCACATTAACTACATAGATTCTAAAATTTAGTGTAGCATTCGGTGAGAATCACCTTGGTGTGACCATCGAGGTCGGTTTGACTCAATCATATGCATTATTTATTTCATCTAATGTTTTCTTGAGATTTGTACAAGTATATAGGGTTTTTTTTTCATATACATGTGTGATATAGGAACCCTACAATGAAGTGGATGAGAAAATTAGTAAAATGAAAAAGATAAGTTCAAACCCCGAAAAGAATAGAAACAGAGATTTTTAGGGAAACTAGCACCCAAATCAAACACTAACACACAGGGTGGTTGTGTCCTCATCATGAGCACTCATATCCAAAGAATTATCAAGTCTCGCTTTTTAGAAATATCTCACACAGTCCAAATCCATCCTATTCCAGCCCAAAGTCAACTGAGATCTCCCCATATAGATAAGTCATTCTAATTTTCCGATCTTGTATACTTGTTTATACTTTGCATGCTAGATCTTTTTTTTAATTTCTATATTCTTTTGATCTTAGTACTTTGATAAAGGTTTAAATTTATTTAAATCATAACCCAATAATAATGACTTATGGGAATTCTCTAGTAGAGTCCCTTAAGAAAATAATGTGTTAGTTGATGCAATATAAAGATTTAATTCAACAATTTTGGAAAGACAACACACCGTGTCACCTAATCAAAGTGATGTACGTAGAACAATGATAAATATACAACAGTGATAAGGATACTAACTCGAAGAGGAGGCTGAATCCAATGAAAACCCTACTTCTAGTGAAGGGGAAGAGGAAGACGTTGAGGAAGTGGAGCAAGTGCAGGGTTTGAAAGACCTTAAACAAAATGAAGTTAAGGATATGGTTATGGAGAAGTCTGATTAAGGGAGAAACTAGCTAGCAAGTGAGATATGCTAATATTAACATGCGGGGAAAAATAACCAAATTGACACTCAGGGAATTGAGATTATGGGTCAAGGAGATGTTTTGGACAAAATGCTTGAAGACTTGGAGAATGTTAAGAGTGATACTTGCCTCACTAAGAGTACCATTCAATTTATTCTTAATGACTGACACTCAATGAAAATGAAAGTGGAAGACATGGCATAGATTCTTAGTAGTGGCAATGTTGAGGTTCTTAAGGAGAAGTGTAAGGGTTTGGACAGTGATGTGGAGCAGCTGAAGGTCATGTTTCAAAATTACACTAACTGGAGAATTTTGAATGTCAAGACAACAATCCAACACCTTCATATCTCCTGCCCAACTCACCAACGCCTACGAGACAGTGTGATGATCTTAATACTTCAAGAAACAAAATTTTGGGATGTTTGAGTCAGAATTGGAAACCCTGGTCACTTCTATCGAGACCTTGGCTAAGGAATGGGCCACATTGTTGGCTAATTTTGAGAAAAAGGATGACTAACTAGAGTGCTAGTTTGTTGATTTTTTGCTATTGGTTCTCTAGTTTAATTTGTTGTTAGTTTACTTGTTTTTGTTTTCTTAAACTTCTTTGGATCTTTGTTGTTGTTTTTGATGTTATTTCATTGAATATTTTCTCTATCTAGGAGATTTTTACTATGCGGGTACCCTCAACCCTCTTTTACCCAATATAAAAAAGTGATGTACTTAGAAGAAGACTTGTTTTGTGTAACCGTGAGCCACATCCAAAACATTTATTAGATATGATACAAGCAAAACTTTATAAAAGGTTTTTAGAGAAATATCCACTTATTAATATTAGTCAAAGAAATTTTGAGATGGAAAAACCTTCCTATGTTAAAATCAATGACACATGCACCATTTGTTTTTGTTAGATGCATGTTGAATTTTCGATGCATTACAATATTTTTTTCCATATACGTTGTACTTTGCATACTAAAAATTTATTTTAGGAGTGTGGATTGCATGTTCCACCAATATCATCAAGGGAATTTATTCCCATAATTTTTTTGCAAAGCAAATGGACATTTTTTATAACAAAATATGCTTTGATGATAAATGCAAAACTTATGGTCGAATGTCACAATTGAAAATTTGTTTTCATGAGGAGGTTTCACATGACATTATAAAATAATAAGTTAAATTTAAAAATCTATAAGTTTGTTTCATATCGCTTAAAATATGGCAAGGAGTCAAAATGTGTGAGCTAGTTACTAAACAAATACATGTTTCATATTTCATGGATGAATTTAAAGATAAACTTGCATATGATTATATAAGACACACACGCATAGGGATCATGGTTAGATAAATAGTTCAAGTTAAGAAAAGACACATTTCCAATTGGTACAATTATCTTAGTGGTCAACTTTACAGATAACTACATAATGAAACTACGAATGAAGTCCAATCCACAATATTACAACTTAGTGCGGGTTGCCATTTTTATGAATATATAGTTCATGCATGTACTTGGTAGTACAAAGGAATATTGAAACGTTTTTAGGGAGTATCATTTATATATTATTGGTGAATGATCACATTCTTTAGAGTATGTTCAAGGACCCTTTCAAATATTTAATGCTAATTGGAGTGAAAGAAATGTATTTTTCTATCAACATTACATATAATTAGACAATTTTACATATCAACTTAAGAATGCATGAATTTTGTACTAGTTGAGAAGGATGCATGTTCATAGTGGTGTATAACATATGCATATTTTACTATGGAATTCCATGGAAAAGGGGAACACCATGATGTAGGAGTATGTGTGAAAATAACCTTTACAAGAGAGGAGTTGAATTATGCAGATGTTGTAGCTTTAAAACATGCAACAAACATTATTACATGGTACAACAATACACTTTCTCAAGGTTATCAATAGAAATATATTGTTCATATATTTTAGTTGATACAGAAGAAAACTTGGAAATTTATGAAGACATTTTCATGGTAACATGTTCAAATGATTTTCTCTCATTTTGTAGCTTTACTACATTGTCTTAGACAATATATATGAGGAAAATGGTATTTTTTTCCCAGCATGTGTGGAATTTCTCGAAATGATTGTGGTTCAAAATATTGGGTTGATTAATGGGAATGAATACCTTTAAGTCCTATCAAAACATATCAGCCTCTAATGCAACACTACAACTAAGAGAAATGACAGTGTCAGTAGATTTTAAAAATGCATCAAATTTAATTCAACCAGGTACAAAATCCTTCAAATTTGTGCAACATACATATTAATTAAATATTTTAAATTAGACATGTATGATTTATACTTCTACATATAGTATATTACAAATATTTGTGATGAATTAATGTAGGGCATGTATATGCAAAGTGATTTCAGAAGAGGATAATGATGAGGGAATATATTACTATTTGTGTTAGTGTGTAGAAGTGAAAAATAAATTAACTTCTCAGTCTTATATGTAGAAAAATTTGATTACCCCACTCGATCTATGGTTTTATTTGGAACATGGATTTAGTGGTATCCGATAAGGAGAACTAATGTATTGTTGTTTGAAGACTATGAAACTGAAAGAAAGATACTCCATTATTCAAATTTGGTTCTTTCTACAAATGTTTAATTGATCAAATATTGGGGAAAGCCATATAACAAGAGTTTGTGGAGAGTTCGTGAGTATAACCATGAAGCTATTCTTAATACAATAAATATTAGGGTTGATCCCATTGGTTCGTTGAATTAACAAGGTTAGTATGTGATTTAATATATTTTAATTTATTTGATTTCATCACTATGTATTTATTTTCATTTCAAATTATTACTAACACATTTGATGTAAGTTAGTGGTGCCAAAAGACATTCCAATTTCACGTGGTTGGTAATATGATTGGAGAGGTTAATCTTATTAAAACAAAGATAAGCTTAAAATATTGTATATATGTGTTGGTAAAGGTAATAGGGATCCCACATGTAACTAACATAATGGACAAAACATTTTTACCCCTCCCTAGCATGTGATGGTGAAGGAGACTTTTGTAGCAACTTTCCATCTAGTGATTGATAATTGTGGAAAGAGTATATTCCTTGGGGTTTTGGTCCATTATTTATGTGATTGAAAAGTTTACTTATTGCATGAACGGATGGTTTGGAAGTTGTTACAACAATCGAGAAAAAAATTTCTTGTTCAAGAAGTTTTAGCTTTGTGATAATTCTAATCAATATATTTTCATGATTTTTATTTCACGAGAGAGATCCTAAAAATCATTAGAGGGATCCAAAATGTAGATAAAAATAAATGGAACATCTCTAGCCTTCATGAATAACGTGCAACGACTTCCCGATGTTGGACCTACTTGACCCCTTAAGAACATTTACTTTTCTCTTAAGGAATGTGTTTGAATGGTAGAAAATTCCCACTATGATGGACAATAAATGTTGAAATTGTATGTTTCTTGGGGTTTTCGGGCTATTCCGATGTGATTGTGAAGCCAAATCATCATCCGAAAGATAATTTAGAAGTTGTTACAACACTGACAATTGTTTTCTTATTCGAAATTTTTGTTTACATGAAAAATGTAGCTGTCATCTTGGTGTGATTATAATTTCATGAGTGAGATCCTATTAATCATTAGAGGGTTCCCAAACACAAATAACATAGTATAAGGAACTTATTTATCCTTCATGGATAACATGTAATGGTTGCTCGAAGTTGTACTTGACCACTTGATAATGTTGACTTTTCTCTTAAGGAACACATCTAGTCGGTAATAAATTCTCACTTTAGTGGTCGATAATTATGGAGAGTATTTTACTTGGGGTTTTATTCCATTTTAGACATTATAAAAAAGGAAACTTTTCATCTGGACAGATGTTTTGGAAGTTATAACAATCATGAAACTTTTTTCTTGTTCAACAAGTTTTAGTTGTGTGAAAAATTTAGTTTCCATATTTAGGTTCTTCTGAGTTCAGGAGGGAAATATTGGAAAATAATTAGAGGTAAAAAACAATAAACTAATGAAATATACAACTTGTCTCTATCCTTCCCGGATAGCGTGTAATGAATTCCCAAAGTTGGACTTGCTTGACCCCTTGAAAACATTTGCTTTTTCTTAAGGAATGCATCTGAATGGTAGCAAATTCCCACTCTAGTGGATAATCATTATGGAAATAGTACATGCCTTGGGTTTTTGGGCCATTTAAAATGTGTTGGTGAAGTTGAATTTTCATGTGGATGGACTGTTTGGAAGTTTCTACAACAATTGAGAAACTTTTGTCTTGTTCAACATGTTTTGGTTGTATGATAAAATCGGTCCCCACCTTTACATGATTTTGATTTCATGATAGAGATCCTAGGAATCATTATAGGGATCCCACATGTAACTAACGTAATAGATGACATGTCTCTATTCTCTTTGGATAACATGCATTGTCTTCCTAAAGTTGGTTTTTCTCTTAAGGAACACATCCAATCGTAGCAACTTCCCACTCTAGTGGCTGGTCACTGTAGAAAGAGTAAATTACTTAGGTTTTTGGCCATTCCATACGTGATGGAGAAGGTGAATCATTTTATGGATGAACGGTTTGGAAGTTGCTACAACAACTAAGTAAATTATTTCTTATTCAACAATTTTTGGCTACATAACAAACACGGTCACCATATTTACATCTTCTAAGTTCATGAGAAAGGTACTAGGAATCATTACAGGGCTCCCATATGAAATTAATAGAACAAACAAAATGTCTCTATCCTTCCCAAATAATCTACAATGGATGCTCGAAGCTTGACTTTCTTGACCCTTTAAGAACATTCACTTTTCTCTTAAGGAAGTGTATGATAGGTAACAAATTCCCACTCGTAGCCAATCACTATGGAAGGAGTAAATTTGTTAGGGTTTTCAAATATTCCTAAAATGATGGTGAAGAAAAAATTTCATCTGGATGGACGGTTTGGAAGGAAACTCACTCCAACAACCTTTTCCCTTTCATAAGGCCGAATACAAATTACTTGAGAAAATGCACATACATAGTTTTTAAATTCATGTTTCAAACCTACAATGGTTTCATACAAGATATAATATATTTCAATATCTGGTACCCAACAACACATGAACATTATTTTCTATAGGGGATATTAAAACAACACATGTGGACCTTATTTTTATTCCATCTCTATAAAAACTAAGAGGGGGAATCATTAGCCATTCTCATCTTGTGAATACTTAAGGCTATGCTAATATTTAGTCAAAATTAATGAGGCTACATTTTATAGAGGTATTTTTAACCAATTTTTACTCATCCACGTACATTGTGCCATTATATTCTATGGCTTCATAATCCTTGGAATTTATTTAGACAAGTTTGAGTCGCCCATTAAGGGAAAATTATGAACATTTTCAAAAATAAATTATTTTATATACTATGTTATTATGTTCTAGAAATTCATTTCCATTGTTAATATTAGTTGTAAAAGAAAACATGAGGGTAAACCCAAGTTTTCATAATTATTTCCTACTTTAGCAAGTGTTTCTCATCTACCCGTAAGCCATGAATGAGCCTTGCCAAAAGAAAGGGTTATAAAGCATCAAATGTGATCAATTTGATTATAAATATATTTTATCCCTCTAATTAAACAACCAAATTATTGATATTTCTAAGAAATTTTGATGCTAATGCCTTTGCATAATCTATTATATTATTTTATTTTGATTCATAAAATATTCTATAACTTGCGGTCGATAATACTCATAGGAAATAATGGCAATGCCTACAAAAGCATGTAATATGTGAACATGTAAATTAAATATGATTCTACATGTATATAAGTTATTAATATGGATAGGATAATTTCTATATTTGAATCTATCATGGTGTACTTTGCAATATTTTCTTTTCTATGACACACTCTTATCATGTATATATTATTGTGTAGTATAGTGTTCTCTTTGCATGTATTCATATTTATCGTAGTATGTTGAATGTAATATCATATATTGTTATCTTAATTTCATGTACATGTTAGGGTTGTATGAAATAATGATAGTATTCCATATTAAACCCTATATAATGATAGGTAGGCTCCAATGTCTTCTAGTGATATATCTTTTGTTTCTCGTTATATGATGACTACTTATGAGGTGAAACATACCATGTGTGAAGAAGGGATGAATAAAAACATGAAATATATTGCCTCTTAATAAAGTGTATTTTGGCATAATACTATGCTACCATGGACCAATTATGATCATACTTTAAAGGATTTGATAAATAACCACTCTTTGAGAAGATAAACAAAAATTGAGAAGATAATTGTAACCACTCTTATATCATACTATGGTTGAAATTTTAGACCCTTTTATCTCATATTTAATTGCAAGAAATGTTTCATGGCTTACCCATACATGAAATACAACATCATACCTATAAAATTATGTAAGTAAACATTTGTAATAATTTTATGCCCTTAGAACAACATTCTAATCCCATGCGCATCGGCCTATCACCCAAATGGGCACCGGTGCTCACACGAGGCACGCACGGGTGCCGAGCCCCTCCTTTATGTGAGTCTTGTGAGAATACATTGATATGGATAGAAACTTAGATGAAAAGGGTAAAAGAACCATGCATTCATTTTGAGAGCTTAAGATGAGTTATTATATCATTATACCTATCTTGATAATAAGAGAAACATCATACGAATAATGATCTGATCCATACCATAAAGGAAATGCACTAGGTTTTACACCCATGAACAATACATATTTAGAACATAACCATATATTTCATATTGATCATAGTTCAAAAACCATATTACATTCACCAAGGCCATGACAGTGCCAATATATCAATGCAAATAAGATTCATGCATCAGAAGTCCTAACTATGCTTCCCATATTACAAAGAATTTATCACAGCCCCATCCCTCTAGGAAAGCTATCACTCCTACAGTCCTCTAAATGAGAACCCCAACTCTCTAGAACCTCCTATTATTTCTACAGAGCTTCGCCCTTCCATTCTCTCTAGTCGTGCTCTCTTCCTTGATAGCATCTCTCTTCTTTTACCTGAGCATCTCTCTATATAGCTGTATTTCCCACCGCCATACCTTTCTGAAGTAGCAGATCGATCGCCAAGTGTCAAGGTGGTCCTCTAATGGAGCATGCTTATTCCCATCTCGGGATCTCCAATCTATGTAATGATTTCTTTCTAGATCCTTCCATTGCATGGAATATTCCTTTCTTGACCACCAAGTTACCAGTGTCACCTTATCCACTCTACATGCTTAGTCAGGTCACACTTTTCTCATGTGCTCCCTGGAATGCCAAATATGGATAAGTCCTTGAAACCCTTTTCTTTTCCTTACACGTGCACCATGGGTTCTACTAAACCCTTCTAAAACCCTTATCCTACACACCTTTACCTCGTGTGCCCTTCTTCATATTGGTCTTGCACGCGTACACTCCTTTTTGTACTTATCCAATATTCTGAGGCCCAACATCACCCCACACTAAGCTTGTTCTCCATCCTCGAGAACACATTTTCTTCAAATAATAAAGAATGGTGGGACTCTGAAAGGTTGGAATAAATAATGAAGGAATGAATAATGAGGAACGAATGAATTAAAGAATGAGGGGAATAAATATTTTTTTATTATTGAAGGAGGAGTGGTAAATGCTTTCTTATATCTACCTCAAGCTTCTCCCCGGCGTTTACCTTGCTCTGTGCTTGCTGACAGAGGTCACCTACTAGGGCACTCACCTTCTCAAAACTTAGCTTATCCCCTTTAGCATTCATTGTATCAACAATATCTTCCAGTTTTTTCCAAAATCATTGAGCGCATCCATTATGTAGGTGATATGGGGTATAATTCCTTTAGCCATTTTTTGATCAAGCCCGCAAGGTCTCGATAGCTTCTAATTTCTTCTCCACCTTGGCTAGGATCTTATCCCACTCTACTATGTTCCCCTTATTCTTCTCCTAAAACTCCTTGAGCTTTACTTCATGTGTAGCAACTAGAATGTTTTTACCCTATCTCTATCAACGTCAATTATCATAAGAAGCTTCAACAATTTACGCGGTGGCCTTTACATTGGTAAGGAGTTTGGTATACCGAGAAACAATCTCTACAACCTTCAAATTTTCTTCTCTTTCTTGGTGCACCAAAAACTCTTCTGCAGACTCTAAGGTGAGTGGGTGCCTTTTGATTGTGACAAAGAAATTCAAATCCTCTAGGAACTACAAGGTTGATTCGTACTTTCTCTCAGGTGGCACTAGGTCGGGATACTTTAAGACAATAATATATGTAATCATCTCAATTTTCTTATATAATTTTTGCACCCTTTCCTTTTCCTCTTTTAGTTTGCACCTTAATGGTATGCTGATTAGATATTATTGCTTCAGTCCTTCTCTTCTCGATGAGCTCCTCCTCCTCCTTCTCCAATTCCCCTTCTAGGAATATTACCCTATCATTCCTCCCAAAACGTATAGCCTCAAACTCAATCGAAACCTTGTTGAGTGCACTATAGAATTGCTCATCTAAAAACTATTGAGCATTCACCAGAGGGTTTATTTCTTTTTCCTCCGACATCTTCATCGCACCCCTTGGCTCACTTCAAACTCGGGTTCATCAACGTGGGACTTGAATGCCCAAGATAACATATTCCTAGTCTGTGGGTATGCAACTTCTTCATTAAATGAATACATTGTCAAGATTTGTTCTATTAGCACATGAGGCTTTATAAGTGCTCACATAACACCTTGCTTGGATAATTGATATAACCCATTCCTTTCCATTGTACTACCACTATGCTCTTCAAACCTATTCACGCTGACTTTGGAAAGCTTATTGTTAGGCTGAGGTCTCCGCCCATGCTGCCATACTATTTTCCAATTCTCTCCTCTTCTATCTCCTTGAGAACTTCATCCACACTGAACTCTACCTCATTTTATACCAAGCCCTTAATGTTGCCAACCACTTATGTCTTAGCATCATCCTCTATTTTCTCCTTGGTGAGGCTTGGGGTCCTCTGATCTTTTGTGTTCACCTCTTCACTCACCCCTATGCCTTAAGCATCTGATTCCTCTTTTACATCATTCTCTTCATTTCCTTCTTCTTTAGAGTCATGTACCTCATACATGGGATGGTCTTGAGCTTCTTCATGCTCGTCATCATCTTTTTCACCTATATAGGCCTCTAGGATCTCTGTCTCTTCTGAGTCTTCCTTTCCTGCTATCTTCTGCTTCTTCCTAACTAGTGATTCCAGTATAGGAGACTCTTCCTTTTCTTCCTCTTCAATAGGTGACTTCTTCCTTGGAAATTATTCTTGTGTGGGAGGATCCACTTTCTCTAGCACTTCTTCTTCTCGGGGTCTTTTCCTACCCACGTTAGTGCTTGGCTTAGCGATTGTTTCGGTTTTCCCACAAATTGTGTTGTTTGTACACTTGGTGCCTTCTTCTCCTACACTTCTTCTCTCTCCCTCTTCTTTAGCATAGCCTTCTTCCTCCTTGTGGGGTCTTCTAGAATGGAGACATCATTCTCTAGGTAGGTACCCTTTTCAAACTTTGTCTTGATGTGCAAGTATACTCTTACTACAGTCCTTCTAGAAATTGGTAACGTCAATGGCTTCATCATCTACACTTCATGGGAGACATACTTCTCCACATATACGTGCTTCTTTGGGTATATTATCTTTCTTCATATCTTGCGTGGTCTTGGTCCACTTCACTTAGGTTGAACCTTAGCCTTTTGGCCTCCTTGAAATAGTTGACCCTTGTTTGGAAATACTACATGGTGAAAGAGAACAAAAATTTACACCATGGAATCTTAGTCCCATCTGTCAAAGTGAATCTTCCAATGCAGAAATGCTAACATACATCAAACTTAGCCTCTCCATCTACAAGCATGAGATGTTTCTCGGGTATCCTCCACTCTTCCTCGAATGCATCACACATTATCTTATACTATTTCTCTAGGTGTGCCTTATGGGTGGCCATCATGGTATCACAATTACAATTCTAAAATATTTTCACGGGTGAGGGATATTCATCTAGATCCTCCCATAAAAACTTCTTTGGCCCATCGAGCACTCCAATCTCTGAGAAGATGATGGAAAGAATAATATTTCTGAACATTATCTTATCCCCCTCCTTTGTGTTGCTAATGATTTCATCTGTAATAAAGGCGCACAATTTGTAGATGGTTCCTTATGAAATTTTCTAGCATACATTCAACCATACCTTGTTTACTTGTGTCCACCTCTCTTGACCATTCAACTTGGTATCTAAGTGCACAACCATCCTCAACTTGGTAGAATATTTCACATGGTTTCATTTCTCGCATAGTGTCCTCCTACAATCCCACTTTGTGCTTCCTCCATAATCACCATGCACTCATGTTCTAATATGCATCGGTGTAGAACTTCATCACGACCTAACTTGTACAAATCTCCACTAGTCAACATGTAGGATTTGACATGTATAGTCAACTATTTCTTCTATAAATCCTTCATCCCTTTCAAAGCCACACCAATTTAAAAAATACTGCAATATCCTCCAAGTCGGTGGGCGCACACTGCAACCTAAAAATTGAGCGTCGACATGGTATCTTCAATAATTTTCACATCCTCTATCGATTCAATCCCGATAAGTGATCAGGTCCCGAATTACATTTTTCCCGGTTTTACCACAACTAAAAACTCAAATTCTTGAAACAACAGACCCAACGACATATGTGCCCTTGAAAAATGGGCTTATTTACCAAATACTTCAGTGCCATGTGATCTGTGTAGAATATAAAAGGTGTTTCTAGCAGATACTTCCTAAACTTATGTAACACATGGATCATTAACGTGGCCTCACACACAATAGTTATGATATTATGTTTCTTTGGTGTCAACTTTTGACTTGCAAAACAAAGTGGGTGATCAAAAATCCCCTCACCAATTTGTGCTAGTACTACTCCAATGGCTGTCCCTGAGGCATCAACATCCACATGGAAAGGATTATCCCAGGAAGGGAAATGTAGTATGGGTGTAATAACAAGCTTATCCTTCAAAGTGTCAAACACCTTCTGATGTGATTTTCCCTAGTGAAAGGAACTCTTGTGCTAAAGTAATTCTTCCAAAGGAACAAAGATCTTGGCATATCCTTTGATGAACTTCCTATAGTACCCCATATATCTAATAAATCCATGCAATGTGCTCGACTAGTAGGCTCTCCCAATCCGATAATAACAAGAACTTTGGTGGGATCCACTAATAAGCCTTCCTTACATATAATATGTCCTATCGTGGTTCCAAATGGAGTAGGAAATACACACTTCTTAATGTTGAGGGATATCCTCAACTACCGAAATATTTCGAACATCAACCTAAAATTGTCACAAGGGTCTTTTAATAGGCCATACAAAGTCTAGTCATCATGGTAGACTTGAATAAATTTATGGATGAAGCCCTGAAATGATTCTACCAAAATGCACGAGAACACAACAGGCTCATTATTCAATCCAAAAAGCATGATCATGTAGGAAAATATTCCTCACTTAGTGGAAAAATTTGTCTTTCTCTAGTCTTCCTTTGCAATCCTGACTTGGTGATACCCTAAGAACCCATCTGTGAAGGAATAGACCTTGTTCCTAGCTACTCCTAGAATTTCTTCAGTGAATGGGGTTGGAAAAGGGTCAATGAAAAACACTAAATTTAAGTCCCTATAGTCAACATAGATCCTTATCCTTCCATCCTTCTTGATATTGATGACCATTGGGCTTATCCACTTTGATTTCTCCACAACTTCAATGATGCCTGAAGTGATCATCTTGTCTATCTCCTCCTTGAACCTTACGGACATGTTCAGATTCATCCGATAGGGTCTCTTACGAATTGGGTGTGCACCTTCCTTAAAATTGATCCTAATCTCCTCTAAGGAAAGGTGAATGCCTTTGAGATCATGGTACCCATATGGGAATAAGTCCCGAAATTCATGTAACAGATCAATGATCTTTGAAACTTATTTTTCTAACCAATAATCCCCAATGATATCTTCCTTAGGTTTTTCCTCTGACCCAATGTTAACCTTCTTCATTTTCAAGGTATCATGGTAGGCGCGTACTCACTCATCAGTGTTATCTATGACTTTGCGTGTACCTTAAGAATGGTTAACATCCAAACTTTCCATTTCTTCACCATCTATTACATAGACCATTTTTCCTTTTTCTTTTTCAATGCATGCACGCTCAAGCTGTATCTCTTTTGATTCCTCTTCATCAAAATGCATCTCCAAACTAGGTTCACCCAAAAATCTAGTAACCTATCTTCTTCCATGGCACTATCTCCCTTTATAAGTCACTTGACAACTTGCAACACCTTATCTGTCGATGGCTTGGTACTTTGATACTCAAAATCTTGAATGAGATCAGTCGTTAAATCTGTAAATTCCTTGTCCGATGGTGTGTCTATGAGTGAATATACCATGTGTGTGCACAAAATTATAAAGTGGAATATAACTTATACACCCATAATGAAGGTGGAAATAATTCTCGTGCCTCCCATCCATGCTCTCTCACATGTTTGGATATGAAACAAGGTGGGTTCCTTTCCATGGTAGTCCTATATGAAAGTGGGCACATTGATTTTGGAGAACCTAATAGAGAATGTGACTCTCACCTTGTGTAATTCTATGATATTCTCACGATGTGTCACCCACCAAGGTGTTGCAGTCCCAAGTAAGTTATATCTTAGCATTCCTCTTCGATCATTCTCATCTTTCCACCGAGCGTCCATTTCTCATAATAAATCACCAGGGTTGGCTCCTCCAGAGTAAGTTGGAAACTTCTTCCCTCTTAGGTGCTTGATCTGAGTGTACCTTTCTTACCCTTATTACAGATCCTCTTAATTATCACCCAATCAACTCATAAGTCCTGTGCACCCCATTTTCACAAGTTATACTAGTTGTATCACTCATCGATTGTGCATCTTCAAATTAGATAACTCCTTCTGTAGGATGAATTATCTCAGGTATCTGATGGAATGCACATAGATTTTGTCAAGGACTTCTTCTCCTAAGGGCTCTGTATAGAGTGTTGATTTCCCATCTCGTTAAAGGGATGATGACCTATCCTTCCTTGTTCTCAAAACTGATATACCACTTGTTAAACCAATGGTCATTGTTGTTTTTGTAACACCGAGGTGCCCAAGTAATGATGGAAAGTTATCCACCTCAGCTAGTGTCAAGAATTCAAAGTCCAAAGTGAACTTGACCCCTTGAATAGTGATAACTACATCCTTCAAGACACCAATGGGCATTTCTTTTATCATGTTTTCCATATACAACACATTCAAGGATGATTGCCCATTTTATGCCATGCATCCAAGGTGAGTACATTGACTTCCGTGCCCATGTCGATCAAAATATTTCTCAGAAGCCATCCATCTACAATAACATTCAAGGTTATTTCTTTGTCATAGTCAAGGCTATGGGGAGGAAGGTTAACATGCAACACTTTCCTCTCACACTCTCTCCCATCGATGTGGTACCTTCTCCCATAACCATTCTCCTAGCAAGGGAATGATATTCTCCTACCTTAACATTTTGCACACTTCCCTGACCTCATCCAAATCCTTCTAAGAAAGCTTCAAAATTCTTGCTTTGCTCCAACTACCTTGAATTCTCCTTTAGACACTGGATCTCCCTTGTAAACTCTGAATTACATCCATAGTATCTTGATACACCTCCTTCTAATGAGTAGGGTTTGGATACTTCCCATGTACCACTTCTTCCCTAAAAACTAGTTTTTGTCTTGGCATCTCCCTTACGCGTGTAACCTCTGTTCACGTTGTAACTAGGATAGGTTCTAGTTCTAGTTCATGCACCATCCTTGGCATCCATTGAGATTTGGATTTCCTTATGCTTACCATCCCAGCACCTTTATCCTTTTGGTGTTGTTGGCTCATATGTTCAAATAACTCAGGACACTCCTCATACTTATGCTTCTTTCCACACCACGAGCACTGCAATAGATCAGGATACTTACATTTATAATGCTCAGTCAATCCACAATTATAATAGGTTCCACGTGGGAACTCACTTCTTCCTCTTCTCGTAGTTACTTGTGACCGTGAAATCCTCTGCAAAACCTCTACCACACACCGCTCCATCTACACGCCCTTCATAACACAATCATCATTCTTAGAACTACTTACAAGGCTAGTCTAGAACACATCAAAATCAATGAGATCATGAATTTGGTCAATTAGCCTATAATCATTGGTGTCATGGGTCGTAGAGGTAAAAATATCACAATAGCAAGACACATTCTTGTGGATCATGCGTTGTAGTAGAGGAAACCTACTTGCATCATGATCCCCATGGTAAATTTTAGTCTACTAACATGGCGCGTAACAATTTTTGAGAGAAACTATCCTTTGTATGGCCGCGCACTTCAAAATCTATGCTCTAAAGACCACTACAAAATACGCTAAGTTCATAGACAAATTCTCTAACTACTTGGCCATTGTAGCAATTTAAGCCTCTAGGAAAGGGCTCACACCGATATCAATGCTCCCAACACCTCGGTGTGTAGGGCATCTTCCAAGGCCTCATGTGGATCTCGTGAAAGTCTTGTGTGACAAAGTGGCCTTCTAAACGATGTTATCAATCTCCCAAAAACCATTGAGCATGTTGAGAGGGGTGTATGCCATAGGATAGTTTTGACAAGAGAGTTTTGAACCGTGTTTCGTAATCTCACACATTCTCTACCATTCCTTCACCGGATCTCCTTTAGAGCATTGATGATCTTTTTCTCAAACTCGCGGATATGGAACTCTTCTAGGAAGGAATTTTTCAATGTAGTGTAATCAATGATCATCGATGGGGTCATACTTACAGTTACTAACTATGTGTACACCCCTATAACATTGTTGTAAAATAACTTTCCTTTTTCTTCAGGGTAGTGATCCCCTTCGCATGCCATATCAATTCACACTTGTGTACATGCCCTGTAGCATCCTCAATACCATTGTAGTTTAGTAGGTGTAAAGACATCTCAAAAAATATTGAGGGGGTGGCTGAGGCCCTTGTCCACTTGACCTAGAACCTTGGTTTCCTCCTATGTTTCCTCCACCACTAGATCCACTAGACCCACCAGGTCATGTCCCTCTTGACCCACCAAATCCTCTAGATCCGCTAGGTCCACCAGGTCCTCCAGCCCCTACACCACCAAATCCACCTCATGTAGCTAGAAAATGGCTTGAAGTGGTCGTGCCTAGTGTTCCCAACATCCCAATGAACTGTGTGCCAATGGTTTGTGATATTTCCCCACTGCTATTTGTGTGTCTCGTGCCACTCCTAGACGTGATACCTAAAATTTGTGTATTTACACCTTGTTAAAAATTCCTCCAAATACGGGAATGGTTTGTGCAGCCATGGATGTCCCAAACGAGAAATTATATCTCCTAGGTGTAGATCGGTTACTCCCTCCGATACCAAATGGATTAAAAATACCTATCTCTTGATCTAGAAAACTAAGTGCCAGGGGTTGGTCACTAGATGGGTTCAGATGCATGCCGATGGCTCTCCTTTCTCCACGTGATGAACTCTCATCAGAAGCTGAAGGGGCTTCTCTTCCGTGCTTTCCAAGATGGGGTAGCACAGATTACTTAGGTTCCACATCCTCTGTGAGAACCTCAAATCCTTCTCGCAATGTCTGCCTCCATAAATCCATCACTCCCGTAGCCTCACATTATCTAGCCAACTCCCTTTCATGCACCTCATTTTACTTGAGTCATCTTTCCTCCCTTTCCTTTTCAACTGCAATATCCAAAATCTTCCTCCACCCTAGCTTCCTTACCCAATGCTTAGAGAATCTTAGCCAGCTGTAGGGAATGCCTCCAAAATTAATGTAATGATCAAGATATTCATAGCCAATGGGTTATCACGTAAAAATGATCCTCTGGGCTCCCTCAAGAACTCAAACTCAATAACCTCTGGATAAGAATATGTAGAAATGGCGTATTCTAGAGTATAACTGGTCATCACTCTTTTCCACTGTGTGATCGACACCATGTGTCCAATTCAGTCCACATCCTGTAGCCTTTAGTAATAATCTTGGGTGCACAAACTCAATTTATAGTACCAAATTGATCTAGATACATATGATGAAATCCATTCATACAGTTCCACTGGAAAGGAATAGAAGAAGGTTTCATACAAATCATGGTATAGGTGCTCTTCTAGCCATTTATGTGTATCAAACTCGGGTCAAGTGCTAAATATTTGAGCAAAATCATTCTCTTTACTCTTGAACCATGCTTCAAGACTTTTTAAGGTCAAGTGCTTTGTCATCAATGGAACCAAGATGCAACCATTTCTCATAAAAACTTCAAAAATATGTCCTGAAGAAAGAACGGAACCAAGATGTAGTCATTTTTATGCCCTTATAACAACAGTCTAATCCCATGTGCACCGACCTATCACCCACTTTGGGCACTTTGGGTGATCACCCGAGGCATGTATGGGTGCTTTGCCCTTCCTTTATGTGAGTCTTGTGAGAATACATTGTTATGGACAAAAATTAGATGCAAAGGATAAAATAACCATGCATTCATTCTGAGAGCTTAAGATGAGTTATTATATCATTATACCTATCTTGATAACAAGAGAAACATTATACGAATAATAGATCTGATCCATACCATAAAGGAAATGCACTAGGTTTTACACCCATGAATAATAAATATTTAGAACATAATCATATATTTCATATTGATCATAGTTCATAAACCATATTACATTCACCAAGGCCATGACAGGCCAATATATCAATGTAGATAAGATTCATGCATCATAATTCCTAACTATGCTTCCCATATTACAAAGAATTTATCACATCCCCATCCCTATAAGCAAGCTATCACTTCTACAGTCCTCTAAATAAGAACCCCAACTCTCTGGAATCTCTTATTATTTATGGAGAGCTTTGATCTTCCATTCTCTCTAGTCACACTCTCTTCCTTGATAATATCTCTCTTCTTTTACCTGAGCATCTCTATATATAGTTGTATTGCCCACCGCCATGCCTTTCTGAAGTAGCATATCGGTTGCCAAGTGTTAAGGTGGTCCTCTAATGGAGCATGCTTATTCCCATCTAGGCTCTCCACTCTCTGTAATGATGTCTTTCTGGATCCTTCCATCACATGGAATATTCCTTTCTTGAGCACCAATTTTCTAGGTTGGCACCCTATCCACTCCAGATGCTTATTCGGGTCATGCTTTTCTTGTGTACTCCCTAGAACGCTGAATATGGATAAGTCCTAAAGCCCTTTAATTTGCCTTGCGTGTGCACCGTGGGTTCTAATAAACCATTGTAAAACCCATGTCCTACGTTCCTTTACCCTGCGCACCATCCTTCATTTTGGTCTTGTGTGCGCACACGCCTTTTTGTACTTAGCTAATATTATGAGGCCTAACAACATTTATTACTCACTCATTTACTTAATTTATAGAAGGATTTCCTTCTAAATAAAACACAATGATATACATGACATCAGCTTAACTTCTTATAATATAAAAATTATAAAAATTCTATAATATACATGATAAAATGTCAATAAACACTTATATTCTCACAAGTAGGTCATTGTCTTTGAGAAAGTACATCTTGAGATAACACCATTATGGTAAAAAAATGATGAAATTAAGATGTCAATATACATAAATGTAAATATGTACATAAATCTCGATATACATAAATGCCATAAAAGCCATGAAGGCTTACAACAAAAAGTAGGACCAGCTAAGTTTCAAGTGTCTCTACAACATGAAAATCAATATCTTTAAAATCCACTCAAATATATCTAAAAAGATTGCCCTGTTTTACCTTTGAAGATGGGGTTCCTCCTAAGAACCCTTAGTGCTCCAATAGTGTGTAGACATCTTAGGATCAAGGATCACCTATAACTTAACTCATTAATCACACAATTACATCAATAAATAGTATTTGAATAATTATAAAGTTAATTAAAATGAAAAAAAAATTAAACACAAAAATACCGCCATAACATGATCGATCTCAAATTTTTTTCCACTCACTCTCATCAACATAACATTGTGGATCACATGGAGCATTCTAAAAAGGAGAAATGACTAGAAGATACTATGTAGTAAAAGTTTCAAGTCAGATATTCACAAAAATATTGATAAACTTTATTCTAAAAACAATATGCATATAATTTTAAAGCACAACAAACTCATGTACCTCTATATATTGCTTAGTAGTTGAAATTGCAACATCAACCCCTTTTTCTAATACATCTTATAAGTGGGGAGGAGTAAATGTTATCATCATCAACTAGGTATGCACAAAATCATGGTTATTTTCAAGCATATATATACATTTACATGTCTTGATTTAAAAAATAGTGAAAAATACATATATGCATGGTTATTTTAAAATGATAAAAAGTAACACTAAAAAAAGATCATGGATGAATGCCACAACTTATGTACTACTCGATGATATATTATTACCCTGTTTAACATAAAATTGAATGTACATATAAAACAACATTCTTAGTTTGAATATATGTAATTATACACTAATAAATTATATAATGTCCTTATTTAGAAAAACTACCTGCGAAACAAAAGGGGTTTCTGTTAGAGATGTGGTGGTGTAAAATGTGCTAAATTTATTTGTGAAAAAATCATCTAAAACTACATCCTCCATCTTAGAAACTTTAATACATAAAAATCCACAAGAAGTGCAAAAGTGCACACTAGGAATTGGACTCCTACAGTCAACTTGTGCACCCGCAGCTCATCGTGAACATGTATAGTGTGCTCAAGCAGTATCTCTATGAGAAATCCAAGGGTATGTCATGTCTCTCTCTCTCTACGGTCTCATGTATAGAAGGGGGAATACCTTAGGCTTAGTGAACGTATGGGAACCAACTCTATCAGTTGATTAGGTTCCCGATGGGAACCAATCTATCCTATGCAAAGCTGTTCCTTTGACCAAAATGAGTTGCACTTCATTTTGGGTAACTAGTATTGATTTTCTCTTGAAGTGATTCTAATTTTTATTTTTCACATATTTTTAGCACTTGGGAATCTTTGAATCCATGAAAATCACTTTTTTAATCATATTTGGGTACATTTTTCTCTAAAAACCCCTTCACTTGATTAAAAAAATCCCTTTACCCAAAAAATTAAAAAAAATCCTATTAATTTTTCATATTTTACAATTTTTGGGTTTTGGAGACTTTTCCACATGTTCGCAAGTCTGGGGGCTTTGGGGAATTTTATGCATATTCACAAGTTTGGGGGCTTTGGGTACATTTTTGCATGTTTGCAAGTCTAGGGACTTTGGGGAGTTTTTTGCATGTTCACAAGTCTAGGAGCTTTAGGGAAATTTTTGCATGTTCACATGTTTGGGGGCTTTGGGGATTTTTTTGCATGTTCACAAGTTTTGAGGCTTTGGGGAGTTTTTCTCATGTTCATAAGTTTGAGGGCTTTGGGGAATTTTCCACATGTTCACAAGTTTGGGGGATTTGGGGACTTTTTTTCATGTTTACAAATTTTGGGTTTTGAGATTTTTTTTGTACATTTGTAGTTTTACATTTTGCAAATGTAGTTTGGGGGCCCCAGGGAATTTTTGTAAGGTCATGACTACATGTGTGGATTAATGTACAATCTTCAAATGCTCATAACTTTTTATTCAGGTCACTAAATGAGAAAAAAATTATACCATTAGAAAGGTCTTGGAGAGTGATACATAATGGAAGCATCTTTGGGTTGCAAAAATTTACTTTATTAGTACAAAATTACAAAAAACAAATTCTGGGTCATTTTCAGGTATGGGCTCTGTAAAGTTGATGATTCCCATGTTGGGTCTACAAAATTTAATGTTAATTGGTCCTTGGTGGTTGAATAGGTGGTTGGGCTACTTAAGTTTGAATTTCATCTCTTTCCTCTTCTTCTTCTATATATGCAACTCCTTTTTATTGTAATACATCCTTCTCCATTTTTGTAAAGGCACCATGCCAAATTGGTGTCCCAAACAAAATTTGAGTTACAGACCTACATTTTGGAACTTTTAATGCTCGCAATACCTCCTAAATGAATGTAATAGACTATGTATACTCTAGAATAATTAAATATGGACATGGTGTTTCTTCTCTTCCTATTTCTTTAATTTTATTTTATCTCTTACCTCGTGTTCTCTCATTTTATGTTTTGTATGAGTTATACTTGTAGGTTTTCATTTTCCTTGTGTTTACAATGTGTGGAATGAGTAGATTTTCTCATTTGGATCTGTAGTACACTTGTCTTCCCTTTCCTTACTTCATTTCCTTATCATTTCCCCCTCATGGATATTGATCCCATTTTTCTTGGTGTTATCACCTCTTTCATAGCTTAGGATTTTATTTTCATGCATCTCTCTCTCTCTCTCTCCATAGTCCTTTTGAATTCTTATGTTAGGTTTAGATATTTTTTCATTTAGAAGTAGGAGTAGTTTTAAAATTAAGATAGGAAGAAGAACCAGACTTCTCTAGATGTTTGTCTCAATTCGCAAGGTCCCACACTTAGAGACAATCCCATGTTTTGTTAGAATTTTTGATCTTTCATGATCATATATAGGGTGCAATTTTGAGCGACAATGATTCTCGGAACGCTTTGGTGGGACTAGGTGGAAGAGATTTACAACTTCATATTAACAAGATTGATGTGTTATTGATGGTATCTAGCCCTTGGAGGATTTTAACTAACACATTTGGTGACTCCATTGATACAAAAGCCCATTTTTCTAATCAGCAGATCACCCTTTCATCATTTTAGTCCTATTTTCCATGAAGTTATGCAATCATGACTTCATTTCCTCATTGGAATCCTCCGTTTATGTAGAAATATCATTCAAATCTACCTCCATGTTTTCAAAATCTATCTTCAAGTTCTAACAATTCCCCTCCAACTCAATTTTATGATCCTTATCATGATGAATCTTCATATGAATCAACTCCCACTAACTCATATGGTTATCCATTTAACCAAAATGTTTCTCAAGAACAGGGATATGTAATTGTTAGATGCAGTTTCATAATTGAAGATGATTTACAGGTCAAGGTTCAAATGAAGGAGGAAAGTGTGGTGTAAATTAGAGCTACATGTCTAATGAATGCAATTCATAATGGTTTTTTAAAACCCCATCCATGTACTCGGTCCTATGCCAAATTGGCCCACCTTTAGCAGTTGGAATTTATGACTGAGTTGTCTTCTCAAGTATCAAGGTGGGTTCAGTTATTAGAGGCTCACCAATCTAGTTGTAGGGAACCCCAGTAAATGGGAAAATCCTCTCTCTATCAAAAATATATCCTATTCCTTCTTCCCAACCTATACAACCTACACAATTTTATCCTAAATTCCATGTTCCCATCTTTTTCAAATCTCCTCCTATTGTCTTTCTCCTCCATAAGAGGATATTTCTCCTCCTCAATAATTAAACCTTGGCAAACTCAACTAATATCTCCATCTCTCCCTCACTTCTCAAAATCATATTAATATTTTTCTAAACTCATGAAGAATCATGCTCAAACCATAAAGAATTAAAAACCAACGAAAAATCCAAATGGCCAATAAATTGGTTATCCCATTATCTAGTCCTTACTAAAGATGAAGCTGAAATTTCTTTAGAAAGTGGGAATGTTCTTCACTCTTCTTAGAAAGAATATGCACATGAAGACTTGTAGGGGTAGGTTGGGGATGAACCAATCGAGAAAAACACATTCAATGCTTCAAGGATTGAAGCCAAGGGTTTGAGTCCAAAGAATTCCATTATTATGAAGTTATCATTCACCCTCCTAAAAATCAAGAAAAATCAATAGAGGTGAGTTCTATTCTTAGTGGTTATGAAGTTTTTGTTAAGGAATGGACTTGTTTTTATAGCAAAAATGAAGAACATCCCGAATGTTTGGAGAATATCCTTCCATTTTCATTGAGAAATATGCAAAGGAGGAAATTCCCAAGGGGAAAATAGAGGTAGAAATCAGAAATAAAGATAAATTTGATCTTCATGAGGAAGAAGAGATACTCCAAGACAGTAAGATATTTTGACTGAATGTAGTCACCCCTATTATCCTACATGTTTAGAGCTCGCCACACTTATGGAAAGTTATAATGATATCCCGAAAACATCCTTAGATGCTGCAACCGATCAAATGGAACTTAATGGTGAGGAGGAGGATAAGTTTTATCCTTTAACTTTTTGTTTAAGGTTGAGGAGATGAATGAGGAAACCATGGATGAATTAGAAACATCATTAAAGAGGTTGAGTTATTTAAACAATCAAGGGAAAGTATAGATCATATTGCAACATGCTTCTTCTTGAGATGAATGGTGAGTTTGATCTTCCAAACTTCTTCTTTAAGTAGAAAGATGGTGAAAGTAAACATGTAAGCATAGAGAAAAAAGTGTTTATGTAAGAGGAGAAAAAAAATTTCAGAACATCTTACGAACACCATATTGCAATTAGAAACATCATTAAAGAGGATGAGTTATTTAAATAATCAAGGGAAAGTCTAGATCATATTGTAAATATGCTTCTTCATGAGGCAGATGGTGAGTTTGATCCAAACTTCTTGTTTAAGTAGAAAGATTGTGAAAGTAAACATGTAAGCATAGAGAAAAACGTGTTTGTGTAAGAGGAGACAAAAAAACTTTAGAACAACTTACGAACACCTAAAATGGTGAAAAGAAAAGTCTGCATAATGACCCCTTCCATGGAGAAGAGTTTAAAGAGGGTGGAAAACCATGAAAATCAGCAAAGTATTTCAAAGGAGTATCTACCCAATAAGATATTTTGATATTTTATATTCACACAAGGAGTTGTAACCAGTCATGCTTACTTCATGGCATGAGGAAGATCATCAAAGTGCCAAGGGTCAGCTATAACACCTCCAAAAACAAATCTAAATCAAGATGAGGAGGTATTCACACTCTTTCCAGCTAATACCTTGGGGAATGGGGATGCAAATTAACTTCAAAGAAATTTTCCACTCTCATTAAAGACCATATTTTCTATTAAAATGATAACATGGTCCAAATTTTTAAGGAAGGGAAGTTATTTCTCCCAACCAATTATTGGTTTTTTATCTTCCTTTTCCTTTATTTAGAGTAGGTTATATTAGGTTGTTTATTACGAACAAGTGCATTGTGCACACTCTACATGTTTCCACTTGGAACATGTATGATTTTTCATTTTATACATAGCTTTCATGGGCCTTTTTTGTGGTCACACGATCCATTCTCGAGTGGTTTCCATAGAGAATTCAAGTGTTTTGGTCTAGTTCAAAACAATTTCCCACTCTCATTAAAGATCAAATGCTTTAGATTATCTAACCTTGGAAGGAGATCAAATTTTGGGGGGGTTCCAAAATTGCATTCATTCAACCCCAAGATCAATTATGAAAATCAAGGTCTAGTTTAAAGTTATCCATGCTTAATTTCCATAGTGAAAATCAAAAGGTTTTGGGGGGATTTTTCAAGCCTTATTCAAATATCTAAAAGATCAAATTATAATTGGTGCTAATTATTGCGGGTTCAGTGACAAAATTAAATGATTGAGATCATTTATTTTTTCAAGGTTATGATTGAATCCATGCATAATGGATGATTCAAGGCTACTAGTTTTCATCATATATCTAGCAAATGTCCCCTAGAGGTCACCAAAATGTTGACCAAAATGAGAACACTTCATTTTGGGCAACTAACATCAATTTCCTATTGAAGTGCTTATAAATTTTATTTTTCACATATTTTAAGCACTTGGGAGGCTTTAAATCCATAAAAATCTATTTTTTTAATAATATTTGGGATCAATTTTTATGAAATCCCCTTTACTTGATTGAAAAAATTCACTTTTCCAAAAAAATCTGAAAAAATCCTTCGAAATTTGCATATTTTACAAATTTCGGGTTTTGGGACTTTTCCACATGTTCGCAAGTTTGGCGGCTTTGGGGAATTTTGTACATGTTTGCAAGTTTAGGGGCTTTGGGTACATTTTTGCATGTTCACAAGTCTAAGGGCTTTGGGGACTTTTTTCGTATGTTCGCAAGTCGGGGGCTTTGGGGAATTTTTCGCATGTTTGCAAGTCTAGTGGATTTGGGAATTTTTCACATGTTCACAAGTTTGGGGGATTTGGGTAATTTTTCTCATGTTTTTAAGTTTGGTGGATTTGGGGAATTTTTCGCATGTTCACAAGTTTTGGGGCTTTGGGGACATTTTTGCATTTTCACAAGTCCTGGGGGCTTTAGGGACTTTTCCGGATGTTTGCAAGTTTGGAGGATTTGGAGACTTTTCGTATGTTTTGATAATTTTAGGTTTATGGAACTATTTTATGAGTTCATAGTTCTACATTTTACAAATTCAGTTTGGGGGCATGGGGGGCTTTTTTGCAAGGTTGCAACTACCTATACTGATTAATGTACAATATTCAAATGCTCATAAATTTTGATCCAGATCACCAAATGAGATATAATTTATACCATTGGAATGGTATTAAAGAGTACTACATAATGGAAGTATCCTTGGGTTGCAAAAATGTACTTTATTGATGTGAAATTGAAAAAAAAACAAACTAGGGGTTATTTTTGAGGTATATGCTCTACAAAAGTTATGATGCCCACAAAATTTAGTATTAATTGGTACTTAGTGGTTAAAGAGGTGGTTAGGCTCATTAATTTATAATTTCTTTTCTCTCATTTTCTTTTTCTATACATACAACTCATTTTTATTGTAATTAATGATTCTCCATTTTTACAAAGGCATAATGCCAAAATGGTATCTCAAACAAAATTTGAGTTACTGGACCTACGTTTTAGAACTTACAATGCTCTCAATGACTCCCAAATGGATGTAACAGACTACGTATACTCTAGATTAATTAAATATGGACATGGTAGATCTTATTTTCCCTTTACTTGCATTTCGTTGTGTCTCTTACCTCTTTGTTCTCTTATTTTATGTTGTGTATGAGTTATACTTGCATGTTTTCCTTTTCCTTGTGTTTACAATGTGTGGAACAAGTAGATTTTCTTGTTTTGGATATGTGGTACAAATGTATACCCTCTCCTTCATTTCCTTCTCGTTTCCCTGTCATAGATATTAATTCCATTTTTCTTAGTGCTGCCACCTATTTCATATCTTAGGATTTTATTTCCATGCATCTCTCTCTCCATGGTCCTTGCAAATGCTTAAATTATGTTTAGATAATTTTTCTTTCAGTTATAGGAGTAGTTTTATCATTATGATAGGAAGAGGAACCAACCTTCTCTAGAAGTCTATATCAATTTACAAGTTCCCACACTTGGATATAGTCCAATGTTGCCTCAGAATTCTTGATCTTTCATGATCATATCTAGGGTGCAATTTTGAGCAATAACACTACCCTTAATATCAAATTGGTCAAAATAGTTTGGAATCTTTGGATTCCCCCATATATAGATAGGTAAACATGCCCTAGCCTCATATAGATATATGGAGATATATAGATAGGGGATCCTATCTATATATCCGACCTTGTATGCCCCTCACACATTGATCCCTATATATACATACGATGAGCAAATTATATGGGACATTATTTAGAATAAACTCACAATAGAGTTTTTTTGAAAAATAAAGTGGAACATCATGGTTATTACAAGGCACCTAATTGAAAACCATCCACTAGAACTTGCAAAACTTTTATTAATACCATCATGAGTGCACCAATGTATTGGAAATATTTTGAAATTAAAAAGCACATCTTCATTGGTTCTAGGGTCTATAAATAGGGAACATATTTGATATTTTTTAAAAAAATTCTATTAACTTCCTCAATAGAAAATTTGGCTACATAATATGTGCCACACATATATCCATATCATTCCCATATATCAATTTGAAATATTATTGAATCAACTTATCCTATCAAGATGTGCAATGAGTTTTCTAGATAAGTATGGTGAAGGTTTGTTGATCGGTGTTTCTCAATGTTTGTATCAAATCCTCAATATGAAGTTTGTTTTTAATAATTTTACCCATCAAATCTTCAAGGTTTGTTGTTGGATCTTGTGGAATTGAAGGAGGGTTTTGAGGAGGTTTCTCAAAAGACTCTTCAAGAGGGTTTTTAGGAGGCTCTTTGGAAGGATTTTTAGTAGGATTTGGATGACGATGTTGATAAGTTGTGAATATATAAAACCTATATTTTAAAATGTAAAAAATTAAAAAATAATTAAATAGAACACAAAATTAATAAATTTAATCCATTCCTACCTCTTCTTCAGCATGTCATTGATGATGATTGGTGAATCCTTGAGATGGTTGGATGAAATTTTTGTCTAGCGAAGAACATGACTTGTTTCCTTGCCTGCAGAGTTGCAAATTGGAGGAGGAAAAATAAAAATGACATAGATTTCAATTTTTTATATACAATGAACAATGTGTATGTGCTCTATAATGCATATGTGTTATAAATTGTGTACACACTATAGATTTGTAAATATCCAAACCTAATCAATGTAATTAGAAACACATACGTTTCTTCGCTATTTTAGTAAGTTTCCACTTTTTGTAACCATTTTCATCCATGTACCCATAAGTAGTAATTATATTTTCCCATCAAAATTTATAGTTTTTATGTGCCACATAATTTCCTTCCTTTTTAGCTCCTTGGTTAAGATTCCACTATCCCACACCATCATACATGGGAAATTTTGAAGTTGAGGGAAAGGATTCCCTTTCAATTTTGTACCCTTCATCTTACAATTTTTCATAAACTAATATGAAGATGATACAATAAATCATTTCTACTACTAACCTCCTTATAAATAATATCATCAAAGAGTTTAGTTTTTGTTTCTGATTTAGATACCTCGAATAGATTTAAAACAACATTTACCCTATTGTGACTCATTATTTTAGACAAAAGAATGGTAGAAAAAGAATCAACACCTTTCTAAAATTCATGCTCATCAACATCATGCCTTTGTAAATCCATCTCATATGATAATGAATCATTCTTTGGAAGATTGATAGGTACCTTTTGGACTGAAATATATTTTCAATTTTTCATTCAATTGTTCTTCTTTGCCTTCCCCAATAATTAAAAAAAAAATTATTCATTATAATTCACACCTTTTTCCATTGAGGTATTTTCCCCTTCAAACTTCATGATGGAATCCACTATGGGTTATTTCCCCTCAATGTTTTTAGTCTCTGATTCTTATTATTTTTGCTTCAACCTTCTCATGTATTCATATAACCCTATTTTATTTATATTCCTCATTTTGAGTAACTCCAAGAAATAATTGAAGGAAACTTCATATTTAAGATAATTAGGCATCCTTTGATAGTGTAAGAGGATATTGGGGGCCTCAAATTTATACTTTTCTATTTTTATCAACACCTCTTAAATGAGATCTATATTTTCTTCCAACCGTAAGAAACTCACTTGAATAAACTTTTTCATGGATTCCTTCTCTATGTAATCCAAAATATGGAAAGATCACTTCTCGATACCACCGTAATGTGCCCTTTGGAAAAAATAAGATCAATTTGGATTATTTAGAAAACCCTAATGATAAAAATATAAGAATATAACTTTCCTTTAATAAACCCTTACAAAACTTGAAAACAATATGCTTTATTTAATATATCAATACAAAATCATTAAAATAAAAACACCCACATGTTGGAAAACATAGATAAAGCCTTTAATGACATGGAATTTATTGAAAATTTTGATTTATTGTTCTTTTTTATTTCAAACTGAAATTAAATTAAAAGTGCACGTAACCATTATTAGTAAAATATTGCAAATGAATGGCTCCAGCTAAATGAAAATGGTTCTCTAGGGTAGAATCTGGCTATATGAAAAATGCTAACACCTAACCCACTTCGAATCAAATTTGAAACTATCTTTCCAGGATCAACCAACCCAAAAATATACCCGAATAAGAATAAAACCCTAGAACTTCTTGTCCCAATTGGTTTTTTTATTATCTAGCGATATAATTTTGGAGACTATTTTGAAATGTCCTAACCAATGCTCTTGTTGGTGAATCAGGTCTAAAATTGAAAAAATTAAATGGATGCCAAAATCCAACTCATGTATGGAATCATCTTTGAATATTCAAGGGTTTTCATCCTTAAATATTAATACACTCAGTAGGGTTTTCATCCTCGAGATGTAGATTACAAAGAAGGAATTTCATCCTCAAGTAGAATAGTATGAGAAGCAACTCAAACCTTTAATGTCAAATAAGATGAGAGTAAATGATATCTACAAATGAACCCTTAATGATATTTTATAAATTTTCATGGCTCTTTTTGCCTTTTCCTCTTACTAATTTTCTCATCCAATACTTTCTTAATCTTATCTCTAGTCTTCTCAAGAAATTATTGCTTCCAATAAGAACTTTTATCATCTAAACTTTTACATTCAATACTTAGTTTTACTTCATTTTAGGGGTACAAAATCATTATGTTGAATATTAGTGAGATATTCACCCGATCTAATAGCTCATTTTTGAATGCATTTTCTAAAAACCTTCTCAAAACTATGTAAGGCCCAATATTTTTCCAATTGAACTTATTATATGTTCCTTTGGAGAACCTCTCCTCACATAAATGTGCCAAATCTATCACCGAATTTGAAATCCATCTCTCTTCTTGAATGACCCACTCATTTTTGTACTTCTTGTTATTGTCTTCAATATTATTCTTCTCTATGTACTTTATGTATGCATAATGTAAAATATTTTTTTCAACACTTCTACTCATCTCAACAGTGTTTCTCGGCTCATCATGACTTTATGGTTGTAACCATACACTCTTTTTAATGGGCTCATATCTATACATTTTTTGAATGTAAACATGAAGTACATTTTCATTCCCAACTTCCTCTACAATAATATCTTAAAATTTCAAAAAAACTATGTATCTCTATCTCGACACTATGTTCTTTGGTAAGCCATCAAATCTTACCATTTCCTTGAAGAACAAAGATGTAATGTGGGAAAAATCACTTATATTCTTGGAAGCTATGAAGTGTTCCATTTTAGAAAATGTATCAATAAATACCAATATAAAATCACTATCTCTTTGAGTTCTTAACAACCCAAGAATAGAATCCATGTTTATCTCCTATCATGGCCTTTCGGGATTAGAAAATAATTATATAAGTATATATTCTAACTTTTTCCTTTTGTAATTTGGAATAATAGACATAGCTACATGAATTTATTCACATCCATGATCATCTTGTCCATTATTAACTATCATTTATTTGTGTTAGTGTCTTATCAACACCAAGTTTCCTTGTAAGGTCTTCATTGTGCTTATCTCTTATCAAGTTCTCCCATGATAGTTGGATTCATAGATGTTTCCCATGCTTCTTTTAAATCCAACTCCTTATTCATCTCCATCATTTTTTCAAACCTAATTACCTATACCCCTATCCCATTCATTACAAAAACACTCCTACTTAAAGCATTTGCAAATTTATTGGATTGATAATTCCTATCCTTTTAAGAAAAATAATAATTTTGAAGAAACTCAACCCACTTCATAAGTTTTTGATTAAATTTATCTTGATTACTTATAAACTAAAATTTTTGGTGATCCTTATACAACGTGAACTCTTTGTGAAATAAATAGTTCCTTTTCTTCTTGAGAGCTTGTATCGTATCATAAAAATCTTGTCCATAAACATAATACTCATTCTTTTCTTACCTAGTTTGGATAAAAAGTACTTCTATGATTTTCCTAGTTACATAAATACCTATGTGGAAGAATTTAATAAAGTTTTTGATTAAATTTATCTTGATTACTTATAAACTAAAATTTTTGGTGATCCTTATACAACGTGAACTCTTTGTGAAATAAATAGTTCCTTTTCTTCTTGAGAGCTTGTATCGTATCATAAAAATATTGTCCATAAACATAATACTCATTTCTTTTCTTACCTAGTTTGGATAAAAAGTACTTCTATGATTTTCCTAGTTACATAAAAACCTATGTGGAAGAATTTAATAAAGTGTGAAAATACCAATAATTCTTAATCTATTATCCTTTTCTTTAAAAACTATAAATTCTACATTACTACAACAATCTATACAAACCTCTTGTAATGTCCACACATGTAGAACCAAACCAAGTCAAAATAAACTAAGGTAATTTTTATCTTGTATTACAACACTACTTGGGATTACTTAGAATAACTCAAAATTGCATCATACGCTTACAAAAACATGGACCCACACATAAAATATGATGAGAACATAATTGGTACCACAAGTAAAGACGACTCATGTAACATCCACTTTTGTCACTTCTCATCTAGGGAATTTTTTTAACTTTATGCTTCTGATTTAAATACCCATATATTTAAATCCAATATAAACCTTAGTGAAATCCATTTTCAATAACTGTCATAAACCATTACAGCTACATAAGAGTATACAGATTCTACTTAATCCCCCTCAACGCTCTTTACAAGCCAATAAATCAAATGTATCCTTTGGTATTTCCTTGTTCAGGATATGATAATAAAGTGAATCTATCTAAGTGTCTACGTGGGTTCCACCATGAAATCCCACTAGACATCTCTCAACTTAGATCTTGGTGAAATCATGATAGTGTAATCGTAGCTTACAATACTTTACACAAAGTTTTAGATTCATGTATGCTATGCTCATTTCCATGACAACACACTTGCCATTGGGAACTTGTCATCTCACCTTAATCACTTATTCAGTTATATGGATTAACAATCAATGGTGTTGTAAACAGCTACAAGTCTTGTACAAGGTACAAATCTGGATTAACCTACAAGAAGACGTACCTCTATGTCATCCTACGATGCCTATGGGAAAGTAAGTGTCTCCGTAATGATTTGCATCATTACTAGACCACTTCCCTTCCCATAGCCATCATAAGTTGACATCAAGGTGCGTATCCATGAGGTTTAATCCACCTTTGTAACTCTAACAAAGCTTGTACTTAATGTAATACCATGTCACAATTTAGGGTCTTGATGAGGAAACTCGACAGTTGCTTGCTAAGAAACAATATCCAAATAGCGACTATCATCATTAAATGGATATGACTCTATAGAATCCTTAGTGATTTGAACCGCTAAGGATTCTTAATTGAACATTATATCTTAATGTTTCGAGTATTAATTAAATCACAATAGGTTATCCTAGCTCTCACGACACTTTCACCCTCTTCTCCTAGGGCTAGAAGTGAAGCCCTCAACTCTGCAACTCTTCTTAGGAAGGCTTCAATTTTCTCATTCTGTTTGAATTTCAATGTATGTAACTGACTCTACAAATTGAGTATGACATTCTTGTTCTTGGCCTCATATATTGTGCTCAGCTTATCCCAAGCTTCTTTTGCTGATGTGGCATCTCGAATGTGGGCTTGCACATCATCGGATACTCCAAACAAGATGATGAGTTTTGCTTTCTGATCTGCTCTATCAAATTGTCGTTGTTGTGTTGCATCAGTTGGTGATCTGGTTAGAGTACCAGTCACAACAGCCAGATTTCTTCAAACTCAAGCTGTGTCTTGATTTTTGTCTTCCAAGCAACATAGTTGCTTCCTCTGAGCAATTGTGAATCCGGAAGAAAAATTTGGGGGCATTGGTGCCCATTTTGCAGAGATCACTGATAGGGTTTGGCTCTTATCACTCTAGGTATTAGGTCTCCCAATCTATATACCGTCAGTCCGATATACCGAACCTTTCTATATACACACCCTTCCGATATACCCGGTCGGTACATGGAAGAAGCTCGCCCTTTCTATATACCCGGCAGATGCGTGAAAGAGGTGTTAACGTACGTGAAAGAATTCAATACGTGGTACCAAGACAGTACTGATGGGGTCTATGTGATTATTGACATCGGCTCAAAGAAATATCCTCATACGCATGCGTAACTTTGCTATATACTCGGATAATTTCTCAGTCTGGATTTATGTCGTGCAATCGTTCACAAACGGATGGGATGGTTCATAGTGTGTGCACTGTGACCTTATTACTCCCCGTCGATTTATAGGGACGATGCCTAGACAACGTTGTTGCAGCTATATTAGGCGTTAAGTGCAGTAGTAGTTGTGACGGCTTTACCCGTAAGCGCTTCCCAGAGGCACCGTATATACCGAACGCTGCGAATGAGATCTAGGATCTCGTGAGTGTTACAGAACCAATTTTACTATTTTTATTACAATTTCACGGTTTAAGCGATTACAAAGTTTTTCGTTTGACTATGGCAACCTGCAAATTAGTACAATATGCAGCAGTATACAATTTACATTCAAAAAACTAGACAATTTGAATGGCAGGCAAAAATTTCTGTTTCGCGGGTCCTGGTGGCCTCCTGAGCCCAATACGACCCAAAATGCTAAAAATTGCAAGAAAATAGCTGAAAATGCAATTTTTAGATGGGTCTCCTTTTGCAAAAAATGTCCAAAATGAAAAACCAGGCCGAATGGGAGAAAAAAATTTTTACCCTAAATTAGGGATTTCTCCACTAAATTTAGTTAGTTATAACTAAATTCAAAAAATCTGCTAAATTTAGCAGTTCCGCCAAAAATTTCACCAAATTTGGTAGTGGGTGAGGGAGGGGGATTTGACCCCTTGACCTCTCTTTATGGGAAGTGTCTTACAAAAGTTATGCTAGCCACTTGGGCGGCTAAGCTAAACAAGTATATATAAAGAGAAATTTATAATTAAACACTTCCAAACTGTAAAACCATACCTCTTCATAAAACCACGGTTTTGGAAATCCGGTTTTGAGTGAATTTTCCAGCAAAGAGAAAAGCGACCAGCGGTTTTTGAAGGTGGTTTTGCGTGAAAGAAGGTGGTTTTGACTGTGTATAACACTTCTATCAATTTTCTCCCCTCCTTTGAGCTTGCAATCTCTTCCTTGGTGGATTCTATCCTCCTCGTGCTTGAATTGCAAAGACTATACATGGTTTTACATAGATTTAATGGCGGTTTTGAAGAATTTGATTGTGGTATTGCAAGGGATGGGGCTGGGAAGTTGCAGGAGGCAACTCTGGCTCTCCTCTGCTTGCAAAAGCTTCTCCAATGCTCCTCAACCTCTTCTGCAATCCTCAAATCTCCTTCAACCTGCTCTGAAACCAAATGTAGATTGAGAAACAGGGACGGAAGCCTGTGTAATTTTATTAATCTCAATCAACTAAAAAATTACAGAGAATGGGCTGCAATATTTATAGATATTGCACAGCCAAATACACACAGGAGAATAAGTTGCACAGGTGCAACCAAATGCCAAAATGAATAAGCTTCCAATAACATCCGGGAAGCAGGAATTAGAAAAAAAAATATATTGTTTAAAACAATATAACAGTATGTAAAAAAACAAATATGGTTGATTAACCATATAACAAAATAACTATTATTATTTAATTAATAAAATTAATTAAATAAATGAACTATGCATAATTAATATTTAGGATAATAATATTTTATCCTAACATCGAATGAGTCGTACCTAAGGTCCTATCTCAAGTTGATCCAAGGATATTTAATTTCCCAAATTTTATTATTTACCTTATTAAATATCATGCCAATAATATCCTTTAAGTAGGGATCAAAATGATATTTTATTTGAGTACAAAATTATAGATTTAATTCTTCCTTAAGCTTAAAAAATTATGCAATTTTTTCTCATTAATAGAGTTAAGTACCATGTCTCTATTTTAGTTATATCAATATAGGAAAAAAATTAATACATCTCTCTATATTTATAATTAATAGAGATGGTGCATTTATACATAGCTAATTGTTTAGGTATGTATCATACCTTTATCAAGTATCATATACTATCAATGCTAGTCAACACTTCATCATAAGCACACAAATTTTCTTTATTTACATCTTAATTAAAAGTATTCATTTGTACATACTTTTAATAGGTCATTCATTATCATCTACAATAAGTACTTAGATAGTAAGTATGTATTTAAGATTCATCACTTAAAGACCAATTCATCCTTATAAGTACATTTCCACATTTCAAGTTGATGAACATAACATCATATTCATATACTTATAATAGTACATTCCATATTTCATTCAAACTAACAGACTTAGTATATCAGTCCTTCACTTATCAAATACTCAAGTTACTTAGATAACTTATCACAACTCTTTTATTCCATAGAAGTAAGCAGTCCTAAAGGCATATAGTAAATCAATAACTCTTCCTTATACCTATTAAAGCAAGGTTATGAATACAATCTGCATCATTTTTAATAAAGGAATCACAACCAATTTCCAATAAAGACATACAGTCATTCCTTCTTAAACAATATGAATCATGTAACTGTTTTTTCTCATTAAACATTAAGTAACATCAAACATATTTCTATCAATGAAAACAACATGTTCCAAGTAGTTACAATAAATGGGCCATAGGAATTTCAAGTTTTCAAAACATAAATACTTCAAGGAGATTATACAATAATCATGTAACCGAATTGATTAACTTCAATCAATAGAATAAATGTAATTTTTATACATCTTCCTTCTTTCACCTTTCACAAAGTCCATCTAGAAAATTGTTAGCATCTGTCATTTCATACAAACTGAGCATGATAGGTACTAAATATTCAGAACAACATGCTCTACTTAATAATTTCATAAAAGGAACACTACTTTTAAATGAAATTATCCTAAGGTTCAAAATAAGGAACACAACTCTTTTGATCATGCCACAAGAACTTCAAAATGAAACCATCTAGAGAAGATAAGTTAACACATACAATCCTTTCAAGTAATTCAAATCAGATAATAATTTAAGTCACACAAAGGTGATCTGAAAAAATGAAGTTGATCCTAATCAATCATATAATTATAAGTGCAAGAATAATATGATTGCATTCATATAAGCCCATACTTATATGACTATAATCATACATCTTATTTAATTAAGTTTTACAACTCAATCATTTAACTATTATATCTCAGTCAAGCAATAACAATAAAGTAGTAACTTATTGATAATAATAAGTACAATATTTATAAGATTGCATTCATATAAGCCCATACTTATATGACTGTAATCATGTATCTTATTAATAAATTTTATTCAACTTTACTAGAGAACCCTTTGTTATATTTCATCAAGTAATAACAAACCATCCATACAATATTATATCTCATTATAACATCAAGTGATTCCACTCACTTGCCCTACATACAAAGTAATTATTACTTAAGACTTGATAGCATAAAACTAATCTCAAGTAAGGGTTGGTTCTAAAAGAACTATAATTAAAATGAGACGAGTAATACCCCATCGATAATCCAATCAACAGTTATAGACTAAGTTCTTATAGTTGAACTTAAACGTAATAACAAAGCATATCATCAATCAAAAGAGTTTATTATGAATGGAATTTCATTTCAAACTCAGTAAGAAGCCACCAAATATATGTAACTAATATTTATACCACAGTCACACTTTTGGAGATCAATCTAATTAAGCACTCCAAACATTAATACATTCAGTCAAGGCTACTTGTAGAAGCACTATGACTTCACATTCATTAGAAGGGATAAGAATTAAAATAGTTTTTGCAAACCGGTCACCCATCCATGATCAAATCCAAATAAGGTTAAAGTATGATTATACCAAGCATCCTTAAGAATTTAGGATGAATTTCAACCTTGTATAAAAGGAAGAGTAATATGTACTCCTAGTAAGAGGTCGAGTTAGATTCAACTTCACAAATTCTTAAAACCAGGTCTCATCATTCATTCAGACTGTATCACTCCGTCTGAGGTTCTACTACAACAAGATTCAAAATAAAGGTGACAAAAATTCATCGAGTGAGCCCAAGGATCTATAAAATAACAGATCAAAAACAAATTTAATGAATCACCATTTTATTCCATAGTTCACCGAGTGTATATGGTCAGACCATATTGAATCTTTCCACAAGGTGAAAAGAAAGAAGGAGGCAAGAAAAAATACTAGTCAGGTATCGATGAGTTTACAAATACCCAAACAATACTTCAAAAATGACTCAAGTTAAAAATTTTAGAGGTGTTCATGCAAGGAATCAAAGTAAAAGAAATAATTTAATTAAACTTAATCTACCCATGATCATGAAATATATCTAGTGTAACTTGTAGAAAACCTAGTTAATATTCGAAGGCATCAATTCTCAAGGATTGAATACACGAAAATGTAATACAACTATTATATGCAGCAATGGATTTCTATTAACCTAATCCAGATCAACTAAATATATAGTTGATACAAAACAAATTGACAAGTTAATATTGACAAGAATAGACTATTTTAAGAGATTCAAACCAATATTACGCCGGTATATCGAATATTCAAACCAATATTACGCCGGTATATCGAATACCCAGAAATAGAAATCCATTCCAGAACATAATCACACAATCACCCACTTCCAGGTATTCATTATATCGGAAAACTTGAATTAACCAAGCAGAGATGGGTATCAATCAAAATTAAGTTTCATTGCATAGCAAGGCACAAAAACATAAATGTAACAGGAATTCATATTTCCAAAATAACAACTCAACATAACTATGCATGAAGCCATTTAAGTTACAGTCAGAATACACATCTGAAAAATATGAAATGCATTATTCCTTCACAATAATCATTCACAGTCATGCATAAAAACCAGTAGTCATTCTAATTGACATGCATCCAGATTCAAAGCAATATTCATAATACAACTTGATAATAAATGAATAACACAAAAACTACAAAACCCAGAACCAAGAATGCAATTCCACATGAAGAGAAAAGTTATTTTCATGAAATAATTAAATTGAGAAAGTTATTATAATGAGTTAGATCCTATCATGCTTGGTAGAGATCTCAAAAATTTCCTCCAAGCTTTCCTGCAAGATTTCTCCAAGAACTTCAAATAGATTCCACAGAAATCCCATCTTCTTCTTCCTCATTATTTTTATATCCCAAACCATAAATTTCTCTTCGTTAAATCCTCCATGCAATGGAGATTTCATTAATGAAGAATAAGAGAACTACCAGTTTGAACATCAAAAGATCAACATGCAGAGCCATAAAGCTTGAAATACTGATTGTAAAATGGAAACCAACACCAATTCCTTTTTCTAAAACCATCACGTAGTTTCCAAGGAGGTTTTTCACTTCCAATGATATCATTAATGCAATGTTAGACTTCTCATTACCCATTAAAATCCACCAAATTCCATTCCAAATTAGCAATAACTAAATGTTTAAACAAAACACTACCAAGCATTTTAGTTATCTTGGCTAACATGCATGCCAACTTGGACTAGGTCACTGCCAAAGGTGGTGGTGCATGCCATTAAACACCACATTTAATTCACCAAGTACCCCTAAGGATTGGTGCCACCGTCTTTACCTTATCTCAACCTTTCCACACAATTCCAACCATGGTTTGTCCATAAGTTAAGTCTTAGGTTCATAGATAGGTTTTTGGTCCCCATTTAATAATGTATCAACCTTAGCTTAGGTTGATGTAGATTAATTTTAAATGAAAATAGAACATAGTTAGGTCCTTTAACATATATACACACCACCTTAGAATAGGCTAGGTTAAGCCTTCAAGAAATTGAAATAACTCGATGCAATAATTGAATTCCCAATGAGATCAAGCAGCAGTATGACTGTGATAATAAGATGCTACAAAGAAACTCTTGCAACTTATAATCAACTAAATCCGAATAAGATAGTATATCAACAATTATAATGAAGTCAATTAGACTTATAGAATATGATTGTAATAATATATTGATCAAAGAGCATGCCTTGGATCACTGGAATTGATCCAAGGTATCGTCTTTCTTCAAATATAGATGCAATAATCTAGGGAATAGAAAATCATATCAAAACTTAGATAGCTTATCAGATTACATGTCTATTTATTTGTCCCAAGAATCTGATTTCTCTTTCCACAATCCAAAATCACTTGGTTTATTTCTAAAAACCAGTCAGGTGAGTACTCAATGGTAATCATCATAAGTGCAAAAATTCCATAAGAATATTTAATAGTCATATTTCATAGATTTTGATATCATTCCAGCAAACATGATCTACCGGTTTAGTGGAGTGCAACAACTCGAATGCAAATTGCACGTCAATGTTTACAAACCTCATTCAAAGAAGCAAGTACAAATATAAACACAACATGGGCATGATAACTCACACTACCAAGCCTACCTACGAGGAATGCATGGGGATAGATATCGTCATTGTAACTACCACTTATTGCTCCACTAATGAATCTTGGCTAGATTTTGGTTCCTCCAAGATGAAACACACAACATAAACTTTGACACTCCCCTTATCTCTTCATTATAACACATGTTTATCCCTCTACTAATAATAGCCATGAATTCCTTAGGTTCCTCCAAAACAACAACACACAAAACTTTTTATTCCTCCCTACACTAGCAACACTTTATTCCTCCAATAACAATTATATAATCTCACCCCAATATGAGGAAACTCATACACAAAAACATGAAAACAAAAGATTCATACTTATGCCACATTTTCTAAAAAAAATGAATGTAATACAATGATATAACCCCAAACAAGAACTAGGAAATTAAACACATTCCTAAATATATAATGCTTTCATGGTTTGAATTGTCATTAAAATTGAATTCCTTTATTTTACAAAATTGATTTGAAAAAAAAAAAACATTTAACATACAAAGTCATATGTTCTCATTCACAAAATGTACATATTCCTCATTTTATTCAAAGATTATCTTACAAGGAGTACACTTTATTTGGTTTCATTCTCTATTACAATTAATTTCCATAATTCAACCATTAGTTAGAATCATTTTAAACACATATGAGTCTCATAACACTCATTCTCAAGCTAAGGGTTCATGTTCTGAAAGAATTCTTGCATGAGATTTTGTTTTACTTTTATGACATAGGGAGGAATAAACATGAAATGAAGAGGGAGAATCTTAAGTCTAATATTGAAAATTTCAATTTTTCTTTTTTTCATTTAAACCTCCACTCACTAGAGTACATTTAAATTATTTCCCTTTGTGTAATAAGCTTTCATATTCAATAATTAGTTGGAAACATTTCCATGAGTTACATAAGATTAATTGTTTGGGTAAGGATTCATGTTTTATTGAATGCTTTCTCTCGAATTGAGCAATTAATTTTTATCTTCAATAAAAGAAGAATTCTTAACTTAAGTTAGAATAAAAACTCCAAGTTCCACTTTACTTATAAAATCAACATCTTAGGGATAAAATTTAGATAGCCAAAGATAATTATAGATTTCGTCCACAAATTAACCTCTTAAGAGGTCCGAGTTTTAATTTATTTCCATTTACACTCAAGGGATCTATACCCTAATAAAAGTCAATACTAGATTATTCCAACACCCTTATCTTGAAAAAACTTCGTAGAAGCCGAAGGTATTTGGTTATTACTTGCCAAGACAACACTTATATCCATAAGTCTTAGTAATTTCACAAAGGGGTATGTTGGTGAAATAATTTGTCACAATTTTCACCAATAGTCATGGGACTAAGCCCCTCATTCTTGGGTATGGGGAGGATCCCATTATTAAATGTAAACTAACTAAAATTTTGTGGTGGTCATTAGGTAGAGGATCACATAGGAATAATCCACTAAACATGTGGTAAAGTTCTTGTACAATGTACAATTGAGGAATTTTCTTGGGAAATATGTAAAGGGGAGTATTTGAAATAAGTAGAGAGGATTAATGTTGTGATTATGACCTAGCATATTCCTGCCAATAGTAGCCAAAATAGGTCCACATTCAATTAGAATAATTCAATCATGTAAGAAAGGGTAATACTAACAAATTGGAGACACAAAGTTCTTTGAATTCATTAATCAAAGACAAAAAGTTCTTTCTTGGTTATACAATATCACAATTGCTTGCAAAGTTAGAAAGTAGAGAGTATGGAAGAACATAAGGAAGGAAAGGAGATATAAGAATATAGCTTTTATTGCTTGCAATAGTAGTGAAATCCAACAAATTACAACAATCAACAATTGCCAACAACCTTAGAATGGAGAATCCATTCCAATTTATAGCATTATAAATTATTATTCCTCTTTGTTAGGAAATCCTATGTTAGTGCTCATGGTAATTAATGTTTTACCATAGTAATTAGTAAGATAATTTGTTAGTAGAATATATTATTATGATAACAATATATTATGTGGTTATTTGGTTACACGTATTATTATAAACGGGTCTATTGTTACCTATTTTTAGGAGGTTATTATGCCTACCTCCATGGATATATAATATCAATTGTTTATATTGTCACATGGATCGTGCACCCGTTGAACTACTGAAAGATCCTATGTAACATGGGAACATCCTCAAGGTGTGGGACCTTGTCGCCTTGGGATGAACCTTCGAGAAGTTTAGATTCATTTAAAAATTGTGAGCACCCAATTTAATATCGATGTGTAGGGCTAAAAAACTTTTTAAGAATTCTAATCTACTCACTTTATGAGGTTCAAGGTTAGAAATAACAAAATAAAGAAATATGTGGTGATACACCAAGAGTAAGACTAGATGATCAGATGATCTTTATGTTAGAAATAGGTAACTCAGAAAGGATAAAAAAAATATCACAATATAATTCACCTAATACCATTTGGACAGGGTAAATAACAAACCACAGTCAAAATAATATGCATCTCCTTATAAGACCCCAAGTATACATAACAGATAGATCAAATTTGATTGAAAACACAATCAACCACCACAATGATATAAAATATGCACATGTCAAACATCTATTTCACTTATGGTAGTTAACAATAGTACAAATTTTATAACAGAAGGAAAATAATCTCTCCACAACTGATATTCAAAACCATTATATCACTTTCCCACAGAATGAAATAAGATATTCTGAAATAAAGGCAAGTCAACCACTTACACTAAGGAATTATGCATCCACAAAGCATACATTAATCAACCATTAACACAATAAATCAAATTCTTCATGAAAAATATCCCTCTGAATGTAATTGAAAGGTTTTAAAATATTCAAAGCACTCTTCCAAGCTTGAAGAGAAACTTTTCAAAAATGATCTATCTCTCCACTTAGAATTCATGCACTTAACTATTTATAAGTTCCTTAGGTTGAGCCATTACAACTGGGCCTTAACCAACAAATTACTAAAAATAGAAATGTCATTAAGTTCTAGGGAACATGCTCCCATAAAAATAGAAAATTTTGTTGCATGGGTTTGACTCGGTCAACCCTACAACTTGGACCGATCCAGAACTTGGAATTGTCCTTCCATGGTCACTTAGCTTTGGCTTGGCTCTGCAACACCTTCTCCTTCCTCAATTTTATCTTGTTCCTTCTCCCAAGCAGCCATCCGATGCTTGTATTCGATGAAACACTTAATAATTCCCTGGACTTCTCCATCCTCTGCCAACACGCATAGTGATTAACTACATCTACCGTCTCGATCTCTCTTGCTACCTTGGCTGGAATTCTTCTAAGTTTACTTACTACCTTCTTCAGTCGACCAGTGAAATTTTGGCATGAAACCAACCTATCAATGGAGTCACTATTAAAATTTCTAGTCACCTCATCATCCCTTTTTACCAAATCCTTGAAATTTAGCTTGATATGATCCTCCGGAAGAGCATCAATGTTCTCATTGAAGAATTTGCAATTAATATTATCAAACTCTTCGATATGCATTCAGAGCATCCATGATTTCTACACGCTTGTCGTCTAACTTCTTAATTAAATCCTACAAAACTTGGGACTGGAATTCCATAGCTTTTTGATATTCAAACAATTTAGAGGCATCATCTATTACATCTTCTTATAGAAGAAAATATGGATCCTCTTCTCTGATCTCACTCCATGTAGTCAAATTCAAGTTCAAGTTATTATTATCTTCAGAGAAGGCTTCATCCATTCTACGAATTGAGGCTCTTTCAGTTTGCAAATCATTATATATTTCAACTACTTATTTTATCAAAGGATTGGCTTCTTGAAGTATACACTCCATCCATCCATTTACTTGATCTTCCCTTTTGTCCTATCTTCTCAATCTCATGATAGGAAATATCATCTAGAGTGGAAGAAACCGTCAGAGCGGTGGTGGTTGAAATCTCAGTAGATGGAGTAGGTTGTGTTACCTTTCTTAACAATGCAGTGAGCTTCTCAACCTTTAATTTTAGCTCATCCTTAGAAGCCTTGTCCTTGTCATACTTTTCTAAAAAATTTCCAAGAGTAGTCTACACATCTTGTTTGGCTCCTTCATGTGTTGCTTTTCCTAGTGAAAATCTAGAAATTTGGTAGTCAGTTGTTGTAATTGTTTCCTTGGTTTTTCCCTCAAAGGGAGTAGAAAATTCTATGACCCTCTCTCTGGATTGATTCATTGATAAGATGGAGACAATATTTGGCCACTTGGCCTATCTCTTTGGAGTGGGTTCCAACACACTCAGATCTATAACATCCACTAGAGGTACTTTCTTTTTCTTCTTTAGAGTTTGGTGAAACAACCATTCTGGGATAGCAGATGCTAATGGAAGTGGAACAACAAATTCGACCGGAAGCACTAGACAATACAAGAGCACTTTGGTAACATTAGTAGGCAATGAAATGGATGTGGCAATAATGGATGGGGTGGATGTGAGGACAGCCATAGGAGTGGATACAATGGGATTAGAAGATGAGATGGGAGGAAATGAAAGTGTTAGAGGGAGTGAAGTAGAAATGGGTGACCCAATCGTCTCCCCTTCGAGAGAACTAGAAGAGATGAGAACACCTGGGCCATAGAAGGAGATGGGAAAGAAGAAATGATTGTAGAAGTGGAAGGAAATGATGGAGGAAGTGACAATGGAAGGGAAAGAGGAGATAACAGATCTTGTGAGACACTTGGAGAATCAGTAACTTCAACTATTTCTGACATTGGTATTGTTGGAGACATAGCCTTGGAAGTAGGAGCCTTAGAGAGAGAGGAGTTTCCAACCATAAATGAAATATTCTTAGGGACTGTATGGGCCCTTTGGATGGACCTTTTCCCTTTTGTAGGTGTTGGTAGACTCATGGTTGGTTGGGATTCTATACTTGTAGGTTGATCTAACCCTTTGGGTGGGATTCCCAAGGTAACCAACCAATTATAAGTTCTTTGCAAAATGGGCCCCACCCTCTCCTTGGTATTGCAACATTATTCTACATACCAATCAATCCATGGAAATGGTTGATTGGAAACATTATTATTTTTGTATGCTGCATCCAAAACTTCTTCCTCATCTTCCATTTCCTTTGGAATCTCTACGATACCAAACTGTTGAACCTCATCCAGAGTTAGTCTCTCATAATCTCTTTGTCGGATGATGAATTCATCCTAAAAATGAATCCAAATATCTTCCAACTAGGGCACATGAGAACTGGACAGACTGTTTCACTAAATTTTCCCCAGTAGTCAAAACTAGTATGGGGATGGAAGGTCCACAAGGTTACTTCTAACATCTCTGCATCTACGTTATTTTCCTTATAAATATTTGCACAAGTGTATCTAGCCAATTGAAATGGGAAATTGGACTCCTGCCTTGTGTCATTTATTCTAATCTTATGATAGTCCAACAATTGCCAAACCAATTCTAGCAAAACCCACTTGTTAGTGGGGCATCTTGGCAACTTACTAGGAGCACCTACAAAACTAGAATCTAAATGTATGTAAATGTAGGAAACTATAGGAAAATAGCTCCCCACTCACATACTTCTTTGAAGGCTTCATCAGAAATCCTTTGATTGTATAAATATTTATCAAAACGATAAAGAATGACAACAAATAAGGCATCATTAATTCTCGGAAGTGTTTTCTTCCCTCATCCAGTGTAAGATGAGGATAAAAATCATAGATTTGTGAAGCACTTTGAATACCCTTAGTGTTTAATCCAGTGAAATCTCCCATAGCGGCTGTAACATAGACCAAAAATAGGTCATGTAGAAACTCTTCGAGGAAAAAACCTTTCTTAACTAAAAGTAGATGGAGCTACTGATATGCTCTCCCCATCTTATAAATTCCTTGTTTTTCTTGATAGTAGAAATATACAGGAACATCCATTCCTGAAATTCCTTTGTAGAGGCAAGGCCCAAAAATCTACTCAGTAACACAATAATTTCATTGACTTCTTGGATGAAGTTTGATCGATACATGGTCTTGGGCAGTTTGGTGACACTCTTGGCTAGATAGCTCTTCAACATGACTTTTGTGCATAACTCAGTTTCTTTGTCCCAATGCTCCACCACAATTTTGGTGAAATTGTTGCATAGTCTTTGACATCTAGGAGTTTGAATAAATCTTCAAAGAAATCGGGTCTAAACAAATTACAACCTTGCCATCAACATCTTTTACTGACCTAGACTCTTCATCAAAGTGAGTTCTTTATAGCTAAGACAAACTTAGGGAAATGCATGGATGTGGGGAAGCCAACAACAAGAACAAGTCCACTTTCATGTATGGCTTACATCCAGGATTTCTTGTTGGGGGCTTTCACCCTTGCCTAGAAGTTTGGAAAATCAATCTTCCCGAGATCAGTGTCTCTTATACTCCCCAAGTCTGAGGATAGACAAGAGTGAGGAACAACTCCGAGGAATGTATACTTCATATTTTATTTTCCTTTGGATGTAAAATTTGACATTAAGTTTTGGATTTCAAATCCGAAGGACCTTCAAAAATATGTAAAAATCTGAAATTCCAAAAAGACTTTAGTTCCTGAAGTCCAAAACCTGAAATGGTAGATGTCGAAACTCAAAATCTTCAAAATCCAAAGCTCAAATGAAAAATTTTGAAACCCGAAAAGTTATGAAAGAGAAAAGTTTTGAAACCCAAACTAGAGAAGCAAAAATTCCAAAAAATGAGAGCCTCTGAAAATGAACAACCCTGAAATTTGAAAAGTCAACCTTTGAACTCTGAAACCACAAACTTTCGAACTCCAAAAATGAGAAACTTCTAAAACCACCCACCTTCGAACTCTGAAAAGTGAGAAGCTCCAAAATATAGACTTCACCGAAGGCACAAAAATAAAGTAAAATGCTCGGGAGGCTCTCAAATATTATGATGAAATCTGCATTGGATGCCTATAAAAATTGGATTTTACAACCGTTGAGGTCAAAAAAACCTTCAAAGAAAGCATGGTGGGAAATGAGGGTTTCATCTCCAAAACAAACAAGGAAGAATAAAAGAAAATGAACAAGGAAAAACAAAACCAAGAGATCTTAAACACAATACGTTGAAAATGACGCTACAAAAGTACAAAGTTGCAGTAAAAATCAGATTGTTAGAGAAAAATGTCAAGTGAAAATGATAGGTAAAATCGTGAGTTTAAATAGAAAAACCTGAAATTAATGCTCGAAAGTTGACATGTATGGAGGTTGGTGAGAATTAAATGCACAAAGAACCCGAAAGTTTGAAACCCCAAAGTATGAAGTTCCAAAATTAGTTTTAGAATTTGGACTTTAAGAGATGAAAATCATGAAAAGGTAATGGAAAAATCCAAAAATTGAAAGTCTGAAGTTATGAAATTTTGGAACTTTGAAGATTCAGACTTCAAAATTCCGAAGGAGAAATACAAAAAAATCACTGGGAAACTTCCGAAACCCGAAAGTCCAAAGTTTCAAAATTTTGGAACTTTGGAGTTTCAGACTTCAAAACGTTGAAGAAGATTTTTCCAAAAAGGTAACATGGGATTCCAAAACTTGAAAGAATAAAAATCCAAAATTTTGGAACTTCAAAGTTTAAAACTCTAGAACTCCAAGTCATAAAATTACAAACTGACAAAGGAGATCTCTGAATTTTGAAAGTTTGAAACTCCAAAATTTTAGACTTTCAAGCTTTCGGGGTTTGGAAGTACGAAATAAAAATTTCCATTCTTTCCATTTAATCTTCGAAAAGGAAATTCCCTGAAAAACCCTAAACCCTAAACCCTAAACCCACCACCAGGTATTATGTGAAAATTAAATTTGTATTTTTGAGTCTCATTGGCTAAAGTGAGTTTTGATTCAACAATCAGTTTGGCCTCCACACATTTCCTGTATTTTTATTTTTTTCTCCATCTTATCAACTAAATAGTCATTTTGTGAGTTGCATTGAAATATGGATCAGCATTCAATGATTTCTTATTAATCACACTGAAGTTGACTATTCCATATTTGCGTGATATGCATCAAAGGATTCAATTTGATATTTTTAAAAAGTTATTCATAGTACTCTATACTAATCCACTCACTTTGATTGTTCTTTGTCTCTACTTCTTCACTATCAGACTTCCATCACCTATAGTCTCATACATTTCTCACCCTCTTCACACCACGTATTCACCATACACTTGTGCGCCATTAATAAAGTATTTCCTATCAATGACTTCAGGTTGCGTTGTAACTCTAACAATTATTTCTGAAGACATGGAATTCTGATTACCCAAGCGCCGTCTATCCTCAACTTCTAGGTCAATGTCAAAGTCCTTTATAATTTGTGTCTAGTAAGTATATTTTGATATTATTTGTATATTGTTTAAAAACCAAGTTTCATCTTGTCAAGTAATTATTAATTTGTTCATTTGTTTACGTAAAAATACTCATCTCAAAATTCATCTTAGTAAAATTCATGTCTTGTCATGCTTTCAGTTTAAAGTTTATAGTTATGTTATCAATTCCAAAATTGTGTCATCAAGTTGGTAGTCAATAGAGTCCTTGTATTGTTAAATTATTGTGATGTCATGGTCATTTTTCCACAAATAATGTAAATATAGTGTTATTGTCAAATTTGGTAGTCATTATGAAAATGATAAGTCAAAAATATTTTAATATCAAGAGTCATTGTGTGTCAAGTGTAAAAGTCAAAAGTTATGAAAAAATACCTTACAGATGCATTATCGGTGGAATCTGATGTCTAAGTTGTAAATTAGCTTTATGATCACATCTAGATGAAATAAGCAACATGATATTTGAGGACAAAGGCATTGGAGGTGGGAGGTCAATCATTTACCTCTCGTTAGTCACCATCAAGAGGCCACACATACTAATTTGGTGATGTGTGTGAGTGTGTGTGGTGTTTTCAAAATAAATATTTTATGGAAACTTCACATTCTGGGAGGAAATGAAACAATGCTTCAGTTTGTATGTGTGGATTTTTTTGTTTACATTGTGATGGATTCCAAAATGTTATCTTTGGAAGAGCAACTATAATGAGGGCCGAAGCATACACTGACACATCACGATATGGTTGTAGGTAAACCATTTTAAAACCTTCACCCCTTTGTGGTTTTTGGTCAACCATTGGAAAAACCTTATTCTTGGTTTTGGTTAACCAATGAAAAACCAACTTGTGGTTTTTGATAATCCAAAGGAAAATCACATGATCATAAAATCAGGTGCAATATAGTATGGAGTTTTCCCCATGTTCACACTAAGGGGGAATATTAGGAAATCATATGTTAGTGATCACGATAATTAATGTTTTACCGTAGTAATTAGTAAGTTAATTTGTTATTCAAATATATTCTTATAATAACAATATATTATGTGGTTATTGGGTTACACCCGTATTTTTATAAATGGGTCTATTTTTGCCTATTTTGAAGAGGTTGTTCTACCTACCTCTATGGCTATATAATAACCATTGCATCTCATTGAATAACACACCGTGAATAATATTATTTAGTGTTTTAATCTTTGGTCTTTATTGTGCAACCTGAACCAAATTTATGACTCTCCCCCATATGAATTTTCATCTCACCACCATGTGACTTATCAAATTCCCTAGGAATGAAACTACGTCCTTTTCTTATTTTTAAAAAGGGAATTTTATAATGCAACATTAATTCACTTAAGTGAATTAGATGAAAGAGTGAAAATTTACCTTCTCAATGACGAAATAAAATTTTAGAGAGAGGGAGGAGAGAGAAGCAATGACTAGAATACGGTAAAACATCTTGTTGATAAAAAATAATACTTATGATGGATCTCAAGGAAATTATTCATGAATGATATTCTTGACTATGACCTCCTATTGAATTAGAATACTAAGATTGCAAACTCTTTCTTCTATGAGACATAGACACCTTTTAGGGTATTGAATAAGTGTTCAAAACATTGTGTTGAGATATGCACTGAGATGGAAACATGATGATATTCTTTGATCAAAAGGTAGGAGTTAGGACATGGAGATCACTACCTTACTCCTCTTGGCCTCAAAATTCACCTCTGTGATAAAGATGTCTCCTTTCTGAATGTAATCAACCTCAAGATGCTCAAACATGTTCTTGCTTGTCTGTTACTTAATGAAAATGCCTTCTCCTCCAAATGGAAGGATTTCTCTTTGAATGAAATTATGTGATTACAAATGCTTCCTTCTGTGAGATGCAAAAACATTCCAAGGAATTGAATGAGTCTTAAAAAACACTACTTAGTGAATTACAATGTGAACTTGAGATGGTTTCCCAATAATGGAAACATGATGATCCTTTTGAAGAAAAGGAAAATTCAAAACATGGAGATCATCACCTTACTTCCCTTGGCTTCAAAGTTCACCTCCATGAAAAAGACATCACCTTATTGAATTAAATCAACTTCAGGATGCTCAAACACCATATTTCTTATTTTCTCTTCATTGAAATAGGTCATTTTCAAGATACAATAATTAATCCTTAATGAACCTCTTTTTCCTTATACCTCTTGTTGAATCAAAACATTATAGTAAAATCTCCTTATAGACATAAAATCATGCACTTACTATTATTTACTATACCTCCAAGTATGTTGTTTTATATATGGATCTTGTGTAAGAAAATTATTCAATGGTGACATACACTACCTAGTCGGTATTCTTGCTTTGAGTGTATTTATAATTTTTTATCTTCAACCTCTCTCACTTATACACCCATTTTTGGTTAGGTCACATGGATCCCTATCTATTAGTATTTTTACATTTTTGGTAGTTGTCTCTAGACACTAGCACCCATAGATGGACACTAGCGCCCGAACTCCTATCCAACTTGGGTTTTCCTCTCCTCTTTGTTCTTGGTTGCATTTTTGAAATTTGTAGTTGGCCTTTCAGTTTTATTACTCCTATCCCGAGATACTATTTGACATGTCATGTCATTAATGTCAAAATTAAAGAAAGAGATCCCTATATAAACACAACATACATGCCATTATAATGGTGGGAAATTTTATCAAGGCTTATCTATATACATATTATCAAAATGACTAAATTTTTAGAATTTTTACTCTGTATACACCGCATAGGAAGGGGAAGTGCTGAATTTCATCTAAACATTTTCATTTTATCTAGCTTTTAATTCTCTATTTTGGAATCACCGGCACAAGGGTAACCTTGGATAAATATTCCACACACAAGAACATAGAACTACATCGGGTCTGAGATGTAGTGTAACACTCGGTAGTAAGTTCACTTTTTTGATATCCGAAGAAAAACAAACCTCTCATTTTACATATTTAGTTTTTAAGATTTGATGTATTTTGGTGGTTTTTGGAGGCTATTATTTGTGTTGCATATTTACAAGTATTTTGGCAATCTAATTGTGACATACAAGAGATAAAAGGTGACAACCAATGAGTACCTTGTAGCCCTATGAAATTGAGTTCCACAAATTTTGAGAAGTCAAAAGCACCCAATGAAGGTCTCTAATGCCAATGGTGCCCTTGACCCTGCATAGGCACCCTATTATTGACATTCCCAACACTTACATTTTTTCGGGCTTGGTTGTGAAAACATGAGTTGTTGTTTCATCAGTCCTTCTAGTGTAGACACACTTTGGTATAAGCGAATCAAGATAATTTCCATAACTCTCTCATTTAATTTCATAATTACATCTGAAAAATTACATATCATTTGTATTTCATTGTTTATCATTTGTAGCATATCTTAATTCAGATTTCAGTAGAATAAATCAGATTTTATTGAATAATTTTGGTGAACTCATATCTTTAGAACTCCTTTCTATAGGATCCACTAAAACCTAATGGCTAAGGATAGATCTTCTTCTCCTAGGAAAGCTATGCATCATGAGAGTGTTAACCCTATTTATGATGAGGTTACTATGACTGAACTTAGTGCTCTCTATCATAATCATCATGTTAATGATGATACTCAAAGAATACTTGTGGCCAATGAATGTAATATTCCTCCTATTTTAGCTCATTATTTTTTCTGCATTCTTTACGAAGAGGAAAAGTTTTATGGTTGCATTCCTTATTATTCCATAGGCACTAGGTCTACTCCACCTTCTATTTTTGTGGAAAATCTTGATGATGCTATTATTGATTATCTACTTGGTCTTTATTGTGATGATGCATATAAAAATTATGATGAAAATGTACATGTAATTTCTCATATTAATCATGATGAATTTAAAATTGTATCTCATGACTCTCCTATTTTTAAACATGCTTCTAATGATTGTAAAGATACATCTCATGTTATTTCTTCTCCTACTTCACTCTATGTTGATGACTCACTTGATGAAATACTTGCATGTGAAACTTTGTCTGATGATATGTCTGAGCATGAACATGTTAGTAATGATTCTACTTCGCTTAAGACTGTTGAATGTGAATTTTCCACTCCTCTTTCATCTACTTCTGAGATTTCTTCTACTGACATTCATGATGATTGTGTGATTTATACTGGTGTACCTCTTAAAGTTTCTTCTCCTTCTATTTCTAATGTTTCCACTATTATTCCATGTTCATCTCCATCTCTTTCCTCTTCTTCTTCTCACGATGATATTCATGTTAATTCTTCTATTTCTTCTAGTATACCATCGATTATCTCTTCTACATCTACATCTGGTATGCCTAGAGCATCTTCATTTTCTCCTTCTTCTTTTTATATTACTCTAATCAATCACAATGGAAAGATTTAACCAATTCATGTACCTCTCACATCTTCTACTATTCCTCCACATGATATTTTATCATTCATACATGTTGTAGGTCATTGTTGGGCCTCAAAATATTGGCTAGGTGCCAAAGGGAATGTGAGCACACATGACCAATAGAAAGAAGGATGCAAAAGTAGAAGAACACTAGACAAGGTTTTAAGAAGGGTTTGCGAGAAACCAAGGCGCACACACAAAGCAATACACAGGGTCTAAGGACTTAGCCATATTCAGCATTCTAAAGGCACTTGAGAAAAAATGGGACCTAACTAGGCATACCGAGTGGTTAAAGTGTAAGCCTAGAGACTTGGTGGTTGAGGAAATAATATTCCACACATGGAACATTCCTAGGAAGACATCATTGCAAAAAGTGGAGATCTCGGAACAAAATAAACATGCACCATTGAAGGACCACATTAACGCTTGGAATCTGATCTATTCTTGAGAAAAGGCATGGAAGTGGGTGTTGGTGCTATAAAGAGAGATGTTTGGAAGTAAAGAAGACACACCAAGGAATACATAGATGGAGGACATATAGTATGAAGAGAGTGAATCTCTATAGAAAATACTAGGAGGCCCTAGGGGTTACGGTTATCATTAGAGGATTGTAGGAATATTTTCATGTCTAAGGGATGGGTCTATTAAATTTTTGTAATAAATAAAGCATAGCTAGGACCTCGATATATGGGTTGGACCCTTGTCTTGATACATTTGTTCTATTATGATCCTTTAAAATGTAATGTGGTTGCTGATACTATGATCAATATAAATATATGGCTCTATTTTGAATATCTGGTTCAGGGGTACAAACCCTAGTGTTATTTCCTTATATTTCATGGTAGATATGTTCTTTGTATTTCATGTCATGATGTTTCTATTGTTATTAAATTCTTGGGTATAAGGATATGATAGCTCATGTTGTGATTTTACATGAATATTCACTTCTCTGCAACTAATCCTCTAACAATGGCAAGATATTCTCACAATGCTCACATAAAGGAGGGGCTTGGTGCCCATGCATGCCTCGAGTGAGCGCCTAGCACCCACTGGGTGATAGGCCAAGGTGCATAGGGTTATAAGTTAGTAGATGTGTAAAAATGACTACATCTTGGTTCTGTTTTCTAGGACCTCTTTTTGAAGTTGTTGTGATAATGATGCATGATGACGGAGTGCTTGACCTTGGATAGTGTCAAAGCATGGTTTAAGAGCATGAAGGATGAGTTTTATTAGAGATTTAGTACTGGACCTGATTTTGATGCATGTAGATGGGTAGAAGAACACATGTATCATGATCTGTATGAGACCTTCTTTTGCTTCTTTCCAGTAGATTTGTATGAATGGATTTCCATGTATGCATCTAGATCAATCCGGTACTATAGATCTCAAATTTATACCCAAGAATAATATCAAAGGCTACAGGATGTTAATATGACTTGGACGCATTTTTTTGATCATTGGTGAAAGAGAGTGCTGACCATTTATACCCTAGAATACATTATTTCTATGTATTCTTGTCTTGAGGTTACTAAGTTTGAGTTCTTAAAGACCTATAGGATCATTTTTGTGCTATCCCTTTAGTCATAAATATCTTGCTCATTACACTAAGTTTGGAAGCATTCCCTATGGCCAGATTAGCTTCTCTAAGCATTGGGTGAGGAAGCTAGGGTGGAGGAATATGACAGATATTGTGGCTAAAAAAGAGAGAGGAGAGATGAATCAAGTATAGCGAAGCATGTGAAAGGGATTTGGCTAGACAACACAAGGTTGAGGGAGTGATGGATTTATGGAGGAAGAAATTGTGGGAAGGAATTGAGGTTTACACGAGAGGACATGGAGCTCGAGTAATTTGTGCTTCCCCATCTCGAAAAGCACGAAGAGATATACCTTCAGCTTTTGATGAGAGTTCATCGCTTGGAGAAAGAAGATTCATTGGCATGCTTCTAAATCTACATGGTGACCAACCCTGGTGCTTAGTTTTCCAATCAAGAGATAATTATTTTCTAACACGGTTGGTATCGGTGGTAGTGAATGATCTACACCTAGGAGATATAATTTATCATTTGGTACATCTATGGCTGCATAATCATTTCTGTGTTTGGAGGAATATTATCTGGAATGACATTTGGGAAAAGTGCAAGTACACAAAGCTTGGGTATCATGTATGGGAGTGGTGTAGGACACACATCTGGTAGTGGTGCAATATCAAAAATTGTTGGCATGCGAGTTCGAGAGGGCCATTGGGAATGTTGGCGCAACCACTTCAGACCCTTTATCATTTACAAGAGGTGGATCTCGGAGTTGGAGGGCCTGGTGGACTTGGAGGATGTGGAGGATCTAGTGGGTCAGGAGGGATAGGACTTGGTGGATCTAGTGGATCTGGTGGTGGAGGTAACACCGGAGTAAATCAAGGTTTTGGGATAGGTACATAAGGTCCTTAACCACCTCGGCAAGTATTTTTGAGATGTATTTGTACCTACCAGGACTACAAATGTTGTGAAGATGTTGTAGAGCATGTAAATAAGTGTGAATTGCTATGGCGCGGGAAAGGGATCACTACCTCGGAGTGGAAGGAAATCCAGTTTGTAATAATGTTACAAGGACACACACATAGTTGGTACTAAAAGTATGACCCCCATCAGATAGTGGTAGATTACACCATGTTACGGAATGCCTTCTTGGCTAAATTTCATATCCTTGAGTTTGAACAGAAGAGCATTAACACATTGAAGGAAATCCAACAAGGAATCAAAGAGAGTGCATGAGAATACAACGTGCATTTTGAAACTCTCTTATCAAATATATCCTATGATATTCACCCCTCTCAGAATGCTTAGTGGCTTGTTGGAGGATTGATAACATCGTTTAAGAGATCTCTTTTGCACAAGACTTTCACAGACCTGCGCGAGGCCTTGGAGGATGCCATGTATGCTAAGGATGTTGGAAGCATGGATACTAGTTTTATCCCCTTCCTTGAGGCTCAGATTGCTGCAATGATGAAGTAGTTGGAGAAACTATTTGCAAACTTTGTGCATGAGACTCACTGTGGTCTATGGTGCACATATTTTGAGGTAGAGGGGCATATAAAGGAAAATTACCCTAGGAGATCGGTACGCACCATGACAGTGGACTGTGAAATTTTCCACGAAGATCATGATGCAAGTAAATGCCCACTGATGTAACATGCGATCCGTAAGAATGTGTCTTGCTATTACAAGATCTGCACCTCTACTACCCATAACACCAAGGATTGTAGATTGATTGACTAGATACATGATGTCATTGATATTGGTGTGTGCCAAACCATCCTCACAAATAATTCCAAGGATGATGGTCATCACTATGAAGGGTACGTAGATGGAGGGGAACGTGGAAGAAGTTTCTGAGGAGGATTTTGTGGTTGTGGTGACCACATATGAAGAAGAAGTGAGTTCTCGTGTGGAACCTGTTACAACTGTGGATCTACAAAACACTATAAGCATGAATGCCCTGATCTTATATAATGCTCTTGGTGTGGGAAGAAGCATAAGTATGAGGATTTCCTCGAGCTATTTAAACATATGAGATAACAACACCGAAAATATAAAGGCACTGAAATGGTAAGTGAGGAAGGCCGATTCACAATGGATTCTAAGAGTGGTGTGTGAGTCAGAATTAGAGCCTGTACTAGTTACGACGAGCTAAGGTTGCGCACGCAAGGGATATACCAAGGAGAGAATCTTTGGTTATTAAAGAAGTGGTGGTGCATGGAAAGTATTCAAACCCTACTCATCAAAAATAAGTGTATCAAGAAACCATGGATGTGATTCGAAGCCTATAAGGAGAAATCCAGTGCCTGAAAGAGTAGTCAAGACAATTAGAGAAAATAAATAATGTTGAGGCTACATAGAAGGATCTCAACGAGGTTAGAGAAGTATGCAAGATGACAAGGCAAGAGAAATCATCCCGTTGCTAAGAGAGTGGTTACAAGATAAGGTACTTGCACGTTGGAGAAGGGTGCAAAGGTAACTTCGCATGTCAACCTTCCTCCCCATAACCTTTATTATGACAATAATATTACCTTGAATGTTGTTGTAGATGGGTGGCTTAGAAATATTTTGATTGACATGGGTGTGGAAGTCAATGTTCTCACTCTAGATGCATGGCATCAAATGGGAAGGTCCCCATTATAGCCATCTTCAAATGTTATGTATATGGCTAACAAGACAAAGGAAATGCCCATTGGTGTCTTGAAGGATGTTTTATCACTATCCAAGGGGAAAATTTCATTGGGGATTTCAAAGTCTTAGCACTAGCCGAGGCAGATAACTTTCCAACATTACTTTGGTGCTATTGGTGTTATAAGAATAATTTTGACCTAAGGTTCAATAAGGGATACATAAGTTTTGAAAACAATGAGGAACGGGTCATCATCCCCTTAACTGATGGAAAATAAACACCATATACTTTGAGCCTATGGAGAAGAAGTTCTTAACAGGATCTATGTGAAATCTATCAGGGACCTTGAGGTAATTCACCCTATAGAGGGAGTTAATAAGTTTGAAGATGCTCATTCCATGAGTGATACAACTAGTGTGGTGTGTGACAATTGGGCACATGGGATATATGAGTTAATTGGGCACAAGTTAAGAGGCTATGTGACAAGGGTAATAAAGGCACACTCAGTCAAGTACCTTAGAGGGAAGAAGTTTCTAAGTTACTATGGAGGGGTAATCCCTGATGATTTATTATGGGAAATGGAGGCTCAGTGGAAAAATGAGATCGAAAGAAGAGGGATGTTCAACTATAACTTGCTTGGGACCACATCACGTTAGTGGGTGACACACCATAATATCCTTCTAGAGTGGCATGAAGTAAGAATCATGTTCTCTGTTAGGTTCTCCTAAAGTAATGAACCCACTGTAATACAAGACTACCATGGGAAGGAACCCACCTCGTCTCATGTCCAAGCATGTGAGAAAACATGGATGGAAGGCACAGAGGCCTTGCCACCTTCTTTATGGGTGCATAAGTTTTATTCCACCTTATAAGGCTATGGGCACACAAGGTATATTCACTTCGAGATGTGCCGCTAGAAAAGAAATTGGTAGGAATTGATGGCTCACCTCCTTCAAGCTTTCAAATATCGGAGTACTAAACCATCGGTGGATAGGGCGCTGTAGGTTTTTAAGTGATTGTATGCACCCAAAATTACATGTGCTACATTATTGAAAAATGGTTTTAAAAGTCCCCAATGATGATTCAAGTCCTTTAAGAAGGTGTTCGAGCTCTAAAACCCATTTGCAATGTATATTTGTAGCCTAGACATCCTTACTTAGCTTTTCCATGCTTTCTTCTAGCTTCCCACTCATTTCTATGCATGTTTTGGCTTTAGTGTTAGAACCACCTCCTGGCAAGGCGTCTGTCCTAGGATCTCCTCCCGTGCTTGTATGATGGTTCTACGACCACCTCCTAGCTTGGGTGGTGGTCTTAGGACCACCTCCCAAGCTTGGGTGGTGGTCCTAGGACCACCTCCCCATGTAGGGCGGTGGTCCTAAATTCTTTTCTATAAATATTCATGCGTGTTTTTGATGTGATACGCTTCACTTAATTTCAATTTTTGCATGCATCCGTGAGCCAAATTTTATAAAATTAGCTTTGATTTCTTGGTTCTCTTACATCCTATTTTTAAATAGATTTAATTAGTTTTAACTTCCTCTTCTTGCCTTGTGCATGATGGCTAATTCCACCTTAATTCCTATATATTCCATGCTTGTATTCAAGTAAAAGGGCACGAGAATTTTTGTATCTTACATTGTATTACTGCTACAATCTTTCTAGGAATTGAATAACCAAGCTCGATCTCTTGTGCTATCTCTCTTCTACTTGCATTGCATCCAAATTGTCATCCATCTTCCATTACTCAAGCTCCATCCTCATGCTATTTTTCTTGCATTCCTAATCCCTTGGACTCACATGAACACTCAAAGAAAGAAAGGAACAAGGAGGGGAAAAATTAATACACAACTGGATTTACTGCTTCTACAAATTCTAGGTTGGATTTGTTGTTTGATTTCCTTCGTTCTTACAATTTATCATTGTTACATCATATCAAATAGAGTAGAAATCAATTTCCTTTCATTTACAAGTAATTAGTTAATTTCCAAGAGGGTTTGAATCTTTCATAGTGACACCCGATGATAGATCCTCTTCTTCCTATCCCTATGGATCTAAAGGAGAGAATATTTGTAGGAGGTTGTCTACATATCATAAATCATTTGGAAAAGTTCTTGTTTTAATTTATTTTAGTTTCAATACACTTAGCACAGGTGAATAACCACATTGGGTTATCTCGCTTATTTAGTTTTAGTGTAGAAATATTTTGATCATTTAAAATAGAAGAAAATTGTTGTTTGTAATTGTAATATTTTAGTTTTGTGATTTTTTAGATTAATTTCCCTTTCAACAGTATCATAGATTATTAGTTTCATCTTAGTTAATTTGGACACTTCAAACTAGATCAAAACTTAGATCCAAGTTAGGAAAACAAACCATAGGGAGTTTATGCTACCATTCATAGCCTTTAAATCCCCCCCTTTCCAACTCAGCTACCAGAGATCATACTACCAGATCTTAGTCACTGATCCTCCTATAGTTATCCACACACATTCAACATCGGCTGCTCTGGCATGACCTCGGGGGTCGAGTGCGGTTGAAGGTTGCATGTCAATTTTCATCCGTATAAATTGGTGAACCCAACATGAAGGATTAATTCCTTCTTGTTTCCTTTTCTTTCATTTCTATTACCTCACCTCTCCATTTCTTCCCCTATTTTGGTAGGTATTTTATACTTTCTAAAATATGTCTAGAAGAGAGTTTGGTGGGCCATTTGGCTTTGATAGATATTACACCAACATTCAACCACAACAATCCCCTTCTCTTTCAAGGTGGGGTGACAATTACACAAGCAACGTCCAAACCTCCCCTAGTTACACTTCAAACCCCATTAGCTATGTAAGGATGGAGGAGGTTTATCAACCGTTAGACATACAATACGGTCAACCCAATGAAAACCATGTTGTTATCACAAATAGAATAGAATCTTACCATAGGGTCTTGTCAAGACCTCACATTGCCATGAAATCAATAAAGGATGATCTATTTGCATGAATAGATAATCCTCTTCATCAGATAGATGAGTATTTGGATAGAATGAAGGCTTTAACCTCTAATATTTTGAATACCTATCCTAATATTCTTACTTCTGAGGAAGAAAATAATTATAACACTGAACAATTCATAACAAGGTATCATGAGCCTGCTCAATCAAACCCTACGCCACAAGCACCCCAACAAGGGACTCAATCCTCTCCCAACGATCTCATTTCTACTTTAGTAGGGAGGATTAGAGAACTAGAAAGTTCCCATACTTCACAACCAACACATGTAGTAGGGCATAACATGGGGTATCTAGTTGACAACAAAGGATACATCCCTTCTAATGAGCAACCAACACAATATCTTGCATAAAAAGGTTATCCTATTCATTCAAATCCAGATGATATTTTCAAAGGGTTAGAAACACTAGGTATGGTTCCTCATCCTTATCAATCTTATCCTATGAAAGGGTTTAATGGAAGTGCATTCTTGAATGCCACCACAATAGGAAATGTGACATTCACTGGTTTTACACCCGCTAGTCCATATCCAGGAACTATCCCACCTTATATGCATATTTATTCAAAAATTCCTTAGATGGACCCATATACCATTCCTTCTCCCTACATGCCATATCAAGGGACTCCATATGTTCCCATCAATACTTATAATGTAGCTTATCCAACTCCTCCTCCTCCACCTCCTCATTAAGGATATTTAATGGTGGAATCTTACACAATGGGTACATATAATGAGTACTTAAAGGAGCCTCTTGACTTCACCATATGTGGTTTCATGCTTCCTGTGCCCATTTCGGATCTTCCAAAATTTAAGGAAGAAGAAGATCCGAACATTCATATCAAGGCCTACACTCACTGCTATCGGGAGTTACTTCCTTGGGATGCTGTAGTGGATAAGGTATTTCCAAAGACTCTCGAAGTAATCACATTGGATTGGTACTATAGGATACTGAAAGCTTATATACATTCCTTCAAATAACTTGTTTCTGAGTTCATCAAAGCCTTTGACATGAACAAGTTATTGCGTACAGGGATTAGGGAGTTCCTACATATTAGATAGGAGTAAAATGAATATGTCACCCATTTCATCCAAATATGGCACCAAGTTCTCTATTCATCTGCGAGTGCACCCAACATAGACAAGGTGGAAATTTTTGATCTTTTCCTTCACTCACTCAATCGAGAGACTAAGGAAGAGGTCCAAAAGTTTCCTTTTCGTAGTTATGAGGAAGTATTGGAAGGAGAACTTTAGATTGATCAAGCCTCTATAGATAGTGGGCGTAAGATCTATGATCCCAATGGGAAATTAGTATCCCCAAATTAAAATAATGCAAATTATAAAAAAATGGTTCCAACAACCAAGGACCTAAGGGTGTGAATCAAAATCATGGTGCTACCATGAGTAGTGCTACTGATAAATCCAAGAATGTTGGTTTTATGAATAACAACAAAAATAACAATAACAACAACTCAGGTAATCAAAGAGGCCCTAACAATGTGTATTCTGTCAACACGGTTGATGTAAATCATCCCCATAAAATAAAAATCAAACCCAAGGCCCAAACCACTATCAAAATTCTTGCCAAGGGGGGGAATCATGGTTATAGCAATCAATTTCAAAATTACAACCCAAGTTATAATAAAAAACAACATGATGCTTATCAAAGGCCAATAGATTATGACCCTAACCTATACTGCGGTTTCCATAAGGTTCGAGGTCATGATGATAGGAATTGCCATGATTGCAACAAATTTCTACAAAGACTTCATGAAAACCAAAGGTAACTCTTTGTAGACATGTTATGAGAAAATCTTGAAATAAACTTACAATCTGACTATATAAGACCTATAACTCCTCAGAACGCTACCTCAGAACACTAATGTGATCATTTTTTGAGATATGCTCCGTAAAAATCCTAAAAATTTCAAGATGAATTCACAAAACACAAACAAAGTCATTCATATAGGAAACATTAACCATAAAGCCTCAACTTCCAATAACTCTTGGGTCACTCCTAACCTTGGTTTAAATGATAACACAAAAATCTTGGGATTAGTTGAGCTAGAGGTTGAGCATGAAATTAATGCAACAACTCGGATGAAGGAGTACATTTCACAACCCCTACCTAATCTTTCCTTCCCATAGGATGATGTTCCCATAATCGTAAAACCAATAGGAGCCTATGAGTTGCTAAAGACCTTTTCTCACATTTCATTCCTAGATTTGTTGAAGAATTCACCTACGCATCACTCTACGTTGCTCAATGCACTAGGTATTGGTCATCTAATCCATGTTACACCACCTCCTAGTACTCAAATAAATCATATTGACTTTGACATACATCCTCTGGGATAAAATGATAGGGATATTGGGTTTGTTTTTGATATAGACAAGATATCATCCGACCACAAATTTCCCGCAGAGGTGATCCTACCTTATTTTTACCAGTCTGTGTTTATAAAAATTTCATTAAGAGAGCCATGATTGATGATGGGACTGCTATAAGTTTGGTTCCTTTCTCTTTCTTGAAGAAGTTGGGATATGGAGAGAAAATTGTTCCTCTACACAAAACACGTTACGAGGATATGACATTCTTAAAGTGAGCTCGGTTGGAACCATAGTTCTTCTATTCATGCTTGGTCCAAAAACCATCTTGATGGATTTTTAAATTATCGACAGGGAAACAAGTTATAACATGATCCTCAGGAGATCATGGATTCATCGAATGAAGGCTATCCCTTCTACCCTATTCTAAGATCGATTCCCGCATTTGGGGAAGGTATTCATCGCTTAAGGGGATCCTAAGCCCTTTGATATACACTTAGAAAAACTCAAGAAGAAGAAAGGAATTAATACAGAGTATGAACTTATTGCGAATCAATTGAACAAACCACCTCCAAAAAAAGAGTTAGTCCTAGTCACCCTAGATGTTCCAAAGGTTGAAGTTGTTGACCCAAAAACATTTGAGGTGGTAAAAACAGATAAGGGTAAATCAATATCTATGGAAATAGTGTCTACTAAAAGCACAATGGGAATTATGAAACTCTTAGAGAGTGAAGATCTGATCTTCCTTTTGTTTGAACCTATTGGTTGGATATTTTGTCAATCCAAAATATGAGGTTCAACCACAGTACATGGGATTAAATCCCTCCTCAAAGACAGGTGAGGCTACCTGTTTATTACTAATCTAAAACACAACAGAAATAATATATACAATATTCACACTATTCTAACCATTGGGGTTGGGATAGAATCCCGAAATCCATATCCACACTATGTGAAGATGTTGTTTTTGTAAATGGACTGGGTTAGAAATTATTACAATGGAAGAAGCACAATGGAAAGGAAATGAGAGGAACGTATTTTCTTTCGAGTAAACACAGAGCACGAAATAATCATACGAGCTTTAGATCACAAATATAATGTTTGAAATTATTAGGATCATCAAGATGCTAAACAAAGAATAGCTTAAGATCATGAACATAAGAACAATATCTTAAGAAAAACACATCTCACAACACAAAGTTTGCGAAAATAGTATCAACTTCTATTCCTCAAATGATTAAAAGAAAACACAAAGTTTTTCTTCTTCACAATAGCTCCCAATGTTCCAAAAATCTCAACCCTTTGGAATGTATAAACATCCCTTATTTATAATAAAAAGAGTAGAGAGAAAATAGGACAAACCCTATAAAATAGTCTTTTAAAAAGAGTCCTATTTTGCTTGGCTCTCACGTAGGAGACAAAGTCACAATATGATTCAAAATATGACGAAAAAAAAATGAAAAAGACATGTCAATTTCAAGATTGAAATGCCACATCGCATCAAGACTTAATCTGAATCGTCATCTTTTGCTTCTTCATCTTTCTCTTCCTCTAGCTGAGCCTATTTGTTCTGAAATTCTTGGAACTTCCGGATTATACCTTGCATTTCATTTTTGTTAGGTGCAGTGGAATGATCACTCAAAAATTCAAAGGTTTCATGAGTGTCACTGGCACTACCGGGAAGTTTCCTCAATATTTTCTTGAGTCTTCTCAAGGCCTCCAAAGAATGTTCAATCTTTACAAACTTATCAATGATTTCAATACCAAATCCATGAGTTGGTTCATGCTGAATAGACTCTTGGACTTGTTTGAAAATATCGTCAGCTGATAGGATGCCCAAATTTCCAACTGACACTTTTGCACAAATTTTCAGCAATTCTTCTTCCAGGTCACTTTTTCCATCAATCAATTGATCCCTTGATTCTCTCAATTTACCACAGGCTTCGTTGAGAATATTTACCCTAAACTTGATGGCTTTGGTCAGCTGGAAATGCTTATCCGCATGTGGGATGATGCCTTCTTCTACCAAGAGGTGTGATGGTATTTTCTTTAATGCCTGGAGAGCTTCAAATTCAAATCAAGATGTCTAATTTCTTGGGAGAAATCATCATCCATATTTTCTCCATCACTCTGAATATTCCCCAAAGATTGATAGACTTCCACGACGTCTTGAATCACTTCTTTCCCCTGTTGGAGTAGCCTTTGGATCCATTCATCGACCACCCTTCCTTTTTTATTAATCTTCTCAATTATAGGCACTGATGAGAAATCGAATCCGACAGGGACAGAGGAAGATGGTATGGATTCAAGGGGTTTTGAGAGCTTAAGCAATACCTCAGTCAACTGCTCCACCTTTCCTTTAAGCTCATCTCTGTGTCTTTTGTTTCCTTCAACTTCTGACATAGCACGTTTGTAGCATCCCATGCATCCTGTTGTGCCCCTTCTATTGTCACTTTTCCTAGAGCCACCACAGTTGTCGATAGTCGAGAGGATGTTATGTCCTCTTTGGTTTTGTCAGTCACAGGAGTGGCGATCTCTGTAAACTTATGCCCTGAAGCATCCACCAAAACCCTTGAAACTATTTTGGGTTTCTTGGCTGATTTAGCAGTAGAAGCCTTGAGTGAGCTAAAATCAAAGGCTGGTATGGGTACAATCACCTTCCTCTTCCTCGAGTTTACTCAGTAGCCATTGAGGCATGTGTCGGAGGAGTTGCCACTATTGTAGAAGTTGGTATCATACTTTCGGGGGAGAGGGATCCACTAGCGAAATGGGGACAGCTTACCAATGTGGTAGCAGATTCAATAAAAAGAGGCACAGGAGGGGGCGTGTTGGTGATTACTTTGGTACCAGCAGAGAGGGGTGAGAGTCCAGAGAAAATGCTGGCCATGACCAAAGAAGTCGATGGGGAAAGAGGAGGTAGAAGTGGTTGTGAAGGAGGAAGCGCAGATCCCGACTCCAAAGCCTGGGATGCAAGAGACAAGGTCCCTTTAGTTGGGCAGTCAAAAATGGAAAAATTAGCGGCTGACTCACTTCTCCTTCCAAAGAAATTTCTCCTATTTCTGGTGGTGTTGGTGATTCTAGCACATTCACCATTTCAACTGGAGAAACAATTGAAGAGATTTCTCACTCTCTTCTCTTCTTGACAAACTTGACCTTTATAGGTCCCTTAGAAGATCTTTTGTCTTTTCCCTTTTTGGAGGACCCCGCCTCTGCAGTAACCAACTTTGAAAAATTATCATCTTTAAAACTCATTCCCCAAGAGGTGAGCCATGCTTTGGTGCGTGCAAGAATCAGGGCTGATCTATCTGTAACGGAGGCTTTTTCACTGATGGACCAATCAATAGGTGGGAAAACATATTGATCTTCATTCAATCCATCATAGGAAGGATCCAGAACACTTTCATTATCACTAGCACCATCTGGTATGTTAGCGAGCTCAAGTGTTTGAATCTCAACAAGTGTCAATCTGCTATGATCTTTTCTTCAGATAACAACCTCATCACGTAAATCAATCCAGATGTCTTCTATGCTTGGTATGTGTAGGTGCAGAGTTCCATATGCCTTAAGGACTCCTCGAAAATCAAACCCATCTCGGGGCTTCATGTGCTTCTTCAACTTATCTTGAAGCTCATGGACAACATTCTTGGCTTTCACCACTGTCTGAACAAGTATACCTTCCAATAGAAATTGGGAAAGATACAACGGCCTTGTGTTTACTCTGTTGGAACTTGTGAAAATCCAACAATTGCCTGACCAACTCCATCAAGATTAGTTTGTCCCCTGGATATCTGGGAAAATGGAAAGGATCCCCAGGTACATGACTACTCGAAGATATGTGAACTTCTTAAATTGTAAGAAGACACAACCCCATTTTGAAACTTCAGCCCATGCCTCATCAGAGACTCTCGTTTTCCTTAGTTCAGGGTTTAACCTGCAAATGTTCTCGTAAAAGAAGGCATCATTTACCCTTCTGAATTGATCTTGAGACCCTTTTCTTGTCAGCTGAGGAAAATACTGATAAACATGGTCCACTGTCTTGTTCCCCTTGGTGTCCAACCTGGGATAGTTTCTCATGCCGGCCGCTGCATAGGTGACATACGAGGACATATAAAACTTTCCGTAGATAGGACTGTTGTCATTTGAGAATCTATCTCATTACTGATAAGAGTACCCCAATCAATTCCCTGTTGATTCTTCTTAATAATGATCATGAACTGATACATCCATCCTTGGAAAACATTTGATTCGGGAAAACCAAAACCCGACTCAACAGAGTAATGATATCATTGATTTCCTGAATGAAATCACTTCTGGGAACAAGTCTTGGGAACTGGAAAAAGCCGGTTTGGCTTTGATTAGGAACTTCTTATTCACATGCTTGATGCAATCTTCCTAATCATTGTCCCAAATATTTTTGGGCTGACTTGAGATCCACATCTCCATATTCCTCAAAATTAGGTAGCTTGAGAAGGTCATCGAAGTAACCTCCATCCAACTTGATTACAACTTCTCCCGCCTGGTTTTTCACAGAACAAGAAGCAGAGTCATAATTCGAAGCACAGGCTAAGATGAACTCGGGCACTGAGTGGACATAGGGAAACCTACTATAAGGGGTAGACCACTGTCAACTATTGATTTCATCCATGGAGTCTTGAGAAGAGCTCTTGACCCTATTCCAAAAATCCTCCATATCTATGTTTCCGAGCTCTGTATCCGGATGTCGTAATTACAGTCAATGTAGGAGGGAGACTCCACCTTCCTAAACTTGTACTTCATCCTCCCTGATTTTTCAGTCTTATCTTGTGATGGACCAGGGTCCGACATGAGGAATTTCAGAGGAGAGTGTCGGAGATCAGAAGATGTTGAACACTTCGGAAAACCTAACACACTGGGAGGATGCCGGAGAGTTCGGAAAACCCGACACACTAGGAGGATGCCGGAGAGTTTGGAAAACCTAACACACTGGGAGGATGCCAGAGACTTTGAAAACCCGACACACTATGAGGATGTCGGAGAGATTTTGGAAAACCCGACACTTTAAACTTTTCGATATACTGCGGGTTTTGAACACTGCAAAGCACCCTGCGAAACCCGAGAAGAGGGAATAGGGTAATTGTTGAGTTGAAACATGCAAGTTTTTTCTTCACTGTTGATATCCCCAATATATTTTTAATTACAATGACATCTTTAAGGAATAAACAAAGTGATAATTCTAAAAGGGGTAACCCTAAAACACAAACCTGATTTAGAAAACAACCCCCAAAATGGAAAAGATAAAACCCAACAACCCTGATAAGAAACTTGGAAGAATTCCTTACACAATTATTCCACAAAAACCACAAACAAATAAAGAAAAAAATACCTTCAATCAAGAAAAGAAATGATAAAAAATGAGCAATGCAATCGGGCACAAAGGCGAGTTAGGTTTCTGGGTCGAAGATGCATGCGCGAAAATCCACGAGGTAAAAATAATGTCTGGAAAAAATGACGTGGAAATCTGAATATATATAAGAAAATCCACATTTAATACACTTCAGTTGACACGTGCCAACTACCCAACAACTTGGCATAAATGCCATGTCAGCATGCTTAGGATATCCGGAACCCGACACAAAGGGTTTTAGAGAAATTGAGGTTTCGGGTTGCGGGAAACAAGCGACATGAAGCATCATGCTTGATGGCCCCGGAAACCCAAAACAAAGGAGTAAATCGGGCTTCGAGGATTGGAAGACATGCGACATGAAGCATGTTTTGACGAAGGCATGTTTTGATGCTTGGAAGGTCCGCAAACCCGACTCACCTTACTTGATGCGGGTTTCGGGTTTCGGGAACACATGACATGAAGCATCCAAAACACATGTTATCTTGCTTGTGAAACCCGAAAACCCGATTATCTCTCTAAAAGGTGATCCTTAGAAAATCAGCTCAAAAATTTCTTAGGGTTATCTCATTTTTGGCGTAAACTCAAAAATGAGATAACAACTGGCTCTAGTTGGGGACTTTCTTTGTGATATCAAAGGAAGAGAACTCAGAATCTCTGGCTTTATCCATTGGGCTACGGAGTCAGAAAAGAAGAAAACCAAAAAACAAAACGAGGAAAGAAAGAAGACTAAAAGCAAACACATGACAGAAAGTAAAGTATGTACAATGTAAGAGAACATCTTGCATTAGTGATGGAACAACTTTAGATGTTGGCCACTGAAAGGAAAAGGGAGTAACTCTCCATCAAGATATGATAGAAGGAAACTATTTTCACCACTCAGCTGATGGATCTTAAAAGGTCCTTTCCACAAAGAATCAAACTTCCCGTGCATTCCTTTCTGCTCCCTCCTCTTATCCCAAAGCAACACCAGGTCTCCAATCTGGAAATTACGTTGCCTTGATTTCTTGTCAAAATTTTCTTTACTTTGCTTTGATGATCTGCAATGTGATCAACCACCTTGCTTCATTCCTCTTCTAGCCTAGCTAGGTACATAACCCTTTTCTCAATAGAATTTTGAAAAGTCATATCTTCGACTGCTTTGGCCAACTGTAAGGCTGGAAACTCCACTGAGATAGGTATCTCAGCATCAATCCCGTATACACTTGGAAAGGAGACATTCCTATAGCTCACTTTGGGGTAATCCATCAGCCCACAACGCATCATACAATGCTTTGTGCCATGTCCTCTGGTTTTCATCTACTAGCTTTCTAATTATGGTAACCAGGTTCTTGTTGCTTGGACTCAGCTTGCCCATTGCCTTGGGGATAATAATCAGATGAGTGAGCCAGGGTGATGCCGAATCCATAGCAAAATTCTATCAACTCATGCGATGAGAAATTAGAGGCATTATCAGCCACAATCTTGTGAGGCACACCGAATCTGACAATTATATTTTCTTTAAGGAACTTGCACACAGCTTCTGAGGTTGCTTGCTTGATTGGTGCAGCTTCCACCCACTTGGTAAAATAGTCTATAGCAGTCAGCACGTAATTGTGTCTGCAACTATGGAGGTAGGATTCAATGTTCCAATGAAGTCAATTCCCCACTGGTGAAAAGGTTCTTCAATCACTACGGGCTTCAGGGGAAGAGCTGCTAGCTTGGGATGACCAACGAAATGTTGACAAGCTTCACACTTGGACACCCACTCTGCTTGAATCCTAGAAAAGAGTAGGCCAATAGTACCTAGCCCATAGGATCTTATAAGCTGTTACAGAGGATGAGAAATGTCCTCCGCATGCTAGGCTATGGAAGGATTCTAACAACTTTAACTGTTGTGATTTATCAACACAACGCAGGAATACACCATCAATACCTTTCTTATATATCCCATTATCCCACAGGAGGTATCTTGCAGATCTTAACTTGACCATTCTCTTCTCCTTTTGGCTTAAATGCGGGGGCATTCACCATAAGTTAGAAAGAAAGCAATATCTATGTACCATTCATCAGTTGTACTCACGAAAAGCACCATGGGAAACTTAGAAGAGGTGTCTTCGGTCTTTTCACATTCTGCTTCCACATGGTTTTCCGCGATCAATTGGCACAGCCCCTTCCTCGTACCAACTTGGTAGGTCTAATGTCCAAGTCATACTCCTAAACTTTAGCTATCCAGTTACCTCATTGACTACCCAACTCTTGTTGAGTCAAAATGGATTTAACGGCGGTGTCGGAATGAGAACAAGGGTATGGGAGTTCAACACATAGTACCTGAAATGTTTCACCACTCGTACCACTGCATAAGCATGCTTTTCAATTTGTGACATCTTTAACTCATGTTCCTTCAATGGACAGCTCATAAAAGTGATGGGAGCTTCAATGCCCTCCCCGTTCTCTGCATCAGGATGGCTGACACTGTGTGAGCAGAGGCGTAGTTGTACATGATGAAATATTTTTTGAAGTCTGGACATACTAGGATAGGAGCGCAAGCAACTGCCCTTTTGATTTCATCAATGCAAGCTTCCCTTCAGTACTCCATCGAAATGGAATTTTTCCTTTCATCATCCCAAGGATATCCTTGGTTTTATCAACAAAATCAGGTACAAACCTTCTTAGGAAATTGACCTTTCCAAAGAAGGAATGAACTCCAGTTTTACTTGTGGGTAGGGTAAGGCTCTGAATGGCCTTTACCCTCTCTGGGTCGATTTTGGTTCCTTCTCTAGTCACGATATGACCCAACAACTTTCCTTCGGTCACTCCAAACATGGACTTCTTGGGATTTAATGAAATCCCGTGACGCCTGCATCTCAAAAGTACTTGCTCTAAATGATCATAATGATCACTCCATTTTTTAGAGAAAATGGTCAAGTCATCCAAATATACTACTATGACTTTGCCCATCAGGTCTCTGAATGCCAAGTCCATAGCTCTCTGAAAGGTGGCTCCGGCGTTGATCAAGCCGAAAGGCATCCTCCTATAAGCAAAGGTCCCCCATGGGGTTGTGAAGGCCATCTTGTGTTGATCCTCCATGAGTACCTCAACTTGATTATATCCTGAAAATCCATCGAGCATGGATAGCATTTCTGATCCAGTAATGTTTGTAACACCTGATCCATAATAGGCAAGGGATAATTATCTTTTAACGAAGACTGATTTAGGTTCCGAAAAATCAACACAAATCTAGATTTTGCCATTCTTCTTCCTGACAGGGACGATGTTAGCAATCCAAGTGGAGTGATGAATTGGAAAAATAATTTTGGCATCTAACATTTTCTAAATTTCCGCAAGGATAGTCCCTGAGATCTTGGGATTGTAATGTCTTTGCTTCTACCTGTATGGTTTTACATCAGGCTTCAAAGGGATACTGTGTTGTACGTCTTTGGGCTTGAAGGATTTTAAATCTGCATAGGACCAGGCTAAGACATCCATGTATCTTTTCAGGAGTGAAGTGAACTTTTCTTTCTCCTCAGGGGAACAACATTTCCCAATATTCACCATCCGAGGTTGATCAGATGAACCTAGATTGACTTGATCTACTTCCGAGGAAGAAGCTCCTTCAACTTGTCTTTTGTTTTGAATAAAACGGTCATGCTTGTCAAACAAACCCTCCAGAGAAACCATACCTTTGGGTATCTTGTTTCCTTTAAGCTGAATAAACTCACCATCAACCTCTTGATATGGATCTGAAATAGATTCACGGAAAGCTGATTCCGAACCTTCAAAGTATAGCTCACTAAAATTGTCAGCCTTTTCTAGAAAATTCAACACTTGTTGATCATCATTGAACACTTGCCAATGAGCCGCATTATCTGGGATACTGGGACGATACACATCTCAATGGTGTATGTATCTTGTTTGAACTGGGGATGAGGGAGAAGGAGGGATGTAGACACGGCCAAAGAATCAGCCTTGTCGTTATAATCTCTCAAAACTACCTTGATGGAGAATGCATCAAAGCATTCTATATTATCCCAAACTTTGTTCCTGTAATGTCTCAAGCGATCATTTTTTACTTGATAGATTCCCTTGACCTGATTGACAATCAGCTCTGCATCCCCTTGAACTTTGAGATTTTGAATTCCCTTATGTCTGGCCATTTCTAATCCTAGTAACAGAGCTTCATATTCAGCCGTGTTATTAGTATTATCAAACTACAATTTGAAAGCATAGGGAAAGATCTCGGAATTAGGAGATATAAGAACTACACCAGTGCCCGATCCGGTGGCTGAACAACTACCATCAAATTCAAGGGTCCAAATAGCATTAGAATCTTCTTTCTTAACATCTACCACCGGTATCTCTGATGTCATGAAATAATTTCCAAGCTAGCATCTTCGAAAATAATTTGAGCCTTAGGGTCATCTGATTTAGTTACCAAATACCTCGCCTGAGGCTCGGGATGGAGAACATGATAAACCCCATTGAATAAAATCCTTTCCTTGGTCCAATCCATATTAATCTCTCCTCCGACGTCTTTACAAAAACCTCTACCCAAGAGGATACCGTAGGCTGCAGGAATGTCGGCAACTAGAATAGTCATTTTCACTCTCTTCTCAGGAAGGCAACGAATGCAAACTGTGCATCTTTGATTTGACCAATCAAGGGAACTTGCTTGGTTTCCATGGAGTAACATCGTCCATATGACTTAGTCAAAGTAAGCCCAAGGGCATGGGCTACTTTTGCGGGCATAACATTGTCGGAGGCCCCTGAGTCGATGATGCAATTGTTGAGTTTAAACCCATTTATAAGCAAAGACAAATAAAATGGTTCAATCTTTCCTGAAGAAGAAGCAGAGGTCAGATTGTTCTGAGGTGGGGATTGAGTAGGATTTGGAAAAGACCTTTTGGAGGTGAGAGAATGGCAGCTTTACTTCTAATGAATTTGGTGAGCTTTTCAACTGTTTAGGATTTGACTGAAGGTATTCCGCTTCTGACATTTGGATCTTGGTTCTTTTTGCATGATCGATAATGTCAAAAGCAATATAAGAAGGGGTGATGGTAGGCTCAGTTCTAATCATGTGAGCTTGAGCTGGGGCACTGACCTTAGGAGAAAGAGAATGAGGAGAAGTTGTTACCTTTTTGGTGACTTCTCTTTCAGTTTGTGCTGAAATAGGAGCACCTCTCTTAACTATGGCTATGGGAGGTTCCTTGTTCTTCTCCTTGGGGATTTCAAGAGGTTTTCTTGGATTCTGAGATTGGGATCGAGTGAAGACAGCAAATGACTAACCATCCGGTGCACATTCATCCTCTTCATATTCCAAATACCCAATGCTGGAGTCACCGAATCGTCATAAGACTCATCAGCGTATCCTGAAGCTTCAAAAGCCTCGGGGAATCTTGTTCTTGGGTTCTTCCTCTTCTTCGACTATTTCTACTGCTGCATTGATGGGAGGAGCTTTGATTGCTAGCCTCGGTTGAGCAGGGGTTAACCATAGCCTATCTCTTGCAGGCGCACCATTGGTGTTATTGAAATTCCATCTAGGGATATCCCGATATGGAACATTACTCACCTGTTGGGACATTTGCTTTTTAAAGCAATCAAATCATTAGCCATTTTTTGGATCATAGGATCAGTATTACCTTGAGAAGAACCTTGATTTTTAGGTTTGGGTACATCTTTCTTGATTCTTCCGCCAAAATGAGATCATCCTCTATTTCAATAGTTGTTGACTGAGCGATAGCCAAATCTGGGATAGCCGACCTTCTTAATAAAAAGCTCACATCGGGAGGCTGAGCATTAATGAAGAAGCATTTCTGATTTTTGGAGTTGGTAAACTATTTCTGGAATCTTCCGGATCATCTTGTTAAACTTTGCCACGAAGTCCCGCATGGGTTCATGTGATTCCTTCTTCATATGGGTAAGTTGTGCTAACAAAGCATGAGAATCTTCAGCTGGTTTGAAACGTGCTTCGAATCTGGTCCATGGTAGCCTAGTTTGTGATGCATGCATTCGAAGGTGATAAAACCATTCAGCTGCTGCACCATGCAATGTTTCAATGAAGAGTCGAACAGAGACATCTTCGTGAGCTACTCCGAGGACACCGCATGCTACGAAGAAAGATGCAATGTGTTCATCAGGATGTTGCTTCCCATCCCCATTGAACTTGGGAATGTTTTTACGTGATCCATGTGGTAACTCATGCAATGGCGGAGTTAAAGAAAGAGGACCAATAGCTGCGCCCCAGGGCACAGGTTGTGCTTTGCATCCTTCTGACAAGAGTGCGTATGGGGATCCGAGTGTCGGACAAGAATAACGCGTGACAAGTTGCAGACACGTCTCGTTCTTCAGGGATCTAGTTTCTCGAACAGGTGAAGAACTTCTGGTTCGGTTAGAAATAATGTTGTTGGGGGAAAGACTGAAATTGTGCCGTTGTAGCAATTCAAAGAGTGGATCAATTTCACCCCGGGCTCGGTGGGACCGAGTGAAGATCTTTCTAGCCAGTTTGAACCGGAAAGAGATCTTGTTGAAAATAAGGCAAATACGGAGTCGCTAGACACCAAGAGGATAAGCTTTATACTATTAATCCATGTATTCCCCAATGGAGTCACCAAAAACTGTTGGTTGGATATTTTGTCAATCCAAAATATGAGGTTCAACCATAGTACATGGGATTAAATCCCTCCTCAAAGACAGGTGAGGCTGCCTATTTATTACTAATCTAAAACACAACATAAATAATATATACAATATTCACACTAATCTAACCATTGGGGTTGGGATAGAATCCCAAAATCCATATCCACACTATGTGAAGATGTTGTTTTTGTAAATGGACTGGGTCGGAAATTATTACAATGGAAGAAGCACAATGGAAAGGAAATGAGAGGAACGTATTTTCTTTCAAGTAAACACAGCAAAAATAATCATACGAGCTTTAGATCACAAATATAATGTTTGAAATTATTAGGATCATCAAGATGCTAAACAAAGAATAGCTTAAGATCATGAACATAAGAACAATATCTTAAGAAAAACACATCTCACAACACAAAGTTTGTGAAAATAGTATCAGCTTCTATTCCTCAAATGATTAAAAGAAAACACAAAGTTTTTCTTCTTCACAATAGCTCCCAATGTTCCAAAAATCTCAACCCTTTGGAATGCATAAACATCCCTTATTTATAATAAAAAGAGTAGAGAGAAAATAGGACAAACCCTATAAAACAGTCTTTTAAAAAGAGTCCTATTTTGCTTGGCTCTCACGTAGGAGACCAAGTCACAATATGATTCAAAATGTGATGAAACAGAAATGAAAAAGACATGTCAATTTCAAGATTGAAATGACACGTCACATCAAGACTTAGTCTGAATCGTCATCTTTTGCTTCTTCATCTTTCTCTTCCTCCAACTGAGCCTGTTTGTTCAGAAATTCTTGGAACTTCTGGATTATACCTTGCATTTCATTTTTGTCAGGTGCAGTGGAATGATCACTCAAAACTTCATAGGTTTCATGAGTGTCACTGGCACTACCAGGAAGTTTCCTCAATCTTTTGCTGAGTCTTCTCAAGGCCTCCAAAGAATGTTCAATCTTTACAAACTTGTCAATGATTTCAATACCAAATCCGTGAGTTGGTTCATGCTAAACAGACTCTTGGACTTGTTTGAAAAGATCGTCAGCTGATAGGATGCCCAATTTCCAACTAACACTTTTACACAAATTTTCAGCAATTCTTCTTCCAGGTCACTTTTGCCATCAATCAATTGATCTCTTGATTCTCTCAATTTACCACAGGCTTCGTTGAGAATCTTTACCCTGAACCTGATGGCTTTGGTCAGCTAGAAATGCTTATCCGCATGTGGGATGATGCCTTCTTCTACCAAGAGGTGTGATGGTATTTTCTTTAATGCCTGGAGAGCTTCGAAAGTCAAATCAAGATGTCCAATTTCTTGGGAGAAATCATCGTCCATCTTTTCTCCATCACTCTGAATATTCCCCAAAGATTGATAGACTTCCATGACATCTTGAATCACTTCTTTCCCCTGTTGGAGCAGCCTTTGGATCCATTCATCGACCACCCTTCCTTTTTTATTAATCTTCTCAATTATAGGCACTGATGAGAAATCAAATCCGATAGGGACAGAGGAAGATGGTATGGATTCAAGGGGTTTTGAGAGCTTAAGCAATACCTCAGTCAACTGCTCCACCTTTCCTTTAAGCTCATCTCTGTTGTCTTTTGTTTCCTTCAACTTCTGCACAACACATTTGTAGCATCCCATGCATCCTGTTGTGCTCCTTCATTGTCACTTTTCCTAGAGCCACCTAGTTATCTGATAGTCAGAGGTTGTTATGTCCTCTTTGGTTTTGTCAGTCGCAGGAGTGGCGATCTCTACAAACTTATGCCTGAAGAAGCGTCCACCAAAACCCTTGAAACTATTTTGGGTTTCTTGGCTGATTTAGCAGTAGAAGCCTTGAGTGAGCTAAAATCAAAGGCTGGTATGGGTACAATCACCTTCCTCTTCCTCGGAGTTTTCTCGAGTAGCCATTGAGGCATGTCAGAGGGAGTTGCCACTATTGTAGAAGTTGGTATCATACTTTCAGGGGGAGAGGGATCCATTAGCGGAGTGGGGATAGTTACCAATGTGGTAGCAGATTCAATAAAAAGAGGCACAGGAGGGGGCGTGTTGGTGATTACTTTGGTCCTAGCAGAGAGGGGTGAGAGTCCAGAGAAAATGCTGGCCATGACCAGAAGAAGTAGATGGGGAAAGAGGAGGTAGAAGTGGTTGTGAAGGAGGAAGCGCAGATCCCGACTCCAAAGCCTAGGATGCAAGAGATAAGGTCCCTTCAGTTGGGCAATCAACAAATGGTGAAACTAGTGGCTGGCTTACTTCTCCTTCCAAAGAAATTTCTCCTATTTCTGGTGGTGTTGGTGATTCTTGCACATTCACCATTTCAACTAGAGAAACAATTGAAGAGATTTCTCATTCTCTTCTCTTCTTGACAAACTTGACCTTTATAGGTCCCTTAGAAGATCTTTTGTCTTTTCCCTTTTTGGAGGGCCCCGCCTCTGCAGTAACCAACTTTGAAAAATTATCATCTTTAAAACTCATTCCCCAAGAGGTGAGCCATGCTTTGGTGCGTGCAAGAATCAGGGTCTGATCTATCTGTAATGGAGGCTTTTTCACTGAGACCAATCAATAGGTGGGAAAACATATCGATCTTCATTCAATCCATCATAGGAAGGATCCAGAACACTTTCATTATCGCTAGCACCATCTGGTATGTTAGCGAGCTCAAGTGTTTGAATCTCAGCAAGTGTCAATCTGCTATGATCTTTTCTTCGGACAGCAACCTCATCACGTAAATCAATCCAGATGTCTTCTATGCTTGGTATGTGCAGGTGTAGAGTTCCATATGCCTTAAGGACTCCTCGAAAATCAAACCCATCTCGGGGCTTCATGTGCTTCTTCAACTTATCTTGAAGCTCATGGACAACGTTCTTGGCTTTCACCACTGTCGAACAAGTATACCTTCCAATAGAAATTGGGAAAGATACAGAGGCCTTGTGTTTACTCTGTTGGAACTTGTGAAAATCCAACAATTTCCTAACCAACTCCATCAAGATTAGTTTGTCCCCTGATATCTGGGAAAATGGAAAGGATCCCTTGGGTACATGACTACTCGAAGATATGTGAACTTCTTAAATTGTAAGAAGACACAACCCCATTTTGAAACTTCAGCCCATGCCTCATCAGAGACTCTCATTTTCCTTAGTTCGGGGTTTAACCTGCAAATGTTCTCGTAAAAGAAGGCATCATTTACCCTTCTGAATTGATCTTCAGACCCTTTTCTTGTCAGCTGAGGAAAATACTGATAAACATGGTCCACTGTCTTGTTCCCCTTGGTGTCCAACCTGGGATAGTTTCTCATGCCGGCCGCTGCATAGGTGACATACGAGGACATATAAAACTTTCCGTAGATAGGATTGTTGTCATTTGAGAATCTATCTCGTTACTGATAAGAGTACCCCAATCAATTCCCTATTGATTCTTCTTAATAATGATCATGAACTGATACATCCATCCTTGGAAAACATTTGATTTGGGAAAACCAAAAACCTAACTCAACAGAGTAATGATATCATTGATTTCCTGAATGAAATCACTTCTAGGAACAAGTCTTGGGAACCTAGAAATAGCCGGTTTGGCTTTGATTAGGAACTTCTTATTCACGTGCTTGATGCAATCCTCTTGATCATTGTCCCAAGATTTTTGGGCTGACTTGAGATCCACATCTCCATATTCCTCAAAATTAGGCAGCTTGAGAAGGTCATCAAAGTAACCTCCGTCCAACTTGATTACAACTTCTCCCACCTAGTTTTCACAGAACGAGAAGCAGAGTCATAATTCGAAGCACAGGCTAAGATGAACTTGGGCACTGAGTGGACATAGGAAACCTCTTTGCAAGAGGTAGACCACTGTCAACTATTGATTTCATCCATGGAGTCTGAGAAGAGCTCTTGACCCTATTCCAAAAATCCTCCATATCTATGTTTCCGAGCTCTGTATCCCGGATGTCGTAATTACAGTCAATGTAGGAGGGAGACTCCACCTTCTGAACTTGTACTTCATCCTCCTAATTTTTTAGTCTTATCTTGTGATGGACCGGGGGTATGACATGAGGAACTTCAGGAGGAGAGTGTCGGAGATCAGAAGATGTTGAACACTTTGGAAAACCCGACACACTGGGAGGATGCCGGAGAGTTGGAAAACCGACACCTTTGGGAGGATGCGGAGAGTTTAGAAAACCCGACACACTTTGGGAGGATGTCAAAGAATTAATAAAACCCGAAACACCGGGAGGATGCTAGAGAGTTCTTAAAACTGACACTTTAAACTTTCGATATCTGCGGGTTTTGAACAACTTTGCAAAAGCACCTGCGAAACCTATGAAGAGGGAATAGGGTAATTGTTGAGTTGAAACATGCAAGTTTTTTCTTTATTGATATCCCCAATATATTTTTAATTACAATGACATCTTTAAGGAATAAACAAAGTGATAATTCCAAAAGGGGTAACCCTAAAACACAAACCTGATTTAGAAAACAACCCCCAAAATGGAAAAGATAAAACCCCAACAACCCTGATAAGAAACTTGGAAGAATTCCTTACACAATTATTCCACAAAAACCATAAACAAAGAATGAAGAAAAATACCTTCAATCAGAACAAGAAATGATAAAAAATGAGCAATGCAATCAGGCACAGAGGCGAGTCGGGTTTCTGGGTCGAAGATGCATGCGTGAAAATCCACGAGGTAAAAAGTACATCTGGTAAAAATGACATGGAAATCTGAATATATATAAGAAAATTCACATTTAATACACTTCAGTTGACACGTGCCAACTACCCGACAACTCGGCATAAATGCCATGTCAGCATGCTTAGGATATCCGGAAACCCGACACAAAGGGTTTTAGAGAAATTCGGGTTTCGGGTTGCGGGAAACAAGCGACATGAAGCATCATGCTTGATGGCCCCAGAAACCCGAAACAAAGGAGTAAATCGGGCTTCGGGGATCGGAAGACATGTGACATGAAGCATGTTTTGACGAAGGCATGTTCCGATGCTTGGAAGGTCCACAAACCCGACTCGCCTTACTTGATGTGGGTTTCGGGTTTCGGGAACACACGACATGAAGCATCCAAAACACATGTTGTCTTGCTTGTGAAACCCGAAAACCCGATAATCTCTCTGAAAGGTGGCTCCTAGAAAACCAACTCAAAAATTTCTTAGGGTTATCTCATTTTTGGAATGGGTAGTCTTCTCGTTTTGTATCTCTTCCCTCCGAACCTAGGTCTAGGTGCTTGTCAAGAGAACAAATTTTTTGAGGATAATGGTTCTCCACTATGTACTCTTAGGGGTGAAGAATGTGATATTCATAAAATTTATTCACCTTAGCTACCATGACATGTAGTTTCACTTGAACTTCCATATGTACATTACTACATCTACATTGCACTTTCATTTTCTAGTTCATTCTATAAAATTTGTGATCAAGGGACTTATTCTTATAGCAACTCCTAAAAACTTCAGAAAAACATTGGAAAAACATTCAAATCACATCTCTTCAAATTTTCATGGTATCATCAATTGTTTTGGATCATTTCATCGATCCAAACAAGATAAGAAAAATCTTTGAAAGTAACCATACCAAGGCCTGCATACCGGCTCCACTTATAGTCTCTTTCTAGGTTAGATGTATTTTCCTATAGTCTGTTCTAGACACTTCATGGTGTCACATATACCCCATAAAAATATCTTTAGAAATAAGAACATTCTAGACATTTTGCCTAAATAAATAAGTCAAATGCAAATTCACGAGAAAAGTTTTATTTTACACATTTCTTTGCCTTACCGACCTTTGGTGTTAAGCCTGTGTCTCTTACTAGTGATGTAGGGTTAGGAAAGGAGATAAATTCCCTTACTCACCTATGTCTTTCCCATGGTGATGAGTGCATGCTTCCTACTAATAGCATGGGGTAAGGTGTAGGGGGTCTCTTTGACAAACTTGAAAGTTAGAAGCAGTTCATTCAAATGTTGTGAAATCATAAATCAAAACAAAGTGAGTTATATGTCTAAAATTTTGAAAGAGCTTAAAGCCTCAAAACCATATTTTCTCAACCAATTGGCCATCTACAGATCTAAGTCTAGATAAACTAGAAAGTAATTCACATTCTAAACTATGAAGAAAAATTGAGTAGAGTGAGGTTGTAGCATCTCAATTTGGTTCTGCCAAACCTTTTTCTTTCTCTCATCACTACCATACAACAATTTTTCATAACTTGTTCCCTTTCTAACTCTTGGTGTTAATCCCTCACATATTACTAGTTGCATGGAGTTAGGAGTGGGGCGAGTACATTTACTTATTGTATCATTGTATCACCACGTTTGTCAAGACAATATGAAGTATGGAAGATTGCTAAAAGAAACTAAAGTTTAGCATCACATTGTGTTTGCATCATCACATATCAGCATCATAAAATACAAAAAGAAAACATTTTGTTATCATTCATATCCACTGCATACATTTTTAAAAGCATATGAAAATCAGAAATTCTAAACATCTAAGATTACACACGTGAATCAAATCATCAATGTAAGCCAAATCTATGCAAGGAATAACCGATCCAAAAATAGCTATATGTACATATCATGGTGTGTCATAGTTTTTTATGATGTCATCGCACACTAGGTGTGGTCAAAACACTCGTAATGAGCATGAAATACCAAAACATCATATATGCCTCACAAAATGGAGACTAAGAAATAAAGGCACTCTTCCTATCTCGCCTCTTTAAGGTCTTTTATGACTACTCTAGTTACAAATTTCTTAGGAGTTATTCTCAAAATTATTCAAATAGCAAAGGGCCAAGCCTAACACAAAATACCATTCCTAAATCCATTCCAATTCAACCATACTCAAAAACAAAAATGGTCACCGTGGGCCCAGAGCTCAAAAATCACCAAGTCGGTATGCACAAATGAATTGAAAAATGAGTTTGTTTTGGTATATATATGTTGTTTTGACTTCATTTTGAGTGTATGTGTTCACAAGGTTGGAGCGTTGGCGCAGGTATATCTCTATATCCCCACACAAATGGTAAGTCCTCTTGTTGTTTTGATTTAGTGTTTATTTTTCAATATTTTATCTATCTACACTTGAGTCTTCTTTTCTTTTTACAAGTAGCGGGAGTGTGGACAATGAAATTTTGACACATGGGCATGTCAGGTATAGCTTCTAACTCCCCATTTTAGAAATGCCATACTCAAACTCTATGTTTTACACCTTTTCATGGCTAAGACACTTATCTAAGGGGGAAATAATTACGCACCCAAAATTAGATGTTCTACATTATCAAAAATGGTTACACAAGTCCCCAATGATGATTCGGGTCCTTTAAGAAGGTGTTCGAGCTCTAAAACCCATTCACAATGTATATTTATAGCCTAGACATCCTTACTTAGATTTTCCATGCTTTCTTCCAGCTTCCCACTCATTTATGTGCATGTTTTGGATTTAGTGTCGAACCACCTCCCGGGCGGGGTGGCAGTCCCTGGGACCGCCTACCGGATCGGGCAGTGGTTCTAGGACCACCTCCCTAGCTTGGGCGGTGGTCCTAGGACCACTTCCCGTGCTTGGGCGGTAGTCCTAGGACCACCTCCTGCATAGGGTGGCAGTCCTGAACACTTTTTCCATAACTCTTCATGCATTTTGTTGACACGAGATGCTTCACTTAATTTCACTTTTTGCATGCATCTCTTAGGAAAATTGTCTAAAATTAGCTTCGATTGATTGGTTCTCCATCATCATTCTATTTTTAAATAGATTTAATTATTTTTAAATTCCTCTTCTTTCCTTATGCATGAAGGCACATACCATCCTTAATTCCTATATATTTCATGCTTTTATTCAAGCAAAAGGGCTTGTGAATTTTGTGTATCTTGCATTGTATTGCTGTTATGATATTGCTAGGAATTGCATAGCCAAGCTCTGATATCTTGTGTTATCTCTCTTCTACCTACATTACATCTAGACTTCCATCAAGATACCATTTCTCAAGCACCATCCTCCTGTTGTTGTTCTTGCATTCCCAATCCCTTGGAATCACATGAACACTCGGAGAAAGAAAGGAAAAAAGCGAGGGAAAAATTAATACACAGACTCATAAATTCCTCTGTTCTATAAATTCCAGGTTGTATTTGTTTTTTTATTTCCTTCGTTCTTATAATTTATCATTGTCACATCATATCGAATAGAGTAGAAATCAATTTCCTTTCGTTCACAAGTAATTAGTTAATTTCCAAGAGAGTTTGAATATTTCATAGTGACCCCCAATGATGGATCCCCTTATTCCTATCCCTATGGATCTGAAGGAGAGAATAGTTGTAGGAGGTTTTCTACATATCATAAATAATTTGGAAAAGGTCTTTCTTTAATTTAGTTTAGTTTCAATACACTTAGCACAGGTGAATAACCACACCAAATTATCTTGCTTGTTTAGTTTTAGTGTAGAAATATTTTGATCATTTAGAATAGAAGATTTTTTTTTTGTAATTGTAATATGTTAGTTTTGTGATTATTTTACATTAGTTTCCCTTTCGAAGTAGCATATATTGTCAATTTCATCTTAGTTAATTTGGACACTTCAAACTAGATCAACACTTAGATCCAAGTTAGGAAAACAAACCATAGGGAATTTATGCTACCCATTCATAGCCTCTAAATATCCCCTTTTCCAACTCAGCTACCAAGAGATCACACTATCAGATCTTATTCACTGATCCTCCTATAGTTAGCTAAACACATTCAACATCGGTTGCTTAAGCGACCTCGGGGGTTGAGTGCGGTTGAAGGTTGCATGTCAATTTTCATCTGTATAGTGACTAATGATGGGAGATGGTACCATGACATAAGATAGACTACTCAAGTTATTGGGTGAACCTAGTTTAGAACTGTGATTTGATGAAGAAGAGTCATAAGAGATAAAACTTGAGTGCGCATGCATGGAGAAAGAGAAAGGAAAAATGGTTGACATAATAGATGGTAAAGAGATGGCAAGTTTAGATGCTAACCATACTGAAGGTACACATGAAGTTACCAATAGTGCTAATGAGTAAGTGGGTGCATAACATGAACCCTTGAAAAAAAAAAAGGTTAACATTCGTTCAAAGACTAAACCTAAGGAGGACATTATTAGAGACTATTGGTCAGAGGAGGAGGTCTTGAAGATCATTAATCTATGCAAGAGTTTCAGGATTTATTTTTGCATGGGTACCATGAGCTTAAAGGTGCTCACCACTCCTCTAGGGAGATGAAGATCAAGTTGAAAGAAGGTGTGCACTTAGAAGAGGCCTTGTTGAATGAATCCAAATCTTCACATCAAGGTTAAGGAGGAGATAGACAAAATGATCGCTTTGGGAACCATTGAAGCTTTGGAGGAATCAGAATGCATAATTCTCATGGTCATCAACATTAAAAGGATGGAAGCATAAGAATATTTGTTGAATATAAGGACTCACATGTGGTATGTGTAATTGATCCTTTTCTAACCTCTTTTACCAAAGAGATTCTGGAGGGAGTAGCTGGGCGTGAAATCTATTCCTTCACAGATGGATTCTCCAGATACCATCAAGTTAGAATTGCTAAAGAAGACCAAGAGAGGACAAATTTCACCACTGAATGGGGAAATTGTCTATACGGTCATGCCTTTCGATCAAGAACGTGCGATGTGTTTTCACGCATAGTGGTCTAGGCATTTCAGGATTTTATCCATATGTTTCTGTAAGTCTACCTTGATGACTAGACAGTGTATGGACTAGTGAAAAACCATTGTGATAATTTGAGGCTGATGTTTGAAATATGTTGGTAGTTGAGGATATCCCTAAAAATTAAGAAGTGTGTTTTTTTGACTCCATTTGGGACCCTGTTGGGGCATATTATATGCAAGGAAGGTTTGCTGGTGGATCTTGCCAAAGTTGCTATTATTGTGGGGTTGGGAAGCCTACAAGTTAGATTGAAGTGTGTGGATTCCTTGGGCATATAGGGTACTACCATAATTTTATCAAGGGGTATGTCAAGATCTTTGCGTCATTGAAGAAGTTATTAAAAATAGTGCCTTTCATAAGGGAGAGGAGCAACAAATGACATTTGACACTTTGTGAAGGATAGACTTGTCACCGTGCCCATATTATGGTTTACCTCTTAGGATAAATCTTTCCACGTGTATGTTGATGCCTCAGGGACCATTGAATCAAGTGCTAGCACAACTTGGAGAAGGGAGTTTTTATCACCCCTTTTCTTTGCAAGTAGGAAGTTGACACCACAAGAACATGAATTATACCACTATTGAGCACAAAACACTATCAATGATCTACGTGCTTTGCATAAGTTTAGGTAGTATCTATAGGAAACACCATTCATATTTTATATAGATCATATGGCATTGAATTACTTGGTGAACAAGCCCATTTTGCAAGGGTGCATATGTCGGTGGGTCCTGTTGTTTCAAGAATTTAAGTTTATAGTTGTTGTGAAACCAGGAAAGACTAACTCAGTCCTAATAATTTGTCAAGAATTTACTTAGGGGAGGATGCTCATAACATTGAGGATGTTATGATAGATGCACAATTGTTTAGGTTGAGGTGTCTGCTCTCTAACTTAGAAGATATTGATGAGTTTGTCAAAATGGGTATGATGCCGAAGGAATGAAAACTTTGGAAAGGAAATATTTATCTATACGCGCCATGCCCTACATGATAATTAGTGGAGACTTATAAAATTTAGGTCATGATGAGGTTATACACTCGATGCATGTTAGAACATAAGTGTGTTGCAATCATGGAAGAAGAACATGGTGGGATTGCAGGATGACACTATGCAGAGAATGCCACCATGCGAAGATCCTTTTGGTAAGGCTTTGGTGGGAAATTATATACCAAGATTGTTTTGATTTTAGTAAGTCTTGTGACCATTTTCAGTGCCTTGGAAATCTAGGAAGAAGGGATGAAATTCCCTTGAGGCCGATAGCTGGCGCAGAACCATTTGAAAAATGGGCAATTGATTTTTAGGACCAATTTCACCTCTCGCATGAAGGACTGGATCTTGCTATATCATCACTTACATTGATTACTTAATAATGTTGGTGGAGGATGTAACTACAAGGGATTACACCATAGTTCCATCTCGCTAGATTCTTATGGGAGAACATAATCAACATGTATGGATGTTCCTTAGGCTTGACTAGTGACATGGGTACAAATTTTTGAATGACTAATGAAACTGTTGAGGCGTTTAACAAACTTTTGAGTCACACACTGACAAAAATTGTGATGTGGGAAGATAAGATTGGGATGATAAGGTATCAATCATTATATGGGAGTACAAAACAACCTACAAGAGATTAAACAAGGCTACACCATTTCATTTGGTGTTTGGTGGGGAGGCTTTTTTATCTTGTTGAAATTTTGTTACCATCGCTATGTATTGCATGTGTAAGAGGGTTAGCTAATGAATAAACATTTCAAGAGTGCATGGAGAAATTAATGCAGCTTGGATGAAATGCGATCACATGCTAGATGGAGTCAAAAGACCGAAAAGGCATGACGTAGAAAACATAGCATGATCGCTATATTAAAAACAAATAATTCAAGGTTGGGTAAATGGTTTTGTTATATGATTCCAAGTTTCTATGCCATCCTCGGGAAAATGAAAGTCCATTGTTAGGACCATATGTCATATTGTACATCCTTGATTTAGGTGCTTCCCAATTACAAGTGCTTGATGGAACACGGTTTCCAGGACATTTCAATAAGAGTAGGATGAAGCCCTACTATAAATAAGTCTTCTTTGTGTTTATAAATAAGGCATTATTTCCATTTAGCCTAGGATTTCCTTTTATGCATTTCTTTTCCTTGTGTTTCCCTTTCTCATTGCTTGTTCCTTTCTTGTTGGGTTGTTATTTTACACACCTTGTGTGTTGGTAGCCACTTATTATTTTCAAAAGTTTGTGTAAGTGTAGAGGATCACACATCTATTTTTATCTTGGGTGGAATAATGTGAATTAAAATGGAAGTTGGTAGTGAAAGATGTGTTTCATGGCACAGATTGAAGGATATGGCCCATATTGAAGGATGAAAAGAACGTAATGTGGAAAAGCACACGTGAGAAAATGTGGACAAGGATTTTGGTGTCGGGATAGCTTTACGAAGACCACGTAAAAGGTTGATAAGCACAGAAACACACGAGGTAGGAGAGGGAAAAAATCAAGTTAAGAATGCATTTATGCCTTGATCTTCTACAAGCACACGTGTGAAGATCTTCAATCGGTAAGGATTTTTGTGCACCAGAAGGTTGTAGATATTTTTCACATAGGATTAGGGTGGGGTAAAAATGTTTAAGGATTGGATTTAGTGGAAAAATTCACCTTTATTGCAAAAGTACGTTGGTAGGTGGCATAGCATTTATTATGGGAGATGAGAAAAAAATCTATAAGTAGAAGGTCATGATACATTGTTATTACCTTGCATTTTTTTATCAAGAAGAGCTCTTGAGAACTAGGGAATCCTTAAGAAGTTGTGCAAAAGGAGATAATGAAGATATGAGTGTGTGACTAGTGTGATTTGCGAACCAGGGTGGAAAAATAGGTGCACGGGTATAAAGGAGAGGGTTGTTGGAATTTTTAAAACCCGTAAGAAATTATGTTGTCTCATGGAAGGAAGGATTTTTCAGGGGTTAGGGTTCTACATCTAGGGCATGGGAGTAAAGGGATTTTGGTGAAGGAAAGCCACATATTTGAGTAGAGAAAGGAAGAGGAGAAAGAAGGAGTTTTTAGGAACTAGACAAGGAGATGGAACCAAAGAAAACAACCGTTACACCGAAGAATGGAAAGGAGAAGGAAAACATGTGGTTTCCACCAGTTTCAATGAGGAGTGGTATGCAAAGATGCAATACCCAAACAACATATTTCTCATAAAATAATGGGTATCACATATAAGGAATATTTTAGTAAGCCATTACAACCATTGCAAAAACACCACAGAGAAGGAGATGGCATTAGAACTGGTTCACCTGATAAAAAAGGACACCATAAGGGATGCCAATGTATGATGATGAAGTGAATGTAAAATTAGAGAAGGCTGGGTTGCTACAACTTTATGAGTTGCCCTACTTTGGAAAACTGAGTGATTGTACCAATGGTTGATGTCACACATGCACAAGGACCACTTATACTTTGCGGGAAAAAGGACACGCATAACCCCTCAAATAATCTCTAATTTTATCAGGCTTGTCTGCAAAGGGGAGCCACTAGATGATGACTTAGAGGACAAGGAAGCCATTAAGGAGATAATCCATGCTTATGATTATAAAAAGGGCTCACACTATTTTGATATCTCATATATCTCTGACCCAGTGATGAGGATGGCCATGCATGTGGTATACAAGTTGAATGGAAAAGAAAGGTGGACACAAATAAACAAGGCCTGGTTGAATGTGTGCCAAAAATTCGAAGGAACCATCTATAACCTGTCCACCTTCATTGTAGAATAAATCATTTGTGTCATGCATGAAGGAGAGAAGATCATGTCTAGAAATGTCCTCCTCACCATCATATTCTCGAAATTAGAGTGCTCGATGGGACAGAGAATTTTGTATGGGAATATCCAGATGAAGATCCTTCCCCCGTAAAGAGATTTAAAAAATACACTTGTGACACCATGATGACCGCCCACAAAGCACACCTAGATAAATGGTACAAGAGGATGTGTGATGCATTCAGGCTGAATGGAGGATATCTTAACAATTACCCGACACTAGTACAAGGAGAATTCAAGCTTAATATATACCAAAATTTCTACATTTGAAGATTCACATTGATAGATGGGACCAAGAGCCCATGGTGTAAACTACCTTTCTCCTTCACCACATAATATTTCCAAGTAGGGGTCAATCACTTCAAGGAGGCAAAAATACTAAGGTTCAACCTCAATGAGGTGGATTAGGACCACCACGACCTATGAAGGAATCTAGTATACCCTAAGAAGCATGCTTATGTGGAGAAGTATGTCTCCCATGAGGTGCACATGACAAAACCTATGACACTACCAATTGCTGGAAGGACTGCAACAAGAGTATACCTATGGATCGAACCAAGTATGAGAAGGGAACCTACTTGGAGAATGATGTCTCCATCCTAGAAGACCCCACCGGGAAGAAGAAGGCCATACCAAGGAAGAGGGAAAGAGAAGAGGCACCAGAGAAGAAGGCACCAAGTGTGAAAACAACACAATCTGTGGGCACGTAGGAGTCAGGCACGAAGCCAAACACATATGCACAGAGGAAGAAGTCCCCTATTAAGGAAAAGAAGAAATCACATGAGGAAGAGGTACCAGAAAAATATAAGTCTCCTACATAAGAAGAATCACCAAGGAAGGAGTCACCAGCTAAAAAGAAGAGAAGGAAGAGTCTCTTATACTAGAATCACCATTTAGGAAGAGGCAGAAGGTAGTGGAGAAGTAGGTATCGGAATGAGAAGAGAGCCTGGATGCCTACAGAGGAGAGAGATATGATGATGACCATGAAGAGGCTCAAGAACATCATGTGTATGATGTGCATGACTCGAGGATGAGGGAAATGAATAAGAGGATGGAGAAGGGGAAGACACTCAAGGAAAATGGAAGAGTGATGAAGTGAATACAAAGGATCAAAGGACCCCAAGCCTCACCAATAGGTAGATAAAATAGGTCACGGAAAGAGATGTAGCGGGCATAATAAAGGATTTTGTTGATCAAGAAGTGGAGTGTAGTGCGATGAGGTGCTTAAGGAGATAGAGGAGGAAAGCGTAGGAAAAGAGTATGGGAGCATGGGTGGAGATCCCAGCTTAGTGGTAATCTTTCCGAACGTAGTACACACATTAGGAAAGAGTGTGGTAGAAAAAAAGGAGTAGGGAATGAGTTATATCAATGATCCAAGTAAATTATTTCATGCGTGCTTTTAGAGTACCGTGCCCACAAACCAACTCCTTGCATGGTCTTCATTCAAAGAAGAAGGCGCGTACCCCGAACAAGGAATATGTTATCTTGGGATTTTGAGTCCCATTTTGATGATCCCAAGTTCGAAGTCAGCAAATGGGTGATGATGAAGGTACAGAGACCAAGGAGTGAACCCCCGATAAACACTAAACAACTATCTGATTAGAAAATCTGCAACGACATCAATAAGGTATCGGTTGAGGTTTAGGTGATACTCTTCGGAAGGAATGATATGGTAAGGTTCCTAGAGAAATAATTAGCTAAGAATAAGGAGGAACTCATTAAGAAGAGAAAGGAATTGAACCAGGAAGATATGATTAGTGCATAGTTAAGGTGTGAACTAAGGGAGGAGAAGGTGAAGGTGCACGAGGTGTACAAGAATTTTGAAATGATAATGATTACCATCACTTTGAAACACCCAGGACTGCACTGTGTCTCGAGCATAAATACAATTTAACCTTGCAATTCTTGGAAGATTTAATCCACATCCTTACTATGGAGAGATGGCCACTTGCTCTAGAATCCACAGAAGAGGAATTGACATGCCAAAAGGAGGAAGAGAATATGAAGAATGGGGAGACAGGTGACATGATATTCGAGATCCTTTTCACCGTATAGACTACCGCATGATGGTTGAGGCTTTGCATGATAACTTCACTGATATAGACATGGTAACAAGCATACAAGTTATTGCACATGAGGCAGGTTTGAAGGCATACCAAGAGAAGAATAAGGGGAATAGGGAAGAGTGGGATAATATCCTAGCTGAGGTTAAAAAGAAGATAGAGGCAATTGAAACCTTTCCAGGTTCAATCAAGAACCATCTTAAGGAGTTGTATCCTAGATTACCCATCGAATGGATGCATTGGAAGACCTTAGAAAACAACTCAAATGGATTGTGGCTATGTTGAATGCCAAGGGTAGTGAACTAAGTTTTGAGGAGGTAAGTGCCCTAGTGGGTGACGTACTCTAGCAGGTGTAGGGTGAAGTGGATGCCTAGGAAAAGATCAAGGAAACAATAAGAAAGGGGTTCCCACTCATATTGCAGTAGTATCAAGATATTAAATTCTTTCATTTGTTTTATTTTTCATTCTTCCATTCTTTAAATCTTCATTCAAATTTTCCAGATCCCACCATTTTTATTCTTTGAAGGAGTAGTATGTTTCGAGGGTGGAGAACAATCTTAGTGTGGGGTGATGTTGGGCCTCGAAATATTGGTTAAGTGCCAAAGGGTGTGTGAGCACGTGGGACCAATAAGAAGAAGGGTGTGTGGGGAGAAGTGTGTAGGAAAAGGGTTTAAGAAGGGTTTAGGAGAAACCAAGGCATGCACATAAGGAAATACACAAGGTCTAAAGACTTAGCCATATTCAACATTCTGAAGGCACTTGAGGAAAAATGTGACCTAACTAGGCATGCCGAGTGGATAAGGTGTCATCCTGGAGACTTGGTGGTCAAGGAAATAATATTCCATGCATGGAATATTCCTAGGAAGACATCATTGTAGAAAGTGGAGAGCTCAGAACAGAATAAGCATGCACCATTGAAGGACCACATGGACACTTGGCATCTGATCTACTCCTGAGAAAAGGCATGGTGGTGGGTGTTGGTGCTATAAAGAGAGATGCTTGGAAGAAAATAAGACACACTTGAGGAAGACATAGATGGAGGACATATAGTATGAAGAGAGTGAAGCTTTGCAGAAAATACTAGGAGGCCCTAGGAGTTGGGGTTCTCATTAGAGGACTGTAGGAATGTTATCATGTCTAAGGGATGGGTCTGTAAAAATTTATAATAAAGAAAGCATAGCTAGGACCTCTGATATATGGGTTGGATCTCTGTCTTGATACATTTTGTCTATTATGACCCTTTTGAATGTAATGTGGTTGTTGAGATTATGATCAATATAAATATATGGCTTTTTTCTAAATATTTGGTTCAGGGGTGCAAACCCTAGTGTTATTTCCTTATATTTCATGGAATATATGTTCTTTAATGCTTGGGTATAAGGATATGATATCTCATGTTGTTGTTTTACATGAATATTCACTTCTCTATAACTAATCCTCTAACAATGGAAATATCTTCTCACAATCCTCACATAAAGGAGGGGCTCTAGGTGCTGCATGTGCCTCGGGTTAAGACGTAGCACCCATTGGGTGATAGGCCAACACACATGGGGTTATAAGTTATTAGATGGGTAAAAATGACTACATTCAATTACAATCTTAGGACCAATCTCTAAATCTTGAAAGCAATGCCTATTATGCTTCTATTGATAACAATTCTTTGCATGGAAATCCTATTCCAAATAAAATTCATAACTAAGTATTTCCCAATGATTTCATCATGCCTACATTTTCAATATTTTATGGTACTTGAAATCCATATCTACATCTCAATAATTATCATTTAGCTATGGATTCTTACTTAAATGATTGATTATTGCTAAAAGCCTTCCGTCATAGTCTTGTTGATGAAGCTCTTCAATGGTACACTCATTTACCTTTTGGGTCTATTAGTACATTTTGTGAAATGGAAGATGCTTTTCTCAGACACTTTATACTAAACAATGGTCCTAGTGTCACATATGACCGCTTGCCTAGCTTACATCAGGGTAAAATAGAATATATTCAGGACTACATCTTATGCTTTAATGCATACAAACATCATCGCATATTTCGGACTATATACCTAGAAAATAAATTCATATTTTGTCATGGCTTGATTCCTTCTCTAAAAAAAAAATTGCAATATGATACATGTGAATCATTTACACTCTTATGATATAAGGTAATTGATATAGAACAAGATCTAATTACTACAAATGTTATACATCCTCCTTCCACTACTGCATTATCTTCTAGTTATTCTCCATTTCCATTTGTCAAGAATCCTTCAAGGTCTCCATATCCTCCACCTTGCAAGCATGTTCCATTGCCTTTACTGCATAAACATCCTATAACACCCCTATTGTCTTGTTATTCTACTGTGATATGAGTGTAGACACCAAAATTGAGTTGTAATCCTCTAAACCCCCTTCAATTAATTAATTTAATACTACCCTATCACCATGCCCACTTGCACACATTTTAATTAATTTAATTACTCATAATTAAATTAATCCTCAAACCTCCTCACAATTAATTGTATTACCTTAATTAAACTAATTTCCACCTCACCTATTCACCTCATAGTTTCACCTCACCCTACACCTATTCCAAGCCCATTAATTATCCTAGACTAAGTCCCTACTCTACCTAACCAACTAGGACTTATTCTAACCCTAATATTAATGGACTATTATCCCTCTAACTACTCTCCCACTTCATTTAGCATCATTCCACACTTGTGAACTAGAACCAAAATCTCAATCACACCAAATTTAGGAAGAATCGGGCTATTTTTAGAAAATATGACCTTTTATCCCTAATCGACACCGATTATCCTCATGGCACCGATTACCTAACCTCTGTCAGTTACCTTAAATAAGATTTCTAAACTCTTTTTTTAGGTTATGAATCTAGTTTTATAGCTCTTGTGACCTTACATCCTCGACTCTCGAGTTTACTAGTGATCTTGTGACATACGAAAGACCTTTACAATGCATTCAACACCACACCATTCATCAACAATTTAATCCAGAGCTCCATTGCACTCATAGGAAGCACCATTCCCTCTTGCTAATGTTGAATTTGTTCAGGGACCACTTCTTCTTATAGCAACCATCACCACCTCCTACCATTTATCTCCATTTCACAAGTACATTATTCTCCTTTGTCATTAGTTTTAATAGATTAGTTTTTTTATCAATTATATATTTTATTTCATCCTCTACCATACCCGAATTTCTCCCACAACACTTCCATCCAACCATTTTCCCAAAATCCTTCATACCTTTCCCAAACCCTCATCTTATCACCTTTGAGTCTTTCTAAAAATCCCACAACCTCATCCAATCCTTCCCAACTCTCTGTGCAATCACAAAGAGCTCCCATCAACCTATTTTTAATATTTCTATCCTAATTTCTCCTATCGACACCGGTCACCCAACCGACGTTAGTCACTTTACTAGTAGCCAACATCGGTCACCTAACCAATATTGGTCTCTGTGATTGGTAATATTTCCCAAACCAGCAAGTTCATAATTCTTTCCCAACAACCCAAAATATCACCAAAACTTGCCCAGACCTCCTTTATAGCCTTTGTCACACCCACAGACCTTCGACCACCCACTACCCTCTTTGGATTTAGTCTTGCATGCATTTATTAGACTAGATTTGATTTATTCTATTTGTGTAGGATACCTAAACTATATAATTAAAGTAGATCTCTTTATTTCATGTTCTTATCAACATTTAAATTATTTTAAAAATGGATTGATAGCCTTCTAGGAAGACCCTTGATTCTCGGATCTATCTTTTTCTAGGCAAGTCCACCAATTATTAGTTTTAATTCTATTTTGTGGTCTTGTGTTCTATTTCAGGTCATTCCTCCTAGCCAAAGGGAAGCTCTCTATAATAATCTTGGACAACATTCTACACGCGTAACACCTTCTTTGACTATCACAGGTATTCCTCCTCACCCTTACCTATTATCTATTTTATCTCTACTTTGTAGTGAAACATTTTGGCATGCCCAGTGGGACCCCATCTTTGTGGGTTCTTTTCATTGTTCATATAGGGTGCATTTGTTTTTTTTTTTTTCAAAATTCACACTAAATATCTCCTAGAAATCTTCCTTTCTTTCTATTTGTCTAAAAGAAATTTTTCCTTTGGTGCTTAAAAAGAACACTTCTTATTTTCTTTGTATTGCATTTAGTGAAAGAACATTCCTCTTCATGTTCTCCTTTTTCTACATCAATATCATTTTTGATTTGGGTTTAAAATATGTGCATTTCATCCTTTGAGTGTTGCATTAGATCACATAGATTTAATTAGCAATCACACGGTGGAGGTCATGACCACTTGGTGATTGGATTTGGATTAAGCATAGTTCACATTTGTGCACACACTCCCAAGCCAAACCACTTAAATAATTTACACATTTCTTAAACACTCCCTTTCTAGGAAGAAGTCATCAAGGATTTAACAACCCGTTGACGGTGGGCACCACCGGTGTTCTAGTCGGTTTTCATATCAGAGTTTGGACCACATGTACTAAAAGGTATATCGGGCCACTTTATCCAAAACTAACCTAAAACCAGCCATAGATTGCTTATAGGGCACCTTCGTTATCCAAAAAATCTATTTCATTCATATTAATTTAAAAAGCATAAGCCACTTAACACTAAAATTTGATACCTAGGATTTACGTGTTTTGCTAGTTTTGCTTGTTTGAATTGCATTTTGAGTTGAGAGAATGATTCATCCACTTTTTTCTCTTTCACACTCCAAAATCATAACTAGTGTATTCTAGTTCTTTCTGAGTGTGATAGGACATCTTATTGCCATACTCAACTTTTGAGTTGGTTTTTATTTTGACTTAATTCACCTTAAATTCAAAATTTCATCATTTCTTAAAATTCACAGTAATTGGCATCGGTCCAACAATAACATCATTTTAAGCATCATATCTCATACATCGGTTAACTCGATCGCATCGGTTTCTTATTGTTTTGGTTCATTTTTCCAAAATAGTGTTCAATTCATATTCATACATTTTTTGTGTTCTCGATTCATTTACTATACTCTTTTCTGAGTCTCTGTCACCATTAACAGAGTCCAATTTCATCTATTTTACCCCTTTCATCTCCAATTTATAATTCTTTTGATTATCTTCATAGAATCAATTGGTCCATGACCACCATCGGTTCCTTTGCATACCGACACCGGTTACCTACCTAATCGACATCGGTTTCTGTCATGTTTTTGATTTTTATCAAAACAACAACCTACTTTCATTTTCCATATTTTTCCATCTTTTGTTTCTATGTTTCTGTATCATTTTTAGAGCTCAAACTACATATATTTCCACCATTCACATGGTTTTGACTCATCAACAAGCCAACACCCTAGTTTTCATGCTAGCTTTCAACCACTACCTCCTATCCCTTCCATATTCTATTTCTTCACCCATGGACCCCACTTCTTCTATTCTATAAGTGTAGGTGACGAGGAGTTCAAAAACTCCTTGATCACAATCACTGCAACCTTGCAATATTACCTTGCCCATTCTTCCACCCATGACTCATCAGGATAACTCATATATGGGATGCATGTCTCCATTCCTCCTGCTCTCACCCCCACTTCCATATCAACAACACTAGTGTAGTGTTACTTACTTCCACCTTACATCCCATTTTCTTAGATCACCCCTACATCTTTGATATCTATCACACCTATGACATCTATCACACCTTCGACATATTTTCACCCCTTTGACATCTACCACACCATCATCTATAGATCTTAGTGTAGGGATACCCACATCATCAACATCTCATATACCCATTTCCTCCCAACCACCTTTGGTGTCGCTTCTCATACCCCCTTCCAGAACATAGTCCTTTCCATACCCTAGAACTCTACCACCTATTTGCCATGAGGGTCTCCACACAAGTCCCTCCTACCTACACCTTTCCTCAACAACCACCTATTGCTTCTTCTTCCTATTTAAGGGTATATGCCTTCTTCATCTATTCCTTCCTACATACCTCCATCACAATTTTCTTACTTGACACCACCACACACTGAAGTGTCGTCCATGCCTTATTCATCTTATCCACCCCCTTATACCATATGGGCTCCTCCATCTAATCCTATGAAATATTATAAAGATGATGATGGATAAGATGCAAACCCTAGAAGCATCTATCTCTGGCTCTCACAATACCTTGACTTATGATGAAATCTATAATGAGCCTATTCATCCATCTATACCCATTCATCCTTATCCCACACATTGGGAGATGCCTAAGTTCAATCGATTTAATAACAAGGAAGATCTGCAACAACATTTGTGATCATTTCAAACACGTATGTTATCTGATTTCTCATGATGATGCCTTGCTCCTCAAAATTTTCCCATGTCCTTGACAGACCTATCTCTGGATTGGTATAGTTCTTACCTAAGCACTCAATCTTCTCCTTCAATCAGTTAGCCTAGACCTTCCTTGACCACTTCTCCATCAATATCTCTAAGAAGGTCTCCATGAATGATTTATACTCTATTCATCAATACGATGATGAGTCTATCATTGAATTTTTCACATGCCGAGTTGGGGGTCTCATTAATCAGCTTGCCTTTCAAACTTCCACAAACCAAGTGATAGAGTTGTTCACTAGGGCTTGTGTAAGCACATCTCACCAACTCTTTAGGTACAAACATTTCAAATGTTTGATGAGGCATTCACCATGGCTCAAAAGCTAGAAATTTGTGCTATCGAAGAGAAGAAACTACAATTGTGCAACAAGAGTTCACTCTTTTAAATCAAATGACTCCTCTTCTTCTTCTAAACCAAAAATACTCATTCTAAAGAAAAGGGATCCACCAATGCAGTGGTTTGAAATATGGCCCATATCATCCATCAAACCAACCAAAACCTCCTTCTAATCTTTCCCTATGTTCATAATTTCTAGTACAAGTATGAACAAGACGTTATACCCCTATAGAGATCCTTACTCTTATGTGTTGGAAAATTTGTTAAAAGTGGGAGCCATCACCCTACCACTAGTCAAACCACATACTGGTTTTGACCCTTCCCATCTCTATGTACCTACATGGTATAAGGAGAATGATTACTATAACTATCACCATGTTAGAGGACATAGTGATGGAAATTGTAAAACATTTAAGAATATTGTCCAAGAAATGTTAGATAATGGAGATCTCATCTTGAAAACCCTAACACGCTAAAAAATCAAAACCTTCATATCTTTAAGAAACCTTTTCCAAACCACACCTCTTCATCAAACCATAGGTTACTGAGACTTCTAACAATGATACCCATGCCCATGAAAGTTCATGCCATCTTCGACACATAGTACCTATCCCTTCTACTCAATTTCCTCCCATCCCATCTATCAAGGAAATTATTACATGCAAGCTCCTCTACCCACGGAGGATCCTACCTCACCTACTCCTCTACCCATGAAGGAGCTGACCTTACCCCCTTTTTACCTACCGAGCAGCCCACCTCACCTACTCTTCATCTACATAGAAGCTTACCCCACTTATCCCTCCAATTATTGAGAAGCCCACACTACCCATCCTTCTATCTGAAAGAACCTACCTTATCCTCTTCTCTACCTAAAGAAGAGTCTACACCACCTACCTTTCCCCCTCCTCAACCCATAGAGGAGTCACTTTCATCTTCTCTACCCATTGGTGTCAATTCTCCAATAACCTTCAAAGGTCCTGTCAACCTTCTACAATCACTTCTACCTACCGAGTCAAAAGCCAAAAATTTTCCTATCTCACAAACCTCAAAATTCTTCATAGGGATTACTACCAAGGCATCATCATCTTCCTCTTCTTCTATGCCATTCTCTCATTTGGTGATCACTTAGAGTATGTCGACTACTCCACACTCTGGGGGCATCTTCAACTCCCAGTGTCGACCCAGATGCAGATGTTATCTCCTGATACTTTGATGATTTATCCTAAAATATTCAAGGCAACCAAATTTGTCACACCTTCATCATATTAGCCTCATCTTCATCCCAACCTTCACCTGCACCCAAACCTTCACCTACACCCAAACCTTCACCTACACCTAAACCTACCACTACATTAGGGTCACACTGAAACCTAGTCTAGATCACCCTCCTGTGAAGATAGATTTGACCACCTCTTCTCAAACCGCTACCAAGTCTATTGCTATGCCTAAGAGGATGACCCAACCTCTTAGGCCTCATACCCCAGTTTCTCACATGCCTCCTCTTTTTCACCTTCACCTCTTCCATCAATCTTAGGCCCACATCCATCGACCTTGGTCAAGTACCTCCTTCCCAAGGAAAACTTAAAGTGAAAAACAATACATACCCTCACCTTGATCTTCTACTTTACCCACATCTTCTTCATCACCTACGCCTTTACCTTCTCTTTTTGATGCCTTTTGTATTACCATTTACCATGATCTTACACACATAACCATTTTCACCTTGGTTGACTCACACACCTACACCTTCTACATCCCTTCTTCTTCTTCATGCACTACCCCAACACCTTTACCCAAGAAGGTGTAACCTACACCAAAAACCACACTACCTACCAAAAAGGTAGTTAAACCAACCCCACCCCCAACTTCACCTCTTTCACGAAGGTCACCTACACCTTCATCCCAAACCAACTCTGACTTCTCATTGTGATCCCTTGGGGTCCTATGCTAACATCCTCACTCGGTTGTTAGATACCTCAGCTATATCACTACCACCTCTTAGGCCTTATGACCCACTCAAACCTAAACCAAGGGTTTGACAATACTAAAATTATGCATATCATCACTCCCTAGGAGGCATGATGTTGAAGGGTGTAAGGCCCTAAAAATATTCTCATTCAACTCTACGATTCATAGGGTCTCTTGGAGGATGATGACCTTTTGAGGAGAATTCTATTCCCCCTTCACCTACCACCACATAGCCTCATCCTATATCTATTCAATGACCTTCACCTCCACCTCCATAACCCTCTTTTCCTCCTCCATATTTGAAATCAATATGGTTTGAGTTTCCACTTGATCACAGAAATAAAAAGGAAAAGAGAAGAATAGTAACCCATCTAGTACACCTCTACCCACCATTCCATCTACACCTACCCCAAGGTAACCATCCATGGGTTAGGATATCCTATTTTGATTTTGATGAGTCACACATCATACCATGATCAAACAACTTCACCAATCCCCTCTCAAGATGTCTTTGTATGACCTCATCCAAACCTATGAGTCTCATCGTTAGGCCCTCATGGAGGTCTTGCAATCTATTGAGGTTCCACCTAATGACCCCACACCCATTTCCACCATCATTACACCTCATCATGTGGCCACTCTTACCACTTTGCCTCCATCTTCTTACCCATTACTCTTTCATCAAGTTTTACTATTAGTTTCTCTGACGAAGATATTGTCCCTCTCAATCGATGATCCGATCCCTCCCTCTTCATTTCTACCTACATCAATGATACATGTTTGAACATTATGATTGATGGAGGTGCTTAGCATTAATATCATTTCTTCCCATGCATACAAAAAATGTGCATACCCACCAACTACATGCATAAAAACCTAGTTATGTTGCATTCTTTCAATGATGTCATGACTTCTACCCTTAGCACCATCATCCTCCACATTTGTGTGGGTCCTCGTACCATTCATTCTAAACTCTTCTATTCCTCTTTAGGGGAGTTCCAATATAATATGTTGCTTGGTCGATCCTATATTCGTGTCATGGGGTGTGTACCTCCCACTCTTGATTTTTTTTAAAATTTGAATATGAAGGGCACTCCTACACCATTTGGGTAGATCCTCACCATTTAAAACTGAAACATGCTCTATCGACCTAATGATGTCCTTATACCAGTTAAGAATCTACCACCACTACCACTTCCTCTTCATCTGCTACCTCATCACTACTACTTTTTCCACTACATCTTCCACAACCAACCCATCTATCCCCACTATTTACATAGCTTCCACATAGCTCTCATCTACCAACCCACCTATTTCACCAGAAACTAAGGCTACTTCTTCTCATACTTCGAGTGACTCATCCATCCCCGCTACCCAAGTACTTACCTCTGACCCCTTGGTAGGTGTTTTTTCAATGCCTTACCTAGGGGAGTATCACTTCTAAACATCAACACTTTCCTTACTCCTCAAAAGTATGGAAATCTTCACCAACATCCACATTATGACCATCATGTAGGAGAGGTTTTTCCATATGGTCCTCCCCACCTTCACACCAACTTGACATATGGGGGACTTGATGCTTCTTCATATACTCCTAACCACCTACCCAAACCCGACCATTCTCATTGACTTCCAATACCTCACCAACCCACTTTCACCCACACTTTTCTTCATCGATGTGCTGGAAAGGCTTTGGCTTTGGTCTTTATGAGTAGGGTCATCACATAGTCATACCTTGCACCACCTGAAAACACAAAGACCGGAGCAGTATTGGATTTTTTGAGGAACTCCTTCTAAGAAGGCTGAATGACCTCATCAAGGAAGATAAACCTTCCCCACCTCACTCACCTACCACACCACCTTCACCCATGGAGTCCATGGATCCATAATCTATCCCTCCTAACTTTTTTTTTTTCATGAACACCATTTCTTTAGGACCTTTGACCTATCAACATGATGGTGAGGCTCCCTCTTCCCTTCCTTTCCTTTATCCTGACATGATCGATGATGACACACCTTCTATAAATGTCATTCAATGTCAGGATGATGATTCCATTCTCACCTATCTAGGTGTGGAGGATTCTTACATTCACATCGAGTGTTACCTTCTGAGACACAAACCATGTTGAATGAATCAACCATAGAGATCAACATTCACACTCAGGATGACCCTCAAATTCTAAAGATAGGCAATCTTTAGATTCTACCAAACATGAAGCTTTCACCTCTTTCCTCTAAGATCACAATAACACTTTTTCTTGGTCTTATGCTAATATTCCCATATTGAACCTAATATCATTTTCCACAATATCGTGACTATCCCTAATGACAAACCTGTGAAACAAAAGAGAAAGTAATTCCATTTCACATTTCCCTTCTTGTGAAAGAAGAACTCCAGTACCTTCTTTTTGTTTCCTTTCATTCTACCCATTGACTATCCACAATGGATTTCTAACATTTTTCTTATCACCAAAGTAATGGGGACATCCACATTTGCACGGAATTCCGTGACCTTAATCCTACATTCCCTAAGGATGAATTTCCTCTACCTAGTATCGACCAACTTTTTGATCTACATCTGGCCATGAGATGTTATCTCTCATGGATGGATTCTCGGGTTATAATAAAATATTACTCACTCTGAAGATCAACACAAAACTACCTTCATCACCCCTTGGGGACCTTTTATTATCACAATCATGCCCTTTGGCCTTAAAAACGCTTGGTGCACCTATCAACATGCTATGACCTATATCTTCCATGACATCATGCATAAATATTATAATATTATGTCAATGACCTTCTTACTAAGTGTAAGCATCATGCCAAACACCTCGTAGTTCTTAAAGTCATCTTTGATCACCTCATCAAATACTACATTCACCTTCAACCAAAGAAGTGTTTTTTTTCCGTTCTCTCCGAAAAATCCTTGGTTTTTCATCATCTCTTTGCTAGGTATCAAATTGATCTTTCCAAAATCAAGGTTATTCTCAAGATGCCTCCACCTACTAACCTTTCAACAACTTCATAGTTTGCAAGGAAAATTACAATCCATTCGACACTTTATTTCCCAACTTTCCAACCATTTTCACCCTTTTCATCATATTCTTAAAAAGGATGTTTCCTTCAATTGGGACGATGAGTGCCACAAATCCTTTGAAGTATTAAAGGAATATCTTCTTCAACCACCTGTACTCATCCCACCAAAGGATGAAAAACCCTTTTACCTCTACATTTTATCACTAACCATTCCTTGGGTGCCATGCTCACTCATCACGATGAGCAACACATGGAGCAAATGGTTTATTATATAAGTCATACTCTTTTAGATTATGAGACTCGATATAATCAGGCTAAAAAATTTTTTAGCCCTAGTCTTCATCACCACAAAACTTCACCACTACCTACTTAACCACAAAAATTTCATCTTTACCAACATTGACCCCATGCATTACATGTATGTTAAGCCTTATCAACACCAACGCATCACACATTGGCTCATTCTCCTTACAAACCTAGATCTAGAATTCATTCATCAAAATTATTAAGGGACAAACCATTGCAGATCAACTTGCAGATGCTCCTCTTTCTAGAAATCAATCTTCTAACTTTGATTTTCCTGATGAATCCATTATTACACTTTCCCTAGATGACATCATATATAAGATGACCTTATTCTTTGATGGATCTAAATGTCAACATGGGGAGGAGGTGTAGGGGTTATTCTCATTCCTCTTGATGGTGAGCCTATGCCTTTATCCTTCAAACTAGACTTTGACTGCACTAAAAACATCACCAAGTATGAGGAACACTGTCTTGGGTCTTCAAACTTCCATCTCCCTAGATGTTAAATCCATTAATATCTTTGTGATTCTCAACTGGTTGTAAACTAGGTCAATGGTCTATACTAGTGTCATAATGAAGTGCTTCAAAAGTATAAAAATCATGTCAACATGCTTTTAACTACCTTTGATCATTACAAACTTCAAACCACTCCATGATCCACTAACAAATTTATGGACACCATGGCTTGTTTTCTTCTCAAATACCTTCACCTTTAGACTCAAAAATATTTGTCATAATAAAAGGTTTCAGTCACCCTCTTATCTATTTCGAGATGTTAACTTTGTGGGAAGAATTGAAACCAACCCATGCGACATTTGGTATAAGCAATTTTCTTACTACCTTTCCCTTTCCATTCTTCCTTTGATCTTACTCTCAATGGACAATGAGCCTTCCTCAAAAGTGTCTCTCACTTATGTCATCATGGGGGTCTTCTCTACAAATGTGGCTTTGATGGTATCCTCCTATGATGCCTTACAAGTTCTAAAATCCCATACACCATTAAAGAAATCCATGATGGGATTTTGGTGGACATTTCAGTGGCCTCACCATTACTAAATGTATCCTTTTCCTTAGATACTACTAGCCAACCCTAAATCAAGAATGTTGTGACTATTTCAAATGTTGAAATGTCAACAACATGCTAATCTTCACCACACCCCTAGTCATGCCTTACAAGTCGCTAGAGACTTTTGGCCTTTTTCTCAATGGGGTTTGGATCTCATTAGAGAGATTAACCCTCATTCTTCTCAACATCATCAATGGATCATCACAACAATCAAATACTACACTAAATGGGTGGAATTCGTCCCTCTCATTTCTACCAAGGCCAAGAAAATATGTGAATTCATCAACCATCACATCATTTTTCACTTTGGTGTTCCTCACCGCCTCATCACTGACAATGGAAAACAATTCAAAAAAAGACCCTACAAAACTATGCGACACTTTCGATTTCAACTCATATTTTCTTCACCTTATTATCCTCAAAAAATGGTCAAGCCGAATCCACTAACAAAACTCTCAACAAAATTCTTATGAAAGTGGTTGATGATACTGGTAAGGATTGACACACACACATTCCTTTCACCTTATGGGCTTATCGCACTAGCATTTACACTTCAACCATTGCCACACCTTTTTCTTTGGTCTATGGTACAAGGTCATCTTACCTCTCAAATTCCAAATTCCATCTCTTTGTATCTCACTTAAATATATGCTCAATGATGATGACTTTCACCAAGAATTTTGGCGTAACTTGAGTTATTAGATGAACGTCATCTAAATCTCTAGACCACCTTCAAATCTATCAAAAATGTATCAAGCATGCCTATGAAAAATGTTCATGAACAAACCTTCAAGATCGAAAACCTTGTCCTAAAGGAAAATCAACATGTAACCAAAGATTGAGAAAAGTAAACGAGGAAAGTTTTCTCCTAATTGGCTTGGACCTTATATCGTCACTCATACCTATGGATCAAGAGCTTATCATTTATCTTCTCTTAAGGTAAACTTGAACCTAAGCCCCTTAATGCCTTACATCTTTGATCATTCTACTATTGAATAAATTACTACATCACTTTATGTCACTTATACTCATCCCTTGAGAGAACCTCTACCTTCCACCTACCTATTTTAAGGACCAATGACTAAACAAGAATTGTGTGATTATCCATCACCATTCAACCTTGTCTTCAATATGAGTACCATGGCTCTACTCATGGCATGATTCTCATGGATACTTTTCATCTTTTTCAGGATGGAATCCCATGGTCGTTCGTCACTTAAATCCTCTTTCATAGTAAATTTTTCATGTTATGGTTTTTCCTTCATAAAAGAGGCCTATACTCTTTATAGTCTTTTCCATGACCTAAAGTCCAAAAAAATAAAAAAAATATATATATGGGATACTAAAAATTCCACTCCTTGAGTCAAAATTCTTATAAATAGATGATTCCCTCAAAAGGACATCTATGTCTCTCTTTTCTACTATAAATAGACTGCTCCCTCGAAGGAAAACTATAAAAAGTTAGCCACTTATTGCATTTAGTCTATCCAAAAGAAGACTAATCTATACTTGTCAAAATCAATAACTATCTTGGAGCTTCCCGCATCAATCAACTTCATGAAGACCTCAAGGAGATATTCTATTTATCCCACATAGACTTCCTACATCAATTAGTCTATGAAAGAAAAAAGAAAAAAAAATTCAAGAAAAATAAAAACTTTTGGTCATGGACTTGCCTATTCTAGGTTTTGGGTATCTTGCAAAAGGGGCATGTTGTCCCACAACAAGGTTACACTAAACAAACCATTCCACCTTACCTTCTTTTATTTTCTTCTACCTATTCAAGGACATGTGCACACATGTGACACTTCATGATCATGCAACTTATTTCACCCTTGAACTTTTAATCATGCAATGCCTCTAGGGGCTTATGTTCATAAGCCTATCTTTGGTATGTCCATTATGGTCCTTTCCACTTATGGAGAATTTCATCTCTCTTCAGTTTTCCCCTTTTCTTACTTATTGATTCTTCAACATAGGACAAGGCCTTCGACATCTAATATTTGGGTTCTCTTCTTGTCTCATCTATACCTATCTCAATCACCTATACCAATCGTCTACCTTTGAGCATTCAAATCAAATAACATATTTAACTTACCCTACCTCATCAACTTAAACACATTCTACCTTACCAATCCTACCTTACCCAATCATCTTTACTAAAATCCTACCTAATTTACCTTATGCATTCTTACCTAACCCAATCTACCTTAACTACACCCAATAACTTACCTATAACCATATTATTCTTCCTATCCTATGGGAGAACTACATTGACTTGAGGCCCCTTTCACAAGGGCTATGTAGGCAACATTCTTAGGGCATGGGGACCTCTGCGGTTATCTCAAACCACTCTTTTCCCCCTCATCATTTCCCCATCAAAAAAAAACTTATTTAGTTAGTTTCCATCAAAAATAAGTTGAAAGGTAACCCAAAAACAAAATCATGTGTATCTAATTATACAAAAATAGAAATTAATTTGGAATCTTAGGCATATTTCTTAAATAAAATAAACATGCCTTTTTATATTGAGACCTGAAATTCCTAAGAATTAGTTCGTCACGGGTAACGATACTATTGCCAATTTAATCACTTCTATAAAAAAAACAGTTCGAGTAGCAACTACTATTATTACTGAGAACATTGCGAGGATCCTTCTACGAGAAGGTTTTCTAGAGGATGTTAGGGAACATCGAGAAGGTAAAAAATCTCTTTTGGTTTTAACTTCAAAATCTAGAGAAAGGAAGGAAAAGAGATATATAACCGCTCCAGAACGTATTAGCAAACCTGGTCTGAGAATCTATTCCCCTTTTAGGGAGATCCCTAAAGTTCTAGGTGGAATGGGAATCGTCATTCTTTCTACTTCCCAAGGAATTATGACTGATAGAGAAGCTCGACAAAAAAAAATAGGAGGTGAATTATTATGTATTTTATGGTAATTTGGAACGTATTCCAAAAAAACACATAACATAAGAATATACATAAAAATACACTAAAGAAGAGTACTTTTTTTTATCTAAAGTTTTAAAAAAAATAAACTTTATGGCTAGTAATTGAAGTTTATTATGCAAAGTTTTTTTGTTTAAAAACATTTATATTTCCATAACATCAATAAATTGGAAATTACGCCAAACCATGCCTACATATCTATTTTCCATCATAACAATATAATGAGAATCAAATCAAATACATCATCTATAGATGTCATCATCCATCTATACATCGAAATGCTGTATATAAATACACCGAATATATATAGATAATAATATAGTGTCTCAAAATCTCTCATATACATCTCACATCCTCAACATGCAGGCCGATATATATATCAAAAATAAAAAATAAATATCATCTTCATATCATATCTACAAGGTTTTGCACCTCTGTTTCTCTCTTCTATACCCTCATTGGTCGAGGTCTCGAGAATTGGTCACCTCTCCCCCGACCTATCTATGAGACCAATGGCTCTCTAGCTGCTAGAACTATGATTTAGTGAGTGGTCCTCGTACTAGCTTCCGGTTGCACTCTACACTTTCCATAAGCTACATATGGTATACCACTCTCTATCAATGGTCCCGATAATACCTAGCCTTTGACACTTTGCATCTTTGTAATCGCTGGTCGTGGATATAACCTAAGGGCCATCACTATAACTCCAACGTATGGACCTTGTCCTAGTAAAAGTGGCCCATGTCCACTGTACTAACAACCCCTATCATGCTTCTTGTAAAATTGGACCATGTCTCACTTTGCGGTGACCACGATTCTAATGAGCTTGTAATGTGGTAACTTGTTCTGTAAGGTAGTTACCTCTTCTTACAATCTTGCAACCTATCCCCATCCCCTTCCCTGCACTGTGCCCGTGATGCATTTAATTAATCCTATAAAGTGGTTACCTATGTATGTAACCCATTTACATGTGTCTACAATGTCACTATAACCTACCCTCCATCCCATGTCGGTGGCTACATGAGATCTTGAGCCTAAACTTGAGCCTCTGCAACTATGCCAATTGTCCTTATAACCTAGTCACTATCAATGAAGGGTGGCCACCTGTGCCTCTACTTGAGTAAGTTGTAACTTTAGGGAAGTCACTTTCCCTTAATCGTCCCTCTATACTATCACCATAGCTAAGTATGGTTGGCTTAGTTGTGGGAATGCTTCCTATAGCTAGGCTATCCACTAGTTCTTGTAACCATCATTCATGCCCACATCATCGTATTCCTATTGGTTACCTTCTCCTCCTACCCTTCAAGATCTTTGGATGTGGTGGATATAATGGTCTCTCCACATCATCTCTACAATACTGTGGAAATGGTGGAGGCACATCTTTGTAAAGCCCGACCTGCCATCTCACCTGATCAACTAGTATCATCTTGTGTTATCCAAACCTCTGTCCATGTATCCACCTCACCAAATATAACCCTCGTTAACTCCTCTTCCATGCCCCCATAGGAGGGAAAATCAACATAAGGATGTCATACAATATCTAGTGTATATAGGTCCTCTAGTATCTACTTGTAGTAAGTCACATTATGTGACATTACATTTTCTCAAGCATGCACTCCTATCTCGAACCATCTCCTAAAACCTTATCTTTAAACACCTCTATACCAATCTTTTCATGGTAGTCCAAGAGGATGCAGACACACTATGTGCTCATAGGCCCAACAATGAAGAAGATAAGTACAACATAACCCAAACTACCAAATCCTCCGATATGCCCATATCTCTCTATATAACTGAACCAGGTAGGTTGTTGCCCATGCAAAGCATACCCTCCCCTCAATCATATCCTCAAATACTCCCATCAATGCTCATGGAAATATCCCACCCTCTAAGTCTAGGGAGCACATAACAACCAACTACCACCATCATCAATACCCAATTTGGTCTCATGTGGGTGTGCGGCATACATATCCCCATAAATAATACTCACACTATGGTAAGACAAAGTGCCCATGGCCTCTCCAAACACCACACTATAGGATCAACCAACACCTTTGAATAAATATGATAGAGGGAATCTCAAACGATAAGTATCCTCAAAATCTTGTAAAAGTCATAAAAGTGATTTTCATCTCTCTAGTTGGTAAGTGGAATACATTGGTCATTAGGATCCCATCTGTTTATGAGAGTGACCATCAAGATGTGATCTCTGGTGATCTGTCTGTATCACCTAACTACTCCTAGTCCAATGGCCCTCATATGTTCCCACTCATCCTCGGTAATGTTGGGTCACATCTCGTACCAAAAGGGGTGATAGTCTACCCTCATGGTCAACTATTTCCTCTCCTACATCATCACCCATCAAACATGTTAATCATATACCATTGCCTACCTCAATTGACATTCTACCTTACCTTATTATTTATTCAACTGTACTTAACCTGAAATTCATTCTACCTAGCCTAAACATCTACATTTCCTCGGATTCATCTATTCCCCCTTTTTTACTTATTTGACCTATACCTTGATTTGTACCTACATCTTCCTATTTCTCCTCATTTACCCTTACCCATTTTTTCCTATCCTACTACCTTTACTCAACCTACTTACTTGATGTATATCTTGTTTAGCCTAATCATTTATAATTTCACTAATCCTTACTTTCCTCCCTTCACCTATTGACCTCATTACCTCATTCATTTTCCACCCAATCTTCTCTAACTTATTCCAAACTTTCCAATCTTTAACTACGCATTCATCTTACACCACCATACCTACCTACCTTAGCTCTAAACCTCTGCATTCATACCTAACATTTCCCTAGTTTACCCAATCATACCTCACTAAGTCCTAAATCACCATTCCCTATCTTTTTGTCTTCCCAAACTATCTTTTTCAACACTTACACTTTTTACATTGATCGACATCGGTCCTCCCGATCGATATCGGTCTCCATTCAACCCCAATGATGCCGGTAGGGCCTACCAATGTTGGCCGATAACTAACGATGTCGGGCCACTGGTTTGGCCCTAGGGCTAAACACCGACGCCCCAAATTTGAAAATTAAATTAAAATACCTAAATTATCTACCCAAACCACCCCAAATTCATTCTACATTCATTTACCACCTAATTAGACTAAATTTCACCCTCCCCATACCCCATTACACCCAAATTTAACCAACATTTCAATTCATTTTAAAAATTGAATTCTTTATTTTTCTACCTTAGTTTTCACAAAAACACTAAGGGAGCTCAATTCCTACCTCTACATGATGCCACCTCCATGGTGGGATCTCCAGAATGGGAATTTGACCTCTACCGACACCCTCTCCTACCTCTACCATGTCTCACTCAATCCCATCACTGTCAACCAATCAATGCTTTAGATATCCTAAGCCTGTAATCTCCACTCCTATCAACTACTAAAAGGTCACCAACACATCCTTTTGACTTCTCCTTTTCATCTTTCTTTTCTAACCACTCTCTCTTGTTGTTTTATAAATTTGGAAAGGCTCAAATGAGTCATTTTCATGCATATTTTTTCTTTTTAACCCAATTTTCACCTAATCGACGCGTCTTTCTCGCTCCCTAAGCAACTAGAATCGGTTACCACGACCGACATTTGTTCACCCTCAACCAAGTATCAATCAACCCGCCATACCCACTTATACTTAATTTGCCAAAACATTTGATGGAAGAGGCCATTTTCTTATAACCACATCCCTACCCCATCCGTACAGGCTCACCTAGAAGCCTTATAACCTAACCCCGACCTTCGTGTACTTTAGAGCATATTTTTCTTATACCTCTTCCTTACCTACAACCTTACCTATTTACCCACACTAACCTCACCTATTTGATACTCGAATTTACCTACTTGTTATACCTTGCGATGACGTTACTCATGTTCTTTAGCCTACCAACCTTTCCTTTCTTGATGTCATCATGTTTATATTGACTAGTCAAAACATTTTGGTTATTTGGAACCCACCTAATCCTCATTATTTCAAGAACGTATCCTATACCTTGGATACCTGACCACAAAAACCTTTTTGGATAAACCTATCGACCTTTGATGATGTAGAGTTTGTGAGCTCTTCAACCTAGTGCCTTGTCACATTCTATACATGTGTGTGCATTTGAATGCCCCCACCTATTACCCATACCGATATTACCATTTCCTATACCCACACCTTACCTCATTTTTCACCACTTACCACTTTATCAAACCCATCACCGATTCTTTCAGTCTTACTTCATCAGATCCTGGTTTGAGGGGGTTCACTTCCACCCATACCTTGGGCAATCTCATCTTTACCATTACTTGGGGATACCTCATCTCTACCCTTACTCGAGGATACCACCTCTTATTTTTGTCATCATCACTTATCAATACAAGCTATGCCACAAAAAGGGGAAAATGTAGACACCAAAATTGGGTCACAATCCTCTAAACCCCCTTCAATTAATTAATTCAATACTACCCCATCACCATGCCCACTTGCACACATTTTAATTAATTTAATTACCCATAGTTAAATTAATCCTCACCCCACCTCACAATTAATTTAATTACCTTAATTAAACTAATTTCCACCTCACCTAGCCACCTCATCTTTCCACCTCACCCTAGACCTATTCCAAGCTCATTAATTAGCCTAGACCAAGTCCCCACTCTCCCTAACCAACTAGGACTTATTCCAACCCTAATCTTAATGGCCTATTATCCCTCTAACTACTCTCTCACTCCATTTAGCACCATTCCAAACTTGTGACCCGAAACCAAAATCTCAATCACGCCAAATTTAGGAAGAATCGGGTTATTTTTAGCAAATATGACCTTTTATCCCTAATTAATGTTAGTTATCTCTTAGCTGGTGTTGGTTACCTAATCATCATCGATTTCCCTAAATAATATTTACAAATTCTTTATTCTAGTTCTGAATTTTGTTTTCTAGCTCTTGCGACCTTACATCCTAACTCTCGAGTTTACCAGTGATCTTATGACATACTAGATACCTTTACAATGTTCGGACTCTACACCATTCATCAACAATTTGATCTAGAGCTCTAGTACACTCACATGGAAGCACCGAGTCCTCCTCCTGCTGCTGCATTCTTTCTATACCACCTTATTTTGCAACCATCCCCACCTCCTTATCTCCATTTTACAAGTAAGTACATTCCTCCTTTGTCATTTTTTTGATAGATTAGTTGTTTTATTAGTTATCTATCATATTACATCCTCTACCCTACCTAGATTTCTCCCTGTAACAGCTTCCATCCAACCATTTTCCCAAAAATCCTTCACACCTTTCCCAAACCCTCATCTTATCACCTCTGAGTCTTTCTAAAAATCCCACGACTTCATCCAAGCCTTCCCAACTCTCTGTTTAATCACATAGAACTCCCATGAACCTATTTTTAACATTTCTACCTATTTTTCCCTACCAAAATTGGTCACCCAATCGGCGCGTCGGTCACTTACCAAGATTCGACATTAATCACCTAACCGATACCAGTCTTTATGACTGGTAATATTTCCCAAACCAGCAAGTTTATAATTATTTGCCAACAGCCCGAATCTAACAAAAACTTACCCAGCACCTCCTTAACATCCTCTGTCACACCCACAGACCTTCGACTACCCACTACCCTCTTTGGATTTAGTCTTGCATGCATTTATTAGACTAGATTTTATTTACTCTGTTTGTGTAGGATACCTAAACTATACAATTAAAGTAGATATATTTATTTCATGTTCTTATCAGCACTTACATTTTTTTAAAAGTGGATTGAAAACCTTCTTGTAAGCCTCTCAATTTCTGCATCTATCTTTTGCTAGGAAGTCCACCAATAATTAGTTTTAATTCTATTTTGTGGTCTTGTGTTCTATTTCAGGTAATTCCTCCTAGCCAAAGGGAAGATCTCTACAATCATCTTAGACAACATTCTACATGTACGCAACACCTTCTTCGACTATCATCAATATTATTCCTCACCCTTACCTATTATTTGTTTTATCTCTACTTTGCGGTGAAACAAAGAGTGTTGGTTTTTGGCATGGTCTTCGGTAGGCCTACATTATGTTTTGATTATTGTGCATGGTCTAAATGTATTTACATTGTTGGTGCATTATTGAGGAACTAATATTAGTGAAATTAATGGTTGAATATGTTGCGTGTATCATGGTTACTATGAATATGTTTCTATACCTTTCTTTCTCACTATTGGATTAAGTCGAACAATTTATTTGATTCTAACTCTCACCGGTATAAGCTGTCATAATATGTTCTTTACAGTTCAATAAGTGACTATGAACATATATTTTATCAATCTTATTTGATGAGGTATGTGGACCATGCATATGTTTTTACCGTTCCTTACCCTAAGTTTGGATGGTCTCAATTTGATAGGCCAATTATAATTCTTATGCTAGGAAATCTAACCCTCAAGTAGAATCTAAATAATAGTGGAATTTGTATGATTAATATGCTAACATAAAGGTGTGTGAACTTAGAGTAAGCATATGATATAATTCAAACCACCATAGATAATGGATTTATAAAGCTTGGTCATTATGTTTTAAGGCTAAAGCTATGTTGTGGTAATAGATTCTTAATGTTATAAGGATATGTTAGAAAGGCGACCTAACCTTATATTAAACTAAGGTTGATGTTTGAAGTTATTAAGGCTTAGTTCTATATTTATAAATCTTGGGCATGATTTTTGATGGGCCTAAACATATACTAAACTATAGTTTATGTTTTGAATTAACGTAGGCCTATTTGATGAAGGGGTGAGTTGGCACCCACTCCCTTCATAGCATGTACTGACTGTGACATTTATTTGGTGCATTTATCAAACACCACCAACCACCCTTTGGGGAAGAGGAATTTGATGGATGTCTAGTTATTGAGATGGTTAACTCCACTTAGTGATCTATTTGGAAATGAAATAGGCATTGCTAAATTCAAATGATGACAAGTCAGTGGTGGAAAATATGGAGGGAACTATGGTTTTCCTCTCATTTAATGACTCTCTTAAAGTTTGATCCACCACCTTAGGGAAACCACGAGGTGGTTTTGGGTAAAATATGGTTGTTTCTCAGTTATTGTTGTTTTGGGATAATGTGGGGAGATGATGATGAGATCTGCGTGTTTAATGACATTCCTATTATTTTTCCCTACGTCGATTCCTTGACCTGTTGCATGTATTCTATAACTATGAGTTGATAAAAATTGGGAAAGCATTAATATCTATCTCATTAAATAAAATGAAGAATGCTGGAGGTTTTTTATTTTCTGTGGATTCAATTTTTGATCTATGGTTACAAAGTGAGCTTGGAAAAAGGAAATGAGAAGATGAAGGGGGCTATCAATTTTAGGCATGATGATCTCTCTCTCTCTCTTAATGGCTTAGTCCATTTATTATTTTCATAAATCAAATCTCCGCACTGCTGGTTTTGTGGAAAAGGGGTTGTTAGTAATTATTTATCTTAAGTTATTATCATTTTTGGTTTCATTATCTTTTTTTGGGATGGGATGAAACCTATGGATAGTTTCAAATATTAGAATGACAATTTTTTTCTATTTGTAAAATATGAATGTATAACTGGTTACTGAGTTCTTGTTAGTGATGTTATGGTGGCACCAAGAAACTTAGACTCTCTACGCTTACTATTTTTACCGATATTTTGTTACGTATTTGATATATCTGAGATTATATTTTTATAAAAGAATACCCATAAGACATGGGTGTAGAATGATATATATTCATATAAATTTAAATCTAATCCTTAGATTCAAGTGTAGGTATTTTGTATACTATCATTTTATTTCATTATTTGGTTTATGTGGGACTGAAATCATTTAAAAAATTTACCATGTTTACTATGGCTTCCATTTATGATATTTTATATGGAAAAAGATTAATGGCTTTTGTGTGTACATAGTTATTTATATGACTTGTATTTTATAAAGGAAATACCTGTAAGAATATGGGTATTGTTTTTTATGTATATGTAAACCTTCATCGAATCCTTATATTGGGATTTGTTATTTTGGGGTTTCATTCTTGAAATATCATATTCCTTTTCAATTCCACCAAAGCTAAAATCTCAATTATTTTTAGGAAATTCTACAGTCATAATAATTGACCCTTTTCTCCCTTTACCCTTTAGGGGTTGGTTTTAACCCAAGTGTTATCTCGATATCAATATTGGATTCATGGGTGAATTTGTGAGCTCTTTATATTTGTTTTTGAGTCTTTGTTTAGTACAAATAGTTCCGAGACAATCCATGGGTGTCTATTAAATATAATGATGCGTAAGTGACATGAATTCACAACTATAGATATTGTATCATTTCAATTTTTTTGGGCTCTCAAAATATAATGCTTAATCAGTGTGAGAACCCTCCTTAACAGCTTATATATATATGGGTTAATTTGGTATCTTATCGGATGTATGCTTGGTTTTGTTTGAGTTGAAATCATTGAGAAGACGTTTCTATATTGTCTTGGGTTATCTTCTTGGTAGTTGGTTGTTCGATATATTATAATGTGGAATGGGCTTGGGACCATTGTTGACTTAAGATAAAGGGAAATTTTATCTTAAATTTATCAAACCTATACCTGTACTCATGGCTTGTATGCATGTTTGTTCTTGAATATCATGATTAATAGCTAAATCTACCATACTACTGCTAATACAGGTAATGATTGTGATGATGATAATTATATACTTTGATGACTAGTAGTTGATTTCACTTAGGAAATAATGATTCCCTTAGTTAGAATACATCTATAGATATCAACACAAGGTACCGATAATAATATAAAATATATATTTATCATTTGGAAGATATATATATATATATATATAATAATTGAGTTGATAGTTTATTTGATACTAGTTTATGTTAATGAAGGAATAATGTTGAGAATGAGGTCGATGTGGATCTACTTTATATCATTGTTCTAACTTCATGATCCTTCCCTTAGGGCATTGGTTAAAGTAATGTGCATACATAAATTGGATTGTAATGAATTAATTTGTTAGATGGTTTCTTAATTCTATTTAATGCAACATTTCATTTATGTAAATACTAAATGGAATACACTATTAAGGTAGAAATATATCGTATCATGCCATTTCTTTCGAATCGGATGTTCTAATATTTTGTAGATGGAGTACTATTATTCTACAAGGAAAATGATGTTGAAATAAATTAGTTGTTCAATTTGATTGATTAAAGTTGCATTGTGTCACATAGCGAAATTGTAATTGAGCGAAATATCATTGTACTATTTAATTGATTGAGAGGCTAAATTAGCCCATTGTGTTAATATTTGTTTCATAAATGAAATAAAGGAAGATGTATTCATCTATTAATTGAGTCTTGATTGCATCAGAAATTTAAATTAAATGTTTCTTCATCCTATTCAAATGAATTATTAGAGACTTATGTGGATTAATATAGTACACTAGTAAATGAATAAATATAATGTATTAAAATAATAATACATGCATGTTGCACTATTGGTGGTTTTATTGGATTTTGAATATAATGATGTGTTTGTATTTAAATAAAGTTCATAAAATATAAATGAAAGATGTGAAATTGAAGTTACATGTGATTTATTTATATGAATATGGTTTGATGTTTAATAATTGGAATTGATCCTAATAAGTATAATTCTAAAATTAATACATTATAAATGTTTATGGATCAAATATGATTTGTAGTATTAGTGTAGTAGGATGATTTAAGTTTCAGAACTAGTAAATATAATGATCATGTGGAATGACTCTAAACATGTGATTGATATTCATGAATCCCTCATTTAGATCCTTAGGTACAAATTCTATCGTAATGAAAATATCACTGAAATATGGTTATTGACCCATCATAATACTTTTCTAATCTAATGAAATAAGTAAGACATTTCTAATGCATGGGCCATGACAGACCAACTTTGGATGGATTCTATAGAGTGGGCTTCATCGAATGATGTATGTCATTATTTTAATATGACCATACAAAGCAGGTATCCCATGTTTCCTTGGAATCCATTTATTACATATGTCATAATCTACAAGAATTTGAGTTATGCTAAGTTGTGAAAGTTATTTTATTGTCAAATGAATACCTCGGTACTAACTTATGTTGACTACGGGGGAGAAATAGATTACATGAAGATGAAAGTCATTGTGTGAACTCTTATTATCCCATAGGAACCCTAAGTTTACATAGATGTGTCCAACATACATGATGAACACGTTTACACCTTTTTATAACTTGGAATTAAATTAATTTTAATTAACTAATTCAATTTTTAGATAAAAAATTAATTAAACATGTGCATATGCATGGGACAACTAGATCCTACTCAATCCCCCATTAAGTACTCTTTCGAGTCAGTATACTTAGTATACTTGTTAGTTCCCTTCTCAACATTGATTTTCAAGTGTTTTTTCAAAGTTTCTACCTGGGGTTCATTCAATCAAATCCCATCCAACATCACACACTTAGTTAGAACTAGGTGAACCTGAAAGTGTACTACCATACACTACTTCGGCCAAAGTTTATGAGTCATGCATTGCATGCTCTATTTCTAGACTACAAAAAGTATCTGAAACATGTCCCATCACCATGTCACTTGGTTCTGTTATCAGAATTGAATCAGTTAATTAAAATTAATTTAATTCCAAGTTATACAAAGGTGCAAACTTGTTCACCCTGTATGTTGGACACGTCTGTGCCAACTTAGGTTTCCTATGGGATAGAAAGAGTTCACACAATGACTTGTGTCATCACATAATCTATTTCTCCCCCATAGCCAACATAATTTGGTACCGAGGTATTCATTCAACAGGACAACAACCTTCACAACTTAGCATAACTCTAATTCTTGCATATTACAACATATTTAATAAATGGAGCCCGAGGGAAAAATTGGGATACCTGTTGTATGGAAGTATTCAAATAATGACATGCATCATTTGATGAATCCCACTCTACAATAGCCATCCAAAGTTTTCCTTCCATGACCCATGCATTATAAATGTCGTACTTATTTCATTAGATTGGAAAAGTATTATGACAAAGTTAATTCCCATATTTCAACGTTGATATTCTCATTATGATAGAATCCATACGTAAAGATCTAAAAGAGGTATTCACATATCAATTACATGTTTAGATTCATTCCACATGATAATTATATTTACTAGATGTAAACTTAAATCATCCTACTACATTAATATTTCATATCATATTTAATTTGTCTACATTTGTAATGTATTAAGTTTAGAATTATACTTATTAGGATTGATTATAATTATTAAAAAACAAACCATATTCATATAAATCAATTATATGTAACTTCACTTTCACATATTTCATTTAGATTTTATGTAGTTTATTTAAATACAAACACGAGAGTATATTCTTAATCCAATAAAACCACCAATAGTGCAACATGCATGTATTATTCTTTTAATACATCATATTTATCTAGTCATTAATGTACTATGTTAATCCACATAAGTTTCCAACCATTCATTTAATTAGGATTAAGAAACATCCCACATAAATTTTTGATTCAATCAATACTCAATTAATAAATGAATACATCTTCCTTTATTTCATTTCCAAACAGATATTAACAAAATGGGATAATTTATCCTCTCCATAAATTAAAAAGTACAATGATATTTCACACGATTACAATTTTACTATGGGACACAATGCAACTTTAATCTATAAAATTGAACAACTAATTTATTTAAACATCATTTTCCTCGTAGACTTAAAGCACTCCATATATAAAAGTTTAGCAACATTCGGTTCAAAAGAACTGGCATGATAAGATCTATTTCCCCTTTAATATTTTAGGCCGCTTAGTATTTACGTAAATGAAATTCTACATTAAATAGAACCAAGAAATGATCTAACAAATTAATTTATTACAATCCAATTTATCTACGCAGATTACTCCAACCAATGCCTTAAGGGTAGGATCACGAAGTCGAACAATGATATAAAATATAACCATAGAGAACCCATTCTCAACATTCTTCCTTTATAAACATAAACCAATAGTAAATCAACTATCAACTATAATATATATATATATATATATATTCCAAATGATAATTATATATTTTATATTATTATCTGGTACCTTATGTTGATATATATAGATGTATTCTAACTAAGGGAATCCTTATTTCCTAAGATAAATCAAGTTCCAGTCTATCAAAGTATATAATTATCATCAACACAATCATTACCCTGTCTTACCTAGATTATGGCATACTTAGCTATTAATCATGTTATTTAGTAACAAGCATGCATAAAAGCCATGAGTATAGATATAGGTTTCATAAATTTAAGATAAATTTTCCCTTTACCTTAATTTGATAATGTTCCCAAGCCCATTCCACATTATAATATATCGAACACCCAACTTCCAAGAAGATAACTCAAGATAATATAAAACGTATGCTCAATTATTTCAACTCAAGTGAAACCAGTGCATACATCCCACCAAATACCAATCAATCCATAGACATATAGTTGTTAAGGGGAGGTTATCACAAAGTTAAGAATTATAACTTGAGAGCCTATCAAAAGTCAAACGCGATATAGTGTCTATAGTTATGACTTCATGTCACTTACAAATCATTCTATTTAACGAAACCCATGCATTGTCTCAATGAACTATTTATACTAAAAAGTGACTCAAAAACAAATAGAAAGAGGTCATAGATTCACCCAAGAATCCAACATTGATATCAGATAATAGTTGGGTCAAAAACCAACCCCTAGAGGAAGAAAATGGTTGATTATTATGACATGTAGAGTGTTGCAAAAATAATCGAGAGTTGACCTCTTTGGGCGAATTGACAAGGAAGATGATATTTCAGAATGAAACCCCAAACTAATCAATCCTAACTGGAGATTCGATGAAGGTTTGCATATACATAAAAAATGATACCCATATTATTCTGGTTATTTCCTTTATAAAATACAAGCCACAAAAATAACTATGTACATACAGAAGTCATTAATCTTTATCCCATAGAAAATATCACAAATGACAACTATACTAAATAAGATAAATTTTCCCATATATTTCACTCACACGAAACCAAATAATGAAAAAAAATGATTGTATATAGAATACCCACACTCAAATATAAGGATTCAATTTACATGTATATGAATATATATCATTCTACACCCATGTCTTCAGGGTATTATTTTATAAAAATATAATCTCGTATATATCAAATACATAAAAAAATATCTATAAAAAAGTAACTATAGAGAGTATAAGTTTACTTGTGCCACCATAACATCACCAACAAGAAATCGTAACCAGATTATACATTCATCTTTTACAAAAAAAACAAACAACAATCATTCTAATCTCTGCCAACTATCAATGGGTTCCATGTCATCCCACAAACAAATAATGAAACTAAGAATGATAATGACCAAAGAAAAAAATAATTACTAACAACCCCTTTCCATAAAACTAAAAGTGCTTGAGATTTATTTATGAAAATAATAAATGGAGTAAGCCATTGAGAGAGAGAGAGAGAGAGCTCATCGTGCCTGAAATAGATATCCCCCTTCTTATTCTCCTTTCTCCTTTTATTTTCAATCTCACTTTGCAACCACAGAACAAAAATCTAATCCACAGAAAAAGCAAAAACATCTAGCATTCTTCATTTTATTTAATGAGACAGATATTAATGCTTTCCCAAATTTTCTCAACTTACAGTTACATAATACATGTAATAGTTCAAGGAGTCGATAGATGGAAAAATAATAGGAATGCCATTAAACATGCAGAGCTTGACAACATCTCCCCAAAATAGCTCAAAATAAAAATAACCTAGAAGCAACCATATTTTCCCCAAAACCACCTCATGGTTTCCCTAGGGTGGTGGAGCAAACTTCAAGAGAGTTATTACAGGATAGGATAACCACATTTCCCTCCACATTTCTGCAACCAAATTTTCCTCATTTGAATTTAGCAATTTCTATTTCCTTTCCAAAAGATCACTTAGTCAAGTTTATCATCGATAACTAGACCTCCATCAAATTCATATTCCCCAAAGGGCGGTTGGTGGTGTTTGATAAATGCATTGAATAAATGGTATAGTCAGTACATGTTACAAAGGGAGTGGATGCCAACTCACCCCTTCTTCAAATAGGTCTAGGTTGATTTGAAACATAGACTATAGTTTAGTAAATGTTTAGGCCCATCAAACATCATGCCCAAGCTTTATAAATATAGGCCTAAGCCTTAATAACTTCAAACATCAACCTTAGTTTAATATAAGGTTAGGTCCCCTTTTAACATAGCCTTAGAACATTAAGAATTGATTATCACAACATAGCTTTATCCTTAAAACATAATGACCAAGATTTATAAATCCATTATCTATGGTGGTTTGAATTATATTATATGCTTACTCTAAGTTCATACACCTTTATGTTAGCATATTAATCATACAAATTCCACTATTATTTAGATTCTTCTTCAGGGTTAAATTGCCCAAGATATGAAGTCCAATTTTCCTATCAAATTGAGACCATCCAAACTTAGGGTAAGAAATAGTAGAAACATATGCATGGTCCACATACCTTATCAAAGAATCTGATATAATATATGTTCACATTCACTTATTGAATCTGTAAAGAACATATTGCAACACTTATACCGTGAGATTTAAAATCAATGAAATTGTTCGGCTTAATCCAAAAGTGAGAAAAAAAGTATAGAAATAGATTCATAATAACCATGATACACAAACAAAATTCAACCATTGAGTGCACTAATATTACAGCCTCAAGCATGCAACAACAATGTCAATATGTTTATACCATGCACAATAATCAAACAAAATGTAGGCCTCTTGAAGAACATGTCAAAAACCAACACTCATATCACCACTAAATAATAAGACAGCGGTGGTGTTACATACCTCCCCCTTAAAAGCATCATCATCTTGATGATTCATTCCAACATAAAAAATTAAACAAACCATAAAATAAGATACTCATTCAATCACAAATAATCAAAATCAATATAGTTGAAACTTGCAAAGTTCAAGTTTTCATAATTTCAAAACAACATTATGTTGGTTGTAACCAACACTTTTTACAAGTTTTTGCTTGAAACAACAAAATTAAAAGTAGTTTTCCAATCAAATAAATCATAAAGTATCATAAATTCATTAAAACTATATGTTTTTATGCTAAAACATATGCGGAAAAGTAGTTTTTATGTTTTCCATATTTTCCCAAGTTGTACTTTTTTATTAAATTGGTCCCATTAGACCTTGCATTGATTAATGTCTCTATTTCACAAGTGTAGTTTGCATTTTCCAGCACCCTTATGGGTTCAACCAAGATGACCCCCGGGTCTTTTCTTGTAAATAATTCCAATTTAGCACATGTGATAAATCTAAAACATAATTTTTAAGCAACGAAACATGAAAAAATCATGCATATTAGCAAATATAGGGGCAACACTAATAGATAAGACATAGGCATGATCACATCAATGATTTCAAAAGTTCCAATGTAATAAGGTGAAAGCTTGACTGATTTTCCAAAATAAATAGAACTCTTTTTGGCTTTGACCCTTAAAATACTTTGTCTCTAATTTCAAATTTCCTATCAACTCTTTTCAAATATGAGTAAATCTTTTGCATATCATAGCTTCTTTTAATTATTCCCTAATTTGTTTTACTTGTTCCATTTCAGTAATTATTTTAGGTCCCATTACCTCTTTTTCTTCTACACTTTCCCAACTAACATGTGTTCTACACTTTTGTCCATACAAAGCTTCAAAAGGTTTAATTTTCAGAGAGGAATGGTAGGTATTGTTGTATGCAAATTCAACCAAAGGAAGGTATTATTCCCACTTGTACTATTTATCCATGTAGTACATCCTAAGCATGTCTTCCATAATCTGATTTACTCTTTTAGTCTGTCCATCTATTTCTAGATGGTATGTTGAACTAAAATTCAATTTTGTTCCTAAGGATGAATTTAAAGTTTTCCAAAATTTTGAAGTCATTCTTGGCTCTTGATATGAAATTATTAGCTCATGTACACCATGCAATATAAATATTTCATGCACAAATATTTTTTCAAGAATAGGGGATTCATCTTTCAGATTTCCAAGAATAAACCAAGATAATTTTTTCAAATTTTCAACTACAGCCAAAATGACATCATGTTAATTTTTAGACATTGGTAGGCCCTGAAGAAAATCCATTCTTATCACTTGCCATTTATACTACGGAATGTTGTGAGGGTAAAACATTCCATCTATGTGAATATGTTCATCCTATACACACCGACATTCCAAGCAATGAGAAACATAATAAATTGTGTCCTTTTTCATCCCTTTCCAAAAATATTGTTGTTTTACATCAGAAAACATTTTAGTCACTCCAAGATGTCCAATAAGGAGCATTGTGAAATTCAGTTATCACTTTCTTCCTTAATTAATTTTCCAAGGGTACATAAACTTGATTTTCATACCTTAGGATTCCTTCGTCATCAATATGAATCCTTTGTATCTCTTATCATTGGAATCTGTAGCAAGCACTTTGACTTGCTAATAATAGGAATATGTTATCATTGCTTTCTTTACCTCATCTTTGAATTGGGTTCTCAAAGTAACAAGGGCATAAATGTGCTTCCTATGACTTAGCACATCTGTCACTCGGTTTATTTACCTTTTATATAGCTGATATAAAAATCATATTGAGACAAAAATTATAACCATATTCATTATCTAGCATTCAATTTTGGTTGCATGAAGATGTATTTCAGCCCAAGATGGTTTATTTTCAGTTCAAAGGGCTTCCCTAAAAGATAATGTCTCCACACTTGCAAAGCGTGTACAATGGCAGCAAGCTCCAAGTCATGGGGAGCATAGTTTAGATCATATACTTTGATTTTCTACCCTCATATGTGATCACATGATCATTTTACAACAAAATACCCCCTATCCCTCACTGAAGGCATCCGTTACAACTATGAAGTTCCCATTAGGTCTGAAGCTCATTAAAATAGGTGTTGTAGTTAGTTTCTCTTTCATCATTTTAAATGCAATCTCGCATTTATCATTCCAAAAAAACTTCTTATCCTTTGTATGCATCGAAGTGATTGGGTCTACAACCTTTAAGAAATATTTTACAAATTTCCACTAGTATCTAGCTAGTCACATGAAGCTTTTGACTTCATGCACATTTTTAGGATCTAGCCAATCAATTATGGCTGCAAATATTTGATGGATCCACAAAAAATCCATCTTTTTTATTACATGTCTTAAGTATTGTACCTCATTCTCATAAAATGAACATTTTGAAAACTTTCCATAAATTTTTTTTTCTTAATACCTCAAGTACAATCCTTAGATGTTCATTATGCTCTTCAACACTTTTTGAATAAATGAGAATATCATCTAAGAATACAAGAACAAATTTTTCCAAGTATTCTTGAAAGATATTGTTCATTAAATTCATAAAAGCAATAGGAGCATTAGTTAAACCAAAAGGTAATACAATGAACTCATAGTGCCCATATCTCATCCTAAAGGAAATTTTATGTATGTCTTATTATTTTATTCATAGCTGATGGTACCTAGACCGTAGATCGATCTTAGAGTAAACCGATGCACCATGCATCTGGTCAAATAGATCATCAATCCTTGGAAGAGGGTACCTATTTTTGATTATTGCTTTGTTGAGCATTCTATAGTCAATACATAATTTGAGTGTTCCATATTTCTTTTTAACAAAAATAACCGGTGCTCCCCAAGGTGAGACACTCAGTCTTATCAATCCTTTTGATAAAATTTCATGCAATTGTGCCTTAAGTTCAACAAGTTCAGTAGTAGTCATTCTATAAGGATCCTTAGAGATTGGTTCGGTTCCAGGTTTGATGTAAATAGTGAAGTCAAATTCTCTTTTGGGAAGAAGACCGAGTAGTTCTTCTAGAAATACATCACTATATTCATGTAGAAATGGGTGATCTTCTATAGAAATATTACTCTTTCAGAAATTTTTACAACAAAGAACATGTAACCTTTATTTTTAGCCTTTTTGAGTGCATGGCTGAAATTTGTCTAACTAATTTTTTTTTACTCCCTATATTTTTGTTGTTTTCTATAGATCATCTAAGCATATGATTCATTTTTCATAACATTCTATGTTTTATTTATGTTGGGCTAGCCATTTCACACCTATAATTATGTCATACAAGCCTAAAGATGTTACGTATAAGTCTATTTCAATAGTGAAACTTGCCATCTCCAATGTTGTGCCAAACAAGCATTGGTCAACTATGTAAACAACATTATTTCCATATTGGACAGTCCATGAGTTTTTCATATATCCATCCTTTATTTTAAATTTAGATGATAACTTACTAGAAATGAAACATTCAATTAGCACCAAGATGTCGAATAAGATAGTTACATGTAGTCCAAATAACTTACGACACTTCAATAGGTGTTGTTTGTTTTTCATCTTATTTATCGGTATTGCAATGTGTATTTTATGCTATTTATTACCATACTTCTTTTGAGGACAATTGTTTTCATAATGGTTTATTCTACAAATATAACAGCCCCCAACAGGTCCTTTCTTTTAAGTTTTACTTTCTGCACTCACTATATTATTCTATCCATTCTTCTTATTGTTTGCAACATTTTTGAATGTTTTATTACCATTTCCAGTTCGGTTCTTATTACCAAATTATTTCCATCCCACCTTTTTCAGTGCTAAGGATGAAGGTGACTTCAAAAATTCTTACTTTTTTCATCCTTATGAGTATAAATTTACTTTTGTTTTTGTTCCCAGGTCTTATTGCCTTTTCAAAGATAGACTCCATATTTACTTGGTATGTGAACATCAACTTCACCCCCTATGGAAGGATTCAATCCCATGATGAACTTCCAAATACGTAATTTCTCATCATTTTGATATTGGGGAACATACTTTAGAAGTTTGGTGAAATTCTCCCAATATTCTGTCACTGTCTTCCTTCCTTGAGTTAATGTCTAAACTCAAATATTTTGATCATAATATAGTGTGTTACAACCAACGTTGTCAAAAACATATCTTAAACTGATCCCAAGTCATATTTTCCTCATCAATACTTAGTTCTACCTTATGGTTGTCCCACTAAGAGGACACTTCTTTGGATAGTTGATAAGCTCCCCAAGTAGCTTTTGTTTCTTCCAAGAAGTTTTGAATGGTGAAATACTTCTCCATTTCATTGAGCCAATTCTTAGCTCCATATCCTAAGGTAGTTCTGTCATACTTGGGTGGCTGATCCTCTTAATATAATTTAAAAGTTCAGCTACCAAACAAGCCCTCTTATTCTCAGGTGGATTTGCAGCGTTTTAGTTTGCTTTAATATTGTTATTCCTAACATTTGGATCTGTGATAGTATTGTTATTAGCATTTAGATGATCCCGAGATGGTTTACTTCCATCACTATCATTACCATCATTATTTCCCATAACTTGTTATTCTAAAACAACAATTGGGTTCCAGGTATCCTTAATAACAACAAGAATCTCATTCAACTTATGCTTTGTGGCTGCATCGCCACTTGCAGGTTGGTTATTCACAATGTTTCCTCTTGTTCTAACCATGTTTTCTATTATACAATAAATTAGTTGTTAGTTAGTGTAGGGACTCAATAGGTCCAAGTGTTGTAACCTTCAACTCTGATACCAAAATATAACATCCACTTTCTAACATCATAACTTGTGGGAAATTTTTTTTATTCCCAATTTTTTTTTAGTTTGTTATGTTTTTGGAGCCTATTTTCATGTTAGAGTGTGGTACACATTCTATGTGTTACACTCGGGTATATTTACGGTGGTCCCACTCACCGGTGAGCAGGTCAAGGGGGGTTCGGGGTGAAGCCCCCCTAATTGATGGGGTTTAGGGGGCGAAGCCCCCAAAGCAAATTTTCATGGGTGGTTTATTAACCCATGGGTAATGGGTAACCGTTATGGGCTATTTTTGGGCCCATGGTTTTTTCGGTACCCATTGTTTTGATACCCACAGTATTTTTCCCATGGTTTTGATACCCATGGTTTTTTCCCATGGTTTTGATACCCACAGTTTTGTATCAAAATTCTGAAGTAATTGTCTATTTATATGGTCTTATGCATATGATACATATACAAGCAAATCAATTGTAGATGTGCTTTGAATTTAGGTTTGAATTCTCAGAGAGTTTGTTGAGCATAGCTCCAAACGGATCTGTATATTGTATTGAGAGATTAGAGGCTTGTAATAAATCGCAAAGTGATTCTTCATGTATGTAGCCCAAATTGGGTGAACCACGTTAAATATTGTCTCTCTATGTTGTGTTATTTATTCTGTACCTTTATTTGAGATCTGTAATATTTTCTGCATATTAGTTTCTACTGTTGCGATTTTGTAAGGGATTATTCCACATATTTTATCTCTTACTTCCTAACAATTGGTATCAGAACTTGGTTTTGGTTTGCTGAAGTGTTGAATCATAGGGAAAGTTTTATCTTGAGTGGGAGCTATGGTAGATGATGGAAGATCTAGGGTTGATAAATTCAACATGTAGAATTTCAGTCTTTGGAAGATGCAGATGGAAGATTACCTTTATCAGAAGGATATTTATACTCTGTTATCTAAGAAGGTGAACAAACCCTTGAGCATGATAGATGTGGAATGGTATTTTTTGGATTGGAAGGCACTTGGAACGATCCAGATATGTCTTGCATCTTCGGTGTTATTTAATTTTTCAAAGGAAAAGACTACAAAAGATCTAATGGATGCATTAGGGAAGTTGAATGAAAAACCCTCTACCTCTAACAAGATATTTTTAATGAAAAAGTTGTTTAATATGAAGATTTCTAAGAATAGTTCAATAACAAATCATTTAAATGATTTCAATATGGTTGTGAATATGCTAGCTTTGGTTACAATATAATTTGATGAAGAAGTTAGGGCTTTATTAATTTTGTGCTCTTTACCTGAAAGTTGGAATAGCCTGGTAATGGCAATAAGCAACTCGGTTCTAGCTAACTCAAAGTTGAAGTTTGAAGATGTTGTAGGGGTGATTCTAAACAAGGAAATGTGAAGAAAAAGCTCTAGGAATATTCTACTTCAGGGAATGCTTTGACAATGGAAACTAGAGGGAGACAGAAGAATAGAGGAAACCATGGAAAATCAAAAGATTGGGCAAGGTCAAAATCCAAGAGCAAGATTGTATGTTGGAACTATGGAAAGTCTAGGCATGCAAAGAAGGACTGTTGGGAGCTTCGGACAAGAAGAAATAACAGGAAGAAAACAAAGAGGCAAATGTGGCATCGGGTAATGTATGCTAGGATGCTTTGATTCTTTCTTTGCATAATATTACTGAATCTTGGGTTTTAGATTCAGGGGCTTCTTTTCATGCTACTCCACATAGGCATTATTTTGTTGATTATGTTCAAGAGGATTTTGGGCATGTTTTTCTTGGTGATGATGAGCCTTGCAGTATATTTGGAAAAGGTTTTGTTCGAGTTAAGATGCGAATGGGAATACATGGCTATTGAAGGATGTCGACATGTGCCTATATTAAGGAGAAATTTGATATCGGCGGGCAATTGGGAAGTGATGGTTGTCTTGTGATATTTACAATTGAGTCTTGGAAGGTTACCAAGGGTGCTCTTGTGGTGGCAAGAGGTAAGAAGGTTGGAACCTTGTATTTATCCATTGATAGTATTAATGATTGTAATCTTGTGGCTTCGATGTAGATACAACATTATGGTACCATAGGCTCGGTCATATGAGCCATAAGGGCATGGACATCATAAAGAAAAATTTTCTTGGATATACGAAATATGTTTGGATTTCTGTGAGAACTACATATATGGTAAAGAAGCGAGTAAGGTTTCTCAAGGTTGGACCTACGAAGAGAGTTAGTTAGAGCCGGTACATTCTGATGTGTGGGGACTAGCTCAAGTATCATCTCTTTGGGGTTCAAGTTATTATGTTACTTTTATTGATGATGCAAGAAGGAAAGTTTGGGTTTATTGTATTAGAAACAAATCTGATGTATTTGATACTTTTGTTAAATGGAAAGCCTTGGTAGAGTATGAAACAGGTCTTAAGTTACAATGTCTCAGGTCAGATAATGGAGGGGAGTATTGCAGTAGGTATTTTGATGATTATTGTTCTAAGAATGGAATCCGTAGGCAAAATACGGTTCAGAACCCCACAATAGAATGGGGTGTTAGAAAGGATGAACAAAACAATAATGGAATGTGCTAAGAGCATGAGGATATATGCAGGACTACCTCTTTATTTTTGGGTAGAAACGGTGAGCATAATTGTGTACTTAATAATCAGAGGACCCTCAAGTGCCTTGGATGGAGGCATACCTAAGGAGGCTTGGTATGATAAGAAAATAGATTACTCATTTCTTAGAGTCTTTGGATGTGAGGTGAATGTTCATATTGACAAGGATGATAAGACCAAGCTAGAGGCTAAATAAAAAAATGCACTTTTATTGGTTATGGTGGTGATGAATTTGGATTTAAATGTTGGAGTATTAAGGACAAGAAAATCATTTGGTCTAGGGATGTGGTCTTTAATGAGAAAGTCATGTATAAGCAATAACAGAGTAGAAAAAGCAGGGAAGAATCCAAGAAAGAATATGCAGTGGTAAAGGATCTTCCGGATGGGATAGTGACCCATGAATCAGTTCAGGAACCTACTCAACAGGAACCCCAAAATCCTACAGTGAGGAGGTCTTCTAGGGTAAGAAAAGAACCCGAATGTTTTTCACCTTATCTTTATTATTTATTACTCACCGATAGTGGAGAGCCGTAGATATTTGATGAAGTAATTCGGTAGATGCCAGTAAGAAGTGGGAGCAAGCCATGGATGAGGAGCATAAGTCTCTCATGGAGAACCAGACTTGGGATTTTGTGAAGCTACCTGGAAGGAAAAAGAGCATTGTAGAACAAGTGGGTGTACAGAGTTAAAGATGAAGAAGGAGGAGAGAAAATATATAAGGCCCAGTTGGTGGTCAAGGGGTTTGTACAGAAATAAGGTATAGATTTTGATGAGATCTTTTCTCCTGTAGTGAAAATGACTTCTATTAGAACTGTTCTTGGAATAGTGGTAGCAGAAGACTTGCACTTAGAATAGTTAGATGTAAAGACTGCATTTCTCCATGGTGATTTGGAGGAGGAGCTATATATGTAGCAGCCAGAAGGATATGAAGTCAAAGGTAAAGAGGAGATGGTGTGCAAACTGAAGAAGAGCTTGTATGGCCTAAAACAAGCTCCATGTCAATGGTATAAGAAGTTTGATAGCTTCATGATAAGTAAAGTTATATCAAATGTCATTCGACCATTGCATGTATATATATAAATTTGAGGATGGAAGTTATATTATCCTTTGTTTGTATGTTGATGACATGCTGGTTGCAGATAAAAAAATGTAGGAAATAAAAGTACTCAAGAAACAACTAAGGGAATCCTTTGATATGAAGGATTTGGGGGCTGCTTAAAAATCCTTGGTATGAGGATAACTCGGGATAGGAAGGAACGGAAGTTGACTTTATCTCAGGAAGAGTACATTAAGAAGGTATTGGATAGGTTTAACATATAGGATGCTAAACCAGTTGGGACTCCTTTAGTAGGCCATTTTAAGTTATCAAAGGAGTAGTGTCCCAAGACAGAGTAGGAAAGAAACCATATGTCCAAGGTACCTTACTCATCAGTGGTTGATAGTTTGATGTATGCTATGGTATGCACTAGGCCTGATATTTCCCATGTAGTAGGAGTGTGAGTATATTTATGAGTGATCTAGGTAAAGATCATTCGCAAGTAGTAAAGTGGATCCTTCGGTATTTGAGAGGGACCATGGGGACAATTTTATGCTACAATGGGATCAGAAACCACTTTACGTGGTTATGTAGATTTAGACATAGCTGGAGATGTAGACAGTAGGAGGAGCATGATAGGTTATATTTACACTGTAGGTGGGACAGCAGTAAGCTGGATTTCACGACTACAGAAGCTAGTGGCTTTGTCAACCATGAAGGCTGAGTATGTTCTTGCCACGGAGGCAAGAAAAGAGATGATTTAGTCACAACAATTTCTTGACGAGATGGGGCATAAGCAGGAGGAATGTAAGCCACATAGTGATAGTCGAGTGCTATACACCTAGTAAAGAACTCTACTTTCCACCCCGTGACAAAGCATCTATAGTTGAGATATCACTTCATCAGGACAACTTTGGAGGAAGATAATTTGAAGTTGGAGAAGATTCATACCAATCATAATCCTTCAGACATGATGACCAAGGTGGTCATAAGGGATAAACTAAAGCTATGTTCAGCTTTGGTTGGTCTTCGCAGATGACAGTGAAGGGTTGAGAATCTTGTTCAGTGGAAATCAGTCTCCAAGTGGGAGATTGTTATGTTTGTGGAGCCTATTTTCATGTTAGAGTGTGGTACACCTTCTATGTGTTACACTCGGGTATTTTTATGGTGGTCCCGCTCACCGGTGAGTGGGTCAGGGGGGTTCGGTGAATCCTGAAGCAATTTTTCATGGGTGGTTTATTAACCCATGGGTAATGGGTAACCATTATGGGCTGTTTTTGGGCCCATGGTTTTTTCGGTACCCATTGTTTTGATACCCACGGTTTTTTACCCATGGTTTTGATACCCATGGTTTTTTCCCATGGTTTTGATACCCACGATTTTGTATCAAATTGCTTAAGCAATTGTCTATTTATATGGTCTTATGCATATGATACATATACAAGCAAATGCATTGCATATGTGCTTTGAATTTTGTAATGTTTGTTGAGCATAGCTCCAAATAGATCTGGGTATTGTATTGAGAGAGTGGAGGCTTGTAATAAAATCTAAGCAAGTGATTCTTGGTGGATGTAGCCCAAATTGGGTGAACCACGTTAAATACTATCTTTCTGTGTTGTGTTATTTATTCTACACTTTTATTTGAGATCTGTAATATTTTCTACATATTATTTTCTACTGTTACGATTCTGTAAGGGATTATTCCACATATTTTATCTCTTATTTTCTAACATTGTTTGTTCAAAGTTTCTACCCAAAGTGTTCAGATCAATTGAATCCCATCCAAGATCACACACTTAGTTAGAACTAGGTGAACCTGACAGTGTACTACCATACACTAATTCAGAAAATTTTTATGAGGCATGCATTACATGCTCTGTTTATAGACTACAAAAAGTCTCTAAAACATGTCCCATCACCATGTCACTTGGTTCCATTATCGGAATTGAATCAATTAATTAAAATTAATTTAATTCCAAGTTATAAAAATGTACAAAAAATTTCATCCTGTACGTTGGACACGTCTGTGTGAAATTAGGTTTCTTATGGGATAGAAATATTTCATGCAATGACTTGCATCATCACATAATCTATTTCTCCCTCGTAGCTAACATAAGCTGGTACCAAGGTAGTCATTCGACAGGAAAACCTTCGTAACTTATAACTCTAATTCTTGCAGATTATGACATATATAATAAATGGAGCCTAAGGGACAACTTGGGATACCTGTTGTATGACAATATTCAAAGAATGACATATGTCATTTAATGAATCTCACTCTACATCAACCATCCAAAGTTGGACTTCCATGACCCATGCATTAGAAATGTCTTACTTATTTCATTAAATTGGAAAATTATTATGACAGTCAACTCCCATATTTCAGCGATATAGAACAAGATTTAATTGTTACACATGTTATAGATCCTCCTTCTACTTTTGCATTTTCTTCTACTTCTTCTCCATTTCCATTTGTCAAGCATCCTATAAGGTCTCCATATCCTCCACCTCGCAAAGCATGTTTCATCACCTTAACTTCATTAATGTCCTCCATTTATGCCACAAAGTGTCACTATCCACCGAAGTCTTCGCCACCTCCTACTCGAGATCCATTGCATTTCTCACATTCTACTAGGCCTCATGATGTGCTGTGTATTTTTCTTGATAAGTTATTAATTTGATTGCCTTCAACTTAGCATCATCTTCTACATAGTATACATCACCAATGTGAAAATTCTTATTGTAATTATCATTGGATCAATGGCCATCAAGACAATTATTGTGGCACCTTTTATGAAAAATTGCAAAAATTATAGGATAAGGGAGTCATTGTTGTTAGCTCTCAATTTTGTGAATGGTATGTTACTATGATTCCTTGTAAGTGTGTTGTCACTTTAGTTCATTTATATCCTACTCCTACTTCTAAGATTGGTATTCATCCACCGCCTCGGGACACCATTCATGCACACACTCCACCTTATTCATCCACCACTGCACCATCTCATCTTTTGTGCGGTGCTCCTACTAACATTGGATTCCTAAGCCATCGGCATCTGAACTTCCCAACATTTCATCTCCCATCATTGGCACCATTACATCAGACATTCAATTTATCTCATACACTCATGTTGCTTTCACTTCACATGCTTCCAATGCTTCTCACCCACTCAATATTTGGTAGGTGAAATTTCTCACCTCATCACCGATGATGAACTCGTGTTATTAAAATTCTTTCATGACTCTTGAGGGATCTGTACAAAAACCTCACTATATATTTGCACTACATGCCTCATTGCTATATCCATGTAGCATATACTATCATACCATTTCTTGATGAAATACTCTTTCTTTATGGTCCATTCTTGATTTCTCGGGGTCTTGTATAAATGAACGTTATCCTTATAAATACACACTTTGGGGATAATTTCTATCCTTCCCCCTCTTTATCATACTAACACATGACTACATACCCTTTTATAATTATCTCGAGTCACATTACTCATTCACATCATTCATTTTATACATATATTTATTACCATCTATCACTATTCATACATATGATACAATTTTTCATCACTTATCTATCACATTACTCAATCACATTATTTATTTCATACAATGACTATTATCTTTCCTCATTTTCACACATTACTTATCTATCTATTTCAAACATCTCCATCCATTACTCAATATCATCATTTACACAACACAAATCAAACAAACACATATAAACAAAACTTATCACATCACATATCGAGAACATTAACACAATACCATAGTACCAATCTTCCATCTATATATATATATATCATAAAAATATCATAGTTACAAAATACAATCATTGGGGGAAAGGTCCCATACATCATCACATCCATACATGTCATATATCATCATCACTATTATTGCATACAACTACAGGGACTCTAGAACTATATGCTTCTCCACTCAATCTATAACATTGGTCGCAGCCTCGATATCTCTCCATTTGTCTATGAAATAAGGCCAACTCGACCGAATACTTTGAAAAATGTCCCTATAACTCCAAAAACTTCTTGAATATGTCCTACACTAGGGCTTCCCCACCATTATCCTCCCTAGCTTGCTACATCTCTACTCATTCCTCGTCTCGCTCACTCAACAAAATAGTACAAGTAGATGTTGTTATTTCCACTAGATCGAACCAATGAGCATTCTCACCCACAATAACATCCTACCTCTAATGATAACATTGGTAGAAACATTCCACGCCAATCTTTGGATCGAAGTATCAATAATCAGAAACCAATAAGCATCCTCTGTAACCATCCAAAACATTGCACTAGTTCCTAAACATGATACAACATAAACACATAACTAAGTAACAATCCAAATTAGTTGCTTTGCTATCACTATCACTATGCCATCACCATCGGGGTAGGTTCCTTCCTTTTACTCTTCCAACTGGGGTGCTTCCACTTCATTCACAACAACTAGAACTAATAACACTTGCTAATCTTCCCACCATCCACTATATGCCTCAAACACACCGCATCATCAACATGTATCGGATATATCACCGTGTCTTCCTCATCTAGACTAGGGGCATTAGATGTGCTCTTTGGGTCTTGGCTTCTTCCTTGGTCTCCTTGGTGCTCTAGTATCTCACACCCATACATACGGATATGGAGGCACATCCTGATTAATACCAAACTCACATGATATACGCTTCACTTGAAATAACTTGGTCACCCCAAGAAATTGATCCTCCAACCACATCGTCTTAAAAATGTTTTGTAGCTCTAATATGTCCTATGATCACCCTCCATGATCACCCTCCTCCATATAATGGCCCCTAGTCACATACAATCTAACATATACCCGTAAGTATTAGTATCCATCTTTGTACCCCGCATACTATTCCACCTCGCTAAACATATATTGTGCCTAGCCAAATCGACCCATGCCCACTAAGTGGCCTCAATATTGCAATACGCTCATACATCCATACATGTAATAATGTGGTGGCTCTAATGTAACCCCATAAAAATCCTACGTAAATCTATATAATTCTCTTTAGAAATGGGTTAGGACATACCGTTTCCATGCACATATGGTCCCATCCTCCTCTATGAGCCAACATATATAATGCATCTTATACAATATTCCCACACCCCCACCGTCCACTTTCACTAATGAAGAAATCACAACCGTAAATAAAATTTCCTAGTCATCGAATAATTGATCTTAGTATGGCATCTAGACTTATTATGACATCTGTGCATGTGATATACCATCTTATGAACGTTTTTTTGTCTCTATGCATCCTCCATGGCCATCACCTGAACCCTCTACCCCATAACAAGAAGTCACAATATGCAATATACATCGTCCGTGGTCACAAATCATCACCCCGATAGGAAATCAAAATCTACAAGTGTCTTCACACCACCTCTCACAAAAATGGTGATCATCGACATATTATGGGGTACCTCCCCCAATATGGCCATGTGTTGTAGGATGACACAGCCTAATACATCCCACTCTACATCCAATAGGCCCAATCCCAACAAAATACTCAAGTTTCTACCTCCATGGAACTCTCTCGAATGGATATCCCTCTGCACAACACCAAACAATGGTAAAAAAGTGATGTTATCACCTCATATACACACAAAAACACCTACCACTAGCATCAACAAGCATCAATTTTCACATTCATCGCATCTTGGGTCAAAAACAACCCCCTAGGTCACCAACTCCTAGGAGCAAGAAGCGGGTCCTCATGAGTAGGTCACTAGTTCCTAGGTCTAGGTGTTGGCGTCCTGAGGGATGTTAGAACCTTGGCCTCTCTTTCCCAAGTCAAAATTCGTAGAAATTTAAAAAAAAATGAAAATTTCACAAAATTCACAAAAATGAGCTCATTTCTACACATTTACCAGGTCAGTTTTCATATGCAATGCCGCAACCACCACTACTATCTCAAATTGGCTCAATATCATTTCTCTAATTTATGTCATCATCACAATCTCAAAACTCAAAATCACACTCACTTAAGGTTCAAATGAATTTCTTACACACCTTTTCTTCTTACTATTTATTACAACTCTAAATTGCCCATTTAGCTAGTTACTATTTACGCATAGTCCTCCCACTAATACACACCATACATTTTAACTCATATATTAATCTCCATTACTCTATTTTCTTTCCCGTATGCGCCATTCAGTTTAAAATTTTTCCTACTATCATATTATTCACATTCCACAACATTATATTCCAATCTGACATATTTTCCACTCGATCTATACAAACTCCTCTAATATTTACTATTATTCACTCTGCTCACTCTTGCATCATTTCACATCTACTTTTGGCTAATCCTTTTTTATTACTATCACTCCCCTTTTTCCAAAATGGGGGCATATATTTGGGATCACCCTATGATCCCCCTCACAATATTACACAATCTTTGCATATGTCTAAGTTTCATTATCAAAAATTTACTCATACATTATGCGATATTTCACCCCAATTTCTAGTGATTCCCCCTAATGACCTATTATGGGGCAATAAGAAAAAAATCTCTCCATGAGTAATCTATCATATACATTCAAATATCAACACAATATTCTACTACTTGAATCACATCACCAATTGACACAACATAATGAATGACCTAACTTGGGATTTACATCACCACTTTCCCAGATGACCTAATATGGGAAGTTACTTTACATTTTCTACCTCTTCCAGATGACCTAACATAAAAGACATACACATCATGGCCACACCCTTGGAGTGGGGAAAATGAGATATCATTACCTTTCCTATACTCCTCATATATGAGTTATTCTCGTTGGATCAAAATGGACAAAGTTTGGTCTTTTTCCATCTGCAATGGCTAGACCTTTTGAGGATGTAGTCATAGATGGAGGGTAAAACTATACCTCTCTCCCTAACACTCTTCCTCTAGTAGCAAGACACCCAATTCTTCAGTTTTTCACACATACAAAATCAGGTTAGGAATAGATCACTCCCTTCCCCTTTAAATCTCCATCAACAACAAGTTCTAAAATATCCAAAACCACTCACTCAAAATCAATAATCACCAATTTATATGATTTTTTCTTACAACGGTTCGCCATCTCTATTTATGCCACATGGATCGAAACACCCATCCATGGTTTTCCATGCTATATGCTCTCATTCTATGCGTACTTTTGCAATATGGCTTCTCCATACTTCTCACAAGTATGTTGCTTACTTCCTTTACACTACTTAAATTTCATTCAAATACCCTAAAGGGGGTGTAATCTAGACACAAAATCATGCACTTACTACTATTTACCATATCACTAAGTATGTTCTTTTATATATGGATGTTGTGTAAGAAAAGTATTCACTAGTGACACACTGCCTAGTCAGTCAGTCTTCTTGCTTTAAGTGTCTTTATCATTTTTTATCTTTCACATATTTCACTTCTACACCCATTTCTAGTCAAGTCACAAGGATTCGTATCTATCATTATTTTTACATTTATCATCAGTTGTCTCTAGACACTATCACCCATGACTAGACACTAGTTCCCAAGTTCTCCTATCCAACTTGGGTGCTCTTACCCACTTTTTCTTGGTTACATTTTTGACATTTGTAGTCAGCCTTTTCGGTTATCTTACTTCTATACCAAGGTACTAGTGAGCATGTTATGTCATTATTGTCACAATTCAAGTAATATATCCCTATATAAACACAACATACATACCATTATAATGGTGATAAATTTTCTCAAGGGCTATCTTGTAATGACGTGTTGACCTAGATAATTACCTCTTAGGATAAGTCTTTCCATGTACATGTTGATACCTCAGAACAACTATGGGAGTAGTACTAGCACAACTTGGTGAGGGAATTATTGATCATCCCTTGTGATTTGTAAGTAGAAATTTGACACCAATAGAACAAAATTACACAACTACTAAGTGTGAAGCATTGTCTATGATCTACGCATTGCATAAGTTTAGACAAAGATTTGTTGGCAATACCATTTATATTCTACATGTACCACATGGCATTGAAGTACTTAGTCAAAAATCCCATGCTACAAGGGTGCATATGCCATTGGGTCCTATTATTTCAAGAATTTGAGTTCATAGTGGTTGTAAAACCAAGAAAAAGCAATTCAGGACCTAACCACTTATCAAGAATTAACTCGGGGAGGACACGCAAAGCATTGAGGATACCATGTCAGATGCACAACTATTTAGGTTGCATCATGCACCCTTAGACTTGGAAGATATCATAGTGTTCTTAAAAACAGGTGTGGCATCGGAAGGGATGAAATCTCTAGAGAGGAAGCATTTATCAATATACACCGCACCTTACATGTTGATTAGTGGATACCTATACAAGTTAGGTCATGATGAGGTTTTTGTCGATAAGTATTGGAGCATGAGCGTGTGGCAATTATGGAATAAGCGCATGGTGGGATTACAGGAGGAAACTATGCGCGGAAGTTTTTATTAGTAGGGATTTGGTGGGAAACCATCTACAAGGATTGTATTGAGTTTTTCAAGGCCTGTGACCATTATCAGCACCTTGGAAAACCTGGAAAGAGGGATGAAATTCCCTTGCGACTAATAGCCAGTGATGAACCGTTTGAAAAATGGGCAATCATATTTGTAGGGCCAATTGCGCCTACCGCGTGAAAGAATGTTTTGTGGTATATCATCACTTGCATTGATTACTTGACATGGTGGGCAGAGGTAGCACCTACAAAGGATTGCACCATAGCAACAACTACTAGATTTTTATGGGAGAACATAATCAGCAAGTATGGTTGTCCTTTAAGTTTAAAAAGTGATAGAGGTACACACTTTCTCAATGAAACGGTCAAGATTCTATTAGCATAATTTATGGTGGCCCATCACAAGACTACCCCTTATCACCCTCAATCAAATGGAACAGGTTGAGGCATTTAACAAGATACTAAGTCACATGTTGACTAAGATCTGTGATGTTAGAAGACAAGATTGGGATGAAAAAGTATTAGTCGTTCTATGGGCATATAGGACAACCTATAAGAGGTTGAATAAGGCCACACCATTTCAATTGGTGTTTGGCATAGAATTTATCTTACCAATTGAATTCATGTTACCATCACTACATATAGCACACAAGAGGGTTAGCGAATGAGAAAGCACTGGAAGAAAGGATTGATAAATTGATGCAGTTAGACGAAAGGTGATCACTTTCTAGATGGATTTAGAAGACAGAAAAAGAAAGAAAAAAGCATGGCATGATCATCACATTAAGAAAAAAGTTTAAGGTTGGGAAGATGGTGTTGTTGTATGATTCCAAGTATCTGTGCCATCCTAGGAAGTTAAAATTCCATTGGTTGGGACCTTACATCATCTCATACATTCTTGATTTAGGTGCTTTCCAGTTACAAGCACTAGATGGGACAAGGTTACCAAGTCATTTCAATGGGAGTAGGATAAATCCCTACTATAAATAAGTCTTCTTGGTGTTTATAATAAGGCAATATTGCCAATTAGTCTAGAATTTCCCTTTATGATTTTATTTTCTTGTGTTTCCCTTTCTTGTTGCTTGTTCCTTTCTTTTTTTTTCATTTTGTGCCTTGTGCACTTTGGTAACCACATTATTTTTTCCAAGTTTGTGTATATGTAGAGGACTCGTGCATTTGTTTTAGTGTGGGGTGGAGTGATACAAAGTATAGGCCTGTAATACAAGTTTGAGCTAGCAATAGAAGTTGTGGTGAATGGCCCGGTTGAAGGAGAAAAAGTGCATAAGGTTAAGAAAGCATGTAGAAGAGAGGTGGATGAGAATGGTTGGTATCAAGAAGGCTATAACAGAGACCACGTACAAAGGATGAAGAGCGCAAGAAAAACATGAGGTAGGTGAGGGAAAAAACTGGATAAAGGATAGAAGAAGTGCCTTCGGCACTATTGACATGAATGTAAGAGTCTTCAGTCCATTTGGATTTTTATGCGCTAGAAGGTTGTTGAGTTTTTGCACAAGATTAGGCGTGTGGGTAAGGGTGCTTAAATTTGGATTAGTGGAAAATCCACATTTAATGTTAAAGTACAATAGTAGGTTGTATATGATTTAATGCTGGAAAGAAGGAAAAGCTATAAATACAAGTTTGGGAAAGTCATTTGTTACCCTGTGATTATGAAGTGAAAGAAGCTCTTGTGAACTAGGAAATTTAGAGAGAAATATGTGTGAAGAAAGAAGAATCTGAGAAATTTGAGTGTACGAATAGAGTAGAACTGTGAACCAGAAGGAAGGAGTACACGGGCGTGAGAAAAGGTTGTACCAAGAACATCATCTTATCGAAGGTTTTCCTAGTTAGGGTTTGTTAGCTAGGGCACAGAGAAAGAAGGATTCATCCCAGGAGTTGAAGCATTGAGCTTTGGGATTGAGCATAGTAGCAGAGCAGCAATAGGAAGGAGTATTTAAGTTCATTCTGAATAGAAAATATGGCACCTAGGAAACCAACCGTTTCACCAAAGAAAACATAAAGCAAGGGTAAGGGAAAGAAAATCATTGCCATCGCAAGAACCAATGAAGAATGGTATGAGGATACACAATACCCAGATGGGGTATTGCTAGGAAAAGAGTGAAAGTCACACTTACAAAATATTTCCGTGAGCGATTATAACCATCGCATGAGCACAATCGAGAAGGAAATGATGCTAGAGTTGGTTTGAATAACTAACAAAAGCATGTTGGATAATATGCCCATTTACGCGATGAGGTAAATTTCAAATTAGAGAAGGCTAGATTATTGCAACTATATGAGTTGTCTAACTTTGAAAATACTAAGTGCCTTACCAATGGTTGATGTCGCGCGTGCAAGAGGATCACTTTTATTTTGTGGGGCACAAGATGCACATCACACCACAACTGATAGCCAAGTTCACATGCCTCAATTGTGACAGAGATAGAATTGATGATGATCTGAATGAAAAGGAGGCTATCAAGGATATTGTAGCCACATATGACTACAAGAAGGGGTCGTAATACTTTGACATCACCGAGATTCCAAACCCAGTTATGAGGATGGTTATACACTTGGTGACCAAGCTCAATGATCAAGAATGATGGACACAAGTGAAAAAGGCATGGCTAAATGTATGCCAAAATATATCAGAAGGAACAATCTATAACTTGTCCACTTTCATCACGGATGAAATCATAAGCAATGCACAGGAGGGAGAGAATATACTCTTTAGTAACATCCTCCTCACCATTATATTTTCAGAGATTGGAGTGCCTGATGGGCCAAAAAAGTTTGTTTGGGAGTATCTAGAAGAGGATCCCTCACCCATAAAAAGGTTTTTGAAATACACTTGTGAAACCATGACAACCGCTCATAAGGCGTGCTTGGAAAAGTGGTATAAGTGAATGCACGATGCATTTGGAGTAGAATGGAGGATCCTAGAGCAATTACCAGTGCTCATGGATGGAGAGGTAGAATTTGTAGTGTACCAACACTTCTTTATTAGCATATTTACATTGACAGATGGAAATATGAGTCCATGGTGCAAGCTACCCTTCTCTTTCACCGTGCAATACTTCCAAGCCAGAGTCAATCGGTTCAAGGAGGCCAAGAGACTAAGGTTTGACCTTAGTGAGGTAGATATAGACCACCAAAATCTACACCGAAAGCTCATCTACCCAAATAAGTGCGCGTATGTGGAGAAGTATATCTTCCATGAAGTATAAATGATGAATCCTTTACGCTGTCCAATCAGTAGGAGAACCGTAGCAAGGGTGTATCTGCGCATAAGGCCAAAATTTGAAAAGCATGATTACTTGGAGAATAATGTCTCCATTCCTGAATAACTACAAGAAGGAAGAAGGCCATGCTAAGGAAGATAGAAAGAGAATAAGTACAAGATACAAATCCACCAAGTGTTCAAACCGCACAAACAATGAGCACGCCGGAAGAAAGTGTTAAGCCTAGTACTTATGCGAAGAAAAATAAGTATCATGTCAAATAAAAGACCCCAGAAGAAGAGGTTTTGGAGCACGAAGATCCCTCACCCATGAGGAATCACCAAGGAAGACATCACCTATCAAAGAGAAGGAAAAGGAATAATCTCATGTATTGGAATCCCCAGTAAGGAAGAAGCAAAAGGTGACTGATGAGGTAGATTCAAAAGAAACAAAAATTATAGATGCCTACATTAGCGAAAAGTATGATGATGACGAGCCTGAAGGAGGTGAAGACCATCCGGTCTATGAGGTGCATGATTCTGAGGATGAAGGAGATGAGGAGTATAACGAAGAGGATGAGGAGAAGAATGACGAAGAAGAGGTTGAGGCTCAAGGAAAGGGGATGAGTAAAGAAGTGAATACAAAGGATCAAATGACCCCAAGCCTCACAAAGGAATAGATAAAAATTCCACGAAGAGAGAAGTGGTGGGAATCATCAAGAATCTGGTAGAACAAGAGGTAGAATGCAGCGTGGATGAGGTGCTAAAGGAAGTTGAGGAGGAAAGCGTAGGAAAATAATATGGCAGCATGGGAGGAGATCCCGATATGGCTATAAGCTTACCAAAATCTACACACATAGGGAGGAAGATCACAAATGTAGCACAAGTTGAAGGAATGAGCTACATCGATGATCCAAACAAGGTGTTGTGCATGCACTTTTAGAGCACCGTACCAATGGAGCAACTCTTGGCCATGGCTTCATTTGATGAGGAAGGTGCATACCCTCGGATGAGGAAAATGTTATCATGGGCATTTGAGTCCCACATTGATGAGCCTGAATTTGAAATAAGATAAGGAGCATTGATGAAAGTGCTAGGAAAAAGGGAATAAACCCCTTGGTAAATTCTCAACAATTATCAGATGAGAAAATATATAACACGCTCAACAAGGTTTCAGTTGAGGTTGAAGCCAAACTCTTCGAAAGAAATGATAGGGTGAATTTCCTAGAGGCAAAGATGGAGAAAAAGGAGGAGGAGCTCCTTAAGAAAAGCAAGGACGTGAAGCAGGAGGATCTAATCAACACTCAATTAAGGCACGATTTAAAATATGAGAAGGCAAGTGTGCACGAGGCATACAAGAAAATAGAGATGATCACAGATGCCATTATCTTAAAGCATCCAAACTTAACACCACCCACACAAAAATATGGATCAGCCTTATAATGCCTAGAGGAATTGACTTACATACTCACTATGGAGAGGTAGCCACTTTCCTCAGAATTTGTAGAAGAGGTGTTGGTGTGCCAAGAAAAAGAAACTAAGATGAAGATGGTCGAATTTTTTTCTCAGTACAACAAGATCCTCACCGATGTAAAATTCGTCACAAAAATTACCAAGGCTGCCTATGATAACTTCATGGATAGGGATAGACAGAGAGTATCTTGGTTACCACCCATGAAGTGGAACTCAAGGATTTCTAAGAAAATAACAAGGGGAATAGGGTTGAGTGAGACAAAATCCTAGCCGAAGTGGAAAATAAATCAGAGGCCATTGAGACCTTACGGGGCTCAATCAAGAACTAGCTGAAAGAATTGTACCCCTAAATCACTTAGAGGATGGACGCACTCAAGGATTTGGGAAAACAACTAGAGGATATCATGGAGACAATGATCGCTAAGGGAGGGATATAAGTTTTAAAGAAGTGAGCACCCTAGTGGGTGACCTCTATCAGCAAGCTCAGAATGAGGTCGATGCTTGGGGAAAGTTAGAAGCAGAATTAGGGAAGGATTTCCCTCTCCTCCTCCAGAAATAAACAAATTCCCCATTATTTCATTCTTTTCCCCATTTCTTCATTCCCTTATTCTTTCTTTCCAACCATTTGTAAGGATCCGCCATTCTTTATTAAAGATTTTTTTTTTAAGATATAGAACATGTGTAGTGTGGGGTGATGTTGGGCCCCAAAATATTGGCTAAGGATAAGAAATTGCATAGGCGTGTGGGACCTAGTTCAAGATGGGTGCATGGGGAAGGATTCTAGCAGTGATTTGCATAACACACTACATGCACATAAGGCAAGATAGGTTTTAGACTTAACCATATTCAACGTCCTAGGCAACACATGAAAAAAACATGACCCTTATGGATAAGGTTCCATCCCGGTGACCGTAGGATAAAAAGGCAATATTCCAAGCATGTGATGGAAGGTTCCGAAGAAATCATTGTAAATATTGAAGAACTCTGGATCTAAGAAGGCATTCTTTTATGGAGGACCACTTCGACACTTGGAAACTAATCTATAACTTTAGGAAGGCATCATGGTGGTTGCTAAGGTTATAAATACAAGCGCTTGATAGAAGAAAAGTGTGTGTGGAGAGTTGGGGAGAGGATTCAAAGAAAACAGAGAAATTGGAAAAGAAGAGCTCGGAGAAAGGCGAAGCCTGAGAAATACATAGAGGGTTCTAAGGGTTAGGGATTAGGAGAATATAGGAATCATGACACATTTAGAGGGATGGGTCTGCTTTAATTTTTGTAATATGATGAACATAGTGTAGTTTTGATGCATGACTTGGCTCTGCATGGTTATATGAGGATCTGTTATGACCTCAAGGGATGTAATGTGGATTACTGGATCTGTTAATATGAATATAAGGTTTTGTTATGAATCATATATGTGTTTAGAAGTATAATACTTATGCATTTCCTTTCTGTATGAACCATTTCCATATGTTTCTTGTTATTTCTCTTTTTTAGATGCAATGAGATGACAACTCATTCTAGGTTCTTAGAATGTTGCATGGTTCTTTTATGTCCTTCTACATTTGATTATCTGTCATAAGATGGTGCATTCTCACAAAAATCACATAAAGGAGAGACTCGACACCCGCATGTGCATCCGGTAGTGCCCAAAGACCCACCGGGTGATAGTCCTGGGGTGCATGGGATTATACTATTGGTCTAAGGGTATAAAATATGACTACATCTAGATAAGTTACTTTTCACCATTGGAGCATTCATTCCCATGTGCCCAAAATTACTTGATCTTTCTCAAATTTTTCGTGTTTTCAAATTATTCCTCAAATTGTCCCTAAAATTATTTAGAAAACTTCATTACTCCCCACACAACTCGTATATGGGTTAAATCTTCCCCGTCATCTTCCGGAGGGTGTTCATCTCTTGCAAAATGGTAAAATGCCCCTTTCTAGGCCTCCAAAGATATTTGTTTATCCTTGAAACTTAGTAACTTCTTCAATCACCTTAAGAATACATCCATGAAAATTAAATACTATTTAAAATATTGCTATCATGTTCCTCCTGATCCATAAAGAGGGTAAAATTGAGGATAGGATGGCCGAGGAAGGGTTCAAAATGACTAGAGGGTAAATTTTCAAGTGGGGGCTTAGTTGTCATGGCCAAAATTTCAAATTTTCATGCTAGAAATTTAGCATGACAACATATTCTTTCACAATGTAAACAAGGCACCATTGAAAGGTCTTTTAGTTTATTACTCACAAAGAACACAAATCTACCCATGAGGGAAATGAAGGGACATTCACATGGGTCATGTGTGAAAGATGTATAAGGTATAATGTTTAACTTTCACGAGGTGGTCATGAAAAGACAAGGCCTACTTGCTTGTTGTAAGAAAAATCTAAATCATAATATAATGACGGGTGGTAACATCGTTAAGTGCTGACTAAAGAACTCATCCCCACTATGGAAACAAGAACATGAGGGTAATTTCAAGGGAATCACTCATTACAACAAGATTTATTATTTCATACTTGAAATTTGATTGTCATTTTCCACCAAAAATGGAAACAAGCATATTATTTTTTATTGTTCCTTTAACAACTAGGCAATTATCTAGGTCAACACGTCATTAGCAAGTAGGTAAAAATATCACATTTTCAAATTGTTATTGTTAATTCTAACTGGTACAATTATCATCCAAATTACGATGGTACAAATAGTTTTGATAACAAGATTTCAAAATTAATCTTCCTATAATGATTCATATATTATCTATAGAATTACCATACATCATTTTTCATTGTAATCATAATACAATCAAATTTTTTAATTTACAATACATACAAAATTAAAACTAAATATGAAAATAATACACTTTCCCATTTTAGTAGAACAACCATGTTAGAAACCATATACATCTTTAACACTCAATTATCAAAATTTTATTCCACTTGTGCTACCTAAAACTTATAACACGATGTAATCATGTGCTAGAGACAAAAGTTGTAAAGGGTAAAATTCTACAATATAATACATCTCATGATTACATATTTTCCATTTTTAACAATATCAAAAATATTTACATGAAGTTAGAGATTTTAAGAAATACATGTTCAATTTAAATCATGTGTTTTATCTTTTTAGAGAGAGAAAAGAGAAGAAAGAGAAAACACCACATTTCCCACAAGAAAATATCTCAATACAAGTAACAAAAAGAGGTTAATTATAATCATGTGATATTTTCCCATTAGTTATTAGGCTTAAAAGGGGGTCCCATGACAATTTTCCCATTATTTTTGCAAGTTTACAAATATGACCAATTCAAATAGAGTGGCTACAAAACCGGGTTCAAAACCAAAGCACACATTGTGTTAATTTCAATCTAATCCCCTATATACATGGCAACAATCAAATTTTATGGTACTCACTTCTAGTGACTAGGGTTCAAATTATGACTACTTTTCCAAAGATGATTATCATAATTGCATCGGTTACAATGCTTCAAAATGACTAGTAGCCTATAAAACCCCTTGGAAAACTAGTTCCCAAAGTGTTTTTATAAAAAATAATGGTTTATTTATGATTTTCATGGTGAAACTCTAGAGGTATGTGGTGGAATAATTCCATTTCTCAACACGGGTCCTTAAACCACAAGACAATACCAAAATGAATTTTCAACTTTTGGTAGTTGTCTCAAGTTGTAAAATAGTCAATTGGGATCCTAGACGTGTGATTTCAAATGATAAAATGATTATCTGAATTTCTCTTAAGGTTTATGTGACATTCCACATCACTGGGAACATGGTAAAAAAATTCCTTCCCCAATATGGGAATTAGAGAGGTGTTTTACATGTTGTTGTAAATCGTGTTTTATTAACTATTTTCAAGGTGTTCAAGTTGTAGTTTTAAATGATTAATCAAGTTTAGATCGCTAATCGAAGGATTACTTTATTGGATTTCATCATCTAAGTTTTCCTTTTTCATGGGAAATTATCCATGAGTAAGGTCAACACTAGAACATGTCATTCTAGTTGTGTAGAAAGTAAGGTAAAGTTTAATGTTTTGAGCAACAAAATTATTTTTAATCAACCAAAATATACTATGCTTGATTTTATTTTTGGTAAAATCATGAAGGAAAACTATCAATGCAAAATTTATGTTATAAGTGTTAAATCCATGTGTGAAAATAATGATACTTCATTTGCATGGAAAAGTGTGCACGAGGGACTCTAGGTAGTTCTACACACATTCCATGAGGCCACATTTTACTAAGGCATCTTGTCAAATGGTCCACATTATGATAACATCTAGTATTCATGGTGTCACAAAAGGTTGCATTAAATTGAGGAATTTTTTCAAACTCTTCACATTTCTCTTTGTGTGCTTCAACCTTTTATACACATACATGTATGGAAAGTGAAGATGATAATCCTTTCCTCAGCCCACATAGATCTATTCATTCATTTTCATGGAAACACAATGAGGGCCATTATATTTGATAGATATCTATAACCTATTGTAATGCTCTTATTTAGGTGTTAGTAGTAGTATGCTTTACAAATTTGTTGCACTTGGAAATTGAAACCAAATAAAGGATTTTCCAAATAGCTCATTTTGTGCATTTCTAGTGATATTTTTAGTCCATGAGGAAGCATTTATCTTGATATTTCTGTAAAAAAATCCATATTCCTTGTATATTCTCTCATGGATGACCATAATCTACTCCAAAGATACCATTTTGAAATGGGAGGCTAGGCTACTCACAAAGGTTGTGGAATTTGGATTTTCACCTACCAATTTACTTGTTTGAAAGTTTCTAGGTCCTTGTCAATGAAACCATTTTTTGTAGATCATGGAACCATTAAAGTCCACGAGCACATTTTTTTAAAAATGTCAAACATTTCATGTTCCTTCTATATGCTTCCACATTTGGATACATATTTTTCATGGCATTTAGAACTGCAACATATGACATCCATAAACACAACAAATATATGCAAGGTTGGATGAAAGGTCTTGAGAGATTAACACAATAATGGAAAAGATGATGGAAACTATATTGGAATGTTAAACATTTTTCTGGAAAAAATCATTAATCCTTTATTCAATACATTATATGACATCACACTTCTTCAAGGAATTTTTTCAATAGTCTACATGACATATGCTTTTGTACAAATTTCTACCTATCTAAAACATTTGAAATTAAAATTCCATTTTCCATTATGATTTGATGGGTGTCCATACCCTACTACAAGGTTGTGGAATCTGAATTTACATTTGTCAACACATTTTATTGAAAAGTTCCATGATACACATCTCTTTGAACATTCAAAAACAATTCACGTAGCATGACTATGCATCCAAAAACACTTCTACTAGGGTACTTGAAAAAAGTTGTTATCTTTTATGCTTTCATGGATTCCCACATCTTTGGACTAAGATCCTTACTTCTCTAACAAACCTTTCCTCATTACTCATCCACCAATCTCCATTAAATTCCTCCAACTGCCTTTATATGTTTAACTTATCCACCAACACACTACATTTATATATTTCCTCATTTTTTAGTTTCAATTATTCAATTTCTAACATTGTATATATATACTTTATCTATAACTAATTTTATTTATTTTACTATATAAAATTCTAGCTTATCCTTTAAATCTAATAAATATTATGATTATTATACTATTATCGTAATTTCCTCATTTTGTGTTTATTATTGAATTTATCTAACAAAACAAAACACTTCTCTACCTATCCAGGCCTTGTGATACAATCCGTATTCAATCCTCTTATGGATGTATCCATATTCACGAGACAATGGCATTTGAAACCACACTTTAAAATCAAGCACTAACAACACTTATTATCATTATTAATTCACATTCGTAAATCAACATGAATGTGGTCTAAAAATGATCAAGCCATGAGACCAAAAACACGGGATGATGCCCAAATACACAACTAGTGTTAGTGAGGTGTTCATAACCTTGCATATTACTTGAGGGAAACCTCTTAATGAGCTCCAAAACACACATAAACATTGTCTGAAGGTTCTTAGAGATGAGTTTACAACATGCTTCATGTCTCTTGCGCAGGGGTAGAATTAGGTCATTCAACTCATAAATACTAGCCCACAACATTAAACATACCCCTTTTGTGGTTTGGAAAGACACGTTGCTTCATGAAGAGGGCCCACATTCTCACTGAGAAAGTGAAATAGAATGGGACACTACATTCTCCCCCTTATAAGAACATCATCCTCGATGCAATACAATACAAGGTTTAGCTAGAGGGACACATGAGAAAGGATGAACTGATAATAACTCATGTCATTAGGAAAGTAATTTTATCAACTGAAACATGACCATAAGGGAACACGTTTTTAAAAATTTACCTCCAATTATTCATGTTACGTGAATATTGGCAATTCTTTTACCTTATTACTTATTCTTTTCCTTTATACAATTTCTTTGATTTAATGCTCGTCGTATTTTTAGTTGCTTAACAATTCAATTTCATTGTTTTACAGAGGTACCCAACAATGCATAACAACATAATATCATACTATGCCCAAAACATAACACAATAACTTCACATACACATAGCCACCAATTATCACATTTTAATATGATTATAACTCGAAAAAGACCACTAACCCAACCATGGGAAGAAATTACAATCCACATATTATAGTACCCAATGCGCATGACCCCACATAGAAAATATATGTAACATGTGCCTAACATAACAAGGAATCACAAAAATACATAAACAATAAGATTTTTACATGAGTCAAAATCAAGACTATATCCACACAAAGTGCCAAAATAAGATCAAATATTGCATGTTATCAATGAGGAAAATAAATCCTCAAGAATCATAATACATAATAAGGACTCACATGAGTAATTCATGAATCAAATGATATATCATATATACTAACTCCACATGTCTCCTAAAACTCCATAATCCTCTCAAGAAAAAATCCATATGCCTCCCAAATAGAAAAAATAATCATAGCATAAAAGCTAGGAGGGTTTCACTCCATGGACCTAAACACATAGAGCACCATCTCCTAAAAATCAAAGGCCTAGTGATATGTAACCCTAGCAAATACAATCCTATGACCTTTGAGCATACCCCACACTCTGCACATGGACCATATGACGTCAACGGAAAACATATATGAACATACAACATGGTAGAACCAACTCATTGAAACATTTAAGAATTTCCATACTAGACACCGAATAACCAAGTGACATAAGAAATCTATAGAGCTTAAAGTTTCAAAAACAACTGAAACAAATAAATCTTGATAGATCAAGAAAATGGCTAAGTAACCACATTCAAATAGAAAAAATATCACAAAATAAATAAAGAGCCTCGAATCTTAGAAAAAAATCAAATAAAATTTCAGCTTCCAAGTATAAAAACGTTTACAAATAAAATACATATGAAATGATTCACATCACAAGGCACTATAGTATCCTCCAAAGAGGTAGCTCATTGGGGTACTATCTCATCGAGTGCACATCTTAACATCCAAATTCCTCTCAGATTATAATATAATAATCAATTAAATGATGCAACTCCCATAGTATTTTTCTGAATCATCATCTCCAAACTCCCACAAGGCTCAACATAGTCATAACCACATAAATGTCATCCCTAAGACAACTAGTTAAGGAGAGAGGAAAAAGTATAGGTTTTGATTCAATGAGCCTAAGGTGTCCACACACCATAGTATGTATGACACCATTTGAGAAAACACCATACATACCAAACAAATAGAGGGGGAGTTTCATTCTATGTAAGATTCCACTTCCCGTCTCTTAATTGGCTTGAATAAAATGAACAATAGTATGTTTTTATTCAATCGAACATACATATTTGATACTATCCATATGGGTATCCAATGTAGGGTTCACAACAACACACACATCCACATCACTAACATAATTATTATTTATGCACAACCACCATATCATCATACACATGGTATACTTAATAGGTATAACATCACAATATTTCCATAGCTTACAACATGTCACATTTCCACATAACACACCAAAAGTGTAAGTACAATACAATAGGGGTTATGAAATCACAATATGCCTCGATACGAGGGATGCAAGTTCATCACATAACGTATGGATATATATGTATAATGAACATAGTGATCTAATGTTACGACATGTACAAAAATATGACACAACATGGTGGAAACAACACAATATGACACAATTCACTAGGAAACACATTTTATCATGCAACACATTAGTGCACATATACAAAATCACATAATAATGGAACGTTACAACACATTCACATTTCACAATAACATTTTTTTCACACAAGATGCTAGCACACATGCATTACCCATTTATTTCATGAGTGATTACTCTCATCATGAAACACATCAACATCTTAACAAATCCACACTAAGTGGTAAGCACAACAAGTACATTCATATTATTACAAGTACATGTTTGTCACATCACAACATAATATAACATTAATATTCCAAATACTCCACCATCATTAATAGCCATTGTAACACTAAATTTTTGTAGAGGTTCAAGAGCATGAACCTATGATCTCGATACCATAGGTAATTCCCACACATGTAGAACCAAAACACAAGCCAAAATAAACCAGGATAATTTTATTTCTTTCTTTTTTTTTTATCAAAATACTACTTGGGCTCACTTATAACAACTCAAAATCACATGATATTCTTACACAAACATGGACCCACTCATACAATAAGATGAGAACATGATTAATGTTATGTACCTTGGGATATGATATTATAATGTATATGGGTTGATGGAGATGCCGACATGTGGCACACATCCCCCTTAGTTATTTATATGTTTATAATATATGGGGTCACATAGGAATTAATTATATTGGGTAATGAGTTGGCCTACATTGGGATTAGGTGTTACCCATCCATTAAGATTAATGTATGTCTATATAAAGGATGTGAGTATCATTATGATTCATTTCATGGATGTATGAGTTGATTCTTCTACTTGGTAGAGGTATATTGGAGGTGTCCCCCTCGAAGTGGATTCCCATCTTGGGATATTTTGGAGTTTCTCATTACTTAGGGAGAATTATATGATGTTTCCCTACCTTAAGCGTATTCGTCTGCATATATTGAATATTTGAGAATATTATCCCACTAGTATCTCTTGTTTTGTGTTATCTTCTACATATTATTCAAGTTATTCATTTATTATATGCAAATATCTTACCATTAACACCACAAGTAGAGATGAATCACATTACCAACCCTTCCTACGATGTTTGAAATGGGGAGAGATCATCATTGAAACTACCACTTATCTCTCGAATAAGTAATTTTGTCTATTCTTTGGTTCTTCCAAGATGAAACACCCCACATCAACTTTGTTAGGAGCTTTATCTCTCCATTATAACACGCACTTATCACTCCACTAAGACTAGCCATGAATTTCTTTGGTTCATCCAAAGAAACAACTCGAAATTTTTTATTATTACCTTCACTAGAAACACTTTATTCCTCTAATAACAATGATGTCAAGTCACCCCAACACGAGGAAACTCACAAAAAAACACGAAAAACACAATATTCTTGCTAATGCCACATTTTCTCAAATAAACAAACACAATACAATGATATAACCAAAAACAAGAACTAGGAAATTTAGTCACACTCCATAATGTACATCAATTTCATAGTTTGCATATTTATTACAATTGAATTCATTATTTTACAACATTGATTTGAAAAAAAAAAATAACATGAAAAGGAATATGTTCTTGTTCACAAAATGTACATATTTTTTGCCCATTTTAAATCTTATCTTACAAGGAACACGCCTTATTTGGTTTCATTCTCTACTACAATTAATTTTCGTAATTCAACCATTATTTAGAATCATTTTAACCACACATGAGTCTTATAACACTCATTTTCAAGTTAAGGGTTCATATTTTCAAAAATCATGTTTGCATGACATTTTGTTTTACTTTCATTACATATGGAGGAATTAACATGAAATTAAGAGGGAGAATCTTAAGTTTAAGATGCAAAATGTCAAGTATCCATTTTAATTTTAACCTCCACTCACTAGAGTACATTTCATTTATTTCCCTTTTTGTAATAAGCTTCCATAGTCAATAATTGGTTGGAAACAATTACAAAAGTTACATAAGATTTTTTTTTGGAGTAAGGATTCATGTTTTCTCGAATGCATGCTATCACATGGAGAGATTAGTTATCATATTTAATGACATAAGAAGGCTTAACTTAAGTTATAAGAACAACTTCAAGCTCCAATTTACTCTTAAAATCAATATCTTAGTGACACAAGGGTAAGTACACCAATCTGGGTGGCCAAAAGGGGGTCTTAAGTGGACGTTTTTTTCTGAAAAATAAAAATCTTCAACTTTTACAAGTTATTTGAAATAGTTACACTCAAAATTAGAAGATGTTGTAAGAACATGAATCGTAGCATTTTGAGTCCAGTTTCTAAGATACTAAAATTTATTGAAAAATGATAAGTTTAAGAGGGTCAAATAATTAAAATACCAATAGGTGCTCCTGTTTTTGTTAAAAAACATAGTAGAGTGTCTTCCATGCCCTCCACAATTTTTTGAGCGCTATTTAGTATTTTTGAAAACCCTTTGTAGAAATATATCTACGAGTATCTAGTTTGGGATCCATTTTTTTAATGATTTTTCTAGTACAAAAATTTTAAATTTTGAAAAATAATGAAGCTTTGACCGTGCCCCCCTAACTACCTCAAAAATATAAAAATTAGAATTTTTTTGAATATGTATAGAATTAGGCCTAGTTTGGGCTAGTATATTTTTTTTCAATTTCGATGAGCGAAAAAAAAATATACACGATGAAAGATAGAAATGTTTAAACTTCAAAAAATAGCTACAAAAAGGCATAGTTAGAAAATAAATAATATGGAAACCTTATATTAGTCAGAAAATTTGAAAATTTATATTTTTAGAAAGAAGAAAGTTTTCTCTACATCGTAGTCATATTTTTATTAAATGAATCAATCATTTTAATTTGATTTATCATGGTGGAATAGGAATTTTAGCATTTTTTGCAAAAACACGATGTTTGTTGTGTTTGTGCAAGTCCATGCCTCAAGCTTGGGGATCCAAACCTATAAGCCTAGAGGCATGCCTTGGAAAAGGGGAACAACATAACGCATACGCATTATGCTATTTACATATTTTATGGGCCCCCAACATCCTTTTCACCTCTTTCATGGGATTTCTATCCTCTTTCTGTCTAGTCTACAGATTCATGTACATTCTTTGTGAATTTTGAGTAGTTCATCTTGTCCCCTACCCCACTATATATATTTTTTTGGAATCATGGGCGAAAAAATATGACTTAAGGAAAAGAAGAAATTCAAGAAAAAGACACTAGAGCAATTAGAAGAGATGAGGATAAAGAAAGTGAAGATGATGCACAAATGTCCTACATGACAAGGTACGTCTATTATATCAAATGTACCTAATGTTTTAGATAATGAGGATGAAATACATAATGAAAATGTAGGGAACAATGATTTTGCAATGAATATTGATATTAAATAGATTGATAATGTTGGTATGGATGGAGAAATTGATATGAATCCAAATGTTGAACCTTTACCTGAGAATCCAAATGTTGAACCTTTACTTGAGAATCCAAATGTTGAACTTTTACCTGAGAATCTAAATGTTAATCCTAAAATTTATACGGAAATACTGAATGAAAAAAGTAACCTTGTTAATGAATCTTCACCTCTAAGAATACCTCCTTCCATTTTGTGAATTAAATCAATTTACTTAATTGAAATTGATGAAAACATTATAGAACCAATGCCTAACAAAATGTTTGAAAGAAATACGAGAAGAAAAGCTAAGGGAATTTGGGATAATTACTTTGATAATTTAAATGACACACAAATATGTCAATTATTTATTAAATTGATGAAATTAATGAATATGAGACCTACAATGAATACCAGGGTTAAGAACATATAATGTTGATGATCGAAATGCGTTAATTGTTGAAAATATACATAAAGCATACCAAACTGTAGGTGTCAACAGACACACCAAAGATAGTAATGCTACATGATGTGTACTTACTAATTATATAGTAAGTGATAAAATAGTTAATAAATGCTTGATTAGAAAAACATGTAGAGATTTGAAGCTAAACAGAAAAACACTAGCGAAAGTAGTAGGGAGACGCAAAAGTTTTGAGTCAATCAGTAACACTGACTATTGGGCATTCTCTAGTAGAATCCCATAGAAAGATAAAAATACATCTGATATTCTAAAATAATTACTCGTAAACTATTGGAATGGCAACACAAGGTTGTCACCAAATAGAAGAGATATAGTAAAAAGAAGAATAGGTTCTTGTAATTGGGAATCATATGTAAAATATATCTTGGATATGATTCAAACACAATTTTTCTCTAAGTTTAAGAATGAAAATCCACAATTTAACATTAGCCAAAGATTCTTTGAAATGAACAAACCCTTTTATGTGAAAATCAAACACTCATGTACAACTTGTTGTTGCAGGCATCATGTTGAATTTTTAATGTATTATGATGTTTTTTTATCAAATACATTGTGTTTTGCATACTAACATCATGTTGCAGGAGTGTGGATTAAATGTCCCACAAAAATTTGCAAGGGAATATATTCCTAAGAAATTTTGTGAAAAATCAAGTGGACAATTTTTTTTAACAAAGCATGTTTGGATGGAACGTGTAACGTATGTGGTGGCTTGCCAAAATTGAAAAGTTGTATCCATGAGGAGAGTACAGATTCAATAGGAAAATAATTAGTTGGTTTCAACAAATATAAATCAAAGAGATATCAATTAAACGATGTAAAATAATCTAAAAGCTATGAGCTCGGTATAGAACAATTACCTACATTAGAATATATGGTCAAATTCGGAGAGGAATTTGTTTATGAGTATACAAGGAACACACATTCAAGTTAAGAAAAGACACATTCCCACTTGGTACTATTGTTTCAATAGTTAACTTCATAGAGAATTACACATTGCACCCACAAATGGAGGTTCAGTCTCAATACTATAACTGAGTGCAAGTTGTTATTTTCATGTATATAACATTCATGCACTCTCTAGAAAGCATTGAGAAAGATCGAAAAATATTAAGAGAGTATCATTTCTACATCAGTGATGATCAGACACATTCTACAAAATATGTGCAAGGGTGTTTCTAGGTGTTTTATGCAAACTTGAATGAGAGGAACATTTTTTTCAATCAACATTACATTTGGTCGAGAAACAGCGTACATCACAATTCAAGAATGCACAAATGTTTTATTAGCTAAGTAGGATGCACAAAGAAATATGTGTAAAACATATCTAGAGTTTTTGAGGCACAATGAAATAACCAAAATGAAATGGAAAAAACCGAGACAAAATTTTGTAGAGGTTTCTGACATGGAGGTGTAAGATCTGATGGGACCTTTCTAGGTGCCACAAAGTCTGAGAAATCACCTGTTGAAGTTATAACATTTTTTAGTCTTGGGGATCTTAAAGGACTACAAATAGATGAATTAACAAATAAGAAAAAACATAGTACCACACCAAAACAAAGCCTCCACCAGAATTTACTTGGCCATATGGATGCGTGTGGGAAATTGGTTTGGTCCCATGAGCTTTCATTTGAAAAATATAGCATCATACAACCTTATAATGAATCAAACCTGTAGTATTTGCTGCACGGTTGCAAAAATAGCACAACAAGATATCTGAATCAAGATGTAAAAACAAAGACAAAATTTTGTAGAGGGTCTTGACACAAAGGTGTAGGATATGAGCAGACATTTCTAGGTGTGACAGTGCGAAAAATCACTCGTTGAAGTTATCACATTTTTTTGGTCACGGGGCTCTTAAGGGACTACCCCCAAATGAAGTAGCCCAAAAGAAATGACACCATCCCACACCAAATGAAATCATCCATTAGTATTTACCTAGACATCCAAATGTGTGTGCATAGTCAGTTTGGTGCCACAAGCTTTTATTTGAAAAATAATGCATAAAACAACGTTATCTTGACTCAAATCTGTAGTATTTGGCATGGTTGCAAAAACTAGAAAAATGAGAGAACCAAATTGAGCTGGAAAAAATGAGAAAATAATTTTTAAGAGGGTCTATGTGTGGAGGTGTATGATAAGATGAGACCTCTGAAGGTGCCACAAAGTTTGAAAAATCACTCGTTGAAGTTATAACATTTTTGACTCGGGGATCTTAAGGGACTATGCCTAGATGAAGTAGCACTGAAATAACCGCACCATCCCACACAAAAATTAATCCTCCAACAATGTTTAACCGGTCATTCCGACACATGTGTACAGTCATTTTAGTGCCACGAGCTTTCATTTGCAAAATAATGCATTAGACAACCTTACACTAATTCAAACAATAGTATTTGGCGAGGTTGCAAACAATAGCACAACAAGAGAACCAAAATGAGCTAGAGAAAAGTGAGACATGATTTTTATAGCATCCCTACATGGAGGTGTAGGATCGATGGGACCTCTCGAAGGAGCGAAAGAGTCCAAGAAATGACCAGTCAAAGTTATAACATTTTTTGGTCTCGGGGCTCTTAAGGTACTACACCCAAGCGACGAAGTAGCACTCGGAAGCAACGACATCATTCCACACCAAAATAAATCATCCACTAGCATTTACCTAGCCATATAGATGTATGTGCATAGTCGTTTTGGTGCCATAAGCTTCTATTTGCAAAATATTGCATTAGACAGTCGTCTGTTCGACTCAAACTATAGTATTTACCACAATTGCAAACAATAGCACAATGAGAGAAACAAATCAAGATGGAGTAAACTGAGATATGATTTTGTATAGGGTCCCCATGTGGAGGTGTAGGATTAGACGAGACCTCTCCAAGTGCCACAGACCGAGATATCACTCGTCAAAGTTATAGCATTTTTGGTCTCGGGGCTCATAAGGAACTATGCATAGATGAAGTAGCGCAAAAGGAATGAAACCCTCTGACACCGAAAGGAAGTCTCCATTAGCATTTACTAGTCCACCCGAATGTGTTGGCACTATAATTTTGGTTCCATGAGCTTCCGTTTGCAAAATAATCAATTGGACAACCTTACATTGACTCAAATGACAATATTTTGCATGGTTACAAACAATAGCATAGTGAGAGAACCAAAACTATATGGAGTAAACCGTGGTAGGATTTCCTAGAGGGAACCAACATGGATGTGTAGGATCAAATGATACCTTTCTAGGTGCCACAGAGACTGAAATATCACACGTTGAAGTGAAGCCTTTTTTGGTGTCAGGGCTCTTAACAGACTACGTAAGAACAAAGTAGCCCGAAAGTAACAACACCGTCTGACACCAAAAATAATCCTCCACTAGTGTTTACTAGGCCACTCAGACATGTTGGTGTAGTCGGTTTGGTGCCATGAGCTTCCATTTGAAAAATAATGCATTGTACAACCTTACACTAACTCAAACTACAATATTTCACATGGTTACAAACAATAACACAACGAGAGAACCAAATCAATATGGAGTAAACCATGATAGAATTTCTTAGAGGGTCCTAAAGTGGAGGTGTAGGATTAGATAATACCTTTCTAGGTGGCATGGAGACTGAGATATCACTTGTCGAAGTTATATCCTTTTTGGTCTCAGGGCTCTCGAGGATTTCTCCCGAACGAAGTATCCTGAAAGCAACGACACCGTTTGAAACTGAAACGAAGCCTCCACAAGCGTTTACTTGGCCATGCAAACATTTTGGTGTAATTGGTTTAGTTCCATGAGATTCCGTTTCAAAATAATGCATTGGATAGCCTCTCACTCTTTCTTCCTCTCATGTTTGCTTTCTCTCTCTCTCTCTCTCTCACACACACACATAATCTCAATCTCGCTCTCATTATCTTTTCCTCTCACACTCTCACTAATTTTTTTAATTTTGAATCAAACAAAATTAATTTTTATTGACTACTAATCTAGGAGGGAATGAAAATATTAGGACCATATTTCCTAGTCTCATGCTTAGAACCATCATTGAGACTACTTATAGAAAATAAACATAGTGAATAGGGGAATGGCTAAGAACACACAAGGGTTATCAATCGACTAGTAAATATTTATTGTTTAGTTTTGAATGGGATTCATCTGGTCTATAGATTAGTGACCTTCCATTCATTGATAATTCCTTCTATGAAAAACCCATGGATTCTTTCGAAGTGCCTTCAAACGATAAGGGTAGTCATCGAAGCCTAGTGAAGGGTATGATGTGATTTCCAAACAACTTGAAATGCATACAAATTTATAGGTCGTAGCATGAATTTACAAATATATCTATCATTATAAATGGAAGCAAGTAATGGTGTCTCCATGTATCCAAGGATCGAGGACTACTTTGGGGTTTTGGCGAGATTGAACATTCAGAATCATCGAGTGTTTGAATCACAATGTTGTTGCATACGGAGAAAAATTCTCAAACATTGGAGTAATGCATCTTAATGAGAGTGGGATCAAAGGATGAGGCTACCTGTAATATGGCATACTAGTTGATGAAGCTTGAAGAGGTTACTGTAAGATAGCATACTCGTAAGATGGCATACCAGTCCTAACTGTGAGTTCTGAGATAAACTCCTTCAGAGCCATAGAGAAAGGAGTTGGAAGTAAGTGAAAAGAACAAGGATGGATGAGTGGTTTGGGAGAAAAGAGTGAGAGTGATATCAATGGGGATGAGTGTGGAGTTTCTAAGAGAACCTAGATCAAGATCAAGTAAAAATAAGTGTAACAAAGTAGGCTGAAATAGGATAGAAAGTGATTGAAAGGTGTTTGTATAAGGTTCTTGTTAAGAAGAAGTAAGCCATTTTTGTAAGTTTTTGACAAGTCTGAATAATTTTCTTGATTCTATCATTGAGATATGGTTGTGTTTTTGATGTTGTGCATCACTTGGGAACCTCATAAAAGTGGATATATGCTACACAATACAATGGGACAAGACTAGTTAGTGCTTCAAGAGTGAAAAGTGAAAAGATGAGCTCTAAGGAGTTGTAGAAGGAGTTGGAGTCTAATATTTTGGGAGCACCTTAGGATGGAAAAATTGAACTAATGAATCTTTTAAGACTTTATGGGTATCCTTAAATCCTTATATACCTGCTTGTTGTAAAAGCATTGTCTTAAGGGGCATAGTTGACAATTTTGGTAAGATGAACAATAGTGGTGTTTGGAGCCTTATGAATCAAGTTAGTGATGGTCCTAATGATTTTCTGAGGTGTTTTAACATGGGAGAAGACTAAGAAGCATTGAATAATGCAGTAGGTGCATGATAAGATAGGAACCAATATAAAGAGACCATGAGCAAGAAGAAGCACAAGTAAGGTAAATACACATATACACATTGATAAATTGAACAAATAATTACTCAGATTAGATAACTCTTTATATACATACATTATATAAATATTGATTTCCAAAGTTTCATGCATATTATACATTGAAAATGCTAGTATACAACACCAATAAATGAAAAAATAATCCATAATGTCTTATATTGTCAAGTGCACATCATATTAGTTTCATACAAAAATAATCTTAGAAATGTAAGGTCTCATACAAAAATATCGAGTTCCAAATTGTATTAACGTGCACAATAAATATAAAAATGCACGAATAGGTCATATAATATCAAGTGAATTCCATATAGGCGTACATACAATGTCAAACGTGCATACAATGCCATGCACATAGGCATACAAAAAAATTTCATAAGACACACACACACACACACACATATCCTAATCATCAAAATCTATCCCTCTCTTGGCCTTTCTTGAAGAAGGCCCTCCCTTAGATGTAGATGAATCTGTGAGATGAATTTTTATCCTCTATGGCCTAACTACAAGTCCTCTTCTGCTCAAAACTTGCATGTAGTTGAACCTATAAATACAAACAATTTTTTTCAAAACTTAATATATAAGTTTTCAACATGTATAAGACCATGTTAATGAAACTATTTACATTTACATGCACTTACCACAATCTCTCGGTCATGCTAAATATTCATCTCACACTTAGATGATTCATTAGGAGCTCCTGGATCACGAACGGGGTATCAAAATGATGAGCTCGACGAGTCCATTCCCTTGAAGTAAAAATCAAAGGGTTGAACCCTACATACACATAAGATCACAAAATCAAACATCAAAATTAGCCAAAATAGAACTATGTTAACAATATTGTTTTTGAATGCAAATCAAAAAAATTATGCCAACTAAGTACATGTATGTGTAATGAAAATATTTTAACTAATTTTATCAATATAAAACTATTGTTTTAACTGCACCATGCCTGTGAATCATATGAATGGGGATGTTACTTGTCGAAGGTAACTCCTGCGTAGACGGAATGAATGACATTGTTATATTAATTTAATAATGCTACAATTAAGGACATTATTAACATAATATAAATTACACGATTTGTTTAACGAATATAGATGTAGTTTGAATAGCTATGTGAGTTGTTGCGTAGATGAAATTGCAGCGGAAAAACCTTTCTCTACTCCTCACAGAGATGGTGGTGTGTCTAGTGAGGCCATCAACTTTATCAAACATATATCACGTCAAGTTAGTTGAACATATATAATATATATACAAGAACATACACATATATAGACATATATTTGAGTTCAAAAGTTATATATATTTTCATACATGAAAATTTTACACAATTAACATTCTAAATTACCTCTGTGAATGTATGCATAGGCATGGTGCTTGCAGCCTATGGTCGGATGATGATGTCCCTCTCGTGTGTTATAATATCAATGCATACATGTACAAATACAATTATTTCAAAAAATTAACATATATAAGTAAATCAAGTACTCAGATCTTTTTGTAACATACATAATAAAAAATAAAAATACCTACGAAGGTGTCGCCGATGTCTAGAATCCAAATGTATCACTCAAAAATGTGTCTGACATAGTGACATTATCATGTGTACCACCAATGATAACTCCACCAATACTAGTATGCATGAAAGTATCATTCTCCTTAGGCTCGAATTATATGCTACCACATGACATGCAAAGATGTGGCCTCATGCTTTAGTATTGCCTGAGGGAATACTTTGTGTACCTCCACAAACATCTAGATCGAAATACCCTCATATGTCAAACAATGGTATTAGATAGTGCCTAAAGTGCGTGCAATAAATCAATATCTATTGTCTCCTTCATTGTTGAAGGGACAGTCTCAGGATGAAGGGGATTTTGTGTGGGACTCTACCCTATCAATAGGTGCACATTGTGCACACAGGTCGATCTGTGCGAGCCTTTTCCTCGGCCCTGTAAATCCCAGAAATCAAAATAGTTTGGGACCTCATTGAGGATAAAATAACAATAGATTTTCCTCAAAAAGTATATTTGAACCTCGTTGTTATTGCAAGGTGGATAATCAAACACCATCCACCATCAGTCCCAAAAATTATTTTGAATCAAATCACTATTGCACCATTGGATTGGAAACCGTTTACATGACAATGGAACAGAAAATTGGTTTGGGGGTCTGTGAATAAGGCACAAACGAGGTATTTTGTAATTTATTTTTTCTTTACATCTGCATATGACAATTTTTGGCGTAATATTCCCTACAATGCTCTCTATAAGATGTCCAATGATCAATTTGACTCGTTGCCGCGTCAACTTGAGTCACTAATGCCTCCAATGTGTTTGCGAGAGGCACGATGGGGGTTTGTAGAATGGGAATCCCTCATTTTTTAATTAATTCCTCAATTTCAATCTTATTTTCCACTATATGGGCTGCTAAATCCTCCTAACTACCCAGGGGATGTTCAACAATTGTAGGAGGGCTAGGAGGGTTCACAGGAATTGCAAGGTTTGGTTGTGGTTGAGGTGGAACTGTAACAATAAAAAAAATGTATTCAATTCAAATTCTACTATATAATTAAAAAAATTCCATACAATTTAGAGAAAAAAAAATTCCTACCTCTTCTCTGTGGCGCCATTGTCGATTCTCATCTTTGCGGCGATTCTCAGATGATTGTGGGAGCTATATCTAGCTGAATATAAAACGTGAGTGCGGGGGTTTCTCTCAAACTCACGTTTGGGGGAAATATAAATGAAGGGGACTTGGGTTTTTTATTTATAGTTTACAACACATAAACATTCTAGGTTCGTGAATTACGAACCTAAGAAAGCATAACATGGTCACGTTATTGCAAAATGCGTACTAGTTTTGTTCATTTTCACTTTTGTGTCTCGCTTTTGGCCCCCACATTGGTGCACTTACCTGATTTTAATAACCAAATATTATTATAGATTTCGTCCACCAATTAACCTCTTAAGAGGTCTTTGGTTTTAATTTATTTCCATTTTCATTGAAGGGATCTATACCCTACTACATGTCAATACTAGATTATTCCAACACCATTATCTCATGAAAACCTCTATAGAACCTAAAGGTATTCCATTGTTACTTTCAAAGATAATTCTTCTATCCACAAGGCTTAATAATGTCATAAAGGGTTTCTTTCATAATGTAAAAGCGACACCATTAACAAGTCTTTTAGTTTCTTACTCGTGAAGAAAAAAATTGGCCCATGAGGGAAATGAAGGGACAATCACATGGGTCATGTGTGAAGGATGTATAAGGTCAATGTTTACCTTTCATGAGGTGGTCTTGAAAACACAAGGCCTGCTTCCTTAGTGTAAGAGAACGCTAAATAACGATATAGCAATGGGTGGTAACATGGTTAAGATTTGAATAAAGAACTCAGTCCCACTATGGAAACAAGGACACGAGGGTAAGTTCAAGGGAACCATTCCTTACAACAAGAGTTATTATTTCATACTATAAATTTGATTGTCATTTTCCATAAAAAAATAAAACATATATATATATATATATATATATATATATTGGTTGTTGTTTTTCTTTTGATAACTAGGTGATTATTTACGTCGATGCATCATTAGAAAATAAATAAAAATCTCCCATTTTCAAATTGTTACTTTTAATTCTAACTAGTACAATTACCATCCAAATCATAATGGTACAAATAGTTTTGATAATAAGATTTCAAAATACATCTTCCCGTAATGATTCAAATACTATCTATAGAATTCCCATACATTAGTTTCCATTACAATCATAATACAAACATATTTGCTGACTTTACAAGACATAAAAAGTACAATTGAACATGAAAATAATACACTTTCCCATTTTAGCATAACAAATGTGTTATAAACCATATACATTTGTAACACTCAATTATCAAGCATTTTATACCGTCATGCTACCTCTGACAACTGTAACACCATGTAAGCATGGGTCGGTGTGACAAACAATGTCATGGAAAAATTCCTATGATCTAGCACATCTCACAATTATGCATTTTCCATTCATAACAATATCAAAACTCTTTACATTCGAGTTTAAGAAATACATATTTAATTTAAATAACGTTTTTAACTTTTTAGAGAGAGAAAAACATATTCCGACAAGCAAATTTCTTAGTACAAGTAACAAAAAGAGGTTCATTACAGTCATGTGATAGTGTCCAATAGTTTCCCATAAGTTATTAGGCTTAAACGTGGGTCCCACGACACTTTTCCCATTATTGTTGCAAGTTTACGAAAGTGACCAATTTAGCTAGAGTGGATACGAATCTGGTTTCAAAAACTGATGTCCAAAACTCAAACACACAATGTGTCAATTTCTATCTAGTCCCCTATACTCATAGAAACACTTGAAGTTTACGATACTTACTTTCGCGACTAGGGTACAAATTGTGAATACCTTTCTGGAGTTGATTATTGTAATTGTGTCAGTTCGTCCTTACTATAAATGACTAGTGGCCTTCAAACCCCCTTGAAAAACTAGTTCCCAAAGTGGTTTTCTCAAAACTAAGGGTTGGTTATGTTTGTCATGGTGAAACTCTAGAGGTATGTGGTGGCAAAATTTTGTTTCTCAACATGGGTCCCTAAACTGTGAGCTAAAACCAAAATGAATTTTCAACTTTTGGCGGTGTCCCGAGCTTGAAATAGTCATCTAGGCTCCTACACGCATGACATTAAATGATCAAATGATCATTAGAAGTTTTGCTAAGGTTGATGTGACATTCCACGCCACCAGGGAACATAGTCAAACCTCGACTTCCCATACGGGAGTTAGAGACGTGGTTTGTGCATCATTATAAATTGTGTTATATTAACTATTTGCAAGGTGTTCAAGTGGCAGGTTTAAAAGAAAAACTCAAGTTCAACTCACTAATATGGAGGTTTCCTTTATTGTGTTTCATCATCTAAATTTTCAATTGTCATGGGACATGATCACTGAGCAAGGTTAACACTCAAAAAGTTATTCTGGTTGTGCGGAAAGTAAGGAAATATTAGCACTTTGAGCAACAAAATTCTTTTTTTAAATAAACAAAAAAAGCTCTTCATTCAATTTAAATATTATGTACCACCATGAAGGGAACACTATCACTGCAAAATTTATGTTAGGAGTGAGTGAACGAACCATGCTTGAGAACAATGAGATTACATTTACATGGAAAAGTGTGAGTTTAATGCTCTCGGTAGTTCCACACGCAGTCCATGTGGCCGCATTTTGCTGAGACATTGTCAAACGGTCCACATTATAAGCACATCTAGTAGTCATGGTGTCATGAGAGGCTGCATTAAACTGAGGCATTCTACCAAACACTTCACACATCTTTTCCCTGGTGCTTGAACCTTTTGCACACATGCATATATGAAAAGTGCAGATGGCAACCCTTTCCTCGACCTACGTAAACCCATTCATTCATTTTCATGGCCACACAATGAGCACCATTCTATTTGATTGATCTCCATACCCTGCAGTAATACTCTTATTTTGGTGAGTAGTAGTATGCTGACAATTTTTTACACTTGGCATTGAAACTAGACAAAGGCATTTCTAACTAGCTCATTCTATGCATTTCTAGCAATCTTTGCAATCCATTTCTCTTGGTATTTTTGTAAAACAGTCCATATGCCTTGTATATGTTTTGACGGATGCCCATACTCTACTCCAAAGCTCCCATTTTGATACTCACAAAGGTTGTGGAATTTGGATTTTCACCTGCCATTGCCTTGTTTGAAAGTTTATAGGTCCTTGCCAACAAACCCATTTTGTATAGATCTTGTAACCATTAGTCTACGAGCACCATTTTTTACAGAAATATTTTGTCAAACAGTCCATGTGCCTTCTGTATACTTCCACATTTCCATACATATCTTCCATGGCGTTTGGAACTGCAATATCTGACATCCATAAACACAATATATCTATGAAATGGCTTGGGGATGAATGCAACAGGGGAAAAGATGTTGGCAATTGCATTGGACTGTTAAACATGCCATTGGAAGAAAAATCATTTATCCTTTAGTCGCTACATTCTATGACATCAAATTTCTTTAAGGTATTTTGTCAACAATCCACGTGCCTGGTGCTTTTGAACACATTTATCTGAAATTAAAATTCCCTTTCCAGTTCGCTCTCTTTAACACAGGCTGGACAGATGCTAGCAAGGCCCTTTCAACAAAACTCTTGGAATAGTTCTATGCATCCACAAACATGTCTACCAGGGTAGTTAAAACTACAACATCTGACAAAATATTCTTTTATGCTTTAATGGATGCCCACATGCTGCACCGAGCTCCTTCCTTCTCCAACATGCCTTGCCTCATTACTCATCAACCAAGCCTCCATTAAATTCCTCCAAACCGCCTTCAAATTTTCCACTCACCCACCAACGTACTACATTTTAATATTTCCTGTTTTTTATTTCAAATATTTAATTACTAGCAATATATGTACATATACATACATATACATATACATATACATATACATATACATATATACATATATATATATACATACGTACATATATATATATATATATATATATATACATACATATATATATATATATATGTGTGTGTGTGTGTGTGTGTGTGTATATACATATGTGTATATATATATATGTATGTATATATATATATATATATATATATATATATATATATATAAATATATATAATTGATGTTTATCCTTTAAATCTAATAAATATTTTGATTATTATATTATTATTGTAATTTCCTCATTGTTGTGTTTATTATTGCATTTATTTAATGAAACCAAACACTTCTCTACCTATCCGGATGTTAGGATATAGTCTACATTCAATCCTATTGTGGACATAAAATTTTCTCGTATTCACTAGAGCATGGCATTTGAAACCATACCTAAAACTCAAGCACTAACAAGACTTATTTTTGTTACTAATTCACACTCGAAAGCCAACTTGACTGTGGTTTAAAAATATTCATAGTGTGAGACCTAAAACATGGGATGATGCCCAAGCACACAATTGGTGCTAGTGAGGTGTTTGTAACCTTTCATATTATCTAAAGGAAACCTCTTAATGAGCTCGACACAAACACAAACATTGTTCTAAGGTACTTGGAAATGAATTTACAATATGATTCGTCTCTCTTGAGCATGAGTAAACTTAGGTCATTTAACTCACAAATGCTAACCCACAACATTAAATTGACCCCTTTTGTGGTTTGGAAAACATGTCACTTCATGAAGAGGGCCCACCTTCTCACCGAGCAGTGAAACAAAGTGGGACACTACATCTCTTTTCATCACCTATCAAAATATTTGTAATGGAAGCACAAATATTATTGAAGTTTCTAGTGAATTTCCTATAGAATATTTCTTGCCCATGAAAGGTTTTAGCTTGAAACATTGTCCTTGGTGATGGCCATTCAACTATGTATTTTACTTTATTGGATCCATCTTCAATCCTTCACTTGAGCTCGCAATCTCAAATATATTAACTCCTCATTTATGAAGTGTAGTGCCCCATATTTTACAACCCAAACTATACACAAATCTATAAGAAACCCAACAATTTTTTTTAAATACATTTATTACTATCTTTTCGTATGGTGGAACTATAGCCATTAGTTAATTAATACTATTTTATTTTCCATAATTACTTTCAGGTTAACTACCCCCCTTTATCTGAATTAAATTTAAATTTCAGAAAGGGTCCATTCGACTACCATACTAACTCGTGTCGAATGCTTATTTATTTAATTATTTTTCGTAAGTCTCAGTTTAATATTTTAGCACTCCCTATGACCCATTATAAACCAAATAAGCCCATGCTACATATCGATTTATTAAAACAATTTCTTAAAAGCCACATTGTTAATATATATCCACCATGGCCTTTAATAAAGTCTCATATGTTCCCATTTGATTAAATTACCCCAACACCCATTAAAACATTTATCCTCACAATTGTAAAAGTTAGGAGGGTTTAATCTCCACCACTAGATTAGATCAATCTAACCCATAGATCTTAGGTATCCCTAAAAACCCTAATCCTCAATTATGATTTCCTTATATTTTTTGTTTTGCTTTTGTGGTCTCCATTAGGCACAAATTTTGCAGGAGGAAGGTGGAGCAAGAAGATTATGGAGGCCAAACTTCATCCATAGTTTGAGATTCACACCATTTTGTTTGGGCTTATAAGGGAGGAAGAAATCTCTCTTCTTATTTACTTGGTATGTATATACATATATATATTGCTAAGGTTTTAATAAAATTTTTATGTATTTTTTCTTAAAACACTTAGATTTCCATTTTTTGTCTCATTATATTTTTATTTGTTTCCATGAACCAAATATTTTCTAGTTGTGTGTGTGTGTGTGTGTGTGTGTGTGTGTGTGTGTGTGTGTGTGTGTGTGTGTGTGTGTGTGTGTGTGTGTGTGTAATTTGATGTGAAAGATGGGGTGCAACAGGGTTTAAAGGATCATGTGTACAATGGGAAAAGGCAATGTGGCCGCGATAGACGCAGGGGAGATATTTTAGAGTTGGTGAGAGGGTTGTGGTGTGATTGCAGCCACACCACAACAAAATAGTGGCAAGGAAGGAGGGGGTAGTTTACGGCCTATTCCCCTAATAATTTTAAATTATTTATTTCAATACCTTTAAACAATGATTGATTTCCTATTATTTTGTCTGGTTTATCAAAACCATGTTTTTACACACACACACACGCACGCACGCACGCACGCACGCGTGCTCACACACATGCACACATGCACATATATACTAGGGTTAAAATAGGCCTCCCGCTATTTTGATAATTTCTTGATTAATTCATTTTCTCCTCAAATTTTGACTCTTGTTTATATGTATGTATGTATCCATATAGGACAAACATTATTCAAATGTAACACTTATAAGGAAAATTTGGTTATAAGGAAGTTATTAGTTAAATTTTCTTTTTTTTTCATATAAAATGGAACCACTTATTTCTCCAAAATGACATGTATTATTTCAGATTTAATACTATAAAATAAATTCACTAATAATGGGGAAACAATTTGAATTTTCTCTCTTTTTATTTGTACAAATAAACAACTTATTTTCACTTATTCTACCCAAAAAAAAAAAAGAGTTATATTTCACAAATAAAATACAACTTCATGAGAACATAACAGAGTAATTTTTTTCCTTTTTAACAATCAAAATAAAAAGAACTAAAGACATTTTATAAAGAGGATATATACATATTTATCTTAAATCTCATGAGGAAGCCTTCATATTTTAGTTTATTAACTAAACTTACAAAACCAAATTTTAAAAGAAACCTCTTTTTCAAATATATTCAAAATACCTTTACTGAGATATGGTGTCTTGGTAAACAACTACATGAGGGAGGAGGGGAGTTTATCAAATTTGGAAACATTTGGAAGTGGATAACGAGGAATTAAAAATTCAAGAGGAAATCCTAAATGATTTTCTTCACAATTAGCTGAGCTATAACAAAAGGAACAAGATAGAATTGTTTGGGAAAAAGAAGAAACGAGAACTTTCTCTGTCAAACCTGCATATGCTCATTTTTTCAAGGAGAAGTGAATGTTGAAGATTTATTATTTGGAAAAATATGGAATAAAACCATTACTCCTAAAGTTAATATGTTTAGCTGGCTTACTGTGATAAATAGAATTTTGATGGTACAACCTATCTAAAAGAGGTTTCCATATGGTTAATAGTTGTGTATTATGTGAAAAAACAATTAAATCTACCAATCATCTCTTTGTGGGTTGTGCTTTCTCTTTTGAGGTCATATCCTATATCCTTGCATTATTCTTGGTAAAGTGGGTTAGCCCTTAAGAGGTCACATCATCATAGGTCTAATGGCATTGTCCCTTCCACAACCAAGGCCTTAAAAATATATGGATCTTGAGTCTTGGGCATCTATGGTGGGAGGTATGGAAAGAACGAGAATAGGAGGATATTTAAGGGGAAGAGATTTCTTAGTCATCTTATTACTAAAATAAGCATACAGGTTGTTAAAAATAATCTCCTATCCTAAAAAACAAAGAAGTGGAAATTATAGAGGGAGAAAAACATATCTTTAGAAACTAGAACCTCATAAATGCTGAAATGACAAGAAAAAGAAATCCAAGGGAAGGAGTAAGATGGATAAGGCCTATGGAACATTTTTTCAAGCTAAAATTTGATGGCGATGCAAAAGGGAACCCTAGGAAAGTGGGAGGTGAAGGCATTTTCTCGTGATTTCAAATGTAACTTTTTGCCTGATTACTTTTTCAATTTGGGCACAAAAAATAATCATGTAGCAGATGTTTCTTGCTATGTTTTGGGAGTGAAGTTAGCATAGGAGAAAGGCTTCAAATCCTTGATCGTTGAAGGTGATTATTTAAATATAATCTCCAACATGTTGGGAAGGAACACTATTTCAATGAAAATTGAATATTTTATAAAGAGTACGAAGAGTAGACTTCTTTCTTTCAGATTTATAACTTTTCAACACATATTTCATGAAGGAAATGGGTCAGGGATAAATTTTCCAATATGGGAGTTTTAGAAAAATTATTTAGAGTGGTGGAGAACTTAGATAGTCTAGATGAACAAACTATTATACTCATTAAGGGGGACTCTCTACCCTAACCATTGCCTACGTGGATGGAATATATTATGGGGTAATGATATAATTAAAAGAGAAAGTAGAAATTTACCTTATGTTTTAATGGATGATGATGTTGAAAAGAGGGAAATTGGTATTATAATGAAAATAAATGCTACACTCGTGCCAAATGTTGCCACTCATTTCTACAAGGATTCGAAGAGAAGGGTCACACTTTTAATTACTAGGTGCATTCACTTCTTGGAACAAACGAGCACAGGTTTTGAGAAATCTCTGCACAGACATAAAAGAAGCTCTCTAAAAATAATATGGTGGAAGATTAGTGAGAATGGAGCCTTCCTCCCTAACCAAAATTTCTGAAGAATCCTCTGAGCTTTTGGAGAAGGCGGGACTCCCGAATTTCTTTAAAATTTTCGATGAGCATGACAAGGATTTGAGCATCCAAATTTCCAATTTGTTGAATGAAGGCCAAGTTTGTTAGAAGAATGTCTCTTTCACCATAACCCCTATGATGATTGCCAAAGTGACTAGTTTACCACTAGAGGTCGGATGTGTTTTCAAACCTAAATTAAACTACAATCTAGAGATGGATGATTTTATTCAAGGTAAGGGTTCCTCAAGAAACATTTCAATGGTTTTGATAGAGAGGACTTACCATCTCCATATGATGAAATCATCCTTTTGCTTATGTATTATATTACTCTTGAAGGATTTCATAGAGTGGTGTATGGGTACCATTTCCCAATGCTCAACCACATTAAAAATGCTAGATAATATAATTTTCCCAATTTTCTGTATAAATCATGGGAAAAATCCATCGATATGGTTAAGAAATGAAATTTCACTATTCCTCTCCACCAGGGCCTTCTCAAGGCCATGATCGAAACAGCATCCCGAGAATTGCCAAAAGTGTAAAACTTGAAGCATATACTATAAACCCTAGGTTTTAGGATGAAGGGAAATTGGTGGAAAAAGAACGAGGTCCAAAACTACCAAGGATAATCCCAGAAAGAAAATGAGAAGGGAAGATGAAAAAGGTAAACAGGAGAATATATAGGTGAGCTCTGGATCGAGAAAAAGTATGCGAGATGACTTGGACAAGGGTGGCGTGTGAGAGAGGTTCAAATGGATTTTAGGGAGACTTCTAGTAAAAGGAAGAGAGGAAGACTAATAATCCTCCCAAAGTGGATGATAAGGATGAGATATCGAGACCCCCACCAAGAATATGGAAGATTACTTAGTAAGCTTACGTGTGCTAAAGGTTTCTTAGAAAGACTTTTTCTTTGCCAAAAAATAGGGATTAAGGCTAGTGACTTCTTGAAGGAATTTGAAAATTACAGATTGGAAACAAACATTAATAGACATAAAATTAGTATGATGGCCATCAATCTTAGGGAGATTCAAGAGAAGGTGGAAAATCTCACTACCATTGTGGTGAATGATAACTTGAAAAATGCAAATGAAAGGTGTATTGCCATGGAGAAGGACATACTTAAAATGAAAGAAACCCTGATGCATATGAGAGAAATTCACCTGTTGAATATGAAGAGTTCTATCCAACACATTAAGATGTTGGGAGAGTTGGTCCAGGCCATACAGAGAGCCAAACAACTAGAGAAATATGGAGTCATGCCTAGAAGGGAGATGATTGAGCCTAACTATGAGGAATGGAAGACCACCATAGCTGGCCTAGTCAAGGAATGGAATGAATGCATTCCATCTATGAAATAATTGATTCAAGATTGTTTTTTTTTGTTTCTGCCCTTTGGTTGTTTTTGGGAGTATTTTCTTTTTCTATGTTGTTAGTATGGATGTTGTTATTTCTAATGTTATTATTATGGTTATGACTTATTGTTAGATCATCTATGATTTTTTGTAGCTAGATTCAATGGGTATACCCTTGGCCATGTTTTTTGTTGTTTTGAATGGCTTACTTTGTACGGGGTAGGGTCCCCTCAACCCTTCTTTACCGCTAATAAAAAACACCTTTACTTGAAAACCACAAGTAAATAGTCTAATCAAATATTCCATTTTCCATTTCTTTAGAATACAAAAGATGTTACTTTTACAACTAAGAATAAGGATTTAAATATGCTCCAAGACAAGCTCAACCTTACATTTCCTCTTCTTTTGACATCACAAGGAAAGACTCATTACAACTCACAATAAGTTCTCTTTACTAGTTTTGTCATATTCTAAAAATGGAGGGTAAAATTAGACCAAACTATAGGAAAATAAGAGCAACAATCTTTCAAGAGAATAGTATATCATAAGGCTTCATCTATAACAAGGATTACAAAAATATTACAAGGTAAGAAATATTTCCCTTAAGAGAGGGAATAACATAACTTGGATAACCATATCCATTACAAAACAACTTCTTAAAATGAAAGTGAAAAAGCCTCCCCAAAATGGTGAACAACATGCCCAAAATTTTAAACATTTTTCTCCATGCTCCAAGCATATTTTCTAGGCTTCCACTCCATATGAAAGTTTTCAATACACAAGAGAAAGAGGTCAGGTTACCTCCCAACCAAATGGCATCATCACATGTTATCTCTACAAATTAAGGACATGCTAGCCTCCTTCCAATCCCATGGGAGAGATATAATGCATGCCTCAAGGTTGTACAAGTAAAGGGGAGACAAAACATGACAACACACACACACAATTTCAATACAAGACAACCATAATAACATAAATATCACAACAGAAGAACTTTATGTTTCCTTAAAGGGGAAGAGTGGAAAGGAGCCCATTATAAGCCATATTATGAACCAACCATAGGAACACTAAAATAATCTCCATAATCATCATACATCCTGCCTTATCACTCCATCCCAAACTCCAAGCCTCCTCCTTGTAAGGATTTTCAAACCATTTTCAACCATGAGATGGTTTCCTTCACAAGGATGGAAGATGAGGTTCAAACCATATGAACAATCATCTTCCACATCAAACCATATGAGGGGAGGAAATAATAAAATAAACCATCATGGATTTCCCATCAAGCCATGTGGTGTAAGAGGGGTAGTCCTCCCTCTTCCCCTACAATTCCAAAATCCACCTCAAATAGGATGAATGGAGAAAATGCAAGTAAACAAGATTTACAATGACACCCACAACAACATGCAAGCATACAATATTAAAACAACCATTTTTATTTTGCACATTATACCATAGAAACCAAAACAAGAGGTATGAAGGCCTACCTCAAAAATCAATCTATCCAACTTCAAGAACAATCCATGCACTTCAAGCTCCAAGCTCCTAGCTCCAAACTCTCTCTAACTCCCAATAGTAAAAATGAGAAGAAAAAGTCCATACCCATCTCCAAGAAGAGGTATAAAAAGAAGAACTCACCCAAATACTCACAAATGAGAGGGTGACATGTGTCACCCATCTCATTCTCCAAAACATGATTCTCAAAATCCCAATAAAACATAAAATAAGACACCTTACGGAAGAAAATCCCAAATTTCTCAAAATGAAAATAAGCCAACTTACTTCAACTTTTAAAGCACACAAATCAAACACACTTACAAGATGGTGACATGAAAGGGTCAAATGGGAGGAAAATCCCATTTTACCTTGAAAAGAGACCCCTACCCATAAGTAGGGTCCAAGGGGCTCATTTTAGTGTAAGGGAGACCCCTAATGTGAAAAGAGACCCTTACAAATGTCATATTTAGACCAAATTCGAGATTGGGTAAAGTGGCTCAAAAGAAGAGGTTGTGGGGCCCACCCAAATGATGATTAGGTGGTCCCAAACCACAAACAACAATATTACTAACATAACAACATCAATAATGCATGTAGGGACCATTAGGTCCTTAAACAAGTTTATCACAAGGCTTAAACAAATTAAAATTAACATAGATACATTAGGAATCACCAATGGTGTCCAAACATGAATACACCACATACACACAAGGTTACACAAATATCATGCATGGCTAAAGGACTCGGCCTAGTCAACCGCTTGTGTAACTTGAGGTGCAACTCTGAAACCCACGTTCTCCTGTGTGACTTGTAATCTGCACACTCAATTCACACATTAAACATACATGCTCGATACAATAAATTAGAGAATAATAAAAATATAATGAAAACCAAATCAATCATGGATATTCATTCTAATTATGTAATAATCGATATCAAAATGAGATGACTATATTCTAACAACATGCATCCACATTAAAACAAGATATAAGATCCATCTACGTTATAGCATGCTAACATCTAATTTGCCATTATAAACCAATGATATCAAAGTATATAACAACATTAGCATCCATCACTCATATATCATATAAAACTATGTATATCACATCATGCTGGTATCTAAAACCATATAATGTAAGAAGCTAAGATAATTATCATAATGTTGGTCCGGCACTATGTTCCCCAAATAAACACATGTGTCAAAGCAAATGATCCAATATGAAACCACATAATATCTAAATAGTGCTAAATCAATATCTATAATCTAGTAAATGAAATGAGTCAGTAAATGTAACGATGCAAGAAAGGGGTGGGCACTACATCCCCCTCTCCTAAGATAAAAATTTCTCTTGAAATTCAATGGAAGAGATAGGGATATGATCTTACAAGGTATCATGTCGTATTATTTGGTTTTTGGTTACAACAAGCATGTCCCACCAATTCAAACTTGGTCTTGTACTAAGTGTTTCTCTCATTTAGAGTAATTTAATTAAGGAAATTTGTAACTTCCAAGGAATTTCATTAACATTATTGTCTAAAACCCCTACATGGTCACACGTAAGTGGATGTCCAACATTATGGTCTCTTTAAGGGAACTATATTATTTTTTTCCCAACATTATGGTCTCTTTAAGGGAAATATATTTTTTTTTCTCAACAAACATGCCTCACCAAATATAACATGGTTCAAATTCAAGTGTATTTCAAATATGATAATATTAATCAAGGGAAATTGTAGCTTCCAAAAGATTCATTTATTCATCATCTAACTTCCCGACAAGGTCCCACATAAGTAGATGTACAACATAAGGTCCACATTTAAAGGAAAGTTCTAATGGGTGAGCCAATGGAACATAATGGTCGTCTTAAAAGGTTATTAAGTTATGCATATTTTATGGGTATAAAACCACCCAAGAACGTCCGAGAAAACCATATGAGAATCGATAAATTGAAATATATTAAAGGAAAAATTTCCTACATTACACTGATCTTGTAAATTATGGGCAATCAATTCAACAAACCCTTGAATCTTCCATAACATTTTTATTATTCCTTTTTAGGTCAAGGTTCTAGTGTCACATATCACCTAGACTAAAAGTTTGATGGTTTGATTTGTCCATTCTTCTTATATCCACCCAATGAAAGTACCAATAAATTGTGCATGGAATATATATAGCCAAACCTCAAGTTAGGATTGATTTTATAGTTTGGTTTGATGGTTTCATAACATGTACCATTCTCTAGAACATTTCAATTCTGGTTCAAAGTTTTATTTAGAAAAATCATAAAGGATAGTTTTATTCGGTATTGATTAAAACTTTACCAAAGTTTTCACCATGAAAAATCAATTTTCAAACTTTCTACACCCCAAACAAGCCATAATTCCTTAATGAAACAACAAACAATTTTTTTTCAATTCAACAAGACATATGATAATTTTACTTAAATTTATCGTTTCTTTGTCACTATAACCAAGAGAATACATGAATGAGTTAGGAAAAACAAATTTCATTCAAAAGGACATTTCAAAAAGTTATCAAGATACTATTACAAAATTATAACTTGGATGAGATACAACAATTTCCTTTTTCATATCTTTCTAAAGTTTTCAAGAGGTCAATACACATTTTCCTTTAAGGGAATGTATAACCTAACGCTTCTCAAAATCTGAAATTTATGTTAACTTTGACACAAAAATTATTTTGGTCATCAATGACCCATTAGGTTGAAAGTGATGTATATAAATATACTTCTTAACTAGAGGGTGAATTCCATTTCACACAAAGAACTTAAATTTTTCCACCCTATTGAATGGTGAAACAATGGGGCCATGTGGTCAAGAGTACCCCAAAATAACAAAAGTATCAACCCAACTCAAAATCCACATTTCTTAACTAGGGTTAATACCAATTACAAAGGATGTCTTCACCCAAGGTAGGTGGAATGAATAGATAATTGCCATTCTTTAGTCTTCACAAAAGGGTTAAAATATTTATCTATTATTAATTTAATAGGTTTCCTCAAAGTTGAGATCTTATATCGAGGTCTCCTAAGATTCCAAGAACCAAAAAGGATATCCATTCTATGGAAAAAAATTGACCCTATATGATTCACATTTCTTTCTCATGTAGGACCTAAAATGATAAAACAATTCTTGAGTTAGTTACACAAGACCATAAATTTAGCGTGTAATCTTGATTATATGAATGTCACATAACTAAGAATAATAATAATTACTTATCTCATTTGAAACTATAACTTACGATTGGCTAAATTTCAGATCAAAAGGGGATAACAATCTATAACGTTGTTTATCAACAAAGGCTGATAAAAGATATATATTCTACGAGTTTTCCCATTTATATATAATTACACGATTTTACTCTTGTTTATAATGTATAAGTACATAAATGTTCTTATATATATATATATATATATATATATATATATATATATATATATATTGGGTTGTGAAACATTGCATTCACCATTATTACACCATATTACTTGTAATTTCATGGGCCAACACTAACATTGGTATACCATCTCGCCCAACCAAAAGAGCAATCAACACTAATTTCTTTTTCTTTTTCTAAGAGAGAGAGAGGATGAGAGAAAGTTGTTATTTTTCACATAATCAATGTTCTTCTATCTACGAGATAAGGTAAGAGGGAGAGGGTGATTCCATGTTTTCTACACATAAGTATTAGTGTCATAAACGTGATTAATTAAGAACATTCTAACCAATTTGAGAAGGGTTATTATCAAAAGTGTACCTTCTAGGGTAAAACCATGTTACATTGCACCAAAACTTAATAAATGATAATAGTATGAAAATGGGCCTATCGAGCTCAAGAAGGGTTATAAGTAACTTGATCATTACCAAAGATATTCCCAAATGTTATACTAAGGGCCTCGATGAAAATTTAAGTTATGACAACCAGAGCCATTTTTATAATAGCTCAATGTATTCTTAGTTTACTAGAAGAGGATAAAATAACTATGAAATATCACTTCGTGTAAACGTATGGTATATACAGAGACACAAAAACATTTTCCCTTATCAATTATTGATTAAATATAAGTTATATAAGTTTATGTTAACAAAAATTTTCATCCAAGTATGCTTAATTTAGACATACACTTTTGAAAGGAAAAGCAAGGTTATAAGGTTGTTTGGTAAATTTTCTTATAAAGAGGGTTATAAAATTGAGATTGGTAACGTATACACGAGGAGAAGAAATTATTCTAATTTATAATAATGGAATTTTAAGACATGGAAGATCTTTTTCCCTTATTAGGTTTCTCTACAACAAGGTACCATTATTTATTTCACACCTATATCGAAGGGATCTTAGATTTAAAAGAGAGGTTTTAAATACTGCAAGCGAGTGTCCCATAATAATAAATCAATTCAAGGGGAAAATTCAGCTAATCAAACACCAAGGATACCCTCGGATTTAGAAAAAAACAATTCTACACTCCCATATTAAATTACTAATAATTAGCAAAACAACCATGACTATGTATGGTGACCAAAAAGACCAATTTATACCAAAACAACTAACACCCAAAAATGTCTTGTAGCATCCAATTTGTCTAGGTCATAACATTCAACCTAGAACACATGTAACACATCACAATAATCATATTATAAAATCCTATACCCTCCAAGGGTGTCCTAAGATGTTAAACGGATCAACATACCCAATTCTCTTGTTGTACAACCTAGCCAAAATGGCTATAAAAAAAGTCCTACCAAACAACTACTGAATACCCAAATTGTAAAAAAAAAAAAAAAAACATCCAAAAATTCTCTATTATATTGGGAGTCAAACAAGAAATACAAAACCCAAAACTGGCAAATGAATCTCAAACTGGAAGCACCTTTTTGGGGCTAACTATTAAAGTTTTGCTATTGCATTTCAACAAATTTTTACTGAAATTAGCTATGAAATGGGTTTTAAAAACAAGTGATCCCAACTCAAAATCTTATTCTATCAACTACCATATATTATTATATATATAGAGAATCGATACAACTTACGAATATAATTCGATACCCATAACTCTAGTTATGACCTCGTTTCTCGAAGCTGATTTGTGTGGTTAACTAGATTGTTTTTGTGACAAAATGGATAGAGGCCTCCAAAACATGCTTCAAAACTACTCCTTAAATCTAATTTCAAAAAACCAATTTTTGCAATCAAATGAGATGGAAGAATACTAAAGGTTAATAGTGGTAGATTTATGTTTTCTACTAAATCTCCTAAAACCACGGGTCCAAATCAAAACAAATTTCTTAGATTTCAACTATTGTCCCATGCAACAATGCGATCAACTGGGCTCAAAATTCCTTCAACTAAATGATCAAATGATCTTATAAATTGGGTTTAAATGTTTTTGTGACATCCCATGTCACTAGAGAACATGATCATCCTAAACGATCTCCACTATGGGAGTCATAGACCCATTTTGCACGTTATTTTATGAGTGACTTTTCTTAACTTTTACCAATTGTTTTAAAACAAATAAAGTGATCAAAATTTGTGTTTCTAATCACCACCGGTGGTTCTATTTCATGAATTTACTCATCCAAGCTTGAAATCCTTCTCCACACGTCCTGTTAGAAGAAGCATTTCTCCAACATGGTTATTTTAGAGCTATTGTGGTCCATGCATTATTACATTGTTTGACTGATGTAGGAGGAAATGAAACATTTTAGAAAAAACGTTATTATTAGATGGGAAAAAAACCAAGATTAGTTTTTAACACTCAATCAATCCCATTACACTCGGTGTTGGTACCCAAGATCTTATGCTAAATGTAGTGCCCCATATTTTACAACCCAAATCATACACAAATATGAAAGAAACCCAACATTTTTTTTAAATTTTTAAAATACATTTATTACTATATTTTTTGTATGGTAGGAACTATAGATTGTAGTTAATTAATACTATTTTATTTTCCATAAGTACTTATGGGTTAACTACATCTCGTATCTAAATTAAATTTAAATTTCGAGAAAGGGTCTATTCAACTACCATACTAACTCGTGACAAATGCTTATTTATTTAATTATTTTCATGAAGTCCCAGATTAATATTTTAGCACTCTCCATGACCCATTATAAACGAAATAAGCCCATGCTATATATCAATTTATTAAAACAATTTCTTAAAAGCCACATTGTTAACATACATCCACCATGGCACGTCGACACTAAAATTTTCCTCCATAATTTCTATTTCATTAATGTATGTATTAGGAATAGGATGTTGTTAAGTGTAATTAGTAGTAGCATCCGATAGAAGATAACGGCGCCGTCAGTACAGTGCCACCAATAATGTGGAGTACGGTAACAGTCAAAGTACAATAGGAATGTTGTAAAAAGTAAATATTTGTCGTAAGTGGTCCGGTAATGTTAAAATGTCAAAGTTTGGGTAATTAGAGAAGTAGGGTCTACATGATTAGGAATTAGAAATATTATATTGGTAATAAAGACAAGGAGTGAGGTCATAAATATTTTGTGTATTTTATTTGTAAAAAGTCTAAAAATGTGGAACCCATGTAAAATGATAAGGTTTATCTTATCTTAACAGATAAGCCTACATGTACAGATAAGAGTTAAGGTATGGAATATGATTCGTCAGAGTGGATTTCTTATCCTATCTTAGAGATAAGATGGATAAGCCTGGAAGTTCTATAAATAGAGAGGCTACCCCCTCATTTAGCATAATAAGAAGTAGTGAGAAATATTGTAGAAGTGTGCGAAGGAAGCCATCGATTTAAGGTGTGTTGAAGAAGCCATCGAGAGGTGTAAGTGTAAAGTTTCTCCCATAGTCTTGTTGAAGTATCTCATGGGTGAGATTGTAATTTCATGTTAATATTATAATTTATTTTGATATTTCAGATTTTTCGTCATTCTCTTATCATAGTCAATGGTATTCTTGTTTTCGGTTGTTGTTTTGTTTCAGTTACATCCACCAAACTAAAGGCTGTGCATTAGTAAATAATCATAGCACGAGGAGTTCCCGGTGAAGAATTATCATAGTGCTGGATTGGTGATGACATTTTGGTTCATTGTCGGGACCATTCCTCGTTGGTGGATTTTCTGGAGAGATATTCCCACTTAGTCAAAAATTAATTGGAGGGTAACCTTGTTTTTATTGTGCATAGTAGTTACCATGGTAAAGTCATTTTTACCGTGAATAGTAGTTACCATGTTAAAGTCATTTTTGCCATGAATAGTAGTTACCATGGTAAAGTCCTTTTTGCTGGGAATAGTAATTACCGCAGTAAAGTCACTTTTTACCGTGAATAGTATTTACCGCAGTAACTTCACTTTTTACCGTGAATAGTGTTTACCACAGTAAAGTCAATTTTTACCGTAGTAAGTCAAGTTTTACCATAGTTTACCGTGGTCATTTCTATTTTACTGTAGAAAGGTGTAAAGTCACTTTCTAGTATAGTGATTCCAATTATTTGTGCACATAAGTCTTGTTAATTGTACTTGTGGGTTGGTATTTCACGGTGGTTACTTTTGAAAATGGGAAAGATTCCTATTTTTTCAGCTCAATCTAATGAAGATGCTTCTTCTTTCATTCAAGAGTTTAAGCGATCTTGTATTTGTAATGGCCTTATAAGAAGGGAACAATGGACTGAATTTTTTCCTACCTTTTTGGATGGTTCCGCACTTAGGTGGTTTGAAACACTAGGTGATAATGTGAAAAATTCATGGGATTTATTAACTGAAAGTTTTCTTGAAGAATTTGGTGAACAACGAAATATGCGAGATCTCATGATCGAGATCACAAAGCTATCCCAAGGAGAGAAGGAGAAGATAAGGGATTATCATGCTCGTGTTCTAGAGCTAAGGAGGAAGCTCGATGCCCAGATCCGGAAAGGAAGGACTAGCGGATGGGTTGATGAATGGCATGGATAATCTCTTCGTAAGCACTTCATTCTTGGGATGAAGCCGAGAGATCGGACAACGAGTGAAGTATGACCGCCGGCTACCATTGAACAAGCAAAGGAGATTGCAAAAGGCAAGAAGAAAGCATGGAAGAGGAGCCCAAAGAAATTGTTGTTAAAGTAGAGCCTACACTAGCACCTTTGGTCTAGAATCCACAACCACTCCCGGTGAGCACAAATATTTCTCCTAGTACATCTACTGAGTATGAAGATCTGCTTAGGAAGATGGGCGATTAACTATTAATCTTCTTGAGGAAAGGAATTTAGTTCTCGGGGAGGAGATAGAGGTCGAAAAAGAAATATTTCTGAAGTTGTTTGTTATGGTTGTTATAAAAGGGTCATTATAAGAATAATTGTCCGATGATAGAGCTTCTACATACAGTACAAGAGATAATGATAAAGGAAAAGCACTGTGAATTCTCTTGATGTAGTAGATAAGAGTAGAAATAATGAAGTAGATGTGTTTGTAACAAAAAGAAAGAAAGAAAAAGATAATCAAGATGGAAATGATCCTAAGAAGATGAAAGGAGAAACTAGTAAGAAACATAGGAGAAGAAAGTTGGGTGTGCGGGATTTTCTGATTTCACAAGGGCAGGACCATACTCCATCTTGGAAGATCTGTCCAAAAGGCTTGCAAATATTACATATGGTCAACTCTTGGCTATTTCTCCCGAGAAAGGCGGGAGTTGCGAGGTGGACTCAATGCTTGAAGAAGGAAGGAGGTTGAGGTCCTGTTTTGGAGGCGAGGCGGATCCCTATGCTCCACAAGTGAGGTATTATGTAATGGTATTTCAATTCATGATGTCTTAGTTGATGGAGGTGTTGCGATTAATGTAATGACCGAGTCTGTAATGAATATGTTGGGTTTAAAAATTGATCGCCCTTGACACTTATGTTAAGGTCATTAAATAAAGGAAAAACTAAACCGAGAAGTGTAGTTTCAAATGTGGCAATATCATTATGGGTGTTGTATGTGTGGTAGATTTTAGGTGATGAAAAATGGTGCTGTTGCGTACCCAATCTTTCTTGGGAAGACCATGGCTAAGGAGAGTTCATGCAAGAAACTCTTTGGAATGAAGGTTTCATGACACTTGGACGTGGTAGAGAGAGGGTGAAGATAAATGTGATCCCTCGACATCATAAGGCAGAACCTATGGATTCAAGTGATGAAACTGATGATTGGACATCCTTTGATTACTCTAGTACTAGTGAAGTGGACACTGAAGATGAAGAAAGCGAGGTGGATGTTTCAGTCATGGATATCCTTCCAGTCACACCAACTCATGACCCCATAAAATTATCTGAAGAAGAAGTTGATGATCGTCTCCAACAAATAAAGATTGGTGATGCTGTGATGGAGAGTGAGAAGGAATCCTACCTCCAGCTCTTTCGAAGGTACATACACCTATTCACTTTTGATTACAAGGAACTCCGTCAAGTAAGTTGGGTAGAACATTCTATTGAGCTGGTAGATGGTGCTAAGCCCATAAAACAAATGCCATATAGAATGAATCCTAATTTTTCCAAGACTATAAAAGAAGAAATAGATAAGTTGCTTGATGCAGGATTCATATTTGTTGTGGAGAATTCAAAATGGGTTTCTCCCATTGTGATCTCAATAAAAAAGAATGGGAAGCTACGCATTTGTGTTGATTACAGGAAGCTCAATAAGGCAACAAAGAAGGATCATTACCCTCTTCCATTTTCAGATCAGATCTTGGGCCAAGTAGGCGGCGAGTGTTATAATTTCTTGATGGATATAGCGGCTCTAACCAAGTTCGTATAGCAGAGAAAGATCAGCTGAAGACCACGTTCACCACTCCTTGGGGAACGTTTGCTTATAGAGTTATGCCTTTTGGGTTGTGTAATGCTCCGGCAACATTCCAGCGTTTGATGAATAGGGTGTTCGAACCCTACATTGGGACCTTCATCAGAGTATTTCTGGATGATTTTTACATCTATGGGAGCAAGTTGGACCACACACTTGAGATGGAGACAACATTTCAAAGGTTAGATGAAGCACAAGCCTCACTAAACCCTCTGAAAGTGTGTCTTTGGATATTCTAAAGGCATTTTGTTAGGGCATGTTGTATCCGAGATGGTATTGTGCGATCTGATAAAGTTTCAAAAATCAAATATTTACCATTTCCTATGAATAGAAGTAAGTTGAGATCATTTTTAGGCCATGTGGGTTACTATAGAAGGTTCATCAAGAATTTCTCAAAGATTGCACAGCCACTAACCCAGTTCTTGAAGAAGGATGTTGCTTATGAACCAGGAAATAAGGCGCATGAAGCTTTTGGACAACTGAAGGAAGCCTTGGTGTCTTCACCTGTTTTGAAGAATCTAGATTGGAGCAAGCCATTCATTGTGTACACTGATGCCTCAGATGCAGCACTAGGTAGTACTTTGAGCCAAAAGGATGAAAATGGGAATGAACATCCAATTTACTTTGGGAGCAGACAAATGAGCGATGTTGAGGTAAACTATCTTTATGGCGAAAAAGAGGCTCTGGCTATCATTTTTGCTGTAAAGAAGTTTAGAAATTACTTGCTAGGGCAGAAATTTATAGTTGTAACGGATCATCAGGCTCTGAAATATATTGTCAATAAGCCTAACCCATCAGGGAGGATAGCAAGATGGATAATTTTGCTACAAGAATTTGAATTTGATATTATAGATAGGCCAGGAAAGAAGCATGTCAATGCAGATGCACTCTCTCGAGCCTATGATGGTTTAGGATCATCTTGTGATGATGATGATTTTCCCGATGCAGCATTGTTCTCCCTTGACACAATCCCTAGTGAATACATAGATATTTGGAATTATCTGAATGAATTCAAGTTTCCTGATGGTGCCAATGCAAAGACTAAGAGAAAGATTACTCAAGCCAGTCATCCATATTCTATTCTGCATGGAGCATTATTTGAATAGGACACGATGGAGCGATCTGAGAGGCGGTTGGACGTGATCAAGGAAAGGAGCTGCTAGAAGAATTCCACAATGGTACATGTGGAGGGCACTTCTCTGGACAACTTACAACAAGAAGGATCTTGGATGCGAGTTATCAACTTTGCCCACTCTTTTTAAAGATTGTTATAATTATTGTAAGACATGTGATATTTGTCAAACACATGGTAACCGTAAGACTTCATCAGCTCCATTATGTCCTATTCTTCCCCTTGGTCCCTTTGAAAAGTGGGGAATAGACATTGTAGGTCCACTTCCAACTACATCACGCCAAAATAAGTATATTGTAGTTGCCACAGATTATTTAACCAAGTGGGTTGAAGCTAGGCCATTGAAGACAACTTCTATGGATGAAGTGGCAAGGTTCATATATGAACGTATTGTCACTAGATTTGGTTGCCCATTAGAAATTGTAACAGATCAAGGAAGCCACTTCATTAATGAGGTGGTAGAAGCCCTAGTCAATAAGTTTTCTATTAAGCACAGGAAGGCAACAACATACAAGCCAAGCACAAATGGACAGGTGGAACGAAATTTTTTTGTGTTGTGTCAAATTCTAGCAAAAGATGCAGCCTTGCAGGTACATAAATGGGATAAAAGGATTCATGCAGCATTGTGGGCATATAGGGCAACATCAAAGTCAGCAATAAGATACTCCCCATTTCGGTTGGCCTATGGCATTGATCCAGATTCTTCCTATTGAGTTTGATATTCCCACTTGTGAGAGTTATGAAAAATGAAAGGATGGATGAAAGTGATTGATAAAAAGAAAGGTTGGTACATCTTCATTTGCTGGAGGAAATGAGGAAATAGCAAAGGATACAAGCCATAAGAAGAAAATGAAGCGAGAAGGAATACTTTGATCAAAAGATCCGGTGGTCTCCATTTCATGTGAATGACTTGGTCTAGTATATGATTCCGATACAAAAAAAAAAGAAGACAGAAAATTTCTTCCAAAATGGATGAGGCCCTACAAAATAACAGTTGTGCATGTGCATGAAAATGGTATGTGTGACCGATTGGAGGAATTGGATGGCACTCCCATTACGAAATGGGTCAACCACGACAAGTTGAAGATTTTCCAAGCACCCGAGAATAGTCTACTCAGGGACGGAGTAGAAGCTAGAAGGGGAAGATGTCGACACTAAAATTTTCCTCCATAATTTCTATTTCATTAATGTATGTATTAGGAATAGGATGTTGTTAAGTGTAATTAGTAGTAGCATCCGATAGAAGATAATAACCGTCGTCGATGCGGTGCCACCAATAATGTGGAGTACGGTAGCAGGTCAAAGTACAATAGGAATGTTGTAAAAGTAAATATTTGTCGTAAGTGGTCCGGTAATGTTAAAATGTCAAAGTTTGGGTAATTAGAGAAGTAGGGTCTACATGATTAGGAATTACAAATATTATATTGGTAATAAAGACAAGGAGTGAGGTCATAAATATTTTGTGTATTTTATTTGTAAAAAGTCTAAAAATATGGAACCCATGTAAAATGATAAGGTTTATCTTATCTTAACGAGATAAGCCTACATGTACGAGATAAGAGTTAAGGTATGGAATATGATTCATCGAGTGGATTTCTTATCCTATCTTAGAGATAAGATGGATAAGCTGGAAGTTCTATAAATAGAGAGGCTACCCCCTCATTTAGCATAGAAAGAAGTAGTGAGAAATATTGTAAAAAGTGTGCGAAAGGAAGCCATCAGTTAAAGGTGTGTTGAAGAAGCCATCAAGAGGTGTAATTGTAAAGTTTCTCCCATAGTCTTGTTGAAGTATCTCATGGGTGAGATTGTAACAATTTCATGTTAATATTATAATTTATTTTGATATTTCAGATTTGTCATCATTTTGTCTTATCATAGTCAATGGTATTCTTGTGTTCGGTTGTTGTTTTGTTTCCAGATTACATCCACCAAACTAAAGGTTGTGCATTAGTAAATAATCATAGCACAAGGAGTTCCTAGTGAAGAATTATCATAGTGCCGGATTGGTGATGACAGGCCTCTAATAAAGTCCCCTAAGTTTGCATTTGATTAAATTACCCCAACACCCATTAAAACATCTATTTCCACAATTTTAAAAGTTAAGGGTTTTAATCCCCACCATTGGATTAGATAAATCTAGGCCATAGATCTTAGGTATCCCTAAAAACCCTAACCCTTCATTATGATTTCCTTATATCTTTTGTTTTGCTTTTGTGGTCTCCATTATGCACGAGTTTTGTAGGGAGAAAGGTCGAAAAGATGCTTGATTCATGGAGGCCAAAATTCATCCATAGTTTGATATTCACACCATTTTGTTTGGTTTTGCGAGGAGGGAAGAAATCCCTCTTCTTATTTACTAGTATATATATATATATATATATATATATATATATATATATATATATATATATATATATATATATATGTGTGTGTGTGTGTGTGTGAAAGACGAGGCACGATATGGGTTTAAGGAACTGTGTATAGGGGAAAAAGGCGGTGTGGCCGTGTAGACGTGGGGAGAGATTTTGGTGTGGGTGAGAAGGTTGTGGTATGGTTGCGGCCACACCACAACATAATAGTGATAAGTAAGGAAGGGGCGGGTCATGGCCTATTCCCCCAACAATATTTTTTATTTATTTCAATACCTTTAAAAATTACCAATTTCCTATTCTTTTATTTTGTTTATGTTTTCATGTGTTTTTACAAGGAAAAATTCATTAGAAAGCATGAAAACGATACCCCCAGTGTGAAAATATTCTAGTTTCACCTTTCTAAGACATGCTAGGTCTATCCATTCTTAACACCAAACCCTACTCACTCAATGTTGGTCCCTTATTGGATGTCCATCTAATTCTCTTAGGTTTTTAAGAAAGCAAGTCGGTCCCCCTAGGTGATTCTAGGAGCTCATGGTGAATGCCAATTCTTGAGTAGTTTTGGGAAGGGCTACCACTAGCCTTCCTGGGACTAATGAAACCCCCTGAAGCGGAAATTTGGAAAAAAATTCAACATGGAGATGCATTCAAGTTCCAAAAACAACTGTGAAACTTTTTTCAGGATATTTTGGAAAGATCGAGAGGTTTTGGAACCGATTTAGCGAAAATTGGTTTTTTAGCCTAAAGAAACAAACACCACAAAGGAATGCCTAAACTTCAAGAAAATATTCTAGGAGCTTTGTGAATATTCAAGAGCCCAAAAAGTACCTATGGAAGGTATTTTCCATGCCCTAAATGGTGGAAAAAATGAGACATCGTGAAACATCATGCACCTCCCTAAGCAACTCATTCTTCATGCATGCAACTAGTACTAATGAGAAAAGAGGGTAATTTTGAGGTTATAAAGTCATAATTGAAGCTCCAAACCATGACCAATCAACTATTTGGGTGTTTTCAAATCAAATTCATATACAATTTCACCTCCGAACTCATCCAAAATCTCGAGTTATTGTTGTCGTAAGTTGGCTCAAGGTAAGAGTTCAATAGTTAGCCAATTTTAAAAGAGGACACGTGTCAACACCAGGATCCTGGTAGGATTTCATGTCCCTTTCCTTCATTTGGAAAATGTACATAAGGGATAGAAAAATTTTCCCAGCACTTTTTTACCCCAAGACACCAATGTGACCCTCCGCATTGCCAGTTCAACCCCTAGGAGCTAGTTAGAGCCTTTCCTCTCACTGCCCGGATGATCGCCAAGTGTCGCAACCTGGCATGATGTGAAAATTGATGTCCATTTTATACCTTTAGAAAATGGACAAATGGGACACAAAAATTCACCCATCCCCACTTAGCCCCTTGATTCCTCATACACTCACAACTTAGCTCTTAGGTGCTTCACTCAAGCTCCCTCTCTTAAACACATGTCCAATCAAACCTCGCCAAGTGTCGCGAAGGGGAATTTTATGTTCCTTTCATACCTTTAGGAAAGGGGAAAAAGGGGACAAAAAAATGTTCCCAAACCCATTCTTTCATTTTTGGATGAATAAAGAACAGCACGTAGTCATTTTCCATCCTGTTTCATCACCCCACAACTCCACACCTTGTCATAACTCGGAATTTTTTTCTTAGACATGCAAAATACCATTTCTGAACTTAACTAGCTCTACAAGTTCCTTATCACATTGAAAATATAGAAATATCAGATGAAAATTAGATGAAAGATATGAAGAACAAAATAAAAAATGAAGAATTTCATCTCAAAACGCTCGTAGCCGCGAGATGTACAAATAGATGTAACTTATAAACCGAGAGCACGGATCAAGATAAGGATTTTTGCTATCTTCAACATTTTTAGAGGCCATAAAAACATCAGAAATAGATATCTCATTCAAAGTGATGATTTTTTGCAGTGAAGAAACCATTTTTTCATGCAACAAAAAAAAAAATCTCATTTCCTGATTAATTAGCAATCGACTTGCTAAGAAATTTCACCTGTGTAACAAGTGGAAAAAACCCATATCAGAAATATAATTTCCATAAATATCTAAGGAGGATAAGTGTACCTATAATTTTTAACCTCCATTAATGATTTCCATACTCTGCATTTAACTGCAAGGTAAAAAATTTCATTTTTAAAAATCTCTTAAACTGGTCATCGGGTAGGCCTAAAATTTCAAAGGGTTGATATTGGGAAAAAAACCCATATCAAAATATTCATCCCACCATGATCCAATCACTAGAAGCATACTTAATAAAAATAACATGCCTTTCTAAATGGGATACTTTGTTGTTTTGGGTAAGCCACCATCTGAAGAATCTGCGAAGAAGGCGGTAAGCACAAATGAGGTATTGTAGACAAAAATCATTAGAAATGTCACCTCGGCCAAAAATTGACACTTACTAACAATAGTAAGTGGTCTCATTCAAACCTACTTAAAATAGCAAACTAGTTCATAAGGTGAGAGGAGCACAATGAGAATAAGGAATCAAATTTGTCATATCAAATTGAGGTTTGAAAAAGCTAAACTTTCACACTTACTAAAAATAGTAATTTTTCTTATAGGAACTTAATAAAAATAGTAAGTCATTTTAGAGGGCAGATTTCACAAAAGGAGCGTACTAGGAGTTGGAAATTCAAGTTGGTGGCTACAGTTGGAGTTAGGAGAAGCATTTTATGTCACTTACTAAAAACAAGAAGCTACCCTTCCCAAACATAGTAAGTGTTGAATAATCATGAATTTCAAGTTTTCAAGAAAGAAACCAACACAACTGTTGTTGTAGACTCACAACACCCCTGGATGCAGATCAGGCTTCTAGGTTGATCACTCTAGCATCCAGTGTGATTGCACAACATGGAAACCTCTCTCCAAGTGTGGGGACTTGTGAAACTGAGAGAGGAATCTCCAGATTAGAGGCTGGTTCCTCAAACTCCTCTAATTTAGATCTATATTTTGTAAAACTACAGAGGTTTAGATCCTAATCCTACTCTAAACTGCAAGGAGACAGGGATAGAAATGCAAAAAATATGAAACTAACTAAAGGTGGTGATGCACCAAAAGGAGTGGTGAAACATTTCTATCAAGCAAATAGACACAGACCAAAGTTTACAACATAAAACATACACAGACTGATAAGATATAATTCAGGATTTGAAATGAAGCAAATAATACAAACAAAGGACTGAAAACCATTCACAAAGCTTGCATTATCATTTCCAGTGTCAAAATCACTGCATTACAACCTCAGAGAGGTAAAAACTGTTACAATCCTTTGGAGAGGTCTGATTCTTGTATCAATCACTTGCTGGAGGTGAAAGAAGAACTCTGCTATGTCAAAATTGTTCCCCCCTTTAAATGAGCCAAAAACTGGCTTTTACATGCATGGGTCGAGCCCAGGAGACAAAAACGTACAAAAACATGAGAGCCCATCCCTCCTTACTGTAGATGCATTAAAACATCATGGGGACCTTACAAACCCATACCCTATCATTTTGACCGGATTACAGGAGAATCGACCCATTCTACATTAAATGCAGTCATTTGGAATGTCACTTACGGCCATGAACATGCATCGAGTGGTTTCTAAATTTTCTCTCTCTAGACTCCACCAAAACTCAAGATTAACAATGAAATCATATAAAGAATTTCACAAGCTTTTCGTTGATATAAAGAACGTGAAAATCCGAGCTCTGGATCGAGAGATATGTCGATCTAAAGATTTAGGGCACAAAACTGGCAAAAATGCGTTTTGAAATTTTTCCCATGCTCTGCCACCTGGATGACACGTGGTACGCACTGATTGGATGCATAATTCTCTCTCCTTCCCTATCCCACGGGTTTTCCTGCTTCATTGGACACGTGTCCTCTTTTGATTGGCTCGGGTCAGTGCTTGAAACCTCGCCCTTTGACTTTTGGACTTTCTCCCTTGTGACACGTGTCACGATTTGATTGGTCCGCGGGTCTGCTGGCTTTTCGCGCCCTTCGCGTCATTTTGTCCCTGGATGTCCCAGTGTTGTTTGGGATAGAATCCTCTGATCCGCCCGAAATGGGCTTCCTTGTCCCTTATCTGTCGATGGCACGTGGCGCAATCTGATTGGCTCTCAGCTTTTTCAGCTATCCGCGTCCCACGCATCCCTTTGTCTCAACTGTCCCAATACGAAAATTATCTATTTCGGGCGAACCGGCCGGTTCACGTGCTTCGCACACTTACGGCCCAGATGTCCCAAAGTCGAAAGTTCCCCATTCTGGCCGAACCGGTCGGTTCGCGTCCTTGACGTACCTTTGTCCCACTTGCTCTCGGACTATCTGGGACAAATTCTTCTGATTCACCCGGTTCGGCCGGTTCGCGTCCATCATCGCGTACTTACGCCCCGACTGTATCGTACCGGTGCTAAAGTTCTCTAATTCGGCCGATCCGGGTGGTTCGCGTCCTCACGGCCCGAATGTCCCAAACTATTTTGCTCAAAGCCCGATTAGTCAATTTTTCTTCCTCCTTGGCCGGATAGGCTTCTCGCGCCCTCCCCATCCTTCTGTTCCAGATGTCCCTTTGCTTCGCGGGCCGCCTGGAGGCTTTTCGGCCGATCATCGTCTCGATGTCCCTTACATCCCTACTGTTGCGAGGACTAGGACTTAGCCAATTTTCATGATTTTTCCTGTCCCAAGCTTGTTTTTGCCACTTTTTTCACCTTTCCTCGAACTTGATCTTTTCCTCCTGGACAGGAGAGTTAGGAAAAATATGAGGGGACCCTGGAAACATGATTTTTTTCCCTGGATCAATCAATTTGCCTGGGGCTTGAGAATTCAATCCACGTTATCGAATTAACCACAGGGGGTGAATTTGGATAACAATTTAGCGACTTCAATGGGGTCATCTGCTGTTAGATGAAAAGACCATTTGCTGAAGCATTCTATTGGGCATGGAGTCATCAAATATTTTGTTTAGGACCCTAAGCCGACTCGAGAATGTGCAAGGAGAAAGATGGAAAGTCACACGATGAAAGAAAGGACTGCTAAACATCTCCATGGACGGAAGGTACATGTGCCAAAGCACTTAGGGAAAACAAAAGTAACCTACGGAAAAACAATGTGCACAAGCACTTGGAGGAAATAAAATCTAATCTAATATTTACGAGGTAGCGAACTTCCTTCTAGAAGCAACACTTGAGATAGATTCCATTGACTGGAATCTGCAGTTCTTCACCATCCAATGAGGCCAATTAGAAAGCATTACTGTTCTTGCACTTTGTGACCATGTATGGGCCACTCCAAATGGCATCAAATTTTGAATGCCTTCCGGTTTTCTTTTTCCACATCCCATTTCAACACTAGATCTCCAACTTGAGAAGATCTATCCTTGGCCTTCCTATCAAAGGTCTTCTTGATCAAAGCTTGATCCTTTTCCATTGCTTGGGATGCCTAATTTCTGATTTCTTGTAGCTCCATCAACTCTGCATACCTCACTTCCATGGGCTCAAACTCTAGCAACTCCATCTGTTTCATGAGTTCCAAAGTTGGCAACTAAAGTGACATGGGCAGGTTGCCTCTCTTCCATAGACAAGCCTGAATGGAGAGTTACCTATGGATCTTTTGGGAGTTATCCTATCAGCCCATAAGGCTGATTTCAGTTTGGTATGCCAAGACCTCTGATTCTCATCAAGAGTCCTCCTAATGATCCTCAACAAGTTCTTGTTTGTAGACTCGGCTTGGCCATTACCCTGAGGGTAATAGTTCGATGAAGTGCTTAGGTAAATACCATTCTTGACAGCCCACTCAGTCACCCTAGATCCAATGAATGCCAATGCATTATCAAAGATTATTGTAGCAGGTACACCGAATCTGGTCGTTATTCCCTCATAAAAGTCTAAGATGCTAGACTCATTTGCCTCTTTGAGTGCTACTGCTTCTGTCCATTTGGTGAAGTAGTTTGTGGTCAAAAATCCATTTGTGCCCTTGGCTTGAATTGGGATTAATGACTCAGTGAAGTCCAAACCCCATTGCATGAATGGCTGGTCAAGCCGAGATTGGATGCGATGGAAGGGTAGAAAGTCTCTCTTTTCCTATGAAGAATGCACAATTCTTACACCTCTTGATCCATGCATAGCAATCACTTTGAAGATTTTAGGACAATAATAACCAGCCTTCATGATTTTTAGAGTGTCACTATTGGTGCAAAATGGCCACCAAATGGTCCATCATGAAACTCTTCCAACACCCTTTGAATCGACTGTCTTAATGCATCTTAGCGGACTCCATTTACATCTTTTTGAACAAAACTCCATCAACGATGGCATACGGGACAGCCTTGCAATTTGAAGTGTCTCCTTTGGGTCTTGCTCATCTCCCGGAAGGTATAGGCTGTGCCTAGGAAGTGCATAATACCTTGGGTCTAGCAAGGAGTCGAGGCAGCATTGTCTTCTTCTTGTTTGCCACTTGGCTCATGACTGTCTTGGACTATCAAAACAGCCTCTTCTTCATTGCATACTTCTTTTTGTTTCCCCAAAACCAGCTACTCACACAATCCTTTCCCTCTTACCAGCTTGGTGATCTTGATCTCAATGTCATACTCCATGACACGGGTGATCCAACCTGCCCTTTTCTCATTCAAATCCTTGTTGAGGAGGAAGTCCTTAACCCCAGCATGTGAGACCAGCAGTTGAATCTTATTGTTTGAGACCAAATGTCTGAACTTCTTCAAGCTCCTGATGATAGCAAGGACATGCTTTTCGATGAAAGAATACTTTATTTCGTAATCTTCCAAGGTTTGGCTGAAGAATGCTATGGGCTGTTCTGAACCTTCTCTATTCAGTTGTGTTAAGTTAGTGAGATTGTGTCTGGTCCTCCAAACGCATACAACATGAAGTCCTTTGAAAAGTATGGGTTGATAAGAGTTGGAGCATGTGATATTGCATGCTTGATGCTTTCAAAACTCTCTTTTCCTTCTGTGGTCCATTTGAATGCCAGACTCTTCTTCAACATCATTGTTAGAGGCTTCACAAGAGTGGAAAAATTAGGCACAAATCTGCGGGCAAATTTTATCCTTCCTAAGAATCTTTGAAGAGATTTCTTGTGGTGTGGCAATGGAAGCGTTCGGATGGCTTCAACCCTTTCAAGATCAATTGTTAGCCCTTCCCTAGAGACAATGTGGCCCAACAATTTTCCCTCGTGTGCCAAGAATATACACTTCTTTGGATTCAACGACACTCCAAACCTTCTACACCTCTGAAACACTTGTCTGAGGTGAAAGAGATGGTCTGTTGCATTCTTTGAGAAGACAGTGATATCATCTAGGTATACCAGCACTATATTGTTGATTAAGCCTTTGAATGCCATATCCATAGCTCGCTGGAATGTTGCTCCGACATTTGATTGGCCAAATGGCATCTTCTTATAGGAATAGGTGCCCCATTTGGTGGTGAAAGCTGTCTTGAATTGATCTTCTTCCTTCACCATTATCTGATTATAGCCTTAGTATCCATCAAGTAGTGAGAACCTTTCTGAACCAGCTACAACTTGCAATATTTGCTCCATGGAAGGGAGTGGGTAATGGTCCTTGAGGGAGCCTGTTTAAGTCTCTTAAGTCAACACACACGATCGATTTCTCCATTTCTTTTTCTCACTGGCACCAAGTTTGCAACCCAACTTGAGTGTTTGATGGGGAAGATGATACTGGCCTCAATAAGCTTGCTTAACTCTTTTCTCATGAGAGGTTCAATATGGGGATTCACTGGCCTTTGCTTTTGCCTAACAGGCTTGGATTCTAGATCCAGCTCAATAGTATGTTGTGCCAGCTTTGGGTTGAAACCTCTTAGATCTTTGTAAGTCCAAGCAAAGATATCTGGGAACTCTTGACAAAGCTGAACAAAATCAGATTTCTCTTGTGAGGTACTTACTTTACCAATCTGCAATGTTTTTCCTTCTTCGACTAAAATAGGCTATGAATCTTCACCCTTCACTTGAATGTTTTCTTTCTCCTTCTAGAACTGATCATTCGGGTTGAAGATTGACTTCAAGGTTATGAGGCCTTTTGGTAATTTGTTAGTTCTCAGCTGTACTTACTGATCCCCATATTCTTTGCTCCAAACTTGTCTTGATTTACGGTAGAGAACTCAACTTCTTCTTGTAGGAAATTAACAATTTGCTGATCATTCTCGAACACTTGCCAACTTGTGTTGTTATCTGGAACAAGCCGGGTCTCACAACCAATTTTATATGAGGTGAGATTTCTCACTTTTGATACTCTCTACAACATCAAACGCAGCCCCAATTGCTGCAAGTCTGTCAGTGGCTTCATTCTTTTTTCTTGGGATGGAATTGATGCTAAAAGCTTCAAAATCTTCAATAAGATCCCATACCTAATTTTTGTAGCACTTAAGCAGATCATTTTTGGCAGCATTTTTTCCTTTGACTTGGTTTACACCAGCTCACTATCACCAAATACTTGTAAATTCCTGATGCCTCTCTTCATTGCCTAGTGCAGTCCATGAATTAAGGCTTCATACTCAGCTGTGTTGTTTGAACAGGAAAACTAGAAACAGAAGGCTGAGTAATACCTTATATCTTGTGGTGAAATGAGCATAGCTCCTCCTCCTGCACCTTGTCTACTCCTTGACCCATCAAAGAACAATTGCCATACTTCATTCTTGTCTTTCTGGTCTGGCTTGGTGATGCTGGGGAGAGGTTGATTCTCTTCATGTAGACAATAAATTCCTAGCTCGATTCTTCTACTTCTTGATAAGGATCAAAAGCATGCACCTTGCTCGCCCATTCATCAAGAGTCAAATGGGATGCTTCCAACCTTGGTGTCGACTTCATTAGTGCTTGGATAATCTTCTTGGTCAAATGCTTTGAGCAGGTTGGTATTGATTTGGCTTGCAGTGTAAGGCTCAATGTGAAAGTTCACAATAGGTTCAGACCTGATTGTGGCCTTAGTTCCATACCTTGTTCTGAACAACATGTGTGACCAATCCACCGAAAGATAGCCTCCAATTTTAGTAGTGAAGTCTCTTGACAAGCACAATGCAAAGATTGGTGGCAGGTCTATGACTGACACATCTTGTAACACTATTACGTTGGGACATGCGTGCAATGTGAGGCTCAAACCTTTGATTACTCCAACCGTTGTCACTACTGTCCCATCTAATTGCACTACACCCTTGGAGATGACTTCATATTGAAGCCCTAGCTGATCAGCTATTTGCTTGGGCATTACTGAACTACTTGCCCCAGAGTCAATCATGCAATTATGTACCAACTTATCTCCTATGATCAATGAAACATAAAATGGAGGGGGCTTCAACATTTTACCTTGCTATCCTCCATGATTTCCTTCAGGCTGGGCAGCATTTGTGAGTACCTTCTCTTGCATTTGGACCTGTTGGTTCAAAGTTGACCAGATCCTTCATGGCAACTTGTAGCAAATCTCTCGGCTCGGGATGGATAGTGATTCCCACATTGATATGTTTACATTCATCTTCTTCATCTGATCAATGATGTTGAATGGGGATGAAGCATCCCTTTGCTGTCCCCTAGCTTGCACATTTGTTCCTTGCACATGGGCAGCGAATCGGCATCATCGAGTTGGTTTAGGAGCTGGTTTGGGTGCTCCTTGCATGTTTGGAACTGCATTTTGTTTGCCAACACCTTGTGGAGTGACAGAAGGTCGTGAACTACTTGGGGCCAATGGTTGTTCTTCACCCAAATTTCTTCTCTTTGACCTTGTGTTGGCTGCAACACTTTGAGAGGGTATTTGATTCATACCACAGAAATCTTCAGCCTGCCAATTGACAAGAGTAGTTTCATTCGGAGATGTTCCTTGCTGAGGTGCTTCTTGCTACTGATCTCCTTCGTGGCTGGACTCTTGTGACCCACTGATGGTTTGCACCATCAGAGCTTGATTTAATGCACCGTTAAAGCACATTGATTGGTTGTGTGGCTGACCACACCAGAAACACCAATCATATTCTTGGGCCATGTTATTTTGGACTAACACTAATGCTTTAGAAGAAGATACAACACTTTGGGATTATAGGGCTGAAATGGCCTATTAGCGGGAGGTTGTACTTGGCTTTGATTTTGATTTGCAGCCTGATTTGGTGACCTATTTTGTTGGTATGGGGGCCTAGCCTGGTATTGTGCTTGAGGCTGATACGGTCTAGCACTTTGAGCTTGCTATGTCTTTTGATAGTAACCAACTCATTTCCCAAATTTTGCAATTACTTCATGACCTCTTGGAGTTCATTTGAAGTACTAGAGGATGAAGTAGAAGTTTCATTTGAACTTTGGTTTCTAGGGGTGGGAATAGGAGCCAAAGTGGGTGCTTGACTAGTGCTTGGATTTTCTAAGTTTGGATACAAGGGCATGGGAGGCCTAGGAGCCAGTTTACCAGCTTGAATAAGACAGTTTTCGGCTCTAATGGAAATGCTATAAGCAATAGGTAAGGTTGTGCCTCCCATAGATTGAATTAACATAGAAATATCAGAATTCAAAGCTTTAAGGTAATATAGAAAAGCACCTTCTGCTGTTGGCTTGACTGCCACTGGAATCCTATCCCAAGACCTTTGAAATCTAAAGTTGAAGTCAGTCAGCTACTCGTTGGGGGCTCTCTTGATAGTTGTCAGCTGCTCCAAAAGAGACAAGTTGTCTCCCTTCTCTCCAAATTGCTCATGAAGTACAATACACAACTGATTCCAGTTTGTGATAGAACTAGCTCCAAGGCTCCTAAACCATTGCAATGCTTTACCCTTAAAGGAAGATGCCAGTAACTTGACAGCCACTTGCATTTCATTGATTTCATGGATTGCACAAAGGTTAGCAATATCTTTAACATGATCACCTGGAGTAGTCTGATTTTCTCTGGTGAAGTAGGGAATGTTCTTCAAGGATGCAATAGGAACTGGATGTTGTGCATTGAGAGCAAGTGGGCTGCTGCCTGTGAAGTTGACGTAGGGGTTGTATTGTGCCATTTTGATTGGTCTTAAAACCCTTGTTGGTGAATGAAAGGCCTATCAAGTGGAGGAGTTGAGAGAGTTCTTTTGGTGGAGATGGAGACCTTTGAATCCTTCTTCCTCTTTTCCTTCTTCTTGGAGATAATTGTAGGTATTCAAACAACAATTCTTCTTCTCCAACTCTTGACCTTGTGGTGATTCTTCTCATGAGTTTTCGTGCCTGCACTTGGAACCAGTTGATTCTTCCCCTTAGAGTCGCGATATGCAAATAATAGCTCTTTTAAGCAAAAAATTGCAGCAGATGCATATCAACTTTGCTTTGTAATAAAAATGAGACCTCTAGTGTCCCACCGGCATGCTAAAATCTGTTGCGGACTCACAAAGCCCCTGGATGCGAGATCGGGCTTCTAGGTTGATCACTCTAGCATTCGGTGTGATTGCACAACATAAAAACCTCTCTCAAGTGTGGGGACTTGTGAAACCGAGAGAGGAATCTCCAGATTAGAGGCTGGTTCCTCAAACTCCTCTGATTTAGATCTATATTTTACAAAACTACAGAGGTTCAGATCCTAATCCTACTCTAAACTGCAAGGAGACAAGGATATAAATGTAAAAATATGAAACTAACTAAAGGTGGTGATGCACCAAAAGGAGTGGTGAAACATTTCATCAAGCAAATAGACACAGACCAAAGTTTACAACATAAAACATACATAGACTAATAAGATATAATTCCAGATTTGAAATGAAGCAAATAATACAAACAAAGGATGAAAACCATTCACAGAGCTTGTATTATCATTTCCAGTGTCAAGATCACTACATTACAACCTCAGAGAGGTAAAAACTGTTACAATCCTTTGGAGAGGTCTGATTCTTGTATCAATCACTTGCTGGAGGTGAAAGAAGAACTCTGCTATGTCAAAATTGTTCCCCCTTTAGAAATGAGCCAAAAACTGGCTTTTACATGCATGGGTTGAGCCCAGGAGACAGAAACGTACAAAAACATGAGAGCCCATCCCTCCTTGACTACAGATGCATTAAAATGGCATGGGGGACCTTACAAACCCATACCCTATCATTTTGACTGGATTACAGGAGAATGCGACCCATTCTGCATTAAATCTGGTCGCTGGAATGTCACTTCTGGCCATGAACATGCGTCAGATCCGTTTCTCAATTTTATCTCTCTAGATTGCACAAAAATCAAGATTAACCCTGAAATCATGTAGAGAATTTCACAAGCTTTCTTGATATAAAGAACGTGCAAATCCGAGCTCTGGATCGAGAGATATGTCAATCTGAAGATTTAGGGCACAAAGCAGTGAAAAAATGCATTTTGAAATTTTTCCCGCGATCGCCACCTGGATGACACGTGGCACGACCGATTGGATGCGTAATTCTCTCTCCTTCCCTATCCCGTGGGTTTTGCTGCTTCATTGGACACGTGTCCTCTTTTGATTGGCTCGGGTCAGTGCTTGAAACCTCACCCTTTGACTTTTGGACTTTCTCCCTTGTGACACGTGTCACGATTTGATTGGTCCGCGAGTCTTGCGGCTTTTCGCGCCCTTCGCGTCATTTTGTCCTGGATGTCCCAGTGCTGTTTGGGACAGAATCCTCCGATCCACCCAAAATGGGATTCTTTGTCCCTTATCTCGCCAATGACACGTGGCACAATCTGATTGGCTCTCGGCTTTTTTCAAATTATCTCGTCCCACGCGTCCCTTTGTCCCAACTGTCCCAATACGAAATTTCTCTATTTCGGGTGAACCGGCCGGTTCACGTCCTTCACGCACTTACAAACATAGATGTCCCGGTCGAAAGTTCCCCGTTCTGGCCGAACGGGCCGGTTCGCATCCTTCGCGTACCTTTGTCCCACTTGCTCCCAAACTGTCTAGGACAAATTCTTCCGATTCACCGGTTTGGCGGTTCGCGTCCACCCAGCGTACTTCTAGCTTGACTTGTCCCAAGTGCTAAAGTTCTCTATTTCAGCTGATCCGGTGGTTCGCGTCCTCATGGCCCGAATGTCCCAAACTATTTTGCTCGCAATGCTTAGTCAATTTTCCTTTCTCCTTCGCCGGATCGACTTCTCGTGCCCTACGCGTCCTTTTGTCCCAGATGTCCCTTTGCTTCGTGGGCCGCCTGGAGGCTTTTCGGCTAATCCGCGTCTCGATGTCCCTCACGTCCCTACTATTGCGAGGACTAGGACTTAGCCAATTTTCACGATTTTTCCTGTCCCAAGCTTGTTTTTGCCACTTTTTTCACCTTTCCTCAGAACTTGCTCTTTTCCTCCTGGACAGGAGAGTTAGGAAAAATATGAGGGGACCCTGGAAACATGATTTTTTTCCCTGGATCAATCAATTTTCCTGGGGCTTGAGAATTCAATGCATGTTATCGAATTAACCCTGGGGGGTGAATTTGGATAACACAACCTTTCTCTTCGAGTAAGAGATAGATGATAATGATGTTTCCTATATAGATTTCAATGACATGAAATCTCACATGATGGCAAAGAAAATAGGGAATATCGAAGATAAAGTGTTCAATAATGGGTTGTTTGTAGGCAGCGACACACCTGTGTCCATACAAAGCATCGAGTGGTCTTGGCCTCGCTCACATCACTATGAGCTTGACACATACGAAAAATTAAATTTGACAATAATATGAAAATGGCGTAATAGCTCCCGGAACCATCTAACTCACTCTTTAAGTTCGACATCACCCAACATGGTTGTCATCACAAAAAGAGAAGGTTGTACACAAGTGGGAAAAAATGGATGCATACCTATAAGGGATTACACTAGGATCATGGATGAAGACAGGAAGAAATCCTTTAAGGATTCCAAAGACACTTTGAGATGTGAATTTTGTTAAGTCTATTCTGATTCAATCACTCTCCTTATCCTGGGTGATGGAGAAACACGTATGAGGGATTTTCAAGATTAGATGGCTCTTTAAAGTGACTAAAAGAAAAAAAAATTGATTGGGGAAAAATAATCGGTGATAATTTACATCTACAGCTGGTCCAAGTGCCCATGACAAATAAGTTCTACAGGAATTTTTATTTGGTCTATTTGCTCACCAACTCGAGTTCATTTAAGGGATTGGCTCTTATACATAACATTGTTGCCAAGGTTTCAGCATTCAAGAAAATTCCTCGATTGGTAGTGGAATAAATTCACAAACACTTCACCCCCATGAACGATGCATTCACAATGTTCATGGTTAGAAATTTGGAGGGTAATTTGGAGGCAAGTATTTCGTCATAAAGCGGCGTCCTTAATAAAAAAAAAATATGGTTCCTTTTTCATAAAATTATCAACTTTCCCCTACTTGCAAGTTTCCAGCTTTGGCCAAGCTCCCTAAGGTTGTCCAAGTACCTTAGTGACCAAATTGTGCTATTTGAGCTCTACAGGAAGTTCAAACGAGTGAACAAAAACTCGGAAGAAGAAAAAAAAGTTGATATCATTTCCCATCTCTCTTAGGGTGTTCATGTGTAAGAATGAAAATGATGCATCTCATCTGGAGGTTTCCTTCACACATTTGACTTTGTATTCCTACACCCTAAGACCCAAATTTGACATACGAGCTGATCCAGATGCATTTAATATCCTAGAGTTACGATATGATCCATAAATTAGGACTATTAGGCCAACCGTGTCGATGAATTTGAAAGTACAGGAGAAGTATCACATCAAGATGACAATTGATGAGATGAGGAAATTCCATTTCTCTTTGTATGAAGATGTCTTGCAAGATGACAGAATAGAAATGTATGATCCTGAATATGAGGTGATTAAAGCTTCTCCATTTACTTAATTCAATTGGCACGTTCACGAGTCGGATATATTAAGGAATGGACTAAGAAAGTCATCGGAAGAATGAGATATTAGATCCAAAGAAAAAGATCCATGGCCATTCAATCAAGAGGTACCCCTACAAGTTTTAAACAAGCTTCACAATAGTCATCATCAAAAGTGGTGGAAATTAATTCAAGTTCAAGACACTCTGGAACAAGTTCAAAGTGAAAAGCCACAGAGTTGGAGACTTCTTCTCATGAAAAGTCACAAAGAGAGCCAGATAGAGGAAGACCCAGTTGCAGAAACACAAGTGGAATAAGAGCACGTAGTTCAAGACCCAATATTTGAACCACCACAGGATGTCTCACATATTTCAATCGACACTACTACCTCTCTCCATAAAATATGTGTCTCCTCCACTCGAGTAGGGAACAATTGATATGCCTCTCATGGAGCTTGAGTTTGATGAAATTTTCCCATGGATGCAAGAGACAATAAAACCTGATACACACACTATTAAACAAGTCATGGTCCTTGATTTATCGACAATTACATCATTGGCAAAGGGAAGAAAATAAATCTTACACACATAACCTCATGGTTCTATAGTGGAGAAACATGTAACCAATATATTGAGGTAGATCGACCTAAGGTGATCAAGCCAGTGGATGAAATGACACCAACTTATTATGAAATGAGCACAATCCAATTAGGGTTGACTACTCATGAAGGGTATTTACATATGTATAAGCAATAGTATTCACTTTCACTTGGTGGTGAGGAACAAAAATATAAGAAAAATATTGATGATCTAGAAGAGTAGGTGAAAATATTTCATCCTATTTGTACACTTGGTGATTTGAGTGCCTCGAAATTCCTATCGAAGAATTTGCACCCATCGGTAGCTTCAATCCAAAATCTATCAAGAGGAACACGAGTTCACAATGCAAGGAAAATATAATAACAAATGGATCAACACAATTGCTGAAAAAGGGAAATTCAGTTCTCTAAGAGGTAGTAAAACTCTTCGCCTACATGAGTACAACTACAAACAAGATGTAAGAGCTCAAAGAAGATTTGGTGAAAGAAAGGGATCACTAGGATCATCTATGTTCATTGGTGAGTAAAATGATTAACACTCGATCTCTCAGAGTTGATTAACAAGAAGTTTTTGACACCCCTTCTTGAAGGACTTGTCACTTATATGGGAAAATTCCTTAGAAATGAGATTTAAAGTAATCAACTAATCCATCGCCAAGTTGGATGAATAAGAGGAATGATTCATAAAATTTGCAGATAGTATTAATCGCCAAATTCAGAAACTTGGAGTTCTTGCAATGGGAGAAGACACAACATCCTGATGAGTTGATTGGGACATTTGAAGAATATGTTAAAAAGCGGTGGGAAATACATTATCCTTCAATAAAGATACCCTAGAATTCCTCTCACGAGGTTTCATGCCACTATGCACTCATTACGTAGAAAAAACATCCATCATGGTTCAAAAAGTGCAAAGATATCAATGGTGTTTTGATGGGTGGACAAAGACTCTAAGCTATGTGCGTATTCCCCACGCCAATATAGTGGAACTTTCGTGGCTCATTTTAGCAAGGAATTTAGAGAAACAAATATCTTCTCAAAGCAAGTGGTGAGACGGAGACTGTCAGAAGTGAGATGAAGTTTCACTTTTGAGTAGCTCATTCTTTTGCATGATTCTTTCTCTTTCTTCTTCTTCTTCTCTCTCTCTCTCTCTCTCTCTCTCTCTCTCTCTCTCTCTCCCCTCCCATCTTTTTCTCTCTTTAATGTTCTAATTTCACGTTTGGGTTTGTACTTTTTAATATGTCTTTAAGTCAATTAAAAGTGACTTTAGAAACATGATGTAAAAATTAAGTTGCCTTGTTTTTATAAAAGGGACTTAATATTTGATAGGAATGTGAATAGTCTAAAGTCAAAAATAGGACATATGAAAGGTCACCGGAAGATGAAGAGTTGTTCCTCTTCTATAAATTGTAATGAGCTCCTCATTTGAGCTTCTTCTTAATATCAAAATTAAAATTCTTATCTTTCTAGCTGGTTGTATTCTTGTAAATTCATGAGAGAGCTATTGCTTACTTGTGAGTGAAAAAAGAGTTAGCCATTTTCTTCTATCTCCCCCTCTTTAATTTCCTCAATTCCTCACTATGTACAACTATGATTTTGTAAGCTAATAAAGGAAAAATTTATGTTTTCTAAGGCATATGAATGTGTACGTATTTGTACATATGGTTTCCTCTAGCCAGTGGCCCAAAATCATGTTGTTTTCTTCTTTTAAAATGCATGTGTAATATTTTCTAACTAGTGTATGTAAGATCTGATTTTCTACTTGCAACATTAGTTCCCCTACTTCATATTCTCACTCCCTTTCCCACTCTCTTGACAAATTCCTCTCTAGCAAGAAATTGCTAGCTTTGTCATAGGGTCAGTGGAGTGCCCTTATTGGATCCTTGGCCACAAGGCCACCATGGATAAAAATCACTTTACTTGACACATGCAAATATGAAATATTCATTTTTAAGTAGAGGGAATTCAATTCCCAGAGCGTTGGCAAGAAATCCATAAATTTGTTTACTTGACAAATTTTTCTCCAACAGCTTTTGCACCCACCATGGGTAGATTTAGTAACATCTACACCCAAAAAATGACCTAGAAAAATACAAAAAAAGATTGAAAAATCCAAAATTAAAAATTTTTTTGGAATTTGAAAAGTCACCCGAGCCTTATGTCTTCAAACCATGGCTATTCCAGGGAAATCCTCTGTTGAAAGACTTGAGTTACTTTTCCACATTCAAGAGGATATTGCTTCATATTTGTGAGAGCTATTTGGCATAACAAAAAAGTTTCACCCAATACTTCATTGCCATGAGAGTACTTGACCTCAAAGAAGAATGTGCCATGAATTAGAAAGACAAAGACAATTCAAGCACCATAAAGAAGAGTATAGATTTTCAAGCTGGCGGATAGAAGGTACACCTGAAAAAAAGACAAGGAGGAAAAACCAATCCCATCTTTGAAGAACTTCAAAGAAGACAAGAGCTTCTCATAAATCCAAGGTCTCCCCTTCATCAAGCAAACATTCCCATTGGGATTCCAAGTGTTTCAATCCATTGGATGTCGAGTTTCCATACATCAACGAGAATCTTGAAGATTTCACCGATGTAGAGACCAAAGAAGAAGCTAGAGAAAGAGAAGCAAGAGATGAAGTAGAAATAAGAGCTCAAATTGAAGAGATTGAAAGAGCTCAAGCCAAAGCATGACAAGAAAGAAAGTAAAAAGCCAACCTTAGAAAGGTTGGAAGCTAGAATCGGAATGGAATGGTGGATCATGATCATGAAGAACAAGCCAAATGTACCATGGGGTGGAAACACCATCCCACTTTCCCTTCCTCAACCACTCCACAGATACCAAAAGGCTCGAAAAAAAAATCCCAAAATTCAGAGGGGATAGTTCTCAACTTCCCGGAGCATGTAGTAGCATTCATCACCACTTGTGGTGTGTTGGGCATTGAACATGAAGATGTGTCATTTTGACTCTTTGTGGAGTCACTTTAGAAAAAAATTTTCTGAATGGTTCTACATGTTTCCCCAGGTCTATCACTTGTTTGGGAAGATATAAGAAGTGTATTTGAACATAGGTTCAAATCTACGGAAGACTACTCAGGATCTCTTGGTACAATTGGTGCAAATGAAGAAAGAAACTTCTAAATCAATGAGAGACTTTTTCAAAATACAACAGATAATTAGAAGAATCCTGAAGATGTCATGCCTCTAAAAATAATTTGAAAATATTCTTCATCAATGCCTTGCCATCGTAAGTTGGTTTCTTCTCGAGAGAGCCCAACCCAGGGATTTGAAGGAAGCACAGGACTTCACATCGAGACTAAAGATGATCTGATCTTTCTAGGCAAAGTGAAAGGTCCTAATGGAAAAAAAAGGTCAGAGTTCAGCTCAATTACCACGGACCCAATGTTCCAGAAAATGGCCAATGACTTGGTTTCCATGAAGAAACAACTTGTCTCAGATCACAATGCGGAATGCTCCAAGGAAGCCAAATCCTCCCAATAGACCAAGAATTACCCACCTCCTCAGATCACTCTCAAAGCACCACCATTAATGCCACTTGTGACACTAATGAACCGAGGAAGAAGAAGAAGATATAAAGAACCTAAAGAGGAAGATGTAGGTGATGATGATAACTATCTCAAAGTCAAGGAAGTTGATGGTGATACACAAAATGGCCTAATTGAGTATGTTGATGGAGATGAAGATGATGATGATGAAGAAGCCCCAAGCTTCTCATGTGTAGTTTTCACTCATGCACAGTCCAAGAAAGGAGCCTCATCCTCAACAACTGAGTGAAGGAAAAGAAAAAAAGGAAGATCTCCTACAAAGTTCCACAAAATAAAATTATCAGCAGAGGATCACCACTACCACCTTCAATGGAATCGGCAAAAAAAAAAACCAGACCCACTAGTTAGCAAGAATCACACTTCACACCAAGTAAGTCTTCTAGTCCTTCCCCTAGTTCTAAATTTTCTAAGGAAAATTCTTCTTCAAATGCTACTCCTACAAAATCATCTAAAGTACCACCAAAACCCACATCCCCATCTTCTTCCAAGCCAATTACCACACCTATGAAAGAAAATCCAACTCCCAAAGTAGTGAAACCTTTACCATGTAAATATTTCATCATCCCCAGAACCTCAAACTCACCCACCATGACCCCATTTGATTATGTGGAACACGTGAGTAAAACCAAAGTCCAAGATCATAGAGCTAGAATATTTACAAACGCACCCTACCCAATTTGATAGGTTTGTTGATGTAGTCCATGTGGTGGTAGTTCTATAGTATCAAACTCAAATTCTAAAGGCCTACTTCCCACACCATCCACACCACCTTCACAAAACATGCTAGCCCTCAGTGCCTCCAAAACCAACAAAAGTTGAACCTTTTTACCTATCACTTCTCATTAAAGGCTTCCAACTCAATAATTGCATCATAGATTTCGGAGCCTCTGACAATGTAATGCCAAGTCAAAGTTACAAATGCTCTAGGCCTCACCTTGACCCAAGAAAGTGGCTCTTGTTATTCAATGGAATCCAAACAAGTGTCATTGGTGGGAAGAATCAAAGGATGCACAAGTGGCACTAGCTGATTTTCCAGAGAAGAAGGTGCTCCTTACTATCTTGGTAGTAGAACATTCCAACATCTTTTGGGATGCTACTGAGTCAAGCTTTTTTAGAGATATTTGGGTGGAGAAATCAAAATGGATTGGTCATCTACAACCATTCCAATAAAGGGTGAGATGAAGAAATTTTTCCAAGAAGGAAGATGAAGTACACAGTATGAAAATATGATGATCCAAGGGTGAACATCCTATTCTAGGACAAGTGGGCTAGGAAACTACTTCCTCACATCGAGAAGGATGAGAATTTTCCACTTCTTATGGAAGAGGAAGAAGATCAAATATGATAATGGAATTCATGGTAGTCATTCCAGTGTGGGTTCGGGAGCAGGTGTGGTGTTGTGTTCTCCTTCTAGTGAATTGTACCCATTCACCTACAAGCTATAGTTTGATAACACAAATAACATGGTGGAGTATGAAGCCCTCTCTGGGGATGGGCATAGCAGAAGATATGGGGATCAAGAAGTTGAAATGCCAGGGTGACACGAGAGTAATAGTAAGGAAAGTCTCAGAAGAAGTACCAAGTAAAGAATCCAAGACTCTAACATTACAGAAATAGAGTGTGGGACTGCATTGAATCTTTTGATGCATTCTCCATTGAATCCATTCCTCGAGAACAATAGAATGAAAGAGCCAACCCTTGCAGTGTCAGCTTCCCTTGTGATACCACACTCATCATTTTGGAAAGGATAAGGTAACTGTGGAGATGGTGTTCAGACCTAGTGTTCCCGATAATGTAAACCACTGGCAAGTCTTCAACGATGATAATCAACTCTGGCTTTCCTAGAACAAAGAGATAATTTCAATAATCTCTTCTTCAAGGAGGTGAGAATCCACACAGGGAGGCAAGTAGTGGCCAAAGAGGATAAAGAAGGAATTGAAGGAATTGATGAAGGAGTGATCAAACTAAAAGGAAACAAGATCCCTAAAGGCCTAGTCTCTCTAGAAGACCTCTTTGATAAGCATGATAGATTCATTCAAGAGAAGGTGAAGCAATCTTCCCAGTGCCCAAATGATTTTGAGAAAGAAAACATCGACACCCTAGAGAACCCAAGAATGGTCAACATTGGAAAGTGTTGTTCACCTAAAGAAAAGAGAAGGTTTGTGTCATTTCTTAAGAAATATTCAGATGTTTGGCCTATTCTTACGATGATGAGCTTAAATCCTTCTAACCAAAGGAAATGCACCACTCAATTCCCTTGAAGCTGGATGCCAAGCCATTCAGGAAAAAAAGAGGCCATACAACCCAAAGATAAAGAGACACCATCAAAGAGGAAGTGATGAAAATGCTCAATGCAAGGATCATCTTTCCCATCCATCATTCCACATGGGTGGAAAACATTGTGCCAGTGGAAGAAGAATGGTGAAATAAGAATATGTGGATTTCCACAATCTAAACCAAGCTTCACTAAAATAATTACCCCCTCCCCATCATGGATCACATTTTGTAGGTAGTCACCGGATCTGAAATGCTCTCTTTCTCTGATGGATTCTCAGGGTACAATCAAATTAAGGTGGTGGAGGAGGATCACACCAAGACAACTTTCATGACACCTTGGGGCACTTTTTATATACAAAAATGCCTTTTGGCCTAATCAATGTAGGGGATACATTTCAAAGGGTGATGGATCTGGAATTCAAATATTTGAAGCATTACATTTTCATATACCTGATGATCTCACAGTCTTCTCAAAAAGAGGGGAGACCATATTCATCATTTGGAATAGGTACTCATGAGGTGTAGAAAGCATGACATATCCTTAAACCCAAAAAAGTGCATTTTGGAGTTACAGAAGGTAAGCTGTTGGGGCACATTGTGAACAAGCATGGAGCACACATTGATCCTAAAAGAGTGAGAGCCATTCAAGCACTATATTTTCCCATAAGAAAGAAAGGAGTTCACTCCTTCTTTGGAAAGGTAAACTTTCTTCATCACTTCATTCCGAGTTCACAAAATTGATGAAGCACATCACCACCATGATGAAACCTCAAGCAAGCTTCAAGTGGAATGATGAGGGAAAGGAAGCTTTTGAAGAAATCAAGAAATCCATTGCTAAAGCTCTAACTCTTGTATCTCTAGACTTTAGTAAAGAGTTCATCATGTATTGTTATGCATCGAACATACTCTCTTTGTTTCTTCTTGTCTAGAAGAATGATGAAGGTGTGGAAGAACCTATTTCTTTCATGAGTTTCCCATTGAAGAAGCATGAGCTAAACTACAACCAATTGGAGAAACATGCCTATGTGGTGGTCAAGGATGTAAAAAAATTCAGGTTTTACATACTCAACTCTCATACGGTGGTGATGGTCCCGGTAAAGTGCAATCAAGTCCATCTTGACACAACAAGATCCTAGAGCTAAAAGAGGAAATTGGGTCAAAGACTCAAGAGTATGACTTGGAGATTTAACCTCCAATTTGGTGTGGGGAAATGTTTGTGTATTGATCACCAAAGATGAGGCTCTCAAGGCTCAACATGGTGAAGATAATTGTTCTTTCTCCAATTGTTTTGAAGATAGTCCACAAGTTCTCTTCATAACTACTACCGATGAGTGGTACACAGAAATATCACCTATTATCTAACCTATGGAGAATGCCCCCCCATCTTGACTACAAGAAAAAGAGAACACTCAAGCTGAAGGCAAAAAAATTTGTGATCTGGAACCACGCGCTCTAAAAAAGAGGTCTTGATGGATGTTTTCTTAGGTGCGTAGACAAAGAACAACAAGAAAAGTTTCTTAAAGCATATCATGACCAAGCATGTGGTGGGAATTTTTAGCAATGGTCACTACACATAAGATTCTCTCGAGGAAGATATTATTGGCCTACCCTCTTCGCAGACACTCAAGAATGGGTTTCCAAGTGTGAAGCATGTCAACAATTTTTGGGAGACCACAACTCACAGCACTACCACTCAGGCCAGTTTCATTGAAGAACCATTTCAGCAATGGGGGACTAGACTTCATTGGTGCTCTAAATCCTCACTCAAGCATGGGGCACACCTATGTGCTCACAAATGACATATTATTTCACAAAGTGGGTGGAGGCCATCCCATCAAATAGGATAACACTAAGAATATGTAAACTTCATCAAAAGGAGAACATCATCATCATTTTGAGTCCCATAAATATCATGTAGGATAATGCCACCTATTTTTCTTCAAGGAGTTGATGGAGAATTTTTTACTATGCTATGGAATCTCCCTATCCCACTCATCATTACTACCCATAGGGAAATGGTCAGGAAAATCAAGTAACAAGAACATCGTGACCATTTTCCACAAGCTCATGGATGAAAACTAGAGGAATTGGCACAAGAAGTTATATGATGCATTGTGGGTGGACATAGATCACTCCAAAGAAAGCAATTGACATGTCACCATTCCAGCTTACTATATGGAGATAGAAGTAAATTCCCATTACAGTTGAAATGCCAGCTCTCAAATTGCTCTAGAGGAATAGAAGATGAATAATACAAGGATTCGATTGACAAAAGGATCCTATTTCTTGAGAAGATGGAAGAGAATAAATTTCGAGTGGTAGATCATATCAAAGAACATCAATTGAAGTGAAGAATATTTTTGAAAAAAGGCCAAGGCAAGGGAATTCAAAGTTGGAGACTTTTCCTCTACTATGGGACAAAGGAGAGAACCAAAAGGGAGCCATGGAAAGTTTGATTCATTATGGCTCGGCCCATTCCAGATCCACGAGACTTGTGTGAAAAAATGTATTTCTACTCTCATATCTGGATGGGACGCCATTGGAATTACCTCGCAATGGGAATACCTAAAGTAGTATCATCAATGAAAGTGGGTTGTCCCCCACCTTGTACCATAGGTGATTTTTAGGTGTGTTTTCCTTTTTTTTGTGTGTCTTTTCCTTTCCATGTGTGTGTTGTGTGTTTCCTTTCCTTTTTTTTGTGTGTGTTTTCTTCCTTGTATCTCTCTCTTGTAAGTTGTACATGACTCATGGCCCAATGGATAAGGCACTGGTCAATATGTTATATGTTGAGATTATGGGATTCCTCATGTCATGTCTTTGCTGCACTCAGTCCATACCATGCCCCCAAGCTAGAGCTAGTTGTTTTCATGTTTTTTTAGGGGAAAAATTCAATTTTCAAGCATGACAACGATACCCCTGTGTCAAAATTTTCAAGTTTTACCTTTCCAAGACACCCCAGGTCTACCCATTCTTAACACCAAGCCTTACTCAATCATGTAATGGTCCTCAATTGGATGTCCATCTAATTCCCCTAGGTGATTTAGGAAATAAAATTCAGTCCCCTAGGTGATTTTAGGAGCTTTTGAAGAATGCCAATTTTGAGCAGTTTTGGGAAGGGCTACCACTGGCCTTCCCGAGGACTAATGCACCCCCTTGAGAGTGGAAAAGAGGAAAAATTCAACATGGAGATGAATTCAAGTTCCAAGAACATCCGTGAAAATTTTTGGAATATTTTGGAAAGATCCGAGGTTTTGGAGCCGATTCAACAAAAGTGGGTTTTCGGGCCTAAAGGAACAAACACCGTGAAAGAAGTGCCTAAACTTCAAGAAAATATTTAGGAGATTTGTGAAGATTCAAGAGCCCAAAAAATTACCTATGGAAATTTATTTTCCATGCCCTAAATTGGTGGAAAAATGAGACATCATGAAACATCATGCACTTCCCTAGGCAACTCATTCTTCTGGCACACAACTGGCGGTCCCGAGAAAAAAGGGGTCATTTTGAGGTGATAAATTCATAATTGAATCTACAAAACATCACCATTAAACTTGGATTTGGTGGTTTTACAAAATCAAATTTCATATAAAATTTCACCTCTAAACTCATTTGGGAGCTCAAGATATCATCGTCATCACAAGTTGGCTCAAGGTAAGAGTTCTCGATAGTTAGTCATTTTTCAAGAGGACACATGTCAACACTAGGAGCCTAGTGGGATTTCATGTCCCTTTCATCCCTTTAGAAAAGGACATAAGGGACAAAAAAATTCCCCCAGCCCCTTTTATCCCCCAAAACACCAATGTGACCTCTCATTTTCCAGTTAAGCCCCAGAGCTAGTTTGAGCCTTCCCTCTCACTGCACAGATGATCGCCAAGTGTCGCAACCTGGCACAAGTGGAAATTGATGTCCCTTTCATCCCTTTAGCTAAAGGGATAATAGGGGACAAAAAAATTTTCCCAGCCCTACTAGCTATCCTTTTGGTTCCTCCATATGCCCAAAACTCAGCTCCCAGTGCTTCTCTCAAGCTCCCTCACTCAAATGCACATCAATCAAATCCAAAGTGTCACATGAGAGCACGATGGGGAATTTCACATCCCTTTCATCCCTTTAGAAAAGGGAAATAGGGAAAAAAATTCACCCATCCCCATGCTTTTTTTTTGGATGAATAAAATCCAAGACTTAGCCATTTTTCATTTATTTTTCATCCCCCACACCTCCATACCCTACCGAACTCTGGAAAAAATTTTCTCAGACATCCAAACCACCATTTATGCACTCAACCAGATCTAAAAGTCCTTACACATGAAAAACATAGATATTTCTTAAAAGAAAATCATATCAAAGAAAAAGAATGAGAAAAAAAAAGAATTTCATCTGAAAACCCTCATAGCGCCTATGAAGAAATTGATGTAACTTGCAAACCAGGGCACAGATCGAGATAAAAAATTTTTTATCTTCATAATTTTTGGAGGCCATAAAAAACCTCAAAACATATTCTCTCATCATTCATAAAGTGAGGATTTTTGTAACAAAAAAATCATTTTTTCATGCAATGAAAATAAAAAAATCTCATTTCCCATTAAACTAGTGATCGGTTGCACAAAGAAATTTCACCTGTGAACAAGTGGAAAAAAAAAACCATATCAAAAATATAATTTCCATCAAGATCCAGGAGGAGAAGTGAACCTACAATTTTCAAGCTCCATTAATGGTTTCATGCTTGTAGCCATTACCAGGTGAAAATTTTCAAGTTTTAAAATCTCACAAACCGGTGATCGGGTAGGTCCAAAATTTCAGAGGGTTGATATTGGGAAAAAACCCATATCAAAAATATTCATCCCACCATGTGATCCGATCACCAAAAGCATACTTACTAAAAATAGCAGGCCTTTCTACATGGGAGACTACTATTTTGGGTAAGCCACCATCTGAAGAAGTTGAAAGAGGTGGTGAACACAGAGGAAGTATCACAGGAAAAAATCATCGAAAGGTCACCTCGGTCCAAAATTGACACTTACTAAAAATAGTAAGTGGTCCCATAAGCACCTACTAAAAATAGAAAATAGTCCAGAAGGTGAGAGGAACATAATGAGAAGAAGGAATTCAAGTTGTCATATCCAATTGAGGTTTGAAAAGCTGAATTTTCACACTTACTAAAAATAGTAAGTTGTCTCATAGGAACTTACTAAAAATAGTAAGTCATTCCAGAGGGTGGATTTCACAAAAGGAGCATACTAGGAGTTGGAAATTCAAGTTGGCAGCTTGTAGTTGAGTTTGGAGAAGTATTTTCTATCACTTACTAAAAATAGTAAGTTACCCTTCCCAGACATAGTAAGTGTTGAGTAATCATGAAGTTCAAGTTTTCAGGAATGAAACCAACACAACCTTTCTCTTCTGAGTATGAGATAGATGACAATGATGTTTCCTATATGGATTTCAATGATCTAAAATCTCACATGATGGAAAAGGAAAGAGGGAAGATCAAAGATCAAGTATTCACAAGTGGGTTGTTTGCAGTTGCAGGGACACCCCGTGTCCATACAAAGCACTGAGCTGGTCTTGGCCTACTCACATCACTATGAGCCTAACACAAAAATTTGAGCTGAAAATGGTATGGAAATGGAAGTCATAGCCCCAGAACCATCTCACTCACCTTGTAAAATTCCAACATCACCCAACATGGTGGTCATCACAAAGGAGAAGGTTGTGCACGAGTGGGAAAAAATGGATGCATACCTACAAGGGATTGCATTAGGATCATGGATGAAGATAGAAGAAATCCTTCAAGGATGCCAAAAACACTTTCGAGATGTGAATTTTTGTGAAGGATATTTGGATGCAATCACTCTCCTCAACAAGGTGATGGAGAAGCAAGTAGGGAATTTCAAGATTGGATGGATCTTTTCATCCTAAAATGATCAAGGAAAAAACATATTGATTGGGGATAATCGGACAAACTTACATCTACAGTTTCTCCAGGTGCCCATGACAAAGAAGTTCTACATGACTTCTTATTTGGTCTATTTTCTCACTAGCTCGAGGTCATTCAAGGGATTGGCTCTCACCCAGAACATTGTTGCCAAGGTTCCAACATTTGAGAAACTCCCTAGTTGGTAATGGAAGAAAGTCACAAACACTTCACCCACGTGAATGATGCATTCATGATGTACATGGTCCAAAAATTTGGAGGGTGATTTGGAGGCAAGGATGTCACCACAAGTGGCATCCTTAATAAAAAAATATGGTTCCTATTTCATATAATTCTCAAATTTCTCCTACTTGCGAGTTTTTAACTTTGACCAAGCTCCCTAAGGTTTCCCAAGTACCTTAGTGATCAAATTGTGTTATTTGAGCTCTGTAGGTAGTTCACATAGGTGAACAACAAACTCAAAGAAGTAGAAAAAAGAAGTTGATCTCATTTCCCATCTCTCTCGGGGTGTTCACGTGTAAGAATGCAAATGATGCATCTCATCTAGAGGTTTCCTTCACACATTTGACTCTACATTCCTACACCACTAGACCCAAATTTTTGACATACGAGATGATCCAGATGCATTTCATATCCCAAAGATTTGCACCATGATCCAAAAATTGAGGACTATTGGGCCAACTGTGTTGATGAATTTGAAGTATGGGAGAAGGATCACATGAGGATGAAAGTTGATGAGATGAGGAAATTCCAGTTCTCTTGGTATGAGATATTTTACAAGATGATGGAACAAAAATGTATGATCCTAAATATGAGGCGATCAAGGCTTCCCCATTTCCTCAAGTCAATTGGCACATTCATGAGTCAGAGATATCAAGGAATGAACTAAGAAAGTGGTCAAGAATGAGGGATTGGTTCCAAAGGAAGAGATCCATTTCCATTCAATCACAAGGTGTCCCCACAAGTCAAAAACAAGCTTCACAACAATCATCATCAAAAGTGGTGGAAATTACTTCAAGTTCAAGACACTCTGAGAAAGTTCAAAGTGAAAATCCACATAATTGGAGACTTCTTCTCACAAAAAGTCACCAAAGAGAGCCAGGACAAAGAAGACCCAGGAGAAATGCAAGAGAAAGACCCAAGTTGTAGAAATCACAACATAAGTAGAAGAAGAGCATGCAGTTCAAGACCCAATCTTTGAACCACCATAAGAGGTCTCACCTCTTGTCCAACACTACTACCTCTCCCATCCAAGATGTGCCTCCTCCACCCAGTAGGGAATGGTTGATATGCCTTTCATGGAGCCTAATTCTGATGAAATGTTCCCATGGATGCAAGAGAAATAACACCTATACACACATTGTTTCAATAAGTCACGGTCCCTGATTTATCGAAATTTATCATTGGCCAAGGGAAGAAAAATAAATCTCACACACACGGCCTCATGGTTCTACAGTGGAGAAATAGGTAACTAATATATTGAGGTAGCCCAACCTAAGGTGATCAAGCCAGTGGATGAAATGACACCAATGATTATGAAATGAGCACAATCCAACTAGGGTTGGCTACTCATGAAGGGATTTGCATATGTATCAGCAGTATTCCACTCACTTGTGGCGAAGGAAAAAGAATATAAGAAAAATATTGATGAGATAAAAGTAGGTGTAAAAATTTTTCATCCTATGTACAACACCTAGTGGATCCGAGTGCCTCAAAATTCCTATCAAATAAGTTGCACCCATCAACAAATTCAACCTAGAATCTATCAAGAGGGACAAGATCTCACGGTGCAAAGGATGAGCTAATAATGAATGGATCAACAATTTTTCTAAAAAGGGAAAGTCATTGGTGCTCCAAGAGGTAGTCAAAATCTTCTCCTACATGTGTGCAACTACAAATAAGATGGTACACTCACGCTCAGAGAAGATTTGGAGAAAGAAAGGGATCACTTGGGATCCTCTGTGTCCTGGTGAGTGAAATGAGCAACACTCACTCTTAGGAGTTGATTAACAAGAAGGTTTTTGGCACCCCTTCTGAAGACTTGTCATGTGTATGGGAAAGGGCCTTAGAAATCAGATTTGAAGCAATCAATCGAGCCATCACCAAGTTGGATGAAAAGAGGAACAAGCGTACAAGTTGCAGATAATATTAATCACCAAATTAAGAAACTTGGAGTGCCTGTAATGGGAGAAGACACAACAGCTGATGATTGATTGGGCCATTCAAAGAATATGTTAAAAAGGAGGTGGGAAATCCATTATCCTTCAATAAGGATACCCTAGAATTCCTCTCAAGGGGATTTCATGCCACCATTGCACTCATTGCGAAAAACATCCATCATGGTTCAAAAGTGCAAAGATATCAACAATGTTTCTAATGGGTGGACAAAGACTCTAAGTTGTGTGTGTATTCCCCACGCTGATAGAGTGGAACTGTAGTGGCTCATTTTAGCAAGGAATTTGGAGAAATAGAGATCTTCTCAACAGCACAAGATGGAGACCGGTCGGAAGTGAGATCAAGTCTTGCTAGAGCAACTCATTCTTCTACATGATTCTTTCTTTTTCTTCTTTTCTCTTCTCTCTCTCTCTCTCTTTTTTCCCCCCAAATTTCTCTCTCTTCAACATTCTAATTTTACGTTGGGGTTTGTACTTTTTAATATGTCTTTAAGTCAATTAAAAGTGACTTTAGAAACATGATGTAAAAATTAAGTTTCCTTGTTTTTATAAAAGGGACTTAATATTTGATAGGAATGTGAATAGTCTAAAGTCAAAAATAGGACATATGAAAGGTCACTAGGAAGATGAAGAGTTTCTCCTCTTCTATAAATTGTAATGAGCTCCTCATTTGAGCTTCTTCGAACTTATGAAATTCTTATCTTTCTAGTTAGTTGTATTCTTGTAAATTCATGAGAGAGTTATTGCTTACTTGTGAGTGAAAAAGAGTTAGCCATTTTCTTTTGTTATCTCCCCTCTTTAATTTCCTCAATTCCTCACTATGTACAACTATGATTTTTCAAGCTAATAAAGGAAGAAATTTATGTTTTCCAAGGCATATGAATGTGTACGTATTTGTACATATGGTTTCCTCTAGCCAATGGCCCCAAAATCATGTTGTTTTCTTCTTTAAAAATGCATGTGTAAGATTTAATACGAGATATGTGTGTGTGTGTGTATGTATATAATACTATATATAAATACATTTTTAATAAAACCTGAATAAACATATATATATATATATATATATATATATATATATACATACACATATATATACAAGAGGGTTGAAATAGGGCACCCACTATTTCAATAATTTCTTGATTAATTCATTTTCTCCTCAAATTTTGACTCTTGTTTATATGTATGTATGTATCAATAGGAAAAAAATTATTCAAATATAACACTTATAAGAAAAAAATCGTTATAAGGAAGTTATAAGTTAAATTTTCCTTTTTTCATATAAAATGGAACCACTTATTTCTCAAAAATGACATTTATTATTTTAGATTTAATACTATGAAATAAATTCACTAATAATGGGAAACAATTTAAAGTTTCTCTATGTTTTCTTTATGCAAATAAACAATTTATTTTCACTTATTCTACCAATAAAAAGAGTCATATTTCATAAATGAAATACAATTTCATGAGAACATAACAAAGTACTTTTTTCTTTTTAACAATCAAAATAACAAGAACTAAAGGCATTTTATCAAGAGGGTATATACATATTTATCTTAAAGCTCACGAGGAATCCTTTAGATTTTAGTTTATTAACTAAACTTATAAAACCTAATTTTAAAAGAAACCTCTTTTTCAAATATATTCAAAATACCTTTACTTGAAAACCACAAGTTAATAGTCGAATCAAATATTCCATTTTCCATTTATTTAGAATACAATAGATGTTACTTTTACAACTAAGAATAAGGATTTAAATATGCTCCAAGACAATCTTAACCTTACATTTCCTCTTCTTTTTAGATCATAAGGAAAAACTCATTACAACTTCAAATAATTTCTCTTTACTAGTTTTGTCATACTCCAAAAATGGAGAGTAAACTTAGACCAATCTATATGAAAATAAGAGCAATGATATTTAAAGAGATTAGCATAATATAAGACTTCAACTATAAAAAGGATTAAAAAATATTACAAGGTTACAAATCTTTTTCTTTAAGAGAGGGAATAACATAACTTGGATAACCATATCTATTATAAAACAAATTCTTAAAATGCAAGTGAACAAGCCTCCCCAAAAGGGAAAAAACATGCCCAAAATTTTAAAAAAATTCTCCACATGCTCCAAGCATATTTTCCAAGCCTCTACTCCATATGAAATTCTTCAATGCACAAGAGAAAGAGGTTTGGTTACCTCCCAACCAAATGGCATCATCACATGTCATCTCCATAAATGGAGGACATGTTAGCCTCCCTCCAAGCCCATGGGAGAGAGAGAATGCATTCCTCAAGATTGCAAAAGTAAAGGGGAGACAAAGGGTGATAACACACACACAATTTGAATACAAAACAACCATAAGAACACAAATATCACAAGAGGAGAACTCCATGTTTTCCTCAAGTCGGAAAGAGTGGCAAGGAGCCCATTATAAGCCATATTGTGATCCAACCATAGGAACACTAAAATAATCTCCATAATCATCATACATCCTACCTTATCACTCCATCCCAAACTCCAAGCCTCCTCCTTGTAAGGATTTTCAAACCATTTTCAACCATGAGATGGTTTCCTTCACAAGATGGAAGATGAGGTTCAAACCATATGAACAGTCATCTTCCACATCAAACCATATGAGGGGAGTAAATAATATAATATACCATCATGGATTTCCCATCAAGCCATGTGGTGTAAGGCGGGTAGTCCTCCCTCTTCCCCTACAATTCTAAAATCCAACTCAAATAGGATGGATGGATAAAATATAAGCAAACAATATTTACAATGACACCACAACAACATGTAAGCATACAATATTCAAACAACCATTTTTATTTTGCACAATATACCCTAGAAACCAAAACACGAATTATGAATGCCTACCTCAAAAATCAAGCTATCCAAATTCAAGAACAATCCTTGCACTTTAAGCTCAAAGCTCTAAGCTATCTCCAACTCCCAATAGTAAAAATGAGAAGAAAAAGTCCATACCACTTTGTCCCAAGAGGAGGTATAAAAATAAGAACCAACAAAATGCCTCACAAATCAGAGGGTGACACATGTCACCCATCTCATTCTCCAACAAAATATTCCAAAATCCCAATAAAACATAAAACAAGACACCTTAAGGAACAAAATCCCAAATTTCTCAAAATGACAATAATCCAACTTACTTCAACTTTTAAGAAATCACACAAATCAAACACACTTACAAGGTATGGTGACATGAGAGGGGTCAAAAGGGAGGGAAAATACCATTTGACCTTGAAAAGAGACCCCCTACCCATAGGAAGGTTTGAAGGGGCTCATTTTAGTGTAAGGGATACCCCTAATGTGAAAAGAGACCCTTACAAATGCCATATTTAGCCCAAATTCGAGATTGGGTAAAGTGGATCAAAGGAAGAGGTGGTGGGGCCCACTCAAATGATGATCAGGTGGTACCAAATAAAAAAACAAGATTACTAACATAATAACATCACTAATGCATGTGGCGAACATTAGGTCCTTAAACAAGTTTATCACAAGGCTTAAATAAATTAAAATTAACATAGATACGTTAGGAATCACCAATGGTTTCTAAACATGAATACGCCACATACACACAAGGTTACACAAAGATCATGCATGGATAAAGGACCTTACCATCATCGCTTGTGTAACTTGAGATGTAACTCAAAACCCACATTCTCCTCTCTGTGACTGTCTGTAATGCAATCAATTCACACAAACATACATGTTCGATACAATAAATCAGAGAATAATAACAATATAATGACAACCAAATCAATCATGGATATTCATTCTAACTATGCAATAATCGATATAAAAATGAGATGACTATATTCTAACAACATACATCCACAGTAAAACAAGATATAAGATCCATCTAAGTTATAGCATGATAACATCCAATTTTCCATTATAAACCAATGATATCAAAGTATATAACAACATTAACATCCATCCATCATATATCGATAAAACTAACTATATCACATCCTGCTAGTATCCAAAACCATATAATGCAAGAAACTAAGATAATGATCATAATGCTAGTCTGGCACTACGTGTCCCAAATCAACACATGTGTCACCAAATGATCTAATATGAAACCACATAATATCTAAATAGTCTAAATCAATATATATAATCTAGAAAATGAAATGAGTTAACAAATTTAATGATGCAAGAAAGGGGTGGGCACTGCATCCCCCTCTCCTAAGATTATAATTCCTCCTCGAAGTCACTATAAGAGATATGGATATGACCTCAAAAGGTATCATGTTGTATTAGGTGGTTGTTGGTCATAAGAAACATGACCCACCAATTCAAATTTGGCCTTGTACTAAGTGTTTCTGTCATCAAAATTAAATTATTTAAGGAAAATTTTAACTTCCAAGGGAATTTCATTAACATTATTGTCTAAAATCCTTACATCGTCAAACATAAGTGGATGTCCAACGTTATGGTCTCTTTAAGGGAACTCTATTTTTTTTCTTAACAAACATGGCTCGCCAAATATAACATGGTTCAAATTCAATTGTATTGCAAATAGGAGAATATTAATCAAGGAAAATTGTAACTTCCAAAATATTCATTTGTTTCATCCTATAACTTCCCACAAAGGTACCACATAAGTTGATGTATAACATAAGGTCCACATTTAAAGGAAAGTACTGGTGGGTGAGCCAAGGGAACATAAGGGTTGTCGTCTGAGGTTATCAAGTTATGCATACTTGATGGGCATAAAACCACCCAAGAACATTGTGAAAACCATATGAGAATCTAGAAATATTTTTAAATATACAAAAGGAAACATTTCCTAGCTTACACTGATCTTTTAAATTATGGGCAATCTATTCACAAGACCCTAAAATCTTCCATAACATTTGCATTATTTATTTTTGGGTCAAGGTTCTAGTGTCACATAGTGATTCCAATCTTATCTCATCTTGATGATCTTGTTTAGATCATCTTTCTTATTAACCCACAGGCCTTCCTTGAGGCTGCATGTTCACTATTAACACTTTATGTACCATACATGTATCTCAATATGATCCTTACAAGACATAATTTTTTTAGATCCCTGCATATCCTATTATGACCAAGTTCATGTATTTATACCATAAGGTGAGGGAACTCAATGTTCAATCTTGACTTCACCTTTAAGAGGTATCCACCTTACTAGATCATAGAAAAGTTTTACACGGATGTATTCATAATGATATATCACATGCACGATAGACCATTAAGAACATAGATGATTTGTCCTATTACCTTATTAATATGCCACGTGCATTAGCTACCTTTCTTGTATCTAAAGAAAATTATGATTTGTTCACAGTTTCAAAGTGGAATCTTACTTTCCAGTTATTTGTTGGCTATAGATTAGAATTGAGTTCTTAAGACCATAGCATGATAGTCACTAGATATGTGAGGTCTAATAGGATTATATCTAACCTATCATTATATGTAACTTCCTTAATGTATATGTTGGATCCTTAGAACATGGTAGCAAGAACATATAAAAACATATATTATCATGAAAGGTAAGCTTTAAGGAGTTTTTAATAAGTTCCAGGTCTAGTTTATATCTGATCACATCTCTCAACATTCATCATACACATAAAAAGACAGGCCTTGATATACCCTTATGGAATTCATAATCATTTTGATTTTGGTGTATGTTTCTCCATTTACATTGTTTCACTCATGATGGAATATTCCCATTCTTGTATACTAGATTAATACACACTCATGCCAAGTATCTTGAGTGTGTTCTAGAAGAAGGGAGAGAATTTATTGAATGAGGGTGAGGTTAGTTATGATAATATAGAAAAATGGTCTTCATGGTGATATCACACATTTGTATGAATCTCAGAGCTCTTCCATCAAGAAGATGACTTCATTATATAGATAAAAGTATAAAAAATTTATTTTATCTGACATGACCTTGCATTGGTTGTCATCATTAACATGGTAGTCACTTATACAAGAAATTACACATATCACCAATCTTCATGACTCTAATATGATAGATTTCTCTCTTGGCTCTGTCCTATCTTGAATAGATGGACTCAGACTTGGCATAGGGAAATGAGATAGTATCTCCTACTGGTAAGTGATGGATCCATCAAGTTTGTGTTCTAAGAAAGCCATTTCTTCACAATCACTGTATATAGTAACTATTCTCATACCTCAGATTTAATTATTTGTACTCTCACCTTCCTTGGGACTGTGATCATAGGACTCCAGTCACCATTTGAACATCCTTATAGAGACAAAAACTTGCATAACATTTCAAGGATCCTTTAACATGAGTTGAAGAAAAAGCGAATTGTGATTCTTTTTATAGCCTAGATTCAAGACCGTAATATAACTATTTTCCAAGAATGAAATATTATAATTGAGAAGACATCATTTATAATTTAAAAAAATCTTAACTCATTATCCATGAAACTCTTAGGCCTTTGGAATGAAAATTTATCAAATGTGCTTGAATTACCTCTTAATCGTTCACTTTGTATTTTCTCCTCAAATCCAAAAATTTATGTCATTTACTACTTGCTACAAACATGCAAATTTGTTCTAATATTTTAGGGATTCCTTATTTAATATATGGAAGATATTATTCCAAAAGTTGGGCTCATTCCACTAGGTAAAAATCAAGTTATTGATTTCCCTAGTTCGGTAGTAAATGAGTACACATTTAGCTATAAAAACTTTATAATGCATCTTCAAGACTTATAAAAAAATATGCTCATACTCCTCATCACATGTGTCTTCTTCCTAGCTTATCAGTCACAGGATTTTATCTTTATTTGATGGACTGTGAACTTCCACCTTGCTTTGCCCCTGTCAAATCCTTAAGAACAACCCATACAAAACAATCAAATAGACCATTCAAATGCATAGATTCAACATTCATTTAATGGAAATCGTACATACTTGCATGGGAGAGCTTAGACATCATTTTTACATTCATGAAACACAATTATATCTTTATTCATGACTGAAATACAAGTTTACATTACACCAATACCATATCACTCTTCATATTTTGCTCCATCCTGCCTCTCCATGCTAGAACTCCATCTCTTTTTCCTGATAATATCCTCTCTCTACCTGTATCCAACCTCCCACTCTTAGATCCATTTTATTATCATCATATTTGTTATCTCTTTTTCCTTATTTTGATCCAACTTCCCTTATTTTAGTGATATCCCTTCATAATAGCTTAGGAATAGGAACTACTTCCCTATTTGACCTCTTGACAACTTATTACAAATTGACTAAGAAGGTTTCAACTTTCTCAAATATAGCTAGGACAACTCATGTCCACCTAAGACCAACAAACTTACCCATACATTCACTTTTTACTCACATCATGGAAAAAACCATTTACAACACAAATATTCAAATTTTGACTTTAGGAGGGAAACTAGACTTAACAAGTAGTATGAATTTGCATGAATGAAGAAGGTTGTTTCCCATTTGTTTCTATCCAACAAGCCTTATGAAGATGCTCCTACATCACATAATACCTAGAATAGAATTTTTATGATTTGATTTGTCCATTCTTCTTACATTCACCCAATGAAAGTACCAATAAATTTTGTGTGAAATATATATAGCCAACCCTCAAGTTAGGATTGATTTTCTAGTTTGGTTTCAGGGTTTCATAGCATGTACCATTTTCTAGAACATCTCAATTCTCGGTTCAAAATTTTCTTTAGAAAACCCATAAAGGATAGTTTAATTGGTATTGTTTAAAATTTTACCTAATTTTTCACCATGACAGATCAATTTTAAAACTTTCTACACCCCAAACAAGCCATAATTCCTTAGTGAAAAAACAAACAAGTTGTCAATTCAACAAGACATATGAGAAGTTTACTTAAATTTATCATTTCTTTATCACTATAACCAAGAGAATACATGAATGAGTTAGGCGAAACAAATTTCATTCAAAAGAAAAACCTATCAAGATAATATTACATAATTATAACTTGGATAAGATACAACAACATTTCTATTCATACCCTCCACAAGATTTCAAGAGGTCAATACACACTTTCCTTTAAGGGAAGGTTGAACCTAACACTTCTCAAAATTCAAAATTTATGTTAACTTTGACTCAAAAATTATTTTGGTCATCAATGACCCATTAGGTCGAAAGAGATGTATATAAATATACTTCTTAACTAGAGGGTGAAATCCATTTCACACAAAGAACTTCAATTTCAGCACCCTATTGAATGGTGAAACAATGGGGCCATGTTTCCAAAAGTACCCCAAAATAACAAAAGTCTCAGCCTAACTCCAAATCCAAATTGCTTAACTAGGGTTAATACCAATTACAAAGGACATCTTCACCCAAGGTAAGTGGAATGAATAGATAATAATTGTTCTTTAGTCTTCACAAAAGGGTCAAACCATTTATCTATTACTAAGTTAATATGTGTCCTCCAAGTTGAGAACTTATATGGAGGTATCCTTAGAGTCCAATAACCAAAAGGATATCAAATTTAGGGAAACATATATGAACCTATATGATTCACATTTCTTTCTCATGTAGGACATAAAATGATAGCACAATGTCTGATTTAGTTACACAAGACGATCACTTTAACGTGTAATCCTGATTATATGAATGTCACACAACTAAGATTAATAATCATCACTTATCTCATTTGAAATTATAACTTACAAACGACTCAATTTCAGATCAAAAGGGGATAATAAATCTATAATATTGTTTGTCAACAAATACTGATGAAATATATATTTTCTACAAGTTTTCCCATTTACATACAATTACATGATTTTATACTTGTTTATAAGGCATAAGTACATAAATATGATAAATATGATTATATATATATATATATATATATGGGTTATGAAACATTGCATTCACCATTATTACACCATATTACTTGTAAATTATATGGGCCAACATCATCATTGGTATACCATCTCGCCCAACCAAAAGAGTGATCGACACTAAGTTATTTTTATTTTTAAGAGAGAGGGTGATTCCATGATTTCTACACATAAGCCTTAGTGTCATAAACATTATTAATTAAGAACCTTCTAGCCAATTCGAGAAGGGATATTATAAAAAAATACCTTTCTAGGGTAAAACCATGTTACATTGCACCAAAACTTAATAAATCATCATAGTATGAAAATGGGCCTATCAAGATCAAGAAGGGTTATAAGTAACTTGATCGTTACCAAAGCTATTCCAAAATGATATACTGAGGGCATTAATGAAAATTTTAATTTGTGACAACCAGAGCTATTTTCCTAATAGCTCCATGTATTCTTATTTTACTAGAAGACGATAAAATAACTATGAAATATTACTTCGTGTAAACCCATCATATATACAAAAACACCAAAAATTACTTTTCCCTTATCATTTATTGATTAAAGATAAGTTAGAGAATTTTACGTTAACCAAAATTTTCATCCAAGTATGCTTAATTTAGACACACACTTTCGAAAGGAAAAACAAGATTATAAGGTTGTTTGGTAAATTTTCTTATAAAGAGGGTTATAAATTTGAGATTGGTAACGTGTGCACAAGGAGAAAAAAATATTTTAATTTATGAGAATATAATTTTAAGACATGGAAGATATTTTTACCCTATAAGGTTTCTCTCTGACAACAAGGTACCATTATTTATTTCACGCCCATACTTGAGGGATCTTGTTAGTTTTAAACGAGGGGTTTTTAATACTGCATGACAAGTGTCCCAAAATAATAATTCAATTCAAGGGTGAAATTAAAATAATAAAACACCAAGGATACCCTCATATTTAAGAAAAATAATTCTACACTTGCCATATTGAATTACTAATAATTAGAAAAACAACCATGACTATGTATGGTGACCAAAATGATCAACGTATACCAAATCAATTAGAACCCAAAAATGCCTCATAGCATCCAATTTGACTGGTATTAACATTCAACCTAGAACACATGTAACATATCAAAATAATCATACTATATAAGTTTGTACCCTCTAAGGGTGTCCTAAGACCTTAAGCGGATCAAAAGACCCAATTCTCCTATTCTACAACCTAAAAAAAATGGCTATAAAAAGGGCCTACCAAAAAACTACTGAATACCCAAATGGTAAAAAAATCACATCCAACCAATTCTCTATTATATAGGGAGTCAAAAATACATAAAGAACCCAAAACTAGCAAATGAATCTTGAACTAGAAGCACCTTCTCGGGGCCAACTATTAAATTTTTGCTATTACATTTCAACAATTTTTGGTGAAATTGTCTACAAAATGGGTTTCAAAAACAAGAGATCCCAACTCAAAATATTGTTCTATAAAATCTCATCTATTTTCATATTTATAGATAATCCAATGCAACTTACATAATATAATTATGATACCCATAACTCTAGTTGTGACCTCGTTTCGGAGTTGATTTATGTGGTTGACTAGTTTGTTTGTGTGACATAATGACTAGAGGCCTCCAAAACATGATTGAAAAACTAGCTCCCATATCTGTTTTCACAAAAACAAATGTTGCAATCAAATGAGATGAAATACTACCAAAGCTTAATAGTGGTAGATTTCCATTTTCTACTAAAACTCCTAAACCACGGTTCCAAATCGAAATGAATTTCTTAGATGTTAATTGTTGTCCCATGTAGCAATGTGATCAACAGAGCTCAAAATTCATTCAACTCAATGATAAAATGATCTTATAAATTAGGTTTGAATGTTGTTAAGACATCCCATGTCACCAAAGAACATGATCATCCTAAACGATCTCTCATGCTATGGGAGTCATAGACCCATTTTGCATGTTATTTTAATAGTGACTTTTCTTAACTTTTATCAATTTTTTAAAACAAAGAATATTGAGGCATGCATTCTCTCTCTTAATTTACACATTCATACTTTTATTATTCGGAGCTAAGTGTACGTTTCCGGATCTAGCATATTCCCGATCACAAACTCCAAAACAACTTCTCAAATACTTAAAAATTCATTTCCCAAATATTTCATAAAAAGATCAGTAAACTAATCTTTAGATCTGTAAAATTCAAGACGAATTTCCTTTTTGTTAACCAATTCCCTAATGAAATGACACTTTTTTCAATACGTTTTCTTCTCTTATAAAAACATGATTTTTTTACAATGTTATTGCTGAGTTGTCACAAAAAATATGTGTAGCATCCTCTTGATTGTGCCTTAAATATAACAACACTCTTCTCATCCACACAACTTGACATGTTGCTCATATTTCTACAGTAAGATACTCTACTTACTGCTTGAAGATAGTGTAACTATGGGATACTTTTTTGACACCCACGAAATCACTCTTGTTCCAAAGTGAAAAGCATAGTAGAATGTGTTTTTTACGTCATCTATACTTCCGACACTATAATTATCTGTAAGAGTGAATTATACACTACTAGATATGTGGGTTCTGTGTACCCATTCTCTAAAATTTCCCACATATCTTGGGATCTTAATAGTGCTTTCATGATTAATGACCAATACTCATAATTATTTCCTATAAATTGTGGAGCATGTAGACCGGATGTAGAAGCCATAACTTGTTTTCAATTAAAAAATGATGAAAAACAATTCTTTGATACTAATTTGTAGAAATTAGGAAAATAAAACAATGAACAACAAAAATAAAATAAATAATATTACAAATAAACAAAGTATTCAAAACTCAAATCAACACTTTTGTGCATATATATCTTCTTATTTGTCAAAGCTTCAACTTAATACAATCTGTGTGTATGTAATGATTACAATAGCCTCCAATATATAGAGGGATTTCATCTAACAATAAAAAAACTCTAGAAATAAAACAATCTTAAAAATAGAACTATCATCTACAAATAACACATGCTTTTGTTCATGCAAACAATTTTTTTGTTTTATTTGTTTTTATCTTAAAAATAGGGACATCTAATTAAAACTAAACTATGCATGGAAAATCAAGTTGATTTTTTATTTTCCTAATAATAGCAAAAGCATGTGGGGAGAAAATATCAATTTCCAAAATTGTTTGAAAAGAGCATGAAAGTCCTCTCTCTAGTAATGCCAATTCAATTTACGTAAGCACGAGGGATCCCGTAGAATACCAAAGGTACATAAAATTGCTCACACATTTATTTGAGGGAAAGTAGTATAAAACCAAGTGAAGTATTTGTTTATGGTGCTACCTTACTTACAACAAGGCGTTGGAATAAGGATAAATTAGATATCCTAGTGCCAAAGGGAATAACATTTTTGTTGGCAATATTTTTGTTAGAAATTAGAAATTCGTGAGGGTGTAATTAAGTTAATCATGGTTGTATACAAGAAAGAATTTAGGGAAATGAGTGACTATTTAAATAATACATGTGTTGTTATTTTGATAGGGTGGTGGAGATTTTTATTTAGGCCGTTGGATAATATGAGGATAGGATTTTCCAAAAATGATCTCATACACATCAAAAACAAATAGAGGATAATTTAAGTAATGGAGATAATATCAAACCTGAATCTACACTTCTAGTCATTCCATTTAAAGGATCATCCCTTATTTTACCTGCTAGAAATTTAATCTGAACCACATCATTTACTGCTCATCCCCAAGTGGGAGTTTTTGTTTTTCAAACTTTAAACTTGCACATTTAATATGGTTAGTTGGGAAAGAATATAAAAACTTAATAAAAAGAAAACCTAAAGTTCTATATTTCTTGGAATCCATGTAAAGGAAAAAATTAAATAGAAAAAATAAAAATAACATAAACAGAGCAGCCATATATGAGTTTTTGCAGCAGCAAGCAGCAGTAAAAAATAGAGAAAATAGAGCAGCCATATCAGTTTTTTGCAGCAAGAAAAAAACAAAACAAAGGAGAAAAAATATAACACCAGTTGTGTAATTTTTCAAGTGGATATCCAATAGTAGCTAAAGGCACAAATAGTATACATTCACAGAGGAGAAATATAAATACATATACACCAGTATCTATAATATATGTAAATCCATTTTTGCTTATAATAGAAGAAAGAATTTTTGTTTTCTCCTTTGGATTTATTTCAATTATTTTGTCTGAAAGTGCTGCTCTACTTTTATATATTCTTGTGTCTAAAATCTGTATTGTGAGATCCTTCCTCCCTCCTCCAACAACATTGTGGTATTAGAGCCAGGTTCTTGAGGGGAGTAGATTTATTTGTTTTTATTATGGCTAGAAATGAAGCCAAACCCTGGCAACAACCTCCCACTTTCGATGGGAGAAATTATGATGTATGGTCCAAGAAGATGAAGACCATTTTGATTGAAAATGATTTATGGGATTTAATCTCAAATGGGTTTGTAGATGTGACTGATAATGCAACTTATGTAACTTTGAAAAATGCACAGAAAACCCAGTTGAAGGAAACCAGAAGAAAGGATGCAAAATATCTCATCCTCATTGAATGTGCAATGACAGAGCTAATATTTCCAAGCATAACAGTAGCTAACTACTCCAAGGATCCTTGAAATCCTTCAAAATACATACAAGGGCACAAACAAGGTAAAGCTGGTTAAACTTTAGTTATTAAGAAGAGAGTTTGAAACCCTTCAGATGAAGGAAGAAGAATGTATTACTGATTTTCACATGAGGATTTCTGGGTTAATAAATCAGTTGAAGATTAATGGTGAAGCCATAGAGAATTAAAGGATTGTTGAAAAAATCCTTAGAATTTTGCCTGTAATATTTGACCCGATTATTGTAGCAATCGAAGAATCCAAGGATTTATCTCAGATGACAATTGATCAGTTGATGGGTTCACTTCAAACCCATGAGAAAAGGTTGAATAGATCAGCTCCTCCTTCTTTAGAGAAATATTTTAAAGCTCAGAAAAATTTAAGAGGTAGGGGGAGAGGAAGAGATAATAGAGGAAGAAATCCTAGAGGTAGAGGAAGAGGTAGAAGCAACCCTAGAAGAAGTTCAACTTATACTCAAGAAGGAGAAAACACCTCACAATCAGACTCTCAGGATAAAAAGAGGAGCAACAACTTAAATCAGAGGTATGAAAAAAGTAATGTTCAGTGTTATTATTGTCACAAGTATGGTCATCTTGCAAGTGAATGTAGAAAAAGGCAGCGTGACCAGTCAAGGAAAAGTGTTAATGTGGCTAATGAAAAGACAACTGATTATGAACCAATGTCAAATTTGTTCATTATGTGTAATGTTGTTGAACAAAGTAATGTTAAAGTATGGTATTTGGACAATGGTTGTAGAAACCACATGAGTGGTAATGCAATTTTTTTTTCATTTATTGATAAAAATGTTAAGTCTGAAATCAAGATGGGGAATAATGAATTGGTTCCAGTTTTAGGAAAAGGAGCAATAACCATACGTAGCAAGAAAGGAGATAGAAGGGTAATCCAGGATGTGTATTATGCCCCTAGAATAAAACATAATCTCTTAAGTATTGGACAACTAGTTCAAAAGGGGTACAAAGTTCGATGGAAAATGGAGAATGCATAATATTTGACAAAGATGGGAGCAAGAACAAGATTGCAGCCATACAAATGTCAAAGAATCAAATGTTTCCTCTCAGAATGAAAGATGATTTTCTATGCAATCAACGTATGAGAAGCCACATGTAGCTTTCAAAACAACCATCAAAGATCCATCCAGACTTTGGCATATGAGGTATGGACATTTGATTTTTTTGGGTTATGTATTTTATCAAAAATAGTATGGTTAGTGGGCTGCCATCAATTGTAGAGGGTGGAAATAAATGTGAAGCTTACATATTAGGAAAATAACATAGGCTTCCCTTTCAATCAGGGAAATCATGGAGGGAAAAAACACCATTAGAGTTGGTGCATTTTGATTTATGTGGCCCTATGCAAACCCCCACATTCTCCAAGAATGAATATTTCTTAACCTTCATTGATGATTATAGTAGGAAGACTTGGATTTATTTCTTGAAGCATAAATCTGAAGCATTCAATAAATTTAAACAATTCAAGGATTTGGTTGAGAAGCAAAGTGGACACTTCATAAAGGTCCTAAGAACTGATAGAGGGGGAGAGTATGTATCTAAAGAATTTTTAAATTTTTACAAGCATGAAGGCATTGAAAAGAAATTTATAGCCAGGTATACTCCATAACAAAATGGAGTGGCTGAGAGAAAGAATAGAACCATCCAAGAGATGGCAAGAAGCATGTTGAAGGAAAAAAGATTGTCAAATGAATATTGGGGTGAAGCTATAGCAACAATGTATTTGATGAATAGAAGTCCTACAAAGGTTATACGTAATAGAATTCCACAAGAAGCATGGACACACAAAAGGTATAGCATGGAACATTTAAGAATTTTTGGTTGTGTTGCATATGCTCTTGTTCCAAAAGAAAAAAGGAAAAAGTTAGATGATAGAGGTGAGAAGTGCATTTTCATAGGTTATAGTGAAGAATCAAAAGCATATAGACTGTATAATCCTATTACCAAAAAGGTTATCATCAGTAGAGATGTTGATTTCATTGAAAATCAGTCATGGGATGACACTATTGATAGCTCCGTGGGTACTACAACAATGATACCAATAGCTGAAATAAAAGGCAGCCATGAAGGAGAAACTTCTAGCAGTGAAGGTGAAACAATCACATCCCAACAAGATTCAATTACAACAACTCCTCCCTCTTCATCAACATCACAAAATGTTCCACAGACAAGCAACTCCAACATTTCAAGCTATCCCTCTGATGAGAGCTCAGATCCTACACTAGCATCTCTTATGCCAAGAAAGACAAAGAGCTTGAGGGAGATTTATGACAACACAAGGTATGTTGATTTTGAAGAAAATATGAATTTTGCATTATTTTCTCATAGTGATCCATTTTTTGAAGAAGTTGTAAAAGAAAAGAAATGGTGTGATGCCATGGATGAGGAAATAGATGCAATAGAAAGGAATAATACATGGGAGCTAACTAATTTTCCTTTGGGAAAACAAGTAATAGGAGTTAAATGGATTTATAAAACAAAAGAGAGTAACAAAAGGTGAGATTGAAAGACATAAGGAAAGGCTGGTTGTAAAAGGTTACAAGCAACAACCAGGAAGATATTTTGATGAGACATTCACTCCCATAACAAGAATGGAAACCATGTGGGTTGTTTTGGCAATAGCAGCTCAACACAAGTGGAAGATTTATCAAATGGACGTGAAGTCAGCCTTCCTAAATGGAGTACTCAAGGAAGAGGTATATGTAGAACAACCACCTGGATATGATATTTCAGGTCAAGAAGATAAAGTATATAGGCTGAAAATGCACTCTATGGTCTCAAACAAGCACCTAGAGCATGGTACAACAAAATAGATTCTTACTTGTTGTCAAATGGCTTCGAGGAAGAAATAGTGAGCCCACACTCTACATCAAGGAAGTTCGCGTGAAGAAAATGGGTCATGGGATGTTAATATCCCAATCCAAGTATACCACTGAAGTTGTAAAAAGGTTTTAAATGTTGAAAAAACCTATCCTAACAACAACTACAAGCCTAAGATTGAACAAGGAAGATTCCAGCAAAAGTGTAAACCCAACCTTGTATAAGAGCATGGTTAGAAGTTTGATGTACTTAACAACAACTAGGTTGGATATAATGCATGCAGTAAGTTTAATTTCTAGATTTATGGAGTCCCCTAAGGAAACACATTGGAAAATGGGAAAGATAATCTTGAGATATGTGAATGGTAGTAGAAACTATGGTATTCTATATGCTGCATCATGTGAACTAGAGCTGATTGGTTATACTTGATAGTGATTGGGTAGGAAGCACTGATGACAGGAAGAGTACTTCAGGGTATGTATTCCATATGGGTTCAAGAGCCATTTCATGGGCATCCAAGAAGCAACCCATTGTTTCTCTTTCTACAGCAGAGGCTGAGTACATAGCAGAAAATGTAGCAGCATGTCAAGCTATTTGGTTGAAAAGGATACTTGTATATTTGGGTGAAGAACAAAAGAGTGCTACTACTATATTTTGTGATAATGTATCCTCCATAGATTTGACTAAAAATCCAATTTTCCATGGATGAAGCAAACATATTGAGATCCACTATCATTTTATTAGATAATTGGTGGAGCATGGAGAGATTAAACTTGAGTATTGCAGATTTGAGTAGCAATACTAGCGAGATATATTCACAAAATCATTACCAAAAGTTACTTTTGAATGCCTAAGAGAAAGCTTGGGTGTCATGGATTCAACAACAATTAGCTCTGGATAGTTACACAACGTAAGTACGGGAATTTTTCTAGTGGTTGTGATTAAGGGGGAGTGTTGGAAATTTAATCCCAACCACTTCATTTACTGCTCATCCCCAAGTGGGAGTTTTTGTTATTCAAAATTTTCAACCTGCAAATTTAATATGGTTAGTTGGGAAACCACATAAAATAATTTGAAAAAAAAGAAAAAGTAAATTTCGAGTTATTGGTAGTCATATGGAGGAGAAAATGAAATAGAAAAGATAAAAATAACACAAACAGATCAGCCATATATGAGTTTTTTTGCAGGTAGTAAGAAGCATAAAAAATAGAGAAAACAGAGCAGCCATATCTGTTTTTGTAGTAGCATAAAAAGAAAACAGAGGAGAAAAAATATAGTAGCGAGTTGTATTATTTTGGCAAAAGGATATACAATAGTAGCTGAAGGCAAAAATAGAAGACATTCACAGAGAGGAGAATTATAAATACATATACAAAATATCTATCTTTGTATATAAATCAATTTTTGCTTATAATAGAAGAAAGAAATTTTTGTTTTCTCCTCTCGGTTTTGTTTCATTTTTTTGGTCTGAAAGTGCTGCTATGCTTTTATATATTCTTGTGTCTAAAATATGTATTGGGTGCTCCTCCCTCCCTCAAACAACATTACCATATGAGTCCTCTAGATTATAAAGAGGGTTTTGGTTTTTCTATTTCTCATCAAAGAACACCACAATGTTCAAGGTATGTTAATCCAATAATTAGATATGGCGGCTCAAATTTTGAGTCAAGTTGGTAGAAAAGATTGTTATTCACATTGAAGGAGTGTTATTCAAGATAATGGCCGACATGTTTTCTCATGACAAGGTGACAATCATGAGATGGATCCATGTCCGATTTCATTAGAGTCCTATTTAATTGAGATCATACTTGGTCTTAGTTTTTGTATTTAACTTCTAGAGAGAGGGGATATCATTATAATCACATAAATTGGACATGATTTCGTTTTATTTTTATCACGAGAAAATATTCATTTCAGAATTAAACAAGAGATAATTTTTAGATGAAGTTGCAAAGATGAAAAATTAGTTTCATTCCCATGTCACCAATAATTATCATCTTCCCATTGAAAATATTGTATTGGCACAAGATTTGGATATATCCTTGGACTTGGTAGAAACCAACTGCTTTAAACATGTGGTAAATATTGATGATTCCATGAAAACTTGTAAAATCCTAGTTTCATTTCAAACATTTAAGAAGAGAGGTTGATTTAGTGTATGACTAATTTTTCCAAAATTCCCCAATCTTTAAAATAAGTGTGTCATTGAGACTAGAATAACTATGTAATGGAATTGTCATTCCGATTACAAATCCAACAAATTAGGAGAACATAGAAAAGATATGTTTCAAGGATAAAAAAGTATCTAATGATGAATATCGTACCAAAATAATAAAATCACACAACTCCAATGGAATAGATGTTCATTAACTTGAAAGAGAAGAGGAAAAACCCTACAGGTATGAGTCACGAGAATAAATGTTCATCATCTGTTTTGTAAAATGATAGAATAATCAAGCGAGAGAGATGTCGTTTTCACTTATGTCCTATAGTAGGCTACTCATTTATTTGAATAGTGTAAATGTCACTTTTTTAATTAATTAATAATTTTATTTTCATAAATTAGAGAAATGAACTCGAAGGTGAGCCATCTCACAACATGATCTAGTAAGGCCAAATGTTCTATGGGAGATAATCACAAGTCATACTTTAAGAGGAAGAGGTGAACTAAAAAAATGACAAATTTATTCTTGCATTTGTAGTTTAAGTTAGACTTGAGCCCAAGGAATACAAATCTAATTCACAAAGAAGTGTGTTTTAGTAAGGTTTATATTTAAAGGTATAATCATGGGCACAAGCTATGGATTCCATAGTTGGATGTCATTTCCAACTCAAATACTGATCTCATCCATATAGTACTAAAGTGATTCCAAGTTATCTACACTTGAATCAAGTTACCATCAAGCTCAAATTATCAAGCTATGGAACCAATCCATCATAAAATAGATGAGATTGGAGACTTATTTAATGTATGGCCCTGATTTAACTTGGGTGATCATGAACCAAACAAGTAGAAATTTTTATCCAAAATGGGTGACCAAGTTGTGGACCTATATCCTTCATGGAGTGGGATATTAAGATACACATCACAAATTCAATGTGGTCAATGAGTTCATTTTTACATACAATAAAGATAGTCATATTCTTGGCCTAATGACTATGACACTAATCATACCTGTGTCATTTTTGGTGTCTAGGTCTATGTCCAAGTCACTCTAGTGGGGTCCACATGTAACCACTTGATTTTTGTAATAAATACTTTTAATTGGGCCACTTATGTGATAAATGACTGTAATTTACTAAAATAAAGTTATAAAATTAAAATGTGACATAGCTCGACCTAAAGTGATGTCATGTAATCCCTAACTACCTTAGAACCAAATATTGGGTTATAAAAGGAAGTGAGAGGTCATTTTAAAAGGGTCTTAAAGGTTGGATAAACTTTATGTCCTATGGCCTCAAGGTAGGGAAGTTAATAAAAAAAAATTTAGATACTTTCCATGGAGATTGATCATTGTGAAAAATTTGTTGAAGAGAAGACAACAAGGAAACTTTATGTTATTTTTAAAGATGAAATACAAGGATGCTTGTAGAACTTTGTGTCTTGAGATTCTTGTTGGTTATGTTTGTTCTCATGACAAATTTAATATTTCATTTATTTTATTTTCATGCAAAGTATTAATATTCAATCTCTTTAATTTTATGGTTTATTTAATTGTATGTAGGAATGAGATTTGCATTTGTTTTTCCCTACATACTCCTTCTCTCATTATTTTCCATTATCATTTTCCATTTTATATATCTCTTTCAATTTCCTTTTGTTTCCCTTTTTGGGTTCTTTATGGGATAAAAGTACTAAAAAGCCCACAAGCCCATCATACGAGGGAGTTTTCTCTCTCAAACATAGAGGTTAGATCACCCGGTTGATATGTGATCTCTCCAATGTCAAAGTTTTATGTCGAAGAATGCAAGTGAGCCCGTGAAGAGAATAAAAAAACCAAAGTGACATAAAATATTTCCAACCATTTTTGACAAATCCAATGAGGATCAAAGTATCAAAATAAAAGTGTCTACCATTCGGTCTCCACATTAAGTAACCTCCCTAGAATAGAGGTTGGCGACTTATTGATATATGAAGAACTAAGTTCCTTTATTTTTTTGACTCATGTAATGGAATTGGTTTCACTCATCCCATGGGTAAACCATTTTGGTCCTTCAGAATTTGCACAATATTCTCCCTTATCTTTTGGTTTCAGGAATAATTTCCTAAATTTTTCTTGAGAGGACTCAAAAGATGTAGGTAATCATATTTCTAATTTTCATGTTGTTTTTGTATTCTTGGTGTACAAGAAGAAGATTTTCAGTGAGATTTTTATTTAAACCATCATCGTTCCTACCGCTAAGTGGTATAAAAATGTGGAGATTGGTTACATAAAAAGCTAAGAAATCATAAAGAATAAGTTCTTACAAAGATTCAAGTGTACTACAAACATGCATGCACTTAATTATGAGTTTTTTCAAATCTAGATCAAAGAAGGATAATGAATAAGGATATTCGTAGCAAGATTCAAAAATTTGTTGAGATATATCCCAAAAAATGAGAAACCTAGTGTGAACAATTAACTATACTCCTTCATTACTTCTCTTCATCAAAAATTTGGTTCATCTTACATAGAGAGAAGATTCAATACTTGTGTGTAGCTCAACAACAACCCATTGATCTGTGAAGAGGAATGGGTTCTTTACAAAAGATGAAAAATAAGATTATAGAACCTATTTCAAATTCTATTGTTTCATAACCTCTCATGAAGAAATACAAGTTCCATATGAAGATTCAATTTTATCTACAAGTGAACATTTGAGAGAGTGTTACTGAGAATACATAATATATTTCCAAGAAATAAGTGATGAAGTTGAATCAAACATTTTAGATATTTAAATCTCACAATTTTCAATAAAACCTTGCTTGCTCGAGGATTCAATAATCAAGTGCATGACAAGAAAGTTTTAAAATGTATCATTTACATGGTGAAGACAATGATGATGAGTATTAAATACCATCATGTGATGAGGATTCTTATCACAATTATTTTAAGATCAGTAACCATGGAGATGAAGAAAAATTAAAGATGTTCCCATAAGTATTTCCCCACCGAAGTGCTACATTTGACTAATAAAGAATTTTGAGCTCCCAAATCTCATTGTTTGCATGCTATCCCAAGTATGGAAGTTTCTACCATTTATTTCAATGAAGATGAATCAAATGATGGCTTCCAAGTTCAAGAATCAAAATCCTTGGTAGATGTAAGGCATAAAGATGATCAAGAAGATATCTCATCGATAACGTACATGCACCTTGAAGACAAATCCAAAAACGTTCTTGTTCAATTTTTTCAATCACATTGTTTACATTCCTTCTTAAATTTGGAAGTTCTATAGAGTTCAATGATCACTACCATAAAGATAAATCAAATGATGATTTTCAACTTGAAAAATCTTACTTATTCAAGAATAAAAACTATGAATATAATCAAGGATTTCTCTCTTTGGAAACACACATGTATCATGGTGATGAAGAATCATGTGAAGAGATTGTACCTTCTATGGAGGTAAATGATAATATTTCCATAGGAATTTCTTATGTTGAAACAATTATGCAACTTAAGAAAAGTGATACAAACATTTATCATGGTCTCTTCCCAAATTTTGAAGGAGTGTACTCATTGAAACAATAAAAGCTACGAAGATGTTCAGGAAATAATTCCTATTTCAATATACATGCATGATGAAGAAGAAAAAGACGATGTAGAAAATAAAGTTTTAGTTAATCATTGGCTCAATGTAAAGCTCAATAATTTTCCCTTCCATTTTCTTCCCCTCGTGTAGACACAAAATATATGCACTTGGGTACATTTCTAGGTCCTAGATCATACTAATATATACTTGATTCCTAATGAAGAAAACTAGTAATTGATAATGTCTTTTGGGAATTTTACTTTGTATCTTATACTTTTATTGACCTAACACACCCTACATCCCTATCGTTATTTTAATGATTTATATTTTACGACTTCGTACACTAATTCTCGGTTAGGAAACTAGTCCTAGGAACTCCTATCCCTCATGGGCTCAACTGACCATCTCTCGCATTTTCTCATTATTTTGGGTGTCTTTTACACTTTTGGTTCAGCCTTCTAGTTGTAAATTACAAAATTCAAATAAAGGAATCATATATATATGTATCTCTCAAATGAAGGGGCCAAGTACAAAAATTATCTACTATCACCTAATCTTGCATCCAAAGGCACAAGGAGCATTAAAAATATCCATCTAACACATACATATAAGGGAAATGGCTTCATCACTCTACATACACAACATAGGATGGGAATTTTATTCTATTAAATCTCACAAATTCTATAAATTTCTCCATCTAGCACATCCATACAAGGGAAAATGGATGCATCACTCTACATACACAACATAGGATGGGATTCTATTTTATTCCATTTCATGCATTCTATATATTCTAAATCTATCCCATTATCATTGTGCAACTTTCACAAGGACATCGCAGGGCATCATTACACACACATTCAAAGAGAACTACATGGATTTTGAAACATAGTGCAATGCTTGGTAATAAGTTCACTCTTCAAGTGACCGTCTGTCGAGTGGTCATCAGAATCCACATTATGTATCTTTATTTTTATATTTTATGTGGTTTGTGGGAATGTGCAACTAGGTATCTCTCTTTTTACATTACAGTGTAAAAATTACATTGGAACAAAACCAGAGTGACAAACAAAAAATCAATAGTGAAGTTCCTCCTAAATAAAATATCAAAACTTGAGCACTAGGTAGACACTAGCGTCTAGATTAAGTCACTAGCACCCAGGCACTCATGTCCTCTCGTGAGATATTCTCCCCTAAAAATTTATGGGTCTTAGAACCTCCAATGAGCCTTGAAGACATTTCTTCTAGTCTATTTTAGATATACACCTGCCTAGAACATCTTTAGATTGTGTGAAATCAACTAAATCATCTCTTCTTTCTCTCTCTTGCTTAGGGTTTTGTATCATTGCATGTTTTTTGGTTTTCCATTTACTACATTTTATCACTTGTATATCATACACTATAATAGTTACTCTAAAATTAAGATTTAACTCTATTTATATTAAATCATTTGGTGACCCGATGACACACTTTTGTGCTATGATTCACACTTTACTATTGAGGGAAAACTTCATCAATGAACCTCACATTATATAATTTTTCTACACTTCACATTTAATTCATCATGATACATCATTCCTAGAATAAACTACTCTCTCTCACCCCACACTTCATGACTATCCTTTTGATCATCACCAAAACATTGGTTCACATACATTATGCTCATTACCCGATGATACAATCTAATTATACAGTTCATACTTGGTTGTTGAGGGTCCAATTCTTAAATGAACCTTGTATCATATAAACTTCACACTCTGTGACTCAAGATACATATTTTCTATCATCTACTTTCCTTCAACACATTCATTTCCCGATGAAACACTCTTGTTCTATGGTTCATTCTTGACTATTGGGGGAGAATTTATAAATGAACCTCCTTGCATGCACATCTGCTAGGGAAATGTGACTCCTCTCTTTACATTTCATACATTACGGCACACCATTACACTTGCATCACAATTTCATATCTTGTTTACATTTACTCTTTCTAGCTTATTCTAGCTTATCTTTTTCTATACACACATGCACTTTTACTTGGTATATCAAGGTGAATGCAGGACATATCATAGATTCATACATGATGCATGATTATTAACACCAATCTTTACCAGTTCGACAAGGCTCTGGGAATCTACCTTTATTATTCTCACACTCCACATATCACATGATCAATACAACCATAATTATCTGTCACTTTTTTCTTGTTATTGTTTGATATTATTTATGAGATATGCCTTGAGTATTTCTTCTTCATTTTATGCTTATGACATCTTTGGCTCGATTGTCTTGTGACATTGTGATAGATGTCCCATGTAATTGCACTCGATATGCATACCACCTTTATGTTCTCTCCTTGGACTACATTCTCCTTCGATTATCGTGACGCACCCCAAATGGGGTATTTATTGGGTGAAAAAATCACCCCTATAGTAGCTCAAACCTTCAATAGTACAATACCATACAAAAATGATACATGAACACAATTATAGATGGGTCAAGATTCATACTTGGGTCCAAAACACATAGAATAAAATAGCTCCTAGAAAAGGACATTAGTATTGGGTGCTTATTCCCCAGGCGCTTATGTCATGGGGGAAAAAATAATAATTTCCTCACTCCATCACAATTTACATGAGTTCTTAGATTGATTCTCTAGTAGTAGGCACTTTCCTCTAGTTACAAAATTCATTCTATCAATTACAAATGGCTACAACAGAACAACAAGAACAACAAAAATTAGAGACTTACCATCTATAGTAGTGCTTATCAGATTTCATCATGAATGGAGATAAAACCCATACCTCTCTCTCCAATACTCTTCTCTTGGTGTGAGATAGCCGAAAAAACTTGCTCTTGGATCACCCAAAAACTCTCTCTAGGCATGAGATTTCTCAAAATCATCACCATCAAGAACAAGACATTCAAATCCAAAAACATCTCTAAAGAATCAATATAACTTTCTATCCTTACTCTCTCATACATCAGGTGCAAACTTTTCGTACACACTTTTTACATATTTATATACATATTACTCGATTTTTCATATATGGAACTTTGACTACTTTCTCTCTCTTCTTTTACAGGTTTGTCCTTAATACACAACCAAGCATCTCACACCAGCAAACACAAGATCCAATAACATGCTAGTACGTATACACTTCACCCCTAGGGTCTACTTATATTTCCTAGTCTCAATGCTTCACATCATGCGATCACTTCATGCTTCACTTGTCCACCTGGCATGCTATTGGCAACACTCCTCTCTACATGATTATAAGGTACACATCTTTTATCTACTTTATGCTATCGAGTATTCACTCAAAAAAATAAAGTGGGGGTAAAATATAGAAACAAATATATGCACTTGGGTACATTTAAAGTTGATAGTTCATACTAACATATCCATGATTCATAAGCAAGAAAACTAGCATTTTACAATGTTTTTGGGTCTTTTTTTTGTCAATTATACTTTTATTGACCTTACACACCCTACAGCCATGTCGGTATTTGAATGATTTATATTTTATGACCTCAAAACTAGCACCCGATGCTCTTGTCCCTCTTGGGTAATCCCGACCCTCTCTCTCCCATTTTCTCACTCTTTTGGGTCTCTTTTACTTCTTGGGCATATTTTACACTTTTGGGTTAGCCTTCTAGTTGTCAATTATGAAATTTAAACAAGGGAATCATATATATACATATTTATAGCTATCAAATAAAGTTTCCAAGAACTATCATTATCTACTATCACCTAATCTTGCATCTAAAGGAATAAAGAGCATTACAAAGTATCCATCTAAAGACATCCATACAAAGGACCAGGGTTGCATCACTCCACATACACAACATTGTTGGCATGTGGATTCTATTTTTTCATTGATTTAAAATGTATATTAATGAAAAATTAGAATGTAGGAGAGCTAGAGAGAGCTAGGAGTGACTCGAAAAGGTAGGACAAGTCGGTGTCTTGAGAACACCGAGTAAGCATTGACTTCTTGAGTAGCTAGGGATAGGTACAAGCGAGTGTTGATGTGAGAGACTACCATGATTATGTATGAAATTTTATAGAATTTATATAATGTTTATGTAGGGTTAGAAGGAGGAACTAAGGGGTAAAAGAGTGAAATTGGTTAGACTATCTCAGTTCAGGATGCATAATCCTTAGGCCTAGTTAAAAAGGTGACCTAAAAAGGTGAAGTGCAGACTTGATACTTCTATTTATGCATGATAAAGGTATTAAACACATGATAATATATCTCCAAGGGGATATAATGTAAAGAATAGGACAATCATGGTGAGTTGTAGTGTAAACTAGCTCAAATTGGCCTAATTCAAGGACCTAACATGAAGGTATGAAGAAAAAAAAGTTCTAGAAAGATAATTCAGTCATGGTAAGTGTGATAATACATTTTAAATAGTCCAAATATGAATCTATAAGTCACAATTCAAAAATTAGAGGCACTTTGAGGGTCTTTGGTATATGTGCCCTTCAGGGACAAGTAGTTTTAACATGCACAAATGAGATTGTATTGAAAGTTTAAAAGTGAAACATGGTAAATTTCACATTATATATAATATATGAGGTGTTCATGAATGTGTGGTCCAAATTTTAGGACACGAGGAAATTCTTTGTGCAAGATAGTGCATTTTTACCAAAATCGGGTCAAGAGAGGTATGGTAAAGTAACACTCCGACTTCTTAACATTAAAGAAATATTGTGGAGAATTATTTGGATAAATCATAAGATATATTTTTTAATATAATTGGGATAAAAATATTCTACAATAGTATTAAGTCAAATGTATTTTAAATAAGAAAGTTATTTCTATTTTTGTGGACCCATCTTAAGCCTTTCTCAAACCCAAGTTAGATCAATATAGAGAAATTTTCTTGGTTAATCCTCCAAATGATTTTTTTTTCTATTTTATGAGTTTGAGAATGTAGAGGATTCATCACGAATCTTTCCATGTTGGTTTGAGCTCATGACTCATGGTGGACCCTATAAGAAATTAACTATTTTGTGCAAGATTTAGTATACAAATAGAGTTTGTAAGGGAACCCATGTTCAATTTATTGGTCAAGGTAGTTGGGGATGTGTTCTTGATCATCATGAAGTTATCTTGGTTAGGTATTTGTAAAAATGTGATGATACAGGACATTTTAGTCCTACCACTTGATAATGCTATGAAGACAAAAATAGTCTTTGTTTTTGAAACGTAAGTGTGTCTCTCTCCATAAAATATCTACAAGTGAAGGTTCCAGAGTGAATTATATTTACAATGTGAATTTTTTTCATGAGATTATTTTATTTGAAAACATTTTTTGAAGTGATAGATGTCTCAATCATAAAACTGGTTTTTGGAGCCTGAGATTTAGTCTGGTCTATCTCTTAGATGCAAGATTTTCCATGCTAAGATCTTTGAATTGAAAATTTGTGGTAAGTTTAAAATTTGTAAAAGATAAATATATTTCCATAAAATTGTGTCATGTGTCATGATCATGTGTTTAGACAAAGGTACACCTCTTTTTGTAAGGACTATTTTTGTGGGTCTCTAACTCTATTAAGACCTTATTCAAATCGGTGTGTTATGATGAGATTGAAGGTGTTTGAGCTGATACAAGAAGGTGAAGGTGAAGAAAATGTCCCTAAAAATTCTTGAACCATTAAGAAGCTTTGAAATTTCATATACTTGTGTTTTCGAAGTAATCTTTTGACTAGTTTTTGAAGAAGCCATGATTTTGCACACCGCTTGAAAATATGAGCTCGAATGGAGTCTTGTGGAATAAATGGTGCGTTAGTAATGATTTGAAGAGATTATAGAACACATGAAGAGTCATTGTAACTTATGTGCATGAAAAAAAAACTTGGAAAAAGTCATATGAGTTAGAAGACAAGATAACTCGCCATTAGGAAGAAGACAAAAATGTGAAAGGGTGGTTACAAAAGAATATGTCGATGCTAGTTTTGAGTGTAAGAATCACCCTTTCAGTTGTGCAACGAATTAGGGAGTCATATAGTGATCAAAATGAAGGTTATAACTAATTTTAATGTTTTGATAAAGGCTATATGTGATATAACAACAATTCAAAGATAATCATTACATGAAATCAGTTTGAAGTGATTTCATTTAACCTCCAATTTGAGTTGAGAATGAAGTTGATGATTTTTTTGTGTAAGGTGAATTACAAGGGAATTTTAAGAGGTTTGTGTTGATGTGTCTTAGAACTGATTGAGTGTATGAATGTGGTTGGTTGATTAATATCCCTTTGAATGTGTAGAAAATGAATGAAAATCAAACATGTATCTAATATGTCAAAGACTAAATTTTTGCAAATGATGATAGAGGTGAAAGTACAGATGATTAAGAGGTAATTACAACAGATAATGGAGGGTGATAAGATAAGGAGTTGATCCGGAGAAGTGATCATAATCAATTGTGAGTGAAAAAAAAATCTAGCCTACAAGGATAATGGTCACCTTGATACTTCCCAAGAACCATAGATAAGTTACATTACATATGAAAATGAACACAATTAATTTGCAAATGATGACACAATGTACTTGAGACAATGTTATCTTGCAAATACCCTTGTTCACCCATAATATGAATTGTACCATGAATTTTATGATTGAACATGAGTAAAAATCCTACAGACATTACTAAAGGAATGATAACAAGATGTTCCCAAGCCACAAAGATATTTGATGTTAATAGAACATCAAATTCAATAATATGAAAGTAATTTAAAAAAATAAACTCACAAAAATATTTGTAAACAAAGAGAAGAAATATCATATATTATATCTATAAAACTCTATATTGTACAAGGAGAAGTTTCCTTTTTCCTTTTATATATAGGTAAGTAAGTGTAACATATCGAGTTTAGTGTATATTCATTTTATAACGAAATCGATAGTACTTGTCTAGGTTATTGGATGTCATTTTGTTTTGGTATGACTTGTCTTATATCGATATGTTTGTGATGATGTATTAATTTGGTAATAGATACATGCGTGAATGTATATGTTTGTTAGTGATCTAATTAACTAAAGATATATATATATATATATATATATATAATGTTATAGTGATAGATTAATAATTATGCTTTGTTTTAAAAGGACTTAAGACCATCGGTGGTTGGTATTGTTTATTATGTTTAAATTGGCATATTTAAATGGGTCTTGGGACCATCATTGGTAAGTAATATTTAATATGGTCATGGACCATTCGAATGCATGCAAGGTTTAAAAGTTATGTTTATCCTTGGTACGTTGTAATACACAAACACAATGCAAGGTTTATGGTTTAATGTTTTAATTTCTATTGTGGTGGTTGTATAGGCCATGACATGGCATGAGGTTTGAATGGGAAGTTAATTTTGGAAAGTTTCTTGTGAATTGGTAGCTTCTCCAAGAAGCTAAGAATGTTGTGGTATTCATATTTTTATTTTTTGTTTTTTGTTGTTTGGAAGCTTTGCATGGAGTTTATATAGGTATTTTTAAGGAGATATTTGTGGATTTCTATTTTTGGTATATTTATGTTGATTTTATTATTGTTCCTCCTCTTTATATGATTTTGTTTTAAATTTAAAAACATTTTGGAAGGATTCAGTGTGGTTTTTGAGAGCATTTGGTTAGAAGTATTTTAAGGAAGTTTGAGGAAAACTCAAGCAAATGTAGGCATGGGTTCTCTCTCTCTCTCACACACACATTCTTTGTTCTTTTTATTATCAAATAAAGGAATAGGTTTTGGTTTGTTGAATCATTTTGGAAATTCAAAATATAATGCATTAGATTATTTGGGTTATTTGGAATAGTTTATTTTGTTGAAGGAAATGTTTGGTTATTACCTACAAACCTAGAAATTGAATGCATTTAGTTGCATGTGTTTGGATTTTGAGGATGTATGTTTGAGAACTGTTTTATTTCTTTGATTTTGTTGGCAAAACTTGAAAATATTTTTATGAAGGGTTGAATAAAAAGTTGGTAAATTATTTTTGAGAAATCATGATTTTATTAAATGTGGGTTATGTATTACATTTGGAAATCTGGGTTGAGTTGGTATGTCTGGGTTATTTAATGTCAAAGAGTTTATTTCCACTCATATTGAGCTCACCATTCTAGATGGTTTCAAATCATATTTTATGATCTCTTATAAAGATATGATGTTATTATTTTTTGATTTCAATACTCTTAGTGATTTTATGAACACCATTGGGACTCGAGTCTTAAATATTTTGACTATATTTGTGGTGTTTTTTTTAGCTCATTTTGAATATGCGATTATCTTATCTTTACTTATATGTTTCATTATAATTTTGTTAGTGAACTCAAGTGATGAATAAAAGAGTATTTTATGATGTGGGTTATTATTGGTTTCAATTTTCCTTTGGTCTTGTGAGCACCATTTGCTATTCATCTCTTAATGAGCTTGATTGTATTTTTTGATTCTATCTCATTATGAGTTTTGATGTTATGGTTTGTTATTAAATTACTTTAAAACATGAACTTATTGATCTCTCTATCTCTCTCTCAAATGGGTTAGTTGAGATATTCATTATGAACTAGAAACGTTTTGGTTTATTTATAAATATGAAAATGTTTGCTATTTTGTGAGATTTAGCTCATTTTGAACTTGATTGTTAATATTGTTTTTAACTCTTGAAGAGAATGACTATTTTGACATGTCGATGATCATGATTTCTTTTGGTTCGTGGAATGAAATTTGGGAAAACATTAGGAACAATATGGTTTTCTTATAAAGCACCAATGTTATTCTTCTCCCTTTGCATTCATTACATAATTTGGAATATTTAGTAGGAATTGGAAAGGTACTCACTAGTTAGATTCTTTTGATAGTAGTGGTAATTGATCCATTTTGGTTTTAGTCAATTATGAATATCAAAAAGGAAATGAGTTAGATGAAACTGATTCATTAGAAATGTTGTTCATAAATCCTTGAATCTTGTTTTGAAACTTAGTTTTGTGATAGAGAAACTAAATAATGAGATAGTATTATGGATATCCTTTTAGTACTACAGTTTGAGTTAGTTGTATGATATTTTACCTGAGCATAACAGTTGTATGTGATTGAAATATCATTATGATATACATATTTGTTATTATTGTTTACATAATATAAATTGTATGCAAACAAAAGATAAAAGAAATTGAAAAATACACATGAAATCAAATAATTAAGATAGCTACCTTTTTAAGTTGTTATAATTTTGTCTAATACTTTATAGAAGTGTAGGTATGATTATGGTTGATTATAATCTTGAAAGGAATGAATGATGATTAAATCATGGATTGAATTCTATTTAGTTAACTTTTGTTTCTAATCTTGGATTAATGCAATAAATGAGAACATTAGTATGTGTTTCATTGTCAACTAAATGTTAAGTTTAATAGGCTAGTTTCATTATGTGAAAATTAAGATATTATTTTTATTTAAAGACAAATTATCATTTTCATATTTGTGTTTGATACAATAGTTAGTGTAAGATAGGAAATTTATAATTATATCGTACTAATTACGAGATCATGTTAACCATAACTTATTCAGTTATCTCATTATGATTACAACATGGGATATGCGTTTTCAAACTCATGCCAATTATTTAAACTAACCCATCTTTTCTCTCTCTTATAGTTTGCGGGAAGACATGACATTCTTAAAGTGACTATTTGGATTTGATTATGATCGATTTATGTCTTATGTTATTTTGATATAAATATGGAAAGGATTATTGTAATTATTTGATAAATGTAATTGGAATTCCATCACATCTTATAAAGGAAATTTAGCCCAATGTATTATTATTGACGATTTTCACAACATTATTAATGAAGTTTAAGGATTATCCTTATTTAAAATAGAATATATGACATGGCTGATTTGTGACTTATCTTGTTGGATATGAAAATAATTATATGTTGTTTATACAACTGATTATAAATAAAGATATTTAATCTTACAATATATATTAAATGATGATTTCATTGATTCAAGTAAAATGATCAAGTATGTTAAATGATGACACATAGGCAATAAGGACAACAATATAATGAAAATGAAGTAAAGTTATAATTGTACCTTATGGAATTAAATGAAATAATCATGAAAACTAATGTACTTAAGAGATTAAGGAATATCTTTAACGAGTGTATGTAATAAATCAACTTGATGTGGAACATGATTAATAAACATATATTTAATGGTGTATACTTTGTTGAGTTATATTGATGAGAGTAACTAATGAAAGATTAGTAACTCGTAGAGTTACTATAACCCTCTTTCAAGAATCTAATATCATGTACCAACACATTATAATGTTTTATAAAGAAATAATTAGTTTCTTTAGCTATCAAAGATAATAATAAAAATTATATAAGAAGCGTAAACAATTTTTCCCTTCATATTATCATTATTATCCTACCCATGCCAACTTAGGATGGATACACGAAGGGTAGTGAAAATGTAATGATGAAAATAATTACATTTTCACTATATTTCCCATAGGGATCCTAAGGTGGTATTGATAGGATTCTTTCGATTAGTAGGATGAGTCGGATATGGAATCTTCATCTTCAAAACTAAATCATATTCTTAACAAATGATAATAAATATAGATAACTATATTGAGACAAATGTGTGGTGACATATGACAAGTTTCATAGGCTAGTGTGCAATGTCAAAATCAAGCTTCCAAATAAATGCTAGAAAAGTTAGCTGAAAGTAATGTAATTACTCACTACATTATCTATTGACTAATCCCCTAAATCTACAAAGTGTTAGGAACTGGATGGAAGTTGCATAAATATCTTCCTAGTAGGCACTAAGGAGATGTATAGGTTATCATAACCTATAAAAGGTTTTACTAATTATACATGGTATACACACTCATTAAGAGAGACTTAAGGGAGATTAGGATGATCTAATAAAACCTTATAACTACACATGGTTATTATATGTTATCAAGATGGATTTAGAATATTAAATAATGTTGGATCATTTAGCAACAAACTAAATAATAATGTTATTCATTAATAAGAATTAATTAAACTCAAGGGGTTTGTATTAAAAATACGTTTCCCCTTAATTAGGATGAATCATAACATGAGTGTTATAGTTTAGTATCGAGAGATGTAGCTTTATCACCGTTGTTGGAATTAATGGGTTCATAACAAGAACATAAATCTTATCATTTTATTAATGTGGTACAATCGTAAGAAGAAGGTTTTGTTATCCCAAATCAACCCCCTCCTGGATTAATTTGGATAACTCTTTCCAAATGGACTTGACCATTTAAACAAGCCTAGGATGTTTAAACACATGTCAAAATTCTACACCACCAAGAAATAAAAATACTCATGAAGAAGGGACACATGGCGGGATTCTCGGTATCATCATAGCATTTGGGCTCAACGGACTTCAAGTTTAAGGAATTAACCAATGTCAATACAGTTTTAGGTCTATAACGGGAAAAAATTTTCAATGAGGTCAATGGGACACATGGCGGTGAAGGAAATAATAGATGGAACAGATCAATGGATGTTGATGGACATGTGTCACCATTCCAAAGTGTAAGGTGAGAAAATAAGCTTTTACGAGACTTCAAGTTCACAAAATCATCCATATTATAAAGGGTGTTGTGTTCGGGGAAGGCCGAAGTTGGAGGTGACACATAGTGCGATCAAAGTCGAAAGGATATTCTCTTGACGAGCATGAAGTCTACCTAGATATAATTCATGATGCAAAGGCACAACCAATGAAAATAAAAAAATAAAAACAAGAGAGATCTAACATGAGACATACATGGATCCTTATTGTTGGGTTGTGTTTCATAGGGGTTGATATGGTACAAATAATACTAACATTACGAAGTAAGTGTGAGATTTCTTATTGGCTCATGTTTTACAAGATTCAAAAGGGGCTATCAAAGGTTTGAATTATGAAGCATGTGTGGAACTTTATCATTGGCTTGCGTTTGAGATGGTTAGTCAAGGTTAATGAACAATATGATATTATAAGGAGCATGAAGATTTATTATTAGCTCATGTTTCACAGGAGTCGAAGGGAACATCAACAAGATGAAATTGTGAAGAGCGTGGAATTTTCTTATTGGCTCGAATTTCATAATGGAACATACCTGCGCACAAAGCCAACACATAGAAAAGGTTAGGGAAGTAGACATGTAGGAAAGCTCAACCTCATAACCAAATAGAGAATGACATGTACCACGGTAAAAGAAAATAACACCTAGGAAGAGGAAATATCCAAGGCCAATCAAAGGCTTCCACGTGTCACGTTCCTCTACTCCATGACATGAAAATATTCAAATGCTCATATCTTTCACTCCAAAGCTCCAAATATTACAAAATTTATATCGTTGGAAAGGTCTCCTTGAGAAATTCAATTTGACATCATTTTATTTAGAGATTTATGACATTTAGTAAGATAAAAATAGTTAAAATATTTATGTTATTAATATGCGATTACAAATGGCTCAACGAGCTGAATTGATGAAGTATGGGGATATTACCTTTTCCTAGAAGCAAAAGGACATTGGGGAAGGGTTTGACAGGGTTCCCATGATGATTTTTAGAGATTAATGGATGATTAATGCAGATTGAAGATTAGAATCCATATTACAGGGAAATACAAAGATTTTCATTAATGATAAGATCAAATCCGATCTCTTTCCCTATCTTTTCCCTTTTCTATCTCTCTCTGTATTCTAATATATTGTAAAATTGATGCTTATTTTAGTAGTTGAGTGCTCTTTATTGTAAAGGAACCATGCCAAAATGGTTTCCTACTTCCCATGAGTTCTAGACCTCAAATATGGTATCTCGTAATGTACTCGCTCCTTCTTCCATGAATGTAATGAAGTTGTGCATATTTTAAGAAATGGAATATATTTTGTGGCACATGTTTTGTTTCTTGTTTTATTTAGAGTCTTGCCTCTTTTTTTTTTTGGCATGTTGTATGTATTTCTTGATTGAAGGTTCCATTTTTGTTTTATTTTCAATGCATGGGTGAGTGGAGTCTATACAATTTTTGATCTATGGCACATTTGTCTTCCCTCTCTCCCATGTTTCTTCCCTTTCCTTCCCCTCATGGAGAGATCTCAAGCCATTTTTCTTGTGCTTTGTCAATGCCCCTATTACCTTAGGATTTCCCTTTTCGCATCTCCTTCTAACCCTATCCCCTTGAAATGTTTAGATTAGGATTAGTTACATTTGATTTTTGTTGTTGGCATAGTCTTATCATTAGGATTAGGTAGAGGAACCATCCTTTTTCTGAGGTATGTCTTGGTTATCAAGGTCCCATAACTTAGAGATAGTCCCATGTTGCCTAAAAATATAGGGTTGTCTATGACTCAAGGCAAGGTGCAATTTTGAGCTCCAACAATTTTGGCATGCCTAGTTGGACAAGTCATGAAAAATTTATATTTTGTAGGTGTGTATTCTATCCATCTTGGTTACTTCACTTCCCAACAGTTTTGGCACACTCGGTGGGACAAAGTTTGAATAGCTTTACACCTTCATTTCACCAAGTTTGACGTGCTCTTGGTGATATTTCAGCCTTTGGAGAAATTTTCAAGCATATCTGGCAACTCCACTATTCCAACCAACCCATTATTTCAGTTGCAGACCTTTCCATTTCCTTCCATTTATTTCCATTAATTATTTCCCTTTCTTTCCATCTTTCCATTTTATTCTTTCATGATTTTATGCAAACATAGCTTCATTTCCTTCCTGGAATTCTCATTTGCAGCAGCAATACCAGTTTCCTCCATCCCCATAATTTCAAAATCCTCCTCCAAATCGGTTTTATGATCCACATAATGAGTAATATACATATAACCCACCCCCACTAACCCATATGGTTATTATCCTAAACAAAATGTGTATCAAGAACAAGGTTATGTAGGTGATAGTGGAAATCTCATGGAAGATGCTGATTTTCGAGAGATAGATTCAAGGGATGTAGGCAAGCATGATGCAAAGTTAGAGCTACTTGTGTATTAAATGAATCCAATATGTGTTTTAGGAAGACATTTCTATGGATAGAACCTCTACCAAACTAGTTCATCCCTTAATAGTAACTGAATTTTATGGCTGAAATCACACCTCAAATTGAAGAGTGGGTTGAATAAATGGAGGCTTACCAATATAGTGTTAGGAAACCTTATCAATGGGGGAACCATACACTACCATCTCACAACACTTCCTTTTACTCTCCCCAACATGAGCCATCTTAGCCTGATTTTCATCACCCTAGCCATCTTATTGCCCCCATTGAGGATTTCCCTTCTCCATCTTCTTCTCTTCCATCTCACCTTCATTTATCTTCCATCATATCTTCCAAACCCCAACCTCCTCCACAAGAATAAATTACACCTTTACCCTTAGTGAAATATTTGAAAACTCATGTTGAAACCCAACCCACCTCTCCTCTTACATTCCCAAACAAATTTTGGGAACAAAAAAATCAGAAAATCAGTCAAGGAGGGAAACAGATTGAAGAACCAAGTAGAGAAGAACTTACCAAAAATATAAAGATTTTGGCTTAAAAATTTGATACCAATTAGATGCCACTGTTGGTTAATCCTTTAATAGAGGTTGGGACTAAAGAGCACAAAGAAGATTTGATTTTGTAGAAGAGAAAGCACATGAAGAAGATGATCAATAGTATTTATTCTCTTGGTGTAGTCTGCATGTTGTACTATATTTATAGAGGTTGGTGATGCATCCCATCTTACAAAATAAGAATAGGATGAATCAACTTCATCAAAGGAGCACAAGGAAGTTGAGATCCAAGGGGAGTTACCCATAGATTTTGATCATGAAGAGGTTGATTTCTTATCAGACTTGGAAGATTGCATTGGTGAAGAAGAACCCATTGAACTCATTTCTTGTGCATTTTCACCACCTATCTTCTAATACAAAGAGCCTCTTGCTGCAGAAAACTCCCACAAATCAGCCATGGAGGAAATTTTAAAAGAAGAGCTTGTTGCGCAAATTAGTCTACATGGGGATAATGAAAATGAGTTTGATCTTTCAAAATTCATTCTTGAGGAGGAGGAGAACCATGATGAATCAATTGCAAAATAAGAAGTCATCATGGAGAAGGAAGACTCTTTTGCATAGTTGTTTGTGGAAGTATAATAAGGAACATATCATCTTGCAAGAAAATTTATTCATGGAAAGGAAAGTATGTAGGGTGACCCCATTCATGGCATTCAAATTCAAAGAAATGGAAAAAACACATAGATTAGCCTATGCCCAATCAGATATCTAGCTATTATAGAGCTAAACGAAGAGTTGCAACCAAATCGTGCTCAATTCGAGCATGAGGAAGAGATTCAAAGTCTTAAAGGTAAATAACAATGCCTCCAAAATCCAAATGTAGAACAAATAAAGTAGGTTTTTGTTTTTTTGTTGATACTTTGATGAAAATGGTGGAAAAATAACTTTAAATCAGTTTTTCACTCTAACTTAAGACCTTGTTTAGTGCCAAATCAATCACATGGTCTAAATTTGTGAGGAAGGGAAGCTATTTCTCACAACTTAATGTATGTTTGGTTTAGATTTTGTTACCTTTGGTTAGAGTAGATTCGGTAGGTTTGTATTCGATAAAATAAGTTCTTGTGCACACTTTGCATGTTTCCATTTGGGACATGTATGATTTTCAATTTTGTACATAGTTTTTACAAGATTTTGTTGTTGTGCTCAGTTCATTTCATGGCCAAATCAGATAAGTTTAGAAATTTCCAAGTTTTATTCAGATCCCATGAGATCAATTCCATCCATTTTGGAAGGAAGAGCAGGTATCAAGGTGGAATTATATAGCTAGAGGAGTTACTAAGATTTATTTAGAGATACACAAATAAATTTTAGAATAGCGGTCGTCAGGAAGTTCAAGTTTTTTGCTAAGTTTATAACATATTCAGGAGACAAATTTTCAAAGCTTATATAAAATTTTCCAAAGTTTTGGGCTAGACACCATGCCGAATGGATTCTTCAAGGCTATTGATCTCTTCATCTAGCAGGCATATGTCCCCTAGAGGTCACTAAACTATTATCCAAAATTAACCCCCTCCCAGATTAATTAGGATAACTATTTTAAAATGTAATTATCCATTTAAACAAGCCTAGGATGTTTAAATTCTCATCAAATGTCTACACCACTAGGAAATTCAAATTCTTGCAAAGCAAGGACACATGGCAGAGATTCTAGGTCTCTTCGTAGCATTTAGGCTCCATGGACTTAAAGTACATAGAATGAACCAAAGTCAATACGGTTTGGGGTCCGCATTGGGGTAGAAAATTTTAGTGAGATCAATGGGACATGTTGCAGGTGAAGGAAATGATAGATGGTGTAGGATCAATGGTCGATGGTGGAAACACGTCACCATTTTGACATAGGGATAGAAGATAGGATTTCACATACTTTAAGTTCGTAGAATGAGATGTATTTTAAATGGCATTAGGTCCAGGAAAGGCCAAAGTTAGAGGTGACATGTGACATAGATCAAAGTAAGTAGGAAGCTTCACCAAACAAAAATGAAGTCTTTCCGATATAAGTCATGATGTAAAGACATAACCAATGAAAATTAAACACGAAATCAAGACGGATCTGACATGAGACATATGTGGATCCTTCTTGTTGGTTTGCATTTTATGGGGATCGATATGGTAAAAATAATACTAACATCGTGAAGTAAGCATGGAGATTTTCTATTGGCTCATATTTTGTAATGGTCGAAGGTGATATCAAAGGTCTCAGTATTGTAAAGCATGCATGGAGATTTCTCATTAGCTCACATTTTGGGGTGGTCGACCAAGGTTAAAGAATAGTCGACATTGCGAGAAGCATGAAGATTTCTTATTGGATCATGTTTTACAATAACTAGAAGGGTCTATCAATAGTTTGAAATTTTGAGGAGTGTGACATTTTCTTATTGGCTCACATTTCATAATGAAACATACCTACATGCAAAGCCAACACACAAAAAATTTCAGGGAAGAAGACACGTAGGCAAGCTTGACCCCACAAATAACTAGATACCGACGCATGGCAAGGTTAAAGTAAGTAACATGTAGGTAGAGGCAATCTCTGAGGAAAATCAAAGGCTGCCATGTGTCACATTCCTATGTTCCAAGACATGCAAATATTCAAATTCTCATATATTTCACTTGAGATCTCCAAATCTTAAAAACAATATATTGTTGGAAAGGTATCCTTGATCCCTTCAATTTTAAAGCATTTGATTCAAAGATTGATGGTGTTTGGTAGGAGGAAAAAAGGAAAAATAGTTTTTCCATTAATGTGTAGTTATATATGGATCACCCACTCGAATTGATGAAGTATGTGGCTTTTACCTTCTCCTCGAGTAAAAGGAAATTAAGGGAAAATTTTGATAGGAGCCCATGATGTTTTTCGAGAGATTGATGGTGATTAAAGCTTGAAAGATGTGTTGCGGGGAAAGAAAAATATTTTCATTAATGACAAGATTAAAACCAATCTCTTTCCCACTCTTTTACCTTTTCCCTCTCCCCATTCTGCTATGTATTATAAAATTTATGCTTATTTCGGTAGTTGAGCACTCTTTGTTGTAACGACACCATGCGAAAATGGTGACCAAATTCTCATGAGTTCAAGACCTCTAATATGGTCTTTGCAATGGACTCGTATCTTTTGCCATGATTATAATAAAATTGTGCATATTTTAAGCTTGTGGAACATTTTGTTTTCCCTAGATAGTTTTATTTACTGAGTCTTTCCTCTCTTGTTTGTTTTGGCATGTTGTGCGTATTTCTTGATTGCAGTTCCATTTTTTTGTGTTGTGTGTGGACGAGTGGAGTCTATATGGTTCTTAATATCTAACACATTTGTCTTTTCTCTCTCCCATGTTTCTTCCCTTTCCTTCTCATAGATAGAGCTCAACCCATTTTTATAGTGCTATCACCGCCCCTTTTAGCTTAATATTTCCCTTTTCCTACATCTTATAATTGTGGCCACTTGAAATTTTTAGATTAGGTTTAGTTAGATTTTATTTTTGTTCTAGGAGTAGTATTAGTATTAGGATTAGGTAGATGAGCTAACCTTATTTGAAGGTCTGTCTTAATTCGCAAGGTTCCACAACTTGGAGATAGTCTCATCTTGCCTCAAAATCTTGGGTTGTCTATGAGTCAAAGCGGGGTCCAATTCTAAGCTCCAATAGGGTGAACTGTGATGATGGAACCAATTTAGATAATGTTGAAGGTTCAATAATTGAGAAGTTAGATAAAATTCTAATAGTCCTTCAGAAACATGAAACTTGATAACTACCTTGGAGCAACTAGTAGTGGTTGGCAATAAAGAGTATGAGGAAGAACAACCTGAAAAACAAGATGATAAAAATGATCGGGGGATATAAGAGCTCATTTGAATACTTGAACTATCTAAGGACATAAAAGGAATCGAGCCACCAAAACTTGATGGAATAAAATTGGGAAATGGTGCTGAAAACTGGTTAAGTGAGATGGAGAAGTACTTCAAAATAAGGGACTTTTAAGGAAATAAAGTAGTATGGGGTGTTTTTCAACTTTCTAACAAAACATCTTCATGGAGGGATAACCATAAGATGAAATTAGGAGTATATACTGCCTCCATCACTTGGGATTAGTTTAATATATATATTTTTCAATGTTGGTTTCCTACACTCTATTTTGATTAGAAAATTTCTAAATTTCTAAATTTAACACATGGTAAACTAAGTGTTGTAGAGCATTGGGAATGTTTTACTAAGATGTCAAAGTATGTACCCATATGCTAAAAATATACCGTGACATAATTAATAAATTATAATATTATTAATAATGAGTTAATACAACTCATATTAATAATATAGTTAATAGTTGTGTGTGAGTGAATTTGTTGAATAAACAACTCACGTAGCTATTTTGGTGTGAGAGATATCCTAGGGATAAGTTTGAGAGATTCATGGAGAGTGATATGAGGGATTGAAGATGAAGTTTGAATCCACCTTTGTAGGAGATGAAACATTATAAAATGTAACCTCTATAATTGTAATTGATTTCCTGAATGAATTTAATTTCCATGTTTTATTATTCAATGTTTTTATATTATATTGTAGTTCTTATCAATGGTATCAGAGCATGGTTGGTCAAATGAGAGTCTAAGAGAATTGAGAAACTGCATTCAACGATGCTCATGCATGACTTCCATCGAATCAAATCTCTATCGTTGCTTTGATTCTTAGCATTGATCCTACATCGTGGTCTTTTCAAACGCTATAAGCTTCTTCTCCAAGATATGTATATGCATTTGGCTTCATCATTCTATGGAATATTTTTGAGGAATTTTAAGGGCGTTTGGAGCAGTTGAAACAAGAGTTATTTTTTATATGTGTAGGAGATTACATGCAATTTTGTTTTTACATTAGATTTCCCATTGCCCAACTTGATCTAGATCACGAGCTCCTTGCCATGGCTCCCACATTGCATGCAGCCCACAATTTCACCAAATCACGGATCATGAAGATTTTACAACTACATTCAAATTACATTCTTGGATATGGAGCTCCTCCACATTCTATGCATTTGATAATTGGTCATTCCAAATCTTCATTTGAATCTATCTCAATCTCAACTTTAGTGCATCAACTTGTTTAGGCATCAATCACAGATATTATCCTTAGTTTTTCAAAGTACATGTAGTGCTGCAACAAAGGTAAAGAAGCACATAATATTTTTTTGTGTTTGAGTTGATTGATGGTCCAATCGTGATATAGCTTTGACTAAGGCATTAAGATTGCAGTGGTTGACATGTCCAATCAACACCTTCAAATATATAAAGGTTAAGGGTTCAAATCATTTTATTCAAAAAATAATGATTTCACTATATATTAAGGAATATGTGGAATGGTGGGGAGACAAATTGGTAGAGGGGTGGTAACAATTTTATCATAGTCAACTTTGAAGTGTCATTTTTTTGTCATTGTTAATATATTGGTATTTTTATGTAAACATAATGTCTCCACTTTGGCACTTTTCACTTCCTTGCACACTATCAAATATAGGATTGATAGGGCCTCCCCTTGGTCTGGTTGGTTCCATTTTTATTGCTTCTCTGTTTCGATAGAATGTTGTTTTTGGGCTGCTTAATTACAATTTTATCCTTGTTTTACTTTTTCCTAGTAGTTGTTGTATGGGTTCTTGTTGGTCTTTATATATTATCCGGACTCGGTATTTTTTTGAGATTTTTCTCATGTTTGATCTAGTGTTGAGCGTTTCTTGTAATAGTACTTGCTCCTCCAAAACTATTTGCCATTTATAAAAAAATGTAATGTCTTTATTTGTCATTTTATTGTAGAGTCAAGGTCTCACAATTGTCAAAAACGTCTATAGTTTTCATTAAGTATTGTCATTGAGTCTTTCTCCTCAAAATATTTTTATTCAAAGTCTTTGTGTTTTAATTCATGCCTCAATTTAAATATTGTCGTGTCATTATAGTTAAAGTTATCTTCTATGTCTTCGGTGTGTCATAGTCATTCAACATCCAAAGCGACATCATTTTAGTATCATCTATTTTCAAAATACTTCATTTATTGTCATATGTAGTCAAATATCACCACTTTGAGTCAAGGTAAACAAGTTATTATCTCTTGTTCCAAAATTTGATTATATTGTCATTTTGTAATTGTAATAGTGTGATTTATAATTCTTGTCTAATTGAAAGTTATCAATGTAATTGTAGTTTATTTTATTGTGTTATCAAAATTCATTTTGTGTGTCGAGTGTCTTGTTAGAGTCAAAATTCTAAAAAATTAAAAAAAATTGCCTTACTAATGGATTTTCCATGGAATCTGACGTTCAGGTAAGGTATGTAATTATTGAGCTCTATGATCACATCCAGATGATCTAGCAACATGTTTCATGGAGGAAGGAGGAAACAAAGGCTGGAGGTCAATCAGTGACCTCTCATCAGTCACAAACAATGGGGCCACACGAAGCTATGGTGGTAGTGTGTGTATGTGTGTCTTCTTTTCTTTCAAATTTGCAGTATGATTTCAGAGTTCCTGTTTGAATAAATGAAATGTTCACATTGAGGGGGAACTAGAACATGGTATCAATATTCAATTTTCCCTCTATTCAGTTTGTATTCATTAAGCAGTGGTTCCTACATGATTCCCTGAAGGAAAGACATAGTGGACAAATGAAATCACAAAGGAAAAACAACAACATGATATTTGGGTTGTTGGTTGTCCTATAAAACCATCCTTTGTTGAGGTTGTTGGTTGTCCTGTAAAACCATCCTTGTTGAGGATGTTGGTTTTCCTGTAAAACTATCCTTGTTGAGGTTGTTGGTTGACATATAAAACCATCCAGATCATGAGCACGCATGGGTGACAAGCTGCAGAAGGAAGTGTGATTGTTGTTTCTATAATGTCAACATTAGGGGAGTGTATATTGGGAATTAATAATGTTAAAAATAGGGGAGTGAATGTTACAAATAGATTGTCACATTATTAGTAAATTTTAATATTATTAATTTACTGAGTTAATACAACTCATATTAAAAATATAGTTAATAGTTGTGTATGAGTGAAGTTGTTTAATAAACAACTCACGTAGCTATTTTGGTGTGAGAGATATCCTAGGGATAAGTTTGAGAGATTCATGGAGAGTGGTATGAGTTATTGAATATGAAGTTTGACTCCACATTTATAGGAGATCAAACATTATAAAATGTAACCACTATCATTGGAATTGATATCCTGAATGAATTTAATTTCCATATTTTATTATTCGGTGTTTTTATATTATATTGCAATTCTTATCACCCTATAGAAAAAGGATGAAATTTTTAGATCCATAATTTTATCATGGGATTAAAATCAAACATAGGAGGATAACTAGATGTTTGTGTACCATCTACAATGGAAGCAGTGTTTGAAAATACCATTAGGTAAAAACATAAATTGCAAGCAATTTCAAACTTCGAGGATGAGAAACACAATACTATCATTAGCTCACCTACACTACTTACTCATAAGAAAAATTTCTAGAAGAAATAAGGTAGTAAAATGAGGACTGTAAGGAAAAATACAACAATTAAACCTACTACAAATATAAGAAAGAATTAGCAAAACAATGTTGTTTATGATAAAAATAAATTTGAGAGGAAACGACCTGTTGGGGGATGTTTTACATGCGTTGGTGAGAACTATGAAAAAACTGTTCCCAATAGGAATCGGGAACAATCAATAATAAATAATTCATGCTGCAGTGGGTAACCACCAAGATGAGAAAAATGCTACCCTAATAAAACTTCCAAGTAAGCTTTATGGTTTTCCTTTACTCTTTTATTTGACATTAGTTCTAACGATTGATTTATTTCAATGAAGTTATCGGTAAATTATCTAAGAAAGATGGATTTATGGAAAAATCATGGAATTCACAATATGGGAATGGTTATATCCATATAGTAGACCAATCATTGTTCAAGATAGCATTGGAATTTCCTACTTTAACCACTAAAATTGACCTATATGTGACTTCTTTAGGGTCCTATAACATCATAATATGAATAAAATGGTTGTTCAACAACAAAGAAATAGTGGATTGTTTTGAGAAAATGTAGAATATATTAATGACATGTAGAAAATATCCATCATTCATGACATTAAGAGATATTTTGTAGTTAGAAAATCTTTGCAATGCAGCTCTAGAAAGGTAAAAACAAAGTATGTATGTTGTATGCAATCTTAATTTCAGATTTTAGTGACAAAGGTAAGAATACCTTGGAATATTTTCCACTTTTACGAGAGTTTAAACTAATGTATTTCCATAAGAATCACCTGGAATTCCTCCTAAAATAGAGTTTGATTTCACAGTTGATATTAAACATGGAATTGAACCTATATCAAAACACCTTATAGAATGAAAATAACATAACTAGTAGAATTGAAAGAATAAATACACAATTTTTTTTCAAAAGGACTAATCCAACCTATTATGTCTCCTTGGGGAACATTTGCCATTTTCATTAAAAATAAATATGGAACATTGATACTATGCATTAATTATCGCATAATTAATAAAGAATAAATATCCTTTGTCAAGAATTGATGAACTTTTCAATTAGATGAGAGATGCATTTATTTATTCAAATATTTATTTATGATATGGTTATCATCAGTTAAGGATAAAAGATGAAGATATTCATAAAACAACATTCAAAACATGATATGGGCATTATGAGTTTACTGTTTTACCATTTAGACTCACTAATATACCTTCTGCATTTATGGACCTTTTGAATAATATTTTTCAGAATACTTAGATAAGTTTATTCTAGTTTTTATTAATAATATTTTAATTTATTCAAACAATATTAAGGAGCAAAATAAACATTTAAGAATAGTGTTAAAACAATTGAGAAAAAGGAAATTTTATGGTAAAATTTTTGAAATGTTTTTTTTTTTATCAAAATGAAGTACAATATCTTAGCCACATCATAAATAAAAATGGGATTTCAGTTGACCCATCGAAAATCAAGGATATAACGAGTGGATAGCACCTAAAACTATACTCGAGGAAGATGTTTAATGGGAAAGGCTTATTATTGTCAAAAATTTGTACAAAAATTCTCAAGAGTGGTTGGACCAATTACTTCATTACAAAGAAAATGATAAGAAGTTTGTATGGAATGATAAATGTGAAAATGCATTTTATTTTTGGAAAAAAACTTATAACACTTTTATTGAATGTTCCAGATCCCAATATAAGCTTTACCATGGTAAGTAATTCCTTAGGTGAAGATTTAGGAGGAATATTTCTTCAAAATGATCATGTAATTTCTTATGAGAGTAGAAAAATGAAAGGTGCATGAGTATAACTATGCTCCCCATGAATTAGAACTTGCTACCATATTTCATGCCTTACAAATTTGGAGGAATTATTTGTTAGGAAATCCATATGGAATGAAAACAAATCATTTGGGGTTGAAATACTTTTTATGCAACCTAATTTGAATGCAAGACAATGTAGGTGGCTAGAATTTCTATCCCAATATGACTTTAATATTAGTTACATCAAAGGAAAGGAAAATCAAGTGGCTATTGTATTGAGTTATAGGAAGCATACTTCCAAAATTTTTACCCTCAAAGAATAGTTTAAAGAAGTTAGGAAACAACTTAAAACTGATCCATGCTATCAACATGTGAAAACAATGTTAGAAATAAATCTGAATGATAGAAGATACAAGGGTTTTAAGTTTGATAGCAAATAATTCTTATGATTTAACAAATATAATATGTGGTCCCTTAGGTAGTAATATTATAATTAAAGTATTGCAATAATTTTATATCCACCATATTTAGGGTATCGAGGGGTAACAAAAAATTTGTGACAATAGGAGAGAAAAACGTTAAGATCATTTGTGAGTAATAGAAATAATATTTTGATAGGAAGAAAAGTTACAATAATTTAAAAGAGTTGACAAGAAATATGAGAAAGGAAATAAGGTATTTTTGAGGGTAAAACCCAAAAATATCTCTATTTTGTTTGACAAGGCTGCCAAATTATCACCTAGATATGTGGGACCTTTTGAAATCCTAGAAGTTATAAGTTTAGTGGCCTAAAAGATTAGCATTACCTCCCACATTATCCAAGATGCATAATGTTTTTAATATATATTTTCTTAAAAAATATGTTTCTGATATAACACATGTCATAAATTGGAACTCATTACATGTTTAGGACCCAGGAATCATCATGGTTGAACCAATAAGAGTGCTAGAAACTCATAGGTTGCATCTCAAAAATCATGAAATTTCACAATGTAAGGTCTAATGGGACCAATATTATGAGGACAATGCAACTTGGGAGAACATGGATGAAATGAAAATTACTTTCCCTTTCCTATTTTAGTAAACAAAACAATATTTTGATGATTTTTTATGGATTTATTCTATACTATTTGATACTTATAATGATTGAATGGAAATTTAAGCCATACTAGTGACTTTGTGGAAATAACTTACTTTAAAAGGATGATTACAATGAAGTTTTAAGAACTAAGGTTGAATAAGTTATGAAAAATTCCAATCAGTATTAGAAAATTAACTATTTTTTTATGTGGACTTTGAGATTACTTTTTATTGATATTATTACCAATTTTTAAATTTAAATCATTGGGACGATGATTATTTTAAGAGGGGAAGTATGTAACATCCCAACTCAGTGTATATTCATTGTCTAGCAAAATCGACACTACTTGTCTAGGTTATAGGATGTCATTTCTTTGCGGTATGACTTGTCATTTATTGATATATTCATGATGATGTATAAAGTTGGTAGAATATACATGTGTGAATGTATATATGTATATTTTGTTAATAAACTAATTAACTAATAATACATATATAAAAATATACATACATACATACTTATAAATATACATATATATTTGTAATGAAGATTTAAATAAGTGTGTGTGTGTGTGTGTGTGTGTGTGTGTGTGTGTGTGTGTGTACATAAAATGTTATAGTGATAGCTTAATAATTATGCTTTGTTTAAAAGGTCTTAAGACCATCGGGTGGTTGAAATTGTTTCTTATGTTTAAATTGGCATATTTAAATGGGTGTTGGGACCACCATTGGTAAGTAATTTTTAATATGGTCATGGACCATTCAAATGCATGCAAGGTTTAAAAGTTATGTTTGGTCGTGGTACTTGGTAATACACAACCACCATGTAAGGTTTATGGTTTAATGTTTTGATTTTTGTTGTGACAGTTGTATGGGCCACGACATGGCATGAGCTTTGAATAAGAAGTTAAGTTTTGTAGGTTTCATAAGAATAGATAGCTTCTCCAAGAAGATAAGCATGTTGTGGTATTCACATTTTTGGTTTTGGTTTTTGTTGTTTGGAAGCTCTACATGGAGTTGGACATGGAGATTTGGAAGGACATATTCATTGAATTCTATTTTTGTTTATGCATGTTGAGTTGATTCTTGTTCCTCCAGGTTTCTATGGAATTTTTCTATTTAAAAATGTTTTAGAAGGATTCAAAGTGTGGTTTTGAGATCATTTAGTTGGAAGGATTTAAAGGAATTTTGAGGAAAACTTAGGAAGATTGATGCATGGGTTTTATCTCTCACATTCTTTGTTGTTTTTATTATGAAATAAAAGAATATATCTTGGTTTATTGAATCAATATAGAAACTATAAAAATAATTCATTAGATTTTATGAATTGTTTGGACTCTGGTTATTTTATTTAAGGAAATGTTGGTTATTATTTGTAAACTAGGAAATAAGATGTGTTTAGCTACACTCGTTTGGATTTTTGGGATTTATGTTTGAGAATTGTTTTCTTTCCTTGATTTTTTTGGGAAAAAAGGGAAAATATTTGTGTGAATGGTTGAATATGAAGTGGGTAAATTATTGTTGAGAAATCATGAGTTGATTACATGTGGGTTATGTCTTACGTTTGGAAATATAGCACGAGTTGGTAAATATGGGTTGTTTAATGTTAAAGAGTTACTTTTTACTCATATCAAGCTTGCCATTTTATATGGTTTTAAATCATATTTTGTAAGATCCTAAGGAGTTGTGCTAATATTATTGTTTGATTTCAATACTCTTGGTGGTTTTGTGACCAGCATTACGAGTCAACACTTAGAGAGTTAAACTATATTTGTGGATTTTTAGTTCATTTCGAGCATGTTATTATCTTCTCTTTACTTATACGATTTCAATGGTTTTTGGTTTAGAGAACTTGAAGTGATGAAGTTGAGAGTATTTTATGACGTGGGTTATTGTTGGTTTCAATTTTCCTTTGGTCTTGTGAGCACCATTTTCTACTCGGATCTTAATGGTCTTGATTGTATTTGTTGATTCTATCTCATTATGAGCTTTGATCTTATGGTTTGTTATTAAGTACTTTAAAACATGAATTTACTTATCTCTCTCTCTCTCTCATGAGTTGGTTGAGATATTTATTGTGAACTAGATACATTTTGGTTTATTTGTAAATCTAGAAATATTTTTCTATTTTGTGATATTTAGTTCATTTAAAACTTGACTGAACTTAACTGATTTAATAAATAATGTGTTATACTAAACCCTAAGATATTATGGAGTCATGTATGATAAATAAACATTAAAGTACAAATATGAAAAAATAAATAAGCTAAAGAAATATAAAACCCTAAGTGTAAGAGAGAGGGAAGAATACTTAGTTGATTTCACACTTAATTTCTCTGTATCCTAGTGTGAAAGGATGATGAACCGAGAGAGCAAACTATCAAAACCGCACTAATTAATTATGTAATTTTTGGATAAGCTTTGGACTCGGGTGTGTGGACTAGGTCGGGGATCCTAGGCATTAGAGACCTTTGATAGTTTCTTGTGACTACATAGATGCTCATAAACTAATTTTTAATGTCACACAAATGTCACTAACCTTCACTATTTATCTCCTATGTGTCATTTGAATGATCAAAAGTTCTCATGTACCCTACAAATACCTAAACCACACCAAATCCTAAAATAAAAAATATGAAAATGGGGAGGCAAACTGACCCTAATGCTCATCTAACAGAGCACTACACTACATCTCATACTTTATGTAGATATTATGCGTGTGTGTAGAAATCATGCCCTAGGTATCTATTTTGTAATAGGTATTGTTGGTGTCGAATCACAGCACCCCTGGGACTCCGCAACGCGATCGTTTGAGACTCCCAGTGCGATTGCACAACATGGAGCTTTTCCCAAGTGTGGGACCTCGCGAAATCGGAAAAGCTCTCCGGATGAAGGCCGGCTCCTATTCCTCTGTTCAGATGCACCAATAAAACGCAGAGGTTTACCCAAAAAACCTAACCTAACTACCAAGGAGACAGGGAGAGAGAAATGCATGAAAAATAAACCTAAGCTAAGGAGGTGATGCACCGAGGAATGAAGAACATACGTTTTGCCAATTAAACACAGACCACAGAAATGTAATGCAAAATCATGCATAGATAAACATATTCACAGTGAAAGATCAGGAGGATGCAAAATGAAACACATAGAGGGTTGAGAAACATCCACAGTCATGCATTTATTTGCTCTGAAGGTTGATACAATACACTGCAAAAATGCCCAGAGGCAAAGGCGCATTACAGTTTCATATGGGAGGTTTGAACTCCACAGATTCACCTGCCAAAGAGAAGAAGGGAGGGGCAAAACAAGAATGTCCAACCTTTAGAAAGAAGCCCCTCCTTACAATTTATAGGAAGAATGAGAGAGAGAAGAGAGAGAAAGTCCAAATCTACCCCAACCACCTCAGGTTGTATCTAATTCATCTCATTATGGTGGTAGGTGAGGACCATATCAAACCCCAAAAGTGGCAAACTGTATTTTGCATTTTTAAGAACTTGTTCCCACCCAATTAAAGATATCCAGTCGTAGTTAGGTAGAGGACGCCGTAGGCTTTCCGAAAAGTCCAACCTTGTGTGAATCGGAGCTCCCAGTCAAAAGTTATGGCCATCTGAATATCTGGGTCAGGGTCTGCTTCCTGTCAGCGCTCAGAATGTTGCGCCTCCTGAAGGTGCGCCTTGGCGCATCCATATGCATGTTGACAATCCTTTTCGTGTGCCAAAGGCGCAAATATGTTTGTGTCGACAACCCTTTTTGTGCGCCAAAGGCGCATTCATTTGCATGTCAACACTCTTTTCTGTGCGCCAAAGGCGCAAATATGTTTGTGTCGACACATGTTTACGTGCGCCACTTTACCTGCGCCAAGGGCGCAACTTTTTCCGTGTCAACATTCCTTTCTGTGCGCCAAGGGCGCGTCTATTTCTATGTTGACATCTTCTTCTGTGCGCCAAGGGCGCATTTACATTTATGTCGACATCCTCTTATGTGCGCCAAGGCGCAACTTTTTCCCTGTTGACACTCATTGTTATGCGCCTCTTTTGTGCGCCATGGGCTGAGGTTTGAATTTCTTTGGTTTCCATATCCTTCTATTGTCTGTATCTACCCGGGGGAAGATATATATACAACAGTACTTGATAGCAAGTAATAGTTAGATGCGAAATGTAGATAGATGTATGGTTGGAAAAAGGAACTTCCCCTCTTATGAAGTTTATGCAAAAATATAGTCCCTTATCCCTTAAATGATAGCTAGATGGATGTCTTGATGCTCCTAGATTCCTCTATATGCAACCTTAGGTGGTGATAGTAGATTCTTAGAGCTTGGTCCTTTATTATGGTCACATATATTTATATTTATATGATTCCCTTGTTTGAATTTCATAATTGACTACTAAAAGGACAACCCATAAGTAAACAAGATTCCCAAAATATAAAAGAGGCCAAAAAGGGATGAGTAAGATACAAAGAGGCCAGAGGTTCCTAGAGGGGACAAGGGCACACAGGCGTTAGTGTCCAAAGTCAAGAAAAATAAAGTAGTGAAGATCGACTAGGGTGTGGGGTGTACAAGGCCAAAGAGGAAACCATAAAGACATAAAAGAGGCCAAATATAGATGTCAATCAATAGTTTTCTTGCTTAAGAATTATATGAATAGTGGTATGTGATTAAGACCTAGAAATGTACCCAAGTGTGTGATTTCATGTCTACATGTGCCACCACTTTATGTTATTGAGTGAATAATGGATAAAATAAAGTAGATAAGAGATGCGTACTGATAATCATGTAGATTGATCTCGACGAAATCATGCCAAGAGACAAGAAAAAGCATGAAGTGATAAAGATGAAACGTGGAAGCTAAGGAAGAGGAAGTGACCCTAGGGGTGAAACATATGAGTTATACTGTGTTGTATTTGTTTTTGTTGTCACTTGTGCTTGCTAATGTGGGGCTGATTCTTATTGCGTATTCTTGATGGACCTATAAAAGAAGAGTGGAAGAGTAGTCAAATTCATGTATTATGAAAACTTTGTGAAAAACATGAAAAACTATGTAAAAATGTGAAAAATTAGTATAAAGGAACATGTGCACATGATCTGTGACAAGTAAAAAGGATAGAAAGTAACTTGAAAATGTTGTAGAAGAGAAATTTTTTTGGGTGATCTCATGCCAAGAATGATATTTTTGGGCGATCTCATGCCAAGAACGAGTTTTTGGGTGATCTCACACCAAGTGTGAGTTTTTGGGAAATATCACGCCATGGGAAAAAAGTGTTGGGGAGAAAGGTATAGAATTATTTATATCCCCGACTACTTACCAAATGTATACACCATTATAAATGGTGTGATCCTACTTTGTTCCATACTTGATCTAATTTGATCCAAGTAGAAAAAGAAGGTAGAATGTATTTTGATTGCTAGAGAATTGTGCCCGTGCTGTGAAACTGGTAAAAATTGTGCCAATATAAAAAAGTAATTATAACTACCTCTAGTAATAGTAACCTAAGAAAGGTAAGGAGATCCCAAGTGCTAGTATGCGTATCGGGTGATGGTGTCTATCTTTGGGTCAATACCCAAGTTAGCTTCTAAGACATTCTGAAACTATAAATCTATTTTGATTTTGTGGTGAACTATATTGTGTCATGGATTTATATTGTTGTATGTGGTTATTGATTCACCCAATGTATTCCCCCCTTGTTTTGGGTGCATACGACATCTCTAGGAGGATGTAGACTAAAGGAGAGGACCAAAATTTTATTTAAAACTGATACCTTACATGGGGAGGGGATTCTTAGTAGAAACCAAGGTACATGCAAAAAAAGTGGCTAGAAAAATGTATTAGTACAATCAGGACAAATACACATATAGAAGACAATGTGTAATCTAACAAGCAAGAAGACAATGTAGACCATGAAAATCATGTTTCAAATATGGTACATCGCTCATAATTACATAAGAAAATAAAGGTCAAATCATCCAAAAGAATACAATAAATGAACAAGAAATACATAGAGCATATCCCACAAATAATGACATAGAATAGAAAATAGTGGAAAGAAAATAGTAACAGTAAAAACCATCGTGGATAATAGTTCCTAAAAAGTAAATGTTGCACATGAAACACCTCTTAGCATGTTAAAAATATAGGAAGTATGTCAAAGCATGTAGTATCCAATATAACGTAGTGTGTTAGTCGAGAATAGGAAGTAGTATAAAATGAAACAATAACACTTGTAGTGTGTAAGAAAAGTAGATACCCTTAGAATCCCCGATGGTACGATAAGAGGTACAATGCAAAACATCCATTATGTGTGTAAATATTTGTATAAAGTTTGCATTCACACCTAGAGAACAATTTAACGTGCATTTGTATAAAGAAAATATAATGACATACTAAGTATTTGTTTAGCATGGTACGAAAAGTGGAACATGTAAACATAAGTAAGAAAGATTAAATGCATCCAAGATATGTAGTATGATGCGAATGAGTGAGATGAAATGATATATAATGTGAATGTGATAGGAGCAACATGCCCCATGAGAAAATGCGAATGAGTATGATAGGGTGTTCATTTATAAAAGACCCCTCGATAGTCAAGAATGAACCATAAAACAAGAGTGCATCATCGATAAATGGCTTAAAATGTGTGCTAGATAGATAGATCAATGAATCATCAATCATAAAGATTGTGAATGTGATGAGGTTCATTTTAGAATTACAACCTTAGTAGTCAAGTATGAACTGTGGAATTGGATTACATCATAGGGTAATGACGTGATGGTATAGAAATCACCTACAAAATATGGAGAGGCCTGCGAAGGATGGTGAAAACATGTGAAGTGGTAGCATGAGTGTAAGAGCCAAATTGAATGTAGAATGAAATGGTTCCAATGATGGGAGATGTAGTGGTAGGAAGCACATATTCGATGGCTTAGGAATCCAATGAGTTGTAGTAATACTGCAAAGAGGATGAGATGATGTAGTAACAAATGATCGAGATAGATTGTATGTATAAATAAAGATCTTAGGTGGATGAATGAAAACCTTAGTAGCGGTGGAGGAGACAAGTGAATAGAAATGGAAGCATGATTATACATAATTATAAAAAGATATTGCTCATGAGAGAGAGAGAGAGAGCCAAATGCAATGACACCTTTGTCTTCTAATTGTTGTAATTTATCATGAATGGAGCAATAGTCATTTTCAAAGTGGCCATTGATGTAGTGGAAATTGAAATAAGAGATATCATGATGGAAATGAAAGAGAGAAGGAGGATGATGTTGAGTAGAAGGTAGTTGAATTAAGAACTTATAAATCAAAGCATGCAATACATCCAGAGGCTTAGTAGCATGCAAGAAATGTAATGTCACCCGAGAAGAAGATGGGTAAGAATTAGGTGGAGAGTGACATGGTGGAGGATCATTATGTGGTAAAGGGAATGGAACACGTTTGCAAGGTGGAGGAGATGTATATCTTTGAGGATGTTTGAGATATGGAAGAGGAGAAGAAGTAGACGATAATGTAGTAGTAAGAGTAGAAGGGGATCTATAATATGTGCAAGAATTAAATATTGTTCTAGATCAATAACTTTATGACATAAAAGTGTAAACAATTCAAATGTAACATATTCGAAACTTTCTTTCAATGTAGGAATCAATCCATGATAAAAGATGAATTAATTATATCGATCAATAGTCCGAAATAATAATTGATGCATATAAGAATTGAAGCTTAAAATGTAATCTAGAATGGGTTCTTTATTTCCTTGATGCAAGATAGGTAAGCAATCGGGTGTAACTCGGACCATTGTTAAGTATAAATCATCAAAGAAAAGTTTCTTCCATTTCAAAATATGTACTAATAGATCCATAACGAAAATGAGTGTACCATTGAAGAAACTCATCAATGAAACTAGGAAGAAAATATTTTAGTAACAATCGATCATTTGAATAAGAATCCATAGATAAATGATAATTCTTAAGATGCAAATATGGATTACCATTTCCCTTAAAACATGAAAATGAAAGTAATAGATTAGATTAAACACGAAATCACAGGTGCAATATCCATTCATTAATCTTCAATAGACTCCGTCCGTTTCATTCTACATACAATGCATATGTATAGGAGAGATTGCTCCTAAATATGAGGAACTACAATTCCTCAAATATCTCCTGAAAAACAATAATCTATTCGTGATATATTGTTGTAACAATATATCACCAAATAATATATCCATAAATATAAGTTGTTAATAACAACTTATATACTAACAAAATATATACGTGATTTGTTATTACAAATCACTCATTAATTCTTAATCATAGTAAACATTAATATTAATTTCCTAACATTCCCCCCCTTAATGTTTACATGGTAACAAAAGAACTTTCACACTTCCTTTGCAGCCTACCGCCTCTGTGCGCTCATGATCTTGGCACACACTCGAACTGAAGGTAGAAGAAGGAACACATCAACTTCTTATCGACCAAGCACTGTCAGGAACACATCTGACCGACGAGGATGGGAACACGCTTAGGAATCATCTGCTTATCAACTAGTCACTCTAGGGAACACATTTGACCTAGCAGTGTGGGAACTCAAGCAGGAACACATCTGAACAACCTTCAATGGTTTTCAAGAGGCTAACCACAAACCTAGGTACTGAACAGAACACATCTGATTGTTCTACCTCATCAAGCCTCATGATGTTGCGTTTCACTGTGTTATTTGTTCTGTACTATGTTTTTTTACATTTGGGGAAATAGGAAAAGCCACATACTCAACTGAAAAACTGAAAATGGAACATTGGATCATGCTGATCATGTTCCCCCCTCAATGTGAACATTTCACTTATTCAACACACAACAGGAACTCTGAAAAAGAATCACACTAGACATCAAATACTGAAAACACACTCACACCACAAAATGTGCCACCATAGCTTCTACGTGGCCCCGTCGTTGGTGACTGATGAGAGGTCACTGTCTAACCTCCAGCCTCCTATGCCTCCGTCCTCCAGTGAAAAATCATCTAGAAGAGAAAATCTTCATCACTTTGATTTTCTGTATAAGCAGTATTTCCTTCCTCTTCATTTTCTCCTTCGTCATCAGCAGCCATGGCATTATCTTGTAGTTTGCCATCAAGTAAGTCTTTTGCTCTTTTCTTGCAATTTGAGGACAAGTGGCCAGATTGTCTACAATAATAACAGGTGAGCCGCTTCTTTGAATCTTTAGAAGATGATCCAGGTCTGAAAGAATATTTAGATCTTCTTTTATCTTGTTTCTTACCATACAGGGCTTTTTCCTCTGGTTCCGCAAACATGATTCTCTTTTCTTCATCTAACAAAGAAGAAATAAGTTCTTCTAAACTTGGATTTATTTTACTCAATGTAAAGACCATGTTAGAATAGCATGGAGGCATGCTATTGAGTAACACTTCTTTAGCGTCATCATCAGGGACATCTACACTTATTCCTGCTAGTTGATTGCAAATAGAATCGAAACTTACTAATATGTTCCACCATGTTATCGCCTTCTTCCATCTTGAGGCCGAACAATCTCTGCTTTAAAGATATTGCTGCACTTCCAGCTTGTGATCCAAACAATTTGTTCAATGTCTCCCAAATTGTGTGAGAGGACTTTTTAAGTCTATATGATGCAAATAGGAATTTGATAGACCCAATCCAATAATCATTGTAGCCTTTCGATCTCTGCTTGCCCATTTTGCTGCTTCATCTGCATTTGTCAGTTTCTTCTCTTTTCCATCAACAATATCCCACAAGTCTTTGTTAATTAGGAACAATTGAGTTCGTACTTGCCAGGTATGAAAATCTTTACCTTCAAATTTTTCAATGTGACTCAACTTATCCATTATGACGCTTCACAAATTGAAAAAAAAACAATTTTGACTTTATATGACATAAGACTTAAAAAATGACTATTAAAAAACCTAAAATCACCTAAACACAATTTAACAATGTTGACAATACAACTTTTGTTTTTTTCAACGTAACAATTTGACATAGACAAATTAATACTTTTGGCAATAAAAAGACTATACCACTGAGACTATAACATACATGGGTTTTATTGATCTAAGACAACAATAAATACCTATGACTAATGAATATTATCCCACCAACTATTAAACATAGCCTAAATACATAAATGGCTTTCTCACTTATCTTAATGAAAATTACAATAAATAAATACATCTGACCAATGAATGTAGAATAGCGAGCTCCTTCAATCGTGGCAGTACACAATCTTCACTTAAAATGCTCTGGTCTGTGCTCTGGTCTGTGTAGAATACCGTCGATGTAGAGATTCTAGGTACGCAGAAGTTAGCTCCATGCAAAAATATGAACCACCGCTTGAGGGAAGTTGATTAGAGGAAGATCTCATAGAAACAAAATTTCTTCCAAAACAAAACGTTAAACTTCTAATCTGATAAAACAACTTTGATAGCCTATTTTTTTAATAGCTTGTTGTGATCCGGATGTGAGGCTGCAGGGCAGAAGGATCACATATAAATCAATATTTAATTACAGAACTGCCATCTACTCAGAGATATAACGCCTTGCTTCTTTGTAGATCTGACCAGCTAGAGAATATTCAATAGATTACCGATGTGGTGATCTATGCACGAGAACACAGGTCTATGACACATGTAAATGATTGACCTCGAAGAGGAGTTTCACGAGGACGCAGATATATGCACTTGGGAGGCTCCAAAAATTGCATATAATCAGGATGACTATCACACACTGTGTAGACCATCCGGATAGGATTGCAATTGTGGTCAATTCGCGGGGAGAAGGATCTTCAGCCGCTAGGGGCCTTCCTCATAGACGGGACAACAAAGAATACTAATTGCCCCTTGATGATTTTTTATTCCATCGCAGGCATGGGAGAACAGACCGCTCTGGTACCACATGAAAGTAATAGATTAGATTAAACACAGAAATCACAGCGTGCAATATCCATTCATTAATCTTCAATAGACTCCGTCCATTTCATTCTACATACAATGCATATGTATAGGAGAGATTGCTCTAAATATGAGGAAGTAAAATTCCTCAAATATCTCCTGAAACAATAATCTATTCGTGATATATTGTTGTAACAATATATCACCAAATAATATATCCATAAATATAAGTTGTTAATAACAACTTATATACTAACAAAATGTATACGTGATTTGTTATTACAAATCACTCATTAATCTTAATCATAGTAAACATTAATATTAATTTCCTAACGAAAAAGGTATGCGTGATAAAATCCTTAGGAAAAGATAAATAGTGAATTTTATTTGGAATTTGATTTCAATGAAAATAATTATTGTCAATGGAAGCATAATAGGATTTTATTTTGAGAGTAAGAGATTTAAATTGATATTACAAATTACCAAAAACATGCATGAGTGATAAAATATCATTTGAAGGAATCATATAAGTGAGAGACACATGAAGTGGTTGAAGTTTACCATTGTGAGTGATCATGGGAATGTGAGAAGAAGTAGAAGATGAAGGCTCTATGGGAATACTAGATGTAGATTCAGAAGAAATAAGAGGAGGTGTATTAGTAGGAATGGTAGAATCAACATGAATAACATTTAAATAAGAAAAATAAATAGGTGGAAGATGAGGAGAGGAACATGGAACATCGAGATAAATGCTAGAAATATAATCAAAAGAAATATTAAGAAGTGAACTAGTAGAATTGGGATAATCATCATGAATGACATTGGAAATAACCTCGAAGTTGTAGAAGGTGGAGTGGACAAGTGAAATTCAACAGTCTTAAGAGAGGTAACTTCCTCACTAACATGTTCATGATCAAAAATATAAGCATCATCACTATCAGTCATATTTTCACATGAAAGTAATACAACAAGAGAGTCGTCAACACATATAGATAAGTAGTAGGAGAAATATCATGAGATTTAGCATTGAATGTATTGGATTTATTTTTAGAAATAAAATAGAAATGAGATATAGATGTACATTCATCTTGACTAGCATTAGAAACATCATCATACATATGTACATATAAAACATTGTAAGTAACATAATTTTATCTACAGTGGCATAATCAAGACCAAGCATATAATCTATAAGAGCATCATCATGTGCTATAATAGGAGTAGAATAAGGTGGAGTAACATGGGTGGCCATGGAAGAAGAAGGAAAACATGAAGTAAATTTTTGGTCGGGTGAAACAATGCTCATGCTAGAGTTGTAAAAACTAGTGGGAATATTGGATTCATGAGAAAGAAGTTGTCTTTGAATTTCGTCATCAAATCAAGAATTGTGATAAAGGGCATTAAGTTCAGCCTCAACAACATCATCAAGGATAGGATTCACACTAACATGATGCATAAATTTCCTAGGAGAGGAGGATCTATTTTTAGCCATGAGGGTTTTGGATCCTAGGGCAAGGAGTTTGACTAAGGATGGGGTTCACCAAATGATTTAACAAATAATGTGTAATACTAAACCCTAAGATATTACATAGTCACATATGATGAAAACATTAAATTACAGATCTAACACAAGCAATAAGCTAAATAAATATACAAACCTAAGTGCAAGAGAGAGGAAAAAATACTTATCTGATTTCGTACTTGATCTCAAAGTATTTTAGACTGAAAGGATGATGAATTAAGGATCATACTATCACAAACACACTCAATTTCTTTTGTAATTTCTAGATAAGTTTGGACTAGGGTGCCTAGGTAACGGAGACTTCTTGTAGCACTTTTGTGGATTGGATAGATTCTTGGAAACTAATTTTTTCTCGTGTCACACCAATGTAACTAACCTTCATTTTTATCTCTTGTGTGTCATTGAATGATCACAAAGTTTGATTGTAACCTACAAAATAAATGATATCCTGCAAAACCCCAAAATACATCAAATCCTAAAAATAAAAAAGATGCAAATGGGGAGTCAGACTACCCTGGAGGTCTCCTGACAGAGTGAACTTATGACCAAGTGATGCACTACATCTTAGAATCCATGTATTTCTTGCGTTTGTGTGTAAAAATTGTTCCCTAGGAAGCTTTTGTGAAAGATGCACTTGATAGTGAGTGATATGTAGATGTAGAAATATAGATAGATGTGTGGATGGTAAAATTAACTTCCTCTCTTATGAAGTGTATGTAGAATATGTAGTCCCTTGTCCCTTGAATAATATCTAGATGGATGCATTAATTCTCTTCGATTCCTTTAGATGCAACCTTAGGTGGTGATAGTAGATGTTTAGAGATTGGTACTTTATTTTAGTCACATAGCTTTGTATTTATTTTATTCCCTTGTTTGAAGTTTGTAATTAACAAGTAAAAGGCTAGCCCATAAGAAAATAAGATGTCCAAAAGATAAAAGAGACCCAAAATGGGTGAGTAAGATAAACAGAGGTCGGGGCACCTAAAGGGGACAAGGGTTCATAGGCAATGGTGTATAGAGTCAAAAGATTAGATTGGGATGTGGGGTGTGCAAGACCAAAGAGGAAATGTGAAAGAAAGAAAAGAGGCTAGAGATAGATTTCAATTACTATTTTTCTCGCTTAGGAATCATATGAATAGTGGTATGTGATTAGGACCTAGAAATGTACCCAAGTGCGTGATTTATTGTCTACATTAATATTGGTTTTAAATATTAAAGAGAATGATTGTTTTGACATGTCCATTATCATGATTTATTTTTGGTTTGTCAATTGAAATATGGGAAAATATTGGGAACAATATGGTATTCTTATAAAGCAATGATGTTATTCTTCTACATCTTCATACATTATGGGATTTGAAATATTAAGTGGGAATTGGAAAGGTACTCACTAATTATATTAATTTGATAGTAGTGGTAATTGATCCATTTTTATTTTAGTCAATTGGGAATATAGAAAAAGGAAGTGAGTTAGATGCAACTCGTTCATTAGAAATGTTGTTCAAAACTCCTTGAATATTTTTTAAAACTTAGTTTTGCGATAAAAAAAAAGTAAAGAATGAGATAGTATTGTGGCTCTCCCTTGAGAATTGTTTTTGAGATAGTTTTATGATATTTTAATTGAGCATAACAATTTTATGTGATTGAAATATCCTTCTAAAATATATAGTTAAAATTATTCTTTATGGAATATAAATTATTTGTAAACAAAAATAGAAGGAATTGAAAAAGATAGATATGAAATCTAATATTTAATACATTTACCTTTTTAAGTTGTTATTATCATTTTGTATGATAGTTTATAGAAGTATAAGTATGATTATGGTTGATTATAATCTTGAAAGGAATGAAGGATGAATTAACCATGGATTGAATTCTATTTAGTGAAAAAAATTCTAATCTTGGATTAATGCAATAAATGACAACAATACTATGCTTCATTATCAACTAAATGTTAAGTTTAATAGGCTAGTTTCATTATGTTAAAATGAACATAATTTTTTAATTTAAAGATGAATTATCATTTTATTTTTGTGTGTGATAGAATACTTAATGTAAATTAGAAAGTTCATAATTATATCATACGATTATGAATCAAGTAAACCATAACTTATTCAGCTATCTCATTATTAATACTACATGGAGTATGAGATTGCAAAACTCATGTCGATTCTTTAAATTGACCCATATATTTTCTCTCTCCTACAATTTGTAGGAAGAGATACTACACTTAAAGTGACTATTTGGATTTGATTATGATTGAATTACATCTTTTGTTAATTTGATATAAATCAATGAAGGACTATTGTAATTATTGTATAGAAAAAATTTGAATGCCATTGCATCTTGTAAATGGATTTTATCCCAATATATTATTCTTAATGATTTGTACATCATTATTAATGAATTTTAATGATTATCCTTATTTAAAACATAATATATGACTTGGATAATATAGGACTTATCTTATTGGATATGAAAATAATTATATGTCGTTTTAAAAACTAATCATAAATTATTTAATTTTAATTTTAAATTTATTAAATCTAAGTATTGTAGAGTCACTATTGAAATAAATGATGTATGAATTATTAAATATAAAAATGACACAAGAAGGATAATATTTAAAATATGAAACCATAAATGAAGAAAGAGAGAGGACTTATCTAGTTTACACCTAATATGGAACTGATATGGACAGGAAGAAATAATGAAAATATCCAAAAGAGTGTTGTTATTTCTCATTATAAATTCCGAGATGCAATAATGAGGCTGGACATGGGAACCTAAGATAGGTCAAAGGCACTTGTGTGCTGGAGACCACTTCTAGGTGTTTGTGGTGAACACAAGTTTAGGATCTTCTTTACGAGGTGTCAAATGGTCTTCAATGTTATTTTTGTTAATCACTTAATAGTCACAAAATGATCATTGAGGGTACCTATAACCCTAGTGGTCACCCCGAGAATGAACATATGATCGAGCGCTACACTACATCTCGATTCCATGTAGTTATTATGAGTGTGTGTAGAAATTGTGCCATAGGATGCCCTTGTGCTAGTTGCATTTGATAGGGATATAGCTAGAATGTAGAAATGAAGTAGAATGTGTGGATGGAATAAAATGAACTTCCCCTTCATAGGTAGTGTATGTATATTTGATGAAGCCCTTGTACCTTGAATGGATAATATATGGATGATTTAGAGTGCTTTAGGTTCCTTTTAGATGTAATATTAGGTGATGATAGTAATATTTAGTGCTTGGTCATTTATTTTGAACACATAACTATGTATTTATATGATTCCCTTGTTTTAATTTTGTAATTGACAACTGGAAGGCTGACCCATAAGTGAAAAATATTCCTAAAAGATAAAAGAGACCCAAAAGGAGTGAGTAAGGTGAAAAAGTGTCAAGGGTTCTTAGATGGGATAAGGGCACCAGGTCTTGCTGCTTTCTTAGCTAGTTGCTAGTATCTCAAGCCATAGAAGATAAATAACTAAAATATTTATTGGGCTATAGGGTGTGTAAGACAAAATAGAGAGCAAGAAAAAAATAAAAGAGGCCAAAGATAATTGTCAACTACTAGTTTTCTTGCTTAGGTATCATGTAAATGCAAGTATACTTTTAGGACCTAGAAATGTACACAAGTGCATGATTTAGTGTCAACATTTTCCCTCACTTTACCTTGTTGAGTGAATACTCAATAACATAAAGTAGATAATATATGCGTACCTAATAACCATGTAGATCATGTGGAATAATATGTACCGAGTGGACCAGTTAAGCATGGATGATACAAAGTGGGTCATGGAAACTAGGAAAGGAAATTTACCCTATGGGTGAAGCGTATGTGTTGCATTGTACATATTGTTGTAGTTTTTGGTTATTTCTTCTTATAAGGAAAAACCTAAAAAGTAAGAGAAGGAATGTAGTCAAATTCCCATATATGATAAATAAGAGAAAACTGTGCTTAAGTATGCAAAAGTATGTGAAAGAAATAGTGAAGGAAAGTGTGCACCTGATGTAGAAGATTGTAAAAGGATAGCAAAAATGTCTTGAACTTCTCTGAAGAGTGAGTTTTTCAGCAATCCCACACCAAGAGAGAGTTTTTGGGTGATCTCATGCTAAGTGTGATTTTATTAGGCAATCTCATGCCAAGTGTGATTTTTTTGGGTGATCTCACACCAAACGTGATTTTTCGAAGATCTCATGCCAAAAGAAAGTGTTGGAGAGATAGGTCTAGTGTAACTCTCCATCCATGAATCTTCCCCATAAGCACCATTGCATCCTTATTTTATTCATGTTGTCCCGAATTAGTTTTGATTATATTGATTGTTATGATTGAAATGGATTGTAGGAGATTGCATGCATTCAGTCAGAGCTAGAGGTTTATGCCTCGTAAGTGTAGAATTAATGTGAAGAATTATGTGTAATATGATGATATGATAGAATGAATTTGTGTTGCCCCATGATATTAGCTCCCGTGGAGGACATAGGTGCCTAGGTACTAATGTCCGAGTCTAGGCAATCGGCATCTCAGTAGCTTTCAAGGACCCAAGTTAGATTCTCGGCCTTTTTTACTATGTTCCTATTCAATTCCTATACTATGTTGACATGAAATGTATATATAAGCTATTGTAGGGATGATTTATTCACCAAATGTATGACCCCTCATTTGGGGTGCATGTGAAAACTGTAGAAGTGTGTGGATCAAAAGAGAGGACATTGTGTTGAGTTGAATCGTATACCTACGGGGGTAGGGGATGTGCATGATAAAATCCAAGGCACATGAAAAAAATATGGATATAAACATGTGTAAGTAGTAGAAATAACATGTAATAGAAAAAATGTAAGAATCAAGTGTGCAGATAAGATAGACAATGAAAAGTAGGCTTCAAACATGGGACATCACTCACAATGTCACAAGGAAACTAGGGTTGAAGCAAAAAAATCATGCAAACAATGATCATACAAGACACATGGCATAGCCTACAAATAATTGCATACGATAGAATCAATTTCAAACAAAGTGTATCGATAACCATGGTGACATTTAGTCCTGCAAAGTAAATTATAAAACATGAAGTGCCCATTATCATGTTAAAAAGATAAAAAGTATGTCAAGGCATGTATGTATCTATGATAAGTAATGTGCTGAAACTACAAGTAGTAAATAATTAAATAATAACACCCGTAATGTGTGAGAGTAGTAATGTATATGCCCCAGGAGTCTCGAGTGATTGGTAAAAGGTACAATGCTAGCATGTGAAAATCTGTAAGTGATCTATATTCACAACAAGAGACCAATTAAACAATAATGTGTATATGATAAATATAATGACATACTAGTATCGACTATCATAGTAAGTAAAGTGCATCATGTAATAGTATAAGAAAGCAAGAATAAGTGCAAAGATATACAAATGCAAAGTGTATAAATGTGACGAGAATGGAATGTAAAGTGTCAATGTGAAAGTAGTAGCATTCTCCCAATGGATGTGTGTGAAATGAAATTCATTTATAAATGCTCCTCAATAGTCAAGAATGAACCATACAACAAGAGTGCATCATCGGGAAATGTTTTAAAAATGTGCACTAGAAAGAAAGATGATGGAACATAGAGCATGAAGAGAGAATGTGGTGAGGTTAATTTCATATTTATACCCTCAATAGTTGACTATGAACCATGGAACTAGAGTGTGTCATACTGTAATGACGATATAAGTCATGAATAAGAATGTGTAAGGATAATGAGGAATATGAATTGTGAAACACAAAGCATGATAGTAAATACTATAGACAACTTATGATGCTAGGAGGAGGGAATAAAGTGCAATGCCCCCCAATTGTGAGGAGAGTAGAAGGATATCCAATGATAGTGAAGGTAAAAGGACCTCCACTCGATGCTCGAGGAGATAAAGGCATGTGACGATGATCTAAGATCGGTGGAGTATGAGAGCAATGGTTTACGTGTGATAGAGACTTATGTGGTGAAGGAGGTTGTAAAAACCCATGTAAAGGGGATACCTAAGTAAGGTAATTAGGTTGAAAAGACAAGAAAATGGCCCGATGTGAATGACGAGGTTGTGAAGTAGGTCCAGGTATAAATAGGATAACCGAGTGTAAAATGTACCTTAGATTTGAGAAGCCTAGGAGACCTATATGCTAAAGTTTGTGGAAGAATGTCATCAAGAGTAGGTAGAGGAAATGATGTGCATGATGGAACACCTTTAATAGTGATAACTTGTTTATTGTGTATGAACTTGAGAAAAAATTATTCATTGAGGGAATAACTCAAGTGACACGAGACGATGAATACCTAAGAGCATGTCATAACCTTTGATTAAAGATGCCATGACAAATGACAAAAGCATGGTAAGATGCCTAACTATAATGGGCATTCTGATGTACCCAAAATAATTAGGAACTAGATATGTGATGATCGATATTGGAAATATTTTATCCATAAAAAGTGTAATTGAGCACACAATAATAAGACTTGCTACATATATCATGTTTTTATTGATAGTGTATGAACCAATAGAAGCATTGATGCGCAATGAATTATAAGAGAATGTTGCATGATAATCATTATTTTAGAATGAAAGGGTTGGTGGTGATGCATCAAAAAAGTGACAAGGAAGTCAAGGGGCCTTGATGAAGGAGGGGTACAACTCGATATGTATGAATGGAAGAATAATGAAGATCTTGTGTGTAATGCTTAGGCAAAGGGTCATTGAATATTTTGAGTTTTTTATTATCATTTAATGACTTAGAAGAAGATGGATCAGGGAGTTCAAGTGAATTATTTTCACCTGAGTTTGAAGAAATGATTGGTAGAATGTCTAATGTATTGATGATATTCATGTTTAACATTTTCATCATAATTGCGGTCATGTGGGGAAGAGATGGATTAATATTGAGCAAGGTGGTGAAAGATTGATTAGATTTATTTTAATGAGTTGAGTCAATAAAAAGTGAGGTGCATAGGGTAACTTGGTGAAAGTATGCTTTGGATGTTACTATTGAAGTTTTTCAAGTGGAGAGACAACATTAATGGTTGCATTTTATTCGGTGGGCTTAGGAGATGACTTGAATGTTGATTTATCTTGAAACCTATTGGAAGATTATGAAGGAGTGTCTTGATATTTGAGTTTTCCTATAAATATAAGCTTGAATTCATAAATTTTGAGTGTTTAACATAATTTATCAAATGAATGAGAGGTTTCAAACATAACACTCTCGTGAAGTGGTCGTAAGATGATTTGAACAAAAAGATCTTGAAATTAAGAATAAAAATTACATTGGTCTTATTAGCAAGGTTGTTCTTATAATGTAACACATAGTCCACTAGATGTTCATTAGATCTTTGTTTGATTTGAAGAGTTGTGCATAAGAGATATTATTTCTGATATTGATTGAAAATGAGAAAGAAAAGCATTAGCTAGATGCATGAAATAAGTTACCAATTGAACAGGTAGACCATAAAACCAACACATGACGTAACCTTGAAGACTCTTATGAAAAAAATTAGCTAGGAATGTATGATCATCTCCATAGTCAAGACATGCCACATGAAAATCTCTGAGATGTTCTTGAGGGTCACCATGGCCATTGAAGGTGGGAAGCTTAGGGGTGAAAAAGTTTAGAGGAAGTGGATAAGAATAAATGGTTTATGCAAAAGGAGTGTGAAAAAGTAAGGATGAATAAAGAGATGGAGAGGTATGAAATTTATCTTGCTACAATTGAAAAAATTGAACTTGTAAGTCCTTATATAAGGAAGCTAGGTCTTGGGTGCTAGAAGAAGAGACTTTCTAAGTGTGAGAAATGAGAGGCAGAGTGAAATGGTTGGTAGGAGTAGGAATGGACATGGGAACAATAGAAGTAGGTGGAATGGTAGAAGAGGGAGGTTGTGTTGCAACATGCATGGAGTTATTATTCGAGGTGGGAGGGTTAAGCTCACTAGATTGGTGGCCTTATCATGAGTAGTGAATAAAAATAGATCTAGGTCTTACGAATGTTCAACATGATGAGCTTGGAGATTATGAAAGTCTTCATCAAGTAAAGGGTGGATAAGTTTCAGCCATATGAAAAGGATAAAAAAATTCCTAGAAGAAATGTTGTGTTTGAGCGATGGGTTCACCAAATGATTTAATTTAATCTTGAATTATATTAATATAAGTATTATATAGTCACTATTGAAATAAATGATGTAAAAATTCTGAAATAAAGAAATGAAAAAGAAATCTAATTTTAAAATATAAAACACTAAGCAATGAAGAAGGAGATAGGACTTAGTTGGTTTATGTGCAATTTAGAAATGATATGAACATGGAGAAGTGATGAAAAAACTAGGAAGAGTTGTTTTATTACTCATTATAAATTCTGAAATGTGGGAATGAGGTTGTAAACAAGAACTTGGGATAGGTGAAGGGTGCATGGGCACTCGGAGATCATTTTGGGCATTAGTGACTACACAAGAGATCAATATGTAATTTCTAAGGTGTCGCAAGGTTTTCATTGTTGTTTTTTGTTAATCTTCCGATAGTCACACAATGATCACCGAGGGTACCTATAACCTTGGAAGTCATCGCAAGAGCGAACGTATGAGCAAGTACTACACTACATCCGAGACTCCATGTAGTTCTTGTTAGTGTGTGTAGAAAAATTTCCCTAGTATGCCATTGTGCAAATTGTGCTCGATAACGAGTTATAGATAGAATGTAACAATGTAGTAGAATGCATGGATTGAATAAAATGAACTTTCCTTCCTATGCAAAGGTGTATGAAGAAGAGTTGATGAAACCATTATCCCTTAAATGGATTCTTTAGAGTGTTTTAGGTGCATTTTGGATGCAAGCTTAGGTGATGATAGTAATTCTTGGTGTTTTGTCCTTTATTTTGAACACATAACTATGTATTTATATGTTTCCCTTCTTTGAATTTTGTAATTGATGAGTTGGAATGATGAACCATAAGTGAAAAAGATACCTAAAAGATAAAAGAGGCCCAAAAGGAGTGACTAAGGTGAAAAAGGGTCAGGGGGGTGCCCAAATGTGACATGGGTGTCTAGGCACTTTGCTTTGTCATGGTGGGAAATAGTGTTTGAATCCATAGAATGTAAATTAGTAAAATATTGACTAGTATGTAGGTAGTGCAATACCAAATAGAAAGAAAGAAAGAAAAAAGAGGCCAAAGATAATTTTCAATTACAAGATTTTTGATGCGCGGCAAGAGATTTGTTGTCACGCATCAACAAGGTTGTTGATGTGCATTAGCAAGGTTCGTTGACGTGCAAAAACAAACTTGTTGATGCACGACAAAAAATTTCCTATCGTGCGCCTGCAACCTTCTTCACACCACTTAAAAAAATCGGTGAAAATTTTTCTCGCCGGACCCCAAAAAAATTTGGCTTCTCGCTAAACTATTTCGAGGATATTTTCTAGGTATTTTCCACCTCTAATTTCTAAGAGGTCTCTTAAAATGAACCCTTCCCAAGCCTCCATCTCCCGACTACTTCTCCACCTCCTTAGGAGATTCTAATTAGATAGTTAATATATTACTCACCCATGGGGGACATCTTATTTCATCTCATTTTCCTATGAAAACTCTACGTATAGGTTCAAATTTATTGTTGAGGGAGCAGTTACACACTCTAACCCACTTTTCACACAAAAATTGGGGAAACATTTCTTCCCATCCCTAGTTGTATACTCTCTATTCATCAAAAGAAATAACAATCTATATATTCCCTCCCCAAGGGCATTCTTAGATCACCCTTCCTTCTCTTTGGAGAATATATTTTCATCTATGCCCTTAAGGGGGCCTAAAACCAAAAATATTCAAATATGTTAAAAATCTAGAAACATTCATATATGTTAAATATTTAAAAATGTTGTATTCATCTTATTTGGTTATTTCTATTGCATGCTTATACTTTTCATGTTGCATACCGTACTTGTCATGTTATCTTGATACATAGTATTATTTATAATTTTTATATACACCTATGAATTCATGTGGTACATTAAGTTAAATGTAGGATACATACATGTAGACACCTATAATTTAGCTTGAAAAATTTAAGTAATTAAATTTCACTAATTGTACTCTTTCCCGCAAATTGACGACATATATTGTCAATGTAGCACACTTTCTCTTCTATCACCATTAATTAGCTACATTATGCTAGTTAATTAACCCTTCTATCCAACAATGACGCCAATTAATGACATTCTATTAATCAACTCCCCTTTCTATCTACATTAATTAATTAATTAATCCCGTTTCTACCTAGACTAATTAATTATTATTAATTAATTATATTCCTCTTCAATTAAATCAATAAATCATCATTTATTTGATTAAATTCCTCTCATAGTCTAAATCATGCTAATTATTCCTCTAAAAATCTTCTATAAGCTTGCACACCTATTAATTAATCACTTGGATTAATTATTATAGCCCTCAAACCCCATGGGTTACTAAAGGACAAACTAAACTCTCTTAAGGTTGACTCAACCCTTTCTAAACCTCTCTTATCCACAACTAACCCAACCTCTCCATTTATCCCACATGAAGGAAGATGTAGATATTCTTCTATCCATTAGACTATATAAAGAGCCCTCCCCCTACCTTTACACTTACACCTTTACATTCCTAGATGAGCATAGAGCCTAAGCTATAGCCATTTTGTCATCTTGGAGCATTCTTCATTGGAGGAGATAGCTATTTTCTATTTCTTGTATTCATCCATTCAAGTTTTGAAGTCATATGGGGATATGTAAAATGGTCTTGTAGCCATTGATTGACAAGACTCCATTCTTGAAAACCTTGGGATTCAAACATATAATCAAACCCTTGATTACTAAGGATCTAAATAGGTTCATTTCATTTGATTAACATTCAATAGAGATAGATATTAATGGATTAACATGTTAGTTTGAATATTTATCCATGTTCTAATGCAAGGATGTTAGTATATTAGTCTTGCTTAATCTCTAAGCATAATGGTGCATTGAATTTGATTTAGCTTTGTTTTAGAACTACTAGGTGCTAGTTCTAACTCTTTTTGCATTACTAACAAATACATGCACACATTTGGCATGCCAGTCGACACTTGATCCTTAGTCCCTTAACATTCTAGCTTAAATTTTATTGTTATTTCAAGTTTTTGGCTAACCCTTGATATACACATATGGCAAATAATGTCTAATTTATTAGGATTTTGTTAATATTACATATGTAGGATCTCATTTAGAGTTTTAATTATAATGGGTTGTTGTCAATTTCGAGCTAACATACTAAATTTTGGAGTGTTTTGAGCTTTTTGGTGTCTTTTTATAATATTACATGTGTGAAATAATGTTAAATTTCTTATCATTTTACTAACTTTGCATGTGTTGAGTCTTGTTTAGGGGTTTAATTTTGATGGGTTGTTGTCAATTTTGAGCTAACATATCAAAATTTGACCTTTTTGAAGTTTTTAATGTTAAAATGACATATTTTTGACGTCACCCAGGAAAGGGAGTGCACACATCATTCTGTGTGCATGCATAACTCTCACTGTATTTTTTTACATAGGGTGGCGTAGGTACACAAATCCTAGTGTAGGCACCCAAAACCATGCGCAAGCACCTTAAACCAGGCACACACACCCAAACCATGGCACACACACCTTCAAAATTGTCATTTTGTTTAGCAGAGGTGCGTAGGCACACTAATCCTAGTGTAGGGACACAAATCCTAGCACATGCATCATTAGAAATCTTTTGGAGGTGATAATGTTTTCTCCCTAACTTGAAACAACTCCATTTTTATTGCATTGGAAAGGTATTGAAGCAAACTACACAATGGAAACATAAATTTAGGTTTTTGAATTACTAAAAATTTAAGGTTTTCATTTTTAGTAAGCTACTCATTTCTAACATGTCTAAATGCTTTGCAAAATTTGGTCTTTGATGTTCTAACACCTTGTAGGGTTTATTTGAGACTAATTTCTATTTTGCATAGTATATTTGAAGATACTTTATGCTAATTTTTCTTGATTAAAGTTAATGAATGTTGCATTTTTATTTAGGAGGCTAGGATCACGTATGCTCTTCCCTCACACCTTTTAGGTGATCTTGGGAATCAGAAACGATTCTACACCTTGTCTATTATTTAGAAAACATCTCATTTAACTTAATGTTTGTTCTTAAAAGGATGAATGTCAAAGTTGGTTAAAATGAACAAATATTGCATTTGAACGAAGTGTTTTCCATTTTTGATTTCATAGTTGGATTCTACGTCGTGTATGCTCTTCTCTTATGTCCTAGGATGATCTTGAGAATCGAAACAATGTTTTATCCTCTTTTGTGTTTTTGGAAAATTACTAATCCATTGTGCAGGACCAAAAATGCTTGTCAAAGAAAAGGTGGCATTGAAACAAAATTAAACTACTAATACATTTCGTGCAGGTTGCCAAAATGTGTTCAAGAAAACCACATCCAATTAAAAAAGATAAAAAAACACACCACAATTAACACACTGTATTTGTAGGTTCGGATAAGGGTAACGTCCCATCCGTTTCAAACTAAGACATAACCCATTTGGCATAAGCCTTAAACTACAATAATGGGGTGGTCATAGGAACCCCAAAGTAGCCCACGCAAGAGGGAACCTTGTGGATGAAACGGGAAGTGATCTGCACAACCTACTTGACTAATACTACCATTTGTGAGATTTAGCGTCACAAGTCATCTGTATGGCGAATCCATTGAGAGTACATGATGGATGCATTTATTGCCCAATGTTCTTGAAGGGGGTAAAGTAAAGCCAAGATACTCCTAAATTAGTCAGTGTGACTTTTTAGGTAAATTGAGCTTGCTTAAGATGGTCTTGGTTACACCTAGTTGAGTGAACCACCTAGGAAGCTATCTCTGACTAGGAGCTCACTTGGACCACATCAAAGCCAATTTTGAGTTAAGAGCTATTTTTCATCACCAAACGTGTGAAGCATTACTTTTTCTTAGTTTTTCACTTGCCCTAAGGCGAGGAAAAAATATGCCGAAGTGAGGCCAACATTTTTCAACCCCATTTGATCTACTTCCTTCACTTTCTTTTTACACTTTGTTAATCAAAAGAAGAGTGACTACCTTTACATTATCAATTGATTGTTTCACCAATTTTATTTCCATTTACGCCCATCCATGTTTGTGGTTGGGTTTTTAAACATCTAAAGTATGTGGAGACATTTTTATATCATTGGTATCCTTTTTGATCTTGATACTCAAGTCAAGATCATCATCGTATTTAGGTTTGGCTCATCACTTTGATTCTCCTTTGAATGGTTATCTTGTTTATATCATGACACTATAGTTTTGGTATTTATGTCTTTTTTTCTTATAAAATTGGCCTAAATATCTATATTGTAAGGTTACATGGTATACACTTTAACAATTCCTAGGTATGCTATTGCTTTAGTTTGATTTCAATTATTACCTCAGTTCTGAAGAGTGTTAAGCATTACCACTTGTGCATGTTATATCAATATCATCTTGATATCAATACCTTACTTTCTCGTAAATTTTGGTTAACATATCTTGGTGAAATTTTTGTGTCACTCACAATCGTAACTCACACCCTTTGGAATATAGGTCTTGATTGAATTTGGGCTTGCTTATAGTATACTTTGTTTGGAGGGCACATTAAATTATTGTTATTACTTACACCTTATTCATTTCTTTGAGATCGACATAAGTAGGGACATTTTTTTAATCATCATATGACACCAACTACCTTTACAAATACAAATTTAGGAAGTACTCCACTTGACTAATCAGTTTGAAACTAAACATTGTGTGATTGTGTCTTGTTTATCACTTTTGAATTATCCATTTTAGATAATAACTTTGATCCATTGATTATTTATCATTCATTATTCTTTGGTCATTAATTTTGCCGTGTGTTTTGAACTTGTGTGATTGTTCGTTGTGTTTATCCATCTTATAAATTCATTTCTAGGACAATATTTTGGGTCTTTGATCCTCTTGATCTTCCTATTTTTTCCTAAGTTCATGATCATTTTTGAACACATATTTCAAACCTTGGCAAAAACATTCAAGCAACTTTTGCATCAATCGAACATTGGAAATATTTCCTTTGTATCCTTTATGTTGCTAAAATTTTGATCAATCCTTTGACATTTACGCCTCCATCCCTTGTTGGATTATCAATCTTGAGTCCTCACGATGTATGTTTTCCTTAGCTTCCCTTTTGGAAAATCACACAAGCATCGCCATCTTTACAAAATGTCTAGTTGGTTGTCGTTATGCTTCCCAAATCAACATGAAACCTTCTTCACTTTGAATAAGTTTGATCATACAATTTAGGTCTAGACCTTTGAACCCAATACATGCCAACAATGACTGATTATCACAAGGTCCCTTATATATGTGACAATAAGGAATCAAAGTTTTGGTGTATAAATAAAAATTTGCCCATCATGACCAAACCTTGATTAGTTCTTCATGCTAGAGAACCCATTCGGGTAACCCATTCCTCACCTTCATCTCATAGTTGGTGGTATGGTTTGGACACTTCTGATCCAAATTATTATTTGGGTTCCCCCCACTCTTCTTCTGATTCTAATCCAAACATTTCCTCTTCTTCTGAGGATTCAATCCAAATATTTCCTTTGACTCTTCAAGATTCAAATCCAAACTACTATTCAGATTCATCTAATTCGACTCCTAAGTCATGGTCCTCCCCTTCTTTGCAGGACCTCTATTATCAATCACCTAAACAACATTCTCCTCCTCTAAAGATTTGTGTCGCCACAAATTATCTTCATCATTCATCTAATGTGAATCCTACATCGTGGTCCTCCCTATCTTCGTAGGACCCTCTTCATCATACATTTAATATGACTCCTATGTCACGGTCCTCCCTTTCTTTGTAGGACCCTTTTTATCAATCACCTCAACGACATCTTCTTCCTTTGAATATACACGTGACTCCAAATCCCTAAAATCAAGCATCTAATACAATTATTGAATCGTGGTCCTCTCTTTCTTCGTAGGACCCTTGTTATTATTCATCTAATGTGATTCTTGAATCACGGTCCTCCCCTTTCTTCTAAAAACCTTATTCATCAATCACCCCATAAAGTATTCCTTCTTTGAAGAGTCATGTGACTCAAAGTACTTTTAGTCAAACTTCTGAATTGGCCCATGCATCGTAATGTGCAAACTTTGGACATAATCCTAATAGTTTATAGATGATATACCATTATATAGGTAGGTCCACATGACCTTCTTCTACTCTTGAGACATCTAGCAACACATATTCTTCATTCCCCACATCTTCTAAGTCTTCCACACCAAGTGAACCTCTTTCTTCCAATCAACCACTGGTGGTCGATCAACAACTCATACCGATTGATCTCTTTTAGAATGAAGAAACAATTAGGGAATTTATAGGGGCACATTAAGATATTCCTTTAGCAGATTACGAGAAAGGATTCTCTTTAGACTTTGATGCGTCCGCATATTGTGAGGAAAAGGTTGACATTTTTTTATCAAGAAATAAAGGAAGAACCTCAGATCATACAACTTGACACTCCTCTTATTCTTCCATCTTCACATTCTTTATTATGTGATGAAACTCCTTGGTCTTGTATTGATCCATGGCCTATCTTCTCATCACCCAATCACTCTTTTTCTATCATAATTTCTCAATCACAATATCTTATGGGGTTAACGCCAAGTATCCCTTCATCTTCCTCTAGGTGTGGGTCACCTTCTAGTAGCCCTCCCTCTATTATTTGTGGAACATTTTTGAGTATTCTATTATCTTCTATTTTGGGGGCATATCTAACTATCCCTTTGTCTCCTATGTATGGATCACCCCGGGTAGTCCATCATCTTCTATTCTTGGGCCACATCCTAATAGCCCATCATCTTACATCTATGGGTCACATCCTAAGTAGCCCTTCTTCTTCTATTCTTAGGCCAAATCCTAGTAGCCCTTCGTCTTCTTCATATGGCTCACCTCCCGATAGCCCAAATTCTTCAATCCTTGGACCATATCCTTTTTATCAATCACATTTTCTTCTACCAAATACCTGTGGCAAGCCCGATGCCATTCATCTCATCAATTGTAACCATCCATGTTATTTTCTCACTTCTCGGGATTAGACAAGTCAAGCATTAGCTTATAAGACATCCAGACATGTTCTTTATCAAGCTAAGATCAAAACTCTCAAGAGCTCCAAATCTCCCAACAACTCAAAAATTATGAAATTCAAAATCAAACGTGATTGTAGAATGCACACCAACGTACTCCATCAAGTATGGTGCAAATTGTAGAAACCTATTGATAGGGAACTCAAACTCCCACATACGAAACCCATGTTTCAAAAAAAATCAAAGTCATTTTTTGAGTGTGAACTCACCGTGATCATTGAGATCGGGGATAATATCACTCTTGATAAACAAACACACTTAGTCTCCCTTATCAAGGAAGTCGCAAACATTGTTGTTAGATCCTATCATGTAGATTGACATTGTTGGTCCCAAATTCCCAAAAATCAACAAAAATAATAAAAAAATTCAAAAATAAAATAAAATCATAAAAAAATACAAAAATACAAAAAGAAAACATTAAGAAAACAAAAATAAAATCAAAGGTACAAAGATCAAACATTGCAGTAAGGTATTGCATACGCAGGATGTTCTTTCTTCCATTTCTTTCATATTCCTCTACAAGTCATCCACCATTTTTATCCCTTTGATGTTATTATGGTTAGCCTATTTACACACATTTTGTGACATTTATCTCTATGCTATCTCTGTTTGAGCTTGGTCTTATAACACCTTGGTAAATTAAAGAACAACTAACCTCTTAGAGATCCTATCACAATTCTCATCTAATAAACTTGTTGTGAAGAAATTTTAGGCATATTTGTTGACACTATCCATTATCGTCATCACAATCACTTCCACATCCTTCCATCAATCCATCATTGGTTCTTAACCCCTTTTCAAATCAAGAGAGCTGAAATAAGTTTTCAGAAAGCAAAAGAATCAAAATCAATCAATCAAAAAGAGAAAAGCAAATTGATATATAAATCTCTCTTGGGGTATTTCCAATAATTTATACCAGGGCTATGACACCTAACTGGTAGTAGAGAAATGTTGTGATTAGAATCAAATGCATCTTTGTTGGGGCTATGGACGCCTGGTTGGCAGTGGAGCAATGTACGGCTCTCCTTCCACAATCCATTCACAAATCACCTTTCAAACTAAATCATTCCTACACATTGGCTAGTGTCTTCACTTACTATCTATCAACTCTTTCCTTCAAGAGGTAATTAATTTCCATGTACACACATGGGATATCGATGAGTAAACATTATTAGTATGCTACCAAGTGTCACTTTTTGGACCTTGTTTAAAATCTTGCTTTAGTGCATGTATTGTCTCAAGATTTTTACCTTGGGCTAATCACTTTTCATCGACTGAATTCTAAATATTTTCATAACATCCTCTTTTCTTAGGAAATTGTTTAGAACATCCATGTTTATAGGATGGCCTTGTTGTTATTTTTTTGGACACCTTTTTCCCTCTTTAATAAATCAATCACCCACTTCCTTTCTCTCATGTTTTTTTTTGGCTAGCTTACACTGGGGGCATCCTTGCTCCTCATGATTGAACCTATTTAATATTGACTTGATCCCCATTCTATATTTGAAGATTTTTCTTTGAATACTCCCACCTAATCATTGGGGCATATCGCATCTTCACTTTCTCATATGCATGTCATTATGCCCTTGTACATCCCATCTATCACTTTGGGGCATCCACACTTCTTTGTCTTCTTGTACATAGCTTTAAAACTTATAGAAAATAAAAAAATTCAAATATGTTTCAAGAAAATAAAAAATCAATATAAAACATCCTACAAACATCACTCTTTGGTTCTCGCTTGAGCTTGTATGCAACTCACGGATCATCTTGATCTACCTCCTTCAACAAAGTTGGTTTACTTACTATGTTTATACTCTAAGGAACAATAAGTTACTTGCACTTGTTTCATAGTGCACGATTGATTTTCATAGGACCCAAGTGTCCTCCGTTATTCCCCTTGCATGTATCCTTGCTTGGGGAACCATCTTTTAACCCTTGTTAATTCGCACAGGTCGAAATCAAAGCTTGATAACAAAAACATTACATTATGTTTCTCTATTAGGTTATCTTGTTTACTTTCTCGTATTGCATTACATTATGTATGTTGCAAGGAGTTAGGCATATTTTACTTTCTTGTATTGCATTATATTTTGTATGTTGCATGGAGTTGGTGTTTTTAGCAATGGAAAATTGTTCATAGTATGTATTTTCATGTCATTCTACTTTTGTCGTATGCTTATATTTTTAATAAGGACCGATGACGTAGATCTTTGGCAATATGATGACAATAAATTTGTTTCAATACATTGGATGAAATCTTTCTCTTTTCTTCCTATCTTCATTCCTCCTCTACATCATTCTCCTATCAACACTATTCTTCTGATTCACCTAGGGCATCCTGCTCCTATGCATTCTTCTATCCATTTTTCTTACCTATTTCAATCATCGATTGCCTTCTTTCATCACCTCATTGACACTCGAGGGGGAATATCTCACTTATGCTAATTTTTCTTCTACGCTTTCAAAATTTATCTCTGTCTACTATCTTTTAAGTGACATTACTTACGCCACCCCAAAGAGGGAAAAATGTAGACACCTATAATTTATCTTGATAAATTTAAATACTTAAATTACACTAATTGTAACCTTTCCCACAAATTGACGACATATATCGTCAATGTAACACACTTTCTCTCTTCTATCACCGGTAGTTAACTATTCCTCTCATAGTCTAAACCATGTTAACTATTCTTCTTTATTATGTGATGAAACTCCTTGGTCTTGTATTGATCCATGGCCTATCTTCTCATCACCCAATCACTCTTTTTCTATCATAATTTCTCAATCACAATATCTTATGGGGTTAACGCCAAGTATCCCTTCATCTTCCTCTAGGTGTGGGTCACCTTCTAGTAGCCCTCCCTCTATTATTTGTGGAACATTTTGAGTATTCTATTATCTTCTATTTTGGGGCATATCTAACTATCCCTTTGTCTCCTATGTATGGATCACCCCGGGTAGTCCATCATCTTCTATTCTTGGGCCACATCCTAATAGCCCATCATCTTACATCTATGGGTCACATCCTAGTAGCCCTTCTTCTTCTATTCTTAGGCCAAATCCTAGTAGCCCTTCGTCTTCTTCATATGGCTCACCTCCCGATAGCCCAAATTCTTCAATCCTTGGACCATATCCTTTTTATCAATCACATTTTTCTTCTACCAAATACTGTGGCAAGCCCAAAGGCCATTCATCTCATCAATTGTAACCATCCATGTTATTTTCTCACTTCTCAGGATTAGACAAGTCAAGCATTAGCTTATAAGACATCCAGACATGTTCTTTATCAAGCTAAGATCAAAACTCTGAAGAGCTCCAAATCTCCCAACAACTCAAAAAATTATGAAATTCAAAATCAAACGTGATTGTAGAATGCACACCAACGTACCCATCAAGTATGGTGCAAATTGTAGAAACCTATTGATAGGGAACTCAAACTCCCACATACGAAACCATGTTTCAAAAAAATCAAAGTCGTTTTTTGAGTGTGAACTCACCGTGATCATTGAGATCGGGATTATATCACTCTTGATAAACAAACACACTTAGTCTCCTTATCAAGGAAGTCGCAAACATTGTTGTTAGATCCTATCATGTAGATTGACATTGTTGGTCCCAAATTCCCAAAAAATCAACAAAAATAATAAAAAATTCAAAAATAAAATAAAATCATAAAAAAATACAAAAATACAAAAAAGAGAAAACATTAAAACATTACAAAAATGAAATCAAAGGTACAAAGATCAAACATTGCGACATAAGGTATTGCATACGCGAGGATGTTCTTTCTTCCATTTCTTTCATATTCCTCTACAAGTCATCCACCATTTTTATCCCTTTGATGTTATTATGGTTAGCCTATTTACACACATTTTGCGACATTTATCTCTATGCTATCTGCTTGAGCTTGGTCTTATAACACCTTGGTAAATTAAAGAACAACTAACCTCTTAGAGATCCTATCACAATTCTCATCTAATAAACTTGTTGTGAAGAAATTTTAGGCATATTTGTTGACACTATCCATTATCGTCATCACAATCACTTCCACATCCTTCCATCAATCCATCATTGGTTCTTAACACCTTATCAAACAAGAGAGCTGAAATAAGTTTTCGAAAAGAAAAAGAATCAAAATCAATCAATCAAAAGAGAAAAGCAAATTGATATATAAATCTCTCTTGGGTATTTCCAATAATTTATATGGGCTATGACACCTAACTGGTAGTAGAGAAATGTTGTGATTAGAATCAAATGCATCTTTGTTGGGGCTATGGACGTTTGGTTGGCAATGGAGCAATGTACGACTCTCCTTCCACAATCCATTCACAAATCACCTTTCAAACTAAATCATTCCTACACATTGGCTAGTGTCTTCACTTACTATCTATCAACTCTTTCCTTCAAGAGGTAATTCATTTCCATGTGCACACATGGGATCTCGATGAGTAAACATGATTAGTATGTTACCAAGTGTCACTTTTTGGACCTTGTTTAAACTCTTGCTTTAGCGCATGTCTTGTCTCAAGATTTGTACCTTGGGCTAATCACTTTTTCATCAACTGACTTCTAAATATTTTCATAACATCCTCTATTCTTTGGAAATCATTTAGAACATCCATGTGTATAGGATGGCCTTGTTGCTATGTTTTTGGACACCTTTTTCCCCCTTTAATAAATCAATCACCCACTTCCTTTCTCTCATGTGTTTTTGGCCAGCTTACATTGGGGGCATCCTTGCTCCCTCATGATTGAACCTATTTTATATTGGCCTTGATCCCCCTTCTATCTGTGAAGATTTTGTCTTTGAATACTCCCACCTAATCATTGGGGCATATCGCATCTTCACTTTCTCATATGCATGGCATTCTGCCCTTGTACATCCCATCTATCACTTTGGGGGCATCCACACTTCTTTGTCTTCTTGTACATAGCTTCAGAAAACTTATAGAAAATAAAAAAATTCAAATATGTTTCAAGAAAAATAAAAAACAATATAAATCATCCTACAAAACATCACTCTTTGGTTCTCGCCTGAGCTTGTGTGCAACTCACGGATCATCTTGATCTACCTCCATCAACAAAGTTGGTTTTCTTACTATGTTTATACTCTAGGGCACAATAAGTTACTTGGTACTGTTTCATAGTGCACGATTGATTTTCATAGGACCCAAGTGTCCTCCGTTATTCCCCTTGCATGTATCCTTGCTTGGGGAACCATCTTTTAACCCTTGTTAATTCACACAGGTCGGAATCAAAGATTGATAACAAAAACATTACATTATGTTTCTCTATTAGGTTATCTTGTTTACTTTCTCATATTGCATTGCATTATGTATGTTGCAAGGAGTTAGGCATATTTTACTTTCTTGTATTGCATTAAATTTTGTATGTTGCATGGAGTTGGTGTTTTTAGCAATGGAAAATTGTTCATAGTATGTATTTTCATGTCATTCTACTTTTGTCGTATGCTTATATTTTTAATAAGGACCGATGACGTAGATCTTTGGCAATATGATGACAATAAAGTTGTTTCAATACACTGGATGAAATCTTTCTCTTTTTCTTCCTGTCTTCATTCCTCCTCTACATCATTCTCATATCAACACTATTCTTTTGATTCACCTAGGCATCTGCTCCTATGCATTCTTCTATCCATTTTTCTTACCTATTTCAATCATCGATTGCCTTCTTTCATCACCTCATTGACACTCGAGGGGAATATCTCACTTATGCTAATTTTTCTTCTACGCTTTCAAAATTTATCACATGCTACTATCTTTTAAGTGACATTACTTACGCCACCCCAAAGAGGGAAAAATGTAGACACCTATAATTTATCTTGATAAATTTAAATACTTAAATTACACTAATTGTAACCTTTCCCACAAATTGACGACATATCGTCAATGTAACACACTTTCTCTTCTATCACCAGTAGTTAACTATTCCTCTCATAGTCTAAACCATGTTAACTATTCTTCTTTATTATGTGATGAAACTCCTTGGTCTTGTATTGATCCATGGCCTATCTTCTCATCACCCAATCACTCTTTTTCTATCATAATTTCTCAATCACAATATCTTATGGGGTTAACGCCAAGTATCCCTTCATCTTCCTCTAGGTGTGGGTCACCTTCTAGTAGCCCTCCCTCTATTATTTGTGGAACATTTTTGAGTATTCTATTATCTTCTATTTTGGGGGCATATCTAACTATCCCTTTGTCTCCTATGTATGGATCACCCCCGGGTAGTCCATCATCTTCTATTCTTGGGCCACATCCTAATAGCCCATCATCTTACATCTATGGGTCACATCCTAGTAGCCCTTCTTCTTCTATTCTTAGGCCAAATCCTAGTAGCCCTTCGTCTTCTTCATATGGCTCACCTCCCGATAGCCCAAATTCTTCAATCCTTGGACCATATCCTTTTTATCAATCACATTTTTCTTCTACCAAATCACCGTGGGCAAGCCCAAAGTGCTATTCATCTCATCAATTGTAACCATCCATGTTATTTTCTCACTTCTCGAGATTAGACAAGTCAAGCATTAGCTTATAAGACATCCGGACATGTTCTTTATCAAGCTAAGATCAAAACTCAAGAGCTCCAAATCTCCCAACAACTCAAAAATTATAAAATTCAAAATCAAACGTGATTCTAGAATGCACACCAACGTACCCATCAAGTATGGTGCAAAGTGTAGAAACCTATGGATAGGGAACTCAAGCTCCCACATACGAAACCCATGTTTCAAAAAAATCAAAGTCGTTTTTTGAGTGTGAACTCACCGTGATCATTGAGATCGGGATTATATCACTCTTGATAAACAAACACACTTAGTCTCCTTATCAAGGAAGTCGCAAACATTGTTGTTAGATCCTATCATGTAGATTGACATTGTTGGTCCCAAATTCCCAAAAAATCAACAAAAATAATAAAAAATTCAAAAAATAAAATAAAATCATAAAAAAATACAAAAATACAAAAAATGAGAAAACATTAAAACATTACAAAAATGAAATCAAAGGTACAAAGATCAAACATTGCAATAAGGTATTGCATACGCATGGATGTTCTTTCTTCCATTTCTTTCATATTCCTCTACAAGTCATCCACCATTTTCATCCCTTTGATGTTATTATGGTTAGCCTATTTACACACATTTTGTGACATTTATCTCTATGCTATCTGTTTGAGCTTGGTCTTATAACACCTTGGTAAATTAAAGAACAACTAACCTCTTAGAGATCCTATCACAATTCTCATCTAATAAACTTGTTGTGAAGAAATTTTAGGCATATTTGTTGACACTATCCATTATCGTCATCACAATCACTTCCACATCCTTCCATCAATCCATCATTGGTTCTTAACTCCTTTTCAAACAAGAGAGCTGAAATAAGTTTTCAGAAAGAAAAAGAATCAAAATCAATCAATCAAAAAGAGAAAAGCAAATTGATATATAAATCTCTCTTGGGGTATTTCCAATAATCTCTACCAGGGCTATGGACACCTAACGGTAGTAGAGAAATGTTGTGATTAGAATCAAATGCATCTTTGTTGGGGCTATGGACGCCTGGTTGGCAATGGAGCAATGTACGACTCTCCTTCCACAATCCATTCACAAATCACTTTTCAAACTAAATCAGTCCTACACATTGGCTAGTGTCTTCACTTACTATCTATCAACTCTTTCCTTCAAGAGGTAATTAATTTCCATGTACACACATGGGATATCGATGAGTAAACATTATTAGTATGCTACCAAGTGTCACTTTTTGGACCTTGTTTAAAATCTTGCTTTAGTGCATGTATTGTCTCAAGATTTTTACCTTGGGCTAATCACTTTTTCATCGATGAATTCTACATATTTTCATAACATCCTCTTTTCTTAGGAAATTGTTTAGAACATCCATGTTTATAGGATGGCCTTGTTGTTATTTTTTTGGACACCTTTTTCCCTCTTTAATAAATCAATCACCCACTTCCTTTCTCTCATGTGTTTTTTGGCTAGCTTACACTGGGGGCATCCTTGCTCCCTCATGATTGAACCTATTTTATATTGGCCTTGATCCCCCTTCTATATTTGAAGATTTTTCTTTGAATACTCCCACCTAATCATTGGGGCATATCGCATCTTCACTTTCTCATATGCATGGCATTATGCCCTTGTACATCCCATCTATCACTAGGGGCATCCACACTTCTTTGTCTTCTTGTACATAGCTTCAGAAAACTTATAGAAAATAAAAAAATTCAAATATGTTTCAAGAAAAATAAAAAACAATATAAATCATCCTACAAAACATCACTCTTTGGTTCTCGCTTGAGCTTGTGTGCGACTCACGGATCATCTTGATCTACCTCCATCAACAAAGTTGGTTTGCTTACTATGTTTATACTCTAGGGAACAATAAGTTACTTGCACTTGTTTCATAGTGCACGATTGATTTTCATAGGACCCAAGTGTCCTCCGTTATTCCCCTTGCATGTATCCTTGCTTGGGAACCATCTTTTAACCCTTGTTAATTCACATAGGTCAGAATCAAAGATTGATAACAAAAACATTACATTATGTTTCTCTATTAGGTTATCTTGTTTACTTTCTCGTATTGCATTACATTATGTATGTTGCAAGGAGTTAGGCATATTTTACTTTCTTGTATTGCATTATATTTTGTATGTTGCATGGAGTTGGTGTTTTTAGCAATGGACAATTGTTCATAGTATGGATTTTCATGTCATTCTACTTTTGTCGTATGCTTATATTTTTAATAAGGACCGATGACGTAGATCTTTGGCAATATGATGACAATAAATTTGTTTCAATACAATGGATGAAATCTTTCTCTTTTTATTCCCGTCTTCATTCCTCCTCTACATCATTCTCCTATTAACACTATTCTTCTGATTCACCTAGGCATCCCGCTCCTATGCATTCTTCTATCCATTTTTCTTACCTATTTCAATCATCGATTGCCTTCTTTCATCACCTCATTGACACTCGAGGGGGAATATCTCACTTATGCTAATTTTTCTTCTACGCTTTCAAAATTTATCTGTCTACTATCTTTTAAGTGACATTACTTACGCCACCCCAAAGAGGGAAAAATGTAGACACCTATAATTTATCTTGATAAATTTAAATACTTAAATTACACTAATTGTAACCTTTCCCACAAATTGACGACATATCGTCAATGTAACACACTTTCTCTTCTATCACCAGTAGTTAACTATTCCTCTCATAGTCTAAACCATGTTAACTATTCCTCTAAAAAATTTCTATAAGCTTGCACACCTATTAATTAATCACTTGCATTAATTAATAAACCCCCTCAAACCCCATGGGTCACTAAAGGACAAACTAAACTCTCCTAAGGTTGTCTCAACCCTTTCTAAACCTCTCTTATCTACAACTAACCTAACCTCTCCATTTATCCCACATGAAGGAGGATGTAGAGATTCTTCTTCCATTGGACTATATAGAGAGACCTCCCATACCTTTACACTTACACCTTTACATTCCTAAATGAGCATAGAGCCTAAGCTATAGCTATTTTTTCATATTGGAGCATTCTTCATTGGAGGAGCTAGCTATTTTAATTTCTTGTATTCATCCATCCAGGTTTTTAAGTCATATGGGGATATGTCAAATGGTCTTGTAGCCATGGATTGACAAGACTCCATTCTTGAAAACCTTGGGATTCAAACATATAATCAAACCCTTGATTTCTAAGGATCTAAATAGGTTCATTTAATTTTATTAGCATTCAATAGAGATACATATTAATGGATTAACATGTTAGTTTGAATATTTATTCATGTTCTAATGCAAGGATGTTACTAGATTAGTCTTGTTTAAGATCTAAGCATGATGGTGCATTGAATTTGATTTATCTTTTTTTTAGGACTACTAGGTGTTACTTCTAACTCTTTTTGCATTGCTAACAAATACATGTAAACAATACATATTGTTACATGATGCAAGGTTCTTAAAACTTATCTTTACCTAGTGTTCTACACTGATTAGGGAATCCAATTTACACTCTCCTACACACAATTTTTATCATTATAATATTTACTAATTTACTTCTTCTTACATCATTTACTCAATACATACATTATGCGATACTCTTTGTTTCCATAATATGTTAATGGGTGTTTCATGTGTAGTATCTATTTTGTAGGTCACTTCCAAAATGGGATCATTAATCATTTTATGGTGTATCTCATTTTACTTGCTACATATATTCTTTCACTTTTTATGGGAAATGCCCTATGTCAATTTCTTTTTTTTTTTATGTCCTTTATAGCATCGATTATATTGTGAAATATTGAGTGGTGTCCCATGTATGTGGTATACTATTTTCCATGACTATACTACTTGTGTGTATTTACATGCTTTCACTTACATACACCGTGTGTTGTTTTTCTATAGTTTTTCATGAACACTTTAATAGATTTTATATTATATTGTTATGTATGTGCCATGGTATACACCATGTGCACTCTCATATTTCCCTCTATAGGAATCCATTAACACATGCTCATATTAGCAAAAGGTCCTTTTATTTGGGTTGTATTCAGTTCTCTCTATCTCATGCACCCCAAACAAGGGGAAACCATTGGATGATATTTCATCCTCATAAAATATTAGAACTAGGAAACAAAATAATAAGTATAAAATTAGACATTATATAGGTTCATAAAATGGCTCAGAAAAATACTTGGGTTAGGAAATGGACAAGGACCAAACTATACAACAGATAACATAGAATATGCACACTATGGCCCATTCTATATGCTTCAATATTGGGGGAAGATGCAATAAATTTTTAGTTGGTACATTTTATCGGTTTTGTTAAAGTAGGTTGTTTACCTTAGCTCATGTTCACCTACGTGCTTTATTTTCCTTCTATTTTTAGTTATCCTCACCCACTTATGTGTCTATATTCCCTTTATCTTATTTAGATATTATGAGGATATTATCTAGTTGTTAGGTATAGTTCTTTCCTTGATCTATGGTCTTGACAAGTTATTTCCTTGATTTATGGCCTTGACTAGATCCTATATCGATCTTCCCTTCCTATATACGCAAGGCACCTTAATTTTTGTAGTGCAAATTTAATAAATATTAGGGTGGAAAAATGATAAGATTGTAACATTTTATAGATAACTCAAAATCAAGTTCAATTTTTTCAAAAGTGCTTATTTTTACATGTTTATTCCATTGGAACTATTTATTTTCTCAAAGACACTAAAAATATAAAGTTCCATTTTTGTAAAATGCACTAAAATTATAAAGTGCCAAATTTGGGGGGCTTCTTGAATTCTTTTACTCTTTGGTGATTTTGAGAATTACATCTTTATTTTCTTCGCATTAGATCAACTAGAGCCATTGACAACACATAATTACAACACATAGAGACCAAGAATTAAAAAATCATTAAACTAAAAGGATTATGGGCTTCAAGTTATGAAGAACAACTAGTGTTAAATAGATAATATGATAAATTTTAGTACCAATGCAAATTTGATGAGTGTATGGGTTTGATAGCATCTTATGTAAGTGATATTATTTTTTTTCATTTGGAAGGATGTGATTCTCCTTTCAAAATGTGTGATAAATTAAATGAATTATTTAGTAAGGTAGATAACATGAGAGCTATGAAGATTGAAATTGAGATCAATTATCTTAGTCCTAATTATTTTCCATTAGTTATATACTATCTTACTAAGTTCAAGAACTTGTTGACACAATTGAAGGGGAGTGAAAGAGATAAGAAATGCAAATAGTTTGTTTACTCAATTCTATCCATGTTGAGAGGTTTATTCTAAATATTTACTTCTACCTTTTTCTCTAGTATGGATTCATTATGTGACACAATAAACATTTCTAGATTAGAATTATTTTGTGAAAGACTTACTAGGGAAGAATCCAAAATATCTAAGCTTGAGTCTTCCACCTCTAAAAATCATTAGTTTAATGCAATCCTAAGGGAAAGGAAAAACAATAGGTAAATCCAAGTACACTCCTTTTCCATCTCAAAGTGATCATAAAATCAAAGAAAATAACTCTAAACCCAAGGAGTCTTCTACATATAAGAAATTGTCTAGACTTTCATGCTCTTTTTAAGGGGCAATGGTCATGTAGAAACTAGGTGTTGGAAATGAATGAAAGCATTAGAGGATGTAGTAAAAAAACATAATATATCTATCTCTAATCCACCTGCTTCCAATGAGCATGGAAAAGAACTTAATGTTGTTGGGAGATCATATTCAACTATAGCATCTTATTCAACTATCCATTCCTTCCAATATACTGCATTCTTTAATATTGTTGGGAGATATTATTCAACTATTCCATACCTGAATGAATTGAAACATCTGTTCCTAAAAGAAGACAGAGATTCCATAACAATTAATTGGTTCAATAGTGTAATCACATCTCCAACTTCCTCAATAAATTCACCCCTTTTAAAATTCTCTGTCATTCTGGAGGCAAAAGTTCATAGATTATTCAACCAATGGTCATTCATAGCTTTCATCCATTTATTTAAATATGAGTTCTAGTACTCTATGCATGTTCCTTGGTAATATCCCCTCTTCAATTGTCAAAGGAAAATCCAACATTCTATCAAATTCCTGCTCCTAGAATGATACAAGCAAATCCCCCTTCCGTCTGGAACTTATCTAGTTGTAGGATTGTAATTTTTGAGAGCATATCCATACGATTTCCGAGTATGGCGTAGTGTGAGGAAATTATTAGTGAGGTTGAAATTAAATTTTTATCTATTTGGGTCATGACATTACTTCTTTCAGGGGAGTGTAGCCTCTTCTTAAAATATTCTAAGTTGGAAGATGCAATATCAGAATCTACAATTCTGTCTAGAGGGGAACTAAGGCTGGAACTTGTTTTCGGGGGTAACACATGGATCTTCATGATTCTGGTTTAGTTCTATCACCTATTTTCACAAAAAACCTAGATCTCCTAAACCAACTTTCAAAATATCACAGAAGATATGGGAACTAATGAACTCACCTTTTAACAAATCTCCGATTCTTTCTCGGAACATGAAAGAAGATTTCTGCAACTAAATTTTGAGTGTTGGAATTAATTCTTGCTTCAGTTATCCTTAAATATTACTTTAAAATATTTTCAGAACATCAAAACTTGAGGGTACTAGTAGAGTTATTTATAACAAGTTACCTTATTAATGGCTCATAGATTCATGCATTAATGCCGAAGATTGCATTCGTGGGGAAATTTCATAATTCTCATATTTTTCTACTTTTTAATCGTTGAAATGTTTCCTTGTCCTCTCATATGTGTATACACCTTATATGAGCCTTTTTCATTAATAGGCCTTAGTCCCATAAGACTAGTGCATTAATGAACCCCCTTTCTTAGCTTTTAATAGGCTTGAAGAATTTTGTAAAATGATTTGCACACCATCATTATAACATGCAAAATGCACTTATTTCTCCATTCTCGTGTATTCCATATGCTTGGTTCATGCTCCCAAGTCATTAGACCTCGATAAGTCACCAAATGCAACATTCAATTGAAAGAGTGGTCACTAAACACTATAAACACTCGTGAACTCGATCTGAGACCAAAGAAGGGTAGTGTTGGTTTAACCCACGAGTTTGTCCCAAAACAAATTCATACAAGTTATGTGCAAGTTAATGATGGGGATCCTTGGATTGGGGGTAAGAACACATAAGATATATGAGTTGATGATGTGTTCTCCCAGGAGGTTCATTGGAATATAAGAAAGGCAACCTGGGACTCACCTGATGAGTTAGGATTTTTTCGAAAGTTACTTAAATTCTTAGTGGGGATAAGAGGGGTTTTGACGGAATGAAGGGAAAGGGGAAAGAGCTTTAAAGGGAACTAGGGGAACTCTAGAAACAAAATGCCAACTATCGTATGTCCTTATAACTATATGTATACTAGTGAAAAAATGAATGAGCCTCTTGTAGGAAGCTAGTTTACGAGGGAAAGATCCAGGGAAAATCAAGATCTAAATTCCGACAATCCAGTTAGTACACCTAAGATAGGATCATCTCATGAAAAATCACACTAAACAGTTTGGATCAAGGGACCACTGAAGAAATTATAAGTCTTACCCCAAATCCAACTTAGTCCATAGGGATATTTTTATAGGCTTCAAAAATGAAGTTTTTAGGTACCCCCAGAAAATGTCAAATACTCACACCCTTCCTAGATGAGATCTAAGAAAGTGCATGATATGTTTAAAATTGAGTTACAAAAATGATTCACACAAAATTAACAAAAAAACACATATCACCACAACCTTAACAACATGTCACAAAAAAACAAAGAGACATCATGAATCCTAATGAATTCGTCAGGTGAAAACCATTAAACTTAGGAAAAGACAAGGGAAACATATATTAATACTCTCAAAGCCCATTAATGACTATACATATGTAATCATCTTAACATAAATTCCACATAATTGGGTGACACAGAGAAAATTCTTCATTACAACATAGTCCTTCCTTCTAGTAGCGGTTCCTCTGCAAATTCTCACCTAAATAATCCCCCAAGAGATTCCCTCCATTTTTCTCCCTTGCACATAACCCCCTCCTAAGAGTCGCCTCTTCTCTAAAAATACCTCTTATTTCTTATATATCACCTTATCTTCTTAGGTTTTTAGATTATATTCCTTAGATACTGAAAAAAACTATCAATGCCATTAACTGCAGGCCAATCTTTGATGTTTGAAGTCCATGAGGAATATCAAACAATTTTTCCTCCTTAGGCTTCTTAAGAGTGGATTCCATCACTTTATATTTTCCTTTAGATCCTGAAGTAGATGCTAGAATAATATGTAAGGGAGTAGCATGAAAAATAGGGCCCTCAATGGACTTCCCATTTATCCATTTACGAAGCATTTATCCATTTCTTCTCGTTGTTTGAGGAGGGGGAGTTATAATTTTGCTATCTTGGGCACTTACATCACCTATTACTAGCAATGAGTCCAAATTCTTAATATTTTATCTCCATGAAACCTCCCTAGTGGCATAAACCCTCCAAAATGGGGGAGAACATCATCAATGAGATTTATATTTCTATATTCTCTTAATAATGGGGTCTTTTGGTAACTTATATCCACTCCTTTTGAAAATAACCACCTTATAGAGAGTTGGATGGGGTTTGCAATCCTTTCTTGGTTATATTTTTTCTCACTAATGTCCCAATTGATTGGTGGAAAAGGCTAAGAAGAAATATCATCCCGGATGTATTCTTCACTAATCACATTACCATCATCCTCTAACCCTTCAAGATTTTGGATAACCCCAAAATCACTCATCTAGGGACAAGGTCATTCTTAAATTTTCTCTTTTTCGACTTCCCTTTCATCTTCACAGTTCATCTAAAAATCCTCATAATGAGGTTTGTGCTCTACCTGAGTGGGTACAATATTGTGTAAGATGTGATTTATATCATAATGTTTTCTATCCTCAAATTTATCCATCATGCACTTGTTCATCTCTCCTTCCAACATTTTTTCCTTTTGGATGTTCGGACAAGTGTAATTCCCTATGACTATGGGAAATTTGATTGGGGATGTTAGATGCTTTTGGGAAATGAACTGATGTATTGATAGAAATTGTCTAACCAATTCCATTAATTCCCATTTGTCATTTACACACCTGGGTAGCACATAGGGTTTCCCATCAAAACCACTAACCCTGATATATGAATAAGTCCTGAATTAGATGAAGTAACACCTGTATTGAGTAATGAAACTCTTGACATTAGTGGAAAATATTTCAATCTCCCAGTCAGGGTGGTATAAACAAATTTTAGGTGCAAATAAGTGATTGGTAATATTTATGTAGTGCATATCATAACTTGCCATCTTCAGCTGATCATGACACTTTATATTTTATGCAACACAATAAAAATATAAGTCCCTATATGATCATATTTCTATATTATATCACTTCGATGGTTTTGATGACACTTCCTCAATAGTAATAGGATTGGTTTCTCATGTAGAATATGTGATTAAGCTTTGGCATGAGAGATTTGGACATCTCAATTACAGATATTTAAAGGATTTGAGCACTCATTGTATGGTTGATAGTCTTCCTATAGTTTATTATCTTAAGGGAATTTTCCTTGGATATATATTAGGGAAAAAACACCAAGATCCATTTCCTAAGGATATGTCTAAGAGATATTCTTCACCACTTGAGATTTTACATAGTGACTTGATGTTATTTCCTAATCCCTATTTCAATGGAGCTAAGTATGCACTTAATTTATTGGTAATATATCGAGGTGTACTTGGTTTTATTTTCTCAAGTAGAATTTTTTTCATACTTTACATTATTTAAGGCTACGGTTGAGAATCAATATTCTAGTTTCATAAATAACTTTCACATTGATAATGGGTGGAATAATTTAGAAAAGAGTAGTATGAGTTTTGGTAAATCATGGAATTATTCACCAATATTTTGTTCCTCATACTCCAAAATAGAATGGATTAGAAAAATGCAAGACCAATCTACGAAGAAAATGGATAATTACATGATGCATTCTAGGTATTTACCTCTTATGTATTGTGAAGAAGTAGTTAATTGTGCTAACTACATTCATAATTTCACACCACACAACACACTTGACCATTTGAATCTAGATAGAACTAAGCCTAATGTATCATTTTTTAGAGTCTTTGGAAGCCATGCTTGGGAATTTATGTGAAATAATAAAATGAAATCCTTGATAAGAAGAAAAACCCTTGATATTTGTAGGGTATTGTAAGGACATGAGAGCTTATTAAATTTTTGATCATGATACTCATGAGTTTTTTTCAAAAACATGTCCAGTTTGATGAGTGATTTTATTCCAATGACTCTTCATCTTCTTCCATGCATACTTCATCTTTATGTTCCCTTATTTAAGGAGGTCACTAGTGAGGTTATGGATTATTACTTAGATGAGGATTTTTTTCCACTAATATTGTCAATATGCCTATCTCGGGTTAGTACTATGGTTTTTATGGAATATTATTTCATGCATGATCTTCCACCCACTAGGCATCATCATGCATATTCTACAAGTTTTATAAAAAAATTAGGTAGTTTATGGGGATCCATATTCTATTTCAAAAGCTCATGGGATAGAGAAGTGGGATGATGTTATAACAGATGAGTATTATTATTTGACGAAGAATGATACTTGGGATTTGGCCTCTCTTCCTAAGGGAATATTGTTGGTTAGGTGTAAGTGGATATGCCAAACCAAATACATAGTTGGTGGGTCTATTGACAAGTATAAGGTTCACCTTGTTGTAAAGGGTTTCTAACAAGTTGAAGGTATTTATTACTCTAAGAATTTTACACCCATTACCAAGATGGATTGTATACCCCTTGTAATTTTTATTGCTGCATCACGGGGGTGGCTAGTATACTAGATTACCTTGAAGAGTGTCTTAGTACACTTGATATTTAAAAGAGGAAATCTACATGAAACAACATATTGGGTTTTTTTCAATCTTGTTTTTATACTCCGAAGGTATCTCTATAGTATCAAACATGCCCTTTTGGATGAGTATGAGAATATGGATTATTTTCTTCTCTCTACTAGTTTTTTTCACTGCCCTTCAAATCCTACAATATATCTATAACATATTGGAAATAATATTTTTATACTTGTCTTATATGTTTAGGATCTACTACTTACTAGAATCTATTATTCTCACATTTAGAATATTTAGTAGGATCTTTCCACACATTTTGATATGACATATCTCAGGTTATTACATTTTTCCTTGATTTTCATATTTCATAGATAGATTCAGGGATTCATTTGAGTCAATAAAAGTACACTTGTGATTTTCTTCAACATTTTGATATGGATAATTGCAAGACGATTCCATCTCTTTTCTAGTCTTGGGTTACTCTTACTTCCACCTACACCACTCTTATTTTTTATCCTACCTTTTATAGGAAGTTTGTTGGAAGTCTAATGTACTTGATCCACACTTTCCCTGATATTTCCTTTAATAGGGCATGTAAATTTATTTTCACATTATCCTCACAAAAATCATAGGAAAGATAGTTGTTAGACTTTTTTCAAGAACCTACTCTAATACCAATTGTTGGAACCCTAGAGAATGATAAGGGGGTGAATCAATATATTAAAACATTAAATCATTTAAATTCATCATTAATTACCAATAAAATAACCATTTAACCATACAATAACCATATGTATGTTTACTTAAGAATTGAATACACCATACACAAGAACACTAAATATATGTAGGAAACCCTCAAGGGGAAGAAAACCTACTAAAAATTTGTTGATATTACACACAACAAATAAATTTAGTGAAGCACCAACTTCACAAGGAGCACCAACCCCTAGTTTAGTAGAGCACCAACCCTACAAGGATCACCAACCCCTAATTTAGTGAAGTAACAAATCCACAAGGAGGATACAATCCCCTATGATGAATAAGAACAAACTCATCCTCCTGATGATGTTTGATATCTATTTTTCTTCTACCACAACTGATGGACATCACATATTCAGCTCACAAACCCTATCTCAAACCCCATGTCTTCACCTTGCTCAATCTTCTTCTTTATCAACTTCTCTTAGCTCTAAACCCTTTCTCTCATGTCTTAAATCAGTATCCAACATGTCATTATTTTTCTCAGCCTTAAAATAATGCATGCATACCTGCAAATCACTCTCCTCTAGGTCACACTTCTTCCCTCTAAGAGCACTCATTCAAAAATGAACCCAAAGCACCACTTTTATATGTTTCTATTTATTTTAACCAAAAGGAGGTAGTTCATACACATTTTATTTGAATAATTCATACTTATAACATTCCCATAACTTTATAACAACAACTACAAGTTATTCATATAGGTCAGCCTAGCAAAACCCTTCTTCCATGCACCAAAAATTCTCAAAACCCATGCATTAGAATGCTAAAAACCTCCTAACACCAAAAATATTTTAATTCATGCAATAAAAATAACCTCCCATGTTTAAAAAAATTTAAACATCATAAACGTTCTAAATTATCATTAACCAATCAGATTATTTTCTTTAATGGGCCAAGTGCCTGATTGCGTTCACAAAGCGATTGTTTCCAACACACTGTCTTCACCTATTAGCTTCAATATAAAAAAATTAAACCTCAAATATGGCATGTTACCACTAAATTGAAATTAAATAACCTTTAAAACATGTGTAAATAATATATATCTCATGAAACATCCACTAGTTCAAAATACATCAACTTTTCCTTTCACTAAATCAAGCTTCCCAAAAAGACATTTCCAAAATCAAACTAGTTTGGACCCTTCCTAACACTTTATAGAATTAAAAATGGATTAATTGGTTTTAATATTAATTTATCTTTACGTTCCAGGTGATATAAATCATAACTTAATCCATTTAATGCACTAACCAACTCAATCTTTCCATAAAATTAGTTTTGTCCTTGAAAGCCAAAAATGTTATTTTTCACAAGATGACCTAGAAACCATATAAAAACTAATAATCATGAATAAAATATTATATAACTATAAATATATCTGAATTATCTTTCCAACACAACTTTAATCACCTTCTAACTCCTCTTGTAGCTCATGTAATGTCCAATTTACCACAGACTGCTCCAAACTATCCCAAAATTGCCCTTTGACCAATCAACATAAATAGGGCACACTTTGCACTTTTTCACCATCATCATGAATTGAAACCTTTTTGAACATATATATCAACTCAGGGCTAACATAAATGTTAATTTAGTCATTACCTCATTTGGACAACTTTTCCTAAAAATGTAATTCTTCATAAAATAGCATTTTCAAAGTGGGCCCCACTTATGAACAAATTCTCTAACTTACATTTATATAAATATGGAAGATTCCTATATAACATTCAATCATCACTTTTGATTAATCAATCAAAACTAGTATGATATAAGTACTTTTCAGCAAGCTACTCCTAGCTAGGGTTTCAAACCACTTTACCTTCTTAACGATCGTTCATAAAAATGTGACAATAAAACCACCTAATTATTTTTTTTAATATTCATAACTAACCTTATAATATATTCCAAATATCTCATGTTCCCATGAAAACACACAGTTCACAATGAGCATCAAAAGGTTTAACTTTGTCTTAAAAACACACTACAACTTACTAGGTTTTGCCAAAACTTGCATATATTCGAAGTATTATTCAATGACCTTAAATTTGTAATAAATCACCATTAAAACATTACATAACTTTCCATTCTCACCATATATCCCAAATATGTCTGAAAATCTCCACCTAATCTCATTTTCCCATGTTTACTTGCATGTTTCTCACAGTTTACTTCCTAGGGACCCTAAATATGCATCATACCTCTAAGTTATGACCTAAAATTCACCATAAACCTCAAGTAAAATTTTAAAATAATATCCCCATTAGTTAAAAAGACTCTTCATATCTATAACACACATCTCCATCTCATTCTGGAAGCTCCATGGCTAGAAACAAGCCTGGAATGACCTGACTCAACCATGATACACCATGAATTGACCATGTTGACTCAATGTAGACACTTAAACACCTAAAACACAACTCGTATACCATGTATGACATCATGAAAACCTCCAACCAACTCTAGAGAGCTCAAATAGTGACTTAGCTCACTCAACCATGCACCAAGACTACACTGAACTTCACCAAACCATATGAACTTCATACTTGAAACCTGAAAAACATCATAGGAGACACACATGACACCATGAAATCCTTTTCCATCAATAGGGGTTGACATAACAACCACACAATGGCCAAAACCAATGAATATGACCTTAATCCCTAAACCTACTCACTCTTTCTTAACATCACATGTAAACTTGGTCCGAGAAAGCTCTTAACATAGTCATGATTGAGATCAAGATTAATCATCTCTATACATGAAAATGGTGTGTGATTTTAGATAATATTCAAACTAAACTGTTTGCACAACCTTATTGATAAGAAGTTCATTTGCATTTTAGGTCTGGTAATTAATTTCCAAACTATATCTTCAAATGATCTTTCAAAGACCATTGGTTAGGAAAGTAAATGTTTGTTTAAGAATTTAATGCATCTATAAGTTCTCTAACAAACCATGAAGGTCATGTTGTAATTTTTAAGGTATTATACAAGGATATGAAGCATCTCTAAGTTTGGTTATAATGTACAAATAATTTATTACACCTTGTAATCGACCTTTCTCTTTCCCAATAATGAAATGAGTCTGTGTTGAGAGTTACAAATATATTTTCTTTGCAAAGGTCAAAGGACTGATTGAGGCTTTCAAAAGTGTTTGAGTTCTCCATTGGTTTTCAGTTTGGCTAGGATAATATTTTCTTATTTTACAGTATAGGAAAGTAATCGAACATAGTCACATATCATCATAAAATCAAAAGACAATTTTTATGGGAAGAATTTTCATCTTCTTACACGTATGAAATAGTGAGTAAGTTAGAAGGACTTTGAAGTTAAAGATAAAAGTGCTCTTTCTCACGAGTTAGTATTGCATATTAAAAGATATAATTTTGTATGAAAGTTCTTAAGGATAGTTGTAGATACATAATATAGCTTGGGTGAGTTGTACATTAGAGGAACACATTATTTACAAATATGTTTTTCAATAGGAAAAATTGAATGGTATGGACTATGAGAGGTATGAGCATGAAAAGGAGTAAGTTGTGTAAAAAAATCTTCAAAGTGCAACATACAATTTTATATGAGTGTGTTGAAAATGAATGTGTGAGATATATATGTTGAAGTGATGACAGAGTCAGCAATGAGAGAAGGATAATGTGTTGCATAAGGTTATATCATGAATACATGTTGAAATAAAAAGTGAAATTGTGAATGATAGTTCCATGAACATATAAGACTAAGTTGAGAAATGTTGTGAGATGAAATCACGTCAAATCATTGAGTTTTTTTCATAGTATTAAGCTAAGAAGGAAGAGGAGATAGTAATTGTATTGAAAACTCGAGAAAACTATGTGAGAGATATTGATTGATGATGAAAACAAGTTTGTATTCAGTTATTGAGCTTGAATGATGTTTGTGAAATCTTGACATAAAAATACTAATGGGAGGCTTAAAGAATCATCCTTGAGTTCTTGCTATTAGATGTGGTTGGGTACATGAGCGAGTAAATGTTATAGAGTATTATCTAAAGGGGAATGTGTGTCAGGACCTTATGTGTATGAGAAGTCTTGTGCTATAAAGTTTGCAGTAGATTTCAAGAAGGAAAATTGACAAGACTGAGTTCTTGAAGTGTCCTTATATGAGAGAGGTTAATGTTGATTGAGTGATGAGAATGAGAGAGTAGAATTAAGAAGATAATTAAACTAATTTAGTGGTCACAATCAATTGTTTGAGACAACAAAATAGAATGTGATCAAGTTCTTGAAAAATTCTAAATTGCAACTTAGCATATGGGGAGTTGTTTCTTTCCTATAAGTTGAATCTTACTAAAGGTCAGTTATTGCTGGAAAAAAATCAGGAGTTGAAGGTTCCAAACAAGTACTTGGTCAAATTTTTGAGTTTCAGCTCTAGTTTGAGTTGAAGCTCAACCATGATATCAATGTAAGAGATATAGGACTATCTTGTCCTAAGACTAGTTCTTGGTTTCAGTGGATTTTTTCCAGCTTTAGGTTTCCCACATTACATTCTATATCTTTGTGTATATTCTCTTGTTATTTTCTTGTGTATTCTCTTATGTTTTCATCATAAGAAGACCGAGGAAATGGAAATGTATGTAAAAAATTAATAGACACTTTGATTCACCCCACAATCGGTGTCCTAGTTTTAGATAGAAACAACTATGAAGATCATTAAGTCAATTTAATATAAAATATAGTTTTATGAGGATTGGAATATGGCCTCTGAACAAAGATACATTGGTCAATGGAATGTACCCCAGTGATGCATTCAATGTTGAACTAACAGAGGAGGAAACAACTTTTGATAGAATTATGGAGATGGTTATTTATAACAGAGATGAAATTGAACAATTTATCAAATATAATGGAGAAAAAAATTCAACAACGTGATGATCAAATCCATAAAAAAGATGTAGTAATCCAAAATAAATGTCATATAATTTAGTAATCAAATTTGGATGTGACAAATTTAAATCAACAATATAGGAGAATATGTTTAAGTCAGACTAGGTAAGGTAGCCAAGCTAGAATTCATGTTCAATTTGAAGAGAACACACCAAGTCATGTGAGTCATACATGAGAACCTATCACAGCTGATGATGAGATGATTATGAAAACAATAGTTAGCCATCTTGAATGATTGAAGTAAGCTTATATAAACTTGGGGATTCCAATCGACCTTCCTAATGAGGATATTTCACTTTCCATGTCATCCCCTCCTCCTAACATGTCAAGTGGAATAGTTCACTACTACACTTTGAATGAAATGAATGAAAAAAATGGTGATATTCAGGTTGGATGTTATAGATTTTGGTTCTCACAAACATTTGTACAAGACACAACAAAATAGCCATAAAATGTAGAATTAGAAAACCATGTTGGTGGGTCATTGTGGAAATTTATTAAGATTTGAATTGAAAGGGTTAAATAGATATGAGAACGTGAAAAAGTCGGACTCTAAGGTTGATCAAGCAATAAAAATTTCTCACATTGAATGAATACTTGAAAATTCTTGACAAAAAGAAACATGAAAGAGATATAAGAGTTGAAAGTGATGAAAAAGAGTATATTAAGGAGAGGAAGGTAAATAGAATAATTTGACAAGAAAAAAGGGAATAAAAACTCAAAAGGTAACTTGAAAATAAGAGGAAAAACACAACATAAAACAATAGGAAAAGGAGAAAAAAGGAGTATGAGAAGCTATAATGGGATAAAGAGAGAATAGAAAAGGAATTGCAAAGGAAAAGATGATTAATCATTCCACAAAATTCTATTCCTTCATAAAATCCAATTATGATGGATTTCTAAAACATTTACACTCCATATTTTCCAAACATGGCCAATTTCCAAGTCAACAACATGTCTATTTCTACAAATCAAATATAGTTTTCTTCAACAACATTAATGCAATTTTCAACAACACAAATATAGTTTTCTCACACAAGTAATATGCAATTTCCTCCAAGTTAAAAAAACATGTAATTCCTAATTCCAATCTCATACATGGAAATTCTATTAGCCAAATGTAATCGAGGCCATCCAAGAAATCTGCAGATGCCATCACCAAGCATAACCAACATTCCAATAACACCTCAAATGGAGAATGGAACAATAGAAAACTAAAAAGATGTGAAATCGTTGATAGAAATGAATAATGATTCAGTTTTGGTACAACTTAGATGCATGGAATACATTTAATTGAATCATGATACCTTACTATGTGAGTGGTATCCATAAATATAAAATTATTGTAATGTAAGAAATTATAACATTCGTGTAGAAGATATAAACTTATTTATGTATTTTTGGGGAAAACATACAAGTAGTGTTTAATTTTTGCATCCTATCATTACATATAAGTATTTGTAGTTTATTCCATCATATTGATATAAAATCACAAGTTTTGGTAATGTGTACAAACAAGAATTATCTTCCAATAGGTGTTTCTATCTTTTTGTACAGCCTAGGTAAGGTCATTAATGACCTTACCTATACAAATAAAATTATGATTTATTTTAGATTAATGGACTAATAATACATAGTTGTGAAATTATCTTCTATCCTCATAGAGAAAAAATTCTTTGCAAATGTTCTTTTGATAGGGTTTCAACAAAAAAATTAATTGAAGAACAATGAGCACATTTGCAAGCAATACCAATATCAACATTTGTAGTTGAAAAATGCAAAATTACACCTGTATATTCAATCTATGTTTAGTAATTCTAGTGTATATTCAAATAGATACTAAAATAAGAACTATTTTCACCTTATGTTAAATGATAATCAATTTAAAAATGAACATTCTTTACATATATTCAATGTATAGACATACATTCTTTACATGTTCAGACTTTTTTTTTCTTTGCATATTAACAAACTGAAATTATTGAATACACATTGAAAATACAAATGGAGTTCCGATGTTTCCTACAAATGTTCTCAATGAATTAAGAATGTAAATAAGAAAAAAATAACCAAGTATATCCTAGCCAACCTCATGATTATAGGTTGGAAGGGATCAACAAATTATATAAACATATGCTAGAAATTAATGGAATATTTTAATTGAGAATTGGTGTGCAGTTAGAAATGACATAGGAAAAATGTATAGTGAGAGGAACAAAATGATTACACAATTTGAATGTGTTTAGGTGTAGCTATAAACTATCAACATGTAATGAAACTATGGAATGTACACTGAATAAATGTTTGTAAATTTTACATTTGAACACATACATTTCAATGACATAATTACAACCATATATTAAATATATATTCATTCATTCATGTGCTTAGGAGAGGAAATAGTTGGTGAGCATGAAGTAATCAATGAGCTATTTTATGTCAGGGTGGGTTGTATTCATTTACTAGATAAACAAATACAACACTTATTTATATTCAAATATTCCTCATATGTTAAGCCAATTGATTCACATATTCATTACATATGCAACCATTCTTCATGTATTTAACATTATTTCTTTTTTCTAACATTCTTCACATCTTTTGACATTATTTAAATACTTTGAATATTAAAAATATAATTTCCATTTACCTCTTGAATATCTAGTATCCCTAGCAATATAAGTATTTATTTAATAATAGTAGAGTAATAAGAACATGCACAAAACTAAATCTACCATATTCAATGCATATTCAGTAATTCCAGTGCACATTAAAATTTTGAATGCCTAGTGGAAAATGAAAAATTTATAGATGTCTATTCAATGTATGTTCAATAATTCCAATGTATATCTAGCCATTCAATATAAAGATAACCTATTCAAATATTAATTTCCTAAACAAACACAACACTTATTTATAGTCACATTTTAAATTCCTAAAAAAATGCTTCTATATATCAAGATATTTTTCAACTGTTATATTCAATAGAATTACTATATATTCAATAACATCGTTATGTATTCAATAACAACACTATAATTTGAAATTGTGAGATAAATGCATGCAAAAACCCTATTTTTGGATATTTAATACACCTTATTAGAATATTTTGTGGAAAACAGAAGATTAACAAATGCACTTTGAAATAAGTGAATATAAATTGAAAAAACATTAGGTCATAATAGAACACATTTGTTACTTGATACAATAATTGAACTGAAAAATTATATCAAAATAAGTAAGTTTACATTTAATAATAGCATTTTATATTCAAAAACAACATTATTTTTAAAACTGAAAGACACATGCATGAAAAAATGTTTTAGGACATTTACCACACCACATTACTAGGATTTATGGTCATGTGGATATATAAAAGAAAACCATAAAAATGCAAACACAAATAGTACATATGGGGATAAAACATGTGTGCATGAAAAAAAAGGTCATAAGAAACCCTATTTTTCAGTTGGTACAATAAGTGAACTACAAAATATACCCAAAATGTAAGTTTATATTCGATAACAACTTTGTATTTTTAAACTATAAGACACATGTGTGAAAACATCCTATTTGTAGAAATTTACTAAATCATATTAGTAGAGTTCATAACGGGGGACGATAAAAATAAAACATATAACCCTATGTAGAAATGTGTACAAATGGATATTAAATAATAAGATGTACATAAATAACTCAATATAAAATGAATATACATTTTGATCATGGTATTACTTACCAATGCACTCATTACATGAAACATGTAGAGAAAATATCCAAACAATTGTGGAAACGGGCTCACCTCGTGACCCACTTGGTGACTTGAATTTGGTTTTGACTTATCTTTGGATCTATTATAGGCTAGAAAGATACATGAATGTTTATCTTCTTGTCCCCAAATGTGCATTTCTAAATGCAAATGAAAACAATAAATCATTGTATTGAATGCAATATTGGGGTGTAGTGTGTACTGAGGGTGGACACCGGAAGACTAGTAGGGATGATGTGAAGTAAATGTAATGTGTTCTCATTAGAAGGAATTATTTCCATGCACCACATGGTTGTATGCATATTTTCATGTGGGAAGAATCATTTTTCAGTTCGCTATGCAATTTTAATGTTTATTGGGGTTTAGTGTTATGGGCCCGTCACATGGTAGCTAATGTGGTGCCAAGGTGGCATTCACATTTTTCAAAATCATGATGGAATTATTGAATTTTCAATAAAAATTTGGAGTTCCTATTACTCACAAATTTATTATGATGTCATTGAACATAGGATGCTTAAGGACTTATGCTTTTCCCCTAAAAATTATAAAGAGAAAGGTAAAATAATCAACCAAATATTGAGAGTTTATAGGAAACTATGCCAATATTACACTCTTTTAATAAAAAATTAATATGTGTAGTTATACAAGGTGGATGTGAGGGTTATACACATGTAAAATTTATTTCCAATCTTATATATTATTTTAACAATGTGGTGATTCATTATCCCAAAGATAGAGAAATGTTCATAAACAATATAGAATAATTTTAAATAAATACTATTTATAAAATAATTTTAGGAAACTATATATTTAAAAAGCCTATTGTTTAGATAATCCATACCTAGTGACCATGAGCAGATAATAAGGTACTTGGGTATGGATGAGGATGGTAGTGTGCAAGTGTTATTTTCCCAATATAATTTATCATCATACATACATGCCCCCATAAGACAGGCATAAAACACATGCACCATGCCCCAAAATATCCATGCACACATGATGTGGTAGCATTCACCCAAACAAATTATTGAAATATTACTTTTCCTACTTTCCACGCAAGTTGCATATTTGTGTCAAATGACATATCCTTTGTCATAATGAATTAAAAATCTCACACATGGTTGCCTTATTTCCATCCTTCATTTTTTTAATAAACATATTGGTGATGGTTTTGGGAATTTTTATGGTGATTGTTTTGGATGAATATAAATATAAGGAAATAAAAATAAAGAAAAACACATAAGGAAATAATAGTAGTAGTGGAAACTTTCTTAGAAGGAAGGTGAAATAGAAAGACATGGAGATAGAGAATTAAGAAAGTGGAGGAAGCAAACGAAATGAAACCGTATAACATGGGAGAAAGTAGGTAGTGACAGTAGACGATTTCTTCACTAAATGTTCTACCTTGACTAGATTGGCATTTTATCCATGTTTTTCATTCCAATTTAGTGATCTTTAATGGTTTCTCATTGAATAATTCCCAATGAAATACATATCATAAAAAATGGAAAATAAACAACCCATAATTGGAATACATATCCTAATTGAAATAGAAAACAAAAAACCCACAATTGGAACATTAAATATCTTTCTTAACATATCAGAACATTATTGTTAGAAATTACAATTGGAACATTAATTACATACCAGTTCTTAAAACTTCCAAAAAAGAACAAAAAATTAAAAAATGAAGACAAAGTGAAAAATAATTGGATTAAATGTGAGTGTTAACAATATTTGTAAAATTTGAAGCCACGAAGAATACTCCCAAAAAATTATCTTCTTTGGGTGGAAAATCAGTTCCATCTTTATTTTTCTCCACCTTAATCCCATCATCCGTGTTGGCACCCATATGCTTTTTGTAGTTACACTGTGTTTTCTAAAAAAAATAAATACACACTATGTGTTTCAACATGTTGAATAACATAGTGTGTTTTTCAACATGTTGAAACACATTCATGTTGAAAAACACAATGTTTTTTTCAACATGATATATGTTGGTTCCCAATCTAAAACCCCAAACAAAGGCCAAAAATGAATGAGGGGTTAAGTGTTTTCACTTTGAAATGTACCCTTGGAGAATGGTGTGATAACTTTCCTTTCAATTGACAAAATATAAACACTCCTAGGTTTTGGGTGACTTTGTATGTTGGAGTGAGTCTCCAAATAGCATTCGCTCCCTAGTGAAATCACCTAAACTATTTTTATATCATAATAATAGATCTACTCTACTAAAACCAACAAGGAAAAGGGAGAAGGAAGGAATGGAAAAAAGTGAAATATATGGTAATACCCCAGAATTTTTAGGATTTCAAGCTTATTTAGATCGCATAGATGAAACACGGGATCCACACACACCATACACTAACCAAAATATCTAATCAAAATTTATTCACATAAAGGTTTTAGATGAGTTATCAAAAAACAAGGAGTGACAAATTTCTCCACAAAAATCCTATAAAAACACTGTAAAACATAATAAACATGACCTCTAAATCGACACAAAATTGCATGAAGGCATGAAATATTTAAACCAATAAAATAAGGATAAACATGTATCACAATATAAAATTGGTTTATAATAGAGTATGCACTAAAAACAGAGTGTGGAAAGGTAAAAACATCTCCTTTATTACTCTAAGAGGTGGAATAATCACAAAGAATCACTCTAACCCTTGCTTTCTTACTCGGAATGATTTAATTACTCTAGAAACATGAATGAAGAGGAAAAAGATTGGGTAATTTTACAATGTATTCTAGATTTTTATATAAAATATGTAAGAGAGAGGAAGAATGAGGGTTTGGACATGCAAATCTAGATATTAAAAATATGAAAAAAATTGCACCCTTTTCTTACTTTAAAAATAGCTTTCATGTATGAAAGGCACACCTCCTACTTTTTGTGTTCTTTTGTTAAATAAAAATAGCCTTTAAGTTTTCTTTTATTCCTTTAATGTTAAAAATAGGATCTCATTACTAAAAATAGAAAAGGAAATTATCCTCTACCTTTTCACCCAATTTTTATATTTTAAACTTTCCATCCATCATCCCGAGAAAAATGTGCTCAAAATAACTTCCTACATATCCAAGAAAGAAAGACAAGTAATATGTGATTTATCACTAGAGTGCATCGAAAGTGCTTTCATTTTCCTTTGTTTTGTGGAATTTCATGTGGCTTCTGCATGGGTATGCTTTTGGTTGGTGAAGTGTGCGGTTTATAGGAGTTATTTATTTTATTCCTTTCATTTTTTTCCATTTGTGTGTCTTTCACATCTTTATTGTGTGGATTTCATGGTACATGGATCCTTTTGTTCAAATTGATTATCGAGTGGACTCATGCACAAATTTCCATAGTTTTCCATAGACTTTAAATTCCTTTGGTGGGTGGTTCATTTCCTTATGTCGTACAACATCGTGCATCACTTCAAATTCACCAAAATGTGGCTATTTTCCCTTACTAGTAACTAACATGACCTCGTGCATGGTTTTCTTATGTTTTTCCATAGACTTCATCCCTATTCATATTTCATCACATGGATTTGATTGTAGGTATTTTCCTATGTCATGTAGACTTCTACACAGGTTTAGTTTCTTTGTTACATAGCTCTGCACGTGGCTTCATGCACATGCCTTTGGTCCCTTTTTCCTATGGAATTTGTGCATTTGATTTCTATTTGTTTTTGGATTCTTATTTTCATTCTCGTGATGTATCCTACTATGTTCCAAACTTTACACTCTTACATGGATCTATTATCTTTGTCATGTGTGTTTTAGTGCACATAATTTTTCATGTTTTTATTTCACGTCTTTTTGCAACTATCATACTTTTTCATGTGGATCATTTCTCTATTTTGTAACATGATATGTTACTACATATTTCCACGGAATCTCCCTTTGGCACTTGGGTTTGCATATAGACCTCATTAACTCATTAAAATGTGCTAAATACTGATAATTCTTAATATTTTACCTTCAATCGAAATCCTTTACCACGTGGTTCAAAAAAGTGATATGAAATAATAATGGAAGCTTATTTGGATAAAAATTTGGTGACCTTCGGGGACATCTACCTACCAGATGTAAAAATATAGTAGCCTTGAGGAGTCCATTAGTAATGGAATTCTAAATAAATTGTTATAACTTCTTGGATTTGTATCATGTTAGGTCAAAATGCACATAGCTTTGACACACCACACTATGATAGAAGAACTTATTATACAACACAAACACACTAGCAAAGTGCACAAGGGACACAAGGAACTAAAGCAAACAACAATGTGCATGAAGTACTTGAAGGAAAAGAAATAAAACATTCTTAAAAATGTTAAACATGACCTCAATAGTAGAGTTTGAGATATATCCCATTAACTTGGATAGACAGTTCATCACCATTCAAATTGGATATATTAAAGGCATTATTTTGTATATAATTTATGATCAAATACAATCCACTCCGAGAAGAATCAAATTCAATGTGTCTTCTGGATTAGTTATTTATTCATCCCATTTAAGCACAATGTCTCCTTCCTTGAATGTTCTTGTAATTTATTTCTTATCAAAATACCTTTTTAGCTATGCTTGATGAAGTTCCATTATTTTCATTGATTTATTTCTGATTTCTTCTAACTCCATTAACTCTACAAATCTGATTTCCATTGAATCTTTTGCTATCATCTCCATTTTTTAATGAGTTTTAGGGTTATTAGTTCATTAGAAATAAGAAACCTAACTTATATACCATATACAAGCATGAAGGGACATTTTCCAATTGATATTTTAGGGGTAATCATGTCATCCCACAAAGTTTGTTTCATCTTTGTATGCCATGATCTTTTATTTTCTGCTAAAGTTATTTTGATGATTCTAAGAATATTTTTGTTTGTTGACTCGACAAGCCATTTCCATGAGGATATTAGTTAGATTAAATTGAAATATGGATTCCAAATTTGACTTCCCATGTACAAATTTTTGTTCCAAGGAAAGCTAAAGCATTATCTTGAGATGATTGTTGCAGGAACACCAAATCTTGTGACTAGACTTTCATAAAATTCTAAAACTTAAGACTCATTTGGTTATTTTAGAGTTACTAATTCTATCCATATTTTCAAGTAGTTTTGGGTGTGATAATCCATTTATGAGCTACACTAAATGGTGGATTAATCATACCAATAAAATCTAATCCTCTTTACAAGAAAGGTTGATTTACTTGAACATGATGAAGAACAAGAGAAACTATTTTTTTTTTTGCAAAAATAGCACAATTGGAACACTTCTTTACCCATGCATGAGAATATTTGAACAAGTTAGGATAATAATAACCAGATCTCATAATATTCAATTCTATATCTCTACGTGCAAAATGGCCACCGAATGAACCATCATGGAATTCTTCTAAACATGCTCAATCTCATCTAAATATATGCATCTTAAAATTACTCCTTTTACATATTTTATGAACAATATGCCATAAATATAAACATAAGGAATTGATTGTAACTTGAAATACCTCATTTTTATTTTTCCAAATCTTGTGGGAATTTTCCAATCTAAATATAATGGATCTTTTCTTGAGTCTAGTTGTGATGAGTTTTTGTGTTTAGATCACCTTGAAGCGCTAAAATATGATTTTTATCACCATCTAATTCTAAAGCTAACTACTCACACAATCATATTACTTTAACCAACTTAGTGATCTTAATATACACATCATATTACATGATTTTTTTGCTCCAACCTTCTCTCTTTTCATTCAAATATTTACTTAAAAGGAACTATTTGACACTTGGATGGGAAACCATTAGATGAATCTTTTTTAGAGAGTAGATATCTTAACTTATTAAGGCTTACGATAACTAAAATAAATTTCTTCTCAACAAAAATACTTAACTTCATAATTATGTTATCCTTAACTTAATAAAGTAATTGGCTTCTCTAATTTATTATCATTCTACTATACCAACATAGTTGATATTGTATCAATAGCTCAAAAAGTGTATAAAATAAAATGGCTGCTAAAATATGGGTTTGCAAGTGTTGGATCTTGTGAGATATCATATTTCATTGGTTAAAATGAATTCTCACTCTGTTTTCCAACTGAAAATCATATTCTTTCTGAGCATTGAGGTAATTGTTTTACAAGATTTGTAAAATCTGGAATAAATATTTTGATAAAGTTAATTCTTCCCAAGAAGCTTTGCAACACTAAGTTTTGTGATTAGGAAAAGACAAGGATAAAATTGCAAATACTCATTATGGATTAGTTGTGATACCTTCTTTAGATACAATATGACTAAGAAACTTTCCTTCATGAAATGAAAAATGCTCTTCTTTGGATTTAATGAAATACCAAATTTTCCACATCTTTCAAAATGTGTCTTCTATGAATCAAATGATCTAACATGTGGTTTGAAAATATGGTTATATCATCAAAGTAAAAGGGATCATACTTATTGATTAATCCTTGGAATGCTAAGTCCATTTATAATTAAAATATAGCACCTACGTTTGACATTCCAAATGGAATTTTTCTATATGTGTATGTGCCTCATTTTGTGGTGATTTTTTTTAAATTGATCTTATTCCTGCACCAAAACATGATTATAACCAAAAAATCCATCAAGTAATGAGAAACATTCTAAACCACTTACCCTTTGTAAAATTTGTTTCATTGATGGTAGTGGGTAATGATCTTTCAAGGAAGCTTTGTTAAGATCTCTAAAATATACACACAATCATATTTCTCCATTTATCTCTTGTAGGAGAACCAAATTGGCCACCCATAATGAATGTTTGATAGGAAAAATAATGTTATCCTTGATTAAATTGTCCAATTATTGTTTCATCAATGGTTCGATCTTAAGATTGATAGGTCTTGAATATTGGCATACTAGTTTTGTTTTAGAATCCAATTATATTATATGTTGAGCTAAATCTAGGTTTAAAACAATTTAAAATCACCATAACTCCATGTAAAAACATCATCAAATTCTTGAGCAAGTTGAACAAAATAAATATTTTCATCGTTATTACATACCTTTCCCAATTTGAGTGCTTTATCATTGTCAATGTTGATTTCTTTATAATTTTCTTATTTGATCATCATATTGGACTTCTCACTTCTAACCTGGTCATCTATGTTAAAAATAGATTCAAGAGTAACTAATCCTTAAGGAATATTGATAGGTTTAAGATGGATAATCTAATCATCATATAGTTTTCACAACCTTTCCTAATTTTTGAGTGAAAACTTGGTTTCTTGAATAAAACTAACAATTTTCTAATATGATTTGAACACTTGCCAATTGACATTGTTATCTAGAATAAAAGGCCTTACCACTATTTTGATATGTTGTTGATCATTCTCTTTCTTGACCTGATATGGAATGTCAATTTGAGCACTAAGGGAAGCTATCATATCTACATGTTTGTTCTTATCTCTAGGAATAACATGAATATTTAAAACATCAAAATATTCAATTGAATCCCATACCCTATTCTTATAGGATCTCAACAAGTTATTGATAGTTGCATCATGTACTCTGATTTGGTTAATAACCAATTCACTATCACCAAATACTTGTTTTACTGTTTCTATTTCTTTTTCCTTTCCCACTAAAGACAATGTATAAGAGATGAGAAATATTGCCTTTTTTTGGAAATCATCATTATTCCTCTAGCTGCTCCATTTTTGCTTTGTGATCCATCAAAATATAATCTCCATAAACCTTCATCTTGCTGATATGTTTTGACAAGGTTAGGAATAATATAATTTTCCTCATGAAAACAATATGTTTCAAGATCTGATTATTTAATATAACAATGTGGATTAGTATCATGAGTTTAAGAAGTGTGGTTGGATATTGGTCAAATAGATGATCTTATTCATCCATAATTATGCAATTTGATTTAAAGACACTAGGAATAAAAGGATCTATATGATTTTATAAGATTGGTTCATACATTATGGTAACATTGGTGTCATATCTTGTCCTAAATAACATGTGAGACCATTGTGATGATAAGTATCCTCCATTTTTTATTGTGAAGTATCTAGAAAAGCATAAGGACAAAAGAGGAGGAAGATCAATGATAAAAACATATTGAGTAATGGATTATGGGAATGCATGTAAGGTTAAGTTTAGTCCTATAATGACTCCAAGAGTGCCTACTGGTGTCATATCAAGCTGAACTACTCCCTTAGAAAGAGGCTCATATTCTAGACCAAGTTTTTCAATAACTTTCTTTGGCATAATTGAGCTAGAGGCTCCAGACTCAATCATACAATTGTGAACTATATTTTTACATGTAGTCAATGAAACATAGAAGGGAGGTGGCTTAACAATATTTTTTGCTTGATATTCCTTTAGATCAGATGTATTAGTGAGAACAAACTTAGATGGTTCTTTGGATGGTTGGTTAAAAGACTGAGATTTGATAAGGCTTCTTGCAAAATATCTATTTACCTTGGAAGAGAATAACTATCCCATATTGACATACTAACTTTGGTTTGTTTTATATGCTCAAGGATATTAAAATATGGAGTACTAAAATTCCATTGTACTTTGCTAACTATATCACATTATTGCATTAGAGGCATGGAAACTATATTCTTTTACTGATTTTGGACTTTTGTAGGCTAACTTCTTTGATTATTTTGTTGATTTAAAATTGGAACAATAGTTTATAACATTAGGAAGGTTGACATTCGCACTACTTATTATATTGGTCCACTTATAATAATATTTTCTTGGACTTGTGTTTTCTTACATAAAAGTAGAACTCTAATTTTGTTGATTATCAAGCCAATTTATTCCACAAAATCCATCTTATTGCCAATTTAAGAAAGTAGGATCTCCTTTTACGACTATGTTGGAACTACTTGTTATGATGGATCCTCAACTAACAAAATAGCAATTGTTTTCACCATGAGTTATTGATTTTGAATACCATTAAAGCACGAGTTCTAATTTTTGGTCAAATTACATGGATAACACCACTCATAATCTTGGATTAGATTATTTTAAAATGGTATAAGTGATTTAGATGTACTAGCAGCATTAGGATTCATTATTTGGATAGGTTTGGTATTAGAAAACTAGTTCTAGTTCTTCAAATTTGGTTGAAAAATAGGTATATTATGTTGATTGGGAGGATAATAAGGTCTAAAACTCTTATTTTGTTGCCTTTTGATAACAACTATCTCATTCCCAAACTCTTTTAATATGTATTTTATCTCTTTTAAATCATTTGAACTTCTTGGAGTTGCACTTATTTGGCTCAAAGGTTTAGAATTAGGCATTGGAATTGGAGCTATTTGATGTACTTGGTAAGAATTAGGAGGATAAATCTATGGAAAGATGGGTATATAAGGCCTTGGAGATATTTTTCCTACTTATATAAGACTTTTTGGATCTAATTATTATATCTTAAACATCGTGGTGTTATTACACCCATTGATTATATCATCACTAAAATATCATAATTTAAAGCTCTTAGATAATACAAAAAAACATACTGAGGAGTAGGCCTTACCAATTGTGGAATTCTATCCCAAGTCCTTTGAAATATGTAGTTAAAATTAGTCATGAACTCTTATGGTGCTCTTTTAATAGTAGTTAGTTGTTCTATTAATGATAGATGATCTGATTTATCCTCAAAGATCATGTTAAATACTTATCCTAGTTGATCCTAATTGGTGATGTAATTTAGTGGAAGTCCTTTGTACCATTGTAATTATTTTTCCTCAAAGGAAGATGATAATAATTTGACTACAAGAGTAAAATGATAAATATATCATATATTGGCAACATCTTTTACATATTCCATGAGAGTAACTTGATTTTCTCATGTAAAGAGTGGAATGCTCTTAAGGGTAAAAGTTACGATATCATTAGGTTGAGCTATCAACAATGGTATTCTAGCATTAAAAGGAACAAAAAATTGATTTCTTAGGATAGCCATATTTGGATTGAAGTTGGATATGGGAATTTTGGGAGATGAACTTGGCTTTTATGGAGTGGAATAAGATTTAGGATATGGTTTGGAACTTGAAAATCTACTCCTCTTAGCTGAATTCAAAGGTAATTCAATGAAATAAAATGGAATACCTTTTGTAGATGATCTTGTTGAAACCTTTGGCATGAAATATGTACTGATTTACTGAAAGGATGTATTTTAAAATTATGGAGTTTCTATATGCTTTGGATGAATATGTCTACAATATTGGTATATGCCAAGAATAGTATCAACTTCTTTAGAAAACTTTTAATCACATCAAAACTATTATGCAATAAAACTTCCAATACTTTGTCCCCCAAGGCGTGACAAAAATGTTGTCACTTTTAAATGTACCCTTAGAGAATGGTATCATAACTCTCCTTTGAATTGAAAAAATTAAAACACTCCTAGGTTGTGGGTGACATGTATGTTGTCTTGAATCTCCAGAGGGGTTGGTTTCCTTAGTGTAATCATATAAAATATTTATATCTCCTAAGGCTAACTCTACTCTACCAAAACCGATAAGGAAAAGGAAGGAGGAAAAGAAAAAACTAAAAATATGGTGATACACCATAATTTAATAGGATATCGACTGATTTGGATCGCACATATGAAGCACTGGCTGCATTGACACATACATACCATACACTAACAAGTTGATGTATCAAGGTAAAAGTTATTCATAGAAAGGTTTGAGATCAATTGTCACAAGAAAAGAATGGGTAGTATATTTCTCCACAATAAAATCTTGAAAACAACTCAGAAAAACACAATCCATGACCAGTAAATTGATACAAAACTACATTAAGTCATGAAATAATTAAATGGATAAAACAAGAATATACATGTATTACAATATAAAATTTGCTTATAATAGATTATGCACTAAAAATAGAGTGTGTAAAGGTAAAAACATATACTTTATTTTTCCAAGAGGTGGTACAAGCACAAAGAATCACTTTGACCCTTTCTTTCTCACCCTAGAATGACCTGGATTGATCTAGAAATGTGAATGAAGAGGAAAAAGAGTGGGTATTTTTATAATCCACTGGAGTTTTATAGAAAATTTGGGAGAGAGAGAAGAAGAAAGAGGGCTCATACATGCAAGTCTAGCTTCTAAAATTAGGAAAAAATCATGCATGTCCTATTCTTGATTTATAAATAGGTTTCACATGTGAAAGGTACACCTCTTACTTTTCTATGTTCTTATGTTATAAAAATATTCTTCCAATTTACTTTTATTTACTTCATTATTAAAAATCGTATCTCCATTTTTAAAAAATAGGAAAATAGGTTATCCTCTACTTTTTTTGCCTGCTTTGTTCTATTTTTTAACTTTTCATGCATCATCCTGAGTGAATCATGTGCTAAAATTAGCTTCTTGTGTATCCAAGAAAGAAAAACAAGTAATCTTTGATTTTTCCTAGATTTTGTTATTTTGTTAAATTTCTTTGATTTTCATTTGTTTTGTGGATTTTGACATGGCTTTTACACATGTATATGATTAAGAAAATCTAGAATATATGTATGTATGTGTGTGTGTGGCCATTAAATCTTAACTAAGTAACAACGTAGATTTAGACAATAAAGTACACATTTGACACAAACAAGTAAGATAATAAATTTGGAACCCTATGTGCAAGAGGAGAGGGTAAGATACGTATCTGATTCAAAATTAATCCTAGACTATGCCAAAATGAGAGACTGATGAAATAGGAGGTCATACTAACACAATCAAGCCCAGGAAAATATAGAACTATCAGTGAATTCCAAGACTAGGGATCCTGGATAGGGTTAGGGGTGCTTGGGGTGCTGCAGACCTCCTCTGAGCACCTATGACTACTTAGAACCTCAGAAACTCAATTTCATATGGTTGTGAGATGTTTTTGTATGTCATCTTTAGTTTCATGTACTTCACCGTACTTCATCATTGTTATTCACCTAAAACCCGCAAAAGAAAGTGCACCTACAAAGCCCCAAAACACATCAATTCCTAACAAGAAATAGATGTAAATAGGGATTCAGACTAACCCCAAAAGTCACCCAACTAAGTGAACTTATGATCCGGGTGTTGCACTACATTTTAAACTCCATGTAGTTATGTGTGTATGTGTATAATCATGCTTATTGACATTTTTCACACCACATGCGAAAGCTTAACTCAAAAATTTTAAGTTTGAATATGTTTGGGGATCTTGTCTCGGAAAGGGATACAATTTTAATTTCTTGGTTTTGGATAGAATTAAAATTCCATGCATTCTAATTAGCAAGTAAAAGTGTTGTCCAAGAAGGCAACACCTTGCATATAATACATATTTAATGTATCATATTTAATAAGACAATACAAGAGCCCAGAAGACTAATGAAAGTCCTTGGTGAAGGTGGTAAAGATGGCATAGGTATGATTTCATGTTGTGAAGCAACAATCCCTCACTGCAGTTTGATATATGGAAAAATGTAGTTTTACAAACAGCTTTGCATTTCCAATGAGCATAAAAGGTACATTTTATTTTAATTTATTTCCATGATTATGTGAATTATTTAAGTTTTTTGAGTTGTATAAGTTCATTTATTCATGAGGAATAATAGTATAGTGAACCCACACAAGTCGTGGGAATAACTCTGAAAGCAAGTTCATGCAATGAAATAACATATACATAAAGTTGTGAACAAAGAAAGGATGTAATCCATCATTTCCTAGATTTTCATTATTATGGTGTGAGTTTTCATCCTTGCTCCTCCCTCTTCACCACATTTTCCAACTGCTACCGGTGTACCTAAAAAGGAAAATTAACAAATTTCAAGCTCCAATTTCATACTTGTTGTATTCACAGCTTTAATTAGATGAACTTTCAAAAATGAACTTGAAATCAGTACATAATGAATGAAGAAGCATTTACAAGATATAAAACTTAGAATTTGTGACAAAGAAGGGCCTAAGAACATTGTTCATCTTATTTTCTCATTCCAAGTAAGTAAATCTACAGTTATGATGATGAAAAGGAAGTTAAAAGCTTCAAATAAAGGAAGTAGAACCAATTACAGTAGATCATATTTTCATCCACAGTATCATAAATGGAATCTTGATCATTTATGCATTCACTAAAAGAGATGCTAAGTAAAAGGAAACAAAAAAATATATTAAAAGTACAAGTACAGTCTCAAAATGATGTGAAGTTCAGGATGCAGAGGTTGATTATACATTTCCAATACTATAAAATAGTGAGATATTGAGATCCTACAACATCCATGAAGTTAAAAAAACAATCTATAATATAAACTCATGAGCCTAATAAAAAAACAAAAGTACATCAGGGACAACCATACAACTTCAATGAAATATAAATGAAGTATTTCAGCAACATCCTTGAGGTACTCAAACCCATAAGAATACAGTTTCACCAACAAGGAGACGTAGAAATAAAGTATGCCAAGATCAAATAGAGCTGGGAGCATCCTTTCAATGGAATGATGAATCATGTTTACTTGATTGCTAAATTTTTAGTTACATTGTAGTCTTCTTTCTGAACCTACTATACACTATTTAAGTATTTTTAAGGTTTGTAGTATGGAGCATGGAATAATCAAATGTGGATTGAGTCATCTTTGATACTAGCATATGAACACAAATTCTATCAAGAGGAGAAAAAGGGTCCACAACAAAGTGATCAACCAATGGTAGTTTTAAGGAAGCAACAACGAGCTACAGTAAGGGAAAAGCTCTTCGTTTCAAGAAAAATGGATCTTCAAGTCATGAATAAATGAGCCAAGGAAGTAAAAGTTTGTTAGAAAAAGAAATTGTAAATCTTTTAATCTAGTTGTAAACATAAGTACATACATATCAATTAGATAGGACCACATTCAATCACATCATAAATTAAAGACCAAGCTAATGTAGACACAGAGATTTCTTAAGTAAATATGCATGACTAGACCAATGCATACAATCAAGTCGAGTTGATTTCAAATTAAGTGAGCCACATAGGAAAATAGAACTTCAACCATGGAAAGTTTAAAGAATCTAAAACATCATGACTATAAATACATAGCTTGAGGATTCAAGACAGAACTTTCAAATATGCCAACAATAAGAAGAGACAAATTTCATTCAAGCATTCATTACCATTTAGGAGCCATAAAATTGCAAAAGTCGAGTGTGTGTATATTCAAAATCAAATTGAGTTGGATATAGAAGTAAAGGAATTACCCATAGTATATACAATGTTTAACTACATGAAGCCATTCAATTGAAATAATATCGAGAAAACCTATCATCAAGTTAATGCCATAAAGAATATAATAATTTTAACAAAGATCAGTTTGCATCAAACATCAAGCATCAAGTGATTAAAGGTCAAACCAGTGAGTTAAGACAAATCAATATCCAAACCAAATGGAAGCATGAGTCTAGCACATTTTTTTCAACACGGTTTAAGTTCGAAACACAAAACAACAAGATTTCTGATGGAAGTAACAATTAAATATAGAACAAAGCCACAAATGGAAGGAAAAGAGCATAGAAGCCCCACAAGAAATTAGTGCAAAATATTCGAGATCCGAGCAGGTTTTCAATAGAGAAGAACAATAACGAGCAAGAAGAGATCCATTTAAATCTAGGGAAACCCATGAAATACAAAGCTCCATCATAGAGTGAAAATATGTCCTAGCCAATTTTAAGGAGAATTAGAGTTACAGAGAAATACCTTAATCAAATTAAAGAGATAAAAATGTGAGTTTCAACAAGATGATAACTATGCAAAGATACAAATATGAAGTTACAAAAGCTACACATATTTTTTTCAAAAGAACCAATGCAGGTACAAGAACATGGGAGCCCACTCAAAATCCAATTCGATAAAGTTTTTGAGCTATTTTGAAATGGAAAAATTCACTCTCCAATAAGAAGAATATGAACAGATAAAATAAATACTCATGATTTCTCACTAATTTAAAAGCAAACATCTTACACCGAAAACTCCATATCTGAGTTTTATCAAGACGTTTTAGATTTTAAAAATACCTGTAAGGAACAATGTAATAGAGTAACATTCTTGAAATTTGGGTGCCTAAATGAAGGAAAATGAAGAGAACATATGAACACACTTACCAAAGAGATCGGAATTTTTCTAACAAGTGTTTGAAAATAATAAAATTTACAAGCTCAATACAACGAATAATGGAAACCATGACAAATCGAAGTCAAATATATCAAAAGAGACAAAGAAATCCTATAAAATAACTACAAATTCTCCTTCAAAACTTAGTACAGCTCAAAACCAAGCATTCGTACTAAGTACAAACACTCATTTTCTCAAGAAAAATATAACCCTAATGACAAAGTAGAGTCATGAGAAAATTTAAAATAGAGAAAGGGTTTACCTTGGATTCATGACCATGCTACATAAAACCTTTCACGAGTTCTTCAAGTCCAACATCTTCCAGGATTCTCACAACCAAATCATTATAAGCACAAATAAAGCCATGAGATATCAAATAGTCAAGCCCACAAGGGAAAAACATATTACCACCTAGATCTACCGAAAATAAAGCTTCAAACCCTCTAGAGGAAACCATTGTTGATCAAACAACCATGGCAGAAAGAATTTGAACTGGATCTTAAAAATCCAGGATCTAGAAGCCTTCTCAAGCACATAGATGCTACAAGGATCAAGCAGAACCAATATGGGGGCCAAAAAAAAGGCTTGAGCCCAAAATTTACCCACAATGATCACGGTGGAAAATCAGCAAGCAGAGAGGTTCAAAACTTATCAATGACGACATGTTCACAGAAATGATAGAACAAAGTAAATGGAAACATAACCCTTAGTTCAAGCTCGAAACATATATCAATGACACCATAAATATTTTTGTAGAGGTTCCCATCCTCAAGTTAAACACAAAACAACAAGATTTCTAATGGCAACAAAAATTAAATATAGAACATAGCCACAAATGTAAGGAAAATAGAAGATAAGTCCCATAAGAAATTAGGGAAAAATATTTGAGTTCTAAGCGATTCACGATAGAGAAGAAAAACAACTAAGAAGAGATCTATTTACATCTAGGAAAACCTACGAAATACAAAGATCCATCATAGAATGAAAATATGGCCTACCCAATTTTAAGGAGAAAAAGTTACTGAGAGAAATACCCGAATCAAATTAGAGAGATCAAAACTCAAGTTTCAATAGTATGATAACTATGCAAAGATACATATATGAAGTTGCAAAAGCTACACATATTTTTTTTTCAAAAGAATCAATTCAGTGGGTACTAGAACATGGGAGCCCACTCAAAATCTAAGTTAGAAAGAGCCATCGAGCTATTTCAAAATGGAAAAATTCACTCTCCAATAAGAAGAATACGAACAACTCAAAGAAATAATCATGATTACTCACTAAGTTAAAAGGAAACAACCAACACCAAAAACTCTAGATCTAAGTTTTATTAAGACGTTTTAGTTTTAAGAAAATACCCGTAAGGAACAATGCAATAGAGTAACATTCTTGAAATTTGGGTGCCTAAATAAAGGTGAGTGAAGAGAACATATGAACGAACTTACCAGAGAGATCATAATTTTTCTAACAACGTCTGAAATAAATTAAAGATACAAGCTCAATACAACAAATAATAGTAAACATGATAAATAAGAAGTCAAGTCTATCAAAAGAGATAGAGAAATCTGAGAAAAGAGCTTCATATTCTCCTTCAAAACTTAGCACAACTCCAAACCAAGTAGTCATACTAGTACAAAGGCTCATTTTCTCAAGTAAAAATATAACCCTAATGACAAAGCAGAGCTGCGAGAAAATTTAAAACAGAGAAAGGGTTTACCTTGGATTCACGACCATGCTACATAAAACCTGTCACAAGTTTTTCAAGGCCAACATCTTCCAGGATTCTCATAACCAAACCATTACAGGCCCAAATCAAGCCATGAGATATCAAATAGTCAAGCCCACAAGGGAAAATGGATTACCACCTAGATATACCAAAAATAGATCTTCAAACCGTTTAGAGGAAACCATTGTTGATCAAAAAACCATGGCAAATGAATTTGAACTTGATCTCATAAATGTAGGATCCAGAGCCTTCTCAAGCACATAGATGCTCCAGGAACAAGCGAGAACTAATATGGGGGCCAAAAAAAGGCTTAAGCCCAAAATCGACCCACAAATGATCACACTGGAAAATCATCAAGCAGAGAGGTTCAAAACTCGTAAATGGTGGCAAGTTTGTAGAAACAATAGAATAGAGTAAATGGAAATAGAACCCTTAGTTCAAGCTCAAAAATATATCTATGGCACCATAAAAAAATTGCATAGGTTCCTCATGCTTGAGTTGAGCTCGTGTTGAAAATAAGAAATGGTCTAGGGTTTCCACGTTTTATGCCAACTTAACTCACTTTGAGTTAGTTTACTCAACCACGAGTTAATCATGAGCACATATAAAGTAATTATAAATCCGTAATTAGGGTGAAGTCAATTTTCCAATGAAAATTAATTCAAAAGGGTTGATTTGTCGTGCAAAAAGGGGCCTACCCAATAATAAAATCATCATTTGCATTAACCTCGACTAAGGTCTTTTTGAAAACTATATGCCATGATTTATCAAAAAATATGACAATATTATTATGTGCATGATCAAAGTAGAAAGGGTCCCGAATGTTACTAAACCAAATGATTATTCCAATGTGGCCTAGCAACATTGTTATGATTATGATAATCTAAGGGGCCAAAAATCATTATACAACCAATGGTTATCAAAAAGGTAAACATTACCTTATTATATTATGCAATGGGTCTAATAAAAATGGACAAAGCAATAATACAATGATCAAGTCAAACAAAGGTGGCCAAATAAGATATGGTCAAGACATACTTTAAAATGCCATGATTACCTTAAACCCCTCAAAGATACCTTAATCTTGCCAATAATCTCATGCTCAAGGAGATAAATTAAAAGAAAGACATGTATCTTTTGCATGTGAAGAGAAAGGTGACAAAGAATTATTCATGAACATAAAAACAAGGACCAACCATTGACAAGTGTCACATGCAAATTAAGACAAAGATGATCATCTTATCATGCAAATTAAGACAAAAGTTGAGTATGTGCACAAATGTCAACATCAGAGATTAAGAAGACCCTTTTGACATGCTAATTACCTTATTTTTTACAAATAATGGTATTATTTTCTTGCACATGCCTACAAGTGGTCCCCATAGTGAAGGGTAAATGTTTTGCTAAGTATTAAAGACAAAGGAATTATTTTTCTCACACAGGATATTATTTTTGCATGTGCATCCAAGGGGGCAGAATTGAAGAATGCCTAATTTTATCATTACAAGTGGATCAAGTTATAAGTGTCACATCAAGAAGAAGAAGACAAAGATTGCATGCACATTGGAGAAGACTTGCACAACAAGAAAGTATTTAATTTTAGCAAAATTATTCACCCAAGTTTTATTAAAAATAGATCAGTCAACTACACTTTGACTGGAATTTATTTTTGTAACTAAGGCTATTAATGCCTCATTGTAATCAACATGTCTATTTTTATTCCTTTATTTATTCATGATAAAGGGGTAAAATTAACATGCATGGGCGAGTACAAATTTTAGCCTATTTTTAGGATGGGTTGGGTGAATAATTTTTCTATATATTGTGTGCATTGGCAAAGCACAAAGGGAGGAATTTTTGGACATATGAGTGCTAAAGCAATTTTTCTACCATGTTTTTCTTGAATGAGAATTGATTTTTACCTTTCCAATTATTTGTAGTGGTGTGTATCTCTTTATTAATTCTTGTGAATGTCAATTCCTTGATTAATCATCTTACCTTGCTGCAAATTTGGTAATTTCTACATAGTATTAGTGTGCATGTTTATCTTATTGTGTTGTTTTGATTTATTCCCTCAATACATAAAGTGTTTTGCCTTAGTATTCTGTTGGAAACCATTGGTTCATGCATCTAGAATTCATTCTCAATTTTATTGTGCATATACTCAGTCAAATCCCTTAACAAGTTTGGTGTATCACCCATTTCAATTTCATTTACAGTCATATTTTACCCTCAAAACCCCAAAAAGTAGTAGTTTAGGATACATAAAAAAGGAACCGGCCTTGATACCGGAGACTCACCTCAATAATAGGTATACCCATAAACCTGAGGTGTTTCCATTGTATCTACGAAATTGAGAGATTCAAAGTAATCGTAGAACTCATGTTTTCATCTCTTAATTAGGGTACACTTTTGAGAGATAACAATGCCCTAGGTGGCTATTGTGAAATTTGCACTTAGTAGCAAGCAATAGCTAGATGTAGAAAATGTAGATAGATGTGTGCATGGAAAAATGAAATTTCCCTCCTATGAAGTATATGAATAAGAATGTAGTACCTTGTCCCTTGAATGGATGCTAGATGGATGTTTTGATACTCTTGTAATGGCATTTAGATGCAACCTTAGGTAATAGTAATAGATGTTTAGTTCTTGGTACTTTATTGTGATCACATAGTTTTGTATTTATCTCGATTCCCTTGCTTTAATTTCATAATTAACCACTAAAAGGCTAACTAGTAAGAAAAATATGTCCAATGGATATAAAATACCCAAAATATGTGAACAAGATACAAGAGTTCAGGGGCACCTAGAGGGACAGGGCACCTAGGCATTAGTGTCCAAACTCAAAACCTGAAATGTTGAAATTCGATTGGGAAAGAAGGTGTGGAAGACTAAGAAGGAAAATAGAAAGCAAGCAAAGAGGCCAAATACAATTTTCAATTAGTAATTTTTTTCTTAGGAATCATATGAATAGTGGTATGTGATCAGGACCTAGAAAAATACCCAAAGTGCATGATTTAGTGTTTACATCTTCCCCACTTTATGTTATTTAGAGAATGCTCGATAACATAAAGTGGATAGAAGATGTGTACCTAATAACCATATAGATAAATGGTGAAAAGTGTGCCAATGAGACAAGAAATAGTTTGGAGTGATAAAAAGTAAAGTGTGGAAGATAGAGAAGAGGAAGTGAGGGTGATCCAATGGGTGAAACCATATGTGTATGTGTCATGTTATAAATGTTTTCAATGTTTCTTGATGCTTGATGATGTGACTTATACTTCCCATAAGGACATGCCTGCAAAAGAGGATAAAAAGTTTTCAAAGTCATGTATATGAAAAATTTGATCCAAACGTGTAAAAATTGTGTAAAAAGTATGTAAACATGGAACAAAGAACATGTGAACCTGATCCGTAATGAGTGAAAGAGATAGAAAGGATCATGGAATGGTTTATAAGAATGATTTTTTGGGTGATCTCATGACAAGAATGAGTTTTTCGATTGATCTCACGCTATTTGTGCCAAGTGTGAGTTTTTTGGGTGATATCATTCCAAGTACGGAAGAATTGTATGGAGAAATGTCTAGTGTTATTCTCCAACCTTTGAATTATTTCTAAAGTGTAAACACCAATGTAGATAGTGTGTTCAAATATGATCCATTTTGATCTAGTTCAATACAATGCAAAAATATGAAAAAGAGGAGAAATCATGTATGTTGAGTACTGAAGCACTATGACTTTCCTGTAAAAGCCACTGTGTAAACTGTGTAATTATGAGAAAAATTGTGTAGCTATCCTTGGTCATAGGTTCACATGAAGGGTCAGGGGCACCCATGCGCTATTTTCTAGAGTTGGGTGTTGATGTCGTGTTGTGCTAAGGACCCAAGCCAGATTCTGGGCCATTACTGAGACTGAAAACATTGTTGAAATGTGTTGTACTATGATTGTATATCATTGTATTGGGTAACTGATTCACCCAATGGATGCCCCCCTCATTTTGGGTGCATGTGACATCATAAGGAGTATGCTAGCCCAAAGGAGCACCACACATTGTGCTAAAAATAATTCCCTATAGGGGGAAGGGAATGTGCTTAGTAGAAACCAAGTCACATGCAAACAAAGTGGTTGAAAACAAGTGTTAGTGTAAACGAGATAAAAATGCACATAGAAGACAAGATGTAAGCTAGCAATAAAGAAGACAATGTAGACCACAAAATTGGGTTACAAAAATGAGACATTAGTGATGATGTCACAATATAATGAAGACCGAAGTGGCCAAAAGTATACAAGCAATTCGAGAATAAGAAAGACATAGGGAAAATCTCATAAACAATGACATTAAATTCCAAATACTAGCAAGAAAATATAAATAAACAACCATGGTAGAAAATATTTACCGTAAGATAAATGATGTACATGAAGCACCCATTATCATGTTAGAAAGATTAAAACTATGTCAAAATGTATACGATTTGATAGTAGTGTGTTAGTATGAATAGGAAGTAGTATTAAATAAAACAATAACACCTATGATGTGTACAAAAGTGGATGCCCCCAAGAAACTATTGCAGGGACTAGTAAGAGGTATAGTGCCAAACATTCATGTTATGTGTAATGATTTGTAAATTGAAAAGAGTTTGCGAGAATCAAATCAGAAATGAGGCACCATGAAGTAGTTGCACTCCAATGGAATCATGATAGCTCAAGGGATAGCAAGGAAAAAATGATCAGTAATGGAAGAACTTGCTCAACAGAAACAAGGCTTGCATAGAGGAAAGATAGTGGAGTGTCTTGGCATGCTCATAAATGAATAGAAAGGGGTACATGAAGGGTGCTAAGTAACCCTAGTGCATGACACACATGAAACCCTAAACCTAACCCTAAACCTAACCCATGTGAGATGACCCTCCAACATGAGAGGAGGACACATAGGAGAACTCACACTAACACCCCCTTCATTGAAGTTGTGGTAGTGGATGTGATGAGTCATATAGACGAGGAAGACACTCCTAAACAAATAAGAAAGATGTGCCAATGGGGCCTGGAAACTAAAGGCCTGATAAGGTGCCCATATACAAACACAATCTTCCTAGAAGAAGAAGAATAAAAGGACTACGTAGCCCGAAGAAGATGGGCAGCTGTAGAAGACCTCACCCCAAGAAGAGACCGTAAGTGAAACAACTTCATCTCAGTGAAGGGCTTGGTGAATAAATCTGTAATCTGATCAGCTGTCTGAATGTACTGAATGTCGATGATACCATCATGAATAAGCTCCTATATGAAGTGCATATGAATCTCAATGTGCTTCGTCCACTAATGCTGAACTAGATTTCTGCAAATAGAGATTGTGCTTGTGTTATCACAGTAGATAATGGTAGGCCACCGAAAGTGGATGCCAAACTCTGTCAGAATACCCTGTAGCCAAATAGCTTCTGTGGCAGCGTTAATTGCTCCTCTGTATTCTGCCTCTGTAGATGATATCGCAATTGCATTCTGCTTCTTGCTAGACCAACTAATAGGACCCGAACCAAGAGAGAAACTATAGCTAGAAGTAGATTTCCGATGATCTAAGTCACCAGCCCAATCAGAATATGTGAATCCAATCAAGTCAATATTAACCCCTCCATGATAGTGAATTCCATCAGCATAAGTTCCACGAACATAATGAAGGATCCATTTAGCTACTTTCCAATGCAGCTCATGTGGCTCTTGCATGAATCTAGACATGATCCCAACAACATATGATAAATCCGGTTGAGTGTGAGTCAAGTAAATCAAGCTCCCCACCAACTGTTGATAAAGAGTACCATCAACCAAGGGAGTAGAGTAATTTGAAACCAAATTCACCCCGAAAAGAAAAGGAGTAGGAGAAGACTTGCAATCGGACATATGAAACCAAGCTAGTAAATCAAGAGCATACTTAGGTTGTGAAATCAATATTCCCGAGTTAGACTGTGAAATTTAGATCCCAAGGAAGTAATGAAGTAGACCTAAGTCATTCATGGAGAACTTGTTGGCTAAGGAAATCTTCACATAATCAATAATAGAGGAAGAGCTACCTATGATCAAGAAGTCATTAACATATAGAACAAGAATGAGTATGGAGTCATCTTGTCATAGAATATAAAAATTTGGATTAGAGTGACACCTAGTAAACCCTGATGTAAGTAAGAAGGAGTCCATCTTGGCATACCAAGCCCGAGGGGCTTGTTTAAGGCCATAAAGAGACTTCTTTAACTTATAAATGAGGGAGGAATCTTGGACATAACCCAGAGGTTGTTCCATATATATCTCTTTCCTCTAGGTCACCATGAAGGAAGGCACTCTTAACGTCCATTTGATGGAATTTCCATCTGTTTGTTTTGGCAATGGCTAGGGTCAGTCAAATAGAAGTCATCTTCCCAACCAGAGTAAAGGTTTCTATATAATCAACCCCAAATATCTGGGAGAAACCCTTAGCTACTAATCACACTTTAAACTTTTCGACATCTCCATCTACTCCATACTTTATTCAGAACACCCACTTACACCGAACTATTTTTCTTCCTTTTGGAAGAGTGGTGAGATCCCAAGTATCATTCTTCATGAGGGAGTGGTGTCACTCAGATTTCACCCTGAAATCTGCGACTACCCTATCCAAAAAAAATTCGTACTTTTAAAATAATGGGTCGTTTGTTGTTTTTATTGCCTGAAAGTTCTTGTATTGCGTCAAGATAATCCCAAAGAGCCATATTAGCCCTTTTCGCCAAATACCCAGATGCCCAAAATTGTTTTATTCTCATTGCCGATTGTCTGGGAAATTTGTATTTAATTATTTTGAGCCCCGTATGAGGCTATTTGCGCTCTGTTTTAACTCTATTATGAGTGAATATGTTATTATTCCTATGTGCCAGAAGGGTTTTAACTTATTTTAAGTTTTGGGCTTTATTTGTAACTTTTGGCAATTTTTCGTGTTTTTGTGGTATCCTGTTCTATTTTCTCAGTAAATTTCTCTCCTGAACAACTCCTTTCTTTGGTAAGCCCGATTTTTGGCCTAGAGCGGCTAGAAAATATATACGCACATTGTGCCCAGAGGGAAGTTACCATCGGAGGTCCGGATCACTGGGAAAAAGCGAAGTCGTGCACAGAAAAGCCCCTGCGGGGATGGGCGCATTTTTGGAAAAGAAAGGATTTAAGCTGCGATGGGAAAAATAGAAACCGCAGGCATGATGGGAATTTTGTACCTGCTCGGAAAGGTACTTTTTCCCGTGTTATAAAATCCACTTAAGCTACGGTGGGAAAGTTAGATGTTTGCGAGCAGCAGAATTTATTGCTGCCTTGCAGGTAAAAATTCCCATGGTGAAATAAAAGGAAAGTGACTTAAGTGAAATCATGGGATTTTATTGCACGCTTGCAGGTAAATAATCCCATTGTCAAAGTCAAATCACTTAAGTGGATCATAGGATTTCCGGGCTGCCTTGCGAGGTAAAAATCCCATTGTCGAAATTCTTAAAAATAGAATTCTATTATGCAAAAAGTGCGACCCACCTTGGGTGAATAATAATGCATTAAATAAATATTTGTTAATATTTATTCACCCAATTTTGCACCTAGGCTTGTGGAAAAGTCAACAAAAGCAAAGGGAATAAATCAATTGGAAATAGAATTCTAAATTTAAATAAATTTAATTTATTTAATGCAGCCCCTTTTGAGAAGGAATTAATACTTTTAAAGTATTAAATGATTATATTAATTCCTATTTTCAAAGGTGGCTCTAGTCAAAGCACACTGCTTGAAGCTTGAGTGAAGTCTTTGTGTGAAGGATTAAATTGGATTAATTTAATTTATTGGATGGTTGTCCTTAAACATGCTATTTTTAAAAGAGAAAAGCATGATTTTTAATTAATTAATTGCCTTTAATTGTTAGGGCAATTATTAATTATAGAATTGTGAAGGTTATATAAGCATGGGCAGCCATATGGGTGAATTATTTAATTCACAGGTAAAGAATTGCAGCCAAGAGGAAAAGTGCGCCCCCATTTGAAGAAGGATTTTGCTCAGGCAAGGTGGAAACAAGGCTAAAAGCTTCCAAATTTGGCGCATGCTTTGAAGGAGGTTGATCTTTGTCTGCATAATTGTTTGCACAGGTGTTACAGGAGCTCAGGAATTCATTACAGGTGCTTTACAAAGGAAAATGAGTTTTTATCAATGTCCAATACATTGCATATATCCTCCAAATCTGAAGAATTGTCCAGATCTGCACCAGTATTGAAGAATTCCAGTCAAATAAGAAGAAAAAGACATTTAGACAAAGATAGACAAAGTTATGGCGAAGAAAGATGAAAAAGAAAGCACAACGGAGTCATGCATCACTTCTAAATTTGTAGATATTGGAAACACGGATCTAGGCTCGGAACCTCTTGCTAAATTGATAGATAGATCCAGAGCAAGAAAGACTTCACTCATGCGTGCAGGAGAAACTTCACTCATGCGTGCAGATTAAAAGCAGTGGAATTATTCGAGCTACAACTTTTCCATCCATAGCCCGATTGCAAGAACTTGTTATGCAGGTGCAGATCCATAGCCAGATGCAGATGCAGATGCAGATGTAAATCCATATGCAGATCCAGATCTAGATCCCATAGTTGTAAAAGCTTCTGGCACAAAGGCTTCATCCTCTTGTTTCGAATGCAGCCCATGAAGAAGACAGTGCGTGGGAAATTCCTTCCAAGACCTTGTGCATGTGCTCTCATCTTCCAGTTGAAGCCTTCATTGAATTTTCATTCACCCTGAGTGCTTTCCAGAATTTTTAATTGCTCATATGCAATTAAAAATAAGGATGATGAGTTATCTACGGCCAACCTTGCACTGATGCATGTACAACAGAAGAACTGCAAAAGCTTCAAGGATAAAAGAGAAGACAATGCGAAGGCAAAATTCCAGCTTGCTTCCAATTCCAACTGCTTGCAATTCCAGCTTGTTTCCAGATCCAGCCGCTTCAAGATCCAACTAATTCCAGCTTGTTTCCAGATCCAGTTTGAATCAGCTGCATGCAGACATGAAAAAAGACAAAGTTAGCTTTCCTCTTCCTTCTTCTTTCCTCCGACAAAGTCAGCTTTCCTCTTCCTTCTTCTTTCCTTCGACAAAGTAATTGAGTGATCAATTCAATTATACAACTTAAAGTGATTGGTTTAAAAGTCATTACTTGAAGAAGTCAACTACTTGGAGATAGGTGGCAGGCATGAAAAATAGAAAGTTCTATTTTCAGTTGCAAATCATACATGTCATGCAAAGAGGAATTCCAGGAAGGAGATTTCCAATTGTTTCTTTTCCGACTTCCACATGTGCCAGTTCAACTAAAGCTTTCAACTTGTAATTGCCCCTCTACATTCTATAAGTAGAGGAAGAACCTTCAGGTTAATGATCGATCAGAATTTGTAAGTAGCAATCTTGTGTTCTAGACTTTGTGCTGAACCCTTGAAAGCAACTTGGAGCAAAGGAATACAAAGGAGCAGGTTTCCGGAGAACTTTGTGTCACGGTGTACTGTGTTTCTTGCTTTGAATCTTAGATCTTTTAAGTAAACTTTGTGTTATTTTAGATCTGGATCTAGAGCTGCCTTTGCTTTATAAATCATGTGTGTTCAAATCTAATAAGTTTCTTCTATGTGCATGCAATTAGCTCTGCTATCTACTAATTGGGATGCACATCTTCCTCATTTCTTCTCTGTAATTCCTTTACTTCCTTCTTCTATAATTTTCCTTTCTTAAACAACCGCTTACTTGCTAACTAACTTCTTAGTTATGGTTCATGAACTAAGTGGTTAAAGTAAAACCCCTGATAGATAAAAACACATTTTATTGACAAATCTGACACGGGAGCCTCACCGGTTAAATGAGGGAGATTTATCTCATGACTGCCTAGGTTTGATGCTATGCAAAATCTAGTCAACAGGAGGAATACTCCTCATCCATGGAAGAATCCCACTCAGGAATACTAGAAGCCTCCCGGAAAGACTATGGATCGAAGCGAGAGGAAAAGAAAGAGTGGGGTCCAATGAAATCTGAGTGACTACGTCTCACATCCAAAGTATCTCCAAAGACTTTGCAAATTTTTCCTGGCCCAAAGGGGACTAGGAGGATCAGGCTTAGAGTCGGAATATTCTTCACTTGAGTGAGAAGGGACATAGTCCATGTCATCACTACTATCAGAATTAAAAGACTTAAAGGTCTGATGGTCGGGAGGATCTGAAGAGGAGCACGCTCAACAATATCATCATCTGATGAGTCAGAATCCGAATCAGTGAGCTAAAGAACCTCAATAGGTGGAGAAGTAGAAGTCAAAGAAGACTCATCGAACTTAACACTTCTCTCAATATACAGCTCATGAGAAGTAGGATTCATCAATCGATATCCCTTCACACCATCAGGATACCCTACAAATATACAAGGTTTGGATTTTGGTTCCAAGCCTTGCATTTCTTCTTGGGAATCTGAGCGATAGCCTTGGATCTAAAGACTTGAAAGTGCTCAACATTAGGCTTCCATCCAAACCAGGCTTCAAAGGGTGTCATCCCTCTTAATGCCTTGTTTGGAACACGGTTCAATGTAATTTACACAATTCACCGCTTCGGCCCAATACTATGGAGGAAGTGACTTCAAGTGAATCATACAAGTGGCCATCTCCTATCTCCTTAGGAGTACGGTTCTTTCGTTCGTGACTCCATTCTCAAAGGGCTATAAGAAATCAGTATGCTACAAAGAGATCCCTTGAAGTACAAAAATCTATGGACCTATTGTTTACATATTCACTTCCATTGTCAATTCAAGAACCTTGATAGACTGCTCCACTGTGCTTTCTCGTGAAGAGCCTTAAAGTCCTGAAAATGTTCAAATACTTTAGACTTAAGCTTAAGAAAATATACCCAAGTATATCATGAATAGTCATCAATGAAGGTTAGCACATAAAGAGCTCTAGTAAATGAAGGAGAAGGAAATGGACCAGAAACATCACTATGAACAAGATCCAAAGGATGAGTGGCTCTCCAAGCTTTTCCTTTGTCAAAGTTCTTTTCAAGATGCTTTCCAAGGGTACAACCCTCACAAAGACCCTTAGAAAACTTGACACAAGGCAACCCGTTGACCATTTCATTTTGGCTCAATTGTTTAAGGTAGCGATAATTTAGATGTCCGAAATGCTCATGCCATAGCTTACTAACCTCATTTGCATGAGTGAGCAAGGCAATGGGCATAGAATTATAAGTAAATTAGGAGAAGGTATACAACCATGAACAGTGATTTTCCTTTCCCTCAGCCACTATAGTGTCATTGTTAAGCTCACGAATAATCACCAAGTTAGGACCAAATTCCACTTGCATTCCTTCACCAAGGTGAGTAATTTGGGAAACTGATAGGAGATTGGTAGAGAGAACAGGAACACTCAACACTTGGGTAAATGTTCCCCCATCCATCTCTATCGATCCACTACCAGAAACCGACATTGTTGTGTCATTACCCATCGTGATTTGGGACATTCCACAAGGTTTGATGTTGGAAAACTCAACATGTGAAGAACCCATGTGGTGCGAGGCACCGAATCTATAATCCATGTCGATGAAGGAGCAACTTTGGCTACAAGGGCCTTTCCTTTCTTCTTATCATTTTTAGCACCTTTTGTAGCAGAAGACTCGGCCTTCGGAGCACTTTGTTTTATGGATTCCGGAACACTTATTTTTTTCTTCTCAAGTAAATGAGATAAGTGATCAATCTATTTCTTAAAACAATGTTTCACATCGTGACCAGTCTTCTTGCAATAGGAACAAAAATGCTTGATTTTTTATGCCTTAGGCTCAGAAGTCGAAGTGTTTGTGTCATTTTTAGGTTTGATCTTGGTTTCTTTCTTAGGTTGATCCCTTTTTAGTCTTCTTTCCCTTGCTAGTAATTTCTACAAGGGCATGTGACTTGGACTTGAGAGACCCCATTTGAATGAGTTTTTCCTATTCTCGAATGAGTTGGGATGAAAAACAGTCAAAGGAGGGCATTGTCCAAGTATCACCCAAAGCAGCTTTTGTAGCGTAGAAAGTTGACATGAAGACAAAATATTCGAGACCTAGCTTAGAGAGAATCAACAAGATCAGTTGAGAATATTTCTTTTCTACTTGACATCCTTTTAACAATAATCTAATGTGGACAAATTTCGAGAAGAAGGCTTGTAGGTTTTCAAAGTCACTAGGATTCAACCCTAGTAGTTCATTTTCCAACTCATGCGCTCTCATGTCATCTAGTTGTTCAAACATTGCATCCAGTGTTTTCCACGTAGATTTAGGTGTTTTGGATGCCTCAATGTGGAAGAGAAAGTCAGGATAAATGGACATGCAAAGAAGACCTAAAGCTTCATCACTACGGTTTAACCACTTAGATTTTTTAGGTTCATCATCTGGTTCAGTCTCAGTTCCCATGGTGATGTGGAATAACCATTTACCCCTTAGTTTCACTATTATTTTCGATCTCCATTTGAAAAGTTGAATGGCATAAGCAAAGGAATTGAAAGTGCATCCATAGTGAGAGAGAGAGAAAGAAATGCAAAAAAGAAACACAACCACCCAGGACAATAACAACCCCCTACTTTCGGCACTTTATAGTTTAGTGCATTGATTACAATCGGTCCATGCATGCGGTTTGAAACACTTGGTAACTCATCTTGCAATTAGCATAATAACGCGCAAGAGAGGAGACCACAACAGTGTTTCATGGAGTGCAACAAAAAAAAGGACACCATAAAAATGCACAAGCAAAAAATAGAAAGGAGGTGAAAGCCAACCCTAGGTTGTGAGAAAAAGTGTCTCACATCGCAAATGGAAACCCCCTTGCTGCAGATTGTGGCGGACGCGCTCACTAGTCGCAAGCAATAATAAGGGTCGAATACAAGGTTTGGGAACTCAAGGAGTTCAGATAGTCTTCAAAATTATAGCAAAGAGCTTGAAAGGTAAATAAGGTGCTGAAGTGCCACTGCACACTTGAGCGCACGATTAGGGAAAAAATTGACAATAACCCCTAAATGTTATCATTTGGAAACGCCCAATTTTACTATTTTGAGAGCTATTGGAGTTGTAAAAAAATGATAAAAGAATGATTTAGATGTCGATTTTTAAATTACCAGATTGTAAAAAGATATGATCAAATTAATTTGCAATTAATAAAAAAATAGATTTAATTACAAAAATTAATTTAGATCTAAAAAATTTAGATCTAAAAAAACTTCCCATTTTTTGGTTTGAAAAGCAATTTTAAAAACCAAATAAATCTAATTTTTAAAAGAATTTAAAAAGACGTTTTAAATAAAAAGAAAGGGATTTTGTTTTATTGTTTTAAACTTTTAAAGGAAACTTCCACATGTTTTAGAAAAAGAAAGTGAGTTAAAAAAAGGAATTTTGTGTAAAAGCTTTCCTGAGTTTTAAAAAATTAGAAAGAATCTAATTTATCCTATCTTTCCAAAAAAATCCTTGCAGAGATCTTTAAATGATTTGATTTGGAATTTAAAAACATGCATATGGTTTTAAAGAAACTTTAAAAAAAACTACCAAAAAAAAGGGTCGTTTTTAAAAGGCTGAGGATTTTTGAGTAAGATTAAAAAGTAAAGGAATTTAAAACTTACCAAAAGGGTGTCTTTGAAGGGAACCTGCGAACTAAAAAATTTGGAAAAAACACTTACCCCGTTTGACCTTCCTCATAGCAGAAACAAACAACATACGGAGGAATTATATGCAGCGCCAAGTAGAAGAAAAATGTAGAGAGGTGTTATCAAGCCGCACCAAGTATAAAGGAGTTGTTTGCAGGTTGCGCCAAGTATTTGTGTTGTTGGTAGATTCGTGGGTGTGGATGGAGGGAGTTTGAAACAAAGCTAAATGTTATACAGTCCACAATAGTCCATGAAAAGAGTTTGAAGTCCCACAATAGTCCACGTAGGCTGAACTATAATTTTTTTTGAACAGTCCACACAGACCATGCACAACAACAGTTAGATTGAAACGGTCAGAGGGACAGCAGTCCATGCATAGTCAAAAGTTCCTCTACGAGCAACCACGACAGAAGAACACAAAGATCCTGCAACCACAGACTATCATGCATAGACAAATATCCTACAAAAACCAGAGATCTTAAAAAAATTTCACTTCCATTTTAATAATTTAAAAAAATGAAATGAATCTCTATTTTGGATTTAGTTACATCCAACTAAAAAAATCAGTAAAACCCCTGATTTCTCAAGGTATTATGAAAACCTACACATGCACAAGAAAAACACAAAAAAAAACTTCCGAGAAAGCTTGTTAGAGAGATTAGCAAAATAATTTCTAGAAAATAGTGATCAAAAACTTGCATGCAGAGTAAAATAACAAAACCAAGAAAGAGTAATCGCAACAAAAAATATCGAGTGCACGTTTACCCGATCTCTACTCTGATACCATGAAAATATTTTGCGAGAATCGAATAAGAAATGAGGCACCACAAAGTAGTTGCACTCCAACGGAATCGTGATAGCTCCAGCGATAGCAAGGAAAAAATGATCAGTAATGGAAGAACTTTCTCAACAGAAACAAAGCTTGCATAGAGGAAAGACAGTGGAGTGTCTTGGCATGCTCATAAATGAATAGAAAAGGGGTACATATAGGGTGTTGAGTAACCCTAGTGCATGACACACATGAAACCCTAAACCTAACCCATGTGAGATGACCCTCCAACATGAGAGGAGAACACATAGGATAACTCACACTAACATAAATTCTATGATCACAAATAGAAGACAAGTGAACACACATGTCTATATAGAAAATATAATGAATACAATGTATCCATTAACATAGTAAGAAAAGTGTATCATGCCAATGTAAGTAAGAATAAATAATGTGCAACCAAGATATCTAGTATGTTGTGGATGAGTGAGATGGAATGGAATGAAAAATTAATGTGATAGGATTCACATTCCTCCCGATTGAATGTGAAAAAGTATGCATGGCATGAGGTTAATTTATAAATTCCCCCTCAAAGTGATCGAGAATGAACCATATAACAAGAGTGTTTCATTGGGAAAATAGTTTGAAGTGTGCGCTAGAAAGATATGATCTTCAAAGTGTAAATTGTGGAGAGTGCGAGAGTGTGGTGAGGTTTATTTAAGGTTTATACCCTCAACAGTCAAGTATGAACCATGGAACTAGAGTGTGTCATAGGGTAGTGTGTTGTATTAAGTGTAAATGAAAAATATGTTTTGTCACGGAGCCAAGTGTGTAGTGTATACTTTGTGATGACATGAGGTTTATGGATGTAGTGATCCCTCAATATTCAAGTGTTAACAATAGCATACAAGTGCGTCATTGGGTAATCGACAATATGAATGTATCAAGATGTGCAAGACATATGTGAAAGATGAGATGCAAAGTAAGAATTGTAATGGTAGAAGTGTAAGACACTGAGAATGTTAGAAGGGGAAGAATAAGTATGATGGCCCCCAAGTGTATGTAATTGAATATGTTATCCAATAAAATTGAAAGATGAGGTTCCTTCACCCAATGTTTGTAGAGATAAAGGAGTCCAACCATGATCTAAGATTGGCAATATATGAGACAGATGATGTATCTCGTGAATGATACCTATGTGCATGAGACATATGAGATGATAGATACCTATGTTAAGAAGACCATGAAGGTGATGTGCACCTATGTGAAGGAGATTGTGGAGGTGATTGAAAATTATGTGTAGGAGATCATAGAGGTGATGAACACCTATGTGTAGGAGATCATGGAGGTGATGAGTGCGAAGGAGATGATAACCTATATAAAAATCGAGGAGGTGATGTATACCGTTGTCGTGCAAATGTGCAATAGGAAATTGGCAATTGCCCAAAATGAAAACTATACCCATGTACCGAAATTTTCATGTTTTATCATTCCCAGGAACCCTAAGTCAAATCCATCAGTCTTGTCACCCCCTATTTGATGTCAAAATTTTCCCTAGGTGATTTAGGAAAGTCTATTCATTCCCCCTAGGTGATTTTAGGGAGTTCTGAAAAGATACAAACTACAAGTAATATTGGGAAGGGATATCATTGGATTTCCCAAGACTAGATCAACCCCCTGGAGTAGAATGGAAGGGAAAAATTCAACATGGAGGTGAATTGAAGACATTATAACATCATGGAAATTATTTTGGAAGGTTTAGGGAAGTTTTGAAATATTTGGAGTAGTCTGAGTGAAAACAGGGTTCACAGAGCCTAGCGTACACAGTGCCTAAAACAATTCTTGGGCTTTAGATGAAGATTCCGGGAGCTTCGGATGGAGTTAGAAGAAGTAAAAAAATGGAAAGAGGATTTCAATAAATACATGATGGTGAAATTATATTTCTCACAAAACTTTGGAGCATTAGGTCTGTAGGCAATTTTTATTAGGCACAAGTGGAGTACTAAATCAAAAATAAGGTTTTAGGGATCACATGGAAGAATAAATACATGAGACCCCCACTAGTGGATTCCAATGGATATTTCTAGTTAGGATCATATTAAATTTTTCCAAAAATTTCCATTGGGAACTCAAGTTATCACCGTCACAAGTTCGGGACTTAGCCAATTTTTTGGAGGACACATGTTAGGTTCTCGGAGCCTAGCAGGATTTTGTGTCCCTAACATCCCATAAGATCGGGACATCGAGGTTGGAAAAGTGTGCCTAGTCCCCTCAAGCCCTCTAAACCCACATATGACCTCCTGGATTGCAAGTTCAGCCCCCAGGTGCTTGTGGAGCTTCAAATCCCCTACCATTGGATCAAGTGCCATGCGTCCCCTCCAGGATTACTGTGAAAATTGATGTCCCTCATGTCCCTTTGAGGTGAGGGATAGAAAACCTTAAAAAAATGTGTACTGAGACCTCTAGAAGAAAGTTTTGGTTACCCATGTGACCTAATTCCAACCCCTTAGTGCTTTAGAGCTAATTTTTGAGCACTCATTCCCTATCGTCGGATCAATGACATGTGTCGCTTCTAGGATTGTTGTGGAAATTGATGTCCCTCATGTCCCTTTGAGGTGAGGGATATTAGGGACATAAAAATGTTCCCAGCCCCTCCATGTGAATTTTTTGAAAATTTTAAATTCGGCACTTAGCCATTTCTTCCCCCTCATTTCTCCTTCACAGCTTCTCTCCATGCCATGGCCATGTTCTTGCTTATCCAAACACACCTGTCCCATTTCTAATCCAAAGAAGTTCCATCATGATCACAAAATTATCCACACCATGAATACACAATAATATGCATGCCTCGAGAGAAAATGGAGTGAAATGACAAAGAATGTGAAGAAAATTAAAGTTTTTGCTAGATAACCGTGAAGTCACCCAATCAAGAAATCTTCATATCTAACAAGATACAGATTGGATCAAGGTGCCGTATTTTCAAGATTTCAAAAATTTTCAATATGATCACAATGCAACAAATGAGAGGTCAAATGGTTCTCTGAATCATTTTCTCCAACAAAAATCTCACTTCGTGCACCGGCTCACATTTGTCAGATTTCCCATCACTCCAACAATGGAAAAGAGCTAAAAACTTGCACATGAGCTCCAAATGAAAAATATATCACAATGGAATTATTTTCGTTGTGAATGGAGATAAAAACCAAACCTACAAATTTCAAGCTCCATTAATGGCTGCCATGGTAGCTCTGTCTGAAGACACTACCAGTCAAAATTTTAAAAATTATTTCCAATCATTCTAGTGGAAAAAACTATGTGAAATTTGGAGGATGTGATCATAATGTCAAGATGAGTTCAAAAAATTATGTTCTATAGCAAATCGAGCGTTGGAAATACACTTTCCAAAAATAGTAAGTTTTCCTCTACATACTTGCTATGTTTGGGAAGTCATCATCAAAAGCAGATGAGAAAAAGGCAGCGGGCATTGAAGATCATGAGGAAGCGAGAATGAGTGTTCAGAGCAGAAAATAGTGAAAATGACCACTTACTATAAATAGTAAGTCCCTTATATGGGTTCTTAATAAAAAATAGTAAGTAACCCCAAAAATTGATTGAAGCAAGGGTAGTGTGCACATGATCGAATAAGGGAGTTCATTACATCACGATGGTCAAGAAGAAGCAATAATCATCCCTTACTTAAAATAGTAAGTCACACTCAAAGGTCAGTTTTGGCACAATGGGTCATTCGAAACTTTGTTGCATCGAGGTTTCAATCAGCGAGGATCATTGGACTTCATCTAGGACAAAATTTCCTCTTCTTCTTCCTCTTCTTTCTCTCTCTCTTCAATGTTATAATTTTGCATTGAGGGTTGCACTTTTTAATATGACTTAAATGACTTCAGAAATATAATGTAACTTTAAGTCACCTTGCTATTATAAAAGGTACTTAAATATTTAAAGTGGAATATGAACAGTCTTAAGTCATATTAAGGTATTCAAAAAGCCATTGGTGGGTAGACGATAAGTCACCTCTCATTCTATAAATTGTAAAGACATTCCCATTTCAAGGGGTTGACGATTGATATTGTAAACTCAAGAGTGAATTGTACCTAGAGAAAGAAAAAGATATAGCCATTTTTCTTCTACTTTCCTCCACTCTCCAATTTCTTCCATTCTCACATTATGTACAAATTTGTTTTGATAAATCAATGCAAGAAGGAGTTTCTAGCTTTCTTTGACTAAGGGGTTTCTTGATACTTGGTGATCAGTGAATTCTATTTGGTCTTGTTACTTATTCACGAGTTGTTTCTTTCCATAAATGCATGTGTTGAAGTTTCTAACTAGTGTGTGTGCATGAATCTGATTTTCTACCTACAACATTAGTTCTCCTACTTCTATTCTCACTCCCCTTCCCACTCTTTAGACAAAGTCTTCCTAGCAAGATATTGCTATCTTTTTCATATGGTCGGTGGAATGCCCCCCGATGGATTCTTGTTCGAAAGGCCACCACATAAATCCACATTTTTCGTGCATGCATATAGGGCGAGATGCACCGGTTAAGTAGATGGACTTATATTCCCAGAGCATTGGTAAGAAATCCACAAGTTTTTCCACCAGACAAATTTTCTTGCTAACAATTTTTGGCACCCACCATGGGGCAGATTTAGCAACATCTACACCCAATATACAACCACAAGATCTAAAAAAATCAAATATTGAAAAAAAAAAAAAGATTTCATGAAATTCCATTGCCAAAAGATACACTGTTGATTTATGCACGTGACTTTTCACATTCCATAGTGTCCTTTCATGTTCCCACTGCAAAAGTTTCCAAAATTTGGTTGAAGGAAGATACACCAAGTTGAGAAGGTCGAGAGGTGTTGTTGATTCCAATTTAAAGGCTTTGCAAAATCATCAAGAATGAATTAGATATAATCCATAATTATTCTCTCAAGCCTCCTCTTTATCCAGATCTTCAAATTGTTCACTTAGAAATCCTGTTAAGACTCTGTTGATACCCCCATTCAAATTCTCCCATTTTTTAACCACCATTGGTCATTGAGTTACTAGAATAAGAATTTGTAGTAGTAAGTGAAGAAGTAGAAATGAAAATGGAATACGAAGAAGAAATACCTCAACCCATTGTTCCATGGGAAGGAATACAGGCCCACTTTCTCTTGAACCTCCACTTCACAATCTCCCAACGGGTTCCCGCAAGAACTTTCCAAAGTTCAAAGGTGACAACACACAACATCCAGAAGAACAAATCATTGATTTCACAACATCATGTAGAATTCTCGGTTTCCAACATGAAGATGTTTCTTTAAGATTGTTTGTGGAGTCTCTACAAGAAAAAAGAGTAGAATGGTTATACTTCCCCTGCCCAATCCATCATTGGTTGGGATGACATCAAGACTATGTTAAAGGAAAGATTTAAATCAACTAAATATTGTCAAGACCTCTTGGTGTAGTTGGCTCAAATGAGGAAAGGATAAAATGAAACCATGAGATTATTCATGGCTCTTTTCGAATGGTTTCTTTAGAGGATACCTAAAGATGATTCACCATTTCAAAACAATGTCAAGAGATTCTTCATCAATTCTCAATCATCAGAAGTAGGGTTTTTCCTGTGAAGATCCTAACTAAGGAATGTTGTAGAAGCACAAAGGATGGCCATTTAACTTGATGATGATCTCATCCTCTCTTGAATGATCAAGAATCCATCAAATGGAAAAACCCAACATCTTGTAGATGAGAGAACCAATCCATCACTTTAAAATTTGGTGAATGAGATGGCATCTTTGAAGAGGGAATTATTTGAATGAGTATCTTCTCAAAGAATCAATATAAATCAAATTGTAGGAGCACCCCAAAGGCTCACCTTGGAGGCCCCACCCATGAACGTAAATTACTGATTTCAAGAAAGTGAAGAAGAGATTAAAAAATAAAATTAAGGTGGAAACTTCCTAGAGATTGATGAGCTTGAGAATGATACACAAATAATATTTTGTGAGTATTCTGGAGGTGATGAAGAAGATGAAGAAGATGCACCTAGTTTCTCATGTGTGGTATTCACTCATTCTCAATCTAAGAAAAGATCCTCTTCCTCCACCACTACTAAGAAAAATAAGGTTGATGATCCTCCTATGGTGACTCTGCAAAACAAAATAATCAGTCGAGGATCTTCACTTCCACCTTCCATGGAGTTAGCATTGCTAAAACCTGATCCTATAAAAAGTAAGAAGGCTCCCACTTTTCCAAGTAAGTCTTCTGATGCCTCTCCCAATTCTAAATCCAAATCTTCTCCTACAAAATATAATACCTTGAAATCTCCTAGTGTGCCTTTCAAAATATCATCCATTCCTCAAACATCAAATCTTTCTCCTAAGCCTGTCTAGACTCCAAAATCAGTCCCTTCACCCCCTTGTCTATATTTTCTCCTTTTGATTTCATAGAATATGCAAACAAAGCAAAAGTCCAAATTACTGAAACTAAATATTTGAGGACTCATCCTAAAAATATGAGAAATTTTTCGATACATTAGAAATGGTAGTCTAACACCCAATGATGTAGCTCATCGTCCTAAAGGATTACTACCAAACCCACCTACACCTCCCTCAAAGAACATGCTTTCTATGAGCACATCAAAGAAGCTAACATTTTGTACCAAGGTAGTAGGCAGATGAATCACTTTTTAGCAACCAAGGCGGAAGAGGATATCCCCATCTTGACAGGGCTAGACATGCCTTCTTGAAGAGATTTGGATTTTGAAGAGGCATTGAGGAGATATGAGTTACAAGAGGAAAAATATGAATTTCCAGACGATGCAAACCGTGAAGAAGAGGAAATGGTTCTTCATGATTTTTAAGTAGGAAAATCAGCATATGTGCATATCTGTGATGAGAAGATATTCTAATTCCCATTTGAATACGAATACTCCTAGATCATGTTACCCAAGAAGATAATAAGTCAGTCTATAATGAGCCCTCAAACAATGGGAAAGAACCATCTCAAAATAACTAGTGAGATTCATGGAAGAAACAAAATGACCTCAATCTCGATATCAAACTCTTGATGCAAGCCATGAATTTTCAAAGGCATATAAAGATGAGTTGCACAAAATGATGAAGCATAACTTTGTGTTAGAAATCTTGGATGTAGTAGAAGTTATGGAAGACCCTGATCTAATTCTTGATCTCTTCACTTGTACGATGGATACACAAGACAAGTATGAGTTTTCCTCCAATCCTCCCATCAATACTCAAATGCCTCATAGTGGAGTAGAGATAAAGGATGAATCAAATGTTTCTCATAGAGAAGATGTCAATGAGCATAGACCCGGAAAGAAAGTAAGTTAGAATATCAAAGGAATTGGAACAAAAATCATCTATGGGGTAGTGATAGAACATTTGATGGAGAATAAACTATATGGATAAATATGGAAGGAAACTAATACTATGAAACTGATTTCAAAGAACATGAAGGCAATGGAATTTCCAAGTAAGGACTTAAGCATCAAGAAGCTCACATGGACTCACTCCTATAAAGTAAAAGGAAAATCATGGAAGCACCTAGCTTCCATAAACAATTGAGGAGGGAGGGTACTTTCTGAAACCCATCAATGGCTTCATGCAGAACATCATCACTCAGTGTTTCCCACTCACGGGTAAATTTTGAGAAACAGAAAGTGTTTCAGTGAAAGTGGGTTATCCCCCACCTGTACCATAGGTGATTATTAGGTGTGTTTCCCTTTCTATTGTGTGTTTTTCCCTTCTTGTTGTGTGTCATGTTTTTCCTTTCCATTATTATTTGTGTGTGTGTATCCTTATTCACTCTCTTTCTCTCTTGTTATACGTTTTAGATGACTCATGAGGCCCAATGGATAAGGCACTTTGGTCAATGAATTATATGGTCTAGAATTGAGATTCTAGATTCCCATGTTATTTATTTGTTGCACTCATTCCATGCCATGTCCCTGAGCTAGAACCGATTGTTTTCATACAAATGTGTGAAAGGTAAATTGATAATTTAAAGCACGAAAACTATACCCCGTGCCAAAATTTTCATGTTTTATCATTCCCGGCACCCCAAGTCAAATCATCGGTCTGGTCACCCCTATTTGATGTCAAAATTTTCCCCTCGGTGATTTAGGAAAGTCTATTCATCCCCTTACGTGATTTTAGGGAGTTACGAAAAGATACAAACTACAAGTAGTATTGGGAAAGGCTATCATTGGCCTTCCTAGGTGCTGATCAACCCCTGGAGAAAATGGAAGTGCCAAATTAAACATGGAGGTGAATTGAAGAAATTATAACATCATGAAAATGATTTTTAAGGTTTAGAGAAGTTTTGAAATACTTGGAGTAGTTTGAGTGAAAACAAGGTTCATGGGCCTAGGCGACATAGGCCTAAAACAAGCATGTTAGGCTTCGAGAAGAAGATTTTGGGAGCTCCGGATGGAGTTAGAAGTAAAAAAATTTATGGAAAGAGGATTCCAATAAATACATGATGGTGAAGTTATATTTCTCACAAAACTTTGGAGCATTAGGTTTGTCGGAAAGTTTTATTAGGCACAAGTGGATTATTAAATAAAAAGTAGGTCTTTCAGGGATCACATGGAATAATAAAGACATGAGACACCCACCAATGGATTTAAATGGATATTTCTAGTAAATATAATATAAAATTTTTGTGAAAAATTCCATCGGGAGCTCAAGTTATCACCATCACAACTTTGGGACTTAGACAAAGTTTGGGAGGACACGTGTCAGCTCTAGGAACCTGGCGGGATTTTGTGTCCCTGATGTCCCTCAATGTCAGGGAAATCAATGTTGAAAAATTTCTCTCAAACCCCTTGAATCCCTCTAAACCCACATATTACCTCCTGGATCACCAATTCAGCCCCAAGTGCTTATGGGGCTTCAAATCCCCTACCGTTGGATCAAGTGCCACGTGTTGCCTCCAGGATTGTTGTGGAAATTGATGTCCCTCATGTCCCTTTGAGGTGAGGGACATCAGACCTTGAAAAATGTTCCCATCCCTCTAGGAGAGATTTTTGGTCACCCATGTGACCCGCTTCTAGCCCCTCTAGTGCTTTAAAGCTAATTTTTGAGCACTCATTCCCTTCCATTGGATCAATGAAACTTGTCGCTTCCAAGATTGTTGTGAAAATTTATTTCCCTCATGTCCCTTAGAGGTGAGGGACATCAGGGACATAAAAATGTACCCAGCCCCTCCATGTGCATTTTTTGAAATTTTTAAATCCGGCACTTAGCCATTTCTTCCCCGTCATTTCTCCTTCACGACTTCTCTTCATGCCATGGCCTTGTTCTTGCTTGTCCAGACACCCGGTCTGTCATTCCCGATCCAAACCAGCTTCATCATGATCAGAAAATTCTCCACACCATGAATACAGAGAGGAAGATGTAGGCCTCAAAGAAAAATGGAGAGAAATGATGAAGAACAGGAGGAAAATGAAGGTTTTTTACTAGATAACCGTGAAGTCACCCGATCGAGAAATCTTCATATCTCACAAGATACACATCAGATCGAGGTGTTGTCTTCTTCATATTTCCACATTTTTCAAGACAATCATGATGCAACAAATGGGATGTCAAATGGTGCTCTGAATCATTTTCTCCAAAAAAATCTCACTTCGTGCACCGACTCACATTCGTCAGTTTTCCCATCATTCCGGTAATGGAAAAGAGCTAAAAACTTACACACGAGAAACAAATGAAAAACCTATCACAATGGAATTATTTTCATTGCAAATAGAGATAAAAACTAGACCTACATATTTCAAGCTCCATTAATGGCCACTATGGTTGCTCCGTGCTCGAAGCCACCGCTGCCGAGTCAAAATTTCAAAATTTATGTCCAATCATTATAGTGGAAAACACTATGTGAAAGGTAGAGGATGTGATCACAATGAAAAGATGATTCAAAAGAATTATGTTCCGTAGCAAATCCAACACTTTGGAAATCTACTTTCCAAAAATAGTAAGTTTTCCTATACATACTCGCTATGTTTGGAAAGTCATCATCAAAAGTAGCTGAGACAAAGGAAACAGGCATTAAAGATCATAAGGAAGCTAGAATGAGTGTTCAGAGTAGAAAATAGTGAAAATGACCACTTACTAAAAATAGTAAGTCCCTTATATGGGTTCTTACTAAAAATAGTAAGTCACCCCAAGAAGTGGTGAGGCAAGGGTAGTGTGCACATGATTGAATAAGGAAGTTCATTACATCACTATGGTCAACAAGAGGAAAGAATCATCCCTTACTTAAAATAGTAAGTATCTCATTTTGACATTTACTAAAAATAGTAAGACACACTCAAAGGGTAGTTTTGGCATAATGGGACATTCAGAACTTAGTTGCATAATAGATTTCCATCGGTGAGGATCATCGGACTTCATCCGGGACGACACCTCCTCTTATTCTTCCTCTTCATTCTCTCTCTCTCTTCTCTTCTCATACAACACTCTCTCTCTTCAATGTTATATTTTTGCGTTGAGGGTTGCACTTTTAATATGACTTAAATGACTTCATAAATATAATGTAACTTTAAGTCACCTTACTATTATAAAAGGGACTTAAATATTTAAATTGGAATATGAACATTCTTAAGTCATATTAAGGTATTCAATAAGCCTTTAGGGGGTAGAATATAAGTCACCTCTCATTCTATAAATTATAAAGCCATTCACATTTCAAGGGGTTGGCAATTGATCTTGTAAACTCAAGAGTGCATTGTACCTAGAGAAAACAGAGAGGAGATAGCCATTTTTCTTCTACTTTCCTCCACTCTCAAATTTCTTCCATTCTCACATTATGTACAACTTTGATTTAAGAAATCAATACAAGAAGAAGGAGTTTCTATATTTCTTTCACTAAGGGGTTTCTTTATACTTGGTGATCAGTGAATTCTATTTGGTCTTGTTGTTGTTCACATATTTGTTTCTTCCCATAAATGTATGTGTTGAATTTTCTAACTAGTGTGTGTGTAGGAATCTAATTTTCTACCTACAACATTAGTTCTCCTACCTATTTTCTCACTCCCCTTTCCAACTCTTCAGACAAAATATTTCCTAGCAAGAGATTGCTAGCTTTGACGCAAGGTCAATCGAGTGCCCCTATTTGATTCCCACTTGAAAGGCCAACATAGAAATCCACATTTTCTTGTGCATGCATATACGATAGTTGCACCGGTTAAGTAGAGTGACTTATATTCCTAGAGCATTGGCAGGAAATCCACAAGTTTTCCACCTAAAAATTATTCTCGCCAACAGTTTTTTGCACCCACCGTGGGGAAGATTTAGTAGCATTTGCACCCAATATATGACCACAAGGTCTGAACAAATTGAAAAAAAAAAAAATCAAATATTGAAACAATAAAAAAATATTTCATGAAATTATTTTTCCGAAAGATACACTACTTATTTCTGCCCATAACTTTTCACATTCCACAATGTCCTTTCATGTTCCCACTACAAAATTTTCCAAAATATTGGTGAAGGAAGGTACATCAAGTTGAGTAGGTCAAGAGGTGTTGTTGATTCCAATTTCAAGTCTTTGCAAAATCATCAAGAAGGAATTAGAGATAATCCATACTTCTTCTCTCAAGTCTCCTCTCCATCCATCCTTCAAACAGTTCACCTAGAAATCCTATCAAGACTCCTATATATACCCCACCTTCAAATTCTCCCATTTTTCAATCATTGAGTTCCTAGAAGAAGAATAATTTGTAGAGAAAGAGAAGAAGTAGAAAAAAATGGAATACAAAGAATAAATACATCAACCCATTATTCCATAGGGAAGGAATACAGGCCTGCTTGCTCTTGAATCCCTATTTCACAATTTACCAATGGGTTCTCACAAGAAATTTCCAAATTTCAAAGATGACAACACACAACATCTGTAAGAACACATCATTATTTTCATTACATCATGTGGAATTCTTGGTGTCCAACATGAATATGTTGATGTAATATTGTTCATGGAGTCTCTCCAAGAAAAAAATTAGAATGGTTCTACCTCCCGCATGCCCGATCCATCACTTGGTTGGGCTGACATCAAGACTTCCTTTAAAGAAATATTTAAATCAACTAAAGACCTGTCAAGACCTCTTGGTGCGGTTGGCTTAAATGAGGAAAGGAGAAAATGAAACCATGAGAGACTTCGTGGTTCATTTTGAATGGTTTCTTTGGAGGATACACAAGAGTATTCGCCATCTCAAAACAATGTCAAGAGATTCTTCATCAATTATCAATCATCAAAAGTATGGTTTTTCTTGAAGAGCCCAACCAAGGAACATCATAGAAGCACAAAGGATGGCCATTGAACTTGATGATAATCTCATCCTCTATGAAAATATCAAGAATACATCAAAGGTAAACACCCAACATCCTGGAGACAAGAGAACCAATCCATCGCTGTAAAATTTTGTGAATGAGATGGCATCTTGGAAGAGGGAATTATTTGAACGAGTATCTTCTGAAAGAAGAAAAATAAATCAGATTACAAGAGCACCCCAAAGGCTCACTTTGGAGACCCCACTTGTGAACATAAATTTCAACTTTCAATAAAGTGAAGAAGATATTGAACAAGAAAGTTAAGGTGGAAAATTCCTAAAGATTGATGAGCTCGAGAATGATACACAAATCATATTGTTTGAGTATTCGGAGGTTATGAAGGATATGAAGAAGATGCACCCAGAGTTTCTCATGTGTGGTATTCACTCATTCTCGGTCCTCGAGAAAAGAGCCTCTTCCTCCACCACTACTAATAAAAAAGAAGGTTTATGATCCTCATATGGAGACCCCATAAAACAAAATAATCAATCGAAGATCTTCACTTCTACCTTCCATGGAGTCGGTATTGCTGAAACCTGATCCTGTAAAAATTAAGAAGGCTCCCACTTTTCCAAGTAAGTCTGTTGGTTCCTCTCCTAATTTAAAATCCAAATATGCTCCTAAAAAATTTAATACATTGAAATCTCTAAGTGTGCCTTTCAAAATATCATCCATTTCTCAAACATCAAATCCTTCTCCTAAGCCTGTCCAGACTCGAAAATCAGTCCCTTCACCCCCTTGTTTGTATCTGCTCCTTTTGATTTCATATAATATGTGAACAAAACCAAAGTCCAAATTACTGAAACTAAATATTTGAGGACTCATCCTGAATAATTTGAGAGATTTGTCTGATACATCAGAAATGGTAGTCCAACACCCAATAATGTAGCTCATCATCCTTAAGGATTACTACCAAACCTACCTACACATCCCTCATAGAGCATGCTTTCTATGAGCGCATCAAATACTTGATAAATTTGAACCTTTTTACATCTCTCTATTTGTTGGAGAATATGTATTGAACAATTGCACAATAGATTCTGGTGCCTCAGATAATGTGATGCCTTTGAAGGTTGCTAAATCTCTCAAAATCACCATGGCTCCACCCAATGGTTATTTTTACACCCTAGAGTCGAAAAAGGTCCCATTCATAGGGAATGTCAAAGATGTACATGTATCTCTTGCTAAATTTCCAGACAAGAAAATTTTAGTGATTATTCGTAACCGATGTCCCACCTCATTCAGATAGTTGTTGAGTAGAAGTTTCTAACAAGACTTGGGAGGGAAAATTCAGATGAATTGGTCATCCACAACCATACCAATGAAGGGAGACATGGAGAAATTACTTCAAAAAAGAAGATGAGGTACACTATGTAAAATTATGGAAGCCCAGAAGCTAACATTTTGTACAAGGGTAGTAGGAAAATGAATCACTTTGTGGCGACTGAGGAGGAAGAGGATATCCCCATCTTGATAGGCCCAGACATGCCTTCTTGAAGATATTTTGATTTTGAAGAATCATTGAGGAGATTCACGTTATAAGAGGAAAAATATTAATTTCCAGACGATGCAAATTGTGAAGAAGAGGAAATGGTTCTTGGTGATTTTCAAGCAGAAAAATCAGCATATGTGTGTATCTATGATGAGGAGATATTCTCATTCCCATTTGAATATAAAGACTCCCTAGATCATGTTACCTAGGAAGATACCAAGCCAGTCTGCAATGAGCCCTTGAATAATGGGAAAGAACCATCTGTACAAGAACTACTGAGAGCCATGGAAGAAACAGAGGACCCCGAGCTCAGTCTTGAACTCTTGATGCAAGCCATGAATATGCAAGACAAACATGAAGCTGACTTGGAGGCCTCAACCAATGTGAAGGTTGGCTATGTTGAAACAAAGCAAGATGTGAAATATGATGTCCCTCTTGAACCAATGGTTGATGGATACAATGAAGAAATTGAGGTGTTTTCTTTCCCATTTGAAGAGGAAGAACCTTTCCATGATAAAGAAACTAAAGCAAAGAGTTTTGAGACCTCTGAAGATGAAGATATTTTTGATGAAGTATCATTAGATTACTTGTGATTCCCAAAATGATGAGGTAATCCCTCCAGATAGTTTCCTTGAGCTACAAAATAAATATTCTTCAAAGGCATATAAAGATGAGCTGCAGGAAATGACGAAGCATAACTTTGTGTAAGAAATATTGGATACATTAGAAGTTGTGGAAGACCCCGAGATGATTCTTGATCTCTTCATTCATGCCATGGATACACAATACAAGTATGAGTTTGCCTCTGATCCTCCCATTAATACTCAAACACCTCATAGTGGAGTAGAGATAAAGGATGAATCAAATGTTTCTCATAGAGAAGATGTCAATGAGCATAGACCCGGGAAAGAAAGTAACTCATAATATCAAAGGAATTGGAACAAAAATCATCTCTCGGGGCAAGGTGATAGCACATTTTATGGAGAATCAACTATATGGATGAACATGGAAGGAAACTGGCACTATGAAACTAATTTCAAAGAACATGAAGGCAATGGAATTTTTAAGCAAGGACTTGAGCATCAAGAAGCTCACATGGAATCACTCCTACAAAGTAAAAGGAAAATCATGGAAGCACTTGGATTCCATAAAAAATTGAGGAGGGGAGGGTACTTTCTGAAACCCGTCAATGGCTTCACAAACAATCATCACTCAATGTTTCCCACTCACGGGTAACTTTTGAGAAACGGAAAGTGTTTCAAAGAAAGCGGGTTATTCCCGCTATTAGGAAATAAGAGATAAATTATGTGGAATAATCCCTTATAGAATCACAAACAGTAGAAACTAATATGCATAAAATATTACATATCTCAAATAAAAGTGCAGAATAAATAACACAATATAGAGACAAGATTTAATGTTGTTCACCCAATTTGGGCTACATCTACTAAGAATCACTTGCTCGATTTTATTACAAGCCTCCACTCTCTCAATACAATACCTAGATCTGTTTGGAGCTATGCTCAACAAACTCTTTAGAATTCACACCCAAATTCAAAACACATCTGCAATACATTTTCTTGTTTATGTATCATATGCATAAGACCATATAAATAGACAATTGCTTAAGAATTTTGATACAAAACCGTGGGTATCAAAACCATGGGCAAAAAGCGTGGTATCAAGACCATGGGAAAAAAGCGTGGGTATCAAAACAATGGGTACCAAAAAAACCATGGGCCCAAAAACAGCCCATAACAGTTACCCATTACCCATGGGTTAATAAACCACCCATGAAAATTTGCTTGGGGCTTCACCCCCGAACCCCTCGACCCACTCACCGGTGAGCGGGACTGCCAGTAAAAATACCCGAGTGTAACACATAGAAGGTGTACCACACTCTAACATGAAAATAGGCTCCACAAACATAACAATCTCCCACTTGGAGACTAATTTCCACTGAGAAAGCTTCTCAACCCTTCACTGTCATCCACAAAGGCCAACCAAAGCTGAACATAACTTTAGTTTATCCCTTGTGACCACCTTGGTCATCATGTATGTAGGATTCTGACTGGTATGAATCTTCTCCAACTTCAACTTATCTTCCTCCAAAGTTGTCCTGATGAAGTGATATCTCAACTGTATATGCTTCATCCTAGAGTGGAAATTAGAGTTCTTAGCTAGGTGTATAACACTCTGACTATCACTATGCAGCTTGCATTCCTCCTGCTTATGCCCCAAATCCTCAAGAAATTGTTGTAACCAAATCATCTCTTTGCTTTCCTTTGTGGCAGAAACATACTCAGCCTCCGTGGTTGACAAAGCCACCAGCTTCTGTAGTCATGAAATCCAGCTCACTACTATCCCACCTACAGTGTAAATATAACCTGTTGTGCTCCTCCTGCTGTCTACATCTCCAGCCATGTCTGAATCTACATAACCACGTAAAGTGGTGTCTAATCCACTGTAGCACAAAACTATCCCCATGGTCCCTCTCAAATACCGAAGGATCCACTTTCTTTGCTTGTTAGTGCTCTTTACCTAGATCACTCATAAATCTACTCACAGCTCCCACTGCATGGGAAATATCAGGCCTAGTGCACACCATAGCATACATCAAACTACCAACTACTAATGAGTAAGGTACCTTGGACATCTGGTTTCTTTCCTACTCTGTCTTGGGACACTGCTCCTTTGATAACTTAAAATGGCCTGCCAAAGGAGTCCCAACCGGTTTAGCATCCTGCATGTTAAACCTATCTAATACCTTCTTAATGTACTCTTCCTGAGATAAATTCAGCTTCCATTCCTTCCTATCCCGAGTTATCCTCATACCAAGGATTTTCTGGCTACCCCCAAATCCTTCATATCAAAGGATTCACTTAGCTATTTCTTGAGTACTTTTATTTCCTGCATGTTTTTACCTGCAACCAACATGTCATCAACATACAAACATATGATAATATAACTTCCATCCTCAAATTTATTTGTATACACGCAATGGTCAGAATGACATCCAATATATCCTTGCTCCATCATGAAGATATCAAACTTCTTATACTATTAACATGGAGATTGTTTCAAGCCATACAAGCTCTTCTTCAGTTTACACACCATCTCCTCTTTACCTTTGACCTCATAGCCCTCTGCTTGTTGCATATATAGTTCCTCCTCCAAATCACCATGTTGAAATGTAGTCTTTACATCTAACTATTCTAAGTGCAAGTCTTCTACCGCCACTATTCCAAGAATAGTTCTAATAGAAGTCATTTTTACCACGGGAGAAAAGATCTCATCAAAATCTATACCTTGTTTCTGCAAGTGCAAACCCTTGACCACCAACCGGGCCTTATATCTTTTTTTCCTCCTTCTCCATCTTTAACTCTGTACACCCACTTTTTCTACAATGCTCTTTTGCCTTCCTCGTAGTAGCTTCACCAAATCCCAAGTCCGGTTCTCCATCGAGATAGTTATGCTCCTCATCCATGGCTTGCTCCCACTTCTTACTGGCATCTACCCGCATTGCTTCATCAAAGCTCTCTGGCTCTCCACTATCGGTGAGTGATAAATAATAAAGAGAAGGAGAAAAACATTCGTGTTATTTTATTACAATAGAAGACCTCCTCACCGTAGGAGTTTGGGGTTCTGTTGAGTCGGTTCTCGAACTGATTCATGGGTCACTATCCCATTTAGAAGATCCTCTACCAACGCATATTCTTTCTTGGATTCTTCCCTGTTTTCCCGCAATCGTTGCTTATATATGACTTTCTCATTAAAGACCACATCCCTAGATTGAATGATTTTCTTGTCCTTAATACTCCAACATTTAAATCTAATGTCATCACCACCATAACCAATGAAAGTACATTTTTTCTGATTTAGCCTCTAGCATGGTTCTATCATCCTTGTCTATATGAACAAATGGTTCACATCCAAAGAATATAAGAAATGAATAATTAAATTTCTTACCATACCAAGCCTCCTCGGGTATGCCTCCATCCAAGGCACTTGAGGGTTCTCTGCTTTGTCAAGTACACAACCGTGCTCACTTCTCCTACCCAAAAAGAAAGAGGCGAGTCCCGCATGTAACCTCATGATCCTAGATCGTTCCATTATTATTTTTTCATCCTTTCGATACCCCATTCTGCTGTGGAGTTCCCGGAACTATATTTTTCATGTGGATTAAATTCTTAGAACAATAATCATTAAATTCATTGCTGCAATACTCCCCTCCATTATTTGACCTAAGACATTTTAGCTTAAGACCTATTTCATTCTCTACCAAGGCTTTCCATTTAACAAAAGTGTCAAATACATCAAATTTGTTTCTAATACAATAAACCTAAACTTTCCTTGTTACATCATCAATAAAAGTAACATAATAACTTGAACCCCCAAGAGATGATACTTGACCTAGCCCCCACACATCAGAATGCACCAACTCTAACTTACTCTCTTTCTTTATAGGTCCAACCTTGAGAAACCTTACTCGCTTCTATTTCCCATATATGCAGTCCTCACAGAACTCCAAACCTATTTCGTATATCCAAAAAAATTCTTCTTTATGATGTCCATGCCCTTATGGCTTATATGACCAAGCCTATAGTGCCATAATGTTGTATCTACATCTGAAGCCACAAGATTACAATCATTAGTACTATCAGTGGATAAATACAAGGTTCCAACCTTCTTACCTCTTGCCACCACAAGAGCACCCTTGGTAACCTTCTAAGAGTTAGCTGTAAATATCACAGTACAACCATCACTTCCCAATTGCCCCACCGATATCAAATTTCTCCTTAATGTAGGCACATGTCTAACATCCTTCAATAACCATGTATTCCCATTCTGCATCTTAACCTGAATAGAACCTTTTCCAACTATACTGCAAGGCTCATCATCACCAAGAAAAACATGCCCAAAATCCCCTTGAACATAATCAATAAAATAATGCCTATGTGGAGTAGCATGAAAAGAATCCCTTGAATCTAAAACCCAAGATTCAATAATATTATATAAAGAAAGAATCAAAGCATCCTGGCATACATTACCCGATGCCACATTTGCCTCCTTGTTTTCTTCATGTTGTTTCTTCTTGTCCTGAAGCTCCCAACAGCCCTTCTTTGCATTCCCAGACTTTCCACAGTTCCAAGATACAATCTTGCTCTTGGATTTTGACCTTGCCCAATCTTTCGATTTTCCACGGTTTACTCTATTCTTCTGTCTCCCTCTAGTTTCTACTGTCAAAGCATTCCTTGAAGTAGAAGATTCCCTGGAGCTTTTTCTTCACATTTCCTCACTTAGAATCACCCCTACAACATCCTCAAACTTCAACTTCAAGTTAGTTGGAACCAAGTTACTTACCACCATTACCAGGCTATTCCAACTTTCAAGTAAAGAGCATAGAATTAATAAAGCCCTAACTTCTTCATCAAATTCTATTGTAACCAAAGCTAGCATATTCACAACCGTATTGAAATCATTTAAATGATCATTACTAAACTATTCTCAGACATCTTCATATTAAATAAATTTTTCATTAAAAATATCTTATTAGAGGCAGAGGGTTTTTCATACAACTTCCTAATGCATCCATTAGTTCTTTTGTAGTCTTTTCCTTTGAAACAATAAATAATACCGAAGAAGAAAGACACGACCAAATCATTCCAAGTGCCTTCGATCTAACAAGTCTCATTCTCGCATCTGTCATACTCGAGGGTTTATTCACCTTCTCAAATAGCAGAGTATAAATATCCTTCGATAAAGGTAATCTTCCATTTGCATCTTCCAAAGACTGAAATTTTGCTCGTTAAATTTATCAACCCTATATCTTCCATCATATGCCATAGCTCCCACTCAAGATAAAACTTTCCTTGCCATTAAACACTTCAGCAAACCAATCCAGTGCTCGATACCAATTGTTAGGAAATAAGAGATAAAATATGTGGAATAATCCCTTACAGAATTGCAACAGTAGAAACTAATGTGCAGAAAATATTACAGATCTCAAATAAAAGTGTAGAATAAATAACACAACATAGAGAGACAATATTTAACGTGGTTCACCAAATTTGGGCTATGTCCACCAAGAATCACTTGCTCATATTTTATTACAATCCTCCACTCTCTCGATACAATACCCAGATCTGTTTGGAGCTATGCTCAACAAACTCTATAGAATTAAAAACAAATCTGCAATACATTTTCTTGTCTATGTATCATATGCATAAGACCATATAAATAGACAATTGCTTAAGCAGTTTGATACAAAACCATGGGAAAAAAATGTGGGTATCAAGACCATGGGAAAAAAACTGTGGGTATCAAAACAATGGGTACCAAAAATACCATGGGCCCAAAAACAGCCCATAACGGTTACCCATTACCCATGGGTTAATAAACCACCCATGAAAATTTGTTTTAGGGATTCATGCCCGAACCCCCTTGAGCTGCTCATCGGTGAGTGGGACCACCGTAAAAATACCTGAGTGTAACACATAGAAGGTGTACCACACTCTAACATGAAAATAGGATCCACAAACATAACACCCACCTTATAACATAGGTGATTATTAGGTGTGTTCCGCTTTCTATTGGGTGTGTCTCCCTTTCTCTTGCATGTGTTTCCCTTCTGTTGTGTGTCATGTGTTTCCTTTCCATTGTTTTGTGTGTGTGTGTGTGTATCCTTCTTCGCTCTCTTTCTCTCTTGTTATAGGTTGTACATGACTCCACAGGGCCTAATGGATAAGGCATTGGTCAATGAATTTTTGGTCTAAAATTGATATTCTATATTCCCAAATCATGTCTTCACCGCACTCATTCTATGCCATGTCCCTATGCTAGAGCTAGTTATTGTCGTGCTAATGTGTAAAAGGTAAATTGACCATTTCCGAGCATGACAACTATACCCCTGTGCCGAAATTTTCATGTTTTATCATTCCTAGGCATTGAAATTCAAATTTTTCAGTCTGGCCCCCCTTATTTTATTTCAAATTTTTCCCCTAGGTGATTTAGGAAAGTCTATTCATGCCCCTAGCTGATATTAGGGAGTTTTGAAAAGATGTAAACTATAGGCGGTATTGGGAAGGTCTATCATTGGCCTTCCTAGGATCGGATCAACCCCAAGGAGTGGAATGGAAGGTCCAAAATCAACATGGAGGTGAATTGAAGAAATTATAACATCATGGAAATTATTTTGGAAGGTTTAGGGAAGTTTTGAAAGACTTGGAGCAGTCTGAGTGAAAACAGGGGTTCACCATGGCATAGGCGGTAGACACCGGCCTAAAACAATTGTTGGGTTTTAGAAGAAGATACCTAGATCTACAGATGGATTTTGAAGTAAAACAAAATATCTCTAGAAATATTATTCCAATAACTACATTATGGTGAAGTTATATTTCTCACAACACTTTGGCACATCAGTGCAACAGGTAGTTTTTATTAGGCACATGTGGAGTACTAAATAAAAACTTAGGTTTTTTTGGGATCACATGGAAGAATAAAGACATGAAACAACCACCAATGGATTCAAAAGGACATTTCCATCAGGATCATATCAATTTTTTTGGAAAAATTCCATCAAGAGCTCACGTTATCACCGTCACAAGTTCGGGACTTAGCCAAATTTTAGGACACGTGTTAGCTCCAGGAGTCTAGAGGGATTTTGTGTTCTTGAAGTCCCTTAAGGTCAAGGAAATAAAGGTTTAAAAAGTGCACCCATCTCCTTGAATTCCTCTAAACCCACATATGACCTCTTGGATTTCCAGTTCAGCCCCCAAGTGCTTACGGAGCTTCAAATCCCCTACCATTGAATCAAGTGCCACGTGTCACCTCTAGGATTGATGTGCAAACTGATGTCCCTCGTGTCTATTTAAGGTGAGGAGATAATACATTGAAAAATGTGCTCAGACCTCTAGGAGAGAGTTTTGGTCATCCATGTGACCCACTTCCATCCCCTCAGTGCTTTAAAGCTAATTTTTGAGCAATCATTCCATGTTGTCGAATCAATGACATGTTTCGCTTCTAGGATTGCTATGGAAATTGATGTCCCTCATGTACCTTTGAGGTGAGGGACATCAGGGACATAAAAATTTTCCCAGCCCCTCCATGTGTATTTTTGAAAACTTTAAATCCAGCACTTACCCGTTTCTTCCCCCTCATTTCTCCTTCATGACTTCTCTCCATTCCATAGCCATGTTCTTGCTTGTCCAGACACCCGGTCCACCATTTCTGATCTAAACCAAATCCATCATGATGAAAAAATTATCCACACCATGAATACATAGAAATATGTAGGTTTCAGATAAAAATGGAGTGAGATGACGAAGAATGGGAAGAAAATGAAGATTTTTTGCTAGATAACCATGAAGTCAACCGATCGAGAAATCTTCATATCTCATAAGATATACATTTAATTGAGGTGACGTATTTTACATATTTCCACATTTTTCAAGATGATCATGATGCAATAAATGAGAGGTCAAATGGTGCTTTGAATCATTTTCTCCAACAAAAATCCCACTTCATGCACCGGCTCACATTCGTCGGATTTCCCATCATTCCGAAATGGAAAAGAGCTAAAAACTTGGACACGAGCTTCAAATGAAAAACCTATCATAATGGAATTATTTTCGATGTGAAGAAAGATAAAAATGAGACCTACAAATTTCAATCTCCATTAATGGCCACCATGGTCGATTTGTGCCTAAAGCGATTGCCAGTCAAATATTCAAAATTTATTTCCAATCATACTAGTGGGAAAAACTATGTGAAATTTAGAGGATGTGATCATAATGACAAGATGATTCCAAAAATTATGTTCTCAGTAGGTAATCCAACATTGGAAATCCATTTTCCAAAAATAGCAAGGTTTCCTATACATACTCGCTATGTTTGGAAAGTCATCATCAAAAGAAGCTAAGATAAAGGTAGTGGGCATTGAAGATCACAAGGAAGATAGAATGAGTGTTCAGAGTAGAAAATAGTGAAAATGACGACTTACTAAAAATAGTAAGTCCCTTATATGGGTTCCTACTAAAAATAGTAAGTCACCCCAAGAAGCAGGTGAGGAAAGGGTAGTGTACACAGGATTGAATAAGGGATTTCATTACATCACGATGGTCAAGAAGAAGCAAGAATCATCCCTTACTTAAAATAGTAAGTATCTCATCTGGGCATTTACTAAAAATAGTAAGTCACACTCAAAGGGTAGTTTTGGCATAATGGGACATTCGAACTTTGTTGCATCAGATATTTCCATCAGCGAGGATCATTGGACTTCATCTGGGATGACATCTCCTCTTCTTCTTCCTCTTCTTTCTCTCTCTCTTCTCTTCTCATACAACACTCTCTCTCTTCAATGTTATATTTTTGTGTTGAGGGTTGCACTTTTTAATATGACTTAAATGACTTCAGAAATATAATGTAACTTTAAGTCACCTTGCTATTATAAAAGGGACTTAAATATTTAAAGTGGAATATGAATAGTCTTAAGTCATATTAAGGTATTCGAAAAGGGGTAGACGATAAGTCACCTGTCATTCTATAAATTGTAAAGCCATTCCCATTTCAAGGGGTCAAGCGATTGATCTTGTAAACTCAAGAGTGCATTATACCTAGAGAAAGAAAAGGAGGTTTCCATTTTTCTTCTACTTTCTTCCACTCTCACATTATGTACAAATTTTATTTCAGAAATCAATACAAGGAGAAGAATTTTCTAGATTTCTTTGACTACGGGGGTTTCTTGATACTTGGTGATTGACAATTTTTAGCACAACTATACCCCTATGTCAAATTTTTCATGTTTTATCATTCCTAGGCACCCCAAGTCAAATCCGTCAATCTGGTCACCCCTATTTGATGTTAAAATTTTCCGCTAGGTGATCTAGGAAATTCTATTCATTCCCCTTAGGTGATTTTGGGGAGTTTTGAAAAGATGTAAACTATAAGCGGTATTGGGAAGGGCTATCATTGACCTTCTAGAAGCTGGATCAACCCCTTCGATTTGGAATGGAAAGGCCAAATTAAACATGGAGGTGAATTGAAGACATTATAACATCATGAAAATTATTTTTGAAGGTTTAGGGAAGTTTTGAAATACTTGGAGCGGTCACGAGTGAAAACAGGTTCACGGGCCTAGGAAGTACATAGGCCTAAAACAAGCATTAGGCTTTAAAAGAAGATTCTAGGAGCTCTGGATGGAGTTAGAAGTAAAAAAAAATTAGAAAGAGGATTCCAAGAAATACATGATGGTGAAGTTATATTTCTCAAAAAAATTTGGAGCATTAGGTCTCATGTATGAAGGTTTTATTAGGCACAAGTGGAGTACTAAATCAAAAATCCAGTCTTTCGGGGAACATATTGAATAATAAAGACATGATACCTCCACTAGTGGATTTAAATAGACATTTCTAATAAATATCATATAAATGTTTTCTGAAAAGTCCACCGGGAGCTCAAGTTATGACCATCACAAGTTCGGGACTTAGCCAAAGTTTGGGAGGACATGTGTCATCTCCAAGAGCTTTGGCGGGAATTTGTGTCCCCGATGTCCCTCAATTTCGGGGACATCAAGGTTGGAAAATTGCACCAATCCCCCTTGAATCCCTCTAAACCCACATATGACCTCTTAGATTGCCAATTCAGCCCCCAGGTGTTTGCATGGAGCTTCAAATCCCCTACCGTTGGATCAAGTGTCATGTATCGCCTCCGTAATTATTGTGGAAACCGATGTCCCTCATGTACCTTTGAGGTGAGGGACATCAGACCTTTAAAAATGCACCCATACCTCTAGGAGAGAGTTTTGGTCACCCATGTGACCCGCTTCCATCCCCTCAGTGCTTTAAAGCTAATTTTTTAGCACTCATTCCCTGTCGTTGGATCAATGACATGTGTCACTTCCAGGATTGTTGTGGATATTGATGTCTCTCATGTACCTTTGAGGTGATGGAAATTAGGGACATAAAAATTCACCCATCCCCCATGTGTATTTTTTGAAATTTTTAAATTTGGCACTTAGCCATTTCTTCCCCCTCATTTCTCCTTCACGGCTTCTCTCCATGCCATGGCCATGTTCTTGCTTGTCCAAAACCTGGTCCACCATTACAGATCCAAACCAGATCCATCATGATTAAAAAAATATCCACACTATGAATACATAGCAATATGTAGGCCTTAGAGAAAAATGGATTGAAATGGTGAAGATTGAGAAGAAAATGAAGGTTTTTTGCTAAATAACCGTGAAGTCACCCGATTGAGAAATCTTCATATCTCACAAGATACACATTAGATCAAGGTGTCATCTTTTTAAGATTTACACATTTTTCAAGATGATTATGATGCAACAAATGGGAGGTCAAATGGTGTTCTAAATCATTTTCTCCAACAAAAATCCCACTTCGTGCACTCGGCTCACATTCGTTAGATTTCCCATCATTCCGGAAATGGAAAAGAGCTAAAAACTTGCACATGAGCTCCAAATGAAAAACTTATCACAATGGAATTATTTTCATTGCAAACAGAGACAAAAACCAGACCTAAAAATTTCAAGCTCCATTAATGGCTGCCATGGTAGCTCGTGCTCAAAGGCACCGCTAGGTCAAAATTTCAAAAATTAATTCCAATCATTCCGTAGAAAAAACTATGTGAAATTCGAGTATGTGATCGTAATGACAAGATGAGTCCAAAAAATTATGTTTCATAGAAAATCTAGCACTGGAAATGCACTTTCCAAAAATAGTAAGTTTTCCTATACATACTCGCTATGTTTTGGATAATCATCATCAAAAGAGGTTGAGGCAAAGGAAACAGTATCAAGATCACAAGGAAGCAAAAATGAGTGTTCAGAGCAGAAAACAATGAAAATGACCACTTACTAAAAATAGTAAGTCCCTTATATGGGTTCTTACTAAAAATAGTAAGTCACCTTAAGAAGCGGCTGAGGAAAGGGTAGTGAATACATGATCGAATAAGGGAGTTCATTACGTCACGATGGCCAAGAAGAATCAATAATCATCCCTTACTTAAAATAGTAAGTATCACATCTAGGCATTTAGTAAAAATAGTAAGTCACACTCAAAGGGCAGTTTTGGCACAATGGGACATTTAGAACTTCATCGCATCAAAGCTTTCCATCAGCAAGGATCATCGACTTCATCTGCGATAACATTTCCTCCTCCTCCTCTTCTTCTTTCTCTCTCTCTTCTCTTCACATACAACACACACACACTCTCTTCAATGTTATATTTTTGCATTGAGGGTTGCACTTTTTAAGATGACTTAAATGACTTCATAAATATAATGTAACTTTAAGTCACCTCCTATTATAAAAGGGACTTAAATAATTAAAGTGGAATATGAACAGTCTTAAGTCATATTAAGGTATTCGAAAAGCCTTTGAGGGTAGACAATAAGTCACCTCTTATTCTATAAATTGTAAAGTCATTCCCATTTCAAGGGGTTGGGGATTGATCTTGTAAACTCAAGACTGCATTGTATCTAGAAAAAGCAAAGGAGATGGCCATTTTTCTTCTACTTTCCTCCACTCTCAAATTTTTTTCCATTCTCACATTATGTACAACTTTGATTTGAGCAATCAATACAAGAAGAAGGAGTTTCTAGATTTCTTCGACTAAGGGGTTTCTTGATACTTGGTGATGAAGGAATTATATTTGGTATTATTGCTATTCACGAGTTTTTATTCCCATAAATGCATGTGTTGAAGTTTATAAATAGTGTGTGTGTACGAATCTGATTTTCTACCCGTAGCATTAGTTCTCCTACCTCTTTTCTCACTCCCATTTCCCACTTTGTTTAGAAAAATTCTTCCCTAGCAAGATGTTGCTAGCTTTGCTGCTTGAGCAGGTCAGTGGAATGCCCTTGTTGGATCCCTAGTTGAAAGGCCACCACATAAATCCACATTTTCTCACACATGCATATATGACAGCAGCACCGGTTAAGTAGAGGGACTTAGATTCCCAAAGTGTTGGCAAGAAATTCACAAGTTTGTCCACCCAAAAAATTTCTCACCAACAATACCTATATGAAGGATATGTTTGAGTGGTGGAATTATAATAATTTTATGGACTAGGATATCGATGAGACCATGTAGGTCATGAGATAAGAGGAGATCTAGGATCATATTTTACGTTATATTTAAGAGGTCTCGGGGACCTATATGCTCTAATGAGTGCAATGGAAACCTAAAGAGGAGGCTCTTGTCCATAGTGTGGATGTCGGAACACCATTGATGGTAATTAATTTCTTGTTGTGAATGAAATTTAGACACAAGTAATTCATGAAAGTGATATCCTAAGTTACGTGGAGCCATGGAATACCTAAGTGCATGCCACACCCTTTGGCTAAAGGTGCCACAAGAAATGGCATAATCATGGTAAGAGTACCAACCATGATAGGAAGCTTGACATAACCATGTTATTTAGGCAATTTGGATATGAAATATGTGATACTTGATAGTTGACAACAAGAAGAAGTGTAATAGATCACACACACATATAAGATGATGAGATAATATTGGTATTGTTAATAGCATAAGATTCAACAAAAGCATTGATGTGTATTGTGTCGAAGAGATTGTAGCATGATAGTCATGATCGAGAAAGAAATGATTGGTGGAGATGTCTCAAAGCATGAGTAACTAGAAAATTAAGAGTCCCCAATGCGGGAGGAAGCACTATAAGATATGTATGATTATCTAAAGATTCAACCACTTTCTTATCGTGTTTAGGAAGATGATTGTTTAAGATATTGAGATTTTTAATTTCATTGAGTGACATAGATTTTGTAGGCTCGGGAAGCTCAATAGCATTATTATTAATAAGATCTTGAATAATATTATGAAGTTTGAAACATCGATCAGTAGAAAGTCCCATGTATTGATGATAGTCACATTTGAAATTTTCATTGTAATTACGACATTTAGGATGAAATGGGTCCATATTGAGTGGAGGAGGAATCATAATAAGATTTATCTCAACAAGTTGTGGCAATATAATATTTAGAGCACAAGGAAATTTAGTACATTTATGCTTAGGTGGTTTCCATTGCATATTTTCAAAATTAGTGACAATGTTGATTGTAGCTTTAGCTTCAGTTGTTTTATAAGATGGCTTGAAATTTGATTTACTTTGGAAGTGCATAGAAGGTGAATTCTTCTCATGATACTAAAGCTTGGCCTTAGATAAGAATTGAATTTCATGTAGCATAAGAGAATGACATAAATGATTGAATGAAGGATATGTCTCAAAGATAACACTCTCCCGGATAAGTTGTAATAGAATTTGGACAAATAGATCCTGAAGTTTAGAGTCCACAAGAATATTAGACATCTTAGCTAAGTTGTTCTTATATTGCAAGGCATAATCCTCTTGGTGTTCATTAGATCCTTATTTGATTTGTGCTAATTGAGCATAGGATATCTTAGAGCCGATATTGATATAGAAATGAACAAGAAATGCATCGGCTAAATGGTAAAATATGTTGTTGAGTGGATAAGTAGAGCATAAAATTAACACATTGCATAATATTTAAGAATACGAGGAAAGAGATTGTAAGTAAATTGTGATTATCTAGATAATCTAGACATGCTACATGAAATGCTCGGAGATGCTCTTGAGGGTCACCAAGGCCATTAAAAATGGGCAGCTTGGGAGTGACAAAATTAGGTGGAATTATATAAGTAGAAATAGTCGATGGGAAAGGGAATGAAGTAGTAATGTGGAATCCAAAGATGGAGATGCACGAGAAGTAGCTGATTTCAATTGATATATTTGAACTTGAAGGTCTTGATAAAGAGAGGCTAAGTATTGAATTACAGTGGAAGATACTTTCCTCTTGTGAGAAACAAGAGGTGGAGTGAAGTGGTTGGTGGGAGTAGCAACATAAATAGGCACAGTATAAGTAGGTAGAAGAGTGGAAGTAGGGGTTGAGTAGTAATAAGCATGGAAGCTAGGATAGATGTAGGAACATTAAGCTCCATAAGATTGGTGACCTCCTCACGAGTAGTGAATAAAATTAGATCTATATCCTGGGGATGCTCAGCAACATGATCATTGATCTCTTGGAGATTTGATTTGGTAAATTCACCATAACATTGAACCATGATAAAAAATAAGAGATTTTTCGAAGGTTGGGTTCATCAACTTGATTAAGAAAATATAGAATATATATATGTGTGTGTTAAAACTTAACTAACAACTCATATATAAAAAATAAAGTACATATTTGAAAAAAGTAATTAAGCAAATAGATTTGGAACCCTAGGTGTAAGAGGAGAGGGTAAGATACTTAACTGATTCACAATTAATCTAAGACCGTGAAGAACGAGGGATTGATGAAATAGGAGGCGATTGTCACAATTGAGCCTAGAAAAATGTAAATTTTTTAGAATGTTGGGACTAGGGTGCGTAGATAGGGTCGGGGAAGCCTAGGGTGTTATAGACCTCCTATGAACCTGTGACTTCTTAGAACCTAACAAACTCAATTTCATAGGTTTGTGAGATGTTCACTAGATGTCTCCTTTACTCACCCGTAATTATTTGTACTTCTTTGTTAATCTCCCAAACCATGTAAAAACAAAAATCACATGTAAAACCCAAAACACATCAAATCCTAAAAATAAAAATATCCAAATGGGGATTCAGACTGACCCCAATGGTCACATGACTGAGTGAACTTAAAATATAGGTGTTTCACTACATTTTAGACTCCATGTAGTTTTGTGTATGTTTGTGTGCGTATAATCATGCCCTAGGTGGCTCTTGTGCAAGTTGCACGTGATAGTGATAAATATGTAGATGAAGAAAAGGTAGATATATTTATGCATAGAAAAATGAACTTACCCTCATATGAAGTGTATAGAGAAGAATGTAGTCCCTTATCCCTTGAAAGGATACTTTGTTATCACTGAGTCACAACACCCTAACATTTATACAAGTGCAATACTTGAACTCACGGTGTGATTGGATAATATGGGTACTATCTCCAAGTTGTGGGACTTGCTACTTGAGATAGACCTCCAGAGAAAGCTAGTTCTTGCTCCTAAACTACCTGCCACAATCTACTCTAATGCAGGGGAAACTAACTATTCTAATCTAAATTTCCAAGGGACCAGGGAGAGAGAATGCATAAAATGAAAGCCTACACTAAAGTGGTGATACACCAAAAAAGGAGTGGTGAACACTTCTTGTTCTGAAAATTGACACAGATCATGGAATGCAACATAAACATCATGCAAAAAATGATAAGATGCAATTGAAAGTCTGAAATGAAGCAAACAACACAACCAAAGGGCTGAAAACTGGTCACAGAGCCTGTATTGTCATTTCCACTGTCAAAATCCTTGCATTACAACATCAAAAGGTAGAAAACCTGTTACAACCATCAAGAGGTCTGATACTTGCAAAAATCACTTGTTGAAGGTGAAAGAAGAAGCTTGCTATCCAAAGAAATGTTGCCTCTCAAAAAATGAGCCAAATCTAGCTGTTTACAATGCATTGGTCAAGCCCAGGAGAGAGAAAACGTGTAAAAACATGGGAGCCATTCCTCATTGAATGAAGATGCATTAAAACAGCATGGGCATCCTTACAAACCCATGCCCTAACATTTTGGCCATGCTGAAGAAGAATGCGACCCATTTTGCATTAAAACTGGTTGTTGAAATGTCACTTCTAGCCATTACCATGTGCCAGAGACATTTCTTGATTTTATCTCTCCAAAATGAACCAAAATATAAGATTGACCTTGGAATCATGTAGATAATTTCACCAGATTTCCATTGATATAAAGAACGTGAAAATATGAGCTCTGGATCGAAAGTTATGGCCATTTGAAGATTTAGGGCAAAAATAGGCCCAAAATGGATCAGTGGGAAAAATTTTGAATTTTTGACCCGTTTTGGTCTTTGGAAAATTTTTAATTTTTGCTGCGCTCCACCACTTGGATGACATGTGGCGAGATCCCATTCGGTGGTGGGGCAGCGGGCCAAAACTCACCCTTTGGACTTTCGGCAAAACATTTTGCCAAAAATTCTAATTTTTTGCCCCGCTCCACTGGGTCGATGGTGAAGACACGTGGCAAGATTTGATTCGTTGGCGGGCTGTGGGCAAAAATTTTACCTTTGAGAACTTTGACCGAAACTTGGAAAATTTTCTAAGTCCTTCTCTTTTCTCCACCACTTCCTGGGACACATTCTCCCGCATCGGCCGATTCGGGCTTCCTTGTCCTGCTTTGCGGCTTTTTCACCTTTTCGCGTCCCATGCATCCATGCAGCGTACCTTTGTCCCGGCTGTCCCGGACAAAAATCTTTTTCTTCGGCCGATTCAGCTTCCTTGTTCTTGTTTGACAGCTTTTTCACCTTTTCACATCCCACGCATCCCTCGCGTACTTTCGTCCCAACTATCCCCTGGACTGCCTGGGACAAATATCTCCGAACTACCCGAAATGGATCGTTTGTCGGCAAATCGGTTGATTTGCGTCCCTCGCGTACTTTTGTCCTGGCTATCCTAAAACCGCGTGAAACAAAAACTTGACAATTTTCCCTGCTGTCGGCCGATTCGGCTTTTCACGTCCCTCGTGTCCCGACATCCCAACTGTCCCGCGGACCGCCTGGGACAAAAATGTCCGACTTAGCCGATTTTCTTTGTTTTTGGCCCCAAGCTTGGTACAACGAACCTCGGTACGAATCGAACCCTTCAAACCCGAAATGCTTTAAAACAGTCCTGCAACCTTATTTTTGCATTTTTTCCATTTTCTCTAACTCGTTGGGATTTCTTCTTGGATGGGAGAGTTAGAGAGAATCCGAGGGCCCCAAAAACATGATTTCGGGCCTTGAATCAATCTACTTGCTCGAGACTGAATAATTTGATGCATGTTATCAAAATTACCTTGAGGGGTGAATTTTGGATAACAATTTTGGAGACTCAGTGGGGTTATCTGCCTGCCAGATGAAGAACGGCCAGCTGTTTGAAGCATCCATTGGGCATGGAGTCATGAGTTGTAGCAGAGCTCGCAAACTGATCTCGAACTTTGAAAACTTCCTCTCGAGCCACTTGAAAACCCACTTGAAATGGACTGCAAGAGCAAAACCAGCAACACCAAAACTATATACAAAACTGAAAAGTCATACATGCTCAAATGGAACATGTAGAGTGTGCACAAGCACTTCTTTTACTGAAAGAAAAACTACCTATCCTACTCTAATTGGAAGAAAAAGTGGGCTAAACAAACCCTGCAACTGGTTGTGCAAAATAGCTTCCTTTCTTCAAAATTGGCAACCATGCAACTGATTTGGGACTGAACATGGCTGATTGGATGAATGGAAAATCAACAAGAAGCTGGTCTTCCACCCAAATCATCAAGGTATCAGCTGAAGGCAAATTCAATACCTCTTTTAGTTGTTCTGCATTTGGATTGGAGAGGTATGACAACTGATCTTTGGTTCTTTGTAGCTCATCCTCATGCTCAGAAGCAAGCATGATTGGTTGTGACTTCTCCTTTGGCTCCAATAAAGCCAAATACCTGATTGGGCAAGGTATGGTCTGCTTTGATATGCCCATAGCTCTGATTTTCAACTCCAAAAATGGAGTCTTCTTGTAGACCTTCTTGAATGGATGGTGTGGAAGCGATGGTAGAACCTTTGTGCCCTTTCTCTTCCTCCAATGAAGAACATGAAAGATTAAAATCTTCCAATCTTTGTTCCAAAGAGCTGCTATAAGATGCAGGCTACTACAAATGGGTGCTCTCCTTCATGACAGTAGGCTCAGGTGTTTGGAACGTGGATGATGAAAGAGAGAATGGTAGGAACTCAACCGGTTCTTCTTCATCAAAACAATCCTCCAAATCTGACAGATAAACTACCTCATTGTTGTCCTGCTGCAAATGCTCAACTTCCTCCATGGTCTCCTCTTGATCTGTAACTTGATCATCATGGTTTCTTTCATCCTCCAACATTGAGTTTGAGAGATCAAACTCTTCTTCAACACTAGAACTTGAGAGAGATGAAGTAGAAAGAAGAACTGAAGGTTCTCCTATAGCCTGCTTTGTGCTCAAAGCCCTTGGATCTGCAATTTTCTCCTCCACAACTAGAATGTGCTCCTCTTCTTTTGGATTTGGAGCAGCTTCTTCCTCCTCTACTACTTGAAGACAATCTTGCTCTTGATAGAACTCTTCCTCTAGCACGAAGTTTGTTAAGTCAAACTCTTCGATCTGCTGCTCTAGAGGACAAGTTGGGACTGTAGGATCTTCTTCAGAGCTTTCTTCCTCCATGGCTGATTGTGCAACTTGAATTGAATCAGCATTCTCTTCAAATAGAATGCTAACATGGACACTAATTTCTGAGAAAATTGATTGCTGATCTTCTTCTTCTTTTTGCTCTTCTCCTGTTGTAGCAAATTCAGTCCTAACCACCACTTATTTTCCAATTCCAACCTCTTCTAAAGGCTTAACCATCAAGGGGATCTTCGTCATCCCAAATTTAAGAGCCCAACTCTTCGACTTTGAATTTCTTCATCCTTGTTTAGCTTTTCTTTTTGCTGTTGTTTTCCTTGACTAGAATTCTGATTTTTATCCTCCCAACATGGATTTGGGAATGCAAGAGGAGAAGTGGATTGTAACTCAATTGATTTGGCAATTTTTCGTGGTGGTGGTGAGGAGGTAGAAACTCTTGTTTCTTTGGAGGAGGGGTATTTCTGGTAAATTTTGTGGAGAGGATGACTATTTGGAAGGAAATGGGAAAGAAGAATTGAGGTGTGGTGGGAGATTAGGGAATGGAGAAATGGAATTAACTCCTGGGCAGCATTGACCGGATCTAGAATTTGAAATTCCAAATGAGATAATGCTTTCTTGAGTAATGGGAAGAGAAAAACCAAATGATGGTGTCAAACTTACGCATTGACAAGGTTGTTCAACACCAAGTGTATAGGCCTCTATTTCTACTGTCCATTGTGCAAGAGTTGGGCGCATATCTCCATCATGAAGTCCAACTTCTCCGAGGGCTGAAGTGTCTTGGGAAAGGGCCTCCCCATGGACAAGGACTCCTGCAACCAATTCTGAAAGCCTTCATTTGTGCTTGAGCCCTGGATTGCACCATGTTTACCTCCATCTTTTGGATTTATTCCAGCAGATCTGCATTTTCTTCTTGACTGCCCTCACAACCAGCATACCCTTGTGCTTGACATGCTTCATATCCAAACTAACTTTGGCACTGCTGCTCATATGGGTAGACATGCTGATTTTGAATTTGATCAAAATGCTGATTTGGAGGATTTGTAAAACATGTTGGAGGTGTGATATACTACTGTTGTAAATGTGAATTCCATGATGGAAATGAAGTCATGATTGCACAACTTCATGGAATGGAAAAGAATGAAAGAGATGGAAAGAAAGATGGATGAAAATGGATGGAAAATGGGTTTGCAACTCAGAGAATGAGTTATTTACCAGATGGAGTCGCCAGATGTGCTTTTGAAAGTGCCTCCAAAAAGATGAATCTTTAACAGAACACACTAACCTATCAAATATAAATTAGAAGATCTCTAAGGTCCCACCGAGCGTGCCAAAACTATTATCACCGAATCACAGCACCCTAACGTTTATACAAGTGCATATACTTGAACTCACGGTGTGATTGGATAACATGGGTACTATCTCCAAGTTGTGGGACTTGCTACTTGAGATAGACCTCCAGAGAAAGCTGGTTCTTGCTCCTAAAATACCTACCACAATCTACTCTAATGCAGGGGAAACTAACTATTATAATCTAAATTTCCAAGGGACCAGGGAGAGAGAATGCATAAAATGAAAGCCTACACTAAAGCGGTGATACACCAGAAAAGGAGTGGTGAACACTTCTTGTTCATGTAAATTGACACAGATCATGGAATGTAACATAAACATCATGCACAAACTAATAAGATGCAATTGAAAGTCTGAAATGAAGCAAACAACACAACCAAAGGGCTGAAAACTGGTCACAGAGCCTGTATTGTCATTTCCACTATCAAAATCCTTGCATTACAACATCAAAAGGCAAAAAACCTGTTACAACCATCAAGAGGTCTGATACTTGCAAAAATCACTTGTTGAAGGTGAAAGAAGAAGCTTGCTATCCAAAGAAATGTTCCCTCTCAAAAAAATGAGCCAAATCTGGCTATTTACAATACATGGGTCGAGCCCAGGAGAGAGAAAACATGTAAAAACATGGGAGCCATTCCTTATTGAATGAAGATGCATTAAAATAACATGGGAATCCTTACAGACCCATGCCCTAACATTTTGGCCATGCTAAAGAAGAATGCGACCCATTTTGCATTAAAACTGGTTGTTGAAACGTCACTTCTGGCCATTACCACGTGCCAGAGACGTTTCTTGATTTTCTCTCTCCAAACTGAACCAAAATTCAATATTTACCCCGGAATCATGTAGAGAATTTCACCATCTTTCCATTGATATAAAGAACGTGAAAATATGAGCTCTGGATCAAAAGTTATGGCCATTTGAAGATTTAGGGCAAAAATAGGCCCAAAACGGATCGGCGGGAAAAAAATTTGAATTTTTGACCCGTTTTGGTCTTTGGAAAATTTTGAATTTTTGCTGCTCTCCGCCACTTAGATGACACATGGTAAGATCCCATTCGGTGGTGGGGGCAGCGGGCCAAAACTCGCCCTTTGGACTTTCGGTAAAACATTTTGCCAAAAATTCTAATTTTTGCCCCGCTCATTGGGTTGATGGTGAAGACATGTGGCGAGATTTGATTCGTTGGCGGGCCCATGGGAAAAATTTTTACCTTTGAGAACTTTGACCAAAACTTGGAAAATTTTCTAAAGTCCTTCTCTTTTTCCACTACTTCACAGGGACACATTCTCTCGCATCGGCCGATTCGGGCTTCCTTGTCCCTGCTTGCGGCTTTTTCACCTTTTCACTTCCCACGCGTCCCGCACGTACCTTTGTCCCAGCTTTCTCGAGAAAAAATATCCTGCTTCACCTGATTCGGGCTTCCTTGTTCTGTTTGCGATTTTTCACCTTTTCGTGTCCCATGTGTCCTCGCATACTTTTTGTCCCAACTGTCCCCTGGATTGCTGGGACAAATATCTCCAACCACCCGAAATGGATTATCTCAGTCCGGCAAATCGGCCGATTCGCGTCCCGCGCGTACTTTTGTCCCAGCTGCCCCAAACCATGTGAAACAAAAACTTGACGATTTTCCCTGCTCTTGGCGATTTGTATTTTCGCGTCCCGACGTCCCAACTGCCTCGCGACCGCCTGGGACAAAATGTCCGACTTAGCTGATTTTCTTTATTTTTTTGGCCCCAAGCTTGGTACGACGAACCTCAATATGACTGAACCCTTCAGACCGAAATGCTTTAGAATAGTCCTGCAACCTTATTTTTGCATTTTTTCCATTTTCTCTAACTCATTGGGATTTCTTCTTGGATGGGAGAGTTAGAGAGAAGCCGAGGGGGCCCCAAAAACACGATTTCGGGCCTTGAATCAATCTACTTGCTCGGGACTGAATAATTTGATGCATGTTATCAAAATTACCTTGAGGGGTGAATTTTGGATAATGTATACTAGATAAATGCTTTGATGATCTTGTAATGGCCTTTGGATGCAACCTTATGTGATAGTATTAGATGCTTAGTGTTTGGTCCTTTATTATGATCACATAGCTTTGTATTTATATGATGCCATTGTTTGAATTTCGTAATTAACCACTAAAAATGTGACTAGTGATAAATAAATATGTCTAATGGCTAAAAAAGACCCAAAATATGTGAACAAGATACAAATAGGTCGGGGCTCACAAAGGGGATGAGGAACCTAGGCGCCGGCATTTGGCTGGGTGCTTTAGTGTCCAAACTCAAAAAAATTGAAGTATCAAATGTCAAACTGGTAAAGGTGTGTAAGACAAAAGAAGGATAACAAAAACCAATCAAAGAGACCAAAGATAATTGTCAATTAGTACTTTTCTCACTTAGGAATCATATGAATACTTTGGTATGTGACCATGACGTAAAAATATACCCAAAGTGTGTGATTTAGTGTCTACATTCTACTTTTTCTTGGTGAGGTGTGCAGCTCAATGTGCGGATATTACTTTTATTCCTTTCATATTCTACCCTTTGCATGGCTCTTACACCTTTATTATGTGGATTTTATGGTAAGCGAGATCATTTTTTATAAACTAAATACATCACTTGGAATTTCATATGGCTTTCCATGGTTTCCGTAGCTTTATCTTCCTTTGGCATGCAGGTCATTTCCTTTTGTCACATAACATAGCGTGGGGCTATTTTCCCTTATTGTTTACTATCACAGCCCTATGCATAGTTTTCTTCTTCATTCTAGGGGATCTATCCCTATTCATCCTTCATCATGTGACTTTCATCGTGGATCTTTTCCTATGTTTCATGACCTTCCATGTATTTTTAGTTTCTTCATTACAAAGTTCGATGCATAACTTCGCACGTGGAATTTGGTCCCTTTGTGCAAAAAAATTTTGTGCAGATTGATTTTTCTTTATTTTATGGATTCTTTTTTCATTTTGTGACATCTCCATCTTTGTTACGTGGATTTTCACTCTTGTTTGGATTTATTATATTTTTCATGTGTAGCTTATTTCATGGAATTTTACCCATTTATTTTTTTATGGATTTGATGCTATCTTCCTTTAGCATGTGAATCATTTCTCTATTATGCAACATGCTTGATTACCACAGATTCTTTTAGAATATCCCTTTGGTGTGTGTGTTTTTGGGTGGACCTCCTTGACTCATTGAAACACACTAAATAATGACACTTCATAAATGGCCAGATTTTTCCTTCAATCAAAATCCTTAAATCCACGGTTTGAACAAGTGATCTCAAAATAATCATGCAATATCATTTTGATAACATTAAAGAGGAAGGATATACTTTTTTGATTTTTCATTTGTAGTAAGAATGGTTTTATCTCTTTTACTTGACCAAGCCTTTTGGGAATGACAGGAGGCACTTGACTAAGGATTTGGATGTCCACATGTTACTTTTGGATCTTCTTAGACTAGTGTTAGAGACCCAAGATAAATCTTAAAGAGAGAGGGATGTGTTATGATTCAAGCCCTAAAAATTGTTGGGGAAGTTCAATCTAAGACCAAATGTAACCAATAAATGTAGTTTTCATTCAAGAGAGTGGTCACGAGAATCACTACAAATACTTTGTGGGTCGACACAAGTTATTGAACACTAATAAAATGTGATCACAAGCACCAATTCCAAAGAAATTGTTAACAACTTGGTGTGTAATGATTCTTGGGATGCTAATATTCATAAATTAAGGAAAATACACTCTTAATATGCAAGGGTTGTGTGATTTTTAAGAAGATAACATGTTGGATATTCAATGATGATGAAATCTATAAAGGTGGGTAAGACAAAAGGGATTGTGAAAATGAAAGGGTATGTGGAGATGGATGGAAATGGAGAAATGGAGGAATGAGGGAACTAAAGGGAGAAGTTAACTGCATTAACCATCTTTTCCCGATACTTTTTTGCATTTAAACCTCAAATCAAGAGAAACCCCCTCTAATGGTTACTTGCCTTCATGGACAACCAATAAAGTAAAACAATGAATGTTATTCCATAAAACCCTAAATCTGACATGTGATAAAATAATTTCATGTATTCACCATGTCAAACCCTAAAATCAAAGGATTCTCTAAGATAGCCGATGTTCATTCCCATAAAACTGCATAAAAGAATTTATAACCAAAGTAAATGCTATAAAGTATGCACTACAAAACAACATTCCTTCAATACCCAAATCAAGAAATCACTGCAAAATGCTTCCCTATATTTTTTCAACATGATAAACACAAGATTACAAAGGATAATAGACATTTTTCACTTCAAAAAAATTTACAGACAAGAAATAACAAACATGTACATGGTAGTTTGATCATGTGTGTTCATTTACAAAGTATACAAGGGAGACATATAAGGACTCTCTTAAAGGTTGTTAATGGTTGTACAACTATAACCACCTTAGCATGAACAAAAAATAGAACCACAAATGAGCCATTACTTCAAGAGAATTCAACCCATCTCCCATAGATGGAAAACCCTTATAACCAACTCAAGCTCCAACTAGAGCTAACTAGAAGAATTAAAATGAGGATGGGCCCTCACTTTTATATAAAAATATGCTTTGAAGGTTCTAAATGAAGGGTTAATATTGTGATCTATGTGCTCTGAGGTGATAGAAATGGAGTCGTAGGAAATATGGGAAATGAAAGAAGGAAATAATGCCACATGTTCATTCTACAATACCCAAATCAACATTTATTTATCTGGTGGGGTCATGAGGAGAATATTCCACTTCTATAAGCATCTATGGGTGAAGGAGGATCATGCCAAAATATCTAGGTGTTAATCCTACCATTTCATTCTTGAAAATGATGTCTTTCATGCCCAAACTTCTACAACTAAAATATCAAAAATATTACACCATTTCCCCTAATTTGACCTTTGTAGAGAGTTATCTTCATCATGATTCCAATGTAATAAGTTTCACTAAAAATAGATTCCCATGACAAAATTTATGAGAAAATATGTCAAAAATCATTCATGCCCCAACCTAGAAAAACTTCAATTTTGAAATAGTGTCATGTGTATCCTTCTCATTGGTCCATAGTTAAATCATCCAATAAGGGAAATGGAATAACTAGAGAACATTCCTTGTGGGTCACTCGAGACTAATTTAGCCAATTTAATGGCTTGAAGTGGAGAAATTAGTTTTTAGGGAATGAGTGGAATAAAGGAAATATTCTAGTGTTTCATGGTGGGGCTGATTAACCGATTTAACTATTGTGTGCTTAAGTTTTGGTAAAGGTGGGGTTTTGGGGCATGAAAGGAACAATAAAATTGTTCCATTGGTTTGTAGAATTCATGACTTAACCAATGAATACAAAAATATAAGGAATTGGAGAATGGAGGGTAGTATGGAACACATTTATTTTTATGGAGTCTAACTTAACCTATGGAGGTGACAGGTGGTGAAGCGAGAGTTGGGGAAGTGGGGAACACAAGAATAATTCCCACGAGTGTCAATAAAATCTAACTCAACCAATGGAGGTTGGGGTGGTGAAGTGGATATTTGGGGAAGTGGGGTACACCTAAAACACATAAAAAGTTCCCCCAAGTACTAACAAGACCCAATATAACTGATTTGAATGAAGGAATGGAACTTAGTGGAAAATAAGGGAACAATTGGACTAGAGGAACTATTCCACTTGTCTCTCAAATGTTTGATTTACCTTAATTTTATAAGAAATGACTAATTGTTTTTCCTAAGTGGAATTTTTTATAGAGGGGGAGGTGATTGACACTCTAGAATTCTTACAAATGGCTAAGGAGTGGAAAAACAACATGAAACTTTTAGATCAATCCTACAACTCCTCCAAATTATCTTCAACATGGCACAAAACACTTAAAATCATCACCAACCTTGTTAACCTACAATTCACCCTTTGAAAACTCTTTTAACCTTCTACAATCAATGCAACAAGAATTTTTGAGATCTAAAGAGAAAATAAGGGCAATGGAAATATTTATACTAGCATACTTTAGGATAATTTTTCAAATATGGTACCAAGGATAAATAATATTGAAATGGGAACCAACATTAGCTCTACTCAGGGATGGATACCCTTAGTGGATGTACAAAGAACCAAAAATAACTCATGGATGAAGTAAACAAGGTTCCCATCCATTGGGGAAATTATTCAAATGGGAAAACACTTATTTTTACAATGTCGGATGGCATAAATTACAAAAACTTCCCAGAACAGCAAAAAGAAAAAAGGGAAATATGACAATAAGGGAAAAAAAAAAAAGAATGGAAACTATACACTTTACAATTATCTCTTTCAATCTATACAAATAAAAATTTCATCATATACCTTCGGATCCCAAATAGTAGTTGAATCTTCAATTTGTGCATGGAGTCCAAGGCATAGTTTGTCACATTTATAAATGAATAAATACATGCCCAAAATGACAACTATTATTGGATTTTATAGTTGTGTTTCCATCACAAAGTATAGGTTAACAAGGTCAGGTTTATAAACACAACTTTTTAAATCATCATGATCAAACTCCCAAGGATAGACATGTGGACATATGTCTTCTTATTTAATTCCTACATGTACATATGACCATGCTAAACATTTCTTATATTTTTCAAAATTAAGATGTAATTTTGCTTCTAATTTTTTAGTTAGTATACCACTTAGCTAAAATTCCTTTAATTGATTACAAGTATGAAAACTAAATTCCAACAACTCATTAGCCATGTGGTTAATCTTATTCATAGTTTCATTAGGAAAAAAATGATTGCAATCAAGTACCTTCCATGTTTGATAATTGAGCTCATTCTCTATCATTTTAACAACTTCATGACAAAGGAAATAAAAAATAAATCAAATTATTGGCATTGGATCATATTTTACTTGATTTTCTTCTTTTCAAAACAAGGGAATTGCATTAATTCTCAAGTATTATATCTCTAACTGGTTATATTATTTTTCAAACAAGGCACCTTGTTGTTGCTTAGTAAATTCCACCAAAGTCACCAACTTAGAAAGATGCTCTAATAACTCATTGTATTAATCATACAATTTATAAAACGTGATCTCATAATTTGAAGGGATTATAACAAGATCATCATCATTCAAACATGGAGAAGGAATAACAAAGTGATCAATAAACTTTTTTCGTAACTCAATGGTCTGCTGATATGATCTTTCTCATAAAATGGTGAGTTATGGTAATCAAATTAGTTATCATTATCACTCTAATCAACATTTGGACTTTGAAGCTCACCATGATGCACCAGGGGAAAAGGAAGAGCCAAGAAACTTGTTCAAATAAAAATCAGCATGAGGATCTACAACTTGTACACCAAAATCAAAACAAAGGCTCTCAAAATCATAACTTAGAACAGATAACTGATTACGAAAATCAATATGAGTTTCTTCATGATGTGTAATGTTGGAAAGATCATATAACTCAGTCAACTCAAGATCAACATATGGTTCCTCAATGTGTACTTCCAAATTGAGACAACAACAATCCAAAATAGAACTAGGAACATAAGAAGGTGTATCAACACAAGGATTCTCAAAGCACACAATTCACATGATTTATTTTTCTTAATAATACCCTTGATGTCATTATATAATTCAAGCTTCACAATTAGAAGTAACAACAACAATTAAATTGTTCACTTCTTAACGTGTACTCCTTTTCTTGATCAACCAATATATTGAGAAATAACCACCTATCTTCCCTTGAAGGAACATTCCCATCATACTTTCCAATCATTACATTTATCATATATCCAAATTTATGATTAAGAATATTACTAGATTTATCCAAATCTATTACAGCATCACCTTCAGGGGAGACAACATACCTTCTTGAAAACTGTCCAAAAACCATCTATTATCTTTTCTTACAAAATATTTGTTGAGGTAACACCATTTTCAATGTTCACTTGATCATTAAGTATGAAAACATCATCAAATTCTGATTCATACTCAGCAAATGCATTTGTCAAATTAACCTATTTACAAGGAACATGAGGCATGAAGCACTTATCACACCAATCAATGATGTGATATTCTTCTTCAACTATTTTAAAATTTTCATTTAAAGGATCAATAACTCTTCTTTCATACTTGGGTGTATTTTTTCTTTCCATTTGACCCATAGGCATTTTCCCTTTATCATTACCTTCATGATCCATTCTAGGATAAAACACATTCTTTTTTTAATCTTATTTTGATTGTAGTCTTGATTCTAACTCAAGGGTCACAAAAAAACACCTTATTATCCTTTTCCAACTTGGAGGACATTCTTTTGATAGCACCAACTAGATTTTTAACCAATTATTCAAAATTTGATGATTTGTTAACTTGTTTCTTCTCAATATTGAATAATTTGACACCTATTTTTGGAGTTATATTAGCTACCTTAATTTTAATTTCCATAAAAATTATTTCCTTAAAGTCATAGGATATTTTCTCTCAAAAATTAATTTTTATTCTTATCAAATACATCACAATACTTGATTAAGCAAGATTCTTCACTTGGTATCAAGTTGATTGGTAGTCTCATCAAGGTTTTATTGAATCTAGTGTTAAAGTCTTATACACATTCACTTGGGTTTTTCTTAATACTATCAAATTTATATAGGAGGAACTTGGGGTCAGTTATATCACCATATTAAATCCTAAATTCATTCATCATTTCTTCACAAGAATTTATTGAACCACGAGGAAAGGCATTAAACCATTCTCTTGCATCCTATTCTAATGTGTGTACAAATAAATTTAAATAAACATCTTCATGTTCTAATTCATAATCATCCATGATATTTTAAAATAATCTAATATGTTTCTCACCAACAATGGCATTATTTCCTTAAAATTTGGGCAATCTAATCCTCATTTCATCTTACACCTCATTAGGATACCTTGACATGCCCCCAAAATTTATGGGTATAAATGTATTAACTTTGAAAGGGTCTCTTCGATGAGGATGATACATGTTGATAAAAACAAAATTTTCAATTATAGGATCAACAAGACTATGATTAGATGTTTATAGACTTCTACCTTATGAAATTTGATCATAGTTTGATTTCTAAACTTTCTCCTTATCCAATGAAAATTATCTAACTCGGAAAGAGTTCTTCGTAAAATATCATCTGAATGAATACCTGAAAACTTCCAAGATTACAAATATGAATCACTAAGAAAATACAGCAATAATGAAAACTGATCTAACCCTGCAATGGTATTGGAGTAACCACTAGATTTTACACTCTATAAATTGTAGATTGAGCTTGAAAAATGAATTGATACCTTTACCAAAACAAAAATGAGAATATGATTTGATTCACACTATTAAACCTTGAATAATAGAAAATAAGGGCTCATATTTATACCCACTTAAAACATATTAAATTTTAGAGCTAAAAATCTTTATTGCTAATGGATCTCTTTAACAAAAATATCCTACTAACTCTGTGTAAATCTGATTTATAACTTCGATAAAACTCTTTTGAAACAAAGGATGATCAACTAAACTTAAATAAAACTTAATTCCCCAACAACATTTTTAACTTTGTGTTTTTGGTGTTAACGATCAAACTGAGCATGCAAGAACACCACTAACTTGTAAAACTTGAAGAATCTTTGATCATAACACCACTAACTGATAAAATTTGGATAATTCTTAATTAAAACCTCACAAATTGTCTTAGAACTAAACCGAGAAAACTAGGTCCATGGCAACAGTGCCACTTTCATGTTGGTTCCTAATCTAACACCTCGAATAAAGGAGGAAGGATATACCTTGTTTATTTTTAATTTTCTACTAAGGATGGGTCTATCTCTCTCACTTGACTAAGCCTTTTTGTAATGACATGGAGACACTTGATTGAGGGTATGGTTATCCACCTACTACTTTTAGCTCTTCCTAAACTAGGGTGAGAGGACCCAAGGTGTATCCTGAAAGAGAGAGGAGATGTTATGATTCAATCCCTAAATTTTTTTGGGGAAGGTCAATCTAAGACCAAGTATAGCCACTAAATGTAGTGCTCACTCAAGAGAGTGGTCACAAAATCACTACAAACACTTGGTGGGTCGACACGAGCTATCAAGACGATAAAATGTGATTGCAAGTACCACTTCTAAATAATATGTTAACTTGGTGTGTAATTATTATTGGTGCACTAATATTCATAAATTAGGTAAAGAAACACTCAAAATATGCAAGGGTTGTGTGATTTTCTAATAGATAACATGTTGGATATGAAATGGTGATGAAATTTGTAGAGTTGGTAGGATAAAAGGGATAATAAAAATTAAAGTGGAGATGGAGATGGATGGAAATGGGGTAATTAGGAAAATAAAGGAGAAGGTAACTACATTAACCATCTTATCTTGATACTTCTACACGCATCCAAACACCGAAATCGGAAGAAAATCACCCTCAAAAGGTTACTTGTCTTCATAGGCACCCAAGAAAGAAAAATAATACAAGATAATCCATGAAACCCATACAGACAGACACGAGAATAGAATTTCATGTATTCACCATGTCAAATCCCCAAAATCAAAGGACACCCTAAGATAACAGATGTTCATTCCCAGAAAATTGTAGAAAGGAATTTATAATTGAAGTAAATGTTGCAAAGTATGCACTACAAAACAACATTTCTTCAATACCCAAATAAATAAATCACGACAAAATTCTTCTCTATAGTTTTTAGCATGATAAACACAATATTGCAAAGGAGAATAAAGATTTATTCATTTCAAATTTTTTACAACAAGAAATAAAAAACACGTATATGGCATTCGATCCTATATGTTCATTTGTAAAGGAGAAAAGGAAGACATATAGGGATGCTATAAATTCATGTTAATGGTTATAGAGATGTAACCACCTTAGCATGAACCCCTAATGGAACCATTACTCTGTATAATTTAACCCAAAAGATAAAACCCAACTCCCAAAGTATAAAACCTAATAACTAGCCCAAGCTCCAACTTGAGCCAACTAGAATAATGAAAATCATGAAAGGCCCTCAATTTTATACAATAATGTCTAAAACTTAGAATAATATACTTTGAAGGTGTTAATTAAAGGGTTAATATTGTGATCCATGTGCTCTAAGATGAAATAAATGGAGGATCAAACAATTTGGGAAATGAAAGCGGAAATAATGCCACATGTTCACTCTACAATTCCCAAATCAACCTTTCTTCATCTACCAGGGTCAAGAGGAGCATATTCCACTTCTAAAATCATCCATAGGTGAAGAATGATCATGCCAAGCATGTCCATCTATTAAACCAGGACATTACATTCCTAAGGATGATGTCTTTCCCCCCAAACTTCGTAACTAAAATATCCATAAATATTACACCATTTCCCCAATTTTGACCTCTGTAGAAATCCCTCTTCATCATGATTCCAATGCAACAAGTTAAACTATAAATGTATGCCCATAGGGAAAACTAACATTTTTAAATAGTGGCACATTTTTCCTTATCATTTGTGAGTTAGGTAAATCGACCAATCGGGAAATGGAAGAACTAGAGAATGTTCCTTTTACGCCTCTTGGGACTGATTTAATGGCTTAAAGTAAAGAAAGAGAGTTTGTAGGTAACATGTGGAATAAAGTAAATGTTCCAATATTTCATGGAAAAACTGATTAACTGATTTAAATATTGCATTCTTAGGGGTCGATAAAGGTGAGCTTTTGAGGCATGGAAAGAATGACAAAAGTGTTCTATTGGTTCATAGAATGCCCGACTTAACTGAAAAGGAATGAATAAGGGAAAGTGGAGGATAAAATGAAGGATGGAACACTCCATTTTTCTGGTAGAGCACGACTTAACCAACAAGGGTGGGGGTGGTGAAGTAGAGAAGTCAAGGAAGCGGGAAACTCCTGAAACACAATAAAATTTCCTAAGTGTCAAGAAAAGATGACTTAACTAAAGGACGTGGGGAAGTTGAAGAGGATAATTTGGGGAATTAGGAAACACCCAAAATATAATAATAGTTCCCAAAGTGTAAAAATACCCAATATAACTGATTTGAATAAAAGAACAAGCCTTAACAACAAATAAGGAACAAGTGGAATAGAGGAATTGTTCCAATTATTCCTCAAATGTCTAATTTTCTTAAATTTTGCAATAAATTACTAAATTTTTAGCTTGGAAGGAAATTTTTATAGAGGGGGTGATATATGCCCTAAAATATTACAAATGGCCAAGGAGTGGGAAAAAGCCATGAAATCTATATATGAATCTTACAACTCCTCCGCATTCTCTTGAACATGAAAAAAACACTTAGAATCATCACCAACCCTATTAATCAGTAATACTCCCTTTGAAATCTCTTTCAACCTTCTATAATCAATTAAACGTGAAACTTTGGATATCCAAGGCTAAAGTAAGGACAATGGTAAGGATTAGACCAACATGCTTTAGGAAAATTCTACAAAGATGGTTCCAAGGATCAACAAGATCAAAATGAGCACCAAAATGATGAAACAAAGTGTCTTTAATCTTATTGAAACACAGATTATTTTTCAACATGTTTATACAAAATGCAATTGATTTAACACAAATATAATTGTTTTAAAACATTAATTGTAGAGTCACGTATGGTAAATAAACACTAAAGTACATATTTAACATAATAAATAAGCTATATATATAAAACCCTAAGTGCAAGAGAGAAAGAAGGACTTAATTGATATGTCCCCGATGTCAGGACTATGTAGACTAGAGAAACTAATAAATAGGAAAGGAAGGCTATCACAATTGTACTCAGTAAATTTTGGAGTTGTCAAATGAGCCTAGATTAGGGTGCCTAGACTGGGGCAAGTGATCTTAGGCACTAGATACCTCTATTGGGTGCCTATGACCACGTAGAGGCTCAAAATCTGGTTATTATGGTGTCGTAAGATGGTCATTGATAGTCATTAATGGTCACCTCTATTTCACACTATGATAGCAGATGATAGCTAGATGTACTAATGTAAATAGATGTGTGGATGAAAAAATGAAATTTCATTCCTATGAAGTGTATGCAGAAAATATAGTCCTTTGTCCCTTGAATGGATGATAGATGGATGCCTTTAATTCTCTTAGATACCTTTGGATGCAAGATTAGGTTTTGATAGTAGATGCTTAGAACTTGGTCCCTTATTCTGGTCACATGGTTTTTATTTATATAATTCCCTTGGTTAAATTTTGTATTTTAAAATTGGAAGGCCAACCCATAAGAAAATAATATTCCCAAAAGATAAAAGAGACCCAAAAGAATCAAGTAAGATAGAAAAGGGTCAGGGTGTCTAAAAGGAAAAGGGTTCTTGAGCGTTGGCATCATATCCGGGTGTTAGTTCTCGAAGCTATAAAATATGAGAAATTGAATTAATGATGGGGATGTAGGGTGTAAAAGACAAGAAATATATATTTCAATTACTAGTTTTCTTGCTTAGGAATCAAATGAATGTAAGTATGTGTTTAGGACCTAAAAATGTATCTAAGTGCATGATTTTGTGTCTAAATTTTCCTCTACTTTATTTTTTGATTGAATAATTGATAATATAAAGTATATAAGATATTTGTACTTGATAACCATACGAGAATGTGATGGTGATAACGTGCCAAGGAGACAAGTGAAAGTGTGAAGTGATAAAAATGAAGTGTGGAAGCTAAGAAAGAGAAAGTGACCCTAGGGGTGAAGCATATTGTGTTGTACCATGTTGTACATGTTATTTTTTTATGTAGGGATACTTATTGTTGTGTATTAAGGATGTACCTACAAAAGAAGAGCGAAAGAGTAGTCAAATTCATGTATTATGAAAACTCTGTAAAAGTATGTAAATGTGAAAAAGTAGTAAAAGGAAAGTGTGCACCTAATGATCATGAGTGTAAAAGGATATAAATATGTCCTAAAATGTTGTAGAAGAGTGATTTTTTTGTGATCTCACACCAAGAGTGAGTTTTTTTAATGATCTCATGCCAAGAATGATTTTTGGGTGATCTCATGCCAAGAGCGAGTTTTTTGGGTGATCTCATGCCACAAAAAAGAGTGTTGGGGAGAGATGTCTAGTGTTACTCTCCTTCCATGACTGCTTCCCATATTATACACCACTAGAGATGGTTTGATCCATATTTAGTTCTTTATTATTTAGTATTGAAAAGGAAATAGTAGGATATTTCATGCATTTTGTATTCCGAGGCTAGTGCCTAATCTGTGAAACTGATCTTTAAACTTCTATGAAATGTGTTGATATGAGAAAGTAATTTTAGCTTCCCCCTATTCACAGGTTCCTAGGAAAGGTCAAGAGTGCCCAGGCACTAGTGTTTATATATGGGTGATGGTTTCTATGTTAAACTGAGGACCCAAGTTAGATTCTGGGCCATTTCTATAACTATAGACTATTTTGTTCCTGTACTATATATGCTTATACTAAAGCTTTGAGTTTTTGTATGGGGTGACTGATTCCCCCAATGTATTTCACCTCATTTGGGGTGCATATGACATCGCTAGGAGTATGCAGCCTAAACAGAAGACATCATGTTGATCTAAACTATGTCCCTATAAGGGGTATGGAATGTGCATGGTAGAAACAAAGGGACATGTAAAATAATGGATAGTAATATGTGCTAGTGAAAATCATGCTATATAAGAAAAAGTAAAAAAGTAATAGTACAGACAAAGTAGACAATAGAAAGTGGGTTTAAAACATGGTACATCACTCAAAATGTCACAAGAAAATTAGGGCCAAAGCACCCAAAACATATAATAAATGATCATAAAAGACATAGGACAAAGACCACAAACAATGGCATACAATAACAAATAATGGAAAGCAAAGTGTAACAGACAACCATGGAGAAAAATAGTTCATACAAAGAAATTTTTTAACATGAAGCACTCATTAGCATGTTCAAAAGATAAAAAATATGTCAAATCATGTATGATCAATATAAAAAGTAGTGTGCTAGTAAGAATAGGAACTAGTATAAAATGAAACAATAAAACTTTTGGCGTGTAAGATAGTAGATGCCCCTAGGATCCTTGGTGTGACTAGTAAGAGGTACAATGAAAAACATCATTTTTATGTGTAAAGATACATATGAAGTATACATTCACAACTAAAGAAAAAGTGAACATGCATTTTTATATAGAAAATATAATGACATATTGGATATCCATCTAGCATAGTAAGAAAAGTGTACATGTAACCATAAGTAAGCAAGAAGAAAAGTGCAACCAAGATATGCAATATGCGGTGGCGTGAGATAGAATGATAAACAATGTGAATGTGATAAGAGGAGTTTTCCCTCCAAGTGGATGTGGATAAGCATGAGATGAGGTTAATTTATAAAAGATCCCTCAATAGTCAAGAATGAACCATAAAACAAGAGTGCATCTTCGGGAAATGGTTTGATAAATGTGTTCTAGAAAGATGTAACATGAAGCACAAAGTGTAGATTTTAAATAGGATAGTATGATGTGCAATAATTAAATGCTATAAATATGTATTGTGAAGCATAGATCATGAAATATGTAGTGTGTGAGTTTCATGGATGTAATATGCCCTCAAAATTCAAGTGTGATCATTAGCATGAGAGTGTGTCATAGGGTAGTGATGATACAAGTTGTGTATCAAAAGGTTTGAAAATTATTAGAAATATGAATAATGAAGCACGAGTGTTAAGTGTGATAGTAGATACTAGAGACAACTGATAGTTCTAGAAGGGGGGAAAGTGTAATGCCCCCAAGTGTGTAAGAAATGAAGATCTATGGTGGTGTTTAAAATGTGTCCTAGCCATCAATGTAAGGAATAGTTTCCTTGAAAAAAGTGATTGGTTACTGAATTAGAGAGTGGGTAGGGACCCTTAATGGTGGTGAAAAATTTGGGACTGATAACACTAAAAAATACTTGATAGGAGACTAGGATAGATTGATTTTGAGAGGCGGTTTATTAGTTTGACTTGGTAATGATGTAGAATACTTGAGAGGAGGAGAGTTGGACTGATTTTGAGAGGAAGTTGTTTTTGAAGCTTTTGACTTATAGTAGAAGTAACATTAGTAACAATGTCATGATGCTTTTGAGACAGATGAATCAAATTAGGAACCCATTGGGATGTAGCAATTGGAGATGAACATATAGCAGTATGTTGTGCAACAAATGATATAGACCATAATGCCTAAGGTGGATAATTTTTCATTTAAGAGCACATAAAACATAGTTATTATGTCCATTAATTTGATGATAATTGCAATATGGATTCAGCCTTGATATTTTTCAATCTGATAATGAGGATGACAATGATTAGATGGAAATTTGATCAATTTCTAAGTGAGGAGATGCGGCAGATATCTTTTTCTTAGCATTGAAATCGAACTTGTGAGGTGTGTAGGAGTAGCAAGTCTTAGGGTTCATAATATGAGCACATGTAGAATACATATAAGGAGAATGAGATGTAGAGTAAGAACAAGCATGGGCTTGAGAAGCATCCTCGAGATCTTGGATTTCAGATTTAAGAGATGTAATCATGGATTCCATAGCTTGAATTTTATCTTGAAATAAACAATGTAAAGATTGAATTGACTCTAAGATGGGTTGATTGGATGAAGGATTAGGACCAATAGAGTCATCAAATAGACAATCAAAGATTCAAATTACTTGATCAGTTGGTTTATTGAGAGGTAGATACATATTGTCTAGGTATTTTTGAAGAACATATTTTCAAGGTGGGTGCATTTGAAGAAAATCATGAAATGAGATTAGAGGACTTTTAGGAGTCATGAGCAAAAAAATAAGGATCCAAGTGTATTCGAATGCGGGTTCACTAAATGATTTAATAAAAATATAGGAATTTGTAAAACCCTAATTATAGAGTCATGTATGATAAATAAATATTAAAGTACACTTTTTTACACAAGTAATAATCTAGAAAAATACTAAACCCTAAGTGCACAAGAGAGAGAGAGAGAAGTACTTAGCTGATTTGTGCATGATTTCAAGGCTATGAAAATGAGAGAAGCTGATAAAAAATAAAGGTAGAATATCAAAACTATTCTCGATAAATTATTGAGTTGTCAAATGATCCTAAACTAGGGTGCATGGACTGGGGCGAGGGTGCCTAGTGCTTAGATACCTCTATTGGGTGCATGTGACCGCACAAGGGCTTGAAATGTAGTTTTTCTAGTATTGCAAGATGGTTAATGATAGTTATTTTTGGTCACATGTGTGTCTCATTATGATCACATAATTAACCTATAACCTACAAAGCAATGATGACCTATAAAACCATCAAACTACATCAAATCCCAAAAATAAAATATACAATATGGGAGTCGATGACCACGAAGGTCACCCAATTGAGTGAACTTACAACTGAGCATTACACTACATCTCAAACTCCATGTATTTCTTTTTCGTGTGTGGTAGAATCATGCCCTAGGTAGCCCTTGTGTAAGTTCACTTGATAGTGGACAATAGCTAGATGTACCAATGTAAATAGATGTGTGGATGGAAAAATGAACTTCACTTCCTATGAAGTGTATGAAAAAAAAACAATCACTTGTCCATTAAATGGATGATATATGGATTCCTTGAGTGATATTATATGTATTTGTAATGCAAGATTAGGTGATGATAGTAGATGCTTAGATCTTGGTCCCTTATTTTTCTCACATACGTTTGTATCTATATGATTCCCTTGGTTGAAATTTGTAATCTAAAACTGGAATTCACCCATAAGAAAATAAGATACCCAAAAGGTAAAAGAGACCCAAAAGAAGCGAGTAAGATAGAAAAGGGTTAGGGGAAACTAGAATGAGGAGGCTGCATGGGTGTTGGCATCCTATATGGGTGTTGGTTCCCGAAGCCATAAAAGATGAGCAAGTGAAGTATAAACTCAATGTGGGGTGTAAAATACTAGAAAGATAGATGTCGATTACTAGTTTTCTCACTTAGGAATCATATGAATGTAAGTATGTGTTTAGGACCTAGAAATATACCCAAGTGTGTGATTTTGTATCTACAACAATATGCTGAAAAACAAACTTTTTCCAACATGGTGAAGAGAACAATTATTTTCAATAAGTTGAAACACAAAAAGCATTATCAATGTTCCACTAAGAAAATGATAAACAAACAACTAAATTTACACCATGTATGTGAATTGAATCATGACCCATGTGAATGGCGTTTTGGACGTAAATGATATTGGTATGTTGGCTTGTAAGAAAACTAATTAAAAGTAAGTGTTGCATACTAAGTGTCAAAAAATATTCAATCATAATTGTGGGTCAAAATTTTTGGCATGACAAAGAGAATATTCTATAAACCATTATCATCTTTGCATACACAATCACATGGGATAAGAAACATAAACATATGGGCTATTTTATTTTATTTAATGTTAATGTATATTCTTAAATAGTGTAAACATGAAGATGAGCTAATGGCATGTTCTTAAATCTTGAAGAATCCAAGTACATATCTCTTCCCATAGAAACATACATCCTCCCAAAGAAGTGTACATGTATAGCTGAAATAATATTTTTTTAATGGTTAGAAAGAGTCCATAAATGCGACTTCTTCTAATTGTGGGAAGAAAATTTTCCAAAAATAAACTCCCAAACTTTATTACAATGTTTCAAAGAATGTTAATGAAATATGACCAACATTGGTGACACTCATCCTAAAAAAACACAAACAAAATTATTCATTTCCAAAAATTGCTAGAATATTACATAATCTAAGAATAGAGAGAAACTAATTGTCATTTCTCTCATCCTCAAGAACACCCATAAATCATAAGTCCATTACAAATCATTGTTGTCATCCCTATCACTAGGAGGCGCCTCCCTCTTGTGCTTTACCTGTCCAATAACTCTTGACAACAACCAAGATTTTTCTTAGTTAAAGGTACCACTTTAATGATCCATTATCTAACTCTCCCATCTCATTCCATCCGTCAAGGATTTTACTTTCACTAGAACATCCACCATATCTCTAAAGATCACCATTCCTTTAGGGCATAAAATTCAGTCCATTTCAAGTAGAATGTCAGTTATATCACACCTACATCATAAGCATAAAGCTTTCCAATTTATCATGAAATCCTAAAATCATATAAACAATATTCTATCTAAACAATTACACTTTGATAGGTCCGACATATCATTTTTTCCTCAAAAATCACCATCATCTTCATATTCACATACAAACCCATATCAATAATTAAATTTTTGGAAAACATGGCCCTATCTAATTCCAAATCATAATAAAAATTTGCTAATGTGTGTAGAATATTTTATCAATTTGGTGAATCTAATTTTTGAAACAAATGGTACAAATAACAACCAATTGGCTAAAAGAAGTTCACAAAGCTTCTACTCTTCAAGCCACATTGTTACAAACACGGTAATTAGTATTTAGGTCAAGTACGAGATATCTCTTAACACAACCATAAATACATTATTATTGTGAATCATGTCATAAGTCATAAGATATGTTGAAAAAGCCTCACACCTACAATCCAAAAGCATGCCCTTGTTATACCACCCGAATAGGCTTAAAAGATAATATTCTTGCTATATCCTACAATCAAAACCATGTATGTTTATGTATTTTGAATGCTTTAAAATAATATGCAATAATATTATAAGGAAGGGCCTGGGAAATCCATATCTCATTAGACATAATTTTTCCAATTTTATCAATATATATAAAGAAGAAAAATGGTAATACAATTATTAGGGCTTACAATAACCAAACAAAAAAACACATTTTAGGAGTTATTCATCTTTCCCATTTTCACTCAAATTATAATTCTAATATTTATTGAAGGATATAACCTAGATTAAATATCAAAAACATATTCACAATGTTGCATACTAAAAATGATATCAATAGGTGCTATGAGTATGCAAACATGAGATAGTAAAGCTTATGTATGTGTGACTCACTTTGAGAGTGGATTGCATCTTTAATAGGAGATAAAAGTGTATAAATGTGTTACTAATTTTGATAAGTACCAATTAATCCCCACTCATAGATGACACCAAGAGTATTTTATTTTGCATCTCGATGGAACCACATTCATGACCCGCATGGGATCATTTACCAAGGCACCTGTAAAGCCTCCAAAACTAGCATTCATGTCCATTATTTTTTTGTATCTTCATTGAGCCAGATGATCATTAATCCTTTTGTAGTTTAACACTTTGTCATTCCACAATTTAGTATCTTCATTGAACTTATCACCTATAGTTATAGAGACATTTTCACTACTTATTCTTGGAGGAATATATGTTAGAAATTTTGGACACTTTTCTAAGGCCCCCTGTAGCATTTTCAGCATCATTGACATCTGGAGGTGGTGTTATGTAGGTTTTCATCTTCTTATACATTTTACTAACACAAAATTAAAGTTTTAAATGAGTGCAGCTAATGCCTAAGATAACATATCAAGTGAAGATAACCATCAAAGAGAATCCTTAAATTGACATATCCTTCCAGATTTACTTTTCATAAATAAAATTGACAAATGAACAAATTCACATAAGACCATTTGAAATACACACTATGTGTTTCGACATGTTGAAAAACACAATGTGTTTATAAACATATTAGAAAACACACTATGTTTACAACATGTTGAAAAACACACTATGGTTTTCAACTTGTTGTAAACATAGTGTGTTTTCTAATATGTTGAAACATAGTGTTTTGTCCAACATGTTAAAGTACATTGTATTTTTTAACATGTTGAAAAAATACTATGTTTTTCAATAGTTTGGAAAACATAATACAACCTCATAATTTTTTATTTTTCAACATTTGGAAAATCATTTATTGGAACCCTAAACTACCATGCTATGTTATCTTGCTTGTTTCAAGATGGTCAAAAATAAACATGTGTTTTTCAACATGTTGAAAAACACATTCTGGAAAAAAATATAAATCTATAAATTCAACGTTATAGCTCCTTTTGACATGCAACCACTTAGATTAGGTCAAAAATAGTCTTCCCTAACTTCTATCAAAATTTCAAGGCATTTGGAAAGATATTTTAAGAGTTATGTCCCTCCTAGTCACCAACCTTGAATTAAAATTTATACAAAAAATATGGAGGTCGAGAGCTTCAATCTTATGGTTCATAGAGCTCGTTGACTCCTTTTACAAACCAGCTTATGGAATATGCTATACACTAACTCCTTCAACTTTTGTAATAGCTATCTTGTTCTTATTTTTGTTTATTATACTCATTCTTGTTCTTGTCTTTCTTTTACTTCATATTACTAATGTTAGGATGGGAAGGAGGAGAAAATGGGAAATCATGTACATTCTTCATGTACAAGAGATAGGAGATGATAAAATTTTATTATCAGGTGAAGAATTGGAATGGAGCCTAATCAAGGATGAGCCTAACATCGAAATTTATGTAACTATCCTTCTTGGAAGAGTCAAGGCCTTTATAAAGGGAGAAGGGTCCTTGAAAACCGAGACTACTTTCATCCACAAAAGACACAACCTATTTGATAGAGTTGATTACAATAAGCATACAACAAAGATATATTCCTTTTTCATACTTTGTGTATATTTTTTGTAAATATTTTTATGTCACATTTGATGTCAACTTAAATGGAATTTTTATTGTTTTTCAGTAAACAAGGACTAAGCTTGTGGATTGTATTAATCAATCAACCAAACTTACATAGAATGGGCTGCAATATTTATAGATATTACACAGCCAAATACAAATATGAAACTAAGTTGCACAGGTGCAACCATATTCCAAATTACACAAGCTTCCAATAACATCCGGAAGCACAAATGAATAATTAAAAATATACTTGTTAAAACAATATAATAGCTCCCATAATATTCAAATACAAACAAAAGGATGGTTATAATTAAATATAACCATAAAACAATAACTAATAAATTTATTAATTATGGAATGCATAATTAATTAGGATAATAATATTTTATCCTAACATTCCCCCCCTTAATTGTGCATTGTCTGAAGAGATGAGGAGAGGAACTCTTTGAACAACTCAAACTTGTCACGTGCAAGTGACTTTATGAAAATATCTACTTGTTGTTCAGCAGTTGGACAAAATTGAAGTTGGATGTTGTGCTTCAACACATGCTCGTGTATGAAATGAACCTGAACCTCAATGTGCTTTGTTCTCTCATGAAACACTAGATTGCGAACAAGTTTGAGAACACTTTCATTATCAACATACATGGTGATCAGTTTTTCCTGTGGTATTCCAAGTCCTTCTAGTATGTGACGTAGCCAAATCGCTTCACAGACGGCTTCTCCTACGAAACGATACTCAAACTGTGGAAGAACGAGAAAAAAAGTGTTGTTTCTTGCTTCCCCATGATATTGGTCTAGATCCCAAAAAGAATACAAATCTAGAAGTGGATTTCCTATCATCAATGTTACCTGCATGATCTGAATCCGAATATCCAGTCAATAAGTAGTTGTCATTCTTCTTGTATTCTAGACCAAGATCCACTAATCCTTTAAGATATCTCAAAATGTGCCTTACTGCTTTCCAATGACAAAATTTGGGTTCCTGCATGAACCTAGATAGATAGCTTACTGCAAAGCTAATATTTGGTCTAGTGTAGGTCAGGTAAATGAGACTCTCGATTAGCTACCGATAGAGAGTGGCACTTACCTCAGGAGATGGATCTAAACAAGATAACTACAATCTATTTTCCATGGGTGTAGCAATTGGTGTGTAATCCATCATCCTAAACTTCTCAAGTGTAGTCTTGGTATATTTCATCTAAGAAACAAAAATATGATTCTCTTTCTGCCACACTTCCAATCCAAGATAATAGTGCATTAGCCCAAGATCGGTCATGTCGAATGATCGATTAAGATATTTCTTCATTGCATCGATCATCCTCATTGAACTACCAATGATGAATAGATCGTTGACATAGAAAACAAAAATCACCATCTCCCCCCTTGCTTTTTGAGGTAGATATTGGGATCGTATGGATTTCTGAAAAATCCATGTTGTACGAGATGCTCATCAATCTTGATGTACCATGCCCGGTGCTGTTTGAGGCCATACAGAGATTTCTTGAGTCTCGCATACCATTGCTTCTTGACCGCTTACTACATATCCATCGAAGTTGAGTCATGTAGACTTCTTATTGTAAATATTCATTTAGGAAGGCCCTTTTTACATCCATTTGGTGGACTTTCCATCCAAACTATGCGAGATAGAGCAAAGATCATCCTAATTGTTTTGATCTTAAATGTGGGGGCAAATCTATCCTCATATTCAATGCCTTCTTTTTGTGCATACCCCTTTGCTACAAGTCTCACTTTATACTTATCCACTGTCCCATCTACTTTGTAATTTGTTTTAAATATCCATCTGCATCCAATGGGTTTCTTCCCTATTGGAAGATCGACAAGCTGCCAAGTGTTATTCTTCATCACTGATTGATATTCAGAATCCATGGCATCTTTCCAAGATTTTGACTATAGGGCTTCCTGGACTATAGAGGGCTCATCTAATTCAATAACTATACTCATCAAAGAAAAATTGACTTCTTCCCTTGCTTTACTACGAGTCCATGGTCCAGGGTGGATGTATCCGGTGGAGCATCCAATCTTGCATCTCGTAATGTACTTGTACACCATTTAGGCATACGTTGAACTTTTCCCATGGGTCATGGTTCTATCTGATCAACACCATCATCCCCATCATCACTTTCATCTTCTAAGGGAACATCAGCTTCAGTTTTTACAAAATGTGAAAAATCTACATCTTGTGAGTTTGGAGGAGGAGTTTCTACTTCCTTCTTCTTGAAAATCTCAAACATCTCTGCTAGTGTAGAATTTTCTGGTCTTAGGATCCATCAATCTATACCCAAGAGTCTCTTCACTATACCCAATGAAGATGATTTTCTGTGACTTCATGTCCAATTTATTTCTATTCTGTTTGGGTATGTGCATGCTTGCTTTGCACCCGAATACTCTGAGGTGTGTAATAGATGGTTTCCTTTTTTACCATGCTTCTTGTGGTGTTATTCCATCAAGAGTAGTTGTGGGCACTCTATTCAACAAATATATTGTTTTCTTTGCTGCTTCTACCCAGAATGTCTTTGCAAGTCCGGAATCATCGATCATGCATCGCACCATTTCCATGATAGTACGATTTCTTCTCTCAACAACACCATTTTTCTGCGGTGTGTGTGGAGGAGGAATTTGTCGACGAATCCTGTGAGTTTGTAGGTAGTCTCTAAACTCATCACTGGTGAATTCCCCCTCGATCTGAGTGGAGAGTTTTGATGTGATGACTAGTTTCTTTCTCAACTGCTACTTTTAACTTTTTGAAGGTTTTAAATGCTTCACTTTTCTTGCGAAGACAAAAAATCCACATTTTTCTCGAATAGTCGTCAACACAAAGCATGAAGTACTAGAACCTAGAATGACTTGGCTACATTGGACCGTAAAGATCGGTATGAACCAGGTCAAGTTTACCATGAGCTCGAAATGTACTCCTCTAGAACAAAGCTCTGTGTTGTTTGCCTACTAGGCAATGAGGAAATTTTTTTGTATCCTTCTGAAGAGATGGTAGCCCATGTACCATATTACACTGGCGAAGTGTTTTGAGATATTTGAAACTTACATGACCAAATCTCTGATGCCACAATTGTGCTGATGTGGAGTTCTTAGCCACAAGTGCTTGACCATCTCTGTGAAAAAAATAAAGTTGGAACATGTGTCCCACATTGGAGGCTTTTGCAATTATTTTCGAGCCTCTTGATTTATCTCGAATCAAGCACATTTTCTTGCTAGATTGACTATCAAATTCAATTTTTAGGTTGTGATCTAGGAGTTAACTAACTAAATAAGATTCTTTGTCAACCCAAGGACATATAGGACATTTGATAGTCTACATTTGCGTGAACCAAGGGGTAGAGAGATGTTTCCAATCCCCTAAACTGTATATGAAGAATCATCTCCCAACAAAACATAATTTTTCGATGGCGTGTCCCTCATTGAAATAAACTAGTCTCTATGGCCAGTCATGTGTCGAGTGGCTCCCGAATCAAAATACCAGACATCACTAGATGACGTGGATGATTCACTTGACTGAGAAGTGAACAAGAATTCTTCATTGTCTGACTGTTCTTGTTGCTCAACAATATTACCTTACTGGTGGGGTCTTCTTTTCGCCTCCCTTTTTCTACCCGTGATTTTTGTTAGAATGCTCCTTATAAGATTGTTGTTGTTGAGGTCTAGAGTTGTTGGATGAACCTTTCTTGTAAGTATTGTACCAACAATCTTGTAGGTTATGTCCTCTTTTACAAATTGGACATTGCTTCTTCTGTTGTCTATCCGCTCGATACTGATTTTGATTTTGGGACTTCTGATATGAATTAGGTTTTCCTTTACCTTTTCCTTTCCATTTTTGATGTGAAGACATTGCCTACTCCTCTTCATCATCCTTATTGTGCATTGCTTCCTCTTGTTGCAGTAGGTTTACCAGTTTGTCAAAACCAACTGTCGTATCTGACACGTTTAGTGTTATGACAAAAATGTGGTAAGAAGAGGGGAGTGCTCTCAGAATAATGGGAATGAGAGCATCATCGATGACGGTTCTCCTGTGGCTAGAAGTGAATCCCTCAATTCTATAACTCTTCTTAAGAAAGCTTCAATTTTCTCATTCTTCTTGAATTTTAGTGTATGTAACTGACTTTGCAAATTGAGTATAACATTATTGTTCTTGGCCTCGTATACTATGCTCAATTTATCCCACGCTTCTTTTTTGTTTTGGCATCTCGAATGTGGGGTTGCACATCATCAGACACTCTAAACAAGATGATGAGTTTGGCCTTCTAATTTGCTTTATCAAACTGCCACTATTGTGTTGTATTAGTGGCTGATCTAGTCAAAGTACCATTCACAACATAGGCCAAATTTCTTCAAACTCAAGTTGTGTCTTGATTTTAGTCTTACATGCAACATAGTTGTTTCCTCTGAGTAGTTGTGAATCTGGAAGAAAAAAATTGGGGGAATTGGTGCCCATTTTGCAAAGATCACTGACAGGGTTTGGCTCTTATCATTCCAAGTATTAGGTCTCCTAATCTATATACCGTTAGTCTGATATACCGAACCTTTATATATATGTGCCCTTACGATATACCCAGGTGCGTGGAAGAAGCTCGCCCTTTCTATATACACGGTACATGAAAGAGGCATTAACGTACGTGAAAGAATTCAAGACGTGGTACCAAGATAGTACTGATGGGGTTTGTGCAATTATTGACCCCAGCTCAAAGAAATATCCTCATACACACGCGTAACTTTGCTATATACTCGGATAATTTCTCAGTTCAGATTTATGTTGTGCAATCGTTCACAGACAAATGGGATGGTTCATAGTGTGTGCACTGTGACCTTATTACTCCCCATTGATTTAAAGGGACGATGCCTAGACGACATTGTTGCAGCTATATTAGGTGTTAAGTGCAGTAGTAGTCATGATGGCTTTACCCGTAAGTGCTTCCTAGAGGCACCGTATATACCAAACGCTACGAATGAGATCTAGGATCTCGTGAGTGTTACATAACTAAATTTTTATTATTTTTATTACAATTCTGCCAGTTTCTGAGTAGTTACAAAGTTTGTAGTTGACTATGGCAACCTGCAAATTAGTACAATATAAAGTAGTATACAAATTACATTCAAAAATCTAGAAAATTTGAATGGCAGGAATTTTTTTTTGTTTTGTGTGCCCTGTGGCCTCCAGAGCCCAAAATGACCAAAAATGCAAAGAATTGCAAAAACCAGCTGAAAATTCAATTTTTATGTATCCCTCTTTTGGAGAAAGTTTCCTGAAATGAAAAGAATAGGTTGAATGGGAGAAAAAAAAATTTTACCCTAAATTAGGGATTTCTCTGCTAAATATTTGGAGGTAGTTTTGGCTGTATCTAAGCTGTTTAGCGGCATGTTTCCACTAAATGGACCTCCAAAATTGGTGGTTTTACTGTTTTGCCGCCAAATTTCAAATTGTTTTGAAAAAACTATGGTTTTGTGGGTTTTGAACCCATGACTTCACAACTCTAAGTCTTTCATTTCAACCATATTGGCATTTCATGCGCTTAGATAAATATTTGAAGCAAATTGTATTTAAATGCATAAAATTCGAATTGACCTTTTGAAAGAATGATGTGGTGACTACTATGCAATCTATGTATCCTCAGATTGTTTGAGGGAACTATACACATGCCTGCAAGCTGTGTAGATTAGGGTTTACCACATGATAATTCGGATCCGAGCATTTTCTCACCACTTTATTGTTCTCCCTGCATTTTTATTTATTTGATCACCGTATTGTATTCAACAATGCCAAGATATTCACTGTTTTCCTCTGACTGATTTTCTTTTTCATTTTTGTAGTGATCTGTATGACCCTCCATGTTTTTGTTTGCATGCAAGTTACAGGATATGCCGGTGGGCTTGGCTCTTGGTGTGGATGATAAAACAGGGATTGACGGAAGAGATACACAACTATGTGAAGGTCATAGGTCTGGTGCGAAGGTGTAGGTCACGCGATCCAAATGGGAACAATTCAAATTTTTAGGTTGATTTGCAACGTTATAAGCGTAGGGGCGCTACCACGAATGCTCCTATGTTTTTGTTTAAGTCACTTTCATGGTAGATACACACACAATAGGAGCAATGTAAATCTCATCTTGGTTTTATCAAGAACCCGATGTTTGAATGAAGGGGGGGATGTTGGAGCAGAGGTTGTGTGGGCTCAACTCCCCAACAAAATCAGGAGCTTGCCAATGGCTTGAAGGCAGAGGGTAGACAATTACAACAAAACCGACCCTTTCTCATATGCACAGATCTATGTCTTCGATCTCGGTTAGAGGTAGAGTCTTTTGCAAAATTCAAATAGAACCCTCCAAAAATAGATATACCTCTAAATGTAGAGCTTTGATAAAAATAAATTAGAGACAAAAAATATCTCTAATATTAGAGATAAAACCCCAAATGGGGAGAATTTTTTTATATATTTTCAATAGCATGCAGAAGTTTTGCCTAGAGTTGGGTGCACCAAAGTGAAAAAAAAATTGTGTTTCAAACACCTGGAATGAACTGGGGGATGTGGGGAGGCAGGGATGAGGTTGGGAGGTTACAAGAGGCTACACAGGCTCTCTATTGCTACATACTCTTCTCCAATCTTCTCTATCTCTGCTGCTCTCTCTTCCACACCTTCACAGTCCGCATTCTCATTCCGGTACCAAATGTAAACATGGACGAAGCCTTTGTGGATTGTATTAATCAGAATCAACCAACATTACATAGAATGGGCTACAATATTTATAGATATTGCACAACCAAATACAAACATGAAACTAAGTTGCACAAGTGCAACCATATTCCAAATTACACAAGCTTCCAATAACATCCGGGAAGCAAAATTGAATAATTACAAATATACTATTAAAACAATATAACAACTCCCATAATATTCAAATACAAACAAAAGGATGATTATAATTAAATATAACCATAAAACAATAACTAATAAATTTATTAATTATGGAATGCATAATTAATTAGGATAATAATATTTTATCCTAACATTTTTAATTGCAGATATTGGTGTGCATACGGTCTTGAGGACACTAGGAATAAGTCATCAACATGTAAAAGAGTGAGGAGGAATCAAATGAAAAGGGGTTGTCAATGCCACTTCATTGTGAATGTGATGTTTGGGAGATCTTCGGTGGTGACTATAATATACAATGATTTGTTTCATTGTGATGTAGATGTGTAATGTTGTTGTTATCCAAAATCCACCCCCAGGTAAAATTGATAACATGCATTAAATTCTCAAGTCCCGGAAAACGGATTGATTCAAGGCAAAAATCATGTTTCTAGGGTCCCCTCGGATTTTTTTAACTCTCTTGTCCAAGGAGAGAAGAGCATGTTCTGAAAAAGGGTGAAAAAGTTGCAAAAACAAGCTTGAGCTGGAAAAAATCATGAAAAATGGCTAAGTCCTAGTCTTAGCATCCTTGGGACAGATTGGGACATCGGGAGCAATCGGCCGAAAGCGCTCGCTAAGCGGTCCGCAGAGAAAAGGGACATCCGGCCGTGAGGATGCGCGGGACACGGAAGGGTGAACCAGTGAAGGTCAAAGCAAACTCGACTAATCTACGAACGAAATAGTCTAGGACAGCCAGGGACATGGGGACGCGAAGGATGTGAACTGCCGGATCGGGTGAAACAAGGAACTTTCGCCGGGATAGTCGGGCCGAAGGAACGCGCAGACGCGAGAAGTCAAGGAGCCAAGAGCCAATCAAATAACACCACGTGTCATCACCGAAAAGGGGACAAAGAATCCTGAATCGGGTGGATCGAAGTTTTTTTCCAAGACAGGTTTGGGACATACGGGACAAATGGACGTGGAGGACGCTGGTGGCCGGCGAGGCCCGAGGACGAATCGAGAAATGACACGTGTCATAAGGGGAAGCGTCAAAATTTAAAAGGGGCAAGGTTTGAAGCGCTGCCCGAGCCAATAAAAAGAGGACACATGTCCAAAGGAGAAGGGGAGTGCAGAGCTCGGGAAACTTTGAAGAATTTGGCAAAAGTTTTGGCCGAAAAGCTAAAAGCAAAGGTCTTCTCCGCACCCCCACAACTAATCAATGCATGCCACGTGTCCCAGTGGCGGGGCGCGGGAAAAAATGGAAAATGTTCCAAAACCATAAAAGTCAAAATTTCAAGGAAAGCCCACGGAAAGACAGAGGAGAGAAAATTTCTCATCCAATCTGCACACGACACGTGTTGTCCAGGTGGCGAACGGAAAAAATTTCAAAAACATTTTTCCCTGTTTTGTGCCTTAAATCTTCGGATCGACATATCTTTCGATCCAGAGCTTGGATTTGCATGTTCTTTATATCATTGGAAAGCTTATGAAATTATCTACATGATTCCATGGCCAATCTTGAATTTTGGTTCGAGTAGGGAGAGAGAAAGTTAAGAAACATCTCTAACGCGTGTTCATGGCCGAAGTGACATTTTAGCGACTAATTTAATGCGTAATGGGTTGCACTCTCCTCCATTTTGGTCAAAAATGGCGGGTATGGGTTTGTAAGGTCCTCCATGCTGATTTAATGCATTTATAATCAATGAGGAATGGGCTTGCATGTTTTCCCATGTTTCTCTCTCTGGGCTCGACCCATGCAATGTAAAAGCCAGTTTTGGCTCATTTCTAAAGGTGGAACATTTTTTGGACATAGCAACTTCTTCTTTCACCTCCAGCAAGTGATTGTTGTAAGAATCAGACCTCTCCAAAGATTATAAGTATCTTTACCTCTCTGAGGTTGTAATGCAGTGATTTTGACACTAGAAATGATAATGCAAGCTTTGTGAATGGTTTCAGTCCTTTGTTTGTATTATTTGCTTCATTTCAGATCCTAAATTATATCTTATCAGCCTATGTATGTTTTATGTTGCAATCCTTGGTTTGTGTCTATTTGCATGACAAGAATATTCACCACTCCTTTTGGTTCATCACTCTCTTTAGTTAGTTTCAATTTTTTCATTTCTATCCCTGTTTCCTTGCAATTTAGAGTAGGATTAGGACTTGAACCTCTGTAGTTGTGCAAGCATTAGATCTAAATCAGAGAAGTTTGAGGAACCAGCCTCTAATTTGGAGATTCCTCTCTCAGTTTCACAAGTCCCACACTTGGAGAGAGGTTTCCATGTTGTGCAATCACACTAGATGCTAGAGTGATCACCCTAGAAATCTGATCAACATCCAGGGGTGCTGTGAGCCTACAACAACAGCTTTGGAATGCCGGGTAAGACACTAGAGGTCTCATTTTTATTCAGGAAATTTGATGTGCATCTCGCTGCAATTTTCTTGCTTGAAAAGAGCTATTATCTGCATATCCGGTGACTCCAAGGGGAAGAATCAACTGGTTTCAGCGGCAGGGACTGAAAACTCATGAGAAGAATCACTACAAGGTCAAGAGTTGGAGAAGAAGAAGTGTTGTTTGAATACCTGCAATTATCTCCAAGAATAAGGCAAAGAGGAAGAAGGATTCAAAGGTCTCCATCTCCACCAAACAGAACTCTCTCAATCGCTCCTCCACTGTAGGCCTTTCATTCACCAACAAGGGTTTTTAGACCAATTAGAATGGCACAAAACAACCCCTATGTCAACTTCACAGTGTGACCCACTTGCCCTCAATGCACAACATCCAGCCTCTGTTGTAGCCTTGAAGAACATTTCCTACGTCACTGGAGAAAATCAAACCGCTCCAGTGATCATGTTAAAGATATTGCTAACCTTTGTGCAATTCATGAAATCAATGAGATGGAAGTGGTCATCAAGTTACTTTGGAATCTTCATTCAAGGGTAAAGCATTGCAATGGTTTAGGATCCTTGGAGTTGGTTCTATCACAAATTGGAATCACCGTGTATAGCACTTCATGAGCAATTTGGAGAAAAGGGAGACAACTTGTCTCTTTTGGAGCAGCTGACAACCATCAAGAGAGCTCCCAATGAGCAGCTGACCGATTTCAACTTCAGATTTCAAAAGACTTGGGAGAGAATTCTAGTGGCAGTCAGGCCAACAGCAAAAGGTTCTTTTCTCTACTATCTCAAAGCTCTAAATTCTGATATTTCTATGTTAATTCAGTCCATGGGAGGCATAACTATCCCTATGGCTTATAGCATTGCCATTAGGGCTGAAAATTGTTTGATCCAAGCTAGAAAACTTGCCCCTAGACCTCCCATGCCATTGTTTCCAAGTTTAGAGAGTCCAAACACCAGCCAAGCACCTAATTTGGCTCCTTCTCCCACTCTTAGAAATCGAGTTCAAATGAAGCTTCTACTTCATCTCCAAGTGCCCCAAATGAGTTTCAAGAAGTCATGAAGAAATTGCAAAACCGGGAAGGCATTCAAAATTTGATGCCATTTAGAGTGGCCCATACATGGTCACGAAGTGCAAGAACAACAATGCTTTCCAATTGGCCTCATTGGATGGTGAAGAACTGTAGATTCCAGTAAATGGAATTTATCTCAAGCGTTATTCAGAGGGAAATTCACTACCTTGTAAATATTAGATTAGATTTTCATTCCTCCAAGTGCTTGTGCACATTGTTTTGCTATAGGTTAGTTTTGTTTTCCCTAAGTGCTTTGGCATAGCTTGCTGTCCATGGAGATGTTTTGCAGTCCTTGCTCCCATCAGGTGATATTCCATCTTCCTCCTTACACATTCAAGGTCGTTGGGGTTCTAAATAGAATATTTGATGACTCCATGCCCAATGGACTGCTTGGACTATTGGTCTTTTCATATAGTAGGTAGATGACCCCGCTGAGTCACCAAATTGTTATCCAAAATCCACCCCCCAGGGTAAAATTGATAACATGCATTAAATTCTCAAGTCCCAGGCAAATAGATTGATTCAAGGCAAAAAATCATGTTTCTAGGGTCCCCTCGGATTTTTTTAACTCTCTTGTCCAAGGAGAGAAGAGCAAGTTCTGAAAAAGGGTGAAAAAGTTACAAAAAACAAGCTTGAGCCAGAAAAAATCATGAAAAATGGCTAAGTCCTAGTCCAGGCAGCCCTTGGGACAGTTGGGACATCGGGAGCGAATCGGCCGAAAGGCCGCCAGGCAGTCCGCAGAGCAAAGGGACATCCGGGCTGTGAGGATGCGCGGGACACGGAAGGGTGAACCAGCTGAAGGTCAAAGCAAACTCGACTAATCTGCTGACGAAATAGTCTAGGACAGCCGAGGACATGGGGGCCAAGGATGTGAACCGCCCGGATCGGGTGAAACAAGGAACTTTCGCACTGGGATAGTCGGGCCAGAAGTACGCGGTGGACGCGAGGAGCCGAAGGTGCCGAGAGCCAATCAAATAATGCCATGTGTCATCGGCTGAAAGAGGGATAGAAAATCCCAAATCGGGTGGATTAGAAGTTTTATTCCTAGAATGTTTTGGACAACCGGGACAAATGGATGCGGAGGACGCGAAAAGCTGGCAAGCCCGAGGACGAATCAGGAAATGACATGTGTCACAAGGGGAAGCGTCAAAATTTAAAAGGGGCAAGGTTTGAAGCATTGGCTCAAGCCAATAAAAAGAGGACATGTGTCCAAAGGAGAAGGGGAGTGTGGAGCTCGGGGAAACTTTGAAGAATTTGGAAAAAGTTTTGGCCGAAAAGCTAAAAGCTAAGGTCTTCTCCGCACCCCGTCAACCAATCAATGCATGCCACGTGTCCCAAGTGGCGGAGGCGCGGGGAAAAAATGGAAAATGTTCCAAAACCATAAAAATTTGAAATTTCAAGGGAAATCCCGCGAAAGACAGAGGAGAGAGAATTGCTCATCCAATCGTGCCCGACACATGTCATCCAGTGGCGAGCACGGAAAAAAATTTCAAAAAAACATTTTTGCTCTGTTTTGTGCCTCTAAATCTTGAGATCGACATATCTTTCGATCCAGAGCTCGGATTTGCATGTTCTTTATATCATTGATTTTGACACTGGAAATGATAATGCAAGCTTTGTGAATGGTTTCATCCTTTGTTTGTATTATTTGCTTCATTTCGAGATCCTAATTATATCTTATCACCTGTGTGTGTTTTATGTTGCAATCCTTGGTTTGTGTCTATTTGCATGACAAGAATATTCACCACTCCTTTTGGTTCATCACCATCTTTAGTTAGTTTCAATTTTTGCATTTATATCCTGTTTCCTTGCAATTTAGAGTAGGATTAGGACCGAACCTCTGTAGTTGTGCAATCATTAGATCTAAATCAGAGGAGTTTGAGGAACCAGCCTCTAATCTAGAGATTCCTCTCTTAGTTTCACAAGTCCCACACTTGGAGAGAGGTTTCCATGTTGTGCAATCACACTTTGGATGCTAGAGTGATCACCCTAGAAATCTGATCAACATCCAAGGGTGCTTTGTGAGCCTACAACAACAGATTTTGGAATGCCGGGTAAGACACTAGAGGTCTCATTTTTATTGCGGGAAATTTGATGTGCATCTCTGCAATTTTCTTGCTTGAAAAGAGCTATTATCTGCATATCCGGTGACTCCAAGGGGAAGAATCAACTGGTTTCAGCAGTGTAGGCCTGAAAACTCATGAGAAGAATCACCACAACGTCAAGAGTTGGAGAAGAAGAAGTGTTGTTTGAATACCTACAATTATCTCTAAGAAGAAGGCAAAGAGGAAGAAGGATTCAAAGGTCTCCATCTCCACCAAAGAACTCTCTCAACTCCTCCACACGGTAGGCCTTTCATTCAGGTCAATAAGGGTTTTAAGACCAATTAGAATGGCACAAAACAACCCCTATGTCAACTTCACAGGCAGCAGCCCACTTGCCCTCAATGCACAACATCTAATTCCTATTGCAGCCTTGAAGAACATTCCCTACTTCACTGGAGAAAATCATAATACTCCAGGTGATCATGTTAAAGATATTGCTAACCTTTGTGTAATTCATGAAATCAATGAGATGCAAGTGGTTATCAAGTTACTGGCATCTTCATTCAAGGGGAAAGCATTGCAATGGTTTAGGAGCCTTGGAGCTGGTTCTATCACAAATTGGAATCAGCTGTGTATAGCACTTCATGAGAAATTTGGAGAAAAGGGAGACAACTTGTCTCTTTTGGAGCAGCTGACAACCATCAAGAGAGCTCCCAATGAGCAGCTGACCGATTTCAACTTCAGATTTCAAAAGACTTGGGAAAGAATTCCAGGTGGTAGTCGGGCCAACAAAGAGAAGGTGCTTTTATCTACTATCTCGAGCTTTAAATTCTGATATTTCTATGTTAATTCAGTCCATGGGAGGCATAACTATCCCTATGGCTTATAGCATTGCCATTAGGGCTGAAAATTGTTTGATCCAAGCTGGCAAACTTGCCCCTAGACCTCCCATGCCATTGTTTCCAAGTTTAGAGAGTCCAAACACCAGCCAAGCACCTAATTTGGCTCCTTCTCCCACTCTTAGAAATCGAGTTCAAATGAAGCTTCTACTTCATCTCCAAGTGCCCCAAATGAGCTTCAAGAAGTCATGAAGCAATTGCAAAACGGGAAGGCATTCAAAATTTGATTCCATTTGGAGTGGCCCATACATGGTCACGAAGTGCAAGAACAACAATGCTTTCCAATTGGCCTCATTGGATGGTGAAGAACTGCAGATTCCAAAAATGAAATCTATCTCAAGCGTTGCTTCTAGAGGGAAATTTACTACCTTGTAAATATTAGATTAGATTTTCATTCCTCCAAGTGCTTGTGCACATTGTTTTACTGTAGGTTTGTTTTGTTTTCCTAAGTGTTTTGGCACGCCTTGCTGTCCATGGAGATGTTTTACTGATCGTTGCTCCCATCGGTGATATTCCATCTTCCTCCTTACACATTCAAGGTCGGTTGGGGTTCTAAAAAGAATATTTGATGACTCCATGCCCAATGGACCGCTTTAGACTACGGTCTTTTCATCTAGCAGGAGTAGATGACCCCGCCGAGTCACCAAATTGTTATCCAAAATCTACACCCCTGTGGTAAAATTGATAACATGCATTAAATTGTCGAGTCCTACGCAAATAGATTGATTCAAGGCAAAAATCATGTTTCTATGGTCCCCTCGGATTTTTTTAACTCTCTTGTCCAAGGAGAGAAGAGCAAGTTCAAAAAGGGTGAAAAAGTTGTAAAAAACAAGCTTGAGCTAGAAAAATCATAAAAATAGCTAAGTCCTAGTCCAGCAGTCCTTGGGACAGGTTGGGACATCGGGCGCGAATCGGCCGAAAGGCCGCTGCGGTCCACGGAGCAAAGGGACATCTCGGGCCGTGAGGATGAGCGGGACGCGGAAGGGTGAACCAGTGAAGGTCAAAGCAAAATTGACTCACTTCGACGGAATAGTCCAGGACAGCCAGACATGGGGACGCCAAGGACGAAATCGCCCGGATTAGGGCGAAATAAGGAACTTTCGCACCTTTGGGATAGTTGGGCTAGAAGTATGTGGCGATGCGAGGAGCCGAAGGAGCCGAGAGCCAATCAAATAACGCCACATGTCATCAGCCGAAAGAGGGAAAAGAATCCCGAATCGGGTGGATCGAAGTTTTATTCCCGCATACGCTTTGGGACATCTCGGGACAAATGGATGCGGAGGACGCGCGAAAAGCCGGTAGGCCCGAGGACGAATCGAAATGACACGTGTCACAAGGGGAAGCGTCAAAATTTAAAAGGGGCAAGGTTTGAAGCACTGGCCGAGCCAATAAAAAGAGGACACGTGTCCAAAGGAGAAGGGGAGTGTGGAGTTCGGGAAACTTTGAAGAATTTGGAAAAGTTTTGGCCGAAAAGCTAAAAGCAAAGGTCTTCTCCGCACCCCCGTCCAACTAATCAATGCATGCCACGTGTCCCAGTGGCGAGGCGCTGAGAAAAAATGGAAAATGTTCCAAAACCATAAAAAGTCAAAATTTCAAGGGAAAGCCCACGGAAAGACAGAGGAGAGAAAATTTCTCATCCAATCTGCACACGACACGTGTTGTCCAGGTGGCAGAGCGCGGGAAAAAATTTCAAAAAAACATTTTTGCCTATTTTGTGCCCTAAATCTTCAGATCGACATATCTTTAGATCCAGAGCTTGGATTTGCACGTTCTTTATATCATTGGAAAGATTATGAAATTCTCTACATGATTCTAGGGTCAATATTGAATTTTGGTTTAGTCTAGAGAGAGAAAGTTAAGAAACGGCTCTGATGCATGTTCATGGCCAGAAGTGACATTTCAGCGACCGATTTAATGCAGAATGGGTTGCACTCTCCTCCATTTTGGTCAAAAATGGTAGGGTATGGGTTTGTAAGGTCCTCCATGCTGATTTAATGTATTTACAATCAATGAGGAATGGGCTTGCGCGTTTTCCCACTTTTCTCTCTCCTGGGCTCGACCGATGCAATTTAAAAGCCAGTTTTGGCTCATTTCTAAAGGTGGAACATTTTTTGGACATAGAACTTCTTCTTTCACCTCCAGCAAGTGATTGTTGTAAGAATCGAGACCTCTCTAAAGATTGTAATCTTTGTCTTTACCTCTCGAGGTTGTAATGCAGTGATTTTGACACTGGAAATGATAATGCAAGCTTTGTGAATGGTTTCAGTCCTTTGTTTGTATTATTTGCTTCATTTCAGATCCTAAATTATATCTTATCAGTCTGTGTATGTTTTATGTTGCAATCCTTGGTTTGTGTCTATTTGCATGACAAGAATATTCACCACTCCTTTTGGTGCATCACCATCTTTAGTTAGTTTCAATTTTTGCATTTCTATCCTGTTTCCTTGCAATTTAGAGTAGGATTAGGACCCGAACCTCTCGTAGTCAGCAATGATTAGATCTAAATCGAGGAGTTTGAGGAACCAGCCTCTAATCTAGAGATTCCTCTCTCCACAAGTCCCACACTTGGAGAGAGGTTTCCATGTTGTGCAATCACACTGCTGGATGCTAGAGTGATCACCCTAGAAATCGATCAACATCCGGGGTGCTTTGTGAGCTGCAACAACAGCTTGTCATGGCATAATGACACTACCAATGAGCCTCGTGTTTCTATTTCCCCACACTTATCAAGAAAATGCAAAGTTACATTGAAAGTATATTTTTTATGGGTGTTCTAGTGGACATTTGTATAGAAGAAACATATAGAAGATCCCTTCTTGGTGGGCATGTTTAACAAGAGGGATCAATTCCTAACAAGAAAGGATGTGCTTAATACATGGAAAAGAGTGCACTTCAAGTGGTCTTAAAAGCACACTAATGATTTCATGAGCATGAAATTTTATCATGCGGAGGAGAGGGACCTATTTTCTTCTATCAATGGCCTAATGGAAACATTATTCCATTCATTATGGGGATACAAACACCATGGATGTGTGAGAGAATGGTACAACATTCACAAAATTCCATAATATCCATGGATTCAACATTTTCCACAAAAAAATATGGCATAAGTAATCCAAATGAATTTTGAAAATATGTATTTTTTCAAGAGCATTAATACTTTTTTCTTTCTTGATTAAGACCTAATCCGTATTAGAAATGGCTCCCATTGTGACCTCCCTTGTGAACCCTATTTCCTAATTACTCTACGAAATGGATCCTCTAGAATTAGAGATGGCAAAGGTAGGGTTTTTGCTGATCGAAAGGAGGTGATGGATATGGCCTTCCGACCCAACATGCTTTGGTAAAACGGTGGGTGGATATTCTTAGCAAAATGACCTAGATCTTCATAACACTTATTCAGATCTGTCGAACCCCTTGAAGGACAAAGTTGATCATTTCTAATTCCTCGTTCACACCCTAAGAGGTAACACTTTGTGTATTTGAATCCATCAATTGGCTCGAGGTATGGACTTGAAATTTATTCTTTCTCATAAACTATGCATTAAGATTGGGCATTTTGGGTTGGGTTTTTTGGTAAATCCCTTGCAGACACCTCTATGCTCCTCTCACATAGGATAATCTACGATTTTGTGATTAATATGACTGGAATTATTTTTTTAGGAGCCAAGGTTCAAAGTTCTTCCTGTTTAGGGAGGCACTCTTTAAATATACCTCTTCCTCCAAACCTCCAGCAGCTCCTCCTACCCCAACTTACATTGTTGAGCAATTCTCTGAAGTCTCGACCACGAAATACACGATGAAGAATATTTATATTTACTACAAGAAATAAAATCACAGACCTTGATATGTAGATTTAACGACACCCGAGAAATGTCTAACATAGTAATACATTGGATTCATACCTCATAGATAGAAAATTGTTAAATTTTCTTTTATGCATGAGGTTTTTTCATAGTCCTTTTCAATGACCTCAAGGATTACCAGAAATCTATTAAAGAGGGCCCTTGGTTATGGGGTTCGACAGGACTCTTCACTACCCCATGGTTTCCATATTCCAACCTGAATACATTCTCTATCACGAGGGTCCTAGTTTAGGTGTGAATTCCCAACCTTCCCCTTCACGTTTCCTTTTCAAAGGGAGGAAATCGGAAATCTAACAGGGGTGATTCATCAAAGAAAATAAACAAGAGCATGTGTGATCTGCTAACTTATGTTAGGATTTGCATTGAAGTTGATCTTAGTAAGGGTTTATTAGATCGGATGACCCTCAAGATGGGAGATACAAGCTATTCTCAGACTATCAACTATGAAAAACAACTTTCAAGTGTAGAAATTGTAGAGGCACTGGTCACCTCCATGGTGCTTTCCCTCGAAGAAAACAAAGGCACCATAGAAAAAGGATCCATTCCCAAGCATTGGAGCCCACCAGATCTAGAAGAAGAAGATGATGCTGAAATTGAAACTCAAATAACTAGTGAAACATATCCTTCGATTCTGACCATTGTTCCAACTACAACAGATTTTGTCCATATAAATTTGGAAATAGTTTTGCACAACAATATTTCTTTGTATATCTCACACAATACAATATTTTCTTCTCATATCAATTTGTAACAAGTAATATACAAGTATATAGGAGGATTTTATCCTACATTCAAGGAGAACAAACTCCACAAATATCTCCAGCAAACTATCCTACGGGTGTTCTCACAATGACTCAATATACCTCCAAACCGATTTATGTGTGTGGTTATAACAACCATGGTACATGTAATTCATATAAATAATTATATTATGCTAACCCATAATGCGAGCACTAAAATAATTTCCTAACATTCCCTTCATTAGTGTGAACATGGGGAAAACTTACCTTTATACTTACACATGCTCATGATCTGGTGATTTTCACAGGATAATCACAAACTCGATGGATGGTTTTGCAAACAGTTGACCACAAATCGAGAATGGTTGTTTTACATTTGGTTTACCAAAACCATAAGGTGATGGTTATGTGAATGGTTTACCAACAACCAAGAATGGTGGTTTTGCAATTAGTTTACCACAAACCAAAAATGAAGGTTTTCAATTGGTTTACCTACAACCACATCATGATGTGCCAAGTACTATTATCGGCCCTCATCACATTTCACCATGGGGAATAACATAGGAAAGTATACTCAAGTTTGTTACATAAACTAAGAACTAGAAATGGAACATTGGCATCATGTTCCCCCCCTCAATGTGAAATTTCCACTTGTTGAAAACTGCAAATAGGCACATAGTGGAAAACACATTTCCCAAACAGAAAGCAAACACGCACACCACAAAAATTCCACCATAACTGATATGCGGCTCCGTCATTGGCAAATTACGAGAGGTCACCGAATGAACTCCTTCATCTTTTGCCTCCATCCTCCGATGTGAAGTTGTTAGCTCGGTTGGATTTGAACATGAAGCTCAATTTTTCATTCCTCATTCAAACATCGGATAGCACTGAAAATGCGTCTGTAAGGCAAATTTTTTTATTTTTACAAATATTTGACTTCAACTCTTGACAAAATGACTTGACAACTTTTATTATGACTCAATTTTTGACTTTTATAATGACACAAACATTGGACTCAATAACCTATTATTCACCTAAACACAATATTTAAGATGAGACAATAAACAAAGTAATAATAAATCAAATGTGATAAGACAAAACTTGAATTTTTGAACAATGACGAAAAAATAATTTCCAACTAAACAATTTGACTATAAGCGACTAAACAATAAATGAGAGGACAAATAACAGTTTCACAACAACAATTTTTGACTCTTTTTAATGACATAATTTTAGACATTTAATCAAACTATAATATTTACTCAACACTCTCCTATTTTATCATATTATGTTAAAAATTGAAGCACACATTAATATTAATGGACACTGAATACTTGATTTGTAATCTAAACTAATTACAAACCAAGGTGAACAAGATAAAACTAATTATCTAATGAATAACATGTCTAAAGAATCCTAATACACGTGGACTTCTTACGTGGTATGAAGAGTGGATGGTGGCCCGGTGAAGATGATTTGGAAAAATATTGATGTTTAATATTTTAAAATTTCTTATGTTTAAAATATTGAGATTGCAATGTGGTCGCTGCCAAACCCAAATCCAAAGATATCACATTCAATGTTGAGTCACGTTGGGTGAAACTCGAAGCAAGCGGATCTAGAGTTAAAGTGCATGGATAGAATATGTAGGTTTAAATTCTTGATTAAATCCTCATGCATATTTGTAATTCGATGTGATTCTCCTGATTGAAACGTTGTGCCAAAATGTGTCATAACTTTGTCTAGGTGTTGGATTTTTTGATTTTACATTACTCGGGATCACACATCAAAAACTTATACCAATATGACGTCAATCCAAAGTTTCACAAAGAACATTATTAAATGAGGTTGTCAGTTAGATAAGAATTAGAATTCCATCTAATTCACTCACAGGATATGCCTTAATTGATTCAGGATATTTTGTACCCAAACATATTCCTTCTTATCGCATGAACATAATGTGAAGTCCAGACTCCAGTGGAATCAAATATAGAATTGAATGGAATTTAGAATTTGATCCAATACAGAATTCAATGAACCATTTCTATGTAGGACGTGAACAAAATTTTATATGCTTCGTAAATGTTCAGGTACCTTGCACCAATTTTATTTACTTCTTCCTCCAACTCTCTTCATGAATCGAGGCACTAACATAACAGATCTACCCCTTGACAACACTCAAAATCCCATCAAAAATAAGGACTAAGGTTATCTGATACCAAATATAAATTTGGAAAGAGTTTTACAAAGAAATATTTTTGTATATCTTACAAAATACAATATTTTCTTCTCATATCAATTTGACCAGCAATATACAAATATATAGGAGGATTTTATCCTACATTCAAGGAGAACAAACTCCAGAAATATCTCCAGAAAACTATCCTATGAGTGTTCTAACAACCACCCAATATACCTCCAAACCTATTTACGTGTGTGGTTATAACAACCATTATACACGTAAGTCATATAACTAATTATATTACGCTAACCCATAATGTGAGCACTAAAATAATTTCCTAACAAAGTGCCTTCAACTTTAGCTCCTCTTGATTCAGCCCCTCCCAAAGATGGTAGGTAGTTAATGGTTATTACTCCCTCTTTTTAAGGGCTTTCTCTGGCACTTAAATGATCTCATGAATCCGATCAATTCGACTCGGACAAGGAGAGTGCCCATCATCTTAAGGGATCTTCACCCTTGGACTTGACGGAGTACAATCCTCTTGTCTCGAGATATGTTTATGTGGGAGAAATGGAAATTAGTGTAGTCAAGAAGGGAAAGAAGGGAAGGCACTAACCACTCTTTCTTTCCTTTTCTCATTGTTTTCTTGCTTCTCCTCTTCTTTTTGATCTCGTAGCCTTTCCAGGTTGCATCCCCCTCTTCTCCTTTTTCTTCCTACTACTACTGCTACTAGTGGCAATTATTTTGTCTTGGTGTTTCTTCTTATTCTCTGTAGCTGCATTTCATCAGTGCAAGTGGTCAATAGCTACTCCTCTTGTTATCTTCTAGGTTTCCTTTGCTTCTTTTCTTCTTTGTTTGTGGCTTCTTGGTCCTTTGCGCACTTTTCCTTTAGGCTTCTTCACTTTTCTGATTCATTGTTATATCTTGCCATCAAGCCCCTTGTAAAAGGATGTAGATCCTACCAAAATCCCCACTTTACCCTTATCCCAAAAAAATACTTTTCTCTTTCTTTTATCTTACACTCAATGCTAACTTTTGATGTCATTTGTCTTGTAGTACCAATTATACAACTTTCTTGTTTTTAATAAGAAAGAGGTTGGGATACCTATTTCATTGGCCATTTCATCAAGGTATAATATTAAAGGCATCTACAAGTGGTTGGCAATGGTCCGTAAACATGGAAAGCAACTTTGAGTCAATTGGAAGATCAATGTTTTTATTATGAATTATGTGGCGCGGAAATCCAAACCATTGGGAAAGTTTATTTTAAATAATATATTTGAATCATGTGAAGCACATAACTTTCCAAATTTAATTTTTAATTATGTTTCATTTTTTAGAGAAGTGTTTTTAGATGTTGTGTACTTCTATGTCTATGGCATGGGTGTAGTGCATGGTTGAAAAATCTATACAAGTAAGGAGATCGGGTGGAATATTTTGAGAGATTGAGTACCATCATGTATGTTACGGGGACACAAGAATATTACACCTTCTAAATTATTCAAGACTTAATTCAAGAATTCAAACAGAAAACCTAGTTTATTGATTACTTTAAGAAGACTTGGTGTGATAGCGATGGGCGTGTCGATGAGTAAGATCATTTGTGTTTTTTTATTTTCTTGCATAAAGGATTACACGGGGTTTTTATCGTCATTGATTTTTCATTTGTTTGACTTGATATCCATATGGGAAAATAATTTTAGAAATTTGATTGATAGAAATCAAGAAACTAATGCATCTATCTAGTCTTACCACTATAATCTAAATTCTAGATACTTGTGTGATCAAGAAAAAATGTACTCACTAGATGGACCATTTTTTTACACAATTATGTATAGGGTAGAACTGTTTTATGAATACTAATGCAAGATAAAGTTGTAATAATCTAGTTTCTTAACCACTACAAAAATAAAGACTACGACATTGTTTGAGATGGGAAAAAATATTCCGAGATACAAATTAAACAAAGACTTTATTCCGACAAACATATATTGAGTTTGAGTAAAACAACCAATAACACTTGGTATTTTGTCAAGCAATGTGGTACCTTCCACATATGTGAATGTTTTTGGGATAGAAGAGGAAACACATGCAAGCATGTGTTGAAGTAATTGGAGGTTTGTATGCACATTGGTTGGGGTCATCTTTTTAGGCATCTGAGGTGGAAGGTAATTCAAACATATCCTATTTAGGGTATAGGATAGAACCGTTTTACTAAAACTAACACAAGATAATGTTGTAATAATTCAATTTCTTAACCAACTACAAAAAAAGAAATAAAAATAATGATAGTGTTTTAGAGGGGGAAAATTATTCCGTATACAAACCGAACTACACTATATTCTAACAGACATATATTAAGTTTGAGGAGTCAAACAACCAATAACACTTGGTATTTTGTCAAGCAATGCAGTACCTTCCACATATGCGAATGTTTCTAGGATAGAAGAGGAAACACATGAAAGTATGTGTTGAAGGCATTGGAGGTTCGTAGGTGATATTGCTCGGGTCATCTTTTCGGGCATCGAGGTGAAAGTAATTCAAACATATCCTATTTAGGATTCACTTCTTGTTCCTATATATATATATATATACATATATCATATTTTTCAATTATCTATTTGAGTACATCACTACTTCGAATGAGTTTCGGTGACATATTTAAGAATGAGTTTCGAGTCTCAACTAGTAAAACTAGACTTCACTAGTAAATCTTGGGTTTTATAATATCTCTAAAACTATAAAAACTACTCTTTCACTAGTAAAATTTCTCCTTCACACCTTATGACAATTTGGGAAAAGCTGTTGGTAAAACTATTAGTAAAAATATAGGTAAAATTACTCATAAACCTAGTAATATTTCTCTATAAGGATGTAGACACCAGGTTTTTGACACCCTAGGTGACCTATCCACACCCTGTATAAACACATCAAATCATTAAAAGCTATCATATAATCATAACCTAAGTCACTAACCTCACCTCCATAAAATCATGTTTCCACCCCCTAAAAACGTTACTTACCTACCTCAACCTCCCTAAAAACATCCTTAACCATCTACCACCCATCTTAAACCCATTTTTATCCCACCACCAAGCCTCTTAACACCCTTAACCACATTACCTCACATCCCCACCCAAGAAATCCCAACTTGGAAGTGGTTAAAACCACTTCCAAGCTGCTTTCCCCACATTTTCCAGATCATTGATAATCCTAACCATCATCGGTGATTATAAATAGGACCTCAAGGATCCTATTATAGGGATCTTAGAAGCATTGAAATGAAGCTCTATCACATTAGGAAACCAAATGACATTGTCACAAGCATTTAGATGTCCTCAACACTTTTTTTAAGCCATCAAATGCTCACAAATATCCTATAAGAATTTATGGTTATATCTAATGCATTTTCACATTAAAGATAATCAAATTCCCATCTCTATATACTTTCACTTCATTATGCTATCATATATGAGCTATATCATTCATCTCGAGTATCTGTTTCTACCAAAATATCCTTTTATCAATATATCAACTTTACATAGAGATTGCCATTAATTCATAGAATCACCTATGATTTTTTTCAATCAGCCACGATCCTTGTGGATCATTAAAGATATCCATAAATCCATTCATTTTATTAGTTATCATACATGCATTATATTTTATCAATCGAGCTTGGTCTAATATTCCTTTTTGCAAGATGTGTCCTCTGTAGATGATGAGCTTCTAGGTGCACCACACCCCTCCATAAGCATATTCAACCAACCGATTGTGCAACAACCCTTTGTCTAGGAGAAGTTTGATATCTTACATGATCTTAGATTATGTGTCATTATCTTGACACTGACATTTAAGACATCAAGGAAAAACTTGATATCATACGTGAAATACATGATGCATTAGAATAAGCTTATTTTGACTATTTCTTAGACTTCGAGCTCGCCGCATCCTTACCCTGGGCCACCTATAACATAGAGTAGGATATATATTTCCCTCTTGAATTCTGATCTTATTGTCATTATCTTATTATCATATTACTTAATTACAAACATGAGTTGACACCGTTTAAGGAAGCCCTTTAAATTCTTAGAATCAGGATTTGTTGAGCAACTCATTTAATCATTATCTAATAGTTGTCTTGTTCAGCTATCTTGTTCAATTGTCTTTGTATATAGGTTTTCTCTCTTAGTGAGAGGAGGATTCTTCCACATCATTGTTTGTATTTAGATTTTTTGGTATTTCAACATAATATCAATAAACCTGAAATCACCATAAACATCTTGACATGCCCAGGTGGGGGACCGAAGTCCCTTTTGTATTAAATTTTATATCTTTTTATTTCTTTTCTTGTCAAATTCTCTAAAATTTCAGCTCAAGTGCTTCCCTATCACTATTTTAAAAACACTTTAAAATTAAAATTAAACTTAAAAAGGAATAATGATCACAAAACCCCTTTTTCTTTCATTATTTATTTCCGCCTTACATTTTTCCTAACTTGTTTTCATAGAAGTAAATATTTTATTTTGGATATTAATAAAAAAATTCATATTGTTTGTTCATATAGTTTAATTAGGAGTTAAATGAATTACATTCACAAAGTTACCTTTACACACAACTAAATCATGTGTCACATCAAATTTGAATTTAAACAATCCCTCCCAAGTGTAAGTTCTTGGATTTCATCACCAAGAGAAAAGATGTCTTGGTGTTATGGCCGAGTATAAACAATCGGTGGGCGATACCGATAAGCACCTGATATACTTATCATTTTGGGACTGTGAATTGAGGGGGTATGCCCCAATATCACACCTCATATCGAAACCAACACAATTATGGGAATCACGTACCTTTGGTTATATTAAGGAATTCGACCTAAAAATTACTTGAAACCAGCCTTAGGTGACATTTTCATCGTACCCTTTCAGCGATTTTCTCATTTAACACTTTTCTTAAATTAATCAAGATAATCAAATTCTTTGTGTGACTTGTTTTCATTTGTTATAAAAAATTCATTTTTATTTTTCTTGTTGATTATTTGATTATTTCATGGTTTAAATAAGACAACAATCTCATCTTCTATAATGACCTCTTTATTATGCTTCAATACAAGGGATTTTTTCCCCAAATTATATTTTTTCCTCCAATGATTTAAATATACAACCAACATTTAAATCCATCATAATATAATTACAATTTTGTAGATAACAAATCAATAAAGCATGTGTAATATTATGGGTCAACTATATCCTACACAATCCCCATAAAAACTCTTTCGAGTCAATATACAAGTATACCAGTAGTTCCCTTCTCGGCATTGATTTACAAGTGTTGTTCTAAGTGTCTACTGGGATTTCAATCAATCAAATCCCATCAGAAATAATAAACTTATGCTAGAACTAGGTGCATCTTGACAGTGTAATACCATACACTACTTCGTCCAAAGTTTCAGATTCATGTATGCCATGCTTAGTTTCATGATGACACATTCATCAATAGAAACATGTCCCATCACCATATCACTTGATCTAGTTATCAGAATTGAATTACTTGTTTAGTTAAATTAATTTAAGTCATGCATCCATGCAAAACTTGTACATCTAATGAGGTGAGCATGACCGTTCTAGACTAGGTTTCCTATAGGGAACAAAGAGCTCAGGTAACAAATTTCATCATCACATGGACTATTTCTTCCTCATAGCTAACCTAAGTTAGTATAGAGGAACTAGACTAGCTGGATGGGAAATTTTTTGCTTCATAGCACAACTTATTTCCATGTCAACCACAACATGCATATGTTTCACCTGATTCTTAGACGTTTCTTTGAAAATGACGAAACAGATAGGGTAACAGGAATAGGAGGAATATGTGTTGAAATGATGGTTAATAGGTTGTTGCAAGCGTATTACTTCTCAACCCACAACTGATCATGAGAGATTCCTTTTGGCTGGGAGGAACTACCTAAAATGGAACACATGACCACCAAATAAAAGTTAAACAATATGTGCAGTGAACTACCTAGCGTGTGCTAGATCCGAGAAGTGTGATACTTCCTACATGATGTCAGTCCACTGTTTAAAATAATTTAATGCTGGTAATGAAGTAAATCCTATTGTAATTAAAATGATTTAGGTATCTCATTCAAAACACAATAAGAAAGATCTAATCTAATAGGCTAGGTTAAAATAAGATCCGAAGGTCAAGTAACTAGTTCTGGGTCTTTGCAAGTCTGACAAAGGTCTTAGGCAGGTCACAGGTGATTAAGGGTGATGCGGGGATAGGTGGGTAGGTCACTATTTATGGGCTATATTGGTAAATATAGAGACTGATGCCAGTTAAGGGTGACCAACACCGGTTAGGAGAACTGGCAGCTGCATTCTTGTGGAATACTTGGGAATGCTATAAAATGAGATTTGGATCTCCCTTTTGATTTCAAAAAGGACTAGGCTGTTCGAAGTGAGGTATTAAGTTGTTTGGATGGGATTTGGTGAGGTTTTAATGGGGATGTGGAGGGGTGAGTATTAAAGGAGGTCAATGGGTGGCTAGGAGAACAAAGGATAAAAACATAAAGATGAAACAAGTGAGCCAGAGAAGTAAAACATTCTACTTACTTGGAATATAGCTTTGGACATCTGTGAGTGAGGGATGAAGGTGTTGATAGGAGGTTGAACACTATGGAGGATCACCAAACATTGGAGAGCTCCTGCATGGGCTGCATGTGCACTCTTTTTTGCTTGGTTGGATCAAATCTGTGTTGGGTGGTTGTTGGATGAATGCAGGATGTCTGTGTAAGAGAAAATGCTTGATCTCCTTCCTTGCATGTGTGTTCTCGCAAAAACTTGTTCTCAAAAGATGTGTTATCTCTCAAGAATCTACCAACCTTTTTCCAACCTCAAAAATAAGGTTGTTTTGGGGATTAAAAGGTGACCGATGATGGTTTCAGCTTAACGATGGTGGTTAAGGGTAACCGGCGTCAATTAGGGTGGGATTTTCTAGGTTTACTAAACTAGGTAGATCCCCTTGATTTTCTGGGATCTTGTGTCATTCACTCATGGATTAGACTGGAAGCTTCTTTTAAGCATGTGAGAATGTGGTTAGAGGGAATGTAGGCATTGATTTTTAGGGTTTGGGTAAGTCTTAGTTAGTTAGGGAAACTTATTAAGAATAGGTCTTAGGGTGAGGTGGATATGTGGGCATTATCTAAATTAGGAGATTTAAATAATAAATATGGTGAGGATAATGAATTAATTTAATTTAAATAATTAAATTAATATTATAGTGAGGTGAAGGGGGCCATGACTAGGTGGATGTGTTCAAGGTGTTTATTTGTCGAGGGACCAAAGGGGAGTGTGACCTAATTTTGGTGTCTATATTTTGCCCCTTTTTGTTGCGTAACTTGTATTGGTAAGTGACATCAAGCTAAAATAACATGTGGCTACCCCATGTGTAGGTGGAGGTAATCCCCATCAAACTAGGAACCGATGAGGTAGAATGCGAAGTGGTGAGTTGTTTGATAATAGGTAAATGTGATGAAAAGGAAGGTGGGTAACAAGGGAAAAAGGAGAAAGGTCTACTCGGGTAATCTAGGGAATGGGTTAGGGTCAAAGGTAGTAACAGTTAAACACATGCACATGTATAAACTGTAGCATGTTACTAGGTTGAAGAGCAGTAAACTCTACATTGTCTAAGGTCAATAGGTTTATCCAAACAAGGTTGAAGTGATTCTAGTATCCAAGGTATAGGATATGGTCAGGAAACACGATGTAGGTCAGGTGTAGGAATGTTTAGGTGTGTTCTAGTACACCAAAGGTAGGGTCAGGATAAATGGTCATGGCAAGAGGCAAGGTAAGGTCATTAGGTCAATCAACACAGGTAACAATGTCGCAAGGTATAGCAAACACATGGGTTCAAAGGTCACTAGCGATGGTCCAGGTCACAAGAATCTAGGTCATGACATGGGTAGGGCCGAGGTATGGGTAAAATAACAAGTCCCCAAAGGAGGACGAGATTAGGTAGGAAATGATGAGGTTAGGAGGGTGAGGTAAGTGGTTTGGGTAAAGGTGGGGTGGGGTAAATGATCAAGGTAAGGGTTAGGTGTGGAAAAAAGGAGTGATGGGCAGGGTAATAGGGTAAAATTTAGGGCAATGTGCAAGAGAGGGTGAATGATGTCGGTCAAGGGTAACTAACGCTGGTAGAGTGGAACCGATCATGGTAAGGTAGGGCACACACTTGATGTCGGTGAAGTAAAATCGAAATCGGTTAGGTCAAGTTTGTTATAAAAACAAAAAATCCATGTTTTTGTTATTCATTTGTCATTTAGTGAATTGGGAAAATGACGTGAGAGAGAGAAAAAGGTGAAAAGCATCCAAATGGAATGGAGGGTTGAGTTGGTGATCTGAATGGTGGGTGATTGGTTGGTGAGAGGTGGGTCCACAGGATTGGTGGGTGTGATTTGATTGGGTGGAGCATGAGGGTAGTGATTTGGTGATGGTAGAGGCTGGAGAGGGATCGGGCGGGCCACTGGTGCAGCGACCAGACATGCCACCACGACAATGGCAACATGATGAGGTAAGTGTCCAACTCTTGTAGTGTTTTGTTAGGTAGATTAGGTGATTTGTCAAATTGGGTTTTTATTTTTTATTGTGGGTGGGGGAAAATAAAATTTGTAAAATGGGAGGGTAAATTGGGTAAAATAGGAGTGGGGAGAGAGATAAGTTGGAGAAGAGGGGAAGGGATGAGGTGGAGGGGGAGGTGTAGGTGATTTTAGGTGGGTAGAAGTGTCAGGGTAGTAAAATTTTTTTAGAAGGGAGGGTTTGGGGGTGGCGGGTTTTTTCCGTGTGACGAACTAACTGTGTCGGTCGTGTAGTAGCTAGCTTTAGTAGGGCTAAATCGATATTGGTCACAAAACAGTGGACCGATGCTAGTCTAGGGGTGATCGGGGTTAGTTAGAGATAACCAATGCTGGTCGATTTGGAGCACAATGGGCCAAAAGAGCTACAGGTTGGGTGGTTGAGATGGGTACGGGTAAAATAGGGTGTGGAAAAATGATAGGGGCAAGTATGGGTATGATAAATGTAGATTAATTTATTGTTTGTATTGGATATAGGGGAAAGATCAGCTACATGCGCATGCGGGATAGGGTTCCCCCTACTCATGACGGTTCATGGTGTAGTGACCCCGAAGGAGCTATGGCATGTGGAGGAGGTGGGCACGAGTGGGTTCACGGTACCAACATGTAGTCCGTAGCCTAGTCGATGATCGCACTCATCGATAGATGGGATTCCACAACCAAAACATTCCACCTACCGATGGTGAGATCACAGATCACCCTAGAGGATGTGTTCTAGATACGTGGTTTCCCATATTTGATACATAGGTCTATTTGATATCCTTTGAGGTCTTGGAGGAGACGATGCTGATGGTGTTTGGAGAGGGATAGCCAGGCGACATTCCATAGTGTCGGCATTTACTATGGAGAGATGTACCTAGCCCATCCAGAGAGAGACAAGGCTAGTAGTTCTATTGATTGAGGTAGTGTGCTACTTTGCATTACCAGATGCAGAGGGGTGGTTGTTTTCCCTAATCATTGATGGGGATACTCCACGACATGATGATAGCGTAGACCCACTTTTCCCAGGGATCCAACATTCTTGGTGCGATTATAAAGAGAATCTGTGGGCACATGGCGATTGTGTAAGTTCAACTTTGTGTTATACCTTTTACTTCACTGTTGGGCACATGAGCACATTGTTTGTGTGCATCCAATGGGTATTCCCAGTGCCGATTCCTTTTCATTAGGCTATGTACGAGTGGGAGTACAGCAATGGGTGCCTATTATTGAGAGATGAGATCAAATAGGCCCACACATGATGTGGCCTATTTCCAGTGACTATTGGAGGGGTTGTCTAGGGTGGACATCATTTGGAGGCCATATGTGGGCTTCCCATCATATAAACATATGCGTGATGAGCTAGCTAAGAGCTGCAGCTACTAAGATGGATACAGGGTTCACCATGTTGGGGAGCACGAGATGATCCTAGTTGATAGAGTGAGGCGGCAGTTTGAGCTGCTACAAGACATACCTCCACCCTTCCCACAAAGATAGGAGAGATGACTTGAGAGGCCCTTAACTCTACCATAGTGACAGGCTGCCCATAGGGAAGGAGGAGCAGGCAATGGACTGGTGGATCGATGATGCCGGGTCACAGAGACAAATATAGAAGTGGTGGGCAGCTCATTTATGAGCAAGTACCACTCGAGCCGAGGTAAATGTTGATCTAGCCACCATCACGGTGCGAGAGAACACCCTATAGGGGTAGGTAGTGATTTTAATTACCCATTGGGTATGGTGCGAACACGATTTGTCACCTCGAGGTGGAGGTAGTGGAGTTACATGTACAGTGTGGTTAGTTTTCGAGCCTAGATGGCCCAAGTGGGGATGGAGACAGAGATGGGGATGATGGTCGGTGGCTGCCCTACGAGGCATAGGTGACAGATTGTAGGGCCAGGCGGCCATAACACGAGAACAAATTGAGGCTTTACAGCCCGGATAAATGCACGGGGTAGGGGTCGATGGCACCACAACAGACATCGGGACAGGGTCCCAGTTCACAGGCAGGGGCGGGACAGGGTCCCACAAGACAAGTACAAGGGTCAAGGCCTATGGGGCCACCACAGACCATGACTATATCTAGCTTACAGGATGCCCTAGGTGAGGCTAGATACTAGCAGGATCAGCTGATGGAGATTAGGATAGACTTTCTATCCTATAGAGAGTATAGGGCACAACAGGCCTCGAGTGAGAGGACAAGATCTTGCACTCATAGCGTAGAGGGTACATGGGTCCATTGGGATCCTAGACAGATCGGAGAGGCTACCACCTGCAGAGACTAGCTCAGGTGATGCGCCAATAAGGACCCAACCACCATGCATGATGGGTGGGGAGATGTTAGCAGGTCACTAGACTGGGGCCGAGGAGGCAGAGGGTACAGGTGACACATATATGGAGGATATTCGATGAGATATTTGATATTTGGATCTGGATGTTGACATTTTTGCTTTTTTGATATATACCGGCATGCATGCTAAGAGATTATCATATTTTTGATCACATACCAGCCTACATGCCAAAGAGAGTGAGGATGTATGAGATTTTTTGTATATTTTGAGCATATACCAGCCTGTGTGCCAAGAGATTTTGTATTATTTTATTATTTTATTGTATATGAGACCAGCCTATGTGCCGATGACATTTTGTATTGAGTATCAGCTTGCATTCGATGATTTGTTTGAGATAGACATGATGGGATATCCATGTATATTGTATTGAGACACATATTTATGTATATGATGAGATGGATGATATTCTTGGTTTGTCGGTGTTTTATGAGACTTTTAATTTGTTTTTTGTGATATGGATGGAAGTTAGGTGAGTTAGGCATGATGGATTCAAGTTGGTTTAGGCATGAATCGAATCAAGTTTGTTTAGCCATGGATTGAGTTAAGTCATAGGCATGGTTGAGTTAGGTTAGTGTAGGCATGGATCGAGTCAGGTCTTAGGCATGGATCGAGACAGTTTTTAGGCATGGATCGAGTCAGGTTGGTTTAGGCATGGATCGAGTCAGGTCTTAGGCATGGTTGAGTCAGGTTTGTGGTCTAGGCGTGATTGATTTTAAATTGGTTGGGGTTGTGATTCATTAATTTATATAATGAATGATAATATGGGCTATTTTTAAGATGCTTTATAATATATGGATGATGATGGTAGTCATAATAAATGTATGTTGTGGTGATGATAAAAATGTTAAGCAACTTGTTATTTGTTTGGTTTAATTTCCAAGTTTTAGATATAAAAAGGAAACTAAGTAGGGTAGAATGTAATTTGAGGAAAATGAAAGATGAATTGGTTAGGGTAGAGAGTGGCTAAGCTAACCTCCAAGGGCCCCATGCCCTCGGAGTGCTACCTACATAGTCCCAGTGAAAAGGGACCTCAGGCCAATGTAGTTCTCCCATGAGCTAGGGAAGAATATGAGGATGTAGGAAAATGAGTTGGTAGGTTTTAGGCATGATTTGGGTTTAGGTTTGTTAGGTGTGGGTGGGTTATAGGAAAATTGGTATAGGTGATGTCAATTATGGAAAAAGAAGAAGATTACCCCAAAGGTAAGCATCAAGGACCAAGTCCTATATAAGGTAATCAATGTAAATAAAGATGGTTAAAAGATAAGAGGGGGAAATAAAGCCACCTGATTGGTTAGGATCAGACGAGTAGGTCATACCTTGGAGAAGGTGATGAACATAAGACCCTAAAGACATTGCATGATTGATTGTTCTAAAGGTGAAAATTAGTCACATGATCACCAAATGTCATGGTTCCAAGAGGTCCCTTGAGGAAGTAGGAAAATGGGGGTGCAAATGGTGAGAAGGGTGAAAGGTGGGCAATTTTATATGATATGAGGTGGCATGCTTTTTGGGCAAGAGATCCAAGGTCACGATGGGAAAATCCATGCCTAAAAAGTTGTCTATTTTGAATTGTATTTGAGATAGACTGATCGATGTGGGAAGTCTATATGGGATGAGGAAATGAACTCCTTGAGTTATTCATGAAGCTGATCTATGCGGAAGCTTCATTTTCTTTCGTTTTTTTAAGATCTTTACATAGCTTTCCTTCGAGGGAGTAGTCTATTTATAACATTGATTAGAGAGGAAGATTGTCCTTTTAAGGGATTCATCTTTTTATTATAAGTTTGACTCAAGGAGTTGGGTCCCATGTGGGGCTTTGAAGTCATGGACAAGACCAAGGTGAGAAAATGATTCTTGTTCAAAAAGTAGGGTGAAACGACCATGGAATCTCATCTAAAGGTAGATGAAAATTATCCATGAGAATCATGCTATGTGCGGTGCCGTGATACACATATTTGAGAGAAGATAACAAGTGATGGGTACTCACATGATTCTTGTTTAATCATTGGTGAGGTGTAAGAAGTGGATAGTGCTCAAGGGATGAGCATGGAAAGAGGAAAAAAGTGATGTAGGACTAAAAGTCAATAGAAGAATAGTAAAAGATGCAAGGCGTTGAGGGCTCAGTTCAGGTTTACTATCGAGGAAGATAAATGATAAGCACCTGATCCATAGTTATGAGTCATAATGTATGGTCCAAGATAATTAGGAGAAAATTTTCCTTATTTACTTTTTTCTGCTTTGGTTACATGTTGATTTTCTTTTAGGACAAGGTCACCGACTTGGAAGGTATGTTCATGGACATGTTTTCATAGGCATGCTTGATACGTTTTTGGTAAACTTGAAGGTGGTCAAGAGCATTAAGATGACGTTCATATAATAACTCAAGTTGTGCTAAATGGTCCTGACGAAAGTCATCATCATTGAGCATGTCATGGAGAGAAATGTGGAGTGAGGGAATATGGACTTCGAGAGGTAGAATAGCCTCGGTACCATAGACCAAAGAAAATGGTGTGGCCACAGTGGAAGTGTGGATACTAGTGCGGTATGCCCATAGGGAAAAAGCAACATGTGTATGCTAGTCCTTTGCGATCATTAACCACTTTCATGAGAATTTTGTTTAAGGTTTTGTTAGTGGATTCAGGTTTTCCATTGGTCTGTGGGTAATAAGGTGACGAAAATTAGATGAATGCCGAAGGCATCACAAATTTTTGTAATGTTTTGTTTTTGAATTGTTTTCCATTGTCAGTGATGAGGCAATGAGGAACACCAAAGTGAAAAATGATGTGATGATTGATGAACTCACATATTTTCTCGGCTTTTGTGGAGATGAGTGGTATGGCCTCAACCCATTTTGTGTAGTATTCGGTAGCGGTGATGATCCATTAATGTCATTGGGAAGAATGAGGGTTGATCTCTCCAACAAGATCCAAACCCCATTGAGAGAAGGGCCAAAGGTCATGGGTGACCTGTAAGGCATGACTGGGGGCATGATGAAGGTTAGCGTGTTGTTGGAATTTTACACAAGGTTTGACATAGTCTCAACAATCATGATTAAGGGTTGGCGAATAGCCCAAGTGAATAATACGCTTAGCAAAAGAAAGCCAATGAAGTGACCTCCACATAAGCCATTATGAACTTCCTTAATTGTATAAGGAATTTCATAACTCATGAGGCATCGTAAAGAGAATACCATCAAATCCACGCTTATACGAAGGCCCCCATGATGACATATTGAGAGACCTTTTTAAGGAAGGTGCATTGTCCATTATGGGTGAGATCGAGAGGTAAGATGGAGAGAGAAAGATATCGGAGTATTGTTTATACCAAAGGTCACTTGGTCTCAGGGTGACGGTCCCGATAAAGTAAATGTTGTGAGGTAAATAAGAGGGTGATTGGAGTATTTGTACGGTGACAAAGCTTTTAGAATTTCTTGGAAAAGTAAGTATTTGAGAAGCTAAGTAGGCCATGGTATCTCAAAATTTTTAGTTGAACGAGGGATGATTTGAAGGGCGTAATGGTCAAAGGTGGTCAAAATTATGTCTACATGATGTTTATACTTTTGAATTATCTCATTACAACATTGGTATATATTATTGAATTTGTTTATAACCAATTGAGAATCACCAAAGATGTTGATTGATTTAACATCCAGGGCGTAGGTGGCTTGGAGACCTACTACGAGCGCTTTGTATTCGGTAATATTGTTTGTACAATCAAAATATAGTTTGAAAGACAAAGGCATGGGTTCACCATAAAGAAGAATGAGGATAACACCAGGCCCACCTCCACGTTGACACTTAGAACCATTGAAGAAGAGTGTCATTTGGTAAGGGGATTCATCTAAGGAAAGGGTAGTGATGGACTCATCTGGAAAGTCAAAATTAGAGGGTTAATCCCTAGAAATAGGTGCGTTGGCCAATTGGTCAGTGATAGGTTAGCCCTTGATGGACTTTTGATGAATGAATTTGAGGTCAAGGTCAACTAAAAACATAAGCCATCGTGTGGCACGCTGATTCCGATAAGGTTTGGTATACATGAATTGTAAGGGGTCGGTGTTGGTCATAACATAGGTTTTGTGGTTGAGTAGGTAATCGCGAGTTTTGTGGCAACGAAAAATAAGGCTAAGAAAATTTTTCAAGATGGGTGTATCAGATTTCAAGGTCCAAAAGAGTATGGCTTATGTAATAAACCGCTTGCTCCTTGTGTTGTTCATCATAATGAGCGAGCATGGCTCCTAAGGAGTGATTGTTAGCTGAGATATATAGGTAGAAAGGTTGATCGTATTTAGGTGGAATGAGTATGGGTGGTTGGAGAAGGTATTGTTTTAAGGCCTCAAAAGCTTTATGGCAATCATCATCCCACTTAAAGGAGACATCCTTCTTGAGAAGATGATGAAATGGTTGAAACCGATAAGATAATTGTGAAATGAAATGGTGAATAGACTGTAACTTACCTTGCGGTGCTACGGAGTTGTCTAAAGTTAGTGGGTGGAGGCATTTCCAGAATGGATTTGAACTTAATAGGGTCAACTTCTATACCACGTAAGGAAACGATAAACCCCGAAGCTTTCCTAAGAGAACCACAAAGGCACACTTCTTGGGTTAAAGGTGAACACAATATTTAATAAGGCGGTAAAAATGGTTTTGAGGACAGCGAGGTTCTCGGAGGAGCGTTTAGATTTGGTGAGGAGGTCATCCACACAATCTTCCAATATACGATGCATGATTTCATGGAAGATATAAGTTATAGTCCACCGATATGTAGCACCAACATTTTTAAGGCTGAAAGGCGTGACTTAGTAGCGAAGGTCCGATAAGATGGAATGAATGTAGTTTTATATTGATCCTCTGGGAAAGCAGGATTTGGATATAAACTAAGAAGCCATCCATGAGTGATAACATCTCATGATCAGTAGTAAGGTCAACCAATTGGTCAATGTTGGGTAGAGGAATTCATCTATTTGGTAGGAAAGGTTGAGGTAATGGAAGTCCTTGAAAATGTGGAGTCCCCTATCACCTTAATGACGAGGACAATGTTAGATATCCAAAGAGGATAATCAATGGGTAATATGAAGGAAACAGACATAAGATGTTGAAGTTCTTCTTTGACAAGAAGGGCAATGTGAGGGTGCATTTTCCTCAGTTTTTGTTTGATGGGTTTAGCATCGAGAATGGTTATGATATTGTGGACCACTATGGTGGGGTCAATACCAGGCATGTCTGCATAAGACCAAGCAAAAACATGGTTATGATATTTTAGAAAAGAAGTGATGGCTTCTGTTGCTCAAAGAAGATCTAAAGATTGATTGATCTTTAGGATGTGCTGGTCATCTTAGTATAGATGTTGATCTCGATAGTCGATTCATTCAACATGATTTGTGTCTCAGAAGGTAATGACCGATGAATATATGAGTATTCTACACCAAGGTAGGTGAGTATAGATTCATCATCCTAACATTGAATGATGTTAATGAAAGGTGTATCATCATTGATCATTTCAGGGTATAGGAAGGGAAGAGAGGAAGGGGCCTCGCCATCATGTTGATAAGTCAAAGGCCCCAAGGAAATGGTGTTTATGAAAAAAAAGTTAGGAGGGATAGATTTTGGATCCATCGACTCCGTCGGTGAAGGTGGCGATGAAGATGGAGTGGGTGAAGAAGGTGGAGAACGGTTGACGTTCTTGATGGGTTCAATGCAGCTTGCTTAGTAAGTGTTTCAAAGCAAATCCAATACTACTATGGTCGTTATGTTTATGGGTGGTATGTTGAATGATAGTATGGCAGCCTTGTTCATAAAATCCAAAACCAAAACTTTTCCATGCACATTGGTGTAGGAAGGTGTGGGAAAAATGGTGATTGGTGAGAGACTGGAAGTCAGCGGAAAATGGGTGGGTTTGTGATGGTGGTTCGAGTGTGTAGGTGGTAGTATCAAGTCCCCTATATTTGATACTGGTATGAAGGTGAGGAGGACCATAAAGGAGGTGCTCTCCTATGTGGTGATCATAACGAGGATGTTGGTGAAGGCTTCCATACTCTTGTGGAGTAAGGCATGTGTTGACACTATATAGGCACTACTCCCCTAGAGTGATGTGTTGAAAAATGTCTTCCAAGGATCGGTGGTTGGTATGTGGGTATTTGGAATAGATGATGTGTCATAGGTCAATACGGAGGGGGAATTAATGGATTGGGAGGCGGATGGGTTGGCCATGGAGGTTGTGGCATGAGTAGTAGGAATGGAAGAGGCATGTACGGTTGAGGTAGTGACCGTGTACTTGTAAAGTGAGGTATAGGTGAAGTGGTAGTGGTCATGGAGGTAGATTCCTTAATGGTTATGAGCATGTAATTAGGTTGGTAGAGCATGTTACATGTTTTGAAAGGTGATGGATCAGATGGAATGATATAGGTGTGTCCTTCGTGTTCAAACTTTACACAGTGATGTAAAGTGGAAGGAACACAACCAATGACATGAATCCAAGTTCTGCCAAGCAACAAGTTATATTGAAATTCCCCCTCCAAGACATAAAATAGCTCTGGAATAGTGTGGGGCCCACGTAAATATGGAGGATGATGGTGCCTAGTGTAGAGGTGATAGCATCATTGAATGAACGCAACATGACAAGATGTTTATGCATGTAATTTTCAGGTATGCGCATTTGAGTGAATGCATGGGATGAAATGATATTAATGCTAGCACCCCCATCAATCATTACATGTTGTACATGTATATCATCGATGTGGATAGAGATGAAGAGGGTTGGGTTTGGGTCATCAGTTTGGTGCGGTGTGATCTCTTCCTCTAAGAAGCTAAGGGAGGCTATTTGGTGAGTAGGGTGAGGTGTGGATAAAGGTGGCAATTTGGTGAGAGAGGCTACATGATGGGGTGTGATAATGGAGGATACAGTGCAGGGTCATTGGGTAAAACCTCAATAGATTGAAGAACCTCCATGAGAGCTTGATGATGAGATTCGAGGTTTGGATGAGGTCCTATAAGGACATTTTGAGGGATATTGGTGTAATGTTTTTAGCATGGTGCGATGTGTGACCCCATTAGAAATAGGGTATGTGGGGCCATAAATAGTAATATTAGGTGTGGGTGTAGATGGTATGTTGGGTATAGGGTTGGTTGGTTGGTCGGTTGCCTTTTCCTTACCTTTATCCTTCTGAGCATGGGTAGTAACGTGGATCATGTTGATCTGAGGGGAGTTGGCAAATAGAGAAGGTGTAGGGTGAGTGGTATAATGACATGACGGACAAAAACCTACCGGGGGAGAAAAGCCTTGTGAAGTGAGCTGGGCACAACGACATTTAGGTAATGGTGTAGCAAGTTCTCTAATGTGAACCATGTTAATTTCAAATCTTGGAGGTGGCTCTAGGAGCTATGGGGGTGGAGGTCATGGTTGTTGAGTGGGCAGTGAGGGAAGGACTATGGGAATGGGTGTCGGTGAAGCAGGGTCCTCATTGAGAAGGTCATCATCATCAAAGTTGGCTTCTAGAGGACACAACTGGATAAGGATGGTTTTCAAAGCCTTGCAGTTCTCCACATCATGCCCTAACACACGATGGTAGGCACAAATTTTAGTGTCATCAAACCATTTTGGCTTGGGTTTGAAGGGGTCATAAGGTTTGAGTGGTGGTAATGTGATAACAAAAGTCTCAAGGAGGTTGGTTAATACTTTGGCATAGGACCGCTAGTAGATCACAATGGGAAGTGAAAGTGGGTTTGGGTGTGGGTGCAGATGATTGTTGAGGAATGGTCCTTGCAAGAGGGGGAGTGGGTTGAGCCATTATTTTGGGTGCACTGGAGTGGTATTGGGTGTTGGTCGTGTTTATTTAGGTAGGGGTATGGTAGATGAACGAGCAGGAGGGTGTATGGTTTCTTTGACTACCTTATTGGAGGGTAGCGGATTTTTGTTTTTGGGTTACACCTTCTTGGGTAAAGGTGATATGGGTGTATGAGATCTAGAGGGAAAAGTAGATGGGGAAGAGGGTGAGTTACCCATGGGGATAATGGAGGTCTTTGTGAAGGTAGATGATGCGGGTTGAGTAGGGGTGTGAGAGACAAAGACTGAAGTGTAGTGGGTAATGAAGAAGTTGTTGAGGGTATTGGAGGTATGGGTGGTAAAGATGTTGTAGGTGTAGGTGTAAGTCGTGTTGGGCGCTTGGGTAGGTTAGAGGTTTGTGAGGAAGGAGTGGGCTGTTGTGTTTTTGGTTTATTGATGGGTGGAAGTTTCTTGATCATGTTGGGAGGTTGAGGTCCTAAAACAGATGGAAAGGGTGAAGGTGATGCAGGTATGATTGGTGCAGCTAGGGTATGAGTTATATGGGTTTGGTTCTTGTTTGGGGTGTCGAGTAGGTTTGGTGTTGAATTTGGAGGATGTAGCTAAATCTAGTTTGATAGGTGGATGAGTAAGGCTGGTGGTTGGGGTGACCCCTAAGGTGGTAATAGGTTTAGTTGAGGAAGATGTTGTAGGTGTGGGTTTGGGTTTAGATGTAGGTTGGGTTATGGGTAAGGGTATGTGTTGAGTTATGATGGGTGTCGTGGAAAAATTTGTGATTGAGGTGGTTGTGCTTGGTTCAATTGGTCGAAATATTTTTGGGTAGATAGTGGAAGTATCAAAGAATTGACATCTGCATCTGTGTTGAGACTGGAAGCAAAAGATGCCCCCACAATAAGGCTCTATCCACATAATCTAGGCGATCAGCCAAATGTGAGAATGACACATTTGTAGGTGGCGTTGATGAGGACCTAATGGCTATTCCTATAAAACATGTCTTAGAAATGGGGAATTTGTTGGCTTCAGCTTCCGTGGACAAGAGAGCCGAAAGTAGGTCTACGGGATCTTAGGTAGGCTGATGGAAAATGTTCACCTAGAGGCAAAGGCATCTCTACTAGATCTTTGATAGGTGGAGTAGAAAATGGGTGCTCCTCTATAGGTGGAGATTATGATGGGTTTCCCTCGTGTGTGGAGGAGATGACGTGTGCTCTCTATGGGTGGAGGATATAAACAAGTATCCTCCATGGACTGTAGAAGTATTGTGGTGACATTTCCCTAGGTGGAGAAGCAAACGGTAAAATGGTCTTGATATTATCGAAGGGCTCCTCCATGGGTGAGGAAGGAGGTGAAAGGTGTTCCTCTATGGATGGAGGAATAGGTGAGGTAGGTTCTAATTCAGGGAGGATTTCAAGCTAAAATTTCTTCTATGGAAGGAATATGAGGTAATTGGGAAGCAATGGGTGTGTTGCTTGAAAATAGCATGGACCTCACGGGTATGGATATCATGAGTTGAGGTCTCACCGGTTTGATCCAATGAAGGGCGTGATTGGGAAAGGTTTTCTTGAATATGTGTAGGTTTTGATTGGCAGTGTGTTAGGATTACCCACGCTTAACTTTCCTTTCTCGAGCATTTCTTGGACAATATTTTTGAAAGTGATGTAATTACTTTCACTATGACCCTTTACTCGATGATAGTTACATAATTTGTTCTCTTTATACCATGTGGGAATGGGGTGAGTAGGTCAAAACCAGAGTGTGGTTTTATAGGTGGAAGGGTGATGGACCCACTTTGATGATCTTTTCTAAGACAGAAGAGTAAGGCTCCCCAATTGGGGTGTATTTCCATGTTCTCGTCTGAATTGAAAAATCTAGTCGGGTGGGAGATTAGATGAGGGGTATCCCGATTTGACAGATGGGATGGAATGGCTTTAAGTACCACTACATTAGTGGTGCCCTTAGCTTTCAAATAATTACTCTGTGGTTTGGAAGAAGAAGAGGTATCATTCGAATTGAATGCCGAATTCTTATTGCATAATTGAATTTTCTTCTCTTCGATGGCCCGAATCTCTAACTTTTGTGCCATGGTGAATTATTTGTCAAATATTCAAAAAGTCTAGACCTACAGGGTTGGTGAGATATGTCTAGCACAAGCTCGTGTGAAGATCTCGATGAGTTCTGTTTGTGGAAATTGGAAGGTGAGTTGATTGATCAAGCTACGCCAATGAGCAACAAAATATATGATAGATTCATCATCATACTGATGCATGGAGTATAGGCTAGTCAATGTAACCTTCTTAATGATATTGATGGAGAAGTGATCCAAGAAATCTTGGGCTACCTGATTAAATGAAAATATAGAGTGTCTAGGTAACCCACTATACCAATCTAATACAAGTCCAATCAGAGACATGGGAAAGGTCCTTAAGAGCAAAGCATCATCATGAGCAATTAGGTAGCACCCATGTTTGAACGACCGTAAATGTTGTTGTGGGTCTTCCTTGCTATTGAAACAGTTGAATTTAGGCATTTCCCAATGTACGGGGTATGGGCGGATAGGGATGGATGGGTGGATAGGCTCATTGAAAATTTCATCGTAGGTGAGAGTGTTGCATGGAGCTAGAAACCGATGCCTCCAATGTCTGCATCTTATCCATCATTAATTTGATTAGGTCATTGGTAGGTTATGATGGTTGGGTGCCTCTTGTAGCATAAGAGGGTTGATGTTGGGCATATGATGAGGGTGGCATTCTAGTATATGGTGCTACCATGTAGGTAGATTGAGAAGGAGGTAGTGAAATAGGGGGTATGTACCTGAAATGAATAACAGATGAAACATGAGGCTGCTAACTGTACGTATATGGAGGTGGAAGGTTCATGGTGACCCTAGTAGCAATGGGGCCAACAATTGGGGAATAGAAAGGACCACATTTTGAAATGGGGTAGGGGTCACCAACACGGGAGGTGGTTATGTAGCTATGGGTATATGTGAGATAATAGGGGATAAGGTTATGTTTTGGGTGGTTTTCAAAGGTATTGTGGATGTGGTGGGTGCAACAGATGTAGCAGATGCTATAGTCATAGCGGGTATAGGACCTAGTTGTGAAATGACTAAGGGTAAAGTAGATGCAAGAAGCACAGAGCCATATGGGGCTGATGCAGGAGTGGGAGTGAGAGTCGGGGAATAGATATGGGCATGTCATATATCAACTAACCTAAGGAATCTCAAGTGGATGAGTGGGAAAGGTAAAACTACAAGGCGGCAGGGTTTTGGTCAAGGAGTCGTGTGAACTCCTCATCTCTAGTAGTGATAGTGATAGGTTGGATAGGATCCATGGCGGGTGATAAAATGGAAGGTGGTGAAGGGCTAGGTGGGAGTGGTTGACAACTAGCATGGAATACGAGGGTGCTAGCTTGTCGATGCATCAGTACCATGTGAACAAGTACTGATCAGGTTGGGCTACCTTTCTATAAATGACATAGAAATATAGCAGGAATAGGAAGAACATGCGGTAATAAGTGGATTAGGTACCAAATGTTAGCTAGAAAGTGGCACAGATAACCGATGCTTTGGTCGTGGAAAATTGATGCCGGTTCGGCGTAACCACTTTGCCACGGTCACTATGGGAAATGGACAGTTGGTCAAAAATAAGGTATAAGGCCAAATTTGACAGGTATGCCAAATCTGATGAGTTTTACAAGGTCAATGGGAATGATAATAGTGATAGGGACTCTGAATAGTTGAAGAAGGTGAATAAATTTCCTTTTGGGTAGGTTAACCAAAATGACAGTGAACCGATGCCGTTGGGTATAACTGACGATGGTTAGGGGGTAACCGCGATGATCGCTGGACCCACACTAAGTAATTGTGAAATTGAAACAGTGATGAAAGAAAAGTGGTTGTGAATTAAAATCTGATGTGGAATCAAACCCAAAATTCTGAGAATGATGAGAATGTGGTCTAGGCACACTTAGAAGAATCTAGAATACACCAACTATGATGAGGAGCGTGCAAGGAGAAACAAGAAGAATGAAGAATGTGACCTCTCACCTCAAAACGCAAGCCAAGTAGAAACACTAAGAAAAATGTGATCCTAAGAGTGCCTTTTCTATTATGTTTGTTTAGCTTATGCTATTTAAGGACTGACTCATGAACTGTAGAATATAATTTTTGGTGAGGATGGCTTCCTACAAAGAAGGAGATCTAAAAGGTGAGGTTTCAAGTATGTTATGGTAGGGGCTTTCTTTGTAAGTATGACTCGATAGAGTAGTGAGCTAGGGAGTACCTACCAATCCTCGTATCAGTGTGATCATTGACAAGCATTCCCAGAAATATATTGTTTAAGAATATGTATTTGTTTTGAATTTGTGTAACTTGGCAAGACTCAAAGAGAGAGAGAGAGAGATGTGCTTTCTACAATTCGTTTGTCAACCATCAACTAGGAATGACTTCCAGCATATAGGTTGCCCTTAATTAATGTGAGCTAATATGATAAATTAGAATGAAATGCAATGATTTCTAAGCCTAAATCAAAATATGAAGTTTGATGACACAAATAAATGAAGAGGAAGAGGGATGCTCTTTCAATAAAATGCGAAAACGAGAAGAAATGGTTCTTTTTAAGTACACCAAAAGAAAGGTTTCTTTTAGAGAAAATAGAAAGAAAAATAAGGTTGCCAAGGAAGAAAATTAATGTGTATTCTTTTTAGAAGGGAAACAAACACACAAATTTTCCTACGAATGAATAAAAATGCAAGATACCTGGATGGGTCCCACCGAGCATGCCAAAATGTTTGACTTTGATTCTTAGATGTTTCTTTGAAAATGACGAAATAGATAGGGTAATGGGCATAGGAGGAATACCTGTTGAAATGATGGTTGATAGGTTGTTGCACGCGTATGACTTCTGAACCCACAACTAATCATGAGAGCTTCTATTCGGTTGGGAGGAACTACCCGAAATGGAACACATGACCACCAAATAAAATTTAAACAATATGTGTAGTGAATTGTCTAGCATGTGCTAGATCCGAGAACTATGATACTTCCTATACGGTTGTCACTCCACTCTTTAAAACAATTTAATGTTGGTAATGAAGTAAATCATATTGTAATTAAAATGATTTAGGTATCTCATTCAAAACACAATAAGAAAGATCTAATCTAATAGGCTAGGTTAATATAAGATCCGAAGGTCAAGTATCTAGTTCTAGTTCTCTCGCACGTCCGACGAGGTCTTAGGTAGGTCACAGGTGATTAAGGGTGATATGGGGATAGGTGGGTTAATGGTGGCTGATGCCGGTTAGGGAGAACCGGTGCTTTGGGAGTTACTATGGAATACTAGGAATGCCACAGAATGAGCTTTGGATCTCCCTTATGATTACACAAAGGAATAGGCTGGTCGGAGTGAGGTATTAAGTTGTTTGGATGGGATTTGGCAAGTTTTTAATGGGGATGTGGAGGATTGAGTATTAAAGGATGTCAATGGGTGGCTAGGAGAACAAAGGATAAAAACACAAAGATGAAATAAGTGAGCCAGAGAAGTAAAACGTTCTACTTACTTAGAATCTAGCTTTGGACGTCTTTGAGTGAGGGATAAAGGTGTTGATAGGAGGTTCAACACTACGGTGGATCACCAAACATTAGAGAGATCCTACATGGGATACATGTGCACTCCTTTTTGCTTGGTTGGATCAAATCTATGCTGGGTGGTCATTGCATGAATGTAAGATGTCTGTGCAAGAGAAAATGCTTGATCTCCTTCCTTGCATGTCTGTTCTCATGGAAAATTGTTCTAAAAAGATGTGTTATCTCTCAGGAATCTGCAGAAATTTTTCTAACCTTGAAAATAAGGTTGTTTTGGGGATTAAAAGGTGACCGACGATAGTTCTGACTTAACCGTCGGCGGTTAAGGGTAACTGGCATTGGTTAGGGTAGGATTTTCTAGGTTTACTAAACTAGGTAGATCCCCTTGATTTTCTGGGATCTCGTGTTGTTCACTCACAGATTAGAGTGGAAGCTTCTTTTAAGCATGTGGGAAAGTGGTGAGAGGGAATGTAGGCATTGATTTTTAGGGTTTGGGTAAGTCTTAGTTAGTTATGACAACTTACTAAGAATAGGTCTTAGGGTGAGGTGGCTTGATGAGGTGTCTAGGTGAGGTGGATATGTGGACATTATCTAAATTAGGAGATTTAAATAATAAATATGGTGAGGATAATGAATTAATTTAATTTAAATAATTAAATTAATATTATAGTGAGGTGAAGGGGGCCATGGTTAGGTGGATGTGTTCAAGGTGTTTATTTGTTGAGGGACCAAAGGGGAGTGTGACCTAATTTTGGTGTCTACAACATAATAAGTGGGGTTCAAGGGATAACATAGGATAACTGCTATGAGGCGTTATTCACCAAATGACCCATGTCATTCGGTGAGCATCGCACTACAACAGCCATCCAAGGTCGGCCTGTCAAACTCCACGTATTAATTTTGTCATAACTTTTCACCTCATTGAATTTGTTTATGACAGATTAAATTTTGTTCGCAATGATATCCATCTCATTAATTATTTGATCCTAAGGTCCATATCTTAGTTTTGAATAATAAAACATAATCAACTTCCACAAGTGGCTTGTGCACATTTCTTAAGCATTGAGTTAATTAGGGCAACAAGCTGCATTAATTACACAATCCCTAATTATTAATTTATGACCTTGTCGTTATATTTTCTTAAGTACACAAATGTAAAAATCATCATTGAATGTACACAATCATAAACATCCATAAGGTTTAAATACCTAGGAATAACTATTTACCTTCCTCAATACATATGAGTCAATCATATGTAATTTTAGTTACACATATACCATTCAATATATGAATTGTATTCAATTACTAAAAGCAGAAGTATATTTATAATCCACTAGATCCATTAATAATGCAAACATGCATATATCATTCTTTAAATACATCATACTTATACACTTAATAATATAAATTATTAATCCGCATAAGTTTCCAATCATGTAATCAATTAAGATAAAAACCTTACATTTAATTTTTTGATGCAATCAAGACTCCATTAATAAATGAATACATATTTCTTTATTTCATTTCCGAAATAGATATTAACAGAATGGGCTAATTTAGCCTCTCAATTAATTAAATAGTACAATGATATTATGCTCAATTATTAATTTACTATGCAATACAATGCAACTTTAATCAACAAAATTGAAAAACTAATTTCTTTCAACATCATTTTCCTTGTAGACTTAAAGTACTATATCTCAAAATTGTTAGCAAAGGTTAATTTCAAAGAACTTGAAAAAAATTCCTCTTTCCTTCTTAACAATTTATGTCATATAATATTGGAATAAATGGAATACCACAATATTAAAATTATATCAATGACATAATCATACAAGGAATAAAATCATTGTACTTAGAATAATATAATTTTCATCTATAAGGACTGCGTTTTATTTCATCTTCTTCGGTTTACCTTAATGGAATAATTCACAAGAATAGACTACACGATTGTATATTATTAAATTATTCATAACATTCATTATTCCTTTAGATATTGGGAAATATTATAAATCCAAAACATAACTTATATTATACATAACATAAAATGATATTACCATGTTATTTTACATCTACGAATATTGTTACTACATGCTATGGTAATGCCTTAATGGAAATTAACCATACTTAGATTTCATAACAGCAGAACAAGAACATTCAAAACCTCCAGCTTAACTTCCTAAAAGAGGAATTGCCTAATAATCCATATCGACTCAAGTTACACACACATGCACCCTCTTCATTAACTTAACTACTTCCTTGTGCTATGATCTGATTTAGGACAAAAGCAAGGGATTCGATTTTCCCCATATTCGAATAGTAATATTTAAACATAAGCATTTCTTCCAAATCATTAATATGATGTGATTGTAGTATAAGAAAAAATTATGCTCACTTAAACTCAAAATTATTCTCACCCCAACAATGACCTATCTATGAAGGTGGAGGCAACAGAGGTCAAAGAAGATATATACCCCTCCAACAACTATTATCTTGATGTTGGACATATTTAATATATACCTTAAACATGTCAAGATCACTAAAAAGACAACCAATATTCTCATCACTCCAAGATCCACAACTATCATCTTAGTTGTAATTCAAATACCAAAGGAAATGCCACATTATCGACCATAATACCATATTGACAAGGTGCGAGTTATTTATTTATCATGGTGGAATCGACAACTCAAATCATCATAAAATTGACATTCAAGAATATTAAGGTAAATTCTATTTACCTTAATTCAATCAACACCCACCAAACCTTACAAACATCCTTTTCCAAAATAAATCCAAAAACTATGAATCCAGTTTCCATCTTGATACCCCACGAAAGGTAAATGAATTTTAAAGACCGAATTGAATACATTATCTATCGTATAACCCAAGAACTAATTTGTTCTTCCATAAGAGGTAGTTTAATCATTTAGGGAAACACTTATATTATTTCTGATTCGTGCCATCAAGACACCTCGAACCCACTAACAACTATCAATAAAACAATTCCTATAACAAGCCATGTTTTCACTTATGAAACCCAAGTTTCATGATTTAAAAGGCTCATGTACATACAGAGATGAACAGTCAGCCTATGCAAGTATAAAGACAAACAGATGAAATCCAAAACACATAGAACCCATATAATTGTTTAATTAAACGACTTAAAAACCAACATATTGACTCGAACATACGAGAACCGGAAGGATTATCCCCTAATTTTTAAGGCATGAATACCACTTTTACAATAAAACAATGATATTGTTTCGTTCGAATGTTTCAAACTTTCCGGGAATAGAGTTGCTTCTATCCTTTCATTCCTTTTAGAAACAGATGAGGTTAGGGTTAGGAGGAATACCTGTTGAATGTCGAGATGGTGTGCGCGTACCGTAGAGAAAGATCAGGCTGACTGCAGAGACTCCTTTTTGTCTTGGAAGGACTACCTGCAAATAAGAACACAAGACCACAAGATTTTGATTAAACAATAAATGAGGAAACTGCCTTAGGCCCAGGAAATATAAAACTTCCTTTCGAAGGTGGTCAGTTCCCCTGCTAATATGAATTAACACAAGAGACTTGCAAAATATCAATTAAATTATTTCGTTAAACTGGGTAGGGGAAAGGCTGGTTTTCCGGTTTTTGATCAGAGGAACCGATGGCGGTTACTACTGATAACCGATGGCGGTCACGATAACCGATGGCGGTTCTGATAACCGATACCGGTGGGTTCTACGATCTTCTTGGTAACTATGGTGTTTGTAATGGCTGGTATTAGGAAATGGGATGATTAGAAGCAAAAGAATGACAGTTAGATGCAATGGCACGTTGGGTAGTGGATTCAGAAATGGATTTAGGAGGACTGAGATTCAAGAAGCATAAGCAATGTTATAACAAAGGACATGCAAGATGTGACTTACTGGTTTTGACCGAGATGCAAGTTGATCTCCTTGGTTGTAAACACTTCTGGTTTCTTTACTCGTCTCTGCTCTGTCAAGTGAAGATCTGGACTCTGTTCCTCGCTCGCAATGCTCTCTGTTGATCCAAAATCCTTTACCGATCTCCAAAATGAAATTCCGATCCGTTGTTTTGGTTTGGGGAGCCCATTTACAGGGAACCGATGGCGGTTGCGTAACCGACGGCGGTCGAGTAGGAACCGGCATCGGTAAGGAAAAAGTAGGCTATTTTTAGTAAAATAGCCCACCTTCCCTGCTTTTCTCCCGAGAGATCGATTGCAGGGCTTGGTCAAGTGGCTAGAAGGTCGGCTTTGGGTGCAAGTAAGGAGGCATTAGTTATGGATGTGAGTCTAGACCAAGTCATGGGTCCTAATTAGGTTAGTTTAGGGTTAGGGCTAGGTCATGATGAGGTGGCAAAGTGAGGTGGCGGGTAAGGTGATGTGGATTTATCAATTACAAGGTAATTAATAAATAATTGTGTAAGGTTTAGGTAATGAGGTTAGATTGCGAGATGAGATGCGGGTCACAAGGGGTCGTAAGACATAAATTTGGTGTCTACATTAGCCCCTTATTGTCATGTAGCTTGTTCTGTAAAGCTGCGCGGACAATAATATGAAGTGGTTTCTCATGTTAAGGATATAGGTAATCCCCCTCAAATCTATCACAGATTGAGTGAACGGGAAATCAGGGATAGGGTTGATAAAGGGTATATGTTGTAGAGAGGATGGTAAGGTGGTAGGTCCAAGGAAGCAGACGCATGTTGAAATGCAATAGTACGACTAGGGTACATGATTTGATGAGCAAACCAGCAATGTATAGGCAAAGGTCGATAGTTTATCCAAACAAGGGTGATATAATCCTGGTATCCAAGGCATAGGAAGTAGCCCAGGGTATATAACAGGTAAGGTACCGGAACGTTTAGGCATGTTCGGCAGTACCAAAAGGTTGGTTTGGTTGAGATAAACGTCACGGTCTAGGTCTAGGCAAAGCTGGTCGACAGATCAAGTCAAGGACCCTAATCATGCTAAAACACGAACAGGTGAGCTCGATTGAACCAAAAACTACCGGATGGGTGGATAAAGTGTATGGTGTTGAGTTTGGGTAAGGTATGGAAGTGGTACGGTCGTGGGTTGGGCCAAGTTGTTGGGTGGCGGCCTTGGGTCGGGCCAGAAGTGTAAAGGGAGGCCTTGGGTCGGGCCAAATAGTGAGGGCAAGGCCTTGGGTCGGGCCAAATGGGTAGGTTGAGGCCTTGGGTCGGGCCGAATAGGTAGGTTGAGGCCTTGGGTCGGGCCGAATAGGTAGGTTGCGGCCTTGGGTCGGGCCGAATAGGTAGGTTGCGGCCTTGGGTCGGGCCGAATAGGTAGGTTGCGGCCTTGGGTCGGGCCGAATAGGTAGGTTGCGGCCTTGGGTCGGGCCGAATGGTTAGGGTTGCGGCCTTGGGTCGGGCCAATTGGTAGGTTGAGGCCTTGGGTCGGGCCGAATAGGTAGGTTGCGGCCTTGGGTCGGGCCGAATAGGTAGGTTGCAGGCCTTGGGTCGGGCCGAATAGGTAGGTTGCGGCCTTGGGTCGGGCCGAATGGTTAGGGTTGCGGCCTTGGGTCGGGCCAATTGGTAGGTTGAGGCCTTAGGTCAGGCTGGACAAGTGAACAAATGTTGTGCGCAAAAAAGGTGGATAGAGGCGATATTGGTGAAAAAGAGGCAAGGAGTAAATAAGGGCAAAGAATGGGGTGAAAGTTGGGTAGCGAACCGATGTCGATTCTGCATGACCGATATCGGTTAAGCTACCGATACCGGTTCTTTAGGGCAAAATGAAACCGACATCGGTTAAGGTCGAAAAACCTATAAAAAGAAAAATACGGCCTGTCATTGTCACTTTTGTTATTTGCAAACCAAAGTGACTTGTCTGACGTGGAGAGTTGATTTGGAGGGTTATTGAGTGAGGTGGAGCTATTTGATTGGCGGAGAGAGTTGATAGTGGGCCCGATTGAGGAGGAGGCAGCAGGTGATTGGCCAGGGACCCAATAGATCAGGATTGGAGCCATGGCACAGGCAGGAGGAGCTGGAGGGGCTGGACCAGCTGGACCGCCACCACCCATCCCACCACGACGACGTGTCGTCGTACCGGTAGGTTCTAAACTCGTGATTTTATGCATTGAAATGGTTATTAGGCTAAATGGGGGGGTTTGGGTAGGAATTTGTATTTTGTAGGAAATAATGAGTAAATGGAGGTAATTTGAAAAACGGAGAGGGTAGATAGGTAAAATAGGGTAATGCGGCTAGGTGGGTAAAATTGGAGGGTGTTTGGGTGGGTAAATGGGTAGAAATAGGAAAAAATGGGTTTTGGGGGCCACGCGGGGGTTCGGCTCGAAAGAAAACAGTGACCGATGTCGGTCGCTAAGCGAAGCGACATCGGTCGGTCACAAATTTGCAGGGTTTGGTTGAATTGGGAGGGACCGGCGTCGGTCGCGTATCGGCCGGTATCGGTGGCGTTGGGATGGGTTGAGGGTTTGGTGGTGGGTTAGGTGGGTTGGGTGGTTTGTGGTGGGTTAGTGTGTTTAGGGTTTAGGATGGGTTTGGGTGGTTTGTGGTGGGTTAGTGTGTTTAGGGTTTAGGATGGGTTTGGGTGGTTTGTGGTGGGTTAGTGTGTTTAGGGTTTAGGATGGGTTTGGGTGGCTTGTTGGGTATTAGGGTGTGGTTGGCCGTGTGAGTGGGTTAGGTGTGGGTTTTGGGTTGGGTTGTGGGTTTTGGTGGTTGTTTAGGGGGTAGAAAGTCGGGGTGTGGTCGGGGGGATACAAAAGGGGGTTTAGATGGTAAAGTAGATGTTATAATAAAGAGTAGGTCTAAGAATGTGGGTTGGTTTTGCAGGCACGTCAGCAGTTGACGATGCGTGATAGGATGCCTCCACTATTGAGTCGGATGAGGCCACACGTATCTGCGGCGCATTGGGCCATCATGCGCGAGGTGGGACTCGGTGGGGTCCAGAGGTACAGAGCGATAGAGAGGGATCACAGCCTGATGGTCGCCCTCATCGAGAGATGGGATCCGGCGGCCAATGTGTTCCATCTTCCGACCGGGGAGATGACCGTCACATTAGAGGATGTGTATCGCATCCTGCGGCTACCGATCGAGGGAGAGGCAGTCTTCCAGGTAGATTCAGAGACTGCCATGGACAGCATACTGCAGGTTTTTGGGGATGCAGCCGCGCTTCTTACGTATCATAGCGCGAGCATTGGATATGGTGACATGTACCGCGCACACAGACATGAGACACGGCTTGCCGTGTTGATGATGATAGGGATCACCTGCTTCGCCCTCCCGGATTCAGAGGGAGGCCGCTTCCCACGAGCATTGATGGGGGTGCTGCTGGAGATGGTGGAGGAGCACACCTGTTTCGCATGGGCACCAGTGTATCTGGTGCAATTATACAGGGAGTTATGGGGCTATCGCCGGAGGAGGCGATTTGGTATTTGTTCTACATTTTTGTTGCACTGTTGGGCATACGAGCACATCGTATGCATCAGGCCGGTAGGGCTACCCCAGCAGCCAGGGCCACAGGTCGTATACCGATATGGCTTTCAGAGGTGGTTGGGGGTCGTGGGCCACCACGGCGAGTTGTTGCAGGTCGGGATGTGGCCTATTATAGACACTTGCTAGAGGGCCTTACAGCAGTAGACATTGTATGGAGACCCTACAGAGGTCACCAGCCTGGCAGAGGAGCCCGCGTACAGCTGCGCCTGATCCAGTATACATTCTGGATAGCAGGACGGAGGCCGGGAGAGTACGAGCGGATACCCCTAGAGAGGGTACGCAGGCAGATGGGGCTACGACAGGACGAGCCACCTCCCTTCCCTCAGTACAGGAGGGATGATGTAGAGGCCCCACTGCCAGCGCCACAGCCTTTGGATCCAGACTGGGTAGCGGAGAGACCAGCAGGTGAGGGTGTGGATGATGCCGGGTGCACGGGAGCATACAGGGTGTGGTGGGCTGGGCAGAGAGCAGCGAGGATAGTACCGCCTGCGCAGCCAGACTTGGCTGCAGTTATAGGAGAGAGGGATCAGCTCAGGGGTCAGGTGCAGCTCTTACAGGGGCAGCTAGCTGCTGCGCAGGCACAGATAGGGGCCTTACAGTGCAGCTAGCCCAGCTCGAGCACGAGCACGAGTAGCACCACCACCAAACCACCATGCCCATAGAGTGCGAGTACAGCACAAGCGGCACCACCACCAGACCACCACGCCACAGTGCAGTGCAAAAAGAAGTGCACAGTAGCACCACCACCAAAGCACCACAGTGCAGTACGCAAGCAAGACGGCAGAAGACACCACCGCGGCCACAGTGCGGTAGTGCAGCTCGGGGGTATTGGTGTTAGGTGCCAGGGGACCAGCCCCAGCTCCTTCAGTGGCGCGAGATCGCTATATGGAGGTTAGAGCAGAGGCCCGATATTATCAGGATATTCTTGATAGTACCGGAGTCGAGTATCAGGCGTATGCAGCGCATAGGGCAGAGACCTCGCACAGCCAGAGATCTCAGGGAGGGGCAGCCACAGCTGGCGTGTCCGTGATGGGCAGGAGGCGAGAGGCACCACAGGGACCAGCGGGGAGAGGTGCCGAGGGCGGTGGGGAGAGCTGATAGATCCCCGACATGGTTTTGTATAGGGACACGGGCACCGGTCTGCGAACCGGTTGTATTGATAGAGGCCTGCGTGCCGACACTTATTCATTGTATTGATTCATTTATTTATTATATACCGGCCTGCGAGCCGAGTACGGGTTGTACATTTGATACCGGCCTGCGAGCCGAGTATATTTTTGATATGAGAGACCGGCCTGCGAGCCGAGTCGAGATTTTTGGTAGGTATTGCGGCCTGCGTGCCGGCTTTGGTATATTATGAGATCACAGAGGCCCCGATGTAGGGCACATTGTATTTTTGAAAACTGGTATATATATATATAGATGATGTTTTGATCCATATGTAGTGTTCAAAAATGTGTTTAAATATTTTGTTAATGGTTTGGTAATATATAATGTATGATAAGTTTAGTGGGCATGTTGATAGATGGATGATGTTGATGGTTTTGTTTTTTTTTTTTTTTTTTTTTTGTACGTATATATGAATGATATGTGATGTGATGAATTGTTGGTTTTGTGACATTGTGATATATGTAACTGATGAGTTGGATCCAAATGATGTAGAGATTGATAGTTTCTTGAAATTCGTAGTTGATGGTTGTGTATTTGTATAAAATAAATGATGTTTAATGAAATTGTAATGATATGATGTGTGGTGGATGAACAAATGTGGTAAATGGTGTGGTTATGCAGGAAAAGAGGCGGGCGCGACAAAAATTTATGAAAGAATGAAGAAAAGAACCTGTTTCAAAAAGGCAGGTGTGTAACCGGTATCGGTTAGGTAACCGATGTCGGTAGTTATATGACCGATATCGGTTATATGACCGATACCGGTTATTTAGGTATGAGCTTTTCTAAAAATAGAAAAGCTAGGGTGGCAACTTGAGTTTTAATTTTAGAGCCATGCAAGAGGTTAAATACGCGAACGCGACGCTTTTTGACGACTGAGACAGGTATTTGCATGAGAGATTTGGGTGAGAAGGAGAAAAGAGACAAGGAAAGTGAATGTGATCCGAGATTCAGAAGGCAGAAAGACAAAGTTGAAAAGGGTGGTGATCATGGCAGAACGAGGAGAAGCATCCAGCAGGCAAGGACAGGAGGGAAGACAAGGGCCACCTCAAGCTGCTGCAACCCAAGAGGTATCATTTTGTTTGTGATTTAACTACTGCATGTTTTTGGGAATAAGCTGGAAAAGAATAAGGAAGTAGATATGAGAAAGACAACATGATAGCCGGGGGTATAGATGAGGTGAGTGTTATGGGGTAGGTAATTCGGGGTTGTTGGTATGTCTGTGTATATAGAAAGGAAGAAACGATCAATTTATTGTCGTAGGTGGTTGTTTTAGGCAAGATGTATGTAATTGACAGTGACCGGTAGCGGTTAGGGAGAACCGGTATCGGTTACTCAACCGATATCGGTTATGTATAACCGATACCGGTTACTGGAGGAATTTCCAGAATGTTTGAAAAAACCCGACGGATTGAATGGTTGTTTGTTGTTTTGGTGTATGCAGGCAGAGGCAGGATTGAGGATGAATGATAGTGTGCCAGCGCTGTTGTCACGAATCCGAGCGGATGTAACACCAGCTGAATGGACATTGATAAATCATTTGGGGTTAAGTGGAATCCGCTATTATTCACGAATCGCACGTAATCATGCTATGTTGCAGGCATTGATTGAGAGATGGAATCCCGAGACAAATACCTTTTATCTGCCAACAGGGGAGATGACAGTAACATTGGAAGATGTGTTTCAGATTTTGAGACTCCCTATTACAGGAGAACCAGTATATCAGGCACTACCTAGCACGGCACGGGAGGAGTGATAATGATAGTATTTGGTCCATATGCACGAGATTTGACACAGCGAGGTTTATCTTTTACATATGGGGTAATGTATGCAGCACACCCTGAGGAGACAAGGTTAGCAGTGATATTAATGATAGCGGTAGGGTATTATGCGTTACCGAGGGCGGAAGGGGGAAGATTTCCAAAGGCATTGATGTGTGTTATTTGGGAGATGATAGAAAGGAACGTGACTTTTGCATGGGCACCTGCATATTTGGCGGAGCTATACAGGGGTTTATGGGCTTGTAGGTGAAATCACAGGATGACACTGGATAGTTCATACTTATTACACTGTTGGGCCTATGAGCACATTGTTTTTGTGCGACTAATAGGCCGACCCATCCAGTCGGGAGAAACCAGAGTGCAGAGATTGGGATTGAGACAATGGGTCCAGATAGAATAAGAGGCCGATCCCGTGCCGTATCGGTGATATTGAGTATTACAGGGGTATGGGAGAGAGTGACGGTTGCGGATATCTGTTGGAGGCCATACGGAAACTATATGGTAACAGAGAACATAGCTGAGGAGTTGAGGGGTGTAGAGCGATTGAGGTGGATTGCAGGGCACAGGCCGGGTGAGTATGAGAGGATTCCTATAGACCGTGTGAGGCGAAAATTTGGATTTGTTCGAGATATACCCCGGCTTATAGACCATATATGAGGATCGACGCCGAGGCAAAGATTCTCACCTCCCCGACCAACACCTCCAGAAGGGCCTGAAGAGGTAGCAGCCGATCGTAGGGTAATGGATGCGGGAACGACAGAGGCCTATAGATTATGGTGGGTAGCAGAACTGCAAGGTGTACGTGAGTGCCCTGACATAGCGGTGATTACAGCAGAGAGGGATCGTCTGCAGCGTTTGGTTCAGCAGCTCCAAACGCAGGTGAATGAGACAAGAGGATTGTTAGTGGTTGCGGAGTCATGGGCGGGGAGACTAGAGGCTGGAGTCCTCCATGCGAGAGGGCGTATTCATATGTTATAGGAGAGATTGGTAGATCAGTGGGCGGTACCAATAGCCGTGGTACCTTTGAGGACAGAGAGGCCCGGTGAGAGGGGTCGATGATCACGATCATCACCTAGTTCGGGATGAGGCGTGAGGGTCTGAGTAAATGTTAGCAAGGTATAAGAATAAATAAGGATGCCGACCTGCGTGTCGATGATAGAGAAGATGTATTTGTTTAACATCTAAATAAAACTGAATATGTATGTTGATTTGAGTTATGATAATAATAAGATTGTTGGTGTTTTGATTTTCGGTGTTTCGAAAAAGGATAAAGAGAAATGTGATTAAATAAAAATGCACAAAAATATTTATATTTACCACACATGATAAGTTATGGTAGGGGATGGTCGAGCTAACCTTGGGAGACCCCATGTCTCCAAAGTGCTGCCTACATAGCCCATTGCTCAAAGCAAGGAGGGGCCTCAGACCGATGTAGTTCTCCCTTAGGACCAGGGAGAGGTGAATTCAGGCAATTTGGGTATGGTTAGGCAATTTGTTGGTTGATAAGAATTTGATGTTGATAGGGTAATGTTGTTGGTGTTGGTAAGGTATGGGCGATGTTGATGTAGGTATAGGTAAAGCGAAAGTTAGCTTACCCAAATAGTAGGGAACCGTATCCTGATTAAGGTCAACACACAATCCTAGAGTCGAGAAAAAGAGGCAAAAGTGTCCCGTAGTTGAGAAGAGCTAAACAAACCACATATTAACATAGGATGAGCTTGAATCCCTAGGTACCTTGCATAGGTGAGAAGTCGATAGGTGAAAAGAGTTGTATAATCACAATATATCGGATATACGTCACGTCCCTTGAGTTGAAACAAATGGTGAGGTGAGGTGGATGATATAGCTGAGGTACGGAGAACTTATTACAAAGTGAGTGTTCTGACGAAAGAGAACCTACCCTAAATAGACAAGTCCATGACTCAAAAGTCCTTTTGAATGAGGCTTTTCTTTTATTGAATGCGAGGCATCGATCGATGGGAAGTCTACAAGGGATATTGATTGTATTATTCTTGAGGTCTTCACGAAGCTGATCAATGCGAGAAGCTTCTGATAAAGGCTGACTGTGTATAGCTGTCCTTCGAGGGAGCAGTCTATTTATAGTAGCAGATATGATTGTAATGCATAGCTGTCCTTCGGGGGAGCAGTCTATATATAATAGCAGCAATAGTTCGGCATATAGCTGTCCTTCGAGGGAGCAGTCTATATTTAATTTAGATGACTAGATGTTCATTTGGCGTGAAGCATCTAGTTTAGTAGGAAGTTTGACTCAAGAAAATCCCATAAGAATACGGCTTATTTTAATACTTTGAAGTCATGGACTAGACTAAAAAGGGGAAGGCATCATCAAGGGGAGGTGAGGATCAAACTATGTGAGCTTGATTGTTATTATGAAGTGTAGGAAACATAGTGTATGTAGTGGTAAGTGAGCTCAAGGGACGAGCGGCAGGTAGATAAGAAGTGATATAACACTAATTTCAACAGTAGAATGGTCGAAGATGCAAGGCATTAAGGGGTTCAGGCTCAGGTTTACCATTAAGCGAAGCTAAACGATAAGTACCAGATCCATAGGTATGAGTGATTATATAAGGCCCGATCCAATTGGGAGCAAATTTTCCACGTTTGCTCTTTTCTAGTTTGGTTACATGTTGATTCTCTTTGAGAACAAGATCACCAATCTTAAAGGTACGCTCATGAAGTCGCTTATCATAAGCACGTTTAATGCGTTTTTGATAGATTTGAAGGTGATCAAGAGCTGTAAGACGGCGTTCGTCAAGAAGCTCCAATTGGGCTAACCGCTCTTGGCGGAAATCATCGTTGGTGAGAATATCCTGAAGAGATATTCTAAGGGAGGGTATTTGTATTTCGAGAGGCAAAACAGCCTCGGTACCGTATACCAAAGAAAAAGGTGTGGCATTAGTAGAGGTACGAATGCTAGTACGATAAGCCCAAAGGGCAAAGGGAATGTGATCGTGCCAATTTCTTCCGGATTCATTGACAACTTTCATGAGGATTTTGGTTAGTGTTTTATTAGAGGACTCGGCTTGCCCATTGGCTTGTGGATAGTAAGGTGATGAGAAACTAAGTTTGATACCAAAGTTGTCACAAAGGTCTTGCAACAACTTGTTTTTGAAAGATTTCCCATTATCTGTTATCAGGCGATGAGGAACACCAAAACGACAGATAATGTGGTGGTTAATGAACTCGACAATTTTTTCTTTTTTGATTGAAATGAGTGGAATAGCCTCCACCCATTTTGTGTAATATTCGGTTGCTGTGATTATCCAACGGTGACGTTGTGAAGAGGTCGGGTGAATCTCACCAATAAGGTCTAAACCCCATTGTGAGAAAGGCCAAAGATCTCGTGCGACCTGCAGCGGATGGCTAGGAGTATGTTGAAGGTTGGCATGTTGTTGACACATAACACAACGCTTAACATATTCGTAGCAGTCGTTATTGAGAGTAGGCCAATAATAACCAAGGCGAAGGATTCGTTTGGCCATGGCAAGGCCGCTAAAATGTCCACCACAAATACCGTCATGGACCTGTTGGATGGTATGAGTGGCCTCCACGCCAGTTAGACAGCGAAGGAGGATGCCATCAAAGCCACGTTTATAGAGGAGTCCCCCCATGACAACATAACGCGAAACACTTTTAGGAAAAGCACGTTTGCCGTTACTAGTAAGGTCAGGTGGGAGGATAGAGAGTGTAAGGTAGTCGTGAAATTGGTGGTACCAGGTATCCTGTGAATTAGTAGACACAGTATTTATCATACAAACTACCGAGGTTGAATAGGATGGGGCAAAAATCTTTTGGACCACGACGAATAATTCAGAGTCAGTTGGCGCGGCGGGAATTTGCGAGGCTAAGCAAGCCATAGTATCCGCAAATTTGTTAGTGGAGCGGGGAATGGTTTGTATAGAATAGTGGGTAAATAAGGCTAGAAGTGAATCCACGTAGTGTTTGTATTTTTGAAGTTCCTCATTTTTGCATTGGTAGACGCCCATAACTTGATTGACTACCAATTGAGAGTCGCCAAAAATGTTGATAGATTTGATACCTAAGTGTAACGCAACTTGGAGACCCAGAACAAGGGCCTCGTATTCCGCTGTATTATTAGTGCAAGGGAAATCAAGTCGGAATGAAAGAGGCATAGGTTCAGCGTTGAGAGGAATGAGAACAACGCCGGCTCCTCCGCCGTGCTGGCATTTAGATCCATCGAAGAAGAGGGTCATTGGGTACGTCTCCTCCGTGAGGGAAAGAGTAGCGATGAGTTCGTTGGGAAATGTGAAATTGGTAAATTGTTCCCCTAGGTAAAGGAGCTTCCGCAAGTTGGTCTGCGATGGTTTGTCCTTTGATTGATTTCTGGTGGACAAACTCAAGGTCGAGGTCGGCGAGAAGCATGAGCCATCTAGCAATGCGTTGGTTCAGATGAGGTTTGGCATACATGTAATGGATGGGGTCTGTATTGGTGATGACGAAAGTCTTGTGATTTAGAAGGTAGTGTCGGAGTTTGGTGGCCACGAATGATAGGGCAAGGCACAATTTTTCTACATGTGTGTACCTAGTCTCATAGTCCACCAAAGTATGACTTATATAATAAATGGCTTGTTCGTGATTCTCAGAGTCACGATGTGCAAGCATGGCTCCTACAGCGTGGTCGGTGGCGGAAAGGTAAAGGTAGAAAGGGCGGTCGTCTTGAGGTGGGATAAGCACAGGTGGCTGCAAGAGATAAGTTTTGAGAGCGTCAAAGGCTTGGTGGCATTCTTCGCTCCATTGGAAATCAACATCCTTCTTAAGGAGGTGATGGAAAGGTTGACATCGATCGGAAAGTTGGGAGATGAAACGTCGGATAGATTGGAGCTTACCTTGTAAACTACGCAATTGTTTGAGATTGGTAGGTGGGGGCATTTCTAGGATAGCTTTGACTTTAGATGGATCGACCTCAATGCCACGCAAAGAGACAATAAAGCCAAGAAGTTTTCCCGAAAGAACACCAAAGACACATTTCTTTGGTTGAAGGCGGACAGAATATTGAATCAAGCGATCAAAAATAATGGTTAACACATCGAGATGTTCACTACGATGTTTAGACTTGCCGAGAAGATCGTCGACATAGTCTTCAAGGATAGTGTGCATAATGTCATGAAAAATGTAGGTCATAGCCCGCTGATAGGTAGCACCAGCATTCTTAAGGCCAAATGGCATGACACGATAACAGAAGGTTCCCCAAGGAGTTATGAAGGCGCTTTTGTTGATTGGCAAAGCAACCAAAATTTGGTTGTATCCTGAAAAGCCATCCATGAGAGAGAGCATCTCATGACCTGCAGTTAGATCAACAAGTTGGTCAATGCTAGGTAAGGGGAAGTCATCCTTAGGGCAAGCGAGGTTAAGATCTCGGAAATCTGTGCATATCCGAAGTCCCCCTGTCGCTTTAGTGACAGGTACGATGTTAGAAATCCATTGAGGATAGTCAATAGGCAAGATGAAGGAAACAGAAAGGAGTCGTTGGAGCTCCTCTTTGACCAAGAGAGCAATGCGTGGATGCATTTTTCTCAATTTCATTAACTGGTTTGGAATCGGGGTTTAGGGTGCTGATGTTATGGACGGCGATGGTAGGATCAATTCCTGGCATGTCAGCGTAAGACCATGCGAAAGCTTGGTTGTGAGCACGGAGAAAGGTAGTAAAGGCGGCTTGTTCTGATGTGTTAAGGGATTGTCCAATCTTCACAATGTGAGGATCCTCCTCCGTGTGGATATTGATTTCTATGGTAGATTCGTTCAGCATAGTTTGGGTTTCAGATGGTAAGGCTTGTTGAATATAAGAATCATCCGTGCCAAGGTAAGTGAGGATGGAATCGTCATCCTGGCATTCAACAACATTAATCAAAGGTGAATCTTCTTCGATCATGTCTGGATAAAGAAGGGGCAAAGAAGATGGGTCGTCATTATCGCGTTGATAAGTGAGAGGACCTATGAAGATAGCATTTATGAAAAAAAAAAGTTAGGAGGGATGGATTCAGGGTCTATAGATTCTGTGGGTGATGATGGCAAAGTGGGTGATGATGGTTTGGTAGGGGCGACGTCTTCTTCTTCCAGGATACAGCTGACAGGAGGTGTCTCCTGTGTAGGTGTTTCGGGAAAACCGAGACCACTGCGATCATTATGTTTACGGGTAGTCATGGGAATGAGTGTATGTCGGCCTTGTTCGTAAAGGCCAAAACCAAAGCCTTTCCACGCACAGCGAGTCAAGAAGGTGAGGGCGAAACGACGATTTGTCAAGTATTGAAAATCGGATTGGAAAGGAACCACACCAAGAGGAGGTTCAGGGGTAATGGAGGATGCGTCAACACCCCCATACGTTAGGTTAGTGCGGCAATGGGGTGGTCCGTAAGAGATTATCTCCCCCACGCGACGGTCGTAGGTGGGATGTGCATGTAATTGTCCGTACTCCTGCGGGGTAGGGAAAGAACTAACGTTATATAGGCGGTACTCCCCCAGCGTAAGGCGCTGAAAAACATCTACTAAGGGGTCGGAGGTTGGAATGTTAGCTGCGGGAAGGGAAGTGGTTTTTGCGATGGTGGTTTCATCAATTGAAGGCGTAGGCGCGGTTGAGGTGGATGGTTGAGGTACATTTGAGGAGGATGGTTGGGTTGAATGTATGGGTGTCTTGATTGGTATAAGCACATCGTTAGGGCGGTATAACATATTGCAGGTTTTAAAGGGGGGAGGGTCAGCTTTTACGGTGTAAGACTTCCCCTCGTACTCAAATTTTATGCATCTATGTAATGTTGAGGGAACGCATCCCATGGCTCGGATCCAAGGACGACCCAGCAATATATTATATTGGAACTCTCCCTCAAGGACATAGAAGAGTTCGGGTAAAGTACGTGGTCCTACGCGAATGTTGAGGATCACGGTGCCTAAGGTAGAAGTAATAGCGTCATTGAATGACCGCAACATGATGGGGTTGGCACACATGCAACTAGAAGGGATGTTCATCTGTTGGAAGGCTTTTGAAGAGATGATGTTTAGGCTAGCACCCCCGTCAATCATAACCCGACGTACTCGAATGTCTCGGACGTAAGCGGAAATGAAAAGGGCAGGGTCAGGGTCTTCTGTACCAAAGTCAACAATTTCATCTTCAGAGAAACTGACTGCAGCAGCTTGTGGTATAGAGACAGAAGTGATTGGAGTAGTGGGCTGTTTAGTGAGAGAGGCAACGTGATTGGGTGTTAGAATGGAGGCGACAGGCAGGGTTTCATTAGGTAAAACCTCTATCCCTTGAAGGATCTCAACGAGAGCTTGTCGATGAGATTCAGAAGTCTGAATGAGATCATACAGTGTCATTTTTACGGGCGATTGGTGAAGCTGTTTAATCATATTTCGGTGGGCAATGCCATTAGAGACGGGATAGGCGGGTCCGCGAATGACCACTTTAGGTGGTGGTGCAATCGGGATGTTTGACGGAGAAAGAGATGCCGCAGGTGTGTTTTCTTTTGCTTTCCCATTGTTTTTCTGCCCTCGAGTAGCGACACTAATCATATTAATCTCGTAGACCTGAGATGAGGAAGATGGTTGGGATAACTCATGGTCTTCAAGAGGTGGGGTTGTAATAATGACAGATCTTGGTGAGGCGGGGACAGATGGTATAGGAGAGGGAATGGAAACTAAAGGTCTCTCCCTTCGTAAGTTGTCTTTCTTAATCTTTCTATCCGGGAGAGGTGACTGGCGAAGGATGGTTTTTAGAGCTTTGCATCCCTCCACATCATGTCCTGGTGTGCGGTGATAAGCGCAGATTTTAGACTCATCGTAACCCATAGGTCGGGGCTTAGACGGGTCATAAGGTCTAAGTGGAGGTAGGGAAATGGTCACATTCTCCACCAACATAGCAAGGATTTTGGCGTAAGATCCTTTGAGTGGGTCAAAATCAGGAGAGGATGAGGGTATTGATTGCGCGGGTTTTGGTAATGTTTGGGCGTGGTTAGTTCGTATGGGTGGTGGTTTAGCCGAGGGGTGTTGATACATGGTTTTTACTAAACGTGATTTCTTTGGCGCAGAAGCTATGTTGGATGATGAGGCCGCAGATGACGTGGTATCAGAAAACAACCACGGGGAAATAGGAGTGACTGAAAACAAATCTTTTGATGATGGAATTTGTTTAGGGTTGATAGGTGGACAGGATACGCGGAGTGACGGTGTTGCTATACCCTGGAATTTCTGTATAGGTGCGGAAGGCGTAAGTTGTTCTGAAGAAAATGCAGGAGGTATGATATATTGATGTAAGGTAGAGGGATGGGGTCCCAATATGGAAGGTAGGTATGACGATGATGGTTTTGATTGGGATAGGGGCATGGATTGAGTTTGTCTCCTAGGTGGCGGAGCGGATTTATTTTTGGATAGATAGAGTCGCTTAGGCGGGTGCGTTAGACCCAGGGCATTGGTGAGGTCCCAGCGTAGGGGAAGATCTGGTTAAGTTGATAGAAGTGGACGGGGCATTTGGTAGAGGTGAGGGGGTGAAGGTGAGAACAGGGGCATTTTAAGCTTCGTAAGGACTTCGGGTATATGGTGGAGACATCAGATCGGTCATTTGCATTTGAGTAGAAAAGGGGTACTCAAACGTTCCCATAGGGCTGTCTCTATCTTCTATGGAATGACAGTCTCAGTGTGATTTGTAATTTTTGTATGGAAGAAAGGTGGGTTGTAATTCCAGTCCACTACGGGTGTGACATAGGAGGTAGATGAGGCACTGTATCAATATATGTTAAGAGGTCAACCGGTCGTTGAAAAGATTTAGGCGATGAGGGACTAATAGGTAGGAGGGCGTGTTCGAGGGGATCTGTCACGTTTAAAGAATGTGGTGATGTTAGTGTAAGAGATTTCTCATCTAAGGATGTCAAAAGGAGTGGCGAGCCTTCCTCTTGTGTAAAGAAGAGTGGTAGAAGGGACGTTTGGGAAATAGATAAATTAGATAGCATCCGCTCACAGTCTTGTAGGGATGTGGTGTAAGAAGACTCGTCGATGAGAAGAGAAGTCCGGGCAGTTAACTCTTCTATGGGTAAAGGAATGATTTCACTTTGGCTTGATGGTGGTGAAGGAGGTTCAAACTCCTGTGTTGGTGGAGAGGCTTGATTTAAAATTTTTTCAATAGAGGCTTTTGGCTGAGAATCGAAGACTGCATGGATCTCATGAACACTCTCCTCGGCTAAGATATCTTGGTTCACGTTACTGTTGGATGAGTGATTCGGAAATGGCTTGTTGAAAATTTTCAGATTTCGGTTAGCAGGGGCGTTAGGATTATCGAGGGTTATATCCCCTGCGTCAACCATTTCCTGCACTATGTTTTTCAACATCTTGCAGTTTTCATGACTATGTCCTTTTACGCGGTGAAAGTTACAAAAGTCATTTTCTTTGTACCAGGAAGGTATTGCGCGGGTGGAGTCAAACCCAGAGTGAGGTTTAACAGGGGGCAAGGTGATAGCCCCAGCTTTGAGCAATTTCTCCAGGATGACGCCATAAGTTTCTCCCAAGGGAGTGTAATTGGTGGGCTCGGCTTTGTACTTATAAGTGGTTTTCGGCAGAGTATTGGACGGTGTTTGAGATTTGACCATTACCACGTGGACAGCTCCTTTTGATTTAGAAGAAGTGGACGCGTGAGGAGTGGTGGTGTTTGGCTTGTTGGTAGAATCAGGAGTTCGGAAATTGGGGTTTTTGTTACGCAACCGCAATTTCTCTTCTTCTAAGGCTCGAATTTCAAGTTTCCGAGCCATGGTAAAGGCCTCGTCGAATGTGCGGAAAGTTTGAATTTGGAGGGTAGGGGAGATGTGCTTAGCGCAGGCCCGCGTAAATAGTTCAATGAGTTCGGTTTGAGGCAAGGCATACGTAAGTTGGTTGATAAGGCCCCGCCATCGTCCAACGAAATCTGCGATAGATTCGTCTTCAAATTGTCGGATGGCATAGAGGTCAGTGATAGATACTTTCTTGGCAATGTTAATGGAGAAATGATCCAAGAAAGATTGGGCTAGTTGGTTAAAAGAGAAGATTGAGTCTGGGTTAAAGCACTCGTACCACTCAAGGCAGTCCCGATAAGGACATGGGAAAGGTGCGAGTAACAAGGCATCATCATGGGCAATCAAATAACAAGCATGTCTAAATGATCGCAAGTGTTGTTGAGGATCCTCTTTACTGTTAAAACGAGTAAACTTTAGCAACTCCCATTGAGGAGGATATGAATGAAGGGGGACAAAAGGGTGAATGGGCTCCCACAAACTTGCTTGTATGTCAAGGCGCTACGACTTCTCAAACTAAGCCTCCGTGTTTTGCATTTTGTCCATCATTTGTTTGATGAAATCTGTGGTTGGATGAGATGATGGTGCCACAGAATAGGGATGTCCCATATAAGGTGTTGAGGTTACTGGATACGTGTATGGGAATGAAAAGGTAGGTGGAGCTTGAGAAGGAAAGCTCGTGTGAATAGGTGGCAGAGAGTAAGTCATGAATGGAGTGGTCTGAAAGAGAGATGAGATAGGGGCAGTTGGTGGTAACGATACGTGGGGTCCAAGGTTAACCAAAGGAAAGCTAATCGGGGTCGTATGAACCTCTGAAGCTGTCGGATTGGGAGACGGGGCTAGAGATGCAGGAAGTAAGGCATTGTTATCAGGAGGAGTGGGAGCTAAATGAGCAGCTATACTAATAGGCATGCCAATAAGGAGCTGACCATCAGGCGTACGGTCGGGGCATGAGACAAATAGTATTGTACAGCGCTGGGATTAGCATCCAGAAATTTGGCAAAGTCCTTGTCTCCTACAGGAATTTGGGGGATCTCACTGGTGTCCGTAGGGTTCCCTATAGAATGTGAAGGGGGTGATTCAGGCAAAGACACAGAGCAGGCATGTGAAACCATGGCGGCGGCTTGCTTCCGAGTGATGACAACCATAGACAAGAACACACAGGAAAGTTTTAATCTATCAAGAACAAAAACAACCTCAGAATGATGAATTTGGCAAGTTGCTGGTTTGTCAGGGGCTGATGAAGACAGTAACCGATATCGGTTTAGTAACCGGTGTCGGTCACAGAGAAAACGACGTCGGTCCCTTAACTGATGCCGGTGTCAAAAGTCTAGGATAAGAAGATATAAAAGGCTGCTAATTTGATTTTTAGCAACGTTGAGTATATTTATCAACTTATTGATCACAGAAGACAAAGTATGATAGAGAAAACAGAATTTGGAAACAAGCAAGAGGCACACGCAAATCTAGAGACTAATCCTAGGGTTAATTTTAGTTATCGTGGGCTTATGCCTTTAGATGTAAGATGATGTCAGAATCCTAAACAACAAGACCTAGGGGAAATGTCAAGTTTGTTTTGGCTTATAAGGTTACCTCAATCGGGCGGAGGAATACCGCGGAAAAGGGGGGATGTTTGAGCTGTTGTGTTAATTGTGAAGTGATTCGGTATGTGTTGTGCAGTGAAACTAAGGTTAATTTCCTGTCAATACCGTGGATATCACCCCCACGTGTATGACCTGTTACTTAATCTATGTTCACTAGAATTGAAGAACAACAAGCAGGAATGCAATGCACGTGTTTTAAACCCAAATCGAAAATTATATTCGATGAAGCAAGAGAGATGACTTTCACTAATGCGAAACTAGGAAAGCAAGACAAATTCTTTACGAAATATATAACAAAAGCAACAACAGCAAATATGCTTCCTAAAATGAAAATAAGCAAGAGAAAGAAACCCAAAATGGGTCCCACCGGGCGTGCCAAAATGTTTCACTCGGAATGTTTCAGCTTCTGGGAATAGAGTTGCTTCTATCCTTTCATTCCTTTTAGAAACAGATGAGGTTAGGGTTAGGAGGAATACCTGTTGAATGTCGAGATGGTGTGCGCGTACCGTAGAGAAAGATCAGGCTGACTGCAGAGACTCCTTTTTGTCTTGGAAGGACTACCTGCAAATAAGAACACAAGACCACAAGATTTTGATTAAACAATAAATGAGGAAACTGCCTTGGGCCCAGGAAATATAAAACTTCCTTTCGAAGGTGGTCAGTTCCCCTGCTAATATGAATTAACACAAAAGACTTGCAAAATATCAATTAAATTATTTCGTTAAACTGGGTAGGGGGAAAGGCTGGTTTTCTGGTTTTTGATCAGAGGAACCGATGGCGGTTACTGATAACCGATGGCGGTCACTGATAACCGATGGCGGTTACTGATAACCGATACCGGTGGGTTCTACGATCTTCTTGGTAACTATGGTGTTTGTAATGGCTGGTATTAGGAAATGGGATGATTAGAAGCAAAAGAATGACAGTTAGATGCAATGGCACGTTGGGTAGTGGATTCAGAAACGGATTTAGGAGGACTGAGATTCAAGAAGCATAAGCAATGTTATAACAAAGGACACGCAAGATGTGACTTACTGGTTTTGACCGAGATGCAAGTTGATCTCCTTGGTTGTAAAACACTTCTGGTTTCTTTACTCGTCTCTGCTCTGTCAAGTGAAGATCTGGACTCTGTTCCTCGCTCGCAATGCTCTCTGTTGATCCAAAAATCCTTTTACTGATCTCCAAAATGAAATTCCGATCCATTCTTTTGGTTTGGGGAGCCCATTTACGGGAGCCCATTTACAGGGAACCGATGGCGGTTGCGTAACCGACGGCGGTTGAGTAGGAACCGGCATCGGTAAGGAAAAAGTAGGCTATTTTTAGTAAAATAGCCCACCTTCCCTGCTTTTCTCCCGAGAGATCAGTTGCGGGCTTGGTCAAGTGGCTAGAAGGTTGGCTTTGGGTGCGAGTAAGGAGGCATTAGTTATGGATGTGAGTCTAGACCAAGTCATGGGTCCTAATTAGGTTAGTTTAGGGTTAGGGCTAGGTCATGATGAGGTGGCAAAGTGAGGTGGCGGGTAAGGTGATGTGGATTTATCAATTACAAGGTAATTAATAAATAATTGTGTAAGGTTTAGGTAATGAGGTTAGATTGCGAGATGAGATGCGGGTCACAAGGGGTCGTAAGACACAAATTTGGTGTCTACAGATACTACAGTAATACCAATTCACAATTATTTAGTGATATCTAAGAATCGTACAGATAATTCAAATCGACTAATAACCTTTACTCCACAAAAGAAGGGTTTCAAATACAACAATAATATTGAACTATCATGATTCTAGTTAATACAAAACCATAAAAATACACATTCATAGATAATTATTTAATAAAAACAAGAAATCCCATTAATATCAACATGCTTATAATCTAGCTCGAACCAAATAATATTGTCAATACCCATTCATGCAAATATCAAATGAAGTAAATGGTTCGGAGGAAAAAGGACAATTCTTTCCTCTCGAATGGAAAACTCGCAAACTTCCTCCTCTTTTTCCTAGGCCGAAATGACACAATAATTTCTTCTCCCGTTTTCTTCAGCCAATGAATCTTTAATTGTACTTGGAAGCATTTATATTTCCCAGGAATAGAATTTAGTTCACAAGACTGCATGTAATGGTTCACGATAATGGCGGTCCGAACAACCAGATGGAGAGAGATTTACAAACCCATTTACCCCTGTAATTGTTTACCACTTTCCATGCAAATTCATTAGCTTCTCGAAGGGGTTTCGAGTTTTTCAAGGGACTGATCATGCATTGAATGCTTCCCACTTGTTCTATTCCATGTCTGTGTCCTTAATAAATTTACATACTTCCATTCATATCATTTTCCATATTTGAAAAGGAGGCCAATAGATTTGAACAATAGTTCTACTTTTATCTCATGCATGGTTGATTGACCATATATTAGAACTATCATTATAACCTTGTGTTTACTTGCATGGGATCAATTTGACCCTTTCTACCCGTAATAATTATTAAACAATGATAACACACAACAATCACATTAATCCCTTAGATTATTGAATGGTGTGCATATCTTATGAACCCAAGCCTTAATCTTTGGTAAATAAAAATATATAACTTTTTCAACAAACAACATGAATTCCAAACAATAATATGGAGATGATTAGTAGAAATAATAACTTGCAACATGCATATTAAGGTCTATGACCTATTTATATGTCGATTAAGCAATCACAACATAATGGGATCAACATTAATAACTATCAACCTCCATGATGAGTCTAAATATGACATTAGGAAATAAATGAAATACACTATGATCATGGATTGATCACTTAGGTATTTCATTCACCGTAATGCCCACTTAGTATGTTATTTTCATTATCCGTAAGTCATTATCATGATCATTATTAATATGTCATGAGGTCAATATAAGACCTATCTACTTAATGTCTAAAAACTTTAACAAGTAGAATGTAATTATACCAAGACTTCATAATCATAAGCCACCAAAATATCAAAATAGCCCCTTTTTCCATTTTAAGGGTGGTCAGGTCTTCGACCTATTAATGGTCACCCTTAATATGACATATAATCAAATATATAAATCAATTGAGTCATGTTTATAACCAAGAAATACTTACTGGACATTAATATGTCCTTCCAGTATGAAGGGACCTAAGAAGTAAAATACCAAACCAAAGCCAACCATTTATCACCCCTACCATGTTAGTGGCTTCTAAAACATTTAATACGACCATTAACATTACCCATTATTTTATCAACAAAGGTGTTTCAATTGGTCGAGGCATAGTTTAACCAAAAAGTTCATACAGACTGAATGGTGATATACACGATGTCAAATACACATCAATACATTATTGTCATGCCAATAATCAATCAAGAAGGTAATCAAGATCAAATAATTTGAAACAATATTATCTTATAATAAAAGGAATTTCCTTGAACTCACAGAATACCATATCCATTAACCATTTTAAATTTTACCTTGATGAACCATGGATTTACATGTTCTGATCAAAGGCCATCACATCACTTTGTTGGTCAATGATCATCATGTCAAGCACGGTTAGTATCTATAAATTTATCATTTCTTTTCCACATAATAATTTAACACATTGTAACCTTATATTACTTCTACATTATGCAAGTCATTACTTCATCAAGGTAGGAAAATTTAAATCATCGTTGACATGTACAATATCATGCAAGAATCCAATTGATTCAATCACTTTCATCAAGGTGAGTATCACATTATAACAAGGTGTATAACAATATCAAATACAAAAAGTTTATTCAAGCCAAAGGAATCTCACAAAACATAAAACATGGAAACCACCAGTTAATAATTTATCCCTTTCTAAATCATGAGATGAATCTGTGGGGTGTGACATCTTTAAAACACCAACGATATGGAAAACCCTATTCAGAAATCCCTAAATACTCTTGAGTCCCATATTCAATCTATTTTAGACGTAATATATAAATTTTTATGAACTTTAGGAGCCGGTCATTAACCCCCACTTTCTCCTAGTACTCAGTCAAGTACATCATAGATTCCAGATTTGTCTAGCCCATGGATTTTAAATAGTGGTGATCCAATATTTATAGAACTTATAGACTCTAACCATGTGGCCCTTAACACTTACCTTGCCTCCCAAGGTGTTTTCCTCCAACAACCAAAGCTAATAAAATGACCTCCCATTAACACTCGCCACCATTGATTATTCCCAACTCATTGATCCCAATCATAATTTTGTTATCTAACAAATCAGCCCATATACCACTATTGGCGAATCAGAACATCAGTCCTTACTTCATTAGCTCTTGTCATTAGTTTTAATCTGAACATTATCTCATCACAAGACATGTCCAACCAACAACCATCTATGTCATCGACTCCTTCGAGTTCATCAGCCACGCAAACCAACACTATGACATCTCCTTCCATATCTAGTCCTACAACCTCCAATGCTCCTCCTCCACCTCATATAAGCTCAGTTGGTGTTCCTCTTACTACGAACCCTCTTATTACATCTCAATTTATCCAATTAAAACAACCTACATCCTCAATCTAGAATCTATTCTTATATATCCACGCATCTATACACCTCATTAATATGAGTTCCATCATTAATACACACCACTTTTCGCATTAGGCATCCACTTCCATTATTTCACAATATAACATTATCCTTTCTCAATATATACCACAACCATCTTGACCTCTTATCAATACTTATATTCCTATTCCTTATCGCACATTCAACCCTCGTAATCCCTAGTCTCTCAACATCCATACAATATGAGTGCTCCTCTTCATCATAATATTTATATACCATATCATTTGTACCAACAATCAAACCCACATATATATAATCAACCTAGCTCGTCATCTTCAAACATCTCAACAACCATCTCAAAATTATCTTTTACAAGTACTTATGAATAGGATTTCAATTCTTTAAGCCATCATTATGGGTCATAAGAATGCCCTTTCCTACAAACATATTTGTAATGAACCTATCCACCCATAAATACCTTTTAAAGCTTATCCCCCACATTGGGAACTCCTGAAGTTCATTAAATTTTATATTAAGCATGACCTACAACATCATATTAGAACTTTCCACCATGCATGTTATCTTATTTCCCATGACTGGATTCATGTTGAGGAAATTTCCAATTTCCTTAATAGGACCTCCCTCTTGATTGGTACAACAAATTCCATAATATTATTTCTTCTCTTTCACACAACTTGCACAATTGTTACTAAATAATTTCTCCATCAAAATTTCTCAAAAAAACTCCATCACTAATCTCTACGCCATTGAAAAATTTAAATATGAATCTATTACATATTTCATCATTAGATGACAAGGGATTATCAATCAATTATCCTTCTCTCTTCCCAAACTAAGTTAATCGATTCATTTGATCAATCCTACACTAAACCCATATAATTAACCATCTAGATTAAGTCTTTCCAAAAATTCAGGGAGTCCTTTACCATAGCCCAAAAAAATTGAGATTTGTGCTCTCAAATATTGTAAGGTTAAACTCAGGTCTAAGAAACCTAAACCCCAGTCTTCATTTAAATCTTCTTCTAGAAATGATAAATCTAAAGGCTCAAAAATTAAGTCATCATAAAATTTGTGTCCAAAGGTCGTTTAGAATCCAAATGGACCCATCCTCAATGTAAATACAATCCTATTAGGGATTCTTATAGCATGGTCTTTGAAAAACTTCTATCTACATGCATAATAAAACTTCCCCCATCCAACTTGTTAAAATTTTCATTTCTAAAACCTCCTAGTATCAAGATAACAATTATTGTAAATAACACCAAGTCATAGGTAATGACATTGAAAGGTGTCACTCATTCAAAACATTCTTCAAGTTCTCATCATTGAAGAGGAAAATTGCAGCTTGATAATCCAAACGTGCCTCTTAATCAAAGCTGGGATGTTTATAGACAAACTTTTCCAAATCACCCCCACCTACTTGTTAACCCCAATCCAATGTCATAAAATTTCATCATACTATTAATACTATCAAAAATATCCGACTTACACCCTCAACACCTAGTGTTTCCATGACAAACACTAACTCGAATCATCTAAATCTTCCAACAAAGTCATTACCAAGATCACAAATTTTCCTACACCTATCACATCTCATTCAGATCCATTCATTGTCTCTTCAAAAGCCACAAAAATAACCATGTCATATAAATTAAAAAATTCTCTTTCGAAGACCACATCACTCAACACCACACCAATAATCTTATTAATCCCACTACACAATCTATTCATTCATAAAAATATAAATTGTACCACAAAATTGTCAAATAACCTTATCACAAAATAGGTAGCCCTTTCCTTCCTTTTTAGGACCTCATCCCTCATCTAGATTCATGATTACCATCACATAATCTAGGGTTTTTCTACAGATAGTGCCTAAAAATGTTATACAAAATATGGCCCAATCAGCTCAAACCTTTAGATCATCAAAAGATATAAAAATCTCTTCACCCTCAATTTCATCCTAGATAGCTATAACAGGATATTATACTAGCATCCTTGAGAAAATCATCCAATCATCTACCATAACATTACCTCATATTAATTTATCTTAATCCCAATGGTGGAAGACCTCTTGGTATAATTATAAAGCATTCTCGTACATACCATCAAACCCCGGGACATTCTACTAACAATGATAAATCCTTCATACTATGATTTGAAATCTTTCTAGCAAAGGACTTCTTCCCATAGATAAAAACATATAGATAAAAAAACCAACTTGGAAGACCTTTAAATATTCTCCTTCTAAACCATAAGCCAACACCATTTCCACATCCAACAAGAGTGATGCTTATTCTAGTAAGACCCCACTCCATTAGATAAATTCCGTTCATACAATTATAAGAGAATGTACACAAGAGTCAAAGGCCTCAGACCAAAATAGGCCCATGGTATCCATCTCCCTTGCTCCCCTTGAATCACCACATCCATCATTCTCCAAAACCAAGGTTTTTACCATCATCACTCCAAACACCCAACCTACGAAATCTATACAAAACATTTTCATTAAATAACTTCACCAAGATCCTGTGAAGATGTATCTCTACAAGCTTGTTCAAAATTTTCCATAGCATTGATAAGCAATGATTGAGGCTCTCCAATCTATCTCAGTACCATAAAATGACCCTAAACCATTTTCCAACTTTATCAGCACTCTCAAAATGTTTTTTAATTACCTTTGATGATTTTGAAATCCCATCCTTATAACCTAAATACCATGACCTTCCACTCTTCGTCACCTCCCAGGACAACAATACTATTGTCAAAATATTTATGATTGAAAATGGCACCAATATCAACATCATATTCTCCCACACTTTAAAATAGATTCAGCTACCTAACACCATCATCTCCTAGTCACTTGTCATCTTGAGCACCTTTAACGACACCGACACCTCCATATTAGGCACAATAATGCTACCCATCGAGATAGGTGTTAAAATCATTCATGAGCTCTTCTACCTTGTGGAAGCAGAGTTTTAGTATAACATACTATTATGATGACCTTGGATATGTTCCATGCAATATATCCCATCAACATTACATCATTCTCTAAAGTATGAACATGAATGTAAAACCTTTACTATTCCCACTGACCCTAATCCTTTCAAAGCATGTCACATGACCTACTGACCTAATGATGTGATCATTCCTAATATTAACTCAAGATCTTATGATGAAACTTCAACTAGATATTTTATCCCCTCATCTAATCTTGTAGACAATAACTCTTTCAAATATGTTATGCATCTCTCACTCGGGAGTACCACCTTCTAGCACTTAACTCACTCCCTACACCTAAAACATATGGGATACCTGACAAAAAACCTATGTATGAACCAAACCTTGGAGATATTATTCCCTTTTGTCCCCCATATGAAAACCAACCTCATTTATGGAGGGATTGATCATCCTTCCTCACACCATGACAATCAATATCATGCTTATACAATCAATCCTTCACACAAGTTTATCTTCATTGTTGTGCATGGAAAGGTTTTAGCTTGGGACATTACGAACAAGGTATACATGACTTGGTATTTGAATAGTCTCATAATCCTCATGATAAATTTGGGTTGGGATTTAAAAGCCTTCCTTGGACACTTTTACAACCACTACATCTGAATCTATAGAAGAAATAGAGCCATCTTCGTCATCTTCATCTAAAAAATTTATGGACACATACAACACCATTTCTATTCCTCCTAATTTTTTTAATTAATACAATCATCTTAGGACTACTCACTTATCATACTAATGATGAGATTAAGACCCTTCCACTTGTATTACCTGAAATGGTAGAGGAAGACTCCTTTCTCATCAATTTTATTTAATGCCACAACAACTAATCCATCCTATCCTATATGGGGGTGAAGGACCATTACCTTAAAAATACTCTACTACCTAACTTATCTACACTCCTTAATGAATCTGATAGTGACGTCAACATAGGGAATTCATAAGAACCTCACATAGTCAAACTTGGCTAGTTTTTAGATTTGAAATAATTAAAGGACTTCACCACCTTTCTTTCCAAGCACAATCAGTCCTTCACATGGTCATGTAATGACATGCCGTATTGAATTAATATTGTTGTCCGAACATTTTCATGATTCTTAATGCCAATCTCATCAATCAAAATCTATATAAGATGCATCCTCATGTATCCCTACTTATAAAGGAAGAGTTACAACATCTTCTCTTTGCTAATTTAATTTTACCCATCGAATACCCACAATGGGTATCTAATATTTTACTCATAACTAAATCCTCTAGAAATTTATGTATTTGTACAGGACTTCAGGATCTCAATCTCACTTGTCCTAAAGACGACTTCCCTCTTGCTAACATTAATCAACTTATCAACCTCCCGAAAAACAATGAAATGCTATCTCTTATGGATGGTTTTTTGGTTATAATCAAATCCACATCTCGTCATAAGACCATCATAATAAAACTTTCATTACCCCTTGGGGACATTTTTCTACCAATTTATGCCCTTCAAATTCAAGAATAGAAGGGCCACTTGCAATGCACCACTACCTATACCTTCCATTGTCTCATCCATAAAACCATAGAAGACTATGTTGACAATATCTTAGGAAAATCCAAAAATTGAAAGTACTATCTCATCGTCCTCAACATCATTTTTCTCATCTTATTCAATATTTCCTCCACCTTAACCTCGGATAAATGAGTATTTGGTGTTCTCACTAGAAAAATTTTAGTATTTATCGTATCTATCGGGCAATCAAGTGGACCCTTAAAAATCAAATCCATCATCAATATGCCTCATCCTTCCAATATTAAACAACTTCATAGTCTACATGGTAAACTCCAATCAATATGTTTCTTTATTACTCAAATTTCAGATTGTTTCCAACTTTTTCATCATCTTCTTTGAAAGGATGTTGATTTTAAGTTGGATTAAAACTTCTAAAAGGACTTTAAAGAACTCAAACAATATATCTTATCACCACTCATGCTCACACCTCCCACAAGGGGGATCATTTTTATCTATATATATCTTCCACCAACCACACCTTAGGCACTATGCTAGCACATCGATATGAGAAGGGTATAGAGTAGGTCATCTACTAGGTAAGTTGCACTCTTCATTACTAAAAACTCATTACACTCGAAGATAATAAGTAATGTTGTGATTTATACTTCACAACTTCTAAGATTCATCACTATCTCCTTAACCATAAGACTTGTGCCATTGTTAATTTCAATCCTCTCAAATCTATGCATTCCAAACCATATCACATTGATCGCATCACCTAATGGCTCATGTTTATGACTGAATTTGACCTAGAATTCATGTCGTATAAATCTATCAATGGGAAATTCATTGCCTAACAACTCACAAAAGCCCCCTCCTAATAATCAACCACCTCATGAATAATTTATAAAAATTCTATCAAAACCATCAATCAAGAAGACACTACCCAAAAATGACACTTTTATTTGACGTTTCTTAGTGTCGATAAGGGAAGGTTCCCATATCATGACCATAACTCCTTGGGGAATCCTATTCCTCTATCTTTCAAACTAAATTTTGAATGCACTAAAAATATGGTTGGATATGAAGCCCTCATTGTGGGTCTTCATACCATTTTCATTCTTAGTGTTCAAATCCTTGACATTTATGGAGACTCCCATCTTATCATCAATCAATTCAAAGGAACTTATTAATGTAAGAATGAAATTTAAAAAATATAAAAACATTATTGAATTCCTCCTAGAATCCTTCGATCAATATACAATCCAAAAATTCCCGCTCATCTAACAAATCCACGAAATTGTTGCCTCTCTTACATCACTCATCCCCTTATCAAATGAATATTCAATTTTTTTATTGTTTTTCATAGAATCTACTAACCATCTCATACCAACGAACTCCCTTCTATTAATCTTATAAAAATAATCAATCGGATATCTAGTATATTCAATTTTATGAATATTTTTCTCATATAAAATCCAATCCAATCTATGTAATAACCCTAAGAGATATTTTCTACAACACGCAAACCTTTATGTCATCCTGACACTGTCCTTTACAAACATGGGTTTTATGGCCTCCTACTTTGATGCCTCAAATCTCATGAATCCACCAAATTTATCCAAGAAGTCCATGATGGCATATGTGGTGGACACTTTAGTGGTTTGGCTATTATCAAATGTATCCTATAGATGGGATATTACTATCCTACCCTTAATCAATATTGTTTCCTTACGTCAAGAAATTCATCAAATGTTAACATAGTCCAACCTTATTCACATCCCAAGTCAGGATCTACAACCCACTCAGGATTTATGACCTTTTTCACAATGAGGACTTGACCTCATTGGTCTCATTAACCCTCGTTCATCATAATGACATCATTCTATCATCACGGCTAAAAATTATTTCACAAAATCGATAGAATCTATCCCCCTCATCTTTACTAAAGTTGATAATATTTTTGACTTCATCCATCAACACATTATCTATTGCTTTGGCATTCCTAACAAAATTATCATAGATAATGGAAAATATTTCAAAAACAAAAGATTAAAAAACTTTACAACACCTACAACATAAATCTTATCTTTTCATCTCCTTACTATCCAAAATCAAATGGTCAAGAAGAAACATCCAAAAAAACTCAACAAAATCCTCATGAAAACTGTTGATGAGGCTAACAAGAATTAACATCTCCAAATTTTGTTTTCTCTCTGGGCCTATCGAAATAGCATCCTTACTCCTACATGTTCTACTCCCTTTTTTAGTTTACAGACTTTAAGGCTATCCTTCCTTTACCTCCATGTTTCCCTTAGATACTTCATCTCTGACGAGGATTATCATCAGGAGATCTTAGAAAAAATCAAATTTTTAGAAAAATGCCACCTAATAGCCCTTTAATATCATCATTTATATCAAGAACACATCAAAAGATCATACAAAAACATGTAAAAGAATGTGACTTCAATATCGATGATCTTGTCCTTAAAGAGAATCAAAATGTCACTACTCGGAAAGGAGTAAACATGGGAAGTTTTCTCCAAACTGGATTGGTCCATATATCATCACTCATAAATATGGGTTTGGAGCTTATCACTTAGCCTCCCTTAATGGTAAACCTAAAAAGGAACCCCTAACTACTCTACACTTGCAATCTTTCTATTGTTAACACATCTACTTAATTGACATCAGTTGCATCAAAGATTTCATTCCATCACTAACCTTCCACTTACTTTTGTAATTATTTGGAATTATGTGGTCTCTCATCAGTATCCTATATTCATGACCTTAAAGATGAACACCACCATAACTTTTCTCAACATATTTTCCACATGAACAAGTTCCTCCTTATAACTAGTAACCTTATAATCATTACTTCCATCTTCCCCTTATGAAAACATGTTAAGGGGTACACATGTATAGTTTGTAAACATGTCTTTTCCCATCAAAAATGGTCTACAAAGGCCACCCTTAGCTTAAACCAAGTCAAAACATACGTATGGATGCAAACAATCAAAATATAGAGTAATCCCATAAAGGAAACTATTAATAATATATTACTAGAAAAATATAGACTATTCCCTCAAAGGAAAGTTGTTGATAAAATATTATATCAAAATATATCCATCTAAAATAAAAAAATATAGACCACTCCCTTGAAGGATGGATACTCGGTAATGTCTACAAAATGATTCCCCCATCAATCATCCTTGATGTCAAAAAAGTCAAAATAATTAAAAACATTCTTGGAAATATCCTCGCATCGATCAGATTTCCCATCAAAAATTACACTTCCACATTGATCAATTTGCACATATATAGTTGGGAAACAATCCTAAAAACCATAAAAGGAGAACCTATTCTCCCCATACACACTAAATTTGAACCCTTCCCATGTTGTAATAAGGTATATAAGTTCATTCCATATATCCATGATCCTACATGTGACTAATTATTATTAGTTATATGTTAACATTTGTTATAAGGCCTCCAATGTATTGTCATTAAGTTTACGATCAAATCATATATATAATCTAGTCCAAAAAAGTAAACATCTTAATTTACTCTACCATGATAAAGTGTATTAGAAAAATATAAATATCATTATACTTAAGTCACATCATATCTAGCCTATCACCTCAAAATCACATCACAAACCTCATATATAACATCAAATGAAAATAAGCAACACATAAATCAATATATATATATATATATATATATATATATATATATATATATATATATATATATATATAGAAATGTTTGTACATTATCACATGTTTCAAAACCATGTTTATAAAAAATATATAACATCTAAAAATGGATTCAAAAATATCCTCATACATCAAAATAATATCTACATAGTAAATAAGACATCTATCAAGCAAACACTCTCACTTATCCTCATGCGCCACTTAGACCTCTATTTGTTCCTTTGTTAGACCTTACTCTAGACCCCATGGTGGCTATCCAACACTCACAACACTACCCGATGGTGCCACCTTCCTTTGTGATAGATACATTATGTAGTGAGACTCATCTAGTAGCCTCCATTATACTATCTCCTCATAGTACCTAAGCTCCTCACACAATGACTAGTAGTTGGCCAAACTTCTACTACCATGTGGCCCCATTTGATCACTTGTTTGAGCTCTCGCTTCCTATAGCTCGACCCCAAGACAGAAGCACTGTCACACCAAAGGACTTTCACAAGGCCTCTCTCTACTATCGATATTGATCTATGTCAGCTATAGCCTATATAACCTTCACCTATATAGTAGTGAGATGATGACTCATAACATCTCTCTCAACTACCAATGTGTCCTTCTAGAATTTTAATTGATTCACTATAGCCTCCATCATAACCTCTCTATCCTCATTATCTCCACCCTTACCACCACCACCACCACTCTCTTGAGGTGCATTCTCTATATGAGCTCACACCCATCTATCAAAACCACATAGCTACCCCTATCACCATGTGATGTATGCCTTAGTCACACCAACATCATCCCCTATCAAAACCCCTATGCATCTACCCTCATGACAACCCCCTCCTCATTTTCCATATCTACTACCTATCTAACAGATTAGCGGTGGCACATCTACCTCTGTATCATCTCTCTAGTATGCCACTTCTGCCTCTAGCACATCTTGTATCAAACCAAATTGCCATTTGACATGGAAAAATTAGATCAAATCCCACTCACCCTCCCTCCACCCCCACACCCACCTAATTGCATATCCATTAACTCTCTCATTGTATCAAGCCATACCGAGAATCCCGTACATGGCCTCAAAATCACATTACCTTCCTGTAGACTAGCTAGAGATTCCTTTAATTATCCTCACCCCTAACATGCCCCGTAGCCCCATGTTTTGACCTCCATCTCATAAATCCCACTAGATAGCCCAAATCCACCCTTCTCATCCACGATAATCCTCTCATTCGAGACACCGTAATGTGCTCATAGGCTTAACACTCTAATAAAAATTAAATCTCCACACCAAAAATGCATTTAGAACATGACTAAAACTCCTTGTATACTTGTTCCAACAAAGTAGAGGCTCGAGAAAACACTATCGTATGCTCCATCATATCCCCTAAAAATTCTATAAACATCTATGAAAAATAACCCCTAGTTGAATCCAATAAGGTGTAACAATTGATACCTAAAATCATCAAAGTCACCAAGGCACGGTCCTCCTCCTCATCATGATATAAAGTTTGATATGAAAATCCTCTAGCATAAAATACAACCTCCAATCCAACATCTCCATACAACCTTTCCATCATAAGCATCCCGACATACCTCATCAATAATATAAATCTACTCACATTATACCAAGTAAGTGTAAAATATGATGAAAATCCTCTAGGGTCACCATCATCTCCTTATAGGTAACCAAAACATTATCAGTAACACCTCATCTCTCGAATAAATCTAATATCAATCGATTATATTTATGGTACACAAGTAATGATGCATCCCACTTGGTCCCACCTCCTTTAGATTCTCCCACTCCTCATCCGACACCTCCTCTTGTACCTCATCTAGAATCTTCAGGACCCTATCCCATGTAGTCAATCGAAGATCTTTCCTAATCCATGAAAAAAAAACAAACAAACTTCAAATATCACAACCAATCAAAATCACTTAATCAAATCTAACATGTATCTAAACATTTATCAAAATCAACTCAATCATCAACGATCCTACCAAATCACTCAAAATCACCCCAATCACCACCGATCCTATGTATTGTTGACAATTTCATAAAAATCACTAATGATCCCATATTCCCATCCCAATATATATATATATATATATATATACACACACACACACACACACACATAAACAACAAAATCTTACGTACATCACCTACCTCAAAGCATGTTTTTATCAACTTCACCTTTGTGCACCTCTCGATAACCTCCATCATGATCAAATATAATCAAAAATCACAAATTTGGACACTCGAGAGGTCTTAATCTAAAATTAGTAATCATATCAAATGAGCTTTTCAAATGGATTTATATAGCCTTTATTTTTTCTACACATCCAATCATTCGCAATCCACTCAATCATTGACGATCCACACAATCATCAAACATAGGGTATAATCTTCCACCACTTTTCCAAAATCAACTCTTAGTCCCTTGACCCCATCAAACCATCATTTTCATCTTTTCTTGCCAAAATTACACAGCTTTTGCAACTATGTGCTCCTTTTTGGGGCTCAATATCCCTTTAAAAATAAAAACAACTAATTAATCAAATCCTTCCCTTATCAAATCCACCTCAGATTTCACATCCTTTTCAGAAAGTATTTTTCTTATCATTTTTAGGTCATATGTCCATAGGACATGATCCCCTTAGTTCCCCTATCACTTGAATTCCTAGTCGTGCAATCTCACCTTTATGGAAACATCATTTATAAAAAAATCTATCTCCCGATACATTCATGAATAGAATACCTAGATGGGATCATTTCTTGCACTTTCTTCCTATGATTTATATGTTTATAGGTTATGAACCCCTTTATTCCCCTATCATTTGATTATATTGTTGCACAAGTCCACATTTGTGGAAATGTATTTTCATTCCTAGTTTTGTGGCATATTAAATAAAAACACACCATCATAAAAACTTATCTCATCCAAAAAAATTCAAACTAATGATCATTTCATTTCATCGCAATAACCCCCATTTTTGGGGGACATCTATTCAAATAAAAATTTGGTCATCTCACTCATTTTTATCCAACAATTTTTCCATCACAAACCACTTGAAAACAAGGGGAAAATGTAGATATTGATTTTTCAACATCCTAGGTGACCTATCTATACCCCATACACACACATCAAATCATTAAAACCTATCATATAAAATTAACCTAATTCACTACCCTTACCTCCATAAAATCATGTTTCTACCCCTTAAAACCTAACTTACCTACCCTAACCTCCCTAAAACCTCCTTAACCATCTACCACCCATTATTATCCCACCACCCAACCTCTTAACACCCTTAACCACATTACCTCACATTCCCAACCTATAAATCACTACTTGGAAGTGGTTAACACCAATTCCAAGTTGTTTTCCCCACATTTTCCATATCGTCAACAATACTAACCGATCACCACCAGCTATAAATAAGAACTCAAGCCTTATATTTCAGGATCCCAAAATCATTTCAATGAAGCTCTATCACGTTAGAAAACCAAATTACATTTTCAGAAGCATCCAAACATCCTCAACACTTCTATCAAGCCATCAGACACTCTATAAATCTCATGTAAGCATTTACAGTTATATCTAGTCCATTTTCACATTAAAGGTAATCAAATCCCCATATCAATCTTATTTCACTTCGTTATCCTGTCATATACGAGCTAAATCAATCATCTCAAGTATTTTTTTCTACCAAAAATATAATTTTATTAATATGTCAACTTTACACAATGATCACAAGTGATTCAAATAATCACCTACAATTCTACCAATCACTCATGATCCCTATGGATCATTAATGATCTTTGTCAATCCAGTCATTTTATTAGTTATCAAACATTTTTCATATTTTATCAATTTATTTTGGTCTAATCTATCTTCTTACAAGATGTGTCCTTTATATATGACATTTCCAGTATATCGCACCCCATCACAAGCATATGTGACCTCCCGATTATGTAAGATCCTTCGTGTAGGTATAGTTTGAGATCTTACACAAAGTTATATTTTGTGTTATTTCCTTGACACGAAGATCAATGACATCAAGGAATAACTTAAAATTATATGTGAAATACGGGATGCATCAAAACAATATTGGTTTGATTATTTCTTGGAATATGAGCTCTTCACAACCATAGCCTAGGCCACCTACAACGAAGAATAGGATCTTTCTATCCCTATCAAATTATAATAATATTTTCATTATATTATTATCATATAACTTAATTACAAACATGAATTAACACCCTTCAAGGAATCCCTTTGGAAACCTGGGATCAGCCTTTACCGAGTAACTCATTTAATTATTTTCTAATATATATTCTTGTTCAGTTGTTTTTGCATACATGTCTTCTCACTTAGCGAAAGAAGGATTCTTCCACATCATTTTCTCGTATATCTACTCATCTTGATATTGTGTTTGTTAGTGTAGGTATCATTGAACTCTACTTTATTTATATTTTTTTAGTATTTCAGCATAATAGCAACAAACCAAAAATCACCATAAATAGGGGATATCTATAGACATAAAATCAAACACTTAGGTAAATTTCTAGGTCCTAAAAGCATATTAACATTTATATGATTCCTAAGCAGTAAAACTAGTGATTGAAAACTATCTTTGGCCTCTTTTCTTTAACTCTTGTTTTCTATTTGGTCTTACACACCTTACATCCTAGTCCGGACTTTACTAATTTATCTTTTATAGATTCGCACTAAGCACCTAGCCAGACAACGGTGCCTTGGTGATCATGTCACCTCTTGATGCCCTTGACCATTTCTCACCTTAATCACTCCTTTTGGGTCTCTTTTATCTTCTCGGGAATATTTTTCACTTATGGTTCGGCCTTCCAATTCTCAATTACAAAATTCTAACAAGGAAATCATATAAATACATATTTATGTGTTCAAAATAAAGAACTAACCACTAAGAATTACTATTACCACCTAAGCTTGCATCCAAAGGCACTAAATTACTTGAAATGAATTCATCTATAATCCATTCAAGGGACTTCATACCCTCGTATACACAAAATAAGAAGGGGAATTTTATTCTATTCCATTCATGCATTTGCACCTTATAGAAAATATATCCCATTATCTAGTTCATCTTTCACAAGGGCTTCCTATGGCACAATTTCTACACACACTCATAAGAACTAAATTAATTCTAACATGTAGTGCACAGATAATTCATAAGTTCACTCTCAAGGTAATCATCAGGTCAATCGACTCCCCATTATGTATATTCCATTTTAGGTTTGATGTAGTTTGTGGGCTTATGCAGTGAATTTCTATTTTACAGTTTACAAGTACCTTCAGAGATCATAGTGTGAACAACATGTGATTAATAGAGAGTAATTGTGACACCTTAGTAACACAAAAAATATCATATCTAGAGCTTTTACAAATTCATGGGTGCCTAGATCCACTCACCAAAGTGCCAAGGTGACCCTTTTTGTAATTGTTCATGAGATATAGAATTTACACAAATTAATTATGACATTGGTTACATCCTATTTTTCACTTCTCTCTACCTAGATCACTTCATCTCCATTATGAAATTAGATAAGTACTTCTATCTCCCTATATTTATGAGGTTTTTGTATTTTAAATGTTAGTTTGATTGTGTCATTCTCATACTTCATCCTTTAAACATTATTTATTTCAATAGTGACTCTGCAATATTTAGATTTAGTTCAATTTAAATTAAATCATTTAGTGAACACATCACCCATCACCCATCACCCAAAATTTCCTCTATCCATTTTATCTTTAACATGGCTGAAATTTATCCACCATTTACTTGATGAATACCTTCATGATCTACAATCTCATCTTGTTGAACATCCGCAAGACTTAGATCTTCTTTATTCATTTCTCATGAGGAGGCCACCAATATAGCTAAGATTAACCCTCCCACCTAAGATTTTTCTTCCATTCCTATAGCAACGTAACCTCCAAACTCTAACCTTCCACATAATTTTACTATTCAAATGTCCATTCCTACTCCTATCTCACACACTACTAGTCTCCTCTTTTTGGAACTCGGATCAAACTTCCTTATACCAAGACCGACAAATTAAAATCACAACTATAGCAGGCCACTTTTTGTTCCTCTCCATCTCTTGATTCCTCCTTTCTTATTCACACTCATTTTACACCCTCCATTTATACTTATCCACTTCCTCTAAACTTCGTCACCCCTAAGCTACCCACCTTTAATGGCCATGGTGACCCTCAAGAGAATCTCATATCTTTTCATGTGGCATGTATCAACTATATGGATGATCATACATTTCTCATTAATATATTTCTTAGAAGTCTTCAAGATTATGTCATGTGCTGGTTTTATGATCTACCTATTCATTCGGTAACTTATTTTATGCATCTATTTGATGTTTTTATTTCACACTTTTCTATTAATATCGACACCAAGATATCTTATGCACAAATTTATCAAATCAAACAAATATCTAAAGAGCATCTAGTTGACTATGGTTTGTGATACAAAAATAATATATATAAGATGACCAATGTACTTACTAATTATAAATTGTAAGATCTTTTTGTTCAAATCCGGTTACCACCACTTTAGGAGAGTGTTATCTTTGAAACCTCTCCTTCATTTGATTAATTATGTCGACAATTAAAATGTGTGAAGACAAAATTATGCCTATGGGAAAACTAAAATATCAAGATACTCCATCATCTTCTAATAGGTATCAAGATAAATCAACATTGAAGCCATATTTTAAGCCCAATGAAGCAAAGGAAATTGTTAATGTCATCTCTCCACCTAAAAGATTCAATGGTAACCTCTAAATCATACTTTAACTAAGTTACCCTACGCACCTTGGTTTCTATTACCTAAACTAATTGAAAGCAATCTAATCATGCTTCCAAATCTTCTCAATCTTGATCCATCTCACCTTCGTGGCCATAATTATGATGAAAATGCTAAATGTAACTATCACTAATGCATCAAAAATTCTACTTATCATTTTTTCAAACTCAGTATCTCATTCAAGATCTTATTGACAATATTTCACTTAATATCCTTTATTCATATACTTCTAATCTAGGAAACAATTATAAAAAGCTAAAAATATTTAATGATCATTTTCCCAAACATAACACACAAGATCTTGCTCTTTTATTAATCATTCATATCGAGTTGTGCCCCTCCTTCATCAGGGACCCTTGACTTACTTGTTGCTTCTACTGATGCATCACAACCAATAATTTCATTTTCATACCATTGTTATCATGTTACATTCACTTTTGATTCATTATATATCAACACTTCTATCGGTTCATATACAATCAATAACACCATGATCTATCTAGTGCCTCCTAAAAATGTATGTTCCATTGCACTTCTCATGGTCATCAAATGTCCACTTTCTAATATCACATATCCAGCTTCCTAGTTCTTTTTGCTACATCAAGCTTCTTGTTACAATTTTTCCTCTTACCATGCCTATTTCATTCATTATGGCATCTTTAATCAAAGGTTGTGACATGCTCTTAGGTATTCCTTGGCTCCGCACCACCCAAGCCATTCCCTCCATGAATCATTTGTGCATCAATTTCATTCACAATAAGAAATTTTTCACTCTTAAAGGTGTTCCACCATACACACCATTGCCTAGACCTAGTCTTGATGGCATCTTTTTACCAATTTTAGCATATAAGCCTCCCGAGCCTCTCAAATCTAAGTAACACACTGCAAAAATTTCTCTTATTCACACATGAAATCATCATTCTAATCGATCCAATAGTCTACCTCATTGGCCTATATCCCCTTCTCAAGAAACCCCTTCACATAAGTGTTCACCATCACTTTTACCACATAGGCCTCTTTCACATATATGACACTCGCTCTCAAATTTTTAAGATCTTAAAGCATCATCACATGCCTTTATCTCCTTATATATTGTTTGGATATACCTATTCCTTCACTATAATTGGATAAAATTATATGTTTCATACACTTAGGGGCATCATGCTTTCTTGCCCCCTCCTATCATCATCAATTATCTATAGTATCTACTATCACACTCGTGTTTTACACCTAATCTTTCTCAAGACTCTTATGCATCTTAATACATGCCTTGTATCATCATTACCTTATGAGGTACTCTAGTTCCATAGTTCATAATAGATTGTTGAGGGTATCAATATGAAATGAACCTCACCACATCCACATACACGCTCTATGTTTCATGATCTATCTTTCTAGTACACCTTGTAAAACCATTTCCCGATGACACACTCTTCTTCTATGGTTCATTCTTGATTTTTAGGGGATTTTACAAATGAACCTCATCTAATACACATTTTTTGAGGGGTGTGCTGCTCCTTCCACCTTCTCACATTACATTCCATTCTGCCACACTCATACACTATATATTACATATCTTGATTTGACTTACTCTTGCTTCCTTATAATACTTTCGTGATGCACTTGTCTTACTACGTTAGCCGATACTCGTGTAATTATCTTTATCATATACACATGTGTTTTCACTTGGTATCTAGAAGTGAATGCAGATATATTACAGCTCCTTACACATTGCATGATACTCGACAGTGTATCCCTTGCCAGTACCACCAAGGCTCTTGGGGACGTATTTATTTACTACTCACATATTACACATATCACAAAGTTATATTATTGTATTCTTTACTACTTCTCATTCCTTTCACTTTACTTTTCATTTTTATATTCACGCTTTGACATATTATTTAACTTTCTAACATTCTAATAGGTGCTTTATGTGTAGCATTTTCCTTACAGAATATTTACAATCATGGTTATCCTATACACTTTGTTTTTATTGTATGTTATTGTTTACGGGCTATGCCCTACCTATGTCTTGTATAATATTTGTATTATTTTGGATGATTTGGCCCTAATTGTCTTGTGACATTTTGATGATGTCCCATGTTTGAAAACCATTTTTATGGTCAATCTTGTTTGATAATTTTTTTCTATTGAATGTTTATTACTTTTTATACTAACCCATGTTGTTAACCACTTTGTTTGCATGTGCCTTGGTTTCTACCATGCACATTCCCTACCCTATGAGATATTAGCTTCATAAGATCATCGGTCCTTTTATTTTAGGATGTACACTCATACATTCGTCACATGCACCCCAAATAAGGGTGCATACATTGGTTGAACAAATCACCCCTACAACAGCTCGTATCTACGGTTCGAGTCATCATATTATATGAACATAATAAGAACATAGTCACAAGACAACCCAAAAACTGAATTGGGTCGTTAGCACAACACAAACACCAATACCCAAGATCATATAGTAGTGTTAAGGTGTTTATGTCCTACTCTAGGTGGTAATGTATTAGGGGCCCATATATTCACCTTCTCATATCATCATAGTTCACGTAAGCGTTCAGATTGATTCTATAGCTACAGGTACAATCCTCTAGTTATAACATGCATGAAATATCCTACAATCTATTTCAATTCGAAAAAATTTAACAATCAGAACTAATTACAGACAACAAGAAAAAATTAGGTATGTACCATCTGCAGTGATGCTTATCGAGAAGAGTCATGAAAGGAGAGTAACACTATACCTCTCTCCCCAACACTTTCTCCTTGGCATGAGATCACCCAAAAACTTACACTTGGCATGAGATCACCCAAAAAACTATCTATTGGCATGAGATCATCCAAAACATCACTCTTCACATCATTTTCGTGACATTTTCCTATACTTTTACATCAAGTGCACACTCTCCATTACTATTAAATTTACATACTTATACAAATTTTTATCTTATTCATTGTATATCTAACTTTGACTACAATTTCAATCTTCTTTTGCAAGTCCATACTTAATATGCAATAAGAATCGACCTATAACATCAAGTACAAACAAAAAAATTGGTACAACATAATGCATATGCTACACCCCTAAGGTCACTTTCATTTCCCAGTATCCACGCTTCACTTTGCATCATTCCACACTTCACTTTTCCACTTTACACACTATTCACCACATGCTATATAGGATCATAAGGTACGCATATCTTATATACTTTAAGTTATCGAGTATTCATTCAACAACATAAAGTGGGGGAAAATGTAGACACAAAATAATGCACTTGGGTACATTTATAGGTCCTAAAAGCATACTAGGATTTATATGGTTCATAAGAAAGAAAACTAGCATTTATCTCTTGTTTTCTATTTATCTTTATTGATTTATCTTTTATGGCTTCAAACATGAGTTCCTAGCCAAAACAAAAGAGCGTCTAGGTGCTTCGACCCCTTTAGGTGTCTCTTACCATTTCTCACCTTACTCACTCCTTTTGGACCTCTTTTATATTTTGGGCATCTTCTTAACTTATTGGTCAACCTTTCAGCTTTTAATTAAAAAATTCAAACAAGGGAATCATATAAATCCATAGTTATGTGTTCAAAATAAAAATGAAGAACTAAGAATTATTATTACCACCTAAACTTACATCTAAAGGCACTAAATCTCTTGAAAGGCATCCATATAGCATCCGTTCAAGGGACAAGGAACTGCATGCCCTGCATACACAACATATGAAGGGGAATTTTATTCTATTCCATCCACTTATTCTATTCCATCCACACATTTTTACCTTAGACAAAATCTATCCCATTATCTAGTGCATCTTATATAAGGACTTCCTAGGGCACAATTTCTACACACAATCATAATAACTACATGGATTTTGAGATGTAATGCAATTCTTAGTTGTAAGTTCATTCTCGAGGTGATCGTTAGGGTCATTCTCGAATCCCCATTCTGAATTTTCATTTTTAGGTTTAATGTGGTTTGTGGGATTGTGCAAGTGAATTTCTATTTTTGCAGGTTACGGTAGCTTTGGAAATCATAGTGAAAAAATAGGAGATCAACAAAGAGTAATTATGACACCTTAGGGACACAATAGAAATCAGATCCAGAGATTTTTGCAGTCACGTGGCACCCAAGTCTAGTCACTAGTGCCCAAGCACCCATGTCTATTCATGGGCGCCCATGTGTGTCATTATTTATGAGTTGTAGAATTTATAGAGATTAATTATGAAATTATTTTCATCTTACTCATCACTTCATTTCAATTTGTGAATCATCTACGTGCTTCTATCTCCCTCTCTTACTAAGGGTTTTATATGTTAAATATTAGTTTGCTTATGTCATTCTCATTCTTCATCGTTTATACATTATTTATTTCAACAATGACTCTATAATATTTAGATTTATTTTGAATTAAATTAAATCAATATGGAGAACATATCATCTTTTATCACTTATTTATCAAAATACCTTGAACGTATTATCCTATAAGCTTTCTATAATACAATACATGGTTTTGACCTCACATAGTTAGATTTACCCCCAAACTTGCGAGATCACCTCATAGATTCAAATAAATCATATTTTTACACATTAAAATGTATCACAAATGTGCAATAGATTTTCTCTCAACCTCTTAACTTAACACTATTAAGCACTTTTTCAACTAACCTCTCATTATTATTAATCGATTTTCTAGCAATGTAGTTATGATGCACTTATATCACCATAACTTTGTAATTGTGTTCCATTCATGTATAGGTGCCAACCCATATGTGTAGAGAAACAATTTAAATGAGGGCATAATATAAGGTGGTATTGGATGGTAAGAGATGTTTTTTATGTCCTAGAGGTTGGTTGATAAAATAGTGTGTTTTTAACATGTATTTGTCAATGGTGTTTGGATTTTTGGTGTTGTGTAGTGGACAAAGAAGACTAAATTTATGTTTCATTCATATGTAGGTGAAAATGTGTATTCACAAATCAAATTTTGTGAATGTGGGTAGTAGCCAATATTTTATAATGTCTAAATGACAACACCCAACATGCGTGGATGATATGAGGATGATTTTTAGTCATACAAATAGGTTGAAAAACATGATGTGTTTTTCAACATTTTTTTATAAAAGGTGAAAAAGGGTTGAGGGGTCCCTTCCCCATACAAATTCAAAGCTCCATAAGATTAGATGAAAACATTACAAGCCAATCAAAAAGATATTATAAAATTCCATAATATCGGGCTCCACCAGGAGCAAAAGTAAAGAGTGACTAAACAATAAGAATAAATAAAACACAGAGGAAACTAACAACATCATAGAACTAATAACAAAAAGACACAAGACAGTAAATAAACAACACCCCTCCCAAGATCACTTATTGGATTTTTCAAGCCCTTCTAGTAATTTTTCCCATTCCTTAGCTAGAGCATCTATGTTTCTAGCCAAAGACACCAAGTCAAGACCTTTAAGAGTCACCTTTCTTTTCTTTCCCTGATTGTACACTCCATGTAGTTATGAAGAATAGCACAAATATGGTCCAACTCATTGGTTATGAAACCATAGTTAGATTTTAGAATTTTTACCTCTCCACCATTCCCATTTTTAACAGCTTCCTCGACCTACACTTTCATCTTATGTCAATCATTGAACAAGAACTAAATAGAGCTCTTGGTGAGCCTCATATCTCCCTTAAGTTATTTAATGTCCACTGCCATCTTGGACAGATGATTCTCTCCTTTCACAGTCCAACATGACCCATAGCCTCGAACTGTTGTTCCAATTGTACATTAACAGGAGCCTGAACATCCTGTTTACTAGATTCCCCTTTGGTATTCACCGGGACACTAGGAACCTACTTGGATTTCATCTCCCTTAGATTATGGGCCATAAAAATTTCAATAACATATTTATCCTCCTCCGAGTCACCTTCCTGAGAGTCAAACTCATCACTCGAGTCTTCTTCCTCCGAATCCAAGTCATCCCCATCCGCATAAGCTTCTAAGGCTTTAGTAAGGGAACCAGACTTATCAATATCTAGTCTTATTTTTCATCATGTATTACTAATGGTGTTAAAATTTTCATTGTTTTGTAGTAGATAAAGAATACTAAATTTATGTTTCATTCATGTGTATTCACAGTCTAATGTTGTGAATGAGGGAAGTAGCCAATATTTTCTAATGTCTATTCAATAGTAGTTAACATGATTGGATGGTATGAGGCTGATTTTAAATCATACAAGGAGGTTTAAAAACACTTTTTTAATATTTGTTGATAAGGTTCATCAATCCTCAACATTAAACAATGTCAATCTAGGGATGGTTTCCATGGTAGTATGTAATTGAAGAAAGAGATATTCTACAACGGTCCCCACTAAATGATTAAGAAAATATAGAAAATATAAATCTTAAATCTTAATTAAGTAACAACACATATATAAATAATAGATTACAGATTTGACGTAAGTAAGTAAGCTAATAAATTTGAAACCCTAAGTGCAAGATATGGAATAAGAGACTTAGGATCCCAAAGATGTAGTGAGCTAGAAAACTAATGAAATGGAAGTAAAAACTATCATAACCATGCTCATAAAATTGTGAAAATGTCATATGAGGCCGGACACGAGTGCTCTAGGAAGGTCAAGAGCGATGAAGCTCTAGTGACCCGATATGGGAATTAGTGTGCTAGCAAGTCATTGGGTTCTCAATTTTTCTAGACCGTAAAGGTGTCTAAATTATTCCTTTTTTATTGCATGTATGTTGTTGTTAGGGTTAAAATTACACCTGTAACCTACAAAACTATATTCATCTACAAAACCCCAAAACACATCAAATCTTAAAAATAAAAAAATGTAAATGTAGATTTGGATTGAACCCGGTGGTCACCCAACCGAGTGAACGTATGATTCAGTTTTACTACATTTTAAACTACATGTAGTTCCACATGTGTGTGTGTGAACTTGTGCCCTATATTCCTCTTGTGCAAGTTGTAATTGATAGTGAGTAATATTTATATGTAGTAATATGTGTGTGTGTGTGTGTGTGTGTGTGTGTGTGTGTGTGTGTGTGTGGATGGAAAATGAAATTCCTCTCCTACACGTGTATGTAAAAATGCATTTCCTTGTCCCTCGAATGAAGTGAGATGGGTGTTGTGATGCTCCCAAATCCCTTTCGATGCAATATTAGGTGATAGTAATATATGCTTAGAGTTTGGTCCTTTATTATGATCACATAGCTTGTATTTATATTATTCCCTTATTTGAATTTTGTAATTAACCACTAAAAGGCTGACTAGTAAGAAATAAAGATGCCCAATGGCTAGAAAAGACCCAAAAGATGCAAGCAAGATACAAAGAGGTTGGGGGCACCTGTAATGGATGGGGGCACTTTGGCATTAGCATCCTAGTTGGGTGTTAGTGTCAGACTTAGAAAAATTGAATTATCAAAAGTCGACTCGAAAAGAACGTGTGTAAGACCAAGAAGGAAACCAAAAATTAAACAAAGAGGCCAAAGATGGTGGTCAGTTAGTACTTTTCTAGCTTAGGAATCATATGAATAGTAGTATGTAATTAGGACCTAGAAAAATACTCAAGTGCATAATTTAGTGTCTACATTCACCCCCACTTTATGTTTTTGGGATAATGCTCAATAACATAAAGTAGATCGTGATGTGTATCTGATAAGAATGTAGATCAATGGCTAAAAGTATGTTGAGACAACAAAAAGCTTGGTGTGGTAAAAACAGAGCGTGGAAGCTATAGAAAAGGAAGTGAAAGTGACCCTAGGGGTGAGAGAATATGTGTATATGTTACATTTTATGTATTTTTATGATGCTTGATGTTTTAAAATGTGAGAGTTACTTCCCATAAGGAAGGACTTGCAAAAGAGAAGAGAAAAAGAGTAGTCAAAGTTATGTATATGAAAAATTTGATGAAAATGTGTAAAAAGTGTGTAAAAGAGTATGTAAAAATGTGAAAAGGAACATGTGCACTTGATCCATGATGAGTGAAAGGAAAATAAAGGATCCTGTAAATGATGTAGAAGAATTTTTTTTTTTGGCAATCTCATGCCAAGATTGGGTTTTTCAGAAATATCACGCTAGTTGCACCAAGTGTGATTTTTTTGGGCGATCTCATTTCATGGTAGAATAAGTGTAGGGATAAAGGTCTAGTGTCATTCTCCAACCTTTTACTTCTTCCCAAAATATAGACACCACTAAATATGGTGTGCTCAAATTTTATCCATTTTGATCCAATTCAATCCAATGTAAAAATTAAAAAAAGAGGAGAAAACATGCATGTTGATTGTTAGAGGACTTTTTCTCAGGCTTTGAGAAAATCATTGTGTAAACTTCCAAAAACCGTATTGATCTAAGAAAAATTATGTAACTTCCCCTAGTCATAGGCATCTAGAAAGGGTCAAGAGCACCCAAGCACTACTATCTATATCTAGGTGTTGGTTTCGTGTCATGATGAGGACCCAAGTTAGATTCTAGGCCATTGTTGATATCAAGACTCAATTCAACTATACTAAACTATGTTGTATTGTGATTGTAGAATACTAAATTGGGGCACTAATTTACCCAATGGATTCCCCCATTTAGGGTGCATGTGATGTCATGAGGAATATACGGCCTAAAGGAAGACTAAGACATTGTGTTGAAATTTGTGCCTCAGGGGGGATGAGGTAATGTTCTTGGTCATTGTAGAGTTATTTTTGTGTGAGACTCTTTCCGCCAACCACTTTTGTTTTTGCCCCGCCCTGGTTCTTTTTGTTTTGTTTGTTTGATCCCAAATTCATACAAGTATAGAGTGGAATGTGGAAGATATTAATGTGTCCCTTTGGCTCACTTGGGGAATAATGCGAAGAAAGAAATGTTCTCAAACTTGCACCACACCACCCATGTGTCTTAGGCTTGATAAAGTTACCTAGGTATATTAAAAATTCAAAGATATAGTAAAAACACACAGGTATCTCGATGATGACAAAAATCAACATGTGACCTTCTTTGCACCCGACCTCCCAAGGTCATGCCGAGACAAACGGTGTAGAATGATTGTGAATGTGAGTATGGTGACGGGATCAAGCTAATTGGGAAATCTTATATCTTCAACACGCAATGTCGGGATCTATGAGTCTAAAGCAAATAATGCTCTCCTAACTTAAAGTGGTGTGATGGTTTGGTCTAAGATAATAGCCACTTGTAGACTCCAATCAATGTCGAGTTCAGCTGAGATTCTTTTCGCTGGTTGCTGGACACGTGGAAAATGACATGCGGGTGTCTCGTATAGATTTCTAGAAAATTTCATGAAATTATGAATGAGAGGCACAATGAAGCCATATGTATTTATAGGTGATTTTATGGTCTTGTCCAGAAATTATTTGCCTTGTTAGTTGCTATGTTCAGTAAGGAAAGTTGTGTAATAATATCTAGTGGAAGTGGTGAAGATCTAAATACTAATGTAAGTAAACTAGCATCAATATCTAACCGATCGGCAGTTTGTTGGGTTATGGGACCCGAGGATCATAACCAAAGACTCATGGAGGTTGTGGCCCTTGGATGGTCATGTGCATAAACAAACCCTATTGTTAGGAGCAGTTCAATAGTCATAAGATTGATTAACAACTATGTTTAGTGTATTGAGTTGTTTTATCTTCTCAAAGAAAATTTACGGTGTGCATAAGACTATCGGACATAAAATGGTGTTAATATCAATTATCAATTTTGGCCCATTGGGTTGTGGGACCAATGGATCACAACTGTATGTATTTTCCTATTGTGGACCATGTTGATGGTCATACAAAATGAAATAAAATGACTTTTAATAAGAAAAATAATTACTAAAAGAGATCTAATCTATGTTTTTGGAGTTTTCACAATATTTTAGATCAAATAAATAAAATAAACTAACCTATCAAAGGAAATATTTTTGTTCTTTTCTAATCTTTAAGCAATGTGTTCTAATCTAACAAATAAACTAAATAAAAGTAGTCAAACGGATGTAGCTAGTTACTTGTGCAAATGTATGAATCTAATCTAAATCAAACAACCTAATCTGATCAAAATCCTCTAAACCCTACCTCAGAGGTGAAAAACAAATCATGACCCTAAAAGGGATATTGTGCCTCATAATTTCCCTAGTAATGTTAAAAAGGCAAACCTACTAAAATGCATGATTCTCTACTCTATTTGATATGAATGATTCTCTATTCTATTTGATATGAATGATTTTGTACTATATTTCATATGAATGATTTTCTATTCTATTTGATATGAATGATTTTCTACTCTATTTGATATGAAATTGAAAATTCAACACATAAGGAAAATAAACACACAATTCTAACCTGGACAAGCAAGAGCTTTGGAAAATCTAGTTGTGTTTATATCTATCCCCTCAATATGTTCCTTTCTTTCTCCGAGTGTTCATGTGAGTCCAAGAGATTGGGAATGCAAGAAAAAAAATAAGAGGATGGCACTTGAGAAATAGCAGTTTGATGGCGCCTCTAGATGCAATGCAAGTAGAAGAGAGATAACACAAGAGATCAATCTTGGCTATGCAATTCCTAGAAAGATTGTAGCAGAAATACAATGCAAGATACATAAAATTCTCAGGCCTTTTACTTGAGTAAAAGCATGGAATATATAGGAATGGAGGATGGGAGGTGCCTTCATGCACAAGGCAAGAAGGATAAGTTCCAACTAATTAAATCTATTTAAAAATAGGAGGAAGGAGAACCAAGAAATCAAAGATAATTTTAGACAATTCGGCTCATGGATGCATGCAAAAAGTGAAATTAAGTGAACCGTCACATGTTAAAACATGCGTGAAGAATCTAAAAAAATAGGCATGACCATGGCATTGTCTTGGGTGGCAGTTTCAGAACCACCACCTAGGAAGGGCGGCAGTCATGGCACTAAAGGCCAAAACTTGTGCAGAAAGAGGTAGAAAGCTAGAAGAAGTGCGGGAAGGCTAAGTAAAGATGTCTAGGCAACAAATATACACTACAAATGGAAATTAGAGCTTAAACACCTTCTTAAAAGGACCAAAATCATCATTGGGGACTTTTGTAACCGTTTTCTGACAATGTAGCACATGAAATTTTAGGTGTGTACATATTCCCCCTCAGAGAAGCATCTTAGCCATGAAAAGGCATAAAACGTAGAGTCCGAGTATGGCGTTCTCAAAATGGGGAGTTAGAAGCTATACCTGACACACCCGTGTGTCAAAATATCACCACCCAAACTCCCGCTACCTGCAAGAGAAAAATAAGACTCACGTGTAGATAGATAAAATATCAAAAAATAAACACTAGACCAAAATGACAAGAGGACTTACCATCTATGCGGGGATATAGAAATATACCTGCACTAACGCTCCAACCCTATGAATGTAAACACTCAAAATGAGGTTAAAATAACACACACACACACACACACACACACACACACACACACACACACACACACACACACACACACAGAGAGAGAGAGAGAGAGAGAGAGAGAGAGAGACACACACACACATAAACAACTCATTTTTCAATTCATTTGTGCTATTTGATTTGGTGAATTTGGAGCTTTAGACCCACGGTGATCATTTTCGACGAGAGTACAGCCGATATGATCGTGATGAGATCGTGACCATGCCTCCATGTGTGGGAGATCGACCAATGCGATCAAAGGTTGGTTATTTTATATTTTTTTCTTTTTATACCCTAAATGTAAAAATGTTGAAAAGTTCACCTAGGGGGATTATTTTAATTTTTTTGTCTTAAATGAGTCTCTAGGGGTCGCCCATAGGGCATGCTTTTATTTTGTCAAAAATGGTATTTTTTGGTCTTTTTGAGCATTTTTAGGGTAAAGGGCACATTTGAAAACTCATTTTAGGACCGCCGCTCAAAGTAGGGCGGTGGTCATGGGACCACCACTCTACTTAGGTAGCGGTTCTTAACGTAATGACTAAAACGCTCACTAACTCGATTTTTTTTGGGATTTTCATGTTTTGTTATGTTTTTGGTGAGCTTATTATTTGTTATATGTTACTAACTTTCTCTTTTCCATGTTTTGGTGAATGTGGAAGGAGGATTACATCGATGGAGTCAAGAGAGGGAGTGTGATTGGATTCTTGGTATCCTGGATCACCTAACACAAGATGAGACAGATCTTCTCCGAGGTCCGAGTATTTGGAGGATTACATGGGTTACCCACATTATTCCTACTAGCCACATTCTATGTGACATGTTTTCCTATTGGGATGTAGACCGAACAATTTCTAGTTCCTAGGTGTCCGGGGTGAGTGGACTATCACCTTGGAGGATGTATACTGTATTCTTGGGCTCCCGATACTTGGGAGGAGACTAAATTTGGAGACAACGAGGTCCAGGGTTGTGATGATATAGTGGGCCACATACATGGGAGATGTCATTGTCTCATCTAGCTCAAAGAAGGGGATGAAGGTTTGGTCCATTTCCACCACTCCCATTCCTATCATACACAGAGCCATCATGGGCATCTTGTCCTCCCGATTGATCGGGGACAAGGGTGGTGATACCCTCTTGTATTGTTGGGCTCCTATCATTGCGTAGATCAAGGGGCATGGCCACAAATATGCTTGGGGCACAGATATCTTGGGGACCACCTACCATGATCTATACAGGGTGGTCAGATGGTAGGGGCAGTCATTGAGCCACCCCACTCTTGTGATGAGTTGGGTTTATGAGTGTTTCATCCCGTATGGTAGGGGAGTACTAGTGTTAGATCCAGGGGCTATTTGGGCAGCTAGATGGATAGGTATGTCAGTACTTAGGATGCCACATCATCCCATGGCTTCCCTAACTACTACAGACGTGACTTCCACACCCCTACTAGGACATGGCAGGATATAGGACCGGAGGTGACCATGATGGTAGTGTAGATCAAGAATTTCCGTGCTTGTTACCGGTCCAAGTTAATGCACCAAAGTAAACACACAAAACCCTGAAAACTCAAATAAAGTTGGTACCTAATTAATTTGACAAGATTAGAAGACTTAGATGGAGAGAAATCCTGATGGAATTAAGATGGGTGCACATGAGCAATCCCATGGAGTAGATCCAAGAAACCCGTGATGCATGAATACTTGATGAAAAGATGACATTAGAAGATATAAGGGTGAACTACCTGGAAATTGGGTCCAAGAAGCAATTAGCTTCCTCGATGGATGCTAGTTCACATTTTCAATTAAGAATAAAGGCATACATGATAAAAAAATGTAAGAAAATGTTTAGATTTTCTGATTTTAAGTTGTAGACGAGAATGTAAAAACAACATTAGAGACTCGAAAGAAAGCAGAAATCGTAAAAACAAAGATGGAATTATGTCACATGAATTCTATACCTTTCTATAGACTGGTCAGCATTGATCGAGATAGTTATCAAAGCATTAATGTATTGGAATGGCATTGATTTGGACAAATCAGCATCGATTGATGTTGGGTCGTCATCGAATAGGAAGAAATCACGCAGAAACTTGATTGGTGATTGATGGTGATCAAATTATGGAGACCTGCAGGATTTGTAGAGATGTGAACAAAGTTCTACCTTAGCTGGAGGGAGAAATGGAGTCACCCAAAGGTTGAAGAACCTAAGCAATATCAATATTATAAGGGCTAAATAACGGTACACCTCTCCGGATTGATTTGGACAGAATTCACTTTCTCTCAATTGATAGTTTCAAGATTTGATCAAGTTTTTTCACTATTTCTCAAGTCTCTACCATCTAATTATAAATGAGTTAAAGTCATGTATTTATATTTTGTGCCGACCGATGTAAAATTGGTGCCGCTCTAAAAAATCGGCGTCAATCGACAAACGATCGACACCGATCAGGAAAAGACTCTCAAAGTGGTGAAAAGGGATGAGTTTTGAGGATCATAATATTATCTCTCTGACTCAAATATGGAAAGAATCCTAATACATGGTTCTAAGAGAGGATAAATAGGTGGGATAGATGGATAATAATAGCACATGAGGTTGGGAAGTGATATGGGGTGAATAAGTAGAAGTGGAATAAATGTAGAAGATAGAATTACATGGTTAATATTTAATTATCCATGGGTGAAATATAATGGGGTGGAACAAACTTAGGATAGGCATTTTAATTAGATATTTAATTAATACCCTAAGAGAGAATTAGTGATACAAAAGTGCACCAGTTACCCGAGAATAGAACAGGTAAGTGAACACGGGGACATTAAATTGAGTAACCAATTTTATGTGTCTACATTTTCCCTTTTTGTCAAGTAACTTGCGATAAGCAATGCTACGAGACAAAAACAAGGAGTTGGAAGAAAAGGAAGAATATTGATGATGTGCTCCCCCTCAAACTAGGGATGGGGTGGCTCAAAAATCCAACCGATCCCGAGTTTGAAAAGGGTAGATGAAAAAGAATAGAAGAGAGGATGCCCCAGCTAGATGTCTGGAGTAGATTTGATCATTGATGACACATGTAAAAAAAAGGTAGCGACCTAAGGAACTCACATTGGTAGGGCAGACTAGATGGTCTTCATATGAGACGATGTAAGTGGCTACAGACTGGTGAGTTAAAGGTGATTGCAAAATAGTAACAACCAAAGAGTGACACATTGGTAGGGACAACTAGACGACCTTCAAACGAGATGACATTAGTGCCTACAGACCCACTATCTTTAGGTTGCAAAAAAATGTGAGTTACCCATGTACAGGGAAAAAACTCGGAATGGGTGATAACACCAAAAATATGTGCCAAAAGGTGGAAATAAGGTCATAACAACGATCAGATAAACAAGCCAAGCATCAACACTTAGACAAGAAGGATGAAGTGATGGCCTTGAGAGGAGAGCCACCGTGGAAATCGACATATGGCCACTATAGTGGACTTTGTAATAGAAATGTTGCCAGACTAGGTAGAACAAGTGTGCTATGGGTGGCACATGCAAAAGATATAATGATGAGATGCCCCAAGCGGGAACAACAAATAAAGTCTGTGCTATGAGTGACACACGTGTGGGGAAATGTAAGGTGACAAGGTACAAGTACCTGAAATAAAGGCTCAATGATGGTGACAATGTGTTACGGGTGACACATGTGCAAGACAAGATAATCGATGAGAATGAAGCATGTCCTGGTGTGATGAGATGGGAAAATATATCAAAATATACCCAATCGGCCCCAATGGGCTCCAATCGGCGTTGACTCAAAAGAATCGATGCCAACCAAAAGAATCAATGATGACTAAAATAATCAGCGTTGACTGCTCCAAAATCCTATAAATATAGAAAAAGTGAATGGTAACAATTCATTTGCATACTGTGACGATTGATTTAGAAAAAGTCAAAAGTTGAATTTGAGCAACATGGAAGCTTCTGGGAGTGGTCAGAAGAGGAAGAGGACGTGGCCAGGGGTAAGTGGTCCTCCCTTAGCTTTGTACATTTGTGTAATTTTGTAGTAGGAGGTAAGGGGGTTATTGGCGCTCTGCCTTCTAGTCGGTATCGATTGACAAAATTGGTGCCGACTATTATGCGATCGGTGTCGATTGGAATAAAATTGGCATCGATTGTAAAGTGAACAACGCCAATGGAAATGAGTCGGTGCTAATGGGAAAGATTAGACATTTGGAAGCTTTTGAGAAAGATTTTGATGAAATGTTAATGATGTTGATTTTAATAAGTATGAACCTAATGACGATGTTTGATGTGATGCAGAACGAGAGGTCCTACACATGCAAGATGTTATTCCCGAGCTATTGGAGATTATACTGCTAGATGTGATAGATGTCAAGTGGTGCCATCTGGAGTTAGTTAGACTAAGAGGTTTCCATTATTATCAGTGGGTACCCCGAGATTTGGAGCTTATGCGAGAATTGGTGTAGTCATGGGATAGCTGCACATGCAAATTTTGGTTTCAGATGGGTGAGATGACTATCACCCATGAGGACATCTATAGGATCCTCAGGTTGCCGATCACAAGGGACTTGATAGAGATTACTCCATGGGAGCAGCAGAGGAGGGCCCTGGTATGGTTATATGGGGATAGGGTAGATGATGCGTAGATTGTGTCTGGGGTTGTGAGGATAGCTTCTCGACCGGAAAGATGACCCCAGGAGCATACTGATAGCCTTGATCTAGATGGTGATATCATACTATGCACTACCAGATTTTGGAGGTGGACGGTTTCCACTACTCCTTGACTATGTTTGTGATATCTTAGAGTTCATGTAGGTATTTGCATTTATGGATGCATTACTGGCACAGATATATCATGAGTTGTGGATGTATACCATAGGCAGGTGGACTAGGATAGATGTCAGTTTTGTACTCCATTGTTGGGCTTATGAGCATATATTAGTGATTAGACCTTCTAGACTTCCATGGATGCTAGGAGTAGAGGGAGCCCTTGATTATGGATTTTGATGATGGTGGGTAGACATGGCCCCTGGAGATACAAGGAGATCATCAGAGTGGTATGCCCAGAGATTCAGACTCTGATACCATCACAAGTGATATGGAGGCCATACAAGGTCTATCCTACTTGGGCTAGACAGGATGCCTACTTAGTGGAGTTGAGACGCCATAGAGTGGTTAGAGGTCAGAGGCCGAAATTTTAGAGCAGTCCCGTTTTTATGGGTGATGAGACAGTTCAGATTGATATAGATCATTCCGACTATATATGTGTCATATAGATGGGATAACAGGAGATAGATCTGCCGATATTGGTCCCAGCAGATCCACTCAGGGAGGCCCTACCTCCCACAGATGATGATGATGATGTAGGAGTAGATGAGGGCTATGAGGCATGGTATCACGAGGAGCTACCATGACATCTCACAGCATCTATGGAGTCAGACGAGGAGGATACAGCGGCAGAGCTAGAGAGACTACAGGGAGAGCATGCTACCCTGGTACAGACACACCAGACTACTCTTGAGGAGATTAGGACTCTGAGAGAGGAGAGGGACACCGTGATACAGGAGAGAGACACTACTCACCAGGAGTGGGATACAATGATCTAGCAAAGGGATCGATATCATAGACACAGAGAGGCCCTTAGGGCCAAATATGGTGATATAGGCACCACATCAGAGTCAGGGGCATAGGGTGCCATAGCAGGAGGACCACCACCAGCAGCAAAGTGCCATTGAGAGCACCCGGCATGGTGAGTCTAAGTACCTATCAGGATCTCCTTACCAAGGTGAGATACTACGAGGATGATTTGACACATCATGCCCTCGATGTGCCTCGTTATGGAGTGAGGATGAGGACAACGATAGCCACTTCAAAGTGCATTAGAGGGTACGAGCACTAAGGGAGACCAAAGAGGTCATAGGGTCACGACCGCAAGCACCTCTAGCTTTGTAGAGTGCTAGTCGGGAGAGATCACCCATGCCGGAGGAGGGAGGAGGAGACAAAGTGTGTTCCACTAATCTGATTTTACTATGTAGAGATGTGATTTTTAGAGAGATACCGATGTAGCCTCGATTTGAAGGCATTTTTGATACGATGTATACGGCTCAATTTGAATCCATTCAGATATATATATATATATATATATATACATATATATATATATATATATATATATATATATATATGCATCTTTGTGTTATGTGATTGGACTCATGCTTTTAACTTTGATAGATACAGATAGATAAATGTGATTTAATTTTGATTTGTCATGGATGAATGATTGATTAAATTAACATGTTATAGATAGATGGATAGATGAATCCACATAATATATGTTGCTTTGATGTTTTTAGATGAAGTAGATAAGATGAGCATAGATAGATGATATATTTGGTTGATTAAATTAACATGCTAATCACAATTTAATCGGGTAAATAACAGATGAACATGGGAAATGTCCATTTGATTCGATGAAAATAAAGCGATGCAATGATATCATCCCTTAGAAACAAAAATCACTACACCTAGATAGGAAAAATAATGATATGTTAGTCCCCTAACCGACCATAAATAGATACCTCGATGGTAAATCAAAAGACGATGCACACAAGGCCATGACACGATAAAAATAAACTTGACACTAGTTAGTCGCAAACCGCATCTAGGGGAGATAAGGATGAGAGATAGGTATGCATCTCGCCGTAACACATGAAGGATTAAATATGAAATCATATGGGGAAAAAAATGTCTCCATATGATAAAAAGGTCTCACATCACAACTTCATGATTTTTATTTTGATAGAAAATCAAACTAATCAATGCGGGTAGTTTGCTAGATATGGAAAGACTCGATCAATACGGGAAGTCTTTCGAGATTCTAGCAAATGAAAAACTGCCAAGAGAGGAAGCTTGTAACTACAAAGGTTCAAAATGCCATAAAACAAATAGTCATCCTTCAAGGAAGTGGTCTCTATTGTGAATTTGATAGTAGCCATCCTTTGAGGAATGACCTATATTTTTTATTTATTTGATAAGGCATGGATAACTCGTCTTTGAGGGATCAATCTATATTTTGGGAAAAGGATAGCATCTATCTTTTTATTTTTTTTTGAGCTTTGGAAGAAGATGAGTTTAGATCGATAGATCAGATAGAGGGAAGAAAACGTATATAAGCATGTACTCATGGCCTAAGTGGATTCAATCAAGATGAACACCTAGGGCAGATGAAGTAGTGATTAAGGTATTCCTACCATGAGAAGGAACAAATATGTAAGAAAATTCCATGAGTAGAGCTGCGGTACTCATATTTAAGGTATAAAAAGAAATAACATGGAGAACCACATAGTTCCAAATCACTATGAAATGCATGACTGGTTGTAGATGGATGGGAGATCTATTTTGCGACTAAGATCATGTAAGATAGATTTTAACACTATAAGGGCCTTAGATGCAAAGAATTAAGAGGTTCCATTTCAGAATCCAATCCATGGAAGACAAGCGATAAGCCCTGCATCTGTATTTATGACCGACAACGTCACAGCACCATCCAGCTTAGGAGAAAAATTACCACGTTGAACTGCTCCAGAGTAGTGACATTTTGGTTTTCTTTAAGAACAAGATCACAAACTTGGAACTCACACTTTTGCTGAAAATACTTGTTATAAGCATGATTGACATGCTCAAGATAGACTTGATGATTTTCAAGAGCATTGAGATGATGTTCATCTAACAACTCAAGTTGTGTTAGATGGTGTTGACGATAGTCTTCATCAGAGACAAACTCTTTGAGAGAGACGCAAAGAGAGGGAGTCTAGACTTCCAAAGGAAGGACAGCCTCGCACTCCATAGACGAGAGAGAGAGGGAGTAGCACCGTAGGGGTATGAATGCTAGTTCGATAAGAATAGAGAGTGAAAGGTATGTGTAAATGCCAATCCCAACTAGCTCGACTTAGTTACCTCATGAGGATATTACGCAAAGTTTTATTAGAAGCCTTAGCTTGGCTATTAGCTTGTGGATAGTATGGAGAAGAAAAGCTAAGTTTAATATTGAAGGTGTCAAAATTTTTTTGCAAATCTTTATTTTTGAAAGACTTTCCATTATTCAGTAATTGAGTTTATGAGGAACACCAAAGTGAAAATGATGTGTTGATAGATAAAATAAACGATAGGTTTAGCTTTGGTTAATGAAAGAGGAATAGCCTCCACCCATTTAGTGAAGTATCCTATGGCAAGAATGATAGAGTGATGTCTCTACAAAGAGCACGGATTGATGAGACCAATGAGATCAAGACCCCATTGTGAAAAAGGCCAAAAATTTTCTACAGTTGTAGAAAGCTTGACTAGGGATATGTGTGAGATTAGTGTGTTGTTGGCACTTGACACATTTCTTAACATATTCGCAGTAGTCTTGATTAAGAGAAGGCCAATAGTAACATAAATGTAGGATGTGATTAGCTACGGCCAAACCACCAAAGTTTCCAACACGATACCATTGTGGACCTCCCGAATATCCTTAGATGATTCAGGGGTTTTGAGGCACCGAAACAAGATACCCTCAAAACCATGTTTGTAAAGGATTCCACCTAGAATAGTATAGTGGTTTATGCATTGGATAAAATATCTTCTATCGTTGGAAGTAAAATATGGAGGAAGCACTGAGTAGGATAGATAATAAAAAATGTGTTGATACCACTCATCTTGGGTGTCACCATGACAATGTTGATCAAAGTCATCTTCCCGAGATGAGATGGTTGGTCTAAATGCTGAACAACCACATAAAATTGTGAGTCTTCAGTGAATGGAGGAATAAGTGAGGCTAAAGAAGCCATCGTATCTACAAATTGGTTTGTAGTGCGAGGAATAGTCCTGGATAGTAAATTTATCAAATATTGAAGTCGAAAGAGAATGATATCGTGATATTTTGAAGGATATCATTTTTGCACTAATGGACACCAAAGTGACTTGATTAACGATGAGTTCGTAGTCACCGAAGATGTTGATATGGTGAGCACTGAGATTAATGGAATTTTAAAGACCTAAAATGAGGGCTATGTAACACCCTTGACTGTTGTTATTTTCCTCCTTTATATGCAAGTGTTGATATGTGATTTTCCTTATAAGAATATGTTCTTCTGGTTTTTGGAAATCATGCTTGATATGGATAAGTCTTTTCTACTCTTAAGATTCCTTGATCAAATTGGTATGACTTCTCTAAATTCATTTTTCACTTCTTGTAGGTGGTTTGTAATCTGGTTTAAGAGTTGTAAACTTATCTTTTATCCGACTCATCCTTGGATCAATTTCAGTGATCCAAGGAATGTTTTGAAATTACTCTGTTGAATGAATGGTAAAATCAACATTTCATGTGTTAAGCTACATGCGGGAATGAACTTTTTTGTTGCAAGTTATTTGACTTCTGTGTGAACGCACTTCCATTCAAGTAGGTTGTTTGGCTTGGGTCTTGAAGATCGACCAAGATAGGTCATTGTTGACAAAAATAAACATGCAACCTGAACATGCATAAGGGATATCCAGGACCCTATTGAGGTTTGATTTACGGAATCCTAAGCTGGGTGAAAGTATTTCCTACCTAAGCTATGTTACTTGATACAATTCTATTTCTAACCTAAACTGGTACTAAAGAATTAGAGGGGTTGCTAGGTATGAAAACTAGAACCTAACACTACAAGGTTATTAAGTGATCTAACCTAGTTTCTAAAAGTTATTGTATTTTGATTACTTATGTATGTGGAGTTATCTAACCTAATTGCTAAGGACCTATGTTAGGGGATTAGTGGTTAGTATATCCTAAGGTATAAACCTTAACCTACCTAAGATCTAACCTAAGCCAAAATCTACCCTAAACTAATGAAATGAAGGAGAACCTAAAGGGCCACATACACATTGGAGATGGGTTCCAAGGAATTTATGAATATGATAAGGTTATTAAATCCTTCGGACTGCCAATTTTGACAGGGCTAGTTTGGTTGGCGGAGGCCTAGGTGGCAGCATCACTAGAGATGGAAACACATGTAATTTTTAATTTGGAACTCGCCAGACTTGGCAGTGGTGGCAAGGAAGATTGGGTAGGAGATATGGAGTTAATGTAATTAATGAGCTTGGTTTCATGTGCCTAAACCACTTTGGTAGGCATGCCAATGGATTTTTGTTTGGCTGTTTCATTTTGCATGCTCTCCATTTTTCTCTCTCCATGCGCTCTGGTTTTTCAAACCAATAGTTTAAACTGCACTGCATGGCTATTTTGGAGGTTTCAAATCTATTTTTTCTTTGTGGAGAATATATGAGGCATTGTGGAAGAAGTATTTTGTTGTTTGATCTTTCATGGGGGAAGAAGGGAAGAAGTGAGCTCAGCTAGAAGTCTTCTTCAATTTTTTCGGTGACATTATCAGGCATGATAGGCCCTAACTTTTAAAATCTCTTGCTTTTCTCTAAGTGTTTTCATTAAAACAACTTTTCTCTAGTGAGCTCTATGAATTCATGCTTTATCTAGTAAATTGAATTACGAGTTTGTAAACTTGTATTTTGGGTTTTGAAACTGTGTTTTTCATGATTCTGTTGGAAGCTTGTTTTGCATGGCCTTTTCCACTAGGAACTGTGCATATTTAAGAAAAATTGGTAACACTATTTTCTTTTCCAGTGGTTTGAAATTCCTTTATGCGTAAACAAAACTAGTAGCACTGTTATGCTTTTCAGTGGTTGAATTTGTTGTTGGCTGCGACTTCGTTTACGACCCTTGAATGTTACAAAGATCTGTCTGTACTCGTTAAGGATTAGTGTTGCAAATTTTTGTGTTTTATTTACCAAAATGGTAAGCAACTCTAGTTCTTATTGATACTTCAAACAAATTTGAGCTATTTGTTGGAAACATGTATTGATGGATAGAATCGTTGCAGTAATTCTTGGCTCCATGGTGTTAACATGTTTTTCATAAGTTATATTTACTATGAATTAATCCGTAAATAGCTTGTTTGTATCACCACGTGGAAACTTTGACTATTGCAAAGTTGCATGCATAGGTAAAATAGTATATGGTTTTGTTTTCCTTTTCTTCTTGCGAGAAAAATTGACAGTTATTGAAACAACATGCACTGGAGAAACCATATATGGTTTAGTTTTGTGTTTTATCTTGCGCACACTTGATTGTCTTGGAACAATATTGAACTAGAAACTTGGGTTTGTTATCTTTGATATTTGGTACTATAATTCGAAGTCTCTTTGTTAACGTAAGAATTTATTCTTACTCTAAACTCGTATGTAAACAGCTTCATTGCACTCGGGCTGGTCTTATGGTGCTAGTGTATTACGTAATTGTGTTTGTGATATTGATATGCATCATTGTCCAAATCATTTAATACTTGGTGTTCTTAATTGAAATAAATACACGAACGTTGTGTTGGTTCAGTATTATAGTCTTTTGATTATTCAAAAGAAACTATTAAGGGAACAAGTTGTTACCCTAACTTGGTTACATATATTTGAATGGTCTTGATCTTTCAATGACATTTATTCTTTGCATTGCATTCGGAATTGTAAATGAGTCCTAGACTGTATGTATAATTTTTTATGTTTGATCTTGTCTTTTATTGGAAACCCAATTTGTAGTTCTTGTATTGATGAGTGGCATATCGTTGAGATGGTTCTACCTTGTCTGAACTAATGGGAAGGCTTGAGTGTTAGCAATTACTCGACTCTTACCTCTTGTTGGGTCTAATAATTGTATGTTATGTCTTGGAATATTGATCATGCGATCTAAACTTGATTACAATTGCATCGAACTTCACTTTTTTCTCTCGATTTTGAAAACGGAAAGTTAATGGTAAGGTTTAATGGAGCTTCACTATTGATTGTATAGGATTCTAAGAATGAGCAATGTCAACATGTTTTATTCTTATTTGAGGCTATTCTGGTCTAATGAGAGAATGTTAGGTATTTAAAGAAATAATCCGTAAATCTTTACCGGTCGTGGGTTATGTATGAGTTTCATTGATACGTTGACCCTAATGGTAAGTATAATTCATGTATTATAATGGGAAGGTTTAGAAAGGAAGATAGTTTTTAGCATTCTCTTTCTTGAAATGTTCATTGTTCTCTTTCCTTGGATCTCTTGAATGAACTTAAACTATATGTAGGAGAGGAAGTAAAACTATTTTATTAAGTTGTAAAGAAATGATTATAAATTGGGATCATTTTTTGTAAATCCTCCTTTTCTAATTCAGTTGGGTTAAGTTCATTGGTTGGAATCCTCCTGATCTTTATTATTTTGGAAAATACATTCTATGTTATTAGTCTTGTATACTTGTCATTTGACTGTAATAAAGTGGAAAGAAATTGAAGTTCGATTGGCAAAAGAAATTGTAGATTGTTGTTGACTACTAATCCATCACTTCTTCTTGGATTCCTTTCATTTGGATCTATTTGATGAATACCTTAAATTGTTAATTTTAAAGTAGAGTTACTTTTAAGGAACAGTTTAAATCATGATATATATTGTTTTAGCCTAGCTGATGGTTATGTACTTTGGAAAATGAAATTATTTCTCCTTCTTCTTTGTCTTTGAAAGTTAGTTGAAGCAACCATGAGGGAATATGTTGTAATTACTTCGTATCTTATAGTAAGGATATAAGTTATATTATATTTGGTAGGTTAGAAACAATGATATGTTGTGTTTTGTTGGTTGGTAAAGGTAATTAATGGAATCAATTATATTCGATTTATAGAACAAGTTTTATAGATTATATTTTGTTCCTATTTTTGTTAAACTGTTTACTATTGCTCTTCTTTTATTGTTATTACCTATGCTTAGGGAGTATGAATTACTTGTTGTTCATTAAAGGAGGGATGTTTTATTAGAACATTTAGTGGAATGCACTTTGTTTTAAGGATTAGTGTTTATCATGCTCGGTTCACCGAACCGACCGTCTTAGCAATTTTTGTAGATGGACTTTGTAAGTGTTAAAAGAAGGAAAAAACTTATATGATGCATTGGTTGATCTAAATTGATTCTTTTGAAAAATTCTAATCTGTTCTTAAGTCATATTGAAAAAGAAAATTTGATCTCTTTTTAATGAAGGTTGTTGTTATGCAATATGTATGAAATGCATAAGTTATAAATGTATAAGTTTTGAAAAGGAAATGTAGAATGAGAAATTACTTGCATGGATTATGTAATTTATCTTGTACTTTGCAAAATAAATGGAATCATATTCTGTTGATATTCTTCATGTTATTTATATGTTTCAATGAGTGTTCTTGGATAAGTAGGAAAAAGGGAATTAAAGTATTATCCCTAAACGTGAAGCAACTAAGTAAGTTGCGGATAATCAATGTTCTTATCTAAACAACTCAAATTTTTAAAGTAATGTGTGATGAACTTACAATAAAAACTATGAACTTTGTAAGTGACATAAAGGGGGTGTTAAACCCTAGAACTTAAGAGGAAGTCTCTTCCTCTCTTATGAAAAGTAAGAAAAAAGGGAAATATGAATACAATCATTAGACTACTTTTAATAAAGTCTACTAAGTTACAACCTTGGTGGTTGTTACACTTCCTTGAATAGTTAATTTACATTGAAGGAAACTTAAGATGTTGCTGTCCTTAATTCTGGGTGGATGTTGTTCAGCCAACGTTGACAAACATCGAAAGCAACCTTAACAAAAGGAAGTTCTGCAAGGGTTATTAGAACCTGATTGGAAAAGAACTTAGGGAGAGTTGGATTAGAGTCCGGGTAGGGTTGCTGAAATCTGCCTTTAGGGATCCAAATTAATTAACTTTAATAATCTCCTAAGGGTATGTATATCTTGACGAGGTTGTTCTGTAGGATGCTAGCACACGCTAATTGTAGGGTTGTACCTTTGAGAAGATTAGGATCTTCTCGAGGATACAACACTGTAGTTGACATGTGGCAACACCCTTCTCGCATTGATCGTCTAAATCTACACACTTTTGGACTTGAACTTAGTTTCTCTCCAGGGTTGGGTAGTAGTGTAGTTGTGATACGAAGTAGCCCTCTAGGACTCAGGATATCTTGGCACACAGAGTTGACCTAAGTTGACCCAATATGCCAATCTAACCTAAGTCTTTGTGAGCTCCTTCCTATCATAACCTATGATGTTAACCAGAACTAGGGACAAACCTTGGGCAAGAGGATTGATGGAAGTCAGTAAAGGAAATTCTAGATAACAATAGAGTGGGGTAAAGGATGTATTCTAGATTGATGAATATGCCATCAAGGAATAATTAATATGAACAGTATGTTAGAAATCTTTGGCCAAAGTATCGCAAGCTGTTGATTGCATTGTCCTATGTCACCTAGTCTAAGGATCGTTATGCAGATGAATATTGGTAACAACTATTTAGTTAGGTTCCTTAGATAGATCACTCAATACCTAGAATAGGGTAAGAGAACCAAGTATACGTAGTATATAGAAAAGTATTCAGTACTTAGTGTTAAACATGAGTAGATCAAGAGTTCACCGAGTCATTACAAAATACATATGGTTATCTGATATAACAATTATTGTTTTGGAATGTGTGTTCTAAATTACGTATTTAGGATAGGGAACATTACTCCAAAAAAATTCCCTTGATTCTAAAGTCTTAAAATGGGAGTGTTACATTTGGAACATGTGTTTAATATCATCTTGTTTAGAAGGCATAAGAGAAGTAACCAAAGAAACCATATGGGAGTTATCGGTGGTGCTGAGATTATACTAAATAGTTTCCTCATTTAAACTAGTGTATCGATCTTCTATGCATGGATCAATAGGAATGGTATCGAAGTATCATTATTAATATTAGGAGGATCAAATACACTGTAAGTAAGTAGAACCAATGGAAATAAAAATTGATGATAAGAGGTGAGATGATCGTAGTTCCCCATGTATTCTAAGAGATAATCATCTCTGTGAGGAAGGTATCTAATTTAGGCCAAGAAGTGGAAGCATGGTCTTCAAAAAGCTCTGGATATAATAGAGGAAGTTGAGGATTAGTCAATATAGTATAAACCTTAGAGGTACATGTTTCTATAATTAAAGGAGAGGATGGAGGGTGACACCCGATGCCAATTTTGGTAGATTGTGGGAATGGACAACACTTCAAAGACACCTTAACCATATTTTCCTAATCTAGCACCGTAAAACCGTAACGAAACATATAATGATAAATAAGACCATATTTTTAGAAATGATGATGAGATGTAGTATAAATGGGAGTTTCGGGTGAATTTTTGATAGTATTGCAAAAGGAAAATGAGGAGGGATATATTAAGTCCTCATAGACAATACCTTGATAGACGAATTTAATACATGTATGTAGAGTTGAAGGGACCACATGTATGGCATGGATCTAAGGTCACTTGAGAAGAAGATTATAATTTTGATTATTAGGCATCACATGGCATGGGATGGGAAAATTACATGGCCCAACAAGAATGGGAAGTGTGATAGTACCTAGGAAACGTTTAGGAATGTTATCAAATCCACATATAGAAATAGATGAGGGAATCAAAGAGGCTTCAAAAGGCCAATTTGATGAAGGAATTCTAGATTACAAATATTAATCCCGATCCATTATCAAGCTAAATTTTTCTCAACCCCCACATTATTGATACACATGTGAATATAAAGGGGGAGCATTATCTTATATAGTCTGATAAGGGATTATAGTAGATGTAAAAGTAATATGTTCTTCATTAAAAGATCATATTATAGTGAATTTATGATACACATAGTCATGATAAGTATGAGGATGTATAAGTATTAGACAAAAATATTGGATTTTTTTTTGACATTTAGGATTGGCCTACAAAAAGAAAGGATGGAGACACTCATGGTGGCAGGATCCTAGGGTATCGAAGCTGGAAAGAAAGAAGCAACTAATAGTGTTCGAATGAGGGTACTGGTTCACCAAATGATTTAATAAAAATGGGATTAAATATCTTAGAGTAACTAATTTAATGAATGATATACAAGTTAAAAACACAATAAATGGAATAACAACAAGTAAGCAATAATATGAAACCCTAAGAAAATGAGAGAGATATATGAATTAGCTAATTTATGGGTGATTAAGGTAGGTGAATAGCTGAAACAAACTAGAAGCAATGTCATCAAGGATCATTGGAAATTTAGGAACTCAAAAATGTGTAGGACAGAAGTGCCCATAGGAGGACATGAGTGCTTAGGTGTTAGTGTCCACTCGCATTCTCAAGTTTTGATCTTTTCTTTACAGGAGGAACTTCACTGCTACTCTCTATTTGTCACTCTGGGTTTATTCTATTTTTTTCACACCCGTAACCTAAAAAATAGATACGTAGCTACACATTCCCACAACCCACATCAAATATAAAAATAAATATGTATAATGTGGAGTTGTACTAACTCCCGATGGTCACCCGAAGAGTGAACTTAGTACTGAGTGTTGCACTACATTTTAGATTCCATGTAGTTTTGTGTGAATGTGTGTATAATGATTCCCTAAGATTCCATTGTGCAATTTTCACAATGATAGTGGTCTAGATCAAGAATATAAATAATGTATAAAATGTGTGGGATTGAATATAATTGAATTCCCCTTCTATGATGTGTATGCGAATGATGCAACCCTTATCACTTATCTCCCCTCCAGATAGAGTTCTAGGGGCTATATCTGGAGGGGAGGGTCCCCTACCTTTTTTATGCTCTTTGTGCCTTTAGATGTAAGATTAGGTGATAGTAGATAACGATAGTACTTGGCCCCTTATTCGAGAGCTATAACTATGTATATTTATGATTCCCTTGTTTTAATTTCATAATTGAAAACTGGAAGACCAAACCAAAAGTGTAAAATATACTTAAGGAGTAAAAGATACCCAAAAGAGTAAGAAAGGGATAGAGATGGAAAAGAGCACCCAGAAGGGACATGAGTGTCTAGGAACTTCTGTCATAAATGGGTGCTAGTGTCTGAGGACATAAAAGATAAATCAATCAAATACCGATAGGGTTGTAGGGTGTGTAAGGTCAATAAAAGTATAAGATACAAATAAAAATTCCTTAAATAAATTTTCAATTACTTGTTTTCTTGCTTAGGAATCATTTATAAATTAGTATTCTCTAGGACCTAGAAATGTAATCAAGTGTAAAGATTATGTGTCTATAACTTCATATTTTAAGGGGAAGGAATTCTAATGGTATAAAATTCTCGTGATCAACCTCTATCCACATGTGGGATGATTTTGGGGATAAACTCTCTAAACATTTTAAAGGTAAGAGTGACCATTTATACCTCATGGAGAAGCTTACTACCACAAAGAGAGACCCTCATGAAGTTATGAAATATTTTAATATCAGGTTCCAAAACACCGGGATAGAGTTCCCCTCTATTTAAGCCTTCTCCAAATACCACATTCTTATATTTATTTATATCATAGAATAGTGATGTGGTTTTTATGATTCAATCCATGGGGAAGCATCTTACCATATTATTATGATATAACTATTAGAGATGAAAATTACATAGTCAAATCTGGGAAGATTTCCTCTATTTCTAGAACCCTCCCAAAGTGTAACTTATTTTGGCACCTATTCCTAGAGTGACCAGTCATCCAAATCCTCCTAGCTTTCCCCAATGAGTTTCATGGGGTTATGAACATGCTAAAAATATTTGAAATTAAATAGTGACCATAAATACGAAAGTGGCCCAACAAAGCATACCTTACCAACCCCTTAATCAAGCATATCAACCCAATAAGCAACCCTATCAAGGTAATACCCAAGGAAAAGGTCAAATAGGCTACCATAGGTACTTAAACACATAATAACTTACTTTTCCATGTTATTTTAAGACCATTGTCCCAATTCAAAACAACCTAACACATGATTATGAGTGGTGTTACCCATGTAACCAGCCTCATGATCATAATACTTACAAGAATAGAGTTCTTGTCTAAGTTTTAATGGTTTGAGGTGTATTTGTACTCCAAAACAATATGAAGATTTATCCACAAGAGAAGAAGAAGCTCAAGTTTGGGTATCAAACTATTTTACCCTTCTTAATTGGAAAGTGAGTGTTTTTGTGGAATAAATAAGGAAGTAGCAAATAGGGACACCCATTTTGTTGCACTCAACACAAGGTCTAAGAAGAGGGTTATGGAAGGAGAAATATATCCCATAGGTGGTCAAACATCTACCTCCCAAAAACAAGAGAAGGTACAATTTCTAAACCGTATGAATTATAAGAAAAATGGACTATTAAAAGGATAATCTTCCTAGAAATCAGACTCAAACCAGTCAACAATTGAGAAAGGATGTTGATACAAAAAGGTCTAGTCAAATTTTATCCATATTCCTCTAAATGTAGTGGAAAAAATGAATAAAACCAACATGAATATGACTTTGTGGGAAGCCCTCTCCATTCCAACACAAATAGATTTGTTACAAGAAGATTTGAGGCATCTTGATGACATAAGTGAACCAATAAAAGGTACATCAGGTGCTTCTACAAGTTTGTGTTAGCCAAAAGAAGGGGAAACAAGTAAGATCATAAAACCACCTCCCTTATATGTCTCCCTAATAATTGGTAAGTACCTTGTACACAATTGCATGATAGAATCTGGAGCTAGCAATTATTTTATGCCCAAGAAGATTATTGATTCATTAGGCATAAAATATACACCAATCACTAAAGGGATTGTCTAATTGGATGGAAATTTTGTTAAAAAATTTGGTATCAAAAAGGATTTGAATCTTACTTCACATGCATGTCTAATTCTTTCAATCATGCAATACATTTAATTCATCTACCTCCTTCCCTTATTTTCCATAAGGATTTCAAGATATATATTTTTTATAAATAGTGAAAAAGGGTAAGGGGACCCTACCCCAATACATATGGAGATAAATATATTACACTAAAGAAACAAGTAGATCCAGCCTCTTCCAGCGGCACAACAAGGAAACAAATAACAACAAAACAGAAAAAACTTAACCAAGAGATCCCTTCCCATGGGATCTTAGCTTCCTTTTAAAGGCATCGTTTACAATTTTCCCTTTCTTATTTTGACTCACTATAGTCCAGCCCTTTTCGATATTCGGATCTTCATTTTCATTTCTATGAACTGGTATTTCAAAGTCCTCTTTCTCCACAAGAACTTGGAGATCAATTGAAACTAAAGTTGGAGAGTTTCCATCAAGTGAAGTAGAAGAAATATGAGGAGCAGGATCCTCGTTAGAGACTGAATCATCCTCACTCTCTGGATCCACCTCTGAATCACTATCCAATGGACCTTTAACAACCAACTAACAAGGGTCATAATTCTTCCACCATGAGGTTCTACTCTTGACAGGTTTCCTCACAATATGACAATCTGAAGCTAAGTGTCCGAGAGAGAAACAAGTTCTACATCTGAAGGGAAACCCTTCATAGTCTAAATTCTAAATCCAAATCTTTTCCTCCACTTTGAGCTCAATTGATGTGATTTAGAGATATTTTACTACAAAGGTAGGAGGATATTTGTTTCCATTTTGGTCAAATATGCTTCTTAAAACTATATATTTAACTAGAATGACTATCAATGCCGAGCCTACTTCCCATAACCAAATCGAGCCTTATACACATGAGCTTATGAATATAAATTATGTTTTGCATGATCAATAGGAGAGTGATGATCTCCCGAGGTTTCCATGTCCGTAGTGAAGGTTACTAACATTCTACTTGAAAATTGGGAAAATAAAACTTTGAGTTTGATCCTTATGATCACATGGAAGAAATAGGGTTAGGGAATTATTTTATACATGAGGATAATTCCATTGTACATAACATTATGAAGTCGTAGGAAGATCACGATGACATGTGGCAATTTTTTTGATGGATCAAGAAGTAAGAATGACACTCATGTTGGGGTTACATTGATTTCTCCTAATGAGAAGAAATATTTTTCTGCATTCAGAATTTAGGTAGGTTGTACCAATAATGTGGCAGAATATGAGGAATTGATCGAATGTATCCAATTGGTGTAAAATCATGGAATCAAATTGTTGCAAGTATTTGGAGATATTTAACTAGTCATACATCAGCCTTCGCATCTTAATGTGTATCCAAGAAAAACCTACTCAAGGATCAGTAAGCATAAGGAATGGGACATGATTGAAAGTTTTCATGATTTCAACATCCGTGTGATATCGTGGGTCCAAAATAAATATGTTGGTAGATTGATGACAATTGGATCCTAGTATGACATTCCCCAAGACATCAAAAATAGTTTGGACCAGCATATACATCTTTTCGTTAGACCCACCATTCTAGATAATGCAATATGTTGGCAATCTTTTAACACCGACAAGCAAATTATACATTTTTTACAAGAGGTGGAGTTATCCACTAGAAATTAGTCAAGACTATAGGATCAATATGAGGATCATATTATCTAACTAAATACCAACAAATTTCATAAAGTATTAATCACCTTGACAACATATTTAATCCTAATGATCTGGTCAAAAGGGAGAAAATGAACATCACTATCAAGGAGAAAAGTTATGAGAAGGTGGCTATTTCAAGAGACAAGTCTTTAAATTTTGGAAAGGTATGTAGTAGTTCTAAAAATCAATCTCTTGTTGACCTTTGTAAAGAGTATGATGATGTGTTTTCTTGGAGTTATGAGGATCTTAAAGGTTTTGATCCAATCCTTACACAACATACCATTGAATTGGATTCCTACGAAAAATATCATGAAGAAAACCTGACCTCTCAATCCAAAGGTGGAGCCCTTGATGAGAAAATAACTGGCTAAGATCATAGAAGAAAGTATCATTTTCCCAATAAATCATTCTTCTTAGGCGACAAACTTTGTTCCAGTCATGAAAAAGAATGAGGAGATTAGATTGTGTGTATACTTTAGGGACTTGAGTAGAGCATCTCTAAAGTACAATTATCCTCTTCCATTCATGGATCAGATCCTCTAGATAGTGGATGGGAGAGACATATTTTATCTTAGATGGTTATTCATGGTAAACCCAAGTCCTTGTGTAGCAATAAAATTAGTCCAAGTTAGTCTTCACCACCAAGTGGGGTACTTATTCTTATAATAAGATGCCTTTTGGGTTAATAAATGTTGGTGCAACTTTCTAAAGAGAGATGGATGTGGAATTTTAGGAGGGATTGGTTGGTGAAATGATATTGGTGTATTTGGATTACATAATCATCTACTTGAAACAAAGAAGTGAACACTTGAATCATTCGACAAAGGTATTTGATAGATGCTGAGATTTTGGTATTTCCTTAAATCCTAAGAAGTGTGTGTTTTTTTTTCATGAAGGAAAGTTTCTAGAACATGTGATGTCAAAATATGGTCTTAAAATATATCCAGATAGGGTGGATTCAATTTTGTCTCTCTCCTCCCTAGTCACAATAAATATTTTCAAAGCTTCCTGAAAAAAATAAATTTTGTAAGTTGGTTTATTACCAACTTTGCTACTTTACGTAAACCTCTTAATTATATGCTCAAGAATAATGTTTTATTTAGATTTTCAAATGAAGGAAAGGATTTTTTTTAAATATCAAGAAATCCATTTCTTAGGCCCCCACTCTTATAAACCCTAATTATGTTAAATATTTTACTCTTTATGCATTTAGAAGAGGTGATAACATCTTTGTCATCTGTTTTTGAATCTGTTTTCCCTCCGCTCCGCGCTCGCCCGCGGCTACTCAAGGCTCGCTCTGCGCGGCTGCTCCGAGATTGCTTCGCGTCTGCTCCGAGATTGCTCCGCGGCTGCTCCGCGACTGCTCCGAGATTGCTCCGCGACTGCCTGTGGCTATTCCATGGTTTCTACGTGGGCTTCATCTAAAAAAAGGGTTCGAGGAGGCACGAACGTTGCCAGAGGTTCGCCCCTCTCAGAAATTCGAAATGAGGTCCCTATTAATGGCGGCGAGAAACCAGTGGTATCTGTGGGAGGCGGATGCAAAAATGTAGAGGAAAATAAAGCACCAATCTCATGGATTGGTATGGCTTTCAATACTAACCAAGACCCCCATATCAAAACAGGGGTGTTCACTCATGGGACAGGTAAAGATGGTTCACTCAAAGATTCATTATCTCCTTTAAAACTCAATACTCGGTAATCGCAGTCAGCAAGAGACTAAGAGTGGATCTCGTGATGGAGGAAGAGGTAAAGGGGTAAGCCGTAACTAGGATAAACTAAACAAATGACAATAGGTCCAGATCTTATGCTTCAGTGGTCTCCAAACAGAAGGAGAATGTTAGAAATGAGCTCTTAAAACCCTCCCAAGAGGTCCCGACGCTGAAAATCGAAGAGGATTTACTTCTAAAGGTTCTTAAGGAGGAGGAAAATCTCTCCCAACTGGGGCTCATATGCAGATTTCACAAATTTTGGCCTAAGCTTTCTCAGCTTCATGACTGGATAGCCCAGAGATGGAGAGAAAAAATACAAGGTAAGATTGAGCTTTATCCTTGTGCTAAAGCTTACTTCATTGCTGTCTTTGAAACCCCTGAAGATAGGGATTTAATTTTTAGTCAACATTGGGTTTGGGGGGAACATGGGCTTATGTCCAAACCATGGTATCCATCTTTCGACCCATTAAAGGAGTCTTTTGATACCTACCCGATTTGGGTTCGTCTACCAGGACTCCCATTGCAGCTTTGGAATAGATCTTGTCTCATTGCTATAGGGGATACTTTAGGCTCATGTGTAGCAGTCGATGATAAGACCTCCATTCAAACCCATACTACTTATGCTCGAATACTGGTTGATCTCGATACCTCCAAATGTTTACCAGCAGAAATCAATCTACAGATTGGAGCCAGGCTCTGGGTGCAGAGGATAGACTATGAGAGACTTGCCTTCAGATGTAGGCGTTGCTTCCAAACTGGTCATGTTACAGATGACTGTGAACACTCCAAACGTAAGACCAAAACAGCCTGGTGGAGGGATTCTCTACCTGAACATCTTACAATCGACTCAGATCCGGCTAAGGAATCGAGTGCCCCCCTGCAAGCTAACTCACCCATCATGGTTGATTCACAGACCAATACAGAGAAGCCTCCAGATTATTCTTTACAGGCTGCTGATTCAGTGATTAAAGATATTCCGACCTCCCATTTGGATCACTCCCCCATCAAACCTATTGCAGTTTTTCCGACTGTAGTGGATGTGGGAAATCAGGAATGGACAGTGGTGGATCGGAAAAAGAAGGGTAATGCCAAATCTAAATCCCCCACCATATCGGACAAGATTTGATTCTTGTCTTTTTGGGCGCTATTATTGCTACATTTTGGCATATGGCCTGCTACGCAGTTGCTAGGCAGCTGTGTTGTTGTTTTGTTGCTGTTTTGTTGCAGCTGGTTTGCTTTTGCTGGTTCCTTCCTTGACAGTTTTTGTTGGGCTCTTTTGAGATGATCGTCTGGATGTTTTCTCCGTTAGTGGTCGGCCGGAGTACATTGTTATCATTTTTGTGGCCGGACCACTGCGTGTTTGCTGTTTGATCGCTGTCCAGCAGGTGTTTATTTGCTGTTGTGTTGCTGCTGGTTGTTTCTTTGCAGACTGCGTTCTGCAGTTGGTCCTTATTGTTATATCAGGATGTTGATCCTTTTTTTCGAGCTTTATTTTCCTATTCTGGCTCCTGAGCCTTGCTGTACAAGGGTATAGTCCCTTTCAAAAAACTATTTGCCAATAATAAAAAAACATCTTTGTCATCTTGGTTTAGAAAAAAATTTATTTCTTGGAGCAACCTATATCATTTTTTAGTCAAGAAATCAAATATTATGAGGTTATGTATAATTTTATGAGAAAAAATTATTTTTTGTCATACATGCACTTAAGAAATTTAGACACATGCTTTCAAATAACAATATTTAGTTGATGGTGTCTCATCCAAGCGTGAAGTATTTCCTCCTGAATAGGGATGTGAATGAGAAAAGAGTTGGATGAATCACCAAGATCCTGGAAAATGGAATTAATATCAATGTCACCAAGCTTGTTAGAGGAAAATGGATGTGTGAATAACTTACAACAAATTTAGGAGCTAATAAAGATATCTACATGTTAAAAAAGGACCAACCACCTCCTCCCCACATTCATGATAGATGGTATCAAGATATGATGACCTTCTTACAAACATGTGGCTATCCTCGAAGTTTGAACAAAGAAAAAAATATACTTCAGATTGCAATATATTCCCTATGTTCTCATAGATGGCATCTTGTTTAAGAAGGACATCAATGGTGTTATTTTGATTTGTGTTGATGCCAAGAAGATATAAATTTTTTTACGAAATTCCATGATGGACCCGTGGGAGGAAATTTTTCCCTAAGAGCCACAACACTCAAGATCATGAAGGGTGGTTACTATTGGCCTAACATCTTCAAGGATTTCCATGCATGGGTTAGAAACTATAAGAATTTTTCTTTCTTTATAGGAAAATAAAAACTTGCAGCCATTCCCCTTCACCCCATTTTAGTTAAGCAACCATTTACAATGAGTTTTGGATTTTATAGGATTGATTAACCCACATTAAATCTTAGGGCACAAATGGATATTGATTGTAATTGCTTATTTTACCAAATATACTAAATATATTTCTTTGAAGGAAGTAAATGAACTTAGTATCATGTACTTATATAAGGGAATCATAACTAGGTTTGGGGTCCCTTCCACCATCATATCAAATAATTCCTTGTTATTCTTGGGAGTTGAAATAATTGGATGGGTTGTGAGAAATGGAATCCATTTAAGAACATCCTCAAACTATTATCCCCAAAGTAATGGGCTTGTTAAATCAATAGAAAAGAATATTTTAAGGATTATCAAGAGGGATTTGGGAGAAAATCAAAGGACATGGCATAAAAAACTGAAATCAATCTTGTGCACTAATAGGATCGCTCCTAAGAAGTCAACTGGAAGTACCCAATTCAAAATTGTTTATGGAAAAAAGGAAAGATTGTCAATATCCCTTGAAATGCCAACCTTGGAACTCATAAAATAGTTTGAGATGTTTGGGGAAGAGGTGATGTAGGTCATGTATGCAGATCGATGGACCTAGAATAATTGAGAGAAAAATCCATGCTTATAATGGAAAGGAAATAAGACCAAGTGAAAAAGTGTTTTTACAAGAAATAAAATAAATGAGCCTTCCAGGAAGGAGACCTTTCCCTCAAATAGGATAAGGAAAGATCTAAACTAGGAAGGCATGCTGAATTTTACGCCATTTGGAGTGACCCTTATATGATATCCAACAATAAATAAAACAATGTGTTCCAATTATCAAGGTTGAATGGAGATGAAATTCCTATCCTAGTCAATGGGATGTACCTCAAGATCTATTATTGAGGTAAGGTGTCACCTTGTATATAGTGGTTTCTTCTTGCAAACAAGTGCTTGTGTGCACTTTACATGTTTCTACTTGGAACATGTATGATTTTTATTTTGAACATAGGTTTTGTGGGCCCTTTCTTGTGGGAATGAGTAGTTTAGTTAAATAATTGCTTCATGGTGGAAATAAGGTGTTTTGGGGGAGTTTTACAAAATTTTATCTCATCCCCAGGATTAGTTTCAACTCAAAGTTCTCCATACTCATTCCTTAGCAAAAACCAAAGTGTCTTTAGGACACTTTGCTACTTTTATCAAAAATCTCGAAATCAGCTTTAAAAGAGTAAAGATAAGCAGTTCCTGTGTTGGTTCTAAGTCATTCAAATCAAGGGGTTAGATTTTCAAGTTTCAAGGTCATTCTTTCAAGATTTGAGCTTGACTCCATACCCAATGGATGATCAAAAGGCCACTAGACTTCATCATATAGCAGAAATATATCCATACAGTTGTCATAATTGTTGTCCAAAATGACCCCTAGGATATTTTCACAACTTACAAATTTAATTTTTGACATAAGTAAATTTTTGATGAGAAAATACATGGCACACTACAGCTTAATATTGCATAGAATTGAAGAACGTAGTGTTCCACGGGTTCACCTAACCCACCGAACAAAGGGAACATCAACATGGACTTAGATGAATTATGGTGGAACTTATTGTTTTGCAGGTTATCCTTACATGTGGACCAAAGAAGCTTAAACCTAAGAGTTATGCAAAAATTTGAAGGGAAGAAAACGAGAAAGTGAATCATAGTGTTGCGTGGAAATCATAATATATTGTTTTGCGGGTTTTCCTAACCCATGAACAAGAACAAAAAACAAGCAAACAAGTTTAAACGCCACTAAGTTAAAAACGTAACACTATCCTAGTGTTCTATGGGCTTATTAAAAGTTAGAATTCCATAGATTTCAAAAGCCACATAACAAAGAGAAACAGTCAAAAAATTTATATGCTTCCAAATAAAGGAAATGAAATGTGGTTCTAATTTCCGTGGAATGAAGGTTATAACTTTCGAGAGTGTAAAGTATAGAAGATGCATAACAAATAAATAGACTTGCACGGCATATGGGGAATATATGAGGTCGGAAAGTCTTGAAAACTGCATTAGAAGGAAACTTTCAACGAAGTATTCAAAACTATAGAATCTATGAAACAAGGTACTTTTTTATAGGTACTAAGGTATTTTTTTGATGATATATTTAATTGTGGTGATGTATTTCACCTCATATTGATCCATTACCAATGTCGTAGAGAGGCCTTTTAAAATAAGGAATCTTTATAAGGAATGATCAAGTATTTCAAGATATTAAAATTTTTGATTTTAGGGACATTTCAAATCATTTTCAAAAGTCACAAAATGTCATGTTCGATTATGAGGTGATTTTTAATCCTACCTCACATGGAGATCATTCAGATTCTTCCAAAAGAGTATATTATTCATGCCTAACTGAAATGATGAGGGATGGTGATCTATGTAACAAGAATTGAACATTTGACACTATCACATTCCTCCTGAATTCCAAATTTCATGTGAATGAGTTGATCTACAAGTTGATTCTCATATAAATAAAATATCTAGAGTTTTTTTGCAATCAAAGGTATCCCTAAAAACATGAACCATCATGAGGTGAATAGGTTACTTGTTGGAATAAGTTAAAATATTTTAGCATGATTTAATAGGTCAAGCATATTATCCAACATATTTTTATCCACTCTCCTCTCCTCCCTTTTATAAAATGTAATGTATTTCTTCATAGCAAGTATCCTCTCTTACTTGGTAATATTATCATGTAAATATTTTTACAAAGCCAAGGATTTTTAAACCCATGGCATTTGTTTTGTGATGCATCTTATCCTTTGAATGGTTGTAGCATGTTTTGGATACTTATAACAATACTATAATGTCAAATGTGGCTTGAATCCACCCCTTGTCTTGCATTATTGTCTTCTTTCCTTCCACTCCTTCATTTTTGATTGTGTATCAATTATGTTTTTGAAAATTTTCATGTCATTTATGTAAATTTAAATAAGTTTATGAGATAATTTAGTTGTAGAGTTAGAAAGTGGCAATAATTTTCCCCTCTAACCTTGTATTGGATCTTATTTATTATTTTAGACCTCAAGAGAGAGTGATCACCCCTTATTCTCGTGTTATTACCCCCTTAGCTTAGGATTTAATTTCATAAAATCTCTCTAACTATGGTGTCATTGAATGACTATTTTAGGCTTAGATATTTACGTTTCCATATTTAGGATAATTTTTGCATTAGATTAGTTTGGTAGAGGAACCAACATTCTCTCGTAGGTTGACCTAAGTTTTGTTTAATATATTTCATTGTTATATGTGTTGTCATCGATGCCAAGATTGATGAGTTGATATCAAGTTGCATTGATGGAAAAAGGAGTCAATTGGTAAAGTGAGCATATGAAGGTTGATTGGTAATGTTAGCTCACAAAGGCTTTGAGATGATCAAAGATAATCCCTAAAGGACTTAGACAACATTTTTTCAATCCGCACATATAAGATGCTTGCACGCCAAGTACATAAGAGATCCAAAGATAAAATTAGCTCAAAGAAGGAACCAAGAACTAAACGAAATCTCCAGAAGAATCCATTGAAGGCAGGTGAGTGTTGCAAAGTAAAGAAGGTAAAAATATAAAGTCACGAGTATGAATATTTGGTGAAATCTACATATAAAGGAAAAAGATGCAAAACCACTGATAAGTAGAAAAGATTCTAAGTATACAATATTGTCGTAGAAAAAGGAAATCCATGAAGAACTAGAAAAGGAGAAAAGCCACGGAAGGTAGCAAACAACGAGGAAGCCAAGAGAAGTTGAAAAATCTGCACAATGCATAAATATGCGGTGGATAACTAAAAGTAGCATAAAGAAGGGAAAACCAAAAGGATGAAAGGAGAAGTCATTATATGAAGGAAAAGATCAAAGACACCAAAGGTAGCCACGAAACATTCACAGTGAAATAGATTTGATCAAGGACAATTAGTTGGAGTTCAAATTGAAAGAGTGAAAGTTTGCATTCAAATTCGAAGGATATTTGATTGAAAGAGAATTACAACTGCAAGTACAACTGAACTTCACACAGAACAATGAAATTCTCTATTCCAACTACCAACATTTAATGCATGTTGACCATGAGGAAATTTTGTTATAAGCTCGATGGAGATTCTTGATTTCAAGGAGAATTAAAATAATGCAAAGAAGATGGGTCACCATTTAATTTCACGATGCAAATTCTAAACAATGTAAGTTTTCTAATTTTGGAATTCAGTTAATAAATTGGTTTGTCAAATGTGTGGAAGAAGGAGGAATGAAGTCGAACAAGAAAAGAATAAAATTTGGACTCAACTGGGAAAATTTAATGATATGAATTCACATGTGATAGATCGAAAGAGTTCATGATGTAATTATTGAAGCAAGATTTTTGAGAAAAAAGTGAAATAAAAGAAAAAATTGAAATTATTCGATAGTTGTTTCTCATGAGAGAGAACTAAGGTATTAGATCCAAGAGAGAAACAAAGGTGAAAAAAATAAAATATGATGTAATCAAGCTAAGAAGAGATACAACGGTGAAGAAGAGAGAAAGGGTGAGATCAAGAAAATAATGAAGAACATGATTAGATAAGCAGAGCATAAAGGTGGCAATTTGAATGAGAAGAAGAGAGTGACAGAGGAAGAACATAGATCAAGCCAGGAAAGTGATCATAATCCATTGTATTAGCAATTGTTGTAACTACATGATCAAAATGTATATGTAAATAAGTCTAAGTTGTATCTTAGCACATTCAGGGAGTTGTAGCTTCCTTGTAGGTGGGTTCCTATAGAAAGAAATATCTTGTGATGTGTAATATTCACTTGAGTCCTTTTTTGTGTGTAATATCAACATAGGTGTAGGGGTTGGTGCTCCTTGTGGGATTGGTGTCTCACTAAACAAATCTTGTAAGATGTGTTATATTCTTATGAGTCCTTTCTTTGTGTAATATAAGTAACGGTTTTGGTGGGTTTTTCTCCTAAAAGGGTTTCCCATGATAAAATATATGTGTTCAGCTTTTAATGTGTTTGATGAATACTTACTTTATCAGATATCTTTGCTCATACATAAAGATTGGTAAATAACATAAAATTGAATCAAGAGTTTAAATTTTTCTATCTGCACTGATTCACGCCCCCTCTCAGTGCTTGTGATCTACAACAATTGGTATCAGAGAAAGTCCTCATTATAAAATTTTAACATCTTTGAGGAGATCCTCCTATCACAAGCATGACATCAAATCAGGCACAAGGAGGTCTGTCACTATCCAGATCACCTCTATTCATAAGAACAAATTATGCATTCTGGAGAATAAGGATGAAAACATATTTGATGTCACTTGGGTTTGACATCTGGGAATGCATTGAGAAAGGATATATAGCTCCACCCACACTGATCACCTCTTCAATGGATAAGGTAGAATATGAGTGCAACTCAAGAGCTATGAATGCTATCTTATGTAGTTTGACTGAGATAGAATTTGTAAAAGTAATGCACTACACAATAACAAAGGAGATATGGACAAAATTGCAGAGTATCTATGAAGGAGATGAGAAAGTTAAACTAGAAAAGTTACAAACTTACAAAGCTCAGTTTGAGAATTTGAAAATGAAGGATGATGAGAGCATCGTGACATATATGTAGAGAATAGATGAGGTCATAAACATGATCAAAGGCTTGGGAGAAAATCTAGAAGAATTTTTCATTGTCCAAAAGATTCTGAGATCCCTGACTAGCAAGTATGATGCAAAGGTTTCTGCCATAGAGGAAGAAAAGGACATGAATACTCTTATAATGGAAAAGTTACATAACACCCTTGTTGTATATGAAATGAGAACTATTGGAACCAAGACCACTAAGAAAGAAGTGGATTTCAAGGTCAAGAAATAAATAAAGTCTAGTCAAGAAGATGAAGAAGAATCAAGTTTTGTGGATGAGATGGATGAAGAAAAGATTGAGGCATTGTTTGTGAGGAAATTGAAAAGAGGCTCTGGTAAGTACAAAGGAAAAATCCCATTCAAATGATTTGCTTACAGATAAGTAGGAAATTTTTCTAGTAGATGTCCAAACAAGAATAAGGAAAATTAGTCTGAACATGAGGAGCATAGTCATAAACATAATAGAAGAGAAACTGAGTATAAAAAGAAAGATAACAAGAAGAAATTCTTCAAGAACAAAAGAAACTTCTACTCTAAAGAATAATCTAGTGAATCGGAGTTGAGAAACACAAAAAAATCAAAAATGAAGATAATGAAGATCAATCAAAATGTTTATTTATGGCTATGGACGCAGATGATGAAGAAAGTAGCTCCAGAGGGAAGAACTCAGTTGAATATGAAGATTCTGATGAAGAGGAAGCTGAGGTAAATCTTGAAGCAGAGTTGGTAAGTGCACTTGAAGAACTGCAACTATGTAGAAAGAAAAATTAGAAACTAAGATGCACATTAAAGGATTATGAGGAACAAATCCACATCTTTGAGAAAATACAAGCACAAAAATAAGAAGAGGAGGCTAATGAGCTAAAGGAACTTGAAACTCAGCTGGAGAAGATCTCTAAGTCCTACAAATCAAAAGAGGAGGAGTGCTCAAAGTTGAACACAGAATTGGAGGAGTTGAAATCTGAGATGGACCAAATGTTCAACAAACTAATTATGTATGAAAATATAGAAAAGATATCTATCGTGCTAATTGATATACTCAATGTATAACATGATACAACTGACAAGTCTAGAATTGGCTTCAAGGGAGAAAGCAAGGAGAAAGAGTCAACAAAAACTAAAGAAAATAAGTCCACGGCTACACCAAGTACTTCCTCTATTGTAAATAAAGATTTCCACAAATCATGAGAAGAAGAAACAATGTTCCTAGGATCACCTATGCAATGAGGTACACACATTCCTTTTATGGGTATTGTTTCTCTTGTAATCAGTTTGGACATAAAGCCGCAAAGTGTAGAAAGAAATCTAGAGGCTATAGAAGAAATTTTGGCCCATCTTACACCAGTTCAAACTTTAATGTTGCTTAGTACACCTATCACAAGAAAATAAATAATCCACTAGTAAGGAAACAAGAGCCACCTAAACAACAAAAGTGGATATATGTAAAGAAAGATGAGAATAAGAGAAAGGAATGTTGCTCAGTAGTATAGACCGCATTCCATGTACAAAATGAAGATAAAATTTGGTATTTAGATAGTGGATGCTCCAATCACATGACAGGTGATAAAAGTAAATTTATTTCTCTGTCTAATAATGCATCAGGTGTTGTGAGATTTGGTGACAACAACTCTACCAACATAGTTGGAAAAGGGACATTAAGTTTAGATAATGGAAAGACTATTACAGAAAATGTTCTATATGTTGAAGGATTGAAACATAACCTATTGAGTGTGAGTCAAATGTGTAAGAGAGGATACAATGTCATATTCCATGACCGAGGATGTGATATTATCAATGAAAAGATAGGAAAAAGAGTTGCAAAGGCCAAGCAGACAAAGAACAACATGTATGTGTTGAATGAGATAAACAATGAGAAATGCTTCATTGGTAAAGTTGATTATAGTTGGCTATGGCACAAAATACTTGGACATATGAGCTTTGAGAATTTGGTTAAAATAAGTGCTAAAGGGTGTGTGAGACACATGCCTAAGATTATCAAACCTGTGGATACACTATGTAAGGCATGTCTACATGGTAAATAGACAAGGAGGTCATTCAAGTCAAAGGAGTACTCTACAACAAGACCACTAGAATTGATTCATACAGACCTATGCGGCCCTACCAGAACTAAAGGAATATCAGGTGAAGTATATTTTATGTTGCTAATAGATGATTATACAAGAATGACCTGGGTAACATGTTTAAAGTAGAAGTATGAAGCCCTAGATAGATTTAAGAATTTCAAGGCATTAGTTGAAAATGAGAAGAACAAGAAAATCAAATGCCTAAGATCAGATAGAGGTGGTGAATTCTGGTCAAATGAGTTTGATGAGTTCTGTGAAGAACATGGAATCAAGAGAAAATTATCATCCATACGGAATCCTCAAAGAGAATGGAGTTGTTGAATGGATTAAATCAATCTCCTAGATATTGGTACAACAAATTAGACTCATACCTCATTGAGCAAGGTTTTAGAAAAGGAGTCACGGATAACAATCTATACATAAAATAAGAAGGAGAACATATTCTCATTATAATAGTATATGTGGACGACATCATATTCGGTGCAAATCATGACAAGATGATATATGAGTTTGCATACATGATGAAAGAATAATTTGAGATGTCAATGCTGGGAGATCTGTCTTTCTTTTTAGGACTACATAAATCAATCAGATCAAAGTATATTCATTTCCCAAAGTAAGTATATAAAATAGATGTTGAAAATATTTAGGATGGAAGATTACAAACCTATTGGGATACCAATGGAGGTTGGAGGCAAGATGAGAAGAGATGATAACTCACAAAAGGTAGAAAAACAATGTACCAGATCCATGATAGGAAGTATACTTTAATCCACAACATCAAGATCGGATATCATGTAGGTAGTAGGACTTGTTGGAATATTTCAAGAAAATACAAGGGAAGCAAACCTTAAGGAGGTAAAGAGAATTCTAATATATCTCATGGGCATAGTTGAATATGGATTGTGGTACCCCAAAAGAAATGATTTCAACATTAAAGTATATATAGATGTATATTGGGTTGGAAGTGTTGATGATAGAAACAATACAAGTGGTGGACCATTTTTTGTTGTAAATTTCTTAGTATCTTGGTTGAGCAAGAAACAATCATCAGTAGCTCTCTCAATATGTGAAGCGGAGTATATAGTTGCCACAATGTGTTACACACAAGTTTTATGGATAAAGCATACATTGGAAGATTACAAGGTGAAATATGAAAATACAATTACTTTACTGTGTGATAGTACAAGTTCAATTAGTGTCTCCAAAAACCCAGTGTTGCACTCAAAAACCAATCATATACCAATAAGGTATCATTTCTTAAGGGAACAAGTGAATGATATGAAGATCAATCTAGAATATGTGAGAAATAAAGAATAAATTTTAGATATACTTTGTGTGATAGTACAAGTGCAATAAGTGTCTCCAAAAACCAAGTGTTCCACTCAAAAACCAATCATATACCAATAAGGTATCATTTCTTAAGGAACAAGTAAATTTCATGAAGATCAATCTAGAATACATGAGAAATAAAGAATAAATGTTAGATATATTGACTAAGTTGTTACCAAAGGCAACATTTGAGAACTTAAGGAATGAATTGGGGGTCATTCCTGATTCCGCAAACTACTAGAGGGTGTGTAGTGAAGGAAGGGAGCATTCTCAAGAAATATTAGCTCTTAAAAATAGTGCCAAAGTGAGGGGGAGCTAATCTATTATCTCAAATTTATCAAAGTATGCATCATCTCGGGGGAGCATTTCCATAGAAACACTAGATCAGATGGATAAGAAGCATAAGCATAAGGGGGCTTATGGAGGTAAGCACATAGAGAAACCAACTTAAAAGTATATTCAGTTATATGCAACATAGATGGCCCTTTGTCATTGTTGTCAAAGGGGAGAAATAAAAAACCAAAAACTAGTCCATAGATATAGAAGAACAAGAGAAAGGTGGATTCAGGTATGTAATCATTTTTCCATCAAAAGGTTATAAGTTTTCTACAAGATGGAGTGTTGCCATCAATGATAAAGGGGGATATTGTTGAATATTTTTCATTTTTATATGTGTTTTCATTGATGTCAAGATTGATGAGTTGATATCAAGTTGCATTGATGGCAAAAGGAGTCAATTGGTAAAGTGAGCATGTGAAGAAGATGAAGGTTGATTAGTAGTGTTAGCTCACAAAGGATTTGAGATGATCAAAGATAAGTCCTAAAGGACTTAGAAAACATTTGTGCAAGCCGTGGATATAAGGTGCTTTCCGCCAAGTACATAGAGAGCCACAGAGTAAAGAAGCTCAAGGAAGGAACTATAAACTAAAGGAAAGCTCCAGAAGAAGCCGCGGAAGGTAGGTGAGTGCCGTAGAGTGAAGAAGGTCAGAAGGTAAAGCTGCGAGTATGAATATTTGGTGAATGTTGTGTATAAATGAAAAATACAAAACCACTGATAAGCGTAAAAAAGCTACAAGTACGAATATTTCGTAGACAAAAGGAAATCAGTAAAGAACTAGAAAAGGAGAAAAGCTACGGAAGGTAGCAAACAAGGAGGAAGAAGTGATAAATTGAAAAACCCGAACAATGCATAAAGATACCATGGATAAATAAAATATGCATAAAGAATAGAAAATATGAAGGACATGAGGAGAAGATGTGATATGAAGGAAAATATCAAATACGCCAAAGGAAGCCACAAAAATTCAAAGTGAACTAGAGTGGATCAAGGTAAATTAGTTGGAGATAAAATTGAAAGAGTGAAAATTTTCATTTAGATTTCGAAGGAGATTTGATTGAAAGAGAGTTGCAACTACAAGTACAACTTGAACTTCAATTAAATTCTCTATTCTAGCTACCATCATTTAATGCATATTTTTCATGAGGTAATTTGGTTCTAAGCTCGATGGAGATTCCCGATTTCAAGGTGAATTAAAATAATGAAAATAAGACGATTTTAATTTCACGATAAAAATTATAAACAATGCAATTTTTCTAATTTTGGAAGTCAGCTAATAAATTGGTTTTTCATATGTGTGGAAGAAGGAGGAATGAAGCTGAACAAGGAAAGAATAAAATATGGACTCAGCTAGGAAAATTTAATGATTTGGATTCATAGGTGATAGATCAAGAAGAAGAGTACATGATGTAAATATTGAAGCAAGAGTTTTGAGAAAACTGTGAAATAAAAGAAGAACTTGAACTGATTCTATATTGGTTGCTCATGAGAGAGAACTAAGGTATTAGAGCCAAGAGAGCAATAGAGGCGGAAAAAAAAATGATGCAATCAAGCTAAGAAGATCTACAACAAAGTGGAGAAAGAGATAAAGGGCGAGATCGAGAAAATAATGAAGAAAGTGATTAGATAAGCATAGCATAAATGTGGAAAATTGAATGAGAAGAAGAGAGTGATGGAGGAATAACATAGATTGATCTAGGAAAGTGATCATAATCCATTGTATTAGCAATTTTTGTAACTACATGATTAAAATGTATATGTAAAGAAGTCTAAGTTGTAGCTTAACACATTCAGGAGTTGTAGCTTCCTTATAGGTGGGTGCCTGCAGAAAGAAATATCTTGTGATGCGTAATATTCACTTGAGTCCTTTGTTGTGTGTAATATCAACATAGGTGTAGGGGTTGGTGCTCCTTATGGGATTGGTGTCTCACTAAACAAATCTTGTAAGATGTGTTATATTCTTATGAGTCCTTGTTTTGTGTAATATAAGCAACAATTTTGGTGGTTTTTCTCTTGAAAGGGTTTCCCACAGTAAATATCTATGTTCAATGTTTATGTGTTTGATGAATACTTGATTGATTATATGCTTCTCATACATATAGATTGGTAAAGAATATAAAATTGAATCAAGAGTGTAAAATTTTTAATCTGCACTGATTCACCCCCTCTTAGTTCTTGTGATCTGAAAAAGTTTGTAAGTCCAACATTGTTGAGGGCATCCAATGTTGTCCATAATTCTTGATCCGTCATGATCAAATCCTAAGGTGCAATTCTGAGATACAACATTTTCTTTATGTGGTTTATCCTCTATGGGTTTTTTCCCTTTATCTTGTGTTTAGTTTTCAACAAATTTTGTTAGGGATTTTAGTATTTGGCCACCTCTCTAGGATATATATTTTTTATAAAATAATTAGAGTACTAAATACTTAGCCTTAAAAGTTTCCCAAGTTTATTTTATCACCTCATCTATAGTCAATGGAACAGGATTTCTTGGGTCAATTGGTAATGCACTCGAAAGTCTCTACTAATTTTTCCACTAGTTAATTTGATGCCTCATATGGTAAAGGAGAAATATGAGTAATCCATTGAATACATGGCCATAATAACATGTAGTCAATATCGACCAAAAAAATAAATATAGTTAGGCACTACCACTTATCTTTTTTTTAATCCAACCTATTAGTGAAGTTATTTGTTCTACCATAGGTAGAGTATTCATCTGAGCATAGATTTGTGTTGTTATGGGTGTGATTCTATCTCATTTAAACTTATCCTCCTTAACATGTAATGTCTTGTTGAAATACATGGCTAGATATACAAGTAAATACCCATACCAAAAGTATGCTCACCTTATTTTGATTTTCCTAGTATTTTCGTGAGGTTATTCATCAAGGACCTTGCATAAGTTATATTCATGGTGAGCCAACACCATATCCAAGGAAAATTTTGTATTGTATACATGGGCCCAATCTTATCTATTTGTGTGGAAAATTTTCAAACAAATAACTTTAGAAGCATATCTCAAAATATTATTTTTGATGTCGTCAATTTGAATCCCCATATTGTTATATATTTTACCCAATTGTTAGGTTGCCTCCTATGTTGTGGTATTTTTATTTTCAAGTTTAATCACTGAGTGCATTATTTATTTTATTCTTGTTACCCTTTCCATCACTTTATGGTTTATCACGTAGGGCCATTCAAAGTAAAGCATGTCATTATACAATCTACTCAATACAAACCTATTCACATTGTCTTCCAATCAAAACTATGGAATTTCTCTCCAAATGTCTAGCTTGAATGTAGAAATGACCTTCACATTGGCCTTGTATAATTCTATCCCTATTGCTTCATCAATTTCACAAAATTATCTTTGTCGACCTCAACCTCGTGTGTGGTCATATTCAACTATTTTTGAATAGATTTAATTCTTTGCATCTCTCGCATGCCCTACTTTGAATGGTATATGTGAGAAATCTCATGTAGAATCAGATAGAGATTTAAGATTTTTATTTCTAACTTTTGGCATAAGAATCTTAACTTGTGGGACGGTTGTGGGGGTTTCCATTTTTTCAATCCCTAGTTCTCTCTTCGCACAATTTTCCTCCTATCTTCTCCTCTTTTTTGACCTTGCAAAAATTTATAAGTGGTGATTGAATGACCTACCTGTGGTTATATATGTTTTTATTTTCTTATGTGGAAACTGACCACATGTTTATTTTATCCATGGAATTGATCTCTTAGTATTTTGAACATTACCTTTCATAGATTATATTTCTCCCTTATTTGCATGGTTTTTACTTTTCTGTGTGGATATGGTTTAATATTCCATGCACGGTTTTTCTAATGTACTACAATTCTTGTCTATATGTCATGGCTTAGTAGTGTATCACGACTTCCTTTCACCCACTTTATTTCGTGAAATTTCTTTCCTCTCATGGATTTTTTTCTCACCTTTATTACGTGAATTTTCTATTTTTGGTTTTACCTTCTTAAGTTTTATTCTTGTTATTTCTTCCTTGTGAAATTTCTACTATTCTTGCATTTTATTTTCTTTGTTTTTGGATTTTTCCTATGTTATTATTTATGTGGTTTCTAATTTTTATACCTTTCTCTTCCTTTTTATTTCACCGAATTAACGGTTTCCATAACTGAAAAAACTATTTCAAGTATAATAGTTCCCTCGTGGGTTTTCACTCTTCTCCCTCACTGATATGATTCATTAACTATTTTCAATCTTGGTGGAATTTTTATTTTTATTTAAATTTTATATTATTTTCCTCTCATTTCTCTTTCTTCCTTTATTCTACGGTATGATAAATCTTAATTCGTGCTTCATTAACATATCAAGGGTAATTTATGCCACTTAAAGTTTTTAATTTAACTTCTCTCAATGATGAAATATCATATACCATGTATGGCCCTAACCACATGACCTTCATTTTTCCTAGTTTCTTATACTTATTATCATATAAGAGTACCATATTTCCGATCTAAAATTATTTATGTTTGCAATGTTTTTCATGTCAATATTGTTGTCTTCTTTTCTTCTGTTTGGTTATAGGTATAATTGAATCTATTCTCATCTAACTTCTCCAAGGAAATCAATCTCTCATGAAAAGATGTGTTTCATTCATTTTAAATGTCACCAACACTCATAGACTAGGAACAATTAATTCTATGTGAACCACAACTTTTAATCTATATACTAATTGAAATCAAGAATATTTATTAAGTCTTTTATAAGTAGTCGTATATGCCCATAAGGTAGTGTGTATCTTAAGGTCCCAATCTTCGTTTTATAACAAAAATATATTTGTTATTTATTTTTCCAAGACTTTATTGAATGTTTCTATTATCATATTTTATTGTGGGTGATAGTGAGTGCTTCTATTATGATTTATGATAAAGTGTTTTAACAATTCTAGCATAGTTTCATTCAAAACATGTTTCCCTTGATCATTTTTGAGACCGAGAGAGCATCCAAACCATGTAATTATGTTTTCATAGATGAATTTGGTTGATGTCTTTGTAGTATGATACTTGCTTGGCATTTTTTCACTCATCGCTTGAGGCATTCTATGTTTGTGATAGTAAACCTATCTCAAGAGTGTCTTACTATGATTTTTATTGGACCAATAAAGTCTATCACCCATTTTTCATATGGAGCTAGATCTAGAATAAGTCTTAATGAAATCTCATATCTTGCACTAGGTTTTCCAAATATTTTATATGCTTCACATTTTCTAGCATGGTTATGGGAATATTTAAATATTGTGGGCTACCATATGCCCAATAAGAGAATTTTTCATGTAGTTTCCTATCATCCATTATGTTTTCCTTCCACTCCTTCATGTTTTTCTTTAACAATATTTTCTCTTCATGTTGTAAGATCACTCTTCTCAATACCTCATATGTTCCTTTTTGTATAAATCCCCTTCTACCAATATAAATGGAAATTATTGTGTCAATAATTTTTGTTTCTCTTTGTGTAATTAATGAGAAACTCACGAGTGGATAGGAAAATGGAAATAGTTTCTTTTTCTTTCAAAACTTAATTTTCTCAAAACAAGTAAGATCCTAGGAAATCATCATCAATAAGTCCTTTCTCCTCTCCATTATCAATTCATGATAAAACATTTGGCCCATCGCTCAATTTATCATGCTTCATAGAGATAGTAAACTCAAATGATTGAAATAACATTAACTTTTGAGAAAATATTCCTTGCAACATTGTTCTATTTATCATATATTTCAATGGTTCATGATCCATATAAAAGAAAAAGGGTGTAGTCAATAAATAGTGCCTACATTTTTGTAAAGCATACACCATTACTAAATCTTCTCTTTTGGTTTTGGAATAATTTCTCTAGTTTGGCCAATTTTCTACTCACAAATATTATTGGATGGTTCATCTTGTCTCGTAGTCGAGAATACCATGCCTTATTTTTGTGATAGAAGCATATAAATGTATATGGAAGGGTAATTTCCAATCAATAAATATAAGAATGGGAGCATGTAGTATTTTATCTTTTAATGTCTCACAAGAATATTCACACTCCTCAGTCTATTCAATTTGCTTGAATTCCTTCTTTTTCAATAATTATTCCAATGGATTTTATGGCCACATAGTTCCTTATAAAATTTTAGTGGTACATTGTCTACCCAAGTAATGTGTGGGCATCCTTTTGTGTTATAGGGGGCAACAATGCTACTATTATTAATTTCGAGTAGATCAATCAATAACCTTTTCTTGAAAATTATATGGCCAAGAAATGTACCAAATGGTGACATGAATATAAAAAGTTTCAAATTCAAAGAGATCTATAACACGTTTCATATTTTGAACATGAGGCGTAAAACCCGTATGGGACATCTTAACAAGTCATAAACCATCTAATCATTTAGGTATACTTTTAAGAAACCATGTATAAAATTTGTAAATGCACCGACCATTTTACGAATGAATACAACCGAGGCATTCTTCAAATCAAAAGGAATCATAGTATATATGGATGCCCTCTATTATGTGGAAAATTTTGTCTTTGGTTGGTCTTCGAGCTATTCTAACTTGATGATAACCTAAAACTTTATCATTGAAAGAATGTACCTCCCTCTCATAACATTTTCTAAGACTTATATAAATGAAGTAGGTAAATGTTCATGTACACAAGCTTTGTTAAGTTCTCCATAGTCCACACATATCTTTATTCCTCCAGCTTTATTAATATATACCACTATGGGACTTATGCAGGTCTAAATCATCCACTTGATTTAATAATGCTTGTGTTTCACATCTTGTCTATTTTTGTCTTCACCTTAAATTTTATATTTGGATTAAATTTTTATGGTCTCTTATTTTGTGGTTTGAAACCTTTGTCTATCTCGTATCTTCTTATTACCCATTTCTTCCTTTATCCCATGGATTTATTTAAATTATGTAGGGAAAATATCTTGATATTCCTTAAGTAGTTTTTAAATTTTTATATTTCTGACTCATCCCAATAATATCCGATCTTAGTGAATTTTTACTTTCCATATTTCCCAATTTCTCATCTCTTATCTTCAAGGGTTTGTATAAGTATTGCTCTTTTTAGGGGTAGCCTCCACCACCTTCCATTCTCCTTGTAATTTAAATTTCAAATTTAGTATTTGTTCCTATGTATCTTCAATTGATTGATTATATGTGGAATAACAATATAATATTTCCTCTAGTATCCATAAATTCACTTCTGCAATCTTCTTGACATACTATTGTTTTCCACTTTCTCTATCTAACTGCGTGAACTTGGGTTCTTCCTCATCTAGAGCCGCTCTATCTAACCCTTTCCACCAACCCTTATGTATCTAAATTTGTCTTTTTTTTTTTCACCAACCCTTGTCTAATAGTTTAATTGACTATTTTTTTAAGGGTTGTAATTTATTACTATCCAAATAAAGTTGTTTCTCATTTTCTTGGTTTTTTTGATTCTTCCACCACCTCCTTACTCTTTTGCACCTTTCTCTCATGTAGTTCAAGATCAAACTAGTCGGGATGTCACTATTCATCACTTGAGAGATCACCCCACACCGTATTCTTAAATTATTTCCCCTTTTATGTTTCCATACCCTTCTTCGGTCCACTTCCAAAGTGGTTACCACAACCCTACATGGGGTTTATGAGGTGTATATCCCCTCTTTTTTTACTGGATTTCTTCTTTTGATATATTTTTCTAGCCTCTTCCTTTTCCCTCATTCTCTTGGATATTGGTTTTTTGGAATTTGTTGTTTTTTCTACATTTTTAGTTTTTTCGATTCATCCACATAATATCTATCCCATAGAATCTATGTAAGGTGTTTCATATTTCTATTGGCCTCATTCCCTTAGGATTTTGTCTTAGTTCCTCCATTTTGATAAAATTGTGTTTCCTTTGGGAAACTAAATGAATAATGAGTACTTTTTTGTGGTCGGACTCATAGGGCTTTGGTTCAATATAATTTTATGCTACATGTTTTTCTTTTTGACATTTGTAGAAATTTATAGACCTCCTTTTTGGTGCTCTTCCACTTATGTTGGTTTGACTATCCTCTCCTCGATTGTTGTTCTAAATAATTCCACCATGTTTATTCATAAATAATCCCTCTTCTATGATATCCTTCCTAACCTCTACCACCTTGGTTATTGCTATATCCACCCCGGTAGCCACCTTTATATCCTCCTCGGTACCATATGTGGTATCCTTTACTTGTAACATTGATAATTGGGGTTATAATAGTTCTATTGGTAGCCTCACCGATATGGTTGTGGACCACCTCAATATCCTTGATATAGTTGGGGATCAATATTTTTATGCTTGGTATTGAGGCATTAGTTGAACTGGTAAACTTGTAGGTGAAGTAATTGTATAATTCATGGGAGATGGGATTTTTTTGTTCTAATTGTTATTCTAGCATTGTATTCTTTCATATATTCCAAGGAATCTATGGTGGGTGGGTGTGATGATAGTGGTTAAATAATCCACATGTAGTAAAATACATTAACTGATTGGTTGGAGGTGTTACATCCATTAGGGGGCATGTATATTTAGTATATTGATCCCACAATATGTAACATATTATGCACCTAGTACTATCTACACTTGTGTTACTTGGTGGTTCCATTATCTATGAAATGTTTTCTAATTGTGGCTATTAATTTTGCTTTTTCTAGATATGGGCATTATAATTTGTTGTGTCCTTCTACACAATACACAATACACCAAATATTAGGCTTTTGAGCTACTCTAAGGGGAGAAAAAGTTCGTGTATCCTCTTTTCCTTAGATTTCCTACTATAATTTTAACCGAGCCAATTCTAGTTTTAATTTTTCATATTCGGTATTTAAAGTATTCTCTATTTTCTTTCACCATGGTCGTGATTCTAGTCTAATGGCCATTTCTAGTGTCTCTACAAAATTATTCAAAACCTTACCATTTGGTGACACTCTTGAATATGGTAACAAGCCTCGAGATAAACCATTCACCTTTTTATTTTTCTATTAGTTTTGGGTCAAACCTTATTATTGTATATTTGAATCTATGATAAAACTCCTTAACTATTTACCCTTCCTTTTTTACTAATGTGTAACCAGCATGCGTACCAAAAATTGTAGTGTGTTGCAGACCGCGTAAAAATGTTACACGTGCCCCAATGATGATATAGGTCTCCTTACAAGGTGTTTGGGATCTAGAAAAGCTCTCCAAGTATGTGTTAACATCCCGCATGCCCCACTTAGCCCCTGCATGCTTTGTTTTCTCTTCTCCCCTCCTTTTCTTTGTGTTTTGGTCTTCAGTGATGAAACCGCCACCCCGCTCGGGGTGGTGGTGCTTCACGTGTTTTCCCGTAACATTTTTTTAATGCGACTCACATAAAATTCAACGTTTACCAGATTTTTTTCACCGCCTTTGCCTGTATTTATGATTTTGGTTCCCTAGAATAGTGTATTGGCATTGTTTATGGTTTAAGAGATCAAATTGGTTTTCACCTTTGGGTAAATGGGAATGCTATAAATAGCTGGCTTGTGCTCAAGCAAATGGCCCCTCAAATTTTCCTCTCAGTTTCTCATTTCAATAGTTTAGTCTTTCAATTTTGCTTAGGATTCATAGTTTTATTTGTTGCATGCATGGTTAGTGTTGTTTAGCTGTTAGGAAGCCACATAATCTTCTTGTGCTAGTGTTGCAATTCATTGGGATAGAATAGTTTGATTTTCAGTAGAAATCCATTAAATTTGCTGGTCTTGTTCATCAAGTAGGATAGTTTCAGGTTCTGGATGTTTTATGTTGTATGACTCGTAATAAATCCTGCTAGGAATTACATAAGCCAAGCTCTGTTCTCTTGCGCTATCCCTCTCCTACTCGCATTATATTCAGTATGCATCCTAAGATACCGTTATTTCGATACCAACTTCTGTTGATGCTAACATCACACGCTTTTCTAGATTCATGTGAACACGAAGGAACGAGGAGATCTCACTGAGGGGACAAAGCCACACACAACCGGATTCGCCACTGTTCTACAAAATCCAGGTTCAAGATTTCAAAGTTCTAGTTAAAACATATCAAATAGAGTAGTCAATCATTTCATTTTAGTTAATCTCACTTTTGATATTTCCGGAAAGTTATGGGAATTGATAGTTTTTGAGAAACTATGATTCACTCCTCACTTCTGAGGTAGGATCGAGAGTCTTTCAAATAGATTAGATCAGTTATCTGGTTATTTAGAATAGATTTACAACTGCATAGGCAAGTAGCTATACTCGGCTACTTTGTTTGTTTTAAATTCGTTATTAGTTTAGTTGTTAATTTCTAGATATTTTAAATAATTTCTCTTTCAAATTCTGTTCAATAATTAAGATAAAAAAACACAAAAATAGAGAAGTTATATATGCTGTAGATATACTTTACATAGTTAATTTTACTTTGCTACAGTTAGATTTACATTGTTTCTTTTACATGACAATCACGGGACCTAGAGAGCCTAGAGAATACGTATTTGAACCAATCATGCCTCAACCCAATCTTGTTATAGCAATAGTTGATATAGATTAAAATATTAGAATCCAAGTCTTCCGAACAACAATAGACTTACAACAGATCAGCTCATAGTTAAGAGGGTTAAACATAGAAGATGACCAAGCACACACATTTTGGTCAAACCAGCCAAACTATAGATTACCCTAGATAAAAATCCACATGACTGTAGAAGGGCTTGAAAGAGAGAAAACGTTCGGTTGTGACCCTTTGGTCCCATAGCCAGTGCAAGAGACATTCTCACTGATATAGACACTAGCTTAAGAATTCAGTTGCCAGAATGCACGCCTGTAAGGTACTCTGAGAAGATTGCACAACTTGTAGTTATAAACATAGAGGCCAAAAAGGCATACGACTATTAGATACTAGGGATTAGGGACTGATTCCGCACATGACCATAGCAGGTCCACAACAACCATGAATCTATGGTTGTGATCCACAAATCCCACAACCCAACGAGTCCACAGGTCAATCAGACATAGATGTTGGCTTATGCACATTAGTATTTAGATCCATGCCATTTCCACCTATCATCATCGCTCGCTTATCCTTGTTAGACATAACAGCTAAAAAATATAAGGATTTCTTGATTAGACCAGAGAATCGACCATAGAATCCACTATATATCCATCATCCACCCTATGACGCTATGTAAAAATATACAAGAAACAATTCCGTGTCATTTTCCCTATATCCCACAACCTATAAATCGGATCACACCAAAGCTTGATATTGATTGGAGCCTTGGCGGTCATCCTCGCCGATCAATATATCATGCCAAAGTGTTTGAAGGGCCTTCTTTACCTTAGATTTGTAGATTCCATTAGTGCACGTCGAATACATCGATTGTGTAACTAGCTTTTCTACACCCCACACATATTCCATCCCCACTTTGGCTATCTCGGCACGACCTCGGGAGGTCGGGTGTAAGGAAGAGTTACTTGTAGATTCCCATGCTCACTTGTCACTTTTCCATTGTATAAAATTTGTGAACTCGACATGTACAGACACGGTTCTTTTATTGTAATTTTCCACCTTCGATCTTTCACATTATTCTCGGGTATTCATATATACCCCGAATATGTCGGGATTCGATGCATATGGTAGACCTCTCCTAGGTCTTGAAGCATATTACGATCAACTGAATAGACAGCCATCACCCTCGCTCTCAGCATGGGGTGACAACTATTCAACTAACCAATTGTCAACACAAACTCTGCCTCCAAGGACTAGATATAGTTCTTCTTTCCAATAGAGGAGTTGGATCAACTCGCTCAAACGCAACACCCAGAGCCTTTAGGCTCGAACACCATGACATTTACAGAGAATGTAGTTCGTCTCCTCAGGTATTACTTAGACCACAAATTAGTAGACAATCGGATCCATATTTTTTTAGATGATGAACATTTAATGCGTTATGCCAGGAATGAACAACACTCTCAGAGTATGTACCCACCTATAGGAAGTTTACAAACACGACCCGAGGTCTCATTTCAAGAAAACACCCCCACGCCCTACCTATAAGAAATGCCCTCGGGAAACTTGGCAGGGGCAACGATCGGTTTATAGTGGGATACCACATGCCCGTACAACCTCAAGATATAATACAAATGCCACTAAGGCAAAATAATACGACTTCGCCAGATGAAGTCCTCTTAACTTTAGTAGAAAAGTTAGAGGGTTAGAGCTTGCTCAAGCAAGTCAAAATTCTCAATTCATGCGGGTAGGAAATTCCAGGTCCTCTGCATCACCCTGCCAAGTAGACCTCCTCACAGAATAGGCATGTTGGGCATCCCTCCTTAATATCTCGCAACAAACACCAATTAGAACCACCGTTTCTAACACTATTCTCAGTGGAAAATATGATACCTCCTCTAGTACAAAATAATCCCTTCCTGGGCAATACTCCATATCTAAACATGTATTCCAAATCACCGCAAGGAGATATGTTCTCTTCTCCCGGCATGTTCACTCAACCACAAGGATTGCCTTATGCCCCTGCAAATGCATATGCCATGCCATACCAACAAGCCATCCCACCTCCACCCCCTCAGTAGGCACCATCGATGGTCGAAACCTATGTGATAGGGACTTATTAAAAATATTTGAAAGAACCCTTAGACTTCACTATACGAAGCATCATGCTTCCAAGACCTCTTCCCGATTTTCCCAAATACAAAGGGGAGGGAGACCCGAATGCACATATCAAGGCCTATGCCACAACCATTCGAGAACTACTCCCTTGGGATGGGGTTGTTGCCAAAATATTCCCCAAAATTTAGAGGGCATCGCCCTCAATTGGTATTATAGAATACCTAAAGCTTCCATCCATTCATTTAAACAACTCATTTCAGAGTTCATTAAGGTGTTTGACATGAAAAAACTATTGAGAACAGGAATTAGGGAGTTCTTACACATTAAACAAGAACATAATGAATCATTGCTCACTTTATCCAAAGATGGCGTACAGTCCTTTATTCTTTGGAAAGTGCTCCAAACATGGACCAAATGGAACTATGTGATTTATTCCTTCATTCTCTCAGCAGAGAGGTAAAGGAAGAAGTCTAGAAGTTCCCACTAAGGACTTACAATGAAGTACTTGAGAGTGCTCTCCGAATAGATCAAGCGGCAATAGATAGTAGTCGCAAGACGTATGGAACAAATGGGAGGCTAATCACCCCCAGCCAAAATACTATGACTTATCCTACTACCACAAACATCAATCAAGGACCTAAGATCCTTAACAAAAATCATGGCGTAACCACAGATGGAGTAACCGACCAAACAAAAAAACAAATGTTGTAAATGCTCCACCGCCGATTAACAATCAACGAAACAACAACTTTACCCTCGACAATCAATACAGTGGATTTTAATCATCCACAACAACAACAACAAAGGCAGACCCAGACACATAGTCCAAGTCAAAATTCAACTGGATATCAGAACCAAAACCAAAACCAAAGACAACAAACGCAAAATCCTAACAATCAACGGTTTAATCAGAGTTTTGGACCACAATATGCGTCAAACCAACAACCTAGGAATTACAATCCTAACTCGTATTGTGGTTTCCACAAAATTTGAGGCCACGACACTAGGACTTGCCATGATTACAATAAGTTCATGCAACACTTGCCAGAGGAACAAAGAAAACTTTTCATAGATATGTTCTTGGCAGATCCTGCATCACCAGTGCCAAATACTTTTACAGGGGCAGTTTCCCCTCAAAATGCACCCCTCAAGATCTTCAACGATCCACTCCCAAATCACAATAACAACAAATTAAATCCAAATGGGATGAATAAGAGCATAATGACAGGAAACAATGATCATGAAGCCTTGACTTCACTAAATCCACCTATTGCACCACAATTAGGAAGTCAGCCATGACCCAAGATAGTCGGTTTAGTGGAGTTAGACACCGAACTACACGTAGAAGCTGTAACAAGGACATGAGAGTATTCCTCTCAGCCAAATCCAAGTTACCCACTAGAGGCAGATAACATCCAACAAATATTAGTAAAACCCATAGGTGCCTATGATTTAATTAATGACCTAACAAAGACCTTCTCTCACATCTCCTTTTTGGACTTATTGAAGAACTCTCTTACCCACAGGGGTACTCTTTTAGAAGTGTTAGGTTTAATTCATTTAATTAACATCACTCCACCTCCCCAAACATAGGTAAACCATATATACTTTGATATCCACCCTCCGGGGTAGCTTGATAGAGATGCCGAGTTTATATTCAAAATAAACAAAATGCCAACAGAGACACACCGAGATTACACGAAGAGGTGATCTAGCCTTACATCTACAAGTATGGGTTTATAACAATTACATTAAATCAGTAATGGTTGAAGATGGGTCAGTGGTTAACATAGTCCCCTTCTCTTTCCTTCAAAAGCTAGGGTATGGAGAAACAAATTGTTCCACAACTCGAATATGCTAAGAGGCTATGATGGCCTTAAATACACTTCGATTGGAACTATAATACTACCAGGTCACCTTAGGACCCAAAAAATCATCACCGAGTTTTATATTATAGATCAGAAACCAAATATAATATGATCCTCGGCCGATCATGTGGATACACCGTATGAAGGCAATCCCTTCTACGTTATTTTAATAAGTAAGATTTTTTCACTTAGGAAAGGTATTGGTAGCCAAAGGAGATCCAAAACCATTTGATATACACCTAGATGACTTAAAGAGAAGGTGGGAATTCACTCTGAGTTTGAACTCCCAACAAACCAACTTAATAAACCAACTGACGTGAAACTGGAAGAAAAGTTGGTACCTACAACAGAACTAGAAACTATGAGCCTAGTCAAGAATATCCCAGCCCTCAAGGATGAGGCTAACATTGTCAAACAATATCATTAGGAACTACTGCAAAGATTGTTGAATTGCTAGAACAGATCTACCAATTTTCCTACCATTTGATTTTGTAGGCATGGGATATACCCTAGGAGTTGGTTCTCTTCCAACAGAAGAACTCTGCATGGTAGAAGTAATCAAGCAGAGATGAAATATATGGAACAAATGTCCCAATGTCCATCTTCCCAATTAAATATTGGACTCTTCATTTCAATGGAGCTAGGTGTCGTTATGGGGCTAGGGCAGGTGTGATCTTTACTTCACCAAGGAAAAATCCTACCATTCACCTTTAAACTAAATTTCAAATGTACAAACAATGACACTGAATACGAAGCCCTCCTCCTTGGCCTCATCCTAGCTAAAAGGCTCGGTGTTAATGACATCAGGGTGTTAGGAGACTCTCAATTAGTAGCAAACCAAGTCTCTGAGGTGTATGAGACTAGAGCTGAACACTTACAGCTCTACAAAACAACAATATTATATTTGAGCAAAGAGTTTGACTTCATATCAATTGAAGCAATCCCATGAGAACAAAATCTTCTTATAGATTCGATAGCAACCTCAGCTTCACATTTCACTCCAAATAGTGAGTTGGAAGACACCCATTTCATGGTATCCCTTTGTACTAAACTGTTAGTAAAAAAAATGTCAAATCCTCTCTTAACGAACATAGCTGAGAACAAATCTACTATCTTAGATCACGTTGATAGTGATAGAGCTACTCTTGATTACTTAAATGCCTATGCAGTGTTACATCTCACCCATCATGTGGTAGATTTTTCTTTAATCCCACATTCATCTTCTTACTTCAGAAATCCCATGATAGAGATTCCCCCACAAAAAGAACTTGACATATATACGGTAGAGAATGGAGAGGATCTGGAACTACCTCTAGCCCTCGCCTGAGTTTGAAGAAGGCAATGCTTCTTTAATCAAAGAAATGATTGATATTAACATCGGAACAAAAGATGAACCAAAGATCTTAAAACTAGGATCTTCGTTAACTCCAGAAGAAATAGAAATACACACTCAAATCCTCAAAGAACATCAGAAGGATTTTGCATTTAATTATAAAGAAATGACAGGGGTTGCACCACACATCACGGTACATAACCTCATCACCAAATCAGATGCAAAGCCAATTAAACAAAAATCAAGACCAATGAAACCCAAGGTAGCTCTCATGGTGAAGGAAGAAGTAATGAAACTCCTCCAAGTAGGATTCATCAAGCAAGACAATTACTCTCAGTGGGTATCTAATATCATTCCCATTCTAAAAAAATGGGAAGATACACATTTGCATAGATTTCTGAGACATTAACAAGGTGTGCCCTAAGGATGACTTCCTGTTACCATCCATAGACGTCATCGTTGACGCAACAACCGGGTTTGAGCTTTTGTTTCTCATAGATAGATTTTCCGCTACAATCAAATCGAATATCCAAACAAGACCAAGCCAAAACCACGTTTATAACTCTTTGGGGAACCTATTGCTACGTTGTTATGCCATTCGGTCTCAAGAATGCTGGTGCTACATACCAGCAGGGCAATGACATATATATTTCATGATCTTATTCACAAAATCATGGAATCCTATGTAAATGACTTGTTGGCCAAGGCCAGAAGTGATGTGATCATCCGGAAGTGCTCTGCATCATTCTTTCATGTTTAATAGAATACGAGTCACACTAAACCTAGAAAAATACGTCTTTAGTGTAACAGGAGGGAAGCTCCTAGGTTACATGATATCATCATGAGGGATCAATGGAGACCTAGCCAAAATCTGGGCTATTCTTGAAATTATCCCACCGTCAGATGAATATGGAATCAGATCATTTCTTGGGAAACTCAGTGCAATCCAAAGATTCATCCCAGATTTAAGCTTTGTCATTCATCCAATCAACAATCTACTCAAGAAAGAGTACAATATCGATTGGACCAAAGACTGTAATGAGGCTTTTGAAGCAGTTAAGCATTTCTTGTTGTCACCACCTACGCTAATGCCTCCTAAGCTAGACCACCCTTTAATCTTATATTCACGAGCTACCAATGTCTCGCTAGCCTGCATGTTGGCCCAAGAAGATGATGACAAACGAGAACGTGTGATCTATTTTATTAGCCACACGTTGCTTGACAATGAAACACATTATACGAAAGTAGAATGCAAATGCCTTGCCATAATCTTTGCAACCAAACGCTTAAGACATTACATGCTCAATCAAGAAACAAGGGTCATTGTAAAAATAGACCATTTACGAACTTTCCTCACATAAGGGTCCTTGTCTAAAAAGGTTGGATGCTTTATAACCTTAATGGGTGAATTCAAATTAACTTTTGTAAACCAGAAGTCCGTTAAGGGACAAATCATTATAGATTGGTTAGCTGATAACCCATTAGATGGAGGCGATCTAGTAGATCTAGACTTTCCCGATGAATGCATATATTACGTCGAAACTAGACCTCCCATCTCTCGAATGTCCTTGGTATACTGATATTATTAATTATATCATGGGCCATGCATATCCAGAAGGTGCTACACCACAAAAAGAAGGTGGTTACACATTATCATAGCTAAATACGTTATTATAGAATAAGTGCTCTATCGTAAGGCTTTCGATGGAATGCTTCTAAGGTGTGTTGACATAGAAGAATCCAAGAAGATTCTCCACGAATATCACAATGGAATATGTGGAGGCCACTTCGGTGGTCATGCCACTGCTCGCAAAATACATCGGATGGGCTATTTCTGGCCCACTCTAGAACATGACGCAGTAGATTTTGTACGTAGGTGTCATAAATGCTAAGAAATTTCCCGCAAAATTCACATGCCGGCACAAGCTCTACAACCAATCACTACTTCATGGCCCTTTTCTATGTGGGGCCTAGATTTGATAGGGAAATTCTCTCCCTCATCTACAGATGGCCATAACTTCATAATCATGGCCACCGAGTATTTTACTAAATGGGTAGAGGCTATGCCTCTCACCATTGTACCAGTTCCATGATCACCAAGTTCATTTTTAACTAGATGTTGAGCAGTGGCATAGAGTCTATCTTGACCATGGCATTTACCGACAAAGATAACAAAAAGGTCTATAAATGAGATATATGTGAAGGAGATTTGGTTCTAAGACTAGAAAGCCGGATCAAAAAAAAGACCGGTGAAGGAAATTCCGGCCCAAATGGTTGGGCCCATACCGAGTCATGAAAGACTATGGAAATGGTGTATATCTCTTATGTACACTAGAAGGTGAGGAATTTGGTGAAACTATCAATTCCTTGCACCTTAAATGATTTTATGCATAAGTAACCAGCACCATTTGTATAATTATATCTACATTGCATCTTCATATAGTTAGGTTCATTTTGTCCACTTGTTTCGTACAATTTTTTGATCAAGGAACTTATTCTCAAAGCAATTCATTACAAACTTCTGATGGTATTGGCATAAGAATTCCAATCATACTTCTTTATTTTCATAGTATCATCAATCATTTCAAAATCATCTCATCAAATAAAGCTAGATATGACAAAGTCTTAACGGTAACCGTACCAAGGTCTACATGCTTGTTCTCACTTTTGGTCTCTTCCTAGGATAGGTGTCTTGCCTATGGTCTGTTCTAGAAGCTTCATCGTGTCACATCTATCCCGTATGCATATCTCTTTGGAAATAAGAACATACTGACATTTTGCTCAAATATATAAGTCAAACATAGATCAAATAGAAAATTTTATTTTTACACATTTCCTTGCCCTACCAACCTTTGGTGATGAGCTTGCATCTCTTACTAGTGACATAGGGTTGGAAAAGGATGGGAATGCCCTTACTCGCCTATACCTTGTCCATGGTGATAAGCCCACGCTTCTTACTAGTAGCATGGGGCAAGGTGTAGGGGGTCCTCTTGATAAATAAATGTTGAAGGCCATAAGCAAACAATTCAAATGAACCTTTGAAATCTTGAGTCAAAAACAAATGAATCAGATGTCAAAAATTCCAAGAGAGCTTGTTATCCAAAATGTGCCCCAGCTCATTTTTTGTGGCTAACTCCTTGTGTTCTTTCCTCTCTTGTGCCTTAGTCCACATTTTTTTATTTTAAGGAACTCAAGGCTTTCTAGAAATGACACCATCAGATAGAGCTCTCTCTCAGCTTTCCAGAAAGGTAAAGTTTGCCTCCTAACTCCTTATATTTTTCAAGTTATGGCTCGGCGGAGTTTTTGTGGAAATTTTTCCCATTTGAGGCCTGCAGCCAATAGGAAGCTGCCACGTGGCATCTGACCAGCAGAGCACGGGGAATTTTTGAAAAAATTTCCAAAGACAAAAAAGAGGTAAAATTTGAAAAATTTTCCCGCCAATCCGTTTTTGGGTCGTTTTTGCCCTAAATCTTCAAACGATCATATCTTTTGATCCAAAGCTTGTATTTTTAGTTCTTTATATCATTAGAAAGATGTTAAAATTATCTACATGATTACATGGTCAATTTATAATTTTGGTTAAGTTTGGAGAGAAAAATTCAAAAACGGTTCTGGTACGTGTCCATGGCGTAAATGACATTTCAACAACCAAATTTAATACGAATGGATCACATTCTTCTCCAATATGGTCAAAAATGACAGGGGTATGGGTTTGTAAGGTCCTCCATGTTGTTTTAATGCATTTTACATCAATGAGGAATGGGCTCCCACAATTTTTACGTTTTCTCTCTCTTGGGCTCGACCCATGCATCTTTGTAAAAGCGATTTGGCTCATTTCTTCAGGGTTGAACACTTTTTGGCATTGCAAACTTCTTCTTTCACCTCCGTAAAGTGATAGTTGTAAGAATCGGACCTTTTCACAGCTTTTAACAGGTTTATACCTCTTTGATGGTGGAATGCAAGATATTTTTACATGGAATTGATACAAAAACTTCGTGAATGCTTTCGAGTCCTCTGTTTGTATTGTTTTACTTCATTTTAAGACCTCTAATTACATCTATAAGCTTGTGTATGTTTTCCCTTGTTGCGTTTCATGAATTTGTGTCTATTTACATTGAAAAAAATGTTTCACCACTCCTTTTGGTGCATCACCATCTTTAGTTTAGTTTCATTTTTGCATTTTTATCTCTGTCTCCTTGCGCATCTAGGGTAGAATTAGGATTAGAACCTCCGTAGTTATGCAAAATATAGATCTAAATCGGAGAGTTTGAGGAACCAACCTCTATTCTGGAGATTCCTCTCTCATTTTCAAAGTCCCACACTTGGAGAGGTTTTCATTGTTGCGAACTCACAAAGCACCCCTGGATGCAGATCAGGCTTCTAGGTTGATCACTCTAGCATCCAGTGTGATTGCACAACATGGAAACCTCTCTCCAAGTGTGGGACTTGTGAAACTGAGAGAGGAATCTCCAGATTAGAGGTTGGTTCCTCAAACTCCTCTGATTTAGATCTAATGCTTGCACAACTATAGAGGTTCAGATCCTAATCCTACTCTAACTTGCAAGGAGACAGGGGTAGAAGTGCAAAAATTGAAACTAACTAAAGATGGTGATGCACCAAAAGGAGTGGTGAAACATATTTGTCATGTAAATAGACACAGACCAAAATTCACAACATAAAACATACACAGACTGATAAGGTATAATTTAGGATCCGAAATGAAGCAAATAATACAAACAGAGGACTGAAACCCATTCACAGAGCTTGCATTATCATTTCAGTGTCAAAAACGCATTATACCCTCAAAGAGGTACAAAAAAAAGCTGTTACAATATTTGGAGAGGTATAATCCTTGCATCAATCACTTGCTTTGGAGGTGAAAAAGAAGTCTGCTATGCCCAAAAATGTTCCCCTTTAGAAATGAGCCAAATCTGCTTTTACATTGCATGGGTCGAGCCTAGAGACAAGCATACAAAAATGTGAGAGCCCATTCCTTCTTGATGAAGGTGCATTAAAATGGCATGGGGACCTTACAAACCCATACCCTATCATTTGACCGAATTACAGGAGAATGCGACCCATTCGCATTAAATCTAGTCGCCGAACTGTCACTTCTAGCCATGAACACGCGTCGAGCCATTTCTCAATTTTCTCTCCACACTACAGAAAAATTCAAGAATAACTCTGAAATCATGTAGAGAATTTCATAAGCTTTCCAATGATATAAAGAACATGCAAATCTGAGCTCTGGATCGGAAGATATGGCGATCTGAAGATTTAGGACACAAAACAGGCAAAAACGGATTTTTTTTTAAATTTCTTCCCGCGCTCTGCCACCTGGATGACACGTGGCATGCATTGATTGGTCATCAGGGGCGCGGGTAGACCTTTACTTTTAGCTTTTGGGTGAACTTCTTGCCAAATTCTCTAACTCCTCCCCGAGCTCCGAGCTTCCCTTCCTCATTGGACACGTGTCCTCTTTTTATTGGCTCAGGTTAGTGCTTGAAACCTCGCCCTTTGAACTTTTGGACTTTTCTCCTTGTGACACGTGTCATGATTTGGTTGGTCCACGGGTCTGCCGGCTCTTTCGCGTCTCCCGCGTCTTTTTGTCTGGATGTCCTAAGACTATTTGGGACAAAAACCTCCGATCCGCCCGAAATGGGATTCCTTGTTCCTCATTCAGCCGATGACGTGGCGTTGCTTGATTGGATTTTGGCTCCTTCGGCTATCTGCATCCCACGCGTCCCTTTGTCCCAACTGTCCCAGTGTGAAAGTTCCCCATTTCGGCTGAACTAGCCGGTTCGCATCCTTCGCGTCTTCTTGTCCCAAATGTCCCAGAGCAGTTGGTCAATTTTCTTCTCCTTGACCGAACCGGCTTTCCACGCCCGCGCGTCCGACGGACCGGATGTTCCTTTGCTCTGCAGATTGCCTAGCGGTCTTTCAGCCAATTCACACTCAGATGTCCCTCATGTCCCGACTGTTGCGAGGACTAGGACTTAGACATTTTTCATGATTTATTTCTGGCCCAAGCTTGCTTTTGCAACTTTTTCACCTTTTCTCAGAACTTGCTCTTTTCAACCTGGACAGGAGAGTTAAAAAAATCTGAGGGGACCCTGGGAACATGATTTTTTCCCTGAATCAATCAATTTTCCTGAGGCTTGAGAATTCAATGCATGTTATCAAAATTTACTCTGGGGGGTGAATTTTGGATAACAGTTTCCATGTTGTGCAATCACACTGGATGCTCTAAACATCATTTAGAACCTTGATTTACATCCAGGTGTGCTGCTGATTTGCAACAACAGAGCTCAAAACCCTGAAAACCAGATTTTGTCTACCATGTGGCCATCTACGGATCTAAGTCTAGATAAACCGCAAAGCAAGTAGCATTCTAAACTATGGAGTCACTTGAGTAGAGTAGGTTTGTAGCATCCTAATTTGGTTCCACCAAATATTTTTCTATCTCTCATCACTACCATTCAACAAATTTCATAGCTTGTGCCCTTTCTAGCTCTCGGTGATAAGCCCTTGCATCTTACTAGTTGCATGGAGTTAGGAGTGGGGCAAGTTCATCTGCTCATCATACTTGGTTTATCATCTCATTTTGTCAAAACAAATATGAAGTACCAAACAATTTCTTATAGAAACTAAAGTTCAAGATCACATTGTGTCTACATTATCATATATCAACATCACAAAATACAAAAAGAAAGAAAGCACTTGTATCATTTGTTCTCCACTGCATACATTCTGAAAAGCATATAAAAACAACATTATAATTTACATGTGAAAATGAATCACAAAAACATAGATACCAAGAGTCTGATCCAAAATAATATATATATATATATATCAATGTTTCCTGTATAATGCCATCATGCGCTAAGCATGGTCAAAACACTCAAAGAGCCTGGGAAGTACAAAATACATCATAAAAATAATCTAAGAGAGCCAAGTGGCTTCTCAACCCCTATGAGATCCTCTCAAGGTGCATGCCCATGTCTAGGACTCCACCTACGCCAAAGGTGCTCGAGTGCATGGAGGGCTCACGATCCCGAGGAGCATCTACGGCCTCGCCATGAGAGTGACTCCTCATCAGGCGCTCTGCTATCTTGTATCCTTACAAATCGGTATGGAGGGTAGACACCATCCTGGTCACATGCCGATAGGGGAAACAATGTCGCATGCCTACCGACCGGCTCTTTGAGGGCTCCCTTGCATCCATGGATAACTCCGCATGGGTCTTCTCCATGGGGATCATCAAGGTATCAGTGCATACCCAACGAATCAGGTCTCACCACTCGTCAGCAGTCTCTACAAGTAAAGGAGAAAACAAATTAGAAATACTCAAAAGATAAAAACAAAAGTAAACAAAAGGAGAGATAGAAACTAAGACAATCATAGCTAAAAATAAACATTAAAGAGAAGGATGATAACTCACTCGGATCTTCGGCCTCCAAGATGGATCTCTAGGGTCAGCACCTGCCACAGATGCCACCACTAATTGATGCACTCCTCCTATTCTTGGAGCCACATAATGTCCTAACTATGGACTCATCCTCTCCACCCAAGCCCTGAGAAAGTGGCTCCTCTAAAGCTAGGGTCACCCTCTCCACACTCGCTCCACCCTGTCCTTATAAGATATCCTGAGTGTCATGCCACTCAGGATCGCTGTCCTCCTCTCCACCCGACTCACTAACCTCAGCCTCGTCTCCTCCTCCATCTCTCCCCCTGTGAACTCCTCAGACTCAAAGTCTATATCAATAGGGTCGTCGCTGTTATGGGAAGGACCAACGACAATCTGAAGTAAGGGTGCCTGAGGAGCACCGGCTCTCCCTCGAGCATGTACTACCCTCCTAGCTGCAATAGGGACACCAGGAGTAACAACGGTCCAACCCGGCCTCTAGGACCTCCCCTAGCCTCCCGAACTGATCTGTATACTGGCACCACTAGGGGAAGCATACCCACGTAAGGAAGGCCAAACTACTGAGGCACTCGACCAAAAGGATGTATCTCCACCTTCCCCGTCCTGTCCACAAGCTACCCTATGGTGGAGCAAGAGATCAAAGTAAGAGCCTCCTCACCCCATAACCCTACCATGGCCTGATAGGGTGTGGCCTCCATATCATCGTAGTCGGGAGTTGACTGGCTAGTGGGGTACTCGAGCATCAACATATCTATCCATCTGACTGCCCTCATGGCTCTGGGATCCGCCACCTCTACACCTCTCTCGTAAGGAATGAAACACTTGTAGACCTAGCTCATAACTAGGGTCAGATGGCTCAATGATTGCCCCTATAAACGAACCACCCAGTACAAATCATGATAATTGGTTCTAAGAATGTTGGCCCCCCAGGCATAAATCCGGTCATGTCCCTCAATCTCTGCAATAATGGGGGACCAATAATAAAGTAAAATGTCTCCTCCCTTGTCCCTGATCAATCTCGAGGCAAGGATCCCCATAATGGCCTCATGAATCAAGGGGATAGGAAAGCTAGGAATAGATTGGACCCTCACCCCCTTCTTCGAACCAGTGGAGATAACTGATGTCTCCCATATATGAAGCCCATTGTGCTATCTGAGCCCGTGAACCTGCTGTCTCAAGTGTGAGTCGTCTCCCGATGATCGAGACCCCCAAGCTGTGGTAAACATCCTCTAAAGTGATAGTCCACTCACCCCTAACTCTTGGAAATCAGAAAGTGTTCTGATCAACATCCCAATATGAAAACAAGTCACAAAGTATGTGACTAGAAGGTGCAACATGCGGGACCCGTGATATATGTAATATACCGGCCCTCTGAAGAGTGTCCTGCTCATCCTAAGAAAGGGCATCCAATACTTACTGAAGCTAATCACACTCTCTCTCTCTTGGCTCCATCGGATATACTCCTCCTTCACCTGCATACACCCAAAACACGAAAAAAAAAAAAGTAAGTTAGTATTCAAATGACATTAGAAAAATCATGAAAACATATAAGAATGCTAGAAATGCAAAAACAAATTCAAATAAGTGTTGTTTATGCATTCTGTGAAGGACCACCGCCCTAAGCAAGGCGGCGAGTCTTGTAAACACTTCCCGATCGGGGTGGTGATCATGTAACCACCACCCTGCTTAAGGCGGTGGTCATGTCCTCGAATTTCCACACGGGTCACGTGCCCTAAAAATGCCTAAAAATGCAAAATAAAGACTATTTTGACCAAAACAAAGCCTACCCATTAGGTGCCCCCTAAGTGACCCTATTAAAACTGAAATTTTCAAAAATAATCCCCCCATGACAAATATTTCACCATTTTAACATTTTGGGGATAAAAACGGTAAATCGAGAAAAACTAACATGTGATCTCGTGGGTTGGTGTTCCGCTTGTGGAGGCATGATCACAATCTCGTCTTGAACATTTTGACTATACTCACATCAGAAACCATCACCGTGGGTCCCAGAGCTCAAAATCAATCAAATCGACATGCACAAATGAATAGGAAAATGGGCCCACTTTTACATATATAGCATCCTAACTTGTTTTGAATGCCCCTTTTCATAGGTTTGGAGTGCCGACGGAGGTAAGTTCTTATCCCCGCACAAATGGTATGTCCTCATTTCATATTATTTTAGTATTTATTTTTTGATCTATTTTGTCTATCTGCACTTGATTCCTCTTTTCATTTTACAGGTAATGGAATCTCGGAGGGCATCATTTCGACACACGGGCGTATCAGGTATAATTTCTTACTTCCCATTTCAGGACCGCCATACTCAGACCAACCATTTTACATCTCTTCATGGGTAAAACACTTCTCCGAAGGGGCAATATGTACGTACCCAAAATTATAGGGTGTTGCACTGTCAGAACAATGTTACACATGCCCCAATGATGATACAGGTCTTCGTGTAAGGTGTTCGGGATCTAGAAAATCTCTCCATGTATGCATTAACATCCTGCATGCCCCGCTTAGCCCCTGCGTGCTTTGTTTTCTCTTCTCCCCTCCTTTTCTTTGCGTTTCGGTCTTCAGTGATGAAACCACCGCCCTACCTGGGTGGTGGTCTCGTGACCGCCGCCCAGGCAGGGTGGCGGTCCTATAACCGCGCCTTGCTCGAAGCGCCCTTCACACATTTTCTAGAATGTTCTTTTTAATGCGACTCACATAAAATTCAACGTTTACCAGCTTTTTTTCACTTCCTTTTCCTGTATTTATGATTCTGTTCCCCTGGAATAGTGTTTTGGCATTTTTTATGGTTTAAGAGATCAAATTGGTTTTCACCTTTGGGTAAATGGGAATGCTATAAATAGCTGGCTTGTGCTCAAGAAAATGGCCCCTCAAATTTTCCTCTCATTTCCTCATTTTAATAGTTTATTCTTTCAATTTTTCTTAGGATTCATAGTTTTATTTGTTGCATGCATGGTTAGTGTTGTTTAGCTGTTAGGAAGCCACATAATCTTCTTGTGCTAGTGTTACAATTCATTGGGATAGAATAGTTTTATTTTTAGTAGAAATCCATTAAAGTTACTGAGTCTTGTTCATCAAGGATAGTTCTAGGTTCTAGATGTTTTATGTTGTATGACTCACAATAAATCCCGCTAGGAATTGCATAAGCCAAGCTCTGTTCTCTTGACGTTATCCCTCTCCTACTCACATTGTATTCAGTCTGCATCCTAAGCTACCATTATTTCAATACCAACTTCTGTTGATGCTAACATCACATGATTTTTTGGATTCACGTGAACACGAAGGAATGAGGAGATCTCACTAAGGGGACAAAGCCACACACAACCGGATTTGCCACTGTTCTACAAAATCCAGGTTCAAGATTTCAAATTTCTAGTTAAAACATATCAAATAGAGTAGTCAATCATTTCATTTCAGTTAATCTCACTTTTGATATTGCCAAGGAAGCTATGGGGATTGATAGTTTCTAAGAAACTATGATTCACTCCTCACTTCTAAGGTAGGATCGAGAGTCTTTCAAATAGATTAGATCAGTTATCTGGTTATTTAGAATAGATTTACAACTACACAGGCAAGTAGCTATTCTTGGCTTCTTTGTTTGTTTTAAATTCGTTATTAGTTTAGTTGTTAATTTCTAGATATTTTAAATAATTGTTTTTTCAAATTGTTCAATAATTCTCGTTAAAAAAACACAAAAATAGAGAAGTTATATATGTTGTAGATATACTTTACATAGTTAATTTTACTTTGCTACAGTTAGATTTACATTGTTTCTTTTGCATGACAATCACGGACCTAGAGAGCCCAGAGAATACGTATTCGAGCCAATCGTGCCTCAACCCAATCTTGTTACAGAAATAGCTGATATAGATCAGAATCTTAGAATCCAAGTCTTCAACAACAAACAGATCAGCTCACAGTTAAGAGGGTTAAACATAGAAGATGACCAAGCACACACATTTTGGTCAAACCAGCCAAACTACAGATTACCCTAGATAAAAATCCACATGACTGTAGAAGGGCTTGAAAGAGAGAAAACATTCGGTTATGACCCTTTGGTCCCACAACCAGACGCAAGAGACATTCTCACTGATATAGACACTAGCTTAAGAATTCAAGTTGCTAGAATGCCTGTAAGGTACTCTGAGAAGATTGCACAACTTGTAGTTCTAAACATAGAGGCTGAAAAGGCATACGACTATTAGATACTAGGGATTAGGGACTGATTCCACACATGACCATAGCAGGTCCACAACAACCATGAATCTATGGTTGTGATCCACAAATCCCACAACCCAACGAGTCCACAGTCAATCAGACATAGATGCTCTCTTACGCACATTAGTATTTAGATCCACGCCACTTCCACCTATCATCATCACTCAGTTATCCTTGTTAGACAAAGATATAACAAAGCTAAGGATTTCTTGACTAGACCAGAGAATTGACCGTAGAATCCACTATATATCCATCATCCACCCTATGACCCTATCTGGAAATATACACAAAACAATTCCAGGTCATTTTCCTCGTATCCCACAACCTATAGATTAGATCACGCCAGAGCTTGATATTGATTGGATCCTTCGAGCGGTCATCCTCACCGACCGATCTATCATGCCAGTGTAGGTTAGAAGGGCCTTTTTTTCCTTAGATTCGCAGATTCCATTAGTGCACGTCAAAGAAGACATCAAATTGCCTAACTAGCTTGTCTCGCACCCCCACACATATTCCATCCCCACCAGGTTGTCTCGACATGACCTCGGGAGGTCGGGTGCGAGGAAGAATTACTTGTAGATTCCCATGCTCACTTGTCACTTTTCCATTATACAAGAACCCTAAATTAAATCTCTAGATTGATTTAACTAGGTGTATTATATATAAGAGTAAATTACTAATTTAATAAATATGATACAATATAAGAACTAATCATAGTTACAACTCATATTAGATAAGAAATATTGTAACACACCACTTAACCTAACATGTAATTGAAATAACAAAATAAAGGTATAGAGGCACTTAACTTGCCACAACTAATTTCTAGAAAGATATGAGACTATGCATTTTAAAAATTGGGATGACTAAACCTGGGAAACCCCTACAAACTAGAATACAACTAGAAATTTATCTTAGTAAATAACATACAATTTTTTTGAAACCGTATTGTATTTTCTAAGACCTTTTGTACGATTTTGGACCTACTCTGAGATAGCTCTTACAAATTTCTAGGTTGTTCACTTCCCGAGTTTATCTATCATTGTCAAACCCTAATTGTCACACATGAAATGAAGCTCTCTTTGTGAACTGATCATCATCTCCAACCTTATCCATGGATGGAAAGTCCTATAAAAAAATATTATAATATTTTCAAGCACCCTCATGTACTAGTGACATTGGAACTATTCTAAAGAGGCCTCAAACTACACGTCGTTCTCTACCTAGCTTGTGATATCTAGATAGAACAATAAAATTTAGCAATATTTTTACCATTATAACTTTGACTTGTATCTTATTATAACACTTGAAACAAGGATGTTTAAGGGCTTGTGGAAGAGAAATATTTTTGAGATCTTGTGAAGTGAGTGCTACCCTAATGATTATAGACATGCAATTTCAAGATTTAAGGATATTATGATTCCTTTTACAAGTGTAATAAGTGAGTGTTTTAGTGTATTGCATTAGGAGCTCCAAGGTAACACATGAGGTAGTGTTTACTTTATTATATAAGGTTTTTTTATGATTTATCTAATAAAGGACAAAACATATGAAGTATAAGACCCAAAGAAATGTTTAATTATGAAATTTTCAATGGAATACATATCGGTCGAAGACCATAAAAAGGGGTCCGACCATATAATACGGTCTTGACCAGACTATATGGTCTTGCCCAAAAATAGGGAATATTCCAAATGAGGTTTGGAGATAAAGAGTTGATGTTTGTATATTGGTGTCACTAAATCACGCACTTACTATGTACATCTAGTCTCTAAATATTTCATTTATATGCATGATTCCTAAGTAAAAGAAATAGTCATTAACAACACTTGTTTTGCTTTAACATTGATTTTATCTTTCTTATCTTTATTGCTTATTGTTTATGGACTTACATCTTATAGTTTTTCATACAAGCTAACATATTTATCATCTCTAATTTAACTATTTTAACTTTTGAGTGCCCTGTACGTAACCTCCCATTAGGGACAAGAGCACCCACACATACTTCATTACATTTGATGGTTTATTGTGAATTCCATATAACACATTTTGCATTTGGAAAAAGTAGGTGTATCCCACTATTTTTTAAGTGACAGGCATTAGGAATCCTATCTAAAGGGACACTATTCCAATCACACACACGTTATAAATAAATTGAGTCTAAAATGTAGTACGACGCTCGGTGAAAATCACATTGGGGTGACTTTCAAGGTCAGTATGACTCATACATATGAATTATTTATTCATCTAATGTGTGCTTATATGCTATGTAGGTAGTTAGGTTTTCTTTTTTTAGGTACATGTGAAGTAGTGAACCTGATGCAAAATACAACAAACTAAATGTGATAATAAATGACATAAGAAGAACCAAAATTAAAACTATCCTACATACACCAGACCCAAAATAGATGCTAGCAACCAAAAAACCATATCTCATTCTAGACACTCCTTTCCCGAGATCATAATATTCCAAAATCAAAGACAAAGCTTGCACATTCTATAATATACCTTTCTAGCATGTCCATCACCTAGAATCAATCCAAACATACATTTAGAAGATGAGTTGTCTTTATCTCCTATCTTTCACTCTTGCTTGTACTTATTTAGCTAAATATTTCTTAAATATTGTTATATTTATCTAATCAGCAATGTCCTTACATATATTTAAATTTTATTAAATAATTTGGTGAACCCGATCCTTACATGCCCATTATCAGATATTTCATGGCTTCCCATATCTTTGATTCCAATGCTTCCCCATTCTATATCCAGATTCAACTTTGTAATCTCCTTATTAAGCATGTCCTAATTGATCCTGGATTTGGTCTTAATGTATGTAATCTTTCCTTTCTCCATCAAATATGAATTTTTTCTACTCATTTCTATCCATCTTCTCTTTGTATCTGTGGCTTTCATAATACACCTAAGAAAGTATTATGCACAATCTCTCTTCCTTTACTATGGGAACTTACGCTCTTGATGTTTTATGTCACGTTATGCCTCATTATGTTCCTTATACTATCCTTCTAGGACATCATTGGTTACATACTATGCATAAACTTTTTCTACCCTTGCCATAACACACAATGCCCTCGCTACACCTTCTTCTATAAATACTACTACAATAGATTCCACATCTCATGTTGTTACTACCTATGATATTCCCCTCATACATGATGTTGATGACATTACCTACATTACACATCCTTCTCCTCTTGGGATGCACCCTAGTTCTACTGATTTATAAGATAAATTTTCTATTGACACCCATGATACTCCTCCCATTATGTATCACTCTCAATGCACTTCTATTGATCATATGCTTAGTGCTTCCAATGTTACATATATCTCCATACCTTCTTTATCACAAGTTAGAGAACCATATGTTGAGTTTATAATGATTCCTAATGCTCTCACTTTCCAAGATCCTATACATGATTCATTTATTGTGGCTACAACTTATACTACTTTATTGCTTATGATCTTCCCAAATTACACTTATTGATTCTAATGAGTCTTCTCTCTCTCTCTCTCTCTCTCTCTCTCTCTCTCCATTGTTTTACATTGATACTGATGAGCCTCCTAGCATTACATATGTTACACATATTTTAAATAACATATTTTTCCTTATGTCTCTGTATTTACTTTTTCCACTATTGTTAACACGCTCAATGTTACACCTATTTTATTTTATCCTAATGGGTACATTCTTATTGTTTATACACTTCCTACTCATCCAATTGGGATCTTGAATCTATAGGGTTTTCCCCTCACTATGTTGACATTATTCTCTGGTAGCTCCTATATTTCCCAATGTTCCACCTATTCTAGTGTTTCCACATGCAATAAACAATCCTACTCCGCATGCTATGATATACATGAATTTTCACATGACACTAGTTACTTGACTCATGTTCACATATGTTCATATTCTTTAGCAGATCATGGGCCCTTGCCTACTACTCTCATTGCATAGATCATCTTGGCATCCAAATTTGGGGGCATCCTAATTCCCCACACCACCCAATGATGCACTCTTATTCCTAGTTCATACTTTACTATTGAGGAAATCCTTAACTATATGAGATTTAATTTGCACACATACACCGGGAGTATCCTTATTCCTCCCTTCTATCTATTCTCTTTCACATATTTGCAATTAAAAATCCAAAAATATGTTTTCTTAGATCTTGATCTTTCTTCATAATACTACTATATGTTATAATTTTTCTTATCTTTTACTATGGTTCATAGTATGATTTCTCATTTTTCATACACACATACATGTTCATGTGGTATCTTGAGGTGAATACATGTTAATTACAAGTTGTTACATGATGTATGATGCCCGACACTATCCATTACAAGTACCACTAAGGATCTTGGGGGTATCTACCTTTTCCCACTTACTATAAGGTTCTATCATTGTGATATTTCACATTTTTATTCAAATCCTATTATGGCATACTAATTATCTTTCATAACATGCTAATGGGTGTTTTATGTTTATCATTTTCCTTGTAGGACTCCTTCCAATCACGGTTGTATGCTTTTATTATATCTTGTTTACTAGTGTTTGTAGGATATGCCATATGTTTATTTGTTTCCTTGTTTGCACAAGTCGTAATGGATTTGATTGTCTTGTGACATCGTAAGTGGTGTCCCATGTATGAAACAAACTCCTCACGGTGTCCTCACTCAATTTTTTCATTATTTTTTTACTAGTTTTTATTTCCATGTCCATTACTCATTTACCACTAACACTTGTATGCTAGCATGTTCCAATTGTTTTTCTTGTGCCATGGTAACTACCATGCATAATCCTGTTAGAACTATAATATTAAGTGTATCATAATATATAGTTTATATTTAAATAATATAGAATAAACTATATTCATATTATTTAAATATAAACTTTATATTAGGGGTTGGTTAATTTATTTAATCAACTAATTAAATTGGGGAGGTGTGCCTCGTCACTTAATATGGTTATAACCCTTCAGGTTATTTAAATATGGCTATAGGTCATATTCGATACAATCACGTGAATCAATGGATTCCAGTAAATACATGGAGTAGAAGTGAGGAAGGAGTTACTGGACTGGTGTTGTAAAATTTTTCTCTATAGTGGATTATTCTTCCGTGGTTTTTACCCATTTAGGGTTTTCCACATTAAATTCCATGTCACTGTGTTATAATGTTATTTACTTTATTTCATGTTTATAAAGTTGTTTATAATGTATGTGTAAACATTGGTTGTTATATTAATTTAATATCTCGGTCTTGACATGGTACCAGAGCGAGATTATTAAATTTAATTAAACCTATTAAATCTAAAGGTGTAACCGTTGGGAAGTTAGGTAGTTAAATTTTTTGAAATATTATTTAAACCCCTCTCCCTTCCCTCTTCGAGAGGTTACATTGGACATTGGTTGCACAGGTGGAAGTTACTTGGATTCTCTACAACGAGTAAAAACTCATATTCAAGAATTACGAGGCTCTCAAAATTAAGGTAAGGGTTATTAAATATTTTTGAAATATTTTGTATAGTTTATATGGTATGCAGGAATTCAAGAAATCAAAGTATAAAAATTCCAAGTGAAAATCAAGTGCATAAGAGACAAGATTCAAGAAAATAGGCCTTTTAAATTTTTTCATTAGTCGAGTAAAATCCCTTGTCTCCTGGTAATATTGTTTTTACATTTTGAAATGTGAAACCCTATTTATATTCGAAATGGTTTCCATAAAAATTTTATACAAAATATTTGTATAGTTTTATAAATTCGTCATATTTTATAATATATATATATATATATATATAAAATATCTATATATTTTTTGTTATGGTTTATATAATTATTAAAAAACCTAAGTCTAATCCTATAAACCTACCTAACCTATACCGCAAATTATATTAAAAACCATATATTAATAAAAATTTATACTAGTATGGGGGCAATCCCCTTCATACCGTTATGCCTCCTTGTTGAGTTCCATGTGGCACCTTCTATACCACCCTACGCAGCTTACCTCCACCGTACACCACACGCCCTCAGTAGGCCCCTTGCCTCCTTCCGACAACCCCACCGAGAACCCCCCCCCCCCCCCCCACATTTTACATCAAGCGGGGTTTAGTCCCACATTGGGATGACATGGTAATAGTGAAGGTTGAATAATCCTTCCCACATTGTTTCGGTGGGATGACATGGTAAAAATGATCAATGTAAGTATTTTGATTTCCTTAGTTGCTCAAGATGGTTGGGAAATCCATCAAATGGATGTAAAAAATGATTTTTTGAATGGTGATTTACAAGAAAACATTTATATGACCCATCCTAAAGGATTTTAAGAACCAGAAAAGAAATGTATGTTTGTAAACTGAAAAAATCTTTGGATGGTTTGAAACAAGCTCCTAGATCTTGGTATTCTAAAATTAACATTTTTTTCAAGGAAGTTGGTTTTTCTAACTGTTCATCTGACACCGATTTATTTGTTAAAATTGAATAAAATGTTATTATTCTCATTGTATTGTATGTTGATGATTTACTTATCACTAGTAATTATAACACTATGATTATGAAAATTAAAGTAAAGTTAAAGCAATATTTTAAGATGAAAGATTTAGGATTATTGCATCATTTTTTACGCATGGTTATTATTGGTCATAAAACTTACACCCGTGTCTCGGATCTAGAATAAATGAGTCATTTGTGAAAACAATGGAACCATCCCTAAGTTGTGGGACCTCGCGCACTTGGGATGGATCTCCGAAGGTCAGTTCCTCTATATAATTCTACTACTACTGCTATTCTTAGTGATGAAAGGTAAAAATGAACTAACAATGCCAAGGGACTAGGGATAAAAGATAAAATGAAAGGAAACTACAATAAAAGGTGATAACACCAAAAAAAGAGGGATGAACACTATCTGTTTTGAGTGAAAATGAATGGAAATGCAAGAATGAAGGCAAGGCACGTGTAGCATGACTAAAACCCATTTACCAGATCAATTTCATGGAACACAACTAAATAAGGATCTACAAGGGATGTAGAATGGAACAATGAGCACACAATGCAAAATAAAAGGTGAGAAGAAGGAATAAAAACTCAATAGGAAAGAAAGTATTCAAAAATGATGTTTATATTACTTACTTTAAATACATAGAGCTATTACAATGTTGAAAGAGGACAATATCCACATGCATGAGCCAGATCTAGAGGTTTGCCACTCGTAATACGTAAAATATGAAGTCCTTAGTAAAAATGCACCAGATCCAAAATTTCCAATGTTAATAATGAGCTTTGCTCTTACATTTATAGATGAATCCATGGAAGAAGAAGAGAAGGATGGAAAACCTAGATTTTAAATACAACCACCAATAAGAAGCATTCAATGCCTCTAAATCCACCTAAAAAAATTCAAATATGTTTCCCTAAGTGTTTTTGGTGTTTTGGAGAAGGAAGGAGGTGGATCATATCAAATCAGTGCTTAAAGCAATTAGATCTGTTTATTAATGCCCAGAGAAATTTTTCATTTATCACCTACCGTATCCACCAAGAATTTTAATTTGAATGTTTAGCATGGTAGCCCATGTTAGCAGCTAGTGATTATGACTAGGTGCACAATGATCAAAGCTCTATAGAAAATATATGGTTGTTAGAAGATTTATGAGCCATCTGGGCACACAAGACACATGGCACATGTGGATTGACTAAAGAAATTGGTCAACCACTCATTTTTTTGAGGTTTCTACCATGTGTCATTCATTAGCTGGTTGTTAAGATTTGGCGTGTTGTTGGAGTGCTTTGAATGGTTGCATGTGGCACACTCAAGTGTGTTCAAGGATGATGTGTCATGGAAAGGCACAAAGGAGGGCATAAAAATAATGCGCGTGGAAGAATGAGGCATGGAAAGAAGGCGGAAGGAAAGCACATAAGGGGAAGATGGAACAAAGAGGAAAAGTAATAGGGAAGAAGGGGGAAGTATGTAAGGAACATGAGGAAAAGAAGGGGGTCATGCAAATAAATGTAACCAAGAGAATTTTCTAAGTGAACTTGGGCGTGTGCAACCTTGCAATAAAGAGCTCGATCTAGAAAATGTATACTTAGTTATCTAAATAACTAGGAGATTTATTTGGATAATAGTTTTGGAAACATTCTGGGCCATCTAACTGCTAGATGAAGGAGATCAGTAGCTTGAAGAATCCATTGGGCATGGAGTCTGTTATATAATCATGAAATTCTGATCTACAACTTTGAAGAAAAACCACTGAAGTCACTTGAAGGATCATTTCTTGACTCTATTTCGAATCTTGTAAACTTTTGAAAAATGTCGGCATCCTAGAATTAAAAAAAAAGCATGCACAAGAAGAACACGAGAAGAAAAAACTATGTACAAACAAACAATGTGTGCACATCACACTTAGAAGAATTGAAACTACTCTAATATATACAAAATGATGTAGCACACTTAATGGAAAGGTTTGAGATAGATCCCATTTACTGAGATTTGTAGTGCGCCTATTAAGATGAGTTAACTCAAAATATTTATCCTCTTTGCATGAACTGATGATGTATGAGCCACTCCAAAGTGTATCAAACTTTGAATGGTGCCCTGGTTTACCTCACAACATTCCATTTTAATACTAAGTCATGACTTTGAAAGGTTGAGGCCTCGCCTTTCTATCAAACCATTTATTTGTTGCTTGTTAATCCTTTCTAACCTGATCATGGAAGAGTTCCTTAACTATTCAAGATTAACCATCTCTACAATTCTGATTTCTCTTTGGTCTACACCTTAAAATTCTAATTTTTGAGCAAGAACCAATGAATTCAATTCTAGCATCAAAGGAAGGGTAGCCTCCTTGCCATAGAAAAGCTTGTAAGGTGAAGTTCCTATTGAATTTTTAATTATGATTCTATCTACCTAGATTGCACGCGAGACCTTGGTATGCCATTGTCTTTGGATGATGTCCATTGTGCATTTCATGATTCTAATTAGGTTCTTGTTTGTTTATTCTACTAGACCATTTCCTTACGAGTAATAGTTGGAAGAAGTCTTCAGATAAATGCCCAAATTTAGAGCTGAATTAGTGATTCTGGTCTCAAGGAAAGCTTTTTCATTATCAGAGATAATGGTTTGAGGAATGTCAAACCTTATGATTATACCTTCGAGAAAGTCAAGCATGATTGACTTGGTTGATTCTTTGAGCGCAACAACTTTTGTTCATCTGGTTAAGTAGTCTGTAGCTTTCAACACACACTTGTAACCTCATATGTATTCTCTTTTCCTTGTTCAAACCAAGAGGGTATGTTCCCTTGGAAAATAATGTGATCACATCCTTCATCTAGTCACGTGTGCCATGATCTTTATTATGCTAAATTTATATGCATGGGAGAGCGTCATCAACAAATAATGGAGTCTCATATTCATTGTGTGTGTCTTGAACAAGATGTTTGCAGAGCACACTACCTCTTACCAATTTTTTGGATTTGATATTCACATCATATTCCATGATTTTGGTCACCTACTATGCTCTTTTTCACTTATTTATACTCCCACGATGAAGTATCGCGGAAGAGTGGGAGACTAACACCTTGATATGAATTTTGGAGAGCATACTTTTGAATTTATTGAGCACACACATGATGGAAAATACCTTATTCTTCATGTGAATTTACTTTAATTCATAATCCTTTAGTGTTTAGCTGAAGAAATCCACTAGTTGTTCCAATCAATGTCCATTTTCTTGTGTTAGGACAGAAACAACACTTGCATTAGATCCATAAGCATAAAGGATGAAATCCTTTGAGTAATTTGGGTTGATGAGTGTTGGTGCATAAGTAATTTCTTGCTTGATTATGTTGAAGCTCTCTATTCCTTTTACTATCCATATGAAGGTTATGTCCTTCTTGAGCATCAGGGTGATGGGGAAAACTAGACTTGAAAAGTTAGGAATGAAGTGCCTGATGAAATTGATCTTACGAGGAAGGATTGCAAGGCCTTTTGTGTGCCAGAAGGGAAAGAGCTAGGATGGCTGAAACGTGCTCAGGATCAATTGTGATTCCATCCTTTGAAACCACATGGACTAAGATATTTCCCTGTGCCACTACAAAATTCCACTTTTTGGGGTTAAGGGATACCCAAAAAATTTGCATCTCTCAAAGACTTTCTCCAGGTGTACCATATGATTCTCATTCTTCTTTGAGAAGATGGTTATGCCATCAAGGTAAACTGAGATGAACTCAATGATGTAACCCTTGAAGGAAATGTCCATGGTGTGCTGAAATTTAGTGTCTACATTTGATAGACCAAACGACATATTTTTATACACATATGTTCCACACTTGGTTGTAAATGCTGTTTTGAATTGATCTTCTTCTTTGAACAGTATTTGAATGAAACCTAAATACCCATATAATGTTGAGAATCTTTGTGCACTTGCCACAGTCTACATAATCTACTCCATTGAAGGCAAAGGATAATGATCCTTTAGAGATGCCTTGTTCAAATATCTGAAATCAACATAGAGTTTGATTTCACCATTCTTCTTGTGCATTGGAGCTATATTCACAACCCAAGTAGAATACTTGATGGGGAAAATAATTTTCACATCAATGCATTTGGATAATTCCTTTCTCATGAGGGGATCTATCTTTGGATTGACTAGTCACTACTTCTATCTGACGGGCTTGATACCAGGATCAAGGTCAATGGAGTGTTGAGAAACACTTGGATCAAAACCTTTGAGATCTTCATACTTCCATGAGAAAATACACTGTATTTTTGACAGAGAGAGATGAAGACCAACTTTTCATTGTGCGCGCATGTATTATTGAGCAACAACTCTTTTCTCTTGCAATAGTGACTGGGAGCAATATTCTTACACAGAGTGCATATACTTTTCTTCAGCCTTGAAATCATCATCGGGGATAAAAATTTCTCTACGGTTACCAACCCTTTAGGCATCTTATTTGAATTTAATTGAATCACTTGGTCCCCATAGCTGGCACACATGTTAACTTTCATAATTGATGAGAAATAAAATTCATTTTAGATGAATTACACAATTTATGAGTCATTGTAAAATACTTTCTAGATGGTATTATTGTCAGAATGGATGGTTTGATCACCATCTTAATGTGTTGAGTGTTTCCTTTGACAAAGTCTTCAGTAGGAGAGAACTATGAACCAAGCACGACCATTTGGTAAAATTCCTTATTCATTTTTCATGGTACCACCTGTAGGTTTAGAGAATCAAATCTCTCAAGGAGGTCCCAAAATCTGTGCTTATAAGATTTAAGAAGCTTATTATTTTCCTAGCACTTGTTGGTAACTTGGTGGATAACCAATTTTGTATCCCTAAATATTTGCAGTGCCTTAATCTTTTTATTTTAAGAAATAAGTAGACCATGTACCAATGCCTCATACTCTACCACATTTTTAGAACATGTGAACTAAAAATTGTAAGTGAAGAGTACTTTCTCATCCTTAGGATAAATGAGAACAACTCCTGCTCTGCGTTGTTTCTAATTCTTGATCCATCAAAGTATATTTTCCATAGACCAGTTCAACTTGGTCTTCCTTGAGCACATGTGGCATCATAGATTCTTCTTGAAGAATGCAGTAAGTACCAAGCCCAATTTCATAAGCTTCCAGGTTATTCAACATATGGGTCAAATTTATGATGTCTCTCTCGCCCACTCATCAAGTACTAGATCAAGAATAAAAGGTGAAAGAGGATGCTTTTCTTCTTGGATTAAAAATTGGCTTGGAGAGGAGATGGAACATATGAATCTACGTTATGAGAAAATATAGGCTCAGCTTGTATGGTAAACCGAGTACCATAATTTTTCTTGAGTAACATATGAGACCAATTAGAAGACAAGTAATCACCTAGTTTTGCACTAAATTGTCTTAATAGACATAGGGAAAATAAAGGAGGTAAGTCAATGATAGATACATCTCGAGTTATGGTGAAGCTTGGATATGCATGAAGGGTTAAATTAATATTCTTGATTACTCCTAAGGTAGTAAGAGTTGAGCCATCAAGTAGCGGAATCCTTTTATCGGGAGGCTATTCTTGAGACCTAAGACATTAGCTATCTTCTTGGGCATAACGAAGTGATAATACCTAAGTCTATCATGTAATTAGGAAATAGGTGTTTACCTATGATCAATAACATGTACAAGGGTGGGGTTTTAACAATATTACTTACCTATTTCTCCTATGTCTAAAAATTATTGATAAAAGTGTGTAGTTTGTGAATAGTTGGATCAACGCAAAGAAGTTTGGACAGGGCCTCATGCAGCAGATCCCATTGATATGGAATGGTTAGAGAATCCCACATTGTGAAATTTATATTTATCTTCTTCATCTGGTCCAAAATAATAAATGGAAGACCCACTGACTTGCACATTTGTGGAACAACAACATCCCTTCTTGACTATTTAGGCACGGAAGCAGGGGCTATAGGCAAAGTTGAGGCTTAACCTACCAAAGGAGGGGTGCATGCTACTTCAGGAGGAGCTCTATTTGGAGCCTCTTTTGTAGGGGCTTGAGCACTTTTTCCCCTAGATGCGCTGGTTACATATTTTTGCTTATGATTGTCTACTTGTGTTACTAGAATTGTGACCTGCATGCCAGACTTGAGCATTCTCTTCTTGTATCTTGTGTTTTCTGCAAAAATTGAGTACACAAATCTGCTTGTATCCTCTACAGCTTGGTTGATTACAAAAAATTATTTAGTGCCAAATAACACCAAATTGGAATAAGTAAGAACCTTTGGCCTTTCTTAGTTCTCTATTTTAGGTGCACTTGTTGAAGGTTCACAACTGGAAGCATTTTGAATCATGTAGGCTTGTGCATGCACATCATTGGCATAATTATATTGACTATGAGGCATGTTGTAAGGGAAGCACCACTCTGACTCCTGTGCCAAATTTTTCTAAACTAGAACAAGCATCTGACTTGTTGCATTGGGTGCTAGAAGAGAGGGCATGGGAGGAACAACTTGCAAGGGAATATGTGCATTAGCATGCCATCTATCATTCTATTGGTTGGTTGTGTATTTTTAGTTTCCATATTGATTCCACTAAGGTTGATCAAGTTGGCTATGTGCATGATTAGAATCACATCTATATGCTATCACCTATTGTTTCTCTAATGATATGACCTTGTTTGACAAATTTCTAATCAAGTTCTTCAATTCCTCATCTTCTTTCGATGCACCAAAGAGTAGGATGTTGATGGAACATGTTGCATTATTTTCTCAGGAATAGGAATAGGGGCCACAAAAGGCTAGGGCACTTGTGACATTTCTAGGAACAAGGGCATAGGTGGTCTAGGAGCTATCTTTCCCACCTGAATAAGACTATTTTCCACCCTTATTGCAATATTATAAGTGGTTGGTAAATTCCTACCTCCCATGGATTGAATCATGACTGAGATATCATTGTTCAATGCCTTTAGATAATACAAAAAAACATGTTGGGTTGTAGGTCTTACCACAAGAGGGATTTTGTCCCAAGTCTTCTGAAATATGATGTTGAAATCAGTCATCTACTCATTGGGTGCCCTCCTTGTTGTTGTTAGTTTCTCCACCAAAGAGAGGTGATTTGACTTATCTTCAAAGTAATTGTAAAGATTTATTCCAAGCTCATCTCAGGTGGCAATAGATCTAAGTTTCAATCCTCGGTACCATTGAAGAACTTTTCCTTTGAAAGAGGCCAAAAGTAACCTGACTACTACATCGTTATGTGTGATCAAATAGAATGAACATACATTTTATATATCTTGTATATTCTTGTGAGGGTGATTTTATTCTCACCAATAAAGTATGGAGTAATTTTGAGCACACCATTTGGCATATCATTTTACATGGCCGAACAAGGGGACTTCCTCTGGTGAAGTTAGAAAAGTTCCTTCATAGTAGGGTGCACTTTGGTTGTTTCTTTGAGAGGAGTTAAATGGGCATGGAATGATGGAAATGGAGATGCACATGTGGGATTTATGGAATGAACTCTTCTCGGGATAGCTAGAGTTACTTGAAATAATCTTCATTGTTGTACTTTCTTGTATGCACTCTTCTCATGAAACGTGCTCAAGGATACTAAAATGGAGATCTGCAGATATTGGGAGTCGCGGATGTGTTGAAATGAGCCTCCAAAGGATGAAATTCTAAGTCCACACACTAGAACTTAACAATATGAAATTAAAGCTTCCATTGCTTGTCCCATTGGGCATGCCAAAAATTATTGGTCATCAAACTTTCCCTTGTGTCTCGGATCTAGAAGAACCGATTCATTTTTGACAATAATGGAATCGTGCCTAAGTTGTGGGACCTTACACACTTGGGACCAATCTCTGGAGAAAGATAGTTCCTTTATCTAATTCTCTACCGCTACTACTATTCCTTGTCTTTGAAAGGGAAAAATAAACTAACAATGCTAAGGGACCAAGGATAGAAAGATAACATGAAAGGAAACTACACTAAAAGGTGATAACACCAAAAAAGAGGTATCAACACTATTTATTCTAAGTTAAGATGAAAGGAAATGCGTGAATGAAGGCTAGGCACATGTAGCATGACTAAAACGAATTTACCCAATCAGCCATTAAACACAAGTAAATAAGGAGTTACAAGGGATGTAGAATGGCACAACGAGCACACAATGCAAAATAAAAGGCAAAAAAGGAATAAAAACTCATTAGGATAGAAATTAGTCACAAAATGATGTTTCTATTACTTCCAGAAATGCATAGAGTTGTTACAATGGTGAAAGAGGATTATATCCACATGCATGAGCTATATCTAGAGGTCTGTGACTCAGAATACAGAAAATATGAAGTCCTTAGCAAAAATACGTCAGGATCCAAAATGTCCAATTTTAATAATGATCCTCGCTCTTACATTTATAGATGAATCCATGGAAGAAGAAGAAGAGAAGGAGGGGAAAACTGGATTTGAAATATAACCACCAATAAGAAGCATTCAATGCCTATAAATCTAACTACAAATTTTTCAAACACATCTACCCAAGTTTGTTTGGTGTGTTGGAGAAGGAAGGATAGTGGATCATATCAAATCAGGTGCTTTAAGAAATTAGATCTTCTCATTAATGCCCAGAAGACATTTTCCATTTCTCACCTACCATATCCAACAAGAATTTGAATTTAAATTTTTAGCATTGTATCCCATGTTAGCAGCTATTGATTGAGACTAGGCATGCACCGATCATAACTCTGTGGAAAATATATGGTTATTAGAATATGTTAGAGCCATCTGGGCATGCAAGACATGTGGCACACATGGATTGACTAAAGAAATTGGTCAACCATTCATTTGATTTGTCATTTCTACCACATGTCATTCATTGGCTAGTTGTCAAGATTTGTTTCCTTATTGGCATGCTTTGACTAGTCATGTGTGGCACACTCAAGCGTGTCAAAGGATGACATGGCACAAAAAGGTGTGAAGGAGGGTGCAAAGATAATGCACACGGAAGAATGAGGTGTGGGAAGGAGGTAGAAGGAAGGAGTATAAGGGGAAGATGGAATAAAGAGGAAAAATAATAGAGAAGAAGGGAGGCACATGAGGAAATGAAACCAAGGGAATTTGCTAAGTGAAATTGAGCACGCGTAACCTTGCAATGAAGAACTCGAGCAAGAAAGTGTATACAAGTTATCTAAATAACTGGGAGAGTTATTTGGAGTAACAGATTATATTTCAAGATAAAAATTCTATATTAGTATCTCAATCACAATATGCAACTAATTTACTTAAAATATTTAATATGCTTGATTGTAAACCATTTTCTATTCCTATAGAAGTATGGTGTAAATTTTATCCTAAACCTACATGTGAAAAATATAATACTACTTTGTACAGAAACTTGTAGGTAGTTTATTGTATCTAACTATTACTAGACCTAACATTTCTTATGTAGTAGGGATTGCTTCAAGGTTTATGCAGGAACCTTATCAGGATCAATGGAAGTTAGCAAAAATAATTTTGAATTATTTAAAGGGAACTATTAATTATGGTTTACATTACATTTCATATAAGAATGCATATTTACATGGATATTGTGATTTTGACCATGCTGGTGATGTGATAGATCATAAATCTACAACTAGATATATATTTAAATTTGGTGCAGGTGTCATTACTTGGAGCAGTAAAAGCAGCTGGTGATTTCCATTTTTTCTACTAAGAAAGAATATAAAAGTGCAATGGAAGCAATAAACAAAGCCTTGTGGCTAAAGAGGTTATTGAAAGAGATACACGTGGAAGTTAAAGGAAGTTCTCCTCTTTTGTTTCATAGTAAGAGTCATATTTCTCTCACAAATAATCCAGCTTCAACATCAAATAATGAAGCATATTGAGATACATATGTACTTTATTTGTGAGAAGGTTTTCAGTGGTGATATAGATCTCAACACTTTGCCCGATTAAGGATCGGGTTGCGGGCTATTTTATGAAGCCATTATGTGCTATGAATTTCTGCAAGTTCCATACAAAGCTTGGCCTTTAAAAGTTTCCATTGAAGGGGAGTTTGCATGGAAATGCCACCTCCTAATAGCTAATCGGTTGATTAAATCCTTCTAATCTATACTTCTACTCTTGTTTAAAAGCATTGTAAAAGATCTTGTATGAACTAAAGTAAACTGATAGAGTTTACATGTAAACTGAAAGAGTTATGGGAAAAATACACTCCAAAGTGTGCATTTGTTTGTAAAATAGAACCTTGTGTTATAAAAGGATCCTAAATATGTGGTATAAGAATATTTCCATGAGAAACGGTGAGATTCGGTCTCACCAATCATGCTTAGCCTAAATCATATGTCTCATTTATGGATTCCAAATCCTTTTGTATTAAAAGGTAAATTGAGCATGATGAAGGTTTTATAATTCCTTCAAAAATCCATGTGCTAGCCTAAACCTTTAAGATTTATGGATTTATAAATCTTGTTGTACAAACATGTAATGTTGGCATATGAATCCAACTTAATATTAAGGGGGAGTGTTAGAACTATAATATTAAGTGTATCAGAATATATAGTTTATCTTTAAATAGTATAGAATAAACTATATTCATATTATTTAAATATAAACTTTATATTAGGGGTTGGTTAAATTATTTAATCAACAAATTAAATTGGGGAGGTGTTCCCATCACTTAATATATAACCCTTCAGGTTATTTAAATATGGCTATAGGTCATATTCGATATAATTACGTGAATCAATGGATTCTAGGTAGATACATGGAGTAGAAGTGAGGAAGGAGTTCTTGGATCGGTGTTGTCAATGTTTTCTCTATAGTAGATTATTTTTCTGTGGTTTTTACCCATTTAGGGTTTTCCACAATAAATTATTTGTCACCTTTGTGTTATAATGTTCTTTACTTTAATTTATTTATTTCATGTTTATACAGTTGTTTATAATGTATGTGTAAACATTGGTTGTTGTATTAATCTAATATCTCAGGTCCTAAAAAATCCATATCCCCTACAATAATATCTACATTAGATATGCATATCAGTTTCAGCCTTCCTCATTTGGGATCCGTTCAATTTTTTCATCTCACACACCCCAAACAAGTGGGGGAAAACATTGGGTGAACCTTTTCACCCTCCCAGAGTTACAAAAACAATTATAAAATTACCATTAGAATGATCAAATAAGTATAAAATACTAGAATAGGGATAACAATAGACATGGCTATTATTCACATCCTAGATGAACCACCCAATACAAACATTAATAATGGGTGTTAGTGTCCCACATGGGCGCTTTTGTCTTGGGAGAAAAAAATTATAGATTAATTTTCGGTAGTTGCACAAGTACAATCTTCTCTGTTTCATTAATTAACAAATCAGTTTCAGATTACAATCAATTACTAACATAAACTAAATAAGGAACTAACTACTAATTAGGAAAAAATAAGGTAGTGGCACCTAGGGCATATATAGTAAAAATTTCTTCGCACAATGTGTCACCCGAGGCAAGTTACTGAATTAGGTTTGTGATCATATGCAATGGCACTTATTTGTGGGGAAATATTAACATTGGGAGGGTTAAGCCTATGATATCTCCCAACACATGCTCCTTAGCAATGATAAGATGGATAAATATGAAGATTAGCACTAGGAAACTCAAATCCCTAGTTTGGTGATAGGATTCACAAATCCTTCATGTTACTCCAACCAGATCATAACTAATAATTATACAAGTAGGAACAAATTTCTATCCCATTTTCTCTTTAAACATTTCAGGTGTACTCTAACCCCTTGGTTTGAATTTTTCCAATACATATTTCCAATTTTACATATTTTCCAAGTTAAAGTCTAATTACATTTACCATGAGAATTGAATACACTTTTTTTCTTTTGTAGGTCCTATCCTATCCCAACAAAGCAAAATCATTCAAGCAACTATGAAGAAAATCCCAAGCATGCTCTAAAAAATACAATATTCTAAGGAACTACATGCACACATCATTATCAATCCACACATACAAAGGTCACCCTAGGATCCTTATCCTTCCCTTCCCTTATAATTCCATGGTACACATTTTGCACTATTCCATTCGACATACTATAACACTCATTCGACATACTATTGGGTACAATCTTATTTTGACTCCCTAAGGTACACTTTTCTTTTCTACTTTATGTTACCGAATCCTTATTCACCAACATAAAGTGGGAAAAATTAAGTCACTAAATCACACACTTACCATATACATATATCCTTTAAATACTTCATTTATATGGATGAATCCTATGCAAGATAACTAGTCATTAACAACACTTTTTGTACATTGACATTGATTTAATCTTTCTTATCTTTATTACTTTTTGTTTCTGGAATTACACCTTACAGTTTTGCATACTATCCGACATCAAGTTCTTAGCTCTAATTTTATTTTTTACCTTTTGATCACCCTGTACAAAACCACCCATTAGGGACAAGAGCACCTAGGTGTTGTTGTTCCCTTTGGGCACTTTTTTCTACTTTCTCTTTTATTTTTATTTTTTGGATGTCACTTCTTTCTTATCTTTGTTTATCACCCTAGGTTAGCCTTTTACTTGGTAATGGAAAAACTTAAATAAAGGAATCATATATATATACATGAATTATTTAACTACCTTAGGAGGAAATCATTTAAGAGGCATATACATCTATAAGGAGCTAATATTTTATATCTACTCCATCAAGGACTTGTTGTCAAAATTTCACCCCCGGTAAATTTCGATAACATGCATCAGAGTTTTGCAGTTCCAGGCAAGTAGATTGAAACAGGAAAAATCACGAAAAATGGCTAAGTCCTAGTCCTAGGAGCAGTCGGGACATTTGGGACATCTAGGCGCGGATCGGCCGAAAAGCCTCCAGGCGGCCCGTGAAGCAAAGGGACATCTGGGCCACAGGTACGCGCGGGACGCGAAACGCCCGAATCGGCCGAAAGAAGGAAAAATTTTCCCAAGTCTTCATCCGGGACAAACGGGACACAAGTACGTGAAGTACGCGAACCGGCCGGTTCGGCCGAAATGAGAACAAACAGTCCGGAGGCAAATGGGACATCTGGGCCGCGAGGACGCGAATCGGCCGAATCGGGTGAACCGGAAGAATTTGTCCCGCAAAGCACAGGGACAAGTGGGACAAATGGACGCGAACCGGCCGAATCGGGTGAACCAGAAGATTTTGTCCCAAGCAGCACTGGGACATCCGGGACAAATGGACGCGGTGGACGCGAAGGAGCTGAAAGGGCCGAGAACCAACCAAATCATGACACGTGTCACAAAGGAAATGGTCAAAAATTCAAAGGGCGAGTTTTGAAGGATCAGCCCGAACCAATGGGATAGTGCCACGTGTCCCAGCTAGGGCCCACAAGGAAATTTCAAAAGAGAGCCCACCGAGAGGTGGAGGAGAGAGAGTTTCTCAGCGAATCAGAACCTGCCACGTGTCATCCAGGTGGCAGAGCGCGGGAAGAAATTTAAAAATCCATTTTCACCTGTTTTGTGCCCTAAATCTTCAGATCGCCATAACTTTCGATCCAGAGCTCGGATTGGCACGTTCTTTATATCAATGGAAAGCTGGTAAAATTCTCTACATGATTCTGGGTCAATCTTGCATTTTGGTTCAGTTTGGAGAGAGAAAATCAAGAAACACCTCTGGCACGAAATAACAAGCAGAAGTAATGCTTCAACAAACAACTTTAATGTAGCGACCTGCCGCCAGTAAACCCTTCATTGGACAACCCGCCGTTTTGCCATGATTTGCTGCTTATGTCATAATGAGATGAATCAATGCAACCTAGAGGTGGTTGGAGTAGATTTTTCTTCCCCTCTCTCTTTCCTCTCTCATTCTTTCTATATATTGTAAAGAGGAGCTTCTTTTCAAAGGTCGAACATTTTCTGTTTTGCTCCTCCCTTCTTCTCCTATCAGGTGAATTTGTGGAGTTCGAACCTCTCATTTGAAACTGTAATATGACTCTGCCTCTTGGCATTCTGCAGTGTATTGTATCAATCTTTGGAGCAAGTAATACATGTCTGTGGATGATTCTCAACCCTCTCTGTGTTCATTTTGCATCCTTCTGGTCTTTCACTACAAGTTTTGTTATCTGTGCATGATCTTATATCACATTTGAATGGTCTGTGTTCACTGGAAAAATAGGTGTTCTTCATTCCTCGGTGCATCACCTCTATTAGCTTAGATTTATTTTATGCATCTTCTTACCTTGTCTCCTTGGTAGATTAGATTAGGTTTAAAGAAAACCCTCTGCATATTTCGTGTGCATCTGAACAGAGGAATAGGAACCAGCCTTCTCTGGAGATTCCTTTCTCATTTTACAGGTCCCACACCTGGAGAAAGGATTCAATGTTGTGCAATCACACTGGATGCCTGAGTGATCAACCTAGAATCCCGATCTGTATCCAGGTGCTTTGTGATTTTACTTCAACAGCTTTTGCACGCGCGTGGGGACCTAAGGTCTCATTTTTATTGTAGCAAAGTTGATATGCATCTGCTGCAATTTTCTTTCTTGAAAAGAGCTATTATTCACATATCTGGCGACTCTAAGAAGAAGATCAACTGGTTTCAACAGTACAGGCCTAAAAGCGTATGAGAAGAATCACAAGGTTAAGAGTTGGAGAAGAAGAAGTGTTGTTTGAATACCTGCAATTATCTCCAAGAAGAAGGCAAAGAGGAAGAAGGATTCAAAGGTCTCCATCTCCACCAAACAGAACTCTCTCAACTCCTCCACCTCTTGCCTTTCATTCAGTATTCAAGAGTCCTTCGACCAATCGAATGGCACAAACATTAAATCCCTTTGTCAATTTCACTGGCAGCAGCCCACTCACCCTCAATGCACAGAATCCAGTTCCAATTGCAGCATTGAAGAACATTCCATTTTTCACTGGAGAAAATCATACCACTCCTGGTGATCATGTAAAAGACATTGCTAACGTCTGTGCAATCCATGAGATAAATGAAATGGATGTGGTCACAAATTCTTTGGCATCATCATTCAAAGGGAAGGCATTGCAATGGTTCAGGAGCCTTACAGCTGGTTCTATCACAAATTGGAATCAGCTGTGTATTGCACTTCATGAGCAGTTTGGAGAAAAGGGAGACAATTTGTCTCTACTAGAACAATTGACAACTATCAAGAGAGCCCCCAACGAGCAGCTGACTGATTTCAACTTCAGATTTCAAAGGTCTTGGGATAGGATTCCAGTGGTAGTCAGGCCAATAGTAGAAGGTGCTTTTCTATACTATCTTAAAGCTTTGAATTCTGATATTTCTATGTTAATTCAATCTATGGGAGGCACAACCTTACCTGCTGCTTATAGCATTGCCATTAGAGCCGAAAACTATCTTATCCAAGCTGGTAAATTGGCTCCTAGGCCTCCAATGCCATTATATCCAAGTTTAGAGAGCCCAAGTGCTAGTCAAGCACCTGTCTTAGCTCCTATTCCCACTCCTAGAAATCAGAGTTCAAATGAAGCTTCCACTTCATCTCCAAGTGCCCCAAATGAGCTTCAAGAGGTCATGAAGCAATTGCAAAATCTAGGCAATGAGCTGGTCACTCTCAAAAGACAGCAAGCTCAAGGTTTTAGACCTTCATATCAGCCTCAAGCTCAACCTAATAGGCAGCCATATCAGCCTCAAAGGCCACCTAATCCAGCTGCAAATATGAATCAAACAAGGCCTCCTGTCAATAGACCATTCCAGCCCTATAATCCAAATGCCATATCTGCCTCTAGGGCATTAGTACCAGCACAAAACAACATTGCCCAGGAGTATGATTGGTGTTTTCCATGTAATGAGCCTCATAATCAATCCATGTGCTTCAATGGTGCTTTGACTCAAGCTTTAATGGTAACAACTACTGGTGTGGAGGGTGAGAACAGTCAAGAAAACAACCAACAACAAGAAACATTCAAACAACAATCAGCCCCAAATGACACCACATTGGTAAATTGGCAAGCAGAGGATTTTTGTGGCATGAACCAGGTAGTTTCTCAAGGTGTTGCAGCAAACACAAGGTCAAAAAGGAGAAATTTGGGTGAAGAACAGCCATTAGCCCCAGCCAATCCACAACCTTCCATGGCTCCACAAATGATTGGCAAGCAAAGTCCCGCTTCAAATGCACAAGGACAGCCAAGAACAGCCCCTAGGCCAACTCAAATGCCAGCTGTTGCTGCCCACATACAAGGAGTAAATGTGCAAACCAAGGGGCAGCAGAGAGATCCTTCATCACCATTCAGTATCATTGATCAGATGAAGAAAACAAACGTCAATATATCTATGTGGGAATCCCTAGCTATCCCAGGCCAAAGAGATCTGCTGCAAGCTGCCATGAAGGACTGGCCAACTTCGAATCAGCAGATACAAGACAAAGTGCTTACAAATGCTGCCCAATCTGAGGGAAATCATGGAGGACAACAAGGTAAGATGTTGAAACCCCCTCCTTTCTATGTTTCATTAATCATTGGAAATCAGCTAGTGCATAATTGCATGATTGATTCTGGAGCAAGTAGCTCTGTCATGCCCAAACAAATAGCTGATCAGCTAGGGCTTCAGTATGAAATAACATCTAAGGGAGTAGTGCAGCTGGATGGGACAGCAATAGCAATAGTTGGAGTGATTAGAAATTTGAGTCTTACCTTGCATGCATGTCCAAATGTTGTTGTCTTACAAGATGTGTCAGTCATAGACCTTCCACCACTCTTTGCCCTATGTTTGTCAAGGGACTTCACTGCCAAGATTGGGGGATATTTGTCCACTGATTGGTCACACATGCTGTTCAGAACGAGGTATGGAACTAAGGCTACAATTAGGTCAGAACCTATTGCAAACTTCCACATTGAGCCCTATACTCCAAGTCAGATTAATGCCAATTGCTCAGCATTTGATCAAGAAGATCACCCAAGCACTGATGAAACTGACACTAAAGTTGGAAACATCTCGGATCTAACTCTTGATGAATGGGCAAGCAAGCTACATGCTTTTGATCCTTATCAAGTAATAGAAGAATCTGAGCTAGGAGTCTATTGTATACACGAAGAAAGTCAACCTATTCCTAGCATCACTAAGCCAAACCACAAAGGATGACAATGAGGTATGGCAGCTATTTTTGATGGATCAAGGAGTAGACAAGGTGCGGGGAGGTGGAGCCGTGCTTGTTTCACCTCAAGGAGTAAAGTACTATTCAACTTTTAGATTTCAATTTGCATGCTCTAATAACACTCTGAATATGAAGCCTTAGTGCAAGGGATGCATTGGGCAATCAAGAAAAAATAAAGAACTTGCAAGTTTTGGGGACGAGTGAACTGATTGTAAATCAGGTCAAGGGACAGCATGCGCCAAAAATGATCTACTCAGGTGCTACAAGAACAGGGTGTGGGACCTCATGGAAGATTTTGAGGGTTTCGGCATTAAAGCCATTCCTAGGAAAGAGAATCAAGCTGCTGACAGGCTTGCAGCAGTAGGGGCAGCCTTTGACATTGTAGAAAACATTCAACAAGACAAGGTACAGCCAAACATCCACGTGATTGTCAGGCCTTCGGTGCCGATAACGATGTCAGTTGGCAAGTATTTGAGAATGACCAGCAAATCATCCATTTCTTGCAAGAAGAAGTTGAGTTCTCAGCTAAGAATCAAGAAAAGTTGGAACAGCAATATGGTGACCAAGTGATACAGCTGAGAACTGACAAGCTGCCCAAGGGACTTATCACTTTGGAGTCCATTTTTAACCCCAATGATCAGTTTAGAAAGGAGAAAGCAAACATTCAGGTCAAGAGAGAAGATTCGGTATCCATCTTGGTAGAAGAGAACAAGCCATTACAAATTGGAAAGATGACAACTGAGCAAGAAAGATGTGAGTTCATACAGCTATGTCAAGAGTTCCCTGACGTGTTTGCTTGGAGCTATGAAGACTTGAAAGGTTTCAATCCCAACTTAGCTCAGCATACCATCGAATTGGATCCAAATACTAAGCCTGTCAGGCAAAAATAGAGACAGATCCAATCCACACATGGAGCCTCTCATGAGGAAAGAAATGGACAAGATGATTGAATCAAGAATCATATTCCCAATCAAGCATTCTAGTTGGGTTGCCAACTTAGTTCCAGTCAGGAAGAAGAGTGGAGAGATCAGGCTGTGTGTTGACTTCAGAGATTTGAATAGAGCCTCTCTCAAGGACCATTATCCACTCCCTTCCATGGAGTAAATATTGCAGGTCGTAGCTGGTTCAAAAAGGTTTTCACTACTTGATGGTTACTCAGGCTTCAATCAGATTATGGTGAAGGAGGAAGACCAGTTCAAGACAGCCTTCACAACCAAATGGGGCACATATGCTTACAAGAAGATGCCATTTGGACTGTCGAACGCCGGAGCAACATTCCAGCGAGCTATGGATATGGCATTCAAAGGCTTGATCAACAAGATAGTGCTGATATACCTAGATGATATTACTGTCTTCTCAAAGAATGCAGCAGACCATTTCTTTCACCTCAGGCAAGTGTTTCAGAGGTGTAGAAAGTTTGGAGTGTCTTTGAATCCTAAGAAGTGCATCTTTCTTGCACATGAAGGGAAGCTCCTTGGCCATATTGTCTCCAAGGAAGGATTAGCAATTGATCCAGAGAGGGTTGAAGCCATAAGAGCACTACCATTGCCAAGCCACAAGAAAGCCCTTCAGAGTTTCCTGGGAAGGATAAACTTTGTTCGGAGGTTTGTCCCAGATTTTGCAGCCCTTGTCAAGCCCATCACCAAAATGTTAAGGAAAAGCATGGCTTTCAAGTGGATGGCAGAAGGCAAGGAGAGTTTTGAAGCAATCAAAGAAGCCATCTCCCAAGCACCCACTCTCATCAACCCAGACTTTTCCAAGGATTTCATCCTCTATGCATTTGGAGGTGATGACACTATTTCTGCCATTCTGGTACAATAGAACAAAGATAATGATGAACAGCCAATTGCCTTCTTCAGCTAGATCCTAGATGACTACGAAGTGAGGTACTCTTTTATTGAAAAGCATGTGCTTGCAGTAATCAGAAGCTTGAAGAAATTCAAGCATTTAGTCTCAAACAACAAGGTCCAGTTGCTAGTCTCACATGCTGGGGTTAAGGACTTCCTCCTCAACAAGGATTTGAATGAGAAAAGGGTAGGATGGATCACCCGTGTCATGGAGTATGACATTGAGATCAAGATCACCAAGCTGGTAAGAGGCAAAGGTTTGTGTGAGCAGCTCGCTTCCAAACAACCAGACAACCTAGAAGATGAAGAAGACGCTGTCTTGCTATTACAAGATGATCAAAAACAGGAAAATGATGATGTGTCCACTCCCTGTTGGACTCAGAATATGATACATTTCCTACAGACGGGCATGTGCCCTCCGAAATGAGCAAAGAAAAAGAAGGTACTTGGATTACAAGCGAGTTCCATATGTGCTTGTTGATGGTGTTTTGTTTAAAAAAGACATCAACAGTGTTCTATTAAGATGCATTGGGACAGGTCAGGTTGAGAGGATCTTACACGAGTTCCATGATGGGGAGGCAGGAGGCCATTTCACCCCATGAGTAACAGCTCTCAAAATCATGAAAGCTGGTTACTATTGGCCTACTATATTCAATGATTGCTACTCATGGGTTAAGAAATGCAAGAAATGTGCATTCTTCACAGGGAAAGGAAGGTTAGCAGCACTGCCCCTTCGTCCAATTTCAGTAGATCATCCATTCATGCAATGGGGATTGGACTTCATTGGAGTCATCAATCCCAATTCGAGTCAAGGCCACAAGTGGATTCTTACAGCGACAGACTATTTCACCAAGTGGACCGAAGCAGTAGCGCTCAAAGAGGCAAGTGAGTCTAACATACTAGACTTTTATGAAGGAATAGCAACCAGGTTCGGTGTGCTGGCCACCATCATATTAGATAATGCATTAGCATTCATAGGTTCAAAAATTATAGAATGGGCTGTCAAGAATGGAATCTATTTGAGCACCTCTTCAAATTATTACCCGCAGGGTAATGGACAGGCAGAGTCCACAAACAAGAATTTGCTAAAAATCATCAGAAGGACTCTGGATGAAAATCAAAGAACATGGCATACAAGGCTAAAATCAGCATTATGGGCTGACAGGATAACACCAAAGAGGTCTACAGGTAATTCTCCCTACAAGTTGGTCTATGGGAAGGAGGCAGTATTGCCTATATCATTAGAATTGCCAGCCTTGGAGCTCATGAAGCAGTTTGAGTTATCTGAGTTCGAACCAATGGAGGTCAGGTATGCAGAATTGATGGAATTAGAAGAAATCAGAGAACATGCAGTTCAGATGATTGAAAAGGATCAGGCCTTAGTAAAAAGATGGTTTGATAAGAGAGCAAGAGCAAGGACCTTCCAGGAAGGGGACCTAGTTCTGAAATGGGATGCAGATCGGAAAAACCAGGAAGGCATTCCAAATTTGATGCCATCTGGAGTGGTCCCTACATGGTCACGGGATGCAAAAATAGTAATGCCTTCCAATTGTCTGCATTGGATGGAGAGGAACTTCCGATTCCGGTTAACGGAATCTATCTTAAACATTGCTACTAAAAAAGAAAAGGTTTGCCCTTGTAAATATTAGTTTAGATTTTCATTCCTCCAAGTGCGTATGCACATTGTCCTGTTGTAGTTAGGTTTCAGTTTTCCTAAGTGCTTTGGCACAGGTTTTGCTGCTCTCAGGTTGTTTTCTACAGTTCAGAGTGTTGCTGGAGAAGAAGTTGCAGTATCAGGCTCGTTTCAGGTTATTGCTTATAACTCCATGCCCAATGGATCGCTAAAAGGCCACTGATCTTCTACCTAGCAGGCAGGTGACCCCGCTGAGTCGTCAAAACTGTTGTCAAAATTTCACCCCGGGTAAATTTTGATAACATGCATCAGAGTTTTGCAGTTCCAGGCAAGTAGATTGAAACAGGAAAAATCGGAAAAATGGCTAAGTCCTAGTCCTAGAAGCAGCCGGGACATTTGGGACATCTAGGCGCGGATCGGCCGAAAAGCCTCCAGGCAGCCCGTGAAGCAAAGGGACATCTGGGCCACAGGTACGCGCGGGACGCGAAATGCCCGAATCGGCCGAAAGAAGGAAAAATTTTCCCAAGTCTTCATCCGGGACAAACGGGACACAAGTACGTGAAGTGCGCGCGAACCGCCAAATCGGGCGAACCGGAAGATTTTGTCCCAAGCAGCACTGGGACATCCGGGACAAATGGACGCGGTGGATGTGAAGGAGCTGAAAGGGCTGAGAACCAACCAAATCATGACACGTGTCACAAAGGAAATGGTCAAAAAGTCAAAGGGTGAGTTTTGAAGGATCAGCCCGAACCAATGGGATAGTGCCACGTGTCCCAGCTAGGGCCCACAAGGAAATTTCAAAAGAGAGCCCACCGAGAGGTGGAGGAGAGAGAGTTTCTCAGTGAATCAGAACCTGCCACGTGTCATCCAGGTGGCAGAGCGTGGGAAGAAATTTAAAAATCCGTTTTCACCTGTTTTGTGCCCTAAATCTTCAAATCGCCATAACTTTCGATCCAAAGCTCGGATTGGCACGTTCTTTATATCAATGGAAAGCTGGTAAAATTCTCTACATGATTCCAGGGTCAATCTTGCATTTTGGTTCAGTTTGGAGAGATAAAATCAAGAAACACCTCTGGCACGAAATAACAAGCAGAAGTAATGCTTCAACAAAAACCTTTAATACACAGCAGACAGCTTCACCACTTCGTTGGACAGCCCGCCGTTTTGCAGATCCGTCGCTTGTCATAATGAGATGAACTCGAATGCAACCTCGAGGTGGTTGGAGTATATTTGGCTTCCCCTCTCTCTTTCCTCTCTCATTCTTTCTATATATTGTAAAGAGGAGCTTCTTTTCAAAGGTCGAACATTTTCTGTTTTGCTCCTCCCTTCTTCTCCTATCAGGCGAATTTGTGGAGTTCAAACCTCTCATTTGAAACTGTAATACGACTTTGCCTCTTGGCATTCTATAATGTATTGTATCAATCTTTGGAGAAAGTAATACATGTCTGTGGATGATTCTCAACCCTCTCTGTGTTCATTTTGCATCCTCCTAGTCTTTCACTACAAGTTTTGTTATCTGTGCATGATCTTATATCACATTTGAATGGTCTATGTTCACTGGAAAAATAGGTGTTCTTCATTCCTCGGTGCATCACCTCTATTAGCTTAGATTTATTTTATGCATCTTCTTACCTTGTCTCCTTGGCAGATTAGATTAGGTTTTGAGAAAATGCTCGCATATTTCGTGTGCATCTCGAAACGAGAGGAATAGGAACCAGCCTTCTCTGGAGATTCCTTTCTCATTTTACAGGTCCCACACCTGGAGAAAGGATTCAATGTTGTGCAATCACACTGGATGCCTGAGTGATCAACCTAGAAGCCTGATCTGCATCCAGGGGTGCTATGATTTTGCTTCAACAGACTACATTTTGGGACTGCATAATTCATTGCATAAGGGGGTTTATTATAAATTATATACCACATGTTTTGCATTGGGAAAAGTAATAGCCCACTATTCTTTGTGAAACTGGAACTAGGGACTCATATCTCAAGGGATACTATTCCAATCACAAACACACACACTAGAACTACATTGAGTGTGAAATGTAGTGCAACACTAAATGAAAATCACATTGGGGTGAACGTTGAGGTCATTCTAAGTCAATTATATAAATTAATTATTTATCTAATGTGTGCTTGGTTATTGTGTAGGTAGTTATGATTTATTTTGCATGTATAGGTGTAGCATAGTAGAAGCACAACAAACCTAACATGACCTACAAAAACTAAAGGTGATAAGAAGTGACATAAGAAGAACCAAAATCACAAATTTCCCATAAACACTAACAACCATAATAGATGTTAGCACCTAGGTAGCCCTATCCCATTCTATGTGCTCCTATCCCCGAGATTTTCATATTCCGAGAATCGAGACAAAGCTTGCGAGTCCATAATATGCCTTTATAACATGTCCATTATTCCGGACCCTCATGTTATAAGTTTGAGTCATCTTTATCTCCTATATTTCACTATTTATTATACTTATTTAGCTAGATATTTCTCTAATACATTATATTTATCTTATCAATAGTGTCTTCATATAGATTTAAATTTTATTAAATCATATAAGAGATTTTATGCATTGGATTCTCGGATGTCTTGACATGTCAATGTGCAAGGATGAACAAGTTAAAAAATAGACCTTAGGAAGTGTTAAGTGGGAAAAGAGAGGTTGTGTTTTTCATAGCAAAGGTGTGTAGTCAAGTCAAGGTTGAAAAGTATAAATTACCAAATTTGAGTGTCTACATTTTCCCTCTTTAAGTATAAATTTAAAATTGCATGTTTAAAATAAATTGTACCTGAGTGTGTAAACAAACTTTTCCTTTTCTTGAATGTTTGTTTTGTAGTTGTATTGTGCTTGGTGTTATCATGCTACATGATGCAACATGTAACAAAAAGTGTAGTCAATGTCAATAATATATAATTGACCATAACCCAAATATAACTTGTAACAAAAAAATATTTGCATTTGCATATATCTAAAGTGAAAATACATAAAAAAGGAAATAATGCACTTGTTTGTTCATGGTTCACTAGTGCTTGGAGATTTGTATTGTTTAGATTCACTAAAGGATTTGGGTTGATCGATCCCCAATCAATGTTGAGGAGAACCTAATGTGTTAGGTGTATGTTTCTCAACATAGAAATGTGCAAAAGAACAAAGAAGAAAGAGGTACAAATGGACCCCTCAAAAGGAAAAAGACCATATATCAAATTTATTCAACAAATCTGATATCTTACCTTTAAAGTGTAACAGAGAGGAAATCCTAACCAAGAAGACATTTTATACTTCACTACCTTCCATAACCCCACAGATCACACCACTACAGACAAATCTAGACCTGATTTTGCAAATAAGGACATACAATACAAAAGAGAATAGGTTCCCCAAACTCTCCCCATATACCAAACATGTGATTAAGTAATAAAAACACTAAAATATGTTGAAATTGTGTTAACACTAAACTAAGAAGGAGACTTATGCCCCCAAAATTTCTGAAACTTAAATTGAGTGAAGGAGGAATAAAAACTTTCATATCCTTGTACTTAAATAAATAGAGTAATATGGGTGTGAAATGTTGCAAAAAACCCATGTATGTAGGTGATGTTGGACCCTAAAGTATTGGCTAAGTAATAAGAGGCGTGCACATGTATGATCAATAAATAAAAGGGAACTTGGGGAAAAGCGTGCGGGAAAATAGGTTTAAGAAGGATTTAAGTGAAATTAGGGCATGCTCGGGAGGTGAAACAAGGGTTTAAAGGACTTAGCCATATTTGACATCATGGAGTCACTTGAAGAAAAATGTGAGGTCCCAACTAGGCATGATAAGTGGATAAGGTACCAGCCTGGAACCGTAGAGGTCAATAAAAATATATTCCATGCATGGAATATTCCCAGAGGCATCATTACAGTTAGCGGAAGGTTTTCAAAGAGGATAAACATTCGCCAATGGAGGACCACATCGAAACTTGGCATGCGATTTACTCATGAGATAAGTCATGAAGGTGGTCAATGGTCCTATTTAAAGAAGTTCTTGGAACATGAATAAAGACAGATATAGAGAGATATATGGGTGCAGAGTGCAAAGGGGAGCAAAGAAAGAGAAGGAGAGTAATGAAGTGTTGCAAAAATGTTAGGAAATACTAAGGGTTTGGAGTTCATGGTGCTAGGGTTTAGAGTACTTAGTGATAAAGGGTTGTAAGGGATACCATTAAGCATATGTATGGGTACTGGGATCTATAATAAGGGATATAATGGGAAAAATCATAGTTAGGATATTTGATCATATAGGTTTACAAGAGTTGAGTCTCTGTCATTTGATGTATATGGTTTGAGATAACCCTTTTGAATGTATTATGGATACTAGAACTCTATTAACTCAATATACATAGATCTATGCTATAAAAATTTTTTATGGGTGTAAAATCTCATGTTATATGGCTTATCATGACTCAGATTTGGTTTCTTGTACTTATTACAATGTTATTTAGCTTTTTTGATGCATTAATGTGTAGATATGTTAGTTATATCTTCTTCCTTTTGAGCAGATACATATACTTACATTCTACAAATAATACTTTATTAATGGAAGAAATCTCTTGCAAATCTCACATAAAGTAGGAGATCAAATCCCATGCTCACCTCGGGTGAGTGCCCAATGTATGTTGGATTATAGGCTAACACACTTGAGGTTGAAAAGAAGTATTGAGGGTAAAATAATGACTACATCTTGGTTCCATTTTTAGGACCTATTTTCAAGATATTGTGAGAAAAATGTGTAATTATGGAGTGCTTGACCTTAGACAAGTGTCGAATCATGGCTCAAAATCATGGAGGATGAGTTTTGTTAGAGGTTTAGTACTAGATCTAAGTTTGATACATGAAAATGGGTGGAGGAGAACCTATATCACAAACTCTATGAGACATTCTTCTATTATTTCCCAGTAGAGTTGTATGAATGGCTATCAACATATGCATCAAGGATGATTTGGTGTTATAGACCTCATGTTTGGACCCGGAGAAATATCGGTGGTTATGTGATACCGATATGACACGACCCGTATTATTGATCACTGGTGGAGTAGAGTGCTGACTAGTTACACCTTGGAATATGTTATTTCTACATATACTTTCCTGGATATTGCTAAGTTTGAGTTCTTGAGGGATCCTAGAGGATCATTATTGCATGTTATTCCATTGGTTATCAAGATCTTGGTCATTACTTTGAGTTTTGAATCCTTTCCCATGGTTGTCTAAACTCTTGCTAGGTGTGGGGCATAGAAGATGGAGTGGTAGAAGGATGGAAGACCTTGTGGTAGGAATGGAGAGAGAGGAAAGGCAGATCAATTATAATGAAGCTAAATAAAGGGAGTTGGAAAGACAATGCAAAGTCTGCAGGAATTGTGGATTTATGGAGGCAGACATTACAGGAAGGATTTGAGGTTCACGTGGAGGACGTGGAACCTGAGTAGTCTAAGGTACCCCACCTTGGAAGGCATGGAAGATAAACCCCCTTAGATTCCATAGAGATTTCATCAAATGAAGAAAGGATACTATTTATAGGCACACACCTTAACACACATGGTGGCTGGACCCTTGCGCTTAGTTTTCCATTCCCGAGAAAAGATTTGATAATCTAGTTGGGATCGAGATTTGTATTCAAGAGAAACCTATGAGGTATAATTTTTCATTTGGTATAGTTATGGCTACACATTCATTCCCTATGTTTGGGGGTATTTTGTCCGACAAAACATTTGGACAAGGTGTTTGATCACAAGGTTTAATTATCACATCCGGAGTGGCAAGGGAAACACATATGAGAGTGCTTCGATATCACATACTATCGGTGTGTGGTTTAGCGTGAGGAGGGCCCACATGGCACAACCGTGTTATCCCCTTACCTATGACAAGAGGATGATATATTGATCTGGAGGAGTTGGCACTAGAGTATTTAGTGGTTTTGGTGTTAGAGGTAACATCGAGAGAAATAAAGGTCCTGGATCTAGCAGACAAGGTCCACAACACCATCAATAGGTGTTTTATGATATGTCACTCCACTTACCTAATTACAAGGGTGTTGAGGATTTCGCAAAACATGTACACAAGTGAGAATTAATTTGGCGCGTGAAGGGAATAACCATATGGATTGGAATGCTAGTAAGTTTCTAACCACATTGTAAGGATGTGTTCATAGCTGGTACAAGAAGTATGACCCACACCAGACAGTGGTGGATTACATTACACCATGTAATGATCGTGTTAAAGAAAATTTAGTAAGGAATGGAAGAGAGTGTAGAGGAGTATGACGCATGTTTCAAGACTCTCTTATCTAAGTTATCTTATGACATTCACCCTTCGCAACATGCTTAATGGTTCATCGATGACTAATCATAGCATTTGGGAGGAGTTTTCACATAATACTTTCATAGATCCATGCAAGGCCTTGGAGGTTACCTTGCATGCTGAGGTAGTAAGAAGCATTGATACAGAGTTAGTCCATTCCTAGAATCCCAAATTACTGCAATGACAAAACAACTGGAGAAATATTCTACAAACTCAGCTCATGAGACTTGTAGTGGGTTATGGTGTACGGATTGTGAGGTAGAATGGCATACAAAGGACAATTGTCCTCGGAGGTCAAGATGCACGATGATGGTAGATGTGAGATTTTCTATGAAGATCATGATGTAAGAAAGTGTTTCACTTCGCATCACATGATCCGTAACAATGTGTCTTACTATTTCAAAATTTTCACCTCTACTACTCATTAAACCAATGATTGTAGATTGATTAACCAAATACGTGGCGTCGATACTCTTGGTGTGCACCAAACTAGTATTGCAATCAGTTCCAAGGATGAGGGTTGTCATTGTGAAGGGAACACATAAGGAGGAAGTTTCATAAGAGGATTTCATGGAGGATTTAGAGGTCGTGGCAACCATGGAGGTGGAAGAAGAAAGTTCCCATGTGTAAATTTTTACAATCTGTGGGTCTATGAAACACTATAAGCGTGAATGACCTGATATGCTACAATGCTCTTAGTGCGGAAAGAATCGAAGCATGAGGATTTCCTAGAATTATTTGAACACATGAGATAGAAACAACGAAGGATAAGGGCGTTGGGATGGTGAGTGTAAAACATGTTGATCAACAATGTATTCCTATAATCACATGTGAGTCGAGTTAGAGCCTATACTTGTGATGATGTGAGCTAAGGATGTGCATGCCAGGAGATCCCAAAGTAAAGGTTATCGATCAAAATAGAAGAGGTGGTACATGGGAAGTATCCAAACCCTACGCACCAAAAGGAAATCTATCAAGAGACCATGGACATAATCAAAAGTCTTCAAGGGTAAATTCAGTGTCTAAAAGATAAATCTAGGAAGTTGGAGTAGAAGAAGAGTGATGAGGTCCCTCAATCAAATATAGACGATGTCGTGAGTTTTGTAAGATGTTGCACCAAGAGAATATCATTCCTCTATTAGGATAATGGTTGAGAGATAAAGTACCAAGTGCTGAAGGAGAGCACGAGAGGTATGTCTTGCACACTAACCTTCCTCCCCACAATATTGACTATGATAAGGAGATTACCTTGAATGCAATAGTTGATGGATTGATCCTAAGAAATATTTTTATTGACATGGGCATGGAAGTTAATGTTCTCACCCTAGATGCATGGAATAAAATGGGAAGGCCCCCATTACAGCCATCTTCAAATGTGTTGTATATGTCTAATAAGAAAAAATCAATCCCCATTAGTGTTTTAAAGGATGCGACTATCACTATCTAAGGGGAAAAATTCACTAGAGACTTCGAAGTCTTAGAAATTTTTGAGGAGGAGAAATTTCCAATGTTACTTAGGTGCCCCTGGTGCTATAAGAATAATGTTGAATTACATTTCAATAAGGGGTATATAAGTTTTGAGAAAAAAAAGGAACATGTTGTCATTCCTTTTATGGATGGGAAGTCAGTGCCCTATACAAAGCCCTAGGGAGAAGAAGACCTAGAAAAAATATATGTGCACATTTTCGAGATCCTAAGGTTGTCCACCCAACAAAAGAAGGCATTATCTAGTAGGAAGAAACTCAATCTATAAGTGATATAGCTAGTGTGGCATGTGATAATTTGGTGCAAGGGATGTGTGAGTTAGTTAGAAGGAAGTTAAGAGGATCTCGTGATAAGAGTAACAAAGATGTGCTTAGTTAGGCACACAGGAAGAAAGTAGTTGCCAAGTTAAACTATGGGAGCCAACCCTAATATCTTCTAACAAGAAATGGAGACCCAGTGGAGATGTGAGATCGAAAGGAGAAGTATGCTTAGCTATAATTTTCTCGGGACCGCAGCACATTGGTGGGAAACCCATCGCAATAACCTTCTAGAGTGGCGCAAGGTGAGAATCATGTTCTCTGTTAGGTTTCTTTGAAGTAATGCACCTACTGCTATACAATACTATCATGGGAATAAACCTACATCATTTCACATCCAAGCATATGAGAAGGCCTAAAAGGAATGCATGGAAGCATTACCTCCATCTTTATGGGTGTATAAGCTTTAATCCACCTTATAAGGTTAGGCACGTGCACATGGTACATTCACTTAGAGTTGCACTATCGATAGGAAAATAGAAGGAGTTAACACTGATCTCCTTCAATATTTTGAGTATTGAAGTACTAAACCATTGGTGAATGAGGTGTTACAAGTTTTCAAGAGCCTAACTATGGAATATAGTTTCATGGCGGAGGATAGAACACTAGAATTTTTGGGAAAACATGACTTGAAAGCATAGTTTGTTGAGGGAGAGAAAGAGAAAATACAACTTGAGCATGCGTGCATGGAAAAAGAGAAAGGTAGGTTGGTCTATGTGATTGATGGTTAAGAATTGGATAACTTGGATTTTAACCATACTATGAGTATGTGCAAGGTTCTGCATAGTGTTGATGAGAAATCATGTGCCTACCATGAACCCTTGAAAACCAAGAAGGTTAAAATTGGTTTGGAGGTGGAAGCTAAGGAGGCTACTATTTTAGATTACTAGACGAAAAGGAGGTTTCAAAATCATCTATGTATTGTGTGAATTTAAGGATGTGCTTCTCGCATGGGTACCATGAGTTTAGATAAATTTACCACTCCTTGGGAAAAAGAAAGATCAAGTTAAAAGATGGTGCATGCCTAATTCGGAAGAGACCTTATCAAATGAATCAATTTACACATCAAAGTCAAGGAGGAGATTGACAAGATGATCACATCATGCATCATTGAGGCTATTGAAGAATCAGAATGGATAATTCCAATGGTCATCAACATTAAGAAGGATGAAAGGATAATTATTTGCATTGATTACGAGATTTGAATGCGGTATGTGTCATTGACCCTTTTCCAACCCCCTTCACTAAGGAGATCCTAAAAGGAGTAGTTGGGTGCAAGATATATTCTTTCACAAATGGATTCTTAGGATATCATTAGGTTAGAATTGCAAAGGAGGACCAAGACAAGACACCATTTTCCACCGAATGGGAAATTTTTTCCTACATTGTCACACCTTTTGGAATGAATAACACACCTGATTTTTTTTTGTGCATTGTGGTTCAGGTGTTTGGACTTCATCCACAAGTTTCTACAAGTCTACCTAGATGACTGGATAGTATATGGATTAGTGAGGGACCATTGTGACAATCTGAGACTGATGTTTGAGAGGTGTCAGAAGTTGATTATATCCCTAAACATTAAGAAATGTGTTTTCACTACTCCATTTGGAACCTTGTTGGGACATATCATATGTAACGAAGGCTTGTAAGTGGATCCTGCCAAAGTTGTCATTATTGTAGGATTTGGGGAACCTACTAGCTAGATTGTAGTGTGTGGATTCCTTGGGTATACGGGGTATTACCATAAATTTATTAATGGGTATGCTAAGATCGTTGCACCATTAGAAACGTTGTTGAAGCAAAAAGTACATTTCATTAGGGAGAGGCACAATAGATGGCATTTATCACATTAAATAATAGGATTATAACTGCGCCCATCTTACACTTTCCCTCTTAGGATAAGCCATTCCATGTACATGTTGATGCTTCAAGGATGGAAATTGGAGCAATCTTAGCACAACTTGGAGAGGGAATTGTTGACCACCCCTTGTGCTTTGCTAGTAGGAAGCTAACCCCAACAAGAATAGAACTATACTACTACTGAGCACAAGGCATTGTCGATGATCTATGCACTACACAAATTTAGGAAGTATCTATTGGAAAAACCCTTTATATTCTACACGTGCCACATGACATTGAAGTACTTGGTAAACAAGCATGTTCTATAATAGCTAATATGCTAGTGGGTCCTACTATTTAAGGAGTTTGAGTTTACTGATTGTTGTAAAACTAGGTAAGAGTAATTTGGGGCTGGACATCTATCAAGGATTGACTTAGGAGAGGACACATAGAGAATTGAGGACACAATGCTCGATGTAAAACCTGTTTAGATTATAGTGTGAGCTCTCGACTTGGAAGATATTGTAGTATTTCTCAAAATAGGTGTGGTGCCAGAGGGAATGAAGACTTCGAAAACAAAGTAGTTATCCATACGGACTACGTTGTATATGCTAATTAGTGGATACTTATACAATCTAGGATGTGATTAGGTTTTGTGCTTGTGTGTGTTAAAGCATGAGTGCACTGGAATCATGGAGGAATTTCATGGTGGAATTGTAGGAGGACACTATACAGGAATGCAACCGCACATAAGATCCTTCTAGCAGGATTTTGGTGGGAAATGGTTTACAAATATTGTATCAAGTATTACAAGGCCTATGACCACTTCCAGCACCTTGGTAAACTAGGGAAAAGAGATGAAATTCCATTAAGACCGATTGTCAGTGCAAAACCATTTGAGAAGTGGGTAATTGACTTTGTAGGACCTTTTTTTGTAGCCGTGTGAAGGATAGGTTCATGTTATATCATTACATGCACATATTACCTTACAAGGTGGGAAGAAGTGGTACCTACAAGGGATTACACAAAGGGCAACAACAACTAGGTTCTTGTGGGAAAATATAATCAGCAGATATGGATGCCCATTGAGCTTAATAAGTGATAGGGTACTCATTTCTTAAATGAGACAATTAGAATATTATTGGTAGAATTCATGGTAGCCCATCACAATACTACCCCTTATCACCCATAAGCTAATGGGACTACTGAGGTGTTTAACAAAAACGGAATCACATGTTAACCAAGATTTGTGATGTGGGAAGAAAGGATTGGGATGATAAATTTTTTGATGTGTTATGGTCATATTGGACTACTTATAAGAGACTGAACAAGGCCACACCTTTTTAATTGGTGTTTGGTGTGGAATCTGTGTTACCTATTGAATTCATGTTACCATCATTGCATATAGCACGTGCAGGAGGGTTAGATGATGAACAAGTGCTTAAGGAGAGGATTGATAAGTTGATGTAGTTAGATGAGAGGTGGTATATTGCTCGGGATTCAGAAAATAGAAAAATCTAGGAAGAATGCATGGCATGATAGAAACATCAAGAACAAGAAATTTGAGGTTGGCAAGATGATTTTATTGTATGATTCCAAGTTTCTATGCCATCTTAGGAAATTCAAATTCCATTGGATGGGCCCATACATTATATCCTATATACTTGATTCAGTTCTTGTCAATTATAAGCACTAGATGGAACACGGTTTCAGGCCATTTCAATGGGAGTAGGCTGAAGCCCTACTATAAATAAGTATTCTTTGTGTTTGTAAATAAGGCAGTATTTCCAGTTAGCCTAGGTTTTTCTTTGATGTAGTTTCCTTTCTTTGTGTTTCCCTTTCTTGTTGCTTTGTTTTGTGTGCATTTATGCATTGGTAGCCACTTATTATTTTCAAAAACATTCTATGTACATATGACCATACATCCATATTTGTGTGGGGTAGAGTGATGTTCCAAGTGTTGGAAGCTATGGTTATGGATGTCCTGGGTTGAAAAATCAAAAACACGTGGATTGGAATATCATGCATAGAAGAGTTAAACATAAGGGAAGGATGGTGTCAAAAGGATTCATAGAAACCAAGTACAAGGGTAAAAAGTGCAAGAGCAACATGAAGTCAGTAGTGGAAAGAGCTTGGTCCAAGACATAGAGGAAGAATTGAATTCATGCAAAGTGGAGAAATCACGAAAAATTATATGGTTGAGGAATTTGTGCGTCAAAATGTTGCGAAGTGTTTGCGTAGAGGATTGAGCATGGAGGAAGATCATTAAAGGTTGGTGTTGGAAAAAATATGAATTTATTGTGAAAGTACATTGGTAGGTAGCATGACACTTATTTCAGAGAAGAGAAAAAGTTATAAATAGAAGATCGGGGGTACGTTATTTTCTACCTTGTGTTTTAAGTTATCAAAGATCTCTCGCAAAATAGGGCATCCTTGTGAAGAAATTTTGAGAAGAGTTGTGAAGATTTGCATGCATAGCTAGTTTGATTAGTGAACCAAAGTGGAAAGGAGTACATGGGTATAAGCGAGAAAAGGTTGTGTGGAATAATCTCATGGGTGTTATGTAATATTGTGGAAAAATGGTTTTCCAGGTTAGGGTTGCATAGCTAGGGCACGAGGTTTGAAGGAATTTTCACAAAGGAGTGGAGTTGTAAAGTTTAGCAAAGCTAGGACTAGGAGAGAGGAAGAAATTTTAAGGACCCAACAAAGGAATAAAACCAAGAAAAGTAGTAAATGTTTCACTGAAGAATGAAAAGGGCAAGGGAAAATAAGCCATTTCTACCATTTTTAATGAAGAATGGTACATAAAAGTACATTACCTTGATAAAGTATTACTTAGTAAAGAATGGGTGTCTCATGTCAAGAAAAGGGTCAAGTCGGTGATTACAACCATCGAATGAGTACCACAAAGAATGAAATGACACTACAACTAGTTTTCCCTATAGAGAAGAGGACACCAGATGGAATTCCCATCTATGATGACAAGGTAAAGGTGAAAATGGAGAAGGATGGGTTATTGTAACTCTACAAGTTTCCCTATTTTGGAAAGCTTGAGCGACTATACCAATGGTTGATGTTGCGTGTGCATGAATACCACCTATATTTCATAGTTCGGAGGATGCACATAACCCACCATGAGAGTTTCTAAGTTCACTAGAATTATCTCAGAAAAATATTCATTAGATGATGATTTGGAAGAAAAGGAAGCCATTAAAAAGACCGTTGAGGCTTATGACTACAAGAAGGGTTTGTGCTACTTCAACATTTATGTAATTACTGACCTAGTGATGAGGATGGCCATGCACTTGGTTATAAAGATGAATGGGAAAGAGAGATGGACACATATCAACAAGGCCTGGTTGAATGTGTGTTGTAAGATCTCGGAGGGAACCATCTATAACCTCTCATCTTTCATTGCAGAGGAAATTATAAACATCACACAAGACGGTGTGCGAGATCATTTTTGTAATGTCCTCCTCACCATTGTCTTTTTAGAGATTGGAGTGCCCAATGGGCCAAATAATTTTGTTTGGGAATACCCAGATGATAACCCCTCCCCATCCAAGAGGTTTGAAAAGTATACCTGTGACACCATGATGGTTGCTTAAAAGGTGTGTCTCGGAAAACCGGTATAAACAGATGTGTGACACTGGGATGAATGGAGAATACCCGAATAGTTACCATCATTAGTAAAAAAGGTTGAGTTTTCTGTATACCAAAATTATTTTATTGGAAAATTTACTTTAGTAGATGGCACCGAGAATTCTTGGTGTAAATTACCTCTCTCCTTTACAACACAATACTTCGAGGCCGGGTTTATTGATTCAAAGAGGTGAAGAAACACATACTTGATCTAAGTGTAGTAGATAAAAACTATCGCGAGCTATGTAGGGAACTAATATACCCCAAAAAGCACACCTATGTGGATAAGTATGTCTCCCATGACATGCACATGGTAAAATTAGTAAAATTACCTGCTACAGGGAGGAGCATAGCGGTGAGAGGTATATCTCCGTATAAGGCCTAAGTATGAAAAAGTTTCTTATGTTTAAGATGATGTCTCTAGTTTGTAGGAACCCAATGTAGGGAAGAAAGTTATTCCGAGGAAAATATATAGAGGAGAGGCTCTTGAGAAAAAGGTGTTGGGATCACAAAGATTATACACGAAGGGGCATAAGAATCGGGCGTAGGCACAAGTACTTACATCTCGCTGGAAGAGGTCACCCGTGAGAAAAGAGTCACCACAGAAGGAGGAATTTCCACGAAAGGAAGAGTCACCACTAAAGTAAGAGTTGTCAATAAGGGAGATTCACCCGAGAAACAAGAAAAATAGAAGTCACATGAATTGGAGTCACTAGTAAGGAAGAAGTAGAGGGTGACAAAAGGCTTGGAAGCATGTAAAACAGAAAAGCATGGAGGCTAAAAAGGGTGATAAAGATGATGAAGAGTGTGACGAGGCTCAAAATCATCTTGTGTATAATGTACACAAGTCAAATGAAGAAGGAAATAAAGAGAAGGATGAGAATGAGGAAGGTGCTCATGACAAAGGGGGAACGAGGAAGTAAACATGAAGGATCAAAATACCTTGACCCTGACCAAGGAATAGATGCATTACACTATAGAGAGGGAAGTGGTAGGAATTATCCAATAATTGGTGGAGCATGAAGTTGATCAAAGCACTAAAGAAGTGCTAAAGGAAACTAAGGAAAGTGTAATTGTGGGAAAGGAGTATGGAAGCATGGGTGGACACCCCAACTTTGCAAAGAAGCCTCCCTAAGGCAACACACACTGGTGCAAAGGGTATAAGAGTGGCACATGAACAAGAAATGACTTACATTAATTATCTGAATAAGGTATTGCACATGCACTTCTAATGCACCATTCCCATAAACCAAATCCTTGCTTTTTCTTCTTTAGATGAAGAAGGTGCATACCTGTGCACAAGGAAAATGTTATCTTGGGATTTTGATCCCCACATTAATGAGCCCGAGTTTGAGGTAAATCGAGATGTATTGATGAAGATACCAAATGATAAGGGAGCCCAAAAACTATATGATGAGAAAGTTTACAACACACTCAATAAAGCATTGTTGGAGGTGGAGGCAAGACTCTTTGGCATAAATGAAAAAATAAGGGTCTTGGAGGAAGATCTTGAGAAAAAGAATGAGGAGATCATTAAGTAGGACAAAGAAATAAAATAGAAGGAATTGATTAGTATATAGTTAAGGTGCAAGCTGAGGGATGAAAAGGAAAAGGTGCACAAAATCCATAAGAAGATAGAGGCCATTTTAGATGCCATAATCTTGAAGCACCTAGACCTAGCCTTGCCTGAGAAAAATACGAGTCAATCATGCAATTATTAGAATAATTGACCCACATCATCACCATGGAAAGGTGACCACTTGCATTAGAGTCATTAAAGGAGGTGATGACATGCCAGAAGGCGGAAAATTAGAAGATTGGGAGACATTGGTTTGGTATTTTGAGCTCTTTACCACAAGAAATACCACAACAAAGATGGTCGAATCCATGTATGATAATTGTGCCAACAGAGACAGGGTAACAAGAATATTGGTTGCTACACATGAGGTAGATCTAAAATAATTTTAGGAAAAGAACAAAGGTAATAGGGCGGAGCATGATAATATCCTAGCCAAAGTTGAGAATAAGTTAGAAGCAATCGAAACCTTACGGGGTTCAATTAAGAATAAGCTAAAGGAACTGTACCCCCAATTCACTCGCAGGATGGATGTGCTAGGTGATATTAGAAAGTAGTTGGAAATAATTATAGATACGGTGAATGTTAAGAGTGAGGAACTTATTTTTGAGGAAGTAAGCGCATTAGTGGGTGACCTACTTCAACATGTGCATGGTGAAGTAGATGTTTGGGAGAATATTGAGGCATCCATGAAAAGGATTTCCCACTCCTCATGCAACAGTAACATATTCTTCTATTTTTCCATTCTTCCATCCTTCCATTCTTTAATTGTTTCAATACCTCTATTCTTTATTATTTGAGGAAGCATAATGTTTTTAAGGATGGAGAACACACCTAGTCTAGGGTGATGTTGGAACCTAAATTATTAGATAAGTACCAAGAGGCATATACAGACATGATTAATAAATAGAAGAGTGCTCGGGGAAAAGTGTGTAGGAAACAGGGGTTTAAGAAGGATTTAATTGAAACCAGGGAACACACGGGAGGAAAATAAGGGTTTAAAGGACTTAGACATGTTTGGCATCATGAATTCACTTGAGGAAAAATGTGAGGACCCAACTAGGCGTGATAAGTGGATAAGGTTCTATCCTAGAACATTAGAGGTCAAGAAAAGGATATTACATGCAAAAATATTGTCAGAGGCATCATTACGCTTAGACTATTAGTGGAAGGTTTGCAAAGAGGATAATCATTCACCAATGAGGACCACATCTACACTTGGAACATGATCTGCTCAGAGAGAATTTAGTGGTGGTCGATGGTCCTATTTACATAAGTTCTTGAGGACAGAACAAAGACACGAAAGATAAAGAGATATATGGGTGCAATGTGCAAAGGGGAGAAGATGAAGAGAAGGAGAGTAACGAAGTGCTACAGAAATGTTAGGAAATACTAAGGGTTTGGAGTTCATGGCGCTATCATTTAGAGTACTTAGTGCTAGAGTGTTGTAAGAGATACCATTAAGCATATGTATGGGTATTAGGATCTGTAATGAGGTATATAATGGGGAAAATCATAGTTATGATATCTGATCAGATTGGTTTGCAGGAGTTGAGTCTCTGTCATTTGATGTATATGGTGTGAGATGACCCTTTTGAATGTAATATGGCTACCAGAACTCTATTAAATCAATATACATGGATCTATTTTGTATAACTTTCTTATGGGTGTAAACCCTCATGTTATATGGCTTATCATGACTCATATATGGTTTCTTGTACTTATTATAATGTTATTTAGTTATTGTTATGCTTTAATGTGTATATATGTTAGTTATATCTTCTTTCTTTTTATTAGATGCATGTACTTTTATTTATACAAATAATCCTCCATTGATGGTGGAACTCTCTTGCCCATGCATGCCTCATGTGAGTGCTCAACGTATATTGATGATAGGTCGGTGCGATTGAGGTTGGAAAGAAGTATTGAGGGTAAAATAATGACTACATTTGAAATATCTAAACATGCTAAAAAAATGTAATGAAATTACTTGATTAAATCATCAATGACGGGAATAGGAAACTTATATTTGATAGTGAACTTGTTAATCTCTCTGTAATCTAGACACATGTGCCATCTTCCATCCTTATGATGCACCATCACCACTGGAGTAGAATATGAACTTTGACTCGCGAATAATACCCATTTCCAACATTTCCTCCACCATATTCTCGATCTCACTCTTTTGCACATATGGATATCTATAAGGCCTGATGTTGGGGGGTTGGCTTCCCAAAATCAACTAAATAGCATGATCATGCTCTCTTTCAGGTGCCGTACTCTTGGTTCCTTAAAGACAACAACATGTTGATTAATAACCTTTTGAAGATCATGATGCAATACCTTCATTTGCGGTTGGACTTCTATAGAGAATAATCATGCTACAAAACCTTCAAACCCCTTTTTAAGAATCTTCTACATTTGGTGAGAACTCACCACTACAGGATATTTAGCTTGTAGATGTCAAATTTCAAATTTTTACCCTTAGAATGAAAGCACATGAACAATTCCTGGAAATTTATCTCTATGGTGCCCAAGGTAGTGAGCCATTGACCACCTAAGAAAATATCAGATCCACCCATGGGAATAGAAAACATCATAGATTCCAATGTGTAATAACCCATCATGATTTTGAATTTATGGCATTTACCTAAATATTGGACTATGCCACCATCTATAATCATTACTTGAAATTCAGGTGTTGGGTAGATGAAACAATTTAGTATTGTTGCCAACTTATGATTGATGAAATTATGTGTGCTCCCTGAATCAACAAAGATTGTTACCTTCTGCTTCTTAAGATAACCCACAACTTGAAGGGTTTGTGGAGTACTAATACCTGATAGAGCATGGCATGAAATAGTGGGATGAGGATCTCTAGATTCTTCCTCTAATTTTTCCACTTCCTCTGTTGATGTTGCCTCATATTATTCCACATCACCAGATCCTTCAATGTAGAACATTTTTTTCTCATAACATTTATGATTTGGTCCATATTTTATATCACAGCTAAAGAATAACCCTTTGGCTCTTTTTTATTCAATTTATTTGAGGTGTTAACCAAATTGGCTGAGGGTGAGAAGGAGACAAGGTGTTACGATATTTTATGCTAGAAAAGGTCTGCCTTCTACTGGAAAGAAATTTTTCCTCTACTCGACATGCCATGATAATAGAATCAACAACCTTGAGTGGGTTAAACATGCGTACCTCATGCTCAATGTGGTCCTTAAGACCCCCAAGAAATAGGTCATTTAAATACTCTTCTGTAATATCCTCCACACGTAAGGACAAAGTTTGGAATTGATGGACATACTCCTTAACTAAACCAGTTTGGCGTAACTTTGCTAATTAGATGAAGTAATTTTCAAAACACTAGAACTATAGTGTAATTGAATCTCTTCGATGAACAATTTCTAGGTGATATTTAGGCCATTCTTTTTCCTTTGAGCATGTAACCAATGATACCAAACAAATTGATCAAGTTCTAGGTATAAGGATGCCACAATTACCTTTTTTCCTCCTGGGATCTGATGGAGATCAAAGAAATTTTCCATTTGGGTAATCCAATTGAGTGGATCCTTTCCATAAAATTTATGCATTTCAACTTTTGGAATCATGCCCCTCCATTGGTGAGAAGATCCACTTGAATGATTAAAGGATCCTCCCTGATTTGAGTGATTTGGATCTATGTGACCATTTCTAGTAGAACCCATATGACTAGCATTGGAAGTTGTATTAGAAATAGCATTCAAAAAATCCTTCGCATTGCATGAAAATCCTTCTAAATCTCACTCCTAAGGCTACCTTTCAGTTGATGAAGATCAACATTAAGGTCATCCTTACTCACCATATTGTTTACCCTTTCCTGAAGTTGGATGACCACCTCAAATACTCCCGAACTAGTAGAATCTAAAGCCATATCTTCCTTATTTGGGGTCATTCCTAGAGTTTCTTGTCCTTTTCCTTGGCCTCGGTAGATCTACCAGCCATGACAAAGGATGCGAGCCTAGGGGTAGACTTAACAGGAAGAATTCTAGGGTTTAGGGTTTCGTAATTTTTTTGGCCAAATATAGGAATTTATAAAATAGAAACCCTAGCTATTTTTTGGAAGGGTTCCGAAAATATAAGAAATTTGAAAAATTCCAAAAATTACGCCCTAGGGAGCCAAATTATGAATAAATATAGAACCGTAATAAATTTTTCAAAACAAGTCAAAACTTATTGAAATTTGGAGAGAAGCTTACTTGACTTATTTTACCTCACCACAAAAACAATTGTAGAAAAATTCGCTACCAATCTTGAGATATAGCTGAACCTTTAGAATTAGGGTTTGATGCCATCCTGGCCGAGATCAAGCTCTGATACCACTTGTAATGAAATTACTTGATTAATTATGATTATCACCAGCAATAGAACACCAAATAACACAATATTGCAGATAAATTCTCTCAATATGAAAGTATAATAGCTTGGCCACTTCGAGGGGGAAACCTCCAAAACATATAATAAGACTCAAATACTCAACATAATGATCATCCACTACCTATAACCCCTATTTATACTATTCCTATGCTATGGCCATCAGCAAGGCCGACCAACCAATGATAATAGATCATATATAAAAGAGATACATCATGATATTAAGTTATGATAGCAACAAGTCAGCTATATCCATCCCATGTAAGATATATAATTAAGGGTGTAACAATTTTTTTGAAATTTACCCCGTTAGAAACATATGATAGGTTCAAGACCGTATCGTACTATCTTGATCAAAGTTTATGGTTTTGAACATGTGCTAATTTTACCCAATTTTTTTGTGTAATTACATTTCTGATTTTTGTACCCTATTTGTACTGCATATACCACCATAGTTTATTCTATCTTCTAAAAATGTAGAATAAACTTGGATTAGTTCCCTCTCTTTTTAAGACATGTGAAAAAACTATGTTTGAGTATGTGGCTTAAATTAAATAGGTGTGTAACTATGTAATAAATTAATGAGAAACTATGTAAAGTGTTGAAGAGGTGGACACCTTGGACAACCTATACCTATAAAAGGAAAGGTGTTTGTACATGGTGGCAACCATGGCATGCATAAAAACAAATCTAGTAATAAGAAACAATAATAACAATGAAAGTATCTAGTAGAAACAACGCATGTAGACAAACACATCAATGTAGTCAATTTGAAAACAATGTCATAAAAGATAATACGAAAGGATTTTGAGGATTGAAAATATGGGACACCCACAAAGTGTCACAAGAAAATCAAAACTCACAGGTATACAAATAAGAGAAATAAATTACAAATATTATAGGAATTATGCCACAAGCATGAGACACCCATAGTATCACAAGACAATCAAGGAACATAGGCCACAAGAAAGGATAACAATTGAGTGATAACCTACAAAAAAATGTGTATACATGAAATCAAAGTGGAAAAACATTTTATTATGATTTAGAAAGCAACATAAGTGAGACATATGAAATAAGAGATGTCAAATCTTCACAAGACAAATGTTTTAGTCATGTTAATTTGAAAACTAGAAATTAAAAAATGTATATAATTGAGCATGAATGAGGAAGTGAAAATGAAATATAATACAATAATAACACCTCTAGGGTGTGGAGGGATTGCTCCCAAATGATGTGAATGTAAGGAGATATGAGTTCCCTATAAGCATGTATCGATTTATGTGTCCTGCATCCAACTCAATATACCATGTGAACACATGATTAAAGAGATAAAGCATGTTATCTATCAAATCAAAGTAAGAAACAATAAGTGTAAGGTAAAGTGCTAAAAATACAAGTAAAATACATAGGTCCCGATTTTGTATTTATGCAAATAGTTGAATGTTTGTGTATTAACTCAAAGGTCAAAAGCTATGTAGCAAGAAATTTATCCAATGATAACCTCCTGAAGAGATGGAGTAACTAGTGTGGATTAGATGGAGGCTTAGTCCCTAAATGTGAAAAATAAGTTATAAGATAAGTGTTTATGAATCCATCAATGTGTGCAGTAGAATACCTAAGATTCATTGGAAATAGTATGAGTGGAAGGTTGTGATTTCATAGTTTTGATTATATTATGATACCAAAAGAGATTGATATGGAGTTATATTTATTTTGAGTGGTTTGTAAAATACATTGTGATTGAATAGATCAATTTTGATGACTAGGATAGTATGAGTAGTAGTAAAAACATGTTGAAAAATGTGACCCCTACTAAAGTACGCAGGGGCATGCATGGAAAACTATTCGTGAAAATAAAGGGAGGGAGATCCAAATATGCCCATGGTCATTTTAAAGGGTACGAAGCATAATAATGTGCCATGATGTATAAGTGAACTAAATATAAGATGCACGACCACTATAGATTATGAATATTCATTCTTTCTTAATGATTTGTTTGTATTCTTAGTGAAAATTTAGCACTTGGTCAAATAAGACATGGTATGGAAATAAACCCAATGAGCATTAGAAAGTTATTGAGAAAATTTTAATGCTTCCATTGGAATAATATCACCTTCATCATCATCGACTCGAGACTTTGCAAACTATCATTAGACATATCAAAGGTGTGTATAAATTCATTACAATAGTAATCAATATCAAAGCCATCTCAATCATCAAAATTGAGTAATAGTGAGAAATTAGATCCATCCATGAGATTGTTCTACATGTTACCTCAAAGAATATTACTTGATGTGCCACTTTGTTCATCACTTCTATTATCATAATCCCAATTATATGGGCCATTGTAGACACAAAATCATGCACTTTGGGTAATTATCTAGTCTTGATTACATACTACTATTCATATTATTACTAAGTAAGAGTGGTATTGATTAACCCATGCATTTGGCCACCTTTATTTGTCTTTTATTGCTACTTTTAGTATTATACCCTTACTTACTCACTTTGCCCTTTCAATCTTCAGAATTTGTCATCCAGACATCAACACCTATACCAAGATGCCAACACTAGGCACCCTTGTCCAATTTTGGTGCCCCTATTATTTTTGTACTTTAATCACATTTTTGAGTCCTTTCTAGCCTTTGTAGAATCTTATAGTTTTGGTAGTATAAATTTTCAGGGTTAATTACAAAGTTTGAGAAAGGGAATAATATAAATTTAAAGTTATGTGATCATAATAAGGGACCAGGCACTAAGCACTAGCTATCAACACCTAAGGTTGCATTCATTAAGGAATATAAGAGCTCTATTGCATCCATCTAGCTCCATCATAAGGAAGACAAGGTCTAGTTTTTTTGCATCACACTTCATAGGAGGGAATTTGATTTTATTACATGTGCACATTTATTACATTCTATATCTAGTTACTTTATAACTACCCATGTGCGAATAACACAAGAGCAACCTAGGGAATAATTCCGCACACACACACACACATAACTATATTGGGACTAAGATGTAGTGCAACATTTAGTTGTTAGTCCACCATTGTGGCTATTGAGGACAATCCAACCCCTCCTTTTGCATCTATCTTTCTTAGGATTTGATGTCTATTTGAGGGTTTTGTTGGTTCATTCTTCATTGCAAGTTTATTGTGACCTCGGTGATCATTATGAGAATCCATAATGAAAAAGGAGAGTATGAGTGAACATATTGTGACCCTAAGAATTTGGGTTTCTAATCATTTTTGTGGACCCCGGTGCCCAAAATAAATACTCGGGTGCCCGGGGTGCCCCTATCCCTCTCTAAGAGCCCCCGTCTAGCATGTTTCTCCATTTATGCACTTTTCTAAGCTCCAGTGTGAAAATCAGTGCTTTGGTTTTATTTATATTATAGTTATGTACAACTTTGATGACATTGCAAATCAGCTAAGGCTTCTTACTTTCTCTTTGCACTTAGTGTTAACATATTTATTGCTTAGTTTTATTTGGTATATTTCTATATTTCATATTTGCATTTATTTACTGCTACTATAGCATCATATCAGGCTTTTTTATTTACATTTTAGCTTAATAATTTTGGTGAACCCATCTCATTCAAATACACTTGGATCCTCATATTTCTTCTATCATGGGTCGTAAAATTCCTCAAATTCCTTTGTCTAATTTACTTAAAATGCATCATGACTGTCAAGTTGTTCTACAAAAAGCCTTAGAATCCATGTGTCTTCCTAAAGATATGCCACCACATGAAATAAGTCATATTTTCCATCGTCTATCTAATGACCCTATCCTTCGTGATCTTCCATCCAATCAACCCATATTGAGTCAATTCAATATTTGCATTCTTTATTTTACGAAAAATTTTAAGCTATGGAATCCATGATCTTATCTCTTGACTTTTAAATCCAACAAATTAAAAATGCTTCTTAGGGTCATGTTTTTCTCCTTCTATGTCTCATCCTCATTATATGTATTCTACATGTGCTCACATCAGTGAGCCTTAAGTGGTGTAGTAATTTCACCAATTCTATTATCTCAATTATCAACCTTCCAATTGATTAAAATTTTATTCAATTTTTCTTTTATAATATGATCTTTGTTGTTCTCTATTCTGGCAAATTTCAATTCTTAATTAGAGGAATATTTCTACTATTTTATCAAAATAAAATACTACAACCACTTACCACGTAATCCTTTGAATAAGAAATATATTTAAAATAAATTTTATACCGTTTTGTAAAAAAATGTGAGCTCTGGTATGGGATGTCTTGCCTAATTTTTTCTACTCTGTTCTCCCTCAACACAACACCAATCCAAATGATTCTTTTTGCAGAAGAATGACAACCTCCAGGAAAATATTTATCTAAAATCTTTGAAATTTTCACTAGATAAATTGAAAATTTGATTAAAAAAATTAAATTCATGCCCTAGCTTTCCTAGTGCTCAACAATGACAAATAATTATTAATTTTTCTTTCCCACGTCCAACAATAAAAGTAGAATGTAATTTATAACAGGTCACCCTTTTCTATTCAATCTTATAACTAAGAAAAATCATCATTTAATATTTCTTTGCAAAAATTCCTCTTGCCGTATGAATACACAACCACTAGTGTGAAGAAAATCAGCTTAGCTTCCTTTATTTCTCAAAGAAAAACATTACAATGTCTCCTCACTCCTAGCTCATACATTATTACAATTTAAAAAAAAGCATTTTTTTTCTCAATTTGACCCAATATTGGATCTTATTCAACAACCACTCCTACATAGACTCCACAAAATCTCCAACTTCTCCTATAAAAACTCAACTAAACTCTTGAGAAGGAAATATGGGATAAATCTTATCCCTCACAACTCATAGATGCCTGATTATCATTAATTTTATTCCTTATTTAATATAAAAATTAATTACTTATCCTAAAACACCTAAATAATATTTTACAAATCTAATTATACAATCTATAAAATTTTACATCCGAATTTGACTCAAAACCCATCACTAAATTGACTCTAATAGCCACTAAAATAACTATTTTCCAACATTTCAATGATGCTCCTGCATCATACTACATGCCAATAAAAGAATCATTCTCATTTAATCACATTCATCAAATCTTCTAATTTTCTGCCCAGCTTAAGAATCTCATTTTCACTCAACCATGTGGCATCTTCCTTAGGCCTGTTTTTCCATTTGACTAAGTATTGGAAATACTCTTTGTCTCTGGTTTTCTTTGTTACCTTTTTGTCAAGAATAACTTCAAGTTGCTTAGGAGAGTCCTTTGGTAACTTTTGTTCCCAAGAAATGGGTTCCTTCTCACCTAGTTCAACATCTTGTACAGTTGGTTCTTCTCCTTTGTATGGATATAGATCAGCTACATTGAAAATAGGAGAAATGCCAACACCTTCTGGAAGTTCAATTTCATATGCATTGCTAGAAAACTTTCTTAAAATCCTGCAAGGTCCAATTTTCTTGAGCTTTAGCTTGTTGTATTCACCTTTTGGAAATATCTCTTTTCTAAGATGAGAAAGAACTAGATCTCCCACATTAAAATCAACTTCTCTCCACTTCTGATCAACTCTTTTTTTGTACTTCATAGTGCTTTCTTCAAGTGTCTTCTTCACCTGTTCATGTAAGTCCAACATTGCACTTGCAAAATCTTCACCATCAACACTTCTAGTTTCCATTTTTCCCAAATTTCTTAACTCAAATACTCCTCTAGGATGCATACCATATAAAATTTTGAAAGGACTCATACCTGTACTCCTATTTGGAGAATCATTATAGGAAAATTCAGCTTGAGCAAGTACTAAATCCCATTGTTTTGGATGCATACTTACCAAACTCTTTAAGGATGTTTCCCAAGCTCATGTTTACTACTTCTGTTTGGCCATCTATTTGGGGATGATATGCTAAACTGAAACTCAATTTTTACCCAAATTCTTCCACAAATTTTCCAAAAGTGTCAAAAACAAATTTGTGTCTCTATAAGAAACAATGCTCATGGGTAGCCCATGTAATTTGACAATCTCTTTGAAAAACAAGTTGGCAATATTAGTAGCATCACTAGTTTTTGTACAAGGAATGAAATGGGCCATTTTGGAAAATATGTCAACTACTACAAATATATAATCATGCCCTTTTTGTTCTAGGAAATCCAAGCACAAAATCCATACTTACTGAATCCCATGGCCTGTTGGGAATTGGTAAAGGCTGATACAAACTTGCATTCTAACTATTTCCCTTAGCATGTTGACATATTTTACATCTCTCAACATATTTTCTAACATCATTGTTCATACCTAGCCAATAGTAGTGGGCACTAAGCTGAGATAATGTTTTATTTTGTCCAAAATGTCCTCCTAGACTACCTCCATGCTTCTCCTTCACCAAGTTCTCTCTCATAGAACTTCTTGGTATACATAGCTGATTTCCTTTGAATAATAGACCTTCTTGAATCATATAATCCATCCATGGACTTCGATCACTGGTTATAGGATTCATGCATGCTTCATAAGAACTTTGAAAATCAACATCAATCTTGTACATTTCTTTCAAATCCTCAAATCCAAGAATGTTGATTTGTGATTCCTACATGGCCAAATTCCTCCTACTCAATGCATCAACAACCTTGTTAGTTTTTCCACTTTTATGTTTAATAACAAAAGTAAAACTTTTCAAGAATTCAACCCATTTAACATGCCTCTGACTTAGTTTAGGTTGACTACTAATGAATTGCAAAGCATGATTATCTGTGAATAAAATAAATTCTTTAGGCATAAGATAATGCCTCCACTTCTTCAAAGCTTGTACAATAACATAGAATTATTGATCATAAGTTGAATATTTATTCTTTGCATCGTTCAATTTTTTGTTTAAAATAAGTAACTAGTTTTTTCTTAACTCAAAACAACACCTATAACATTCCCACTAGACATCACATTCAACTTGAAAAAGTTTAGAGAAATCAGGCAAGGCTAAAATTGGCTCCTCTGTAATTTTCTTCTTGAGTAACTGAAAGCTCTTATCAGTTGCCTCAGTCCATTGGAATGTCTTCTTATTACCTTTAATGGTATCCACTATTGGAGCACAAATACCATTGAAATTTCTTATGAACTTTCTATAAAACTAGCTAATCCATGAAAAATTCTTACCTCAAACACACTTTTGGGAGGAGGCCACTCAATTATAGCCTTGATTTTATCTTTTTCCATCTTCAATCCTTCTTGTGAAATGAAAAATCCCAGATAAATCAGCTCTATCTTCATGAAGGTGCACTTCTTAAGATTGATTAGTAACTTTTCATCATGTAATTCTCTAACACCAATCTCAAATGATTAAGATGTTCTTCCTTTGACTTACTATACAAAATATCATCTAGATAGACTATGAAAAACTTACCTGTGAAAGCCTTGAGCACTTCATTCATTAATCTCATGAAAGTGCTAGGTGCATTTGTCAAACCAAATGGCATAACCAACCACTCATAAAGTCCATCATTAGTCTTAAATGTAGTTTTCCATTCATCTCCCTCTCTAATTTTGATCTGATGGTATCCACTTTTCAAGTCTATTTTAGAAAAATATTGAGCTCCACTCAAACAATCCAATAAATCATCTATCCTTGGTAATGGAAATCTATACCTGATAGTGATCTTGTTGATGGCTCTAGAGTCTGTGCACATTCTCCATCCTCCATCCTTCTTAGGAATCAACACTATAGGTATAACACAAGGACTTAAGCTCTCTCTTATCAATCCTTTCTCCAATAATTCTTGTACCTACTTCTTAATTTCCTCATTTTCCTTGGGAGTCATCTTGTAAGCAAATTTATTTGGAAGATTATCCCCTAGAATTAAATCTATATGATGACTAATACTCTTGACTAGAGGTAACTCATTTGGAAGATCATCTACCACAATATCCATATACTCATTCAACATATCTTGTATTTCTAGAGGTAAATCAACAAGCTTAGTATTAGTAACTACACTCTTAGGATTTCCTATCAAAGAAAAATTTACCTCTTCTTGCTTCATTTGGTGTAGAAAATCCTTACCAGTCAACATCAACACTATAGAACTAGATTCAACAACAAATTTCTCCTCTTGTAAAGGTTTCAAAACATGCTTCTTACCATCCTTATCAAAGGTGTATGTGTTGTTCCTTCCATCATGCACTATTTTCTGTCATATTTTCAGGGTCTTCCAAGAAGAATGTGACATGCATCCATGGGCATAACATCACAAATTATCTAATCTTTGTATGTTCCTATTTGAAATTCCACTTGACATTGTTCATTTACCAAAAGTTGATGTCCTTTTTACATAAAGATACTTTATAGGAGTAGGATGCTTTACCTTTTCTAATCCAAGCTTCTCCACCATCTCTATTGAAACAAGGTTGTCTGTGCTCCCACTATCTATGATTAGCTTGCAGCATTTTCCTTTGCTCTTACATGTTGTTTTGAACAAGTTCTTCCATTGAGGTGGTTCTATGACTTCTTTTTTAGGCTTGAGAAAAATCCTCTTCATCATGAGTGATTCACCAACTTCTGTAGGTCTTCTTAGACCTTAGGTTTCTGTTATTCTCTCTTCTTCACCCTGTGCCACATGAGCACCTCTTTCTTGGCTAGTTGAAGGATTTTCAAGACACTCATAAGACCATGTGACCTACATATTTATTACACTTAAAACACTTACCCAAAAATATTCCTCTTCCTCTCTGGAAAGGTCTTCTTCCTATTGGTGAGAAACCTCCTCTAGTACTCTGAGAACTTGTTTCCTTCTTCTTGATTTGTTTGCAGTTGTCTCCTTCCACTTGATTGGCCAAATATGCTTCTGAATACTCTACCTCTTCCTCTTGAAAATGAACCACTCTTTCTAGAGATCTTTCTCTTCAGCCTTGAGTGCTAATTGATAAGCCTCTTCCACTGTCTTAGGGGATAAAATGTTGATTTCATCCAAGATTGCAAACTTCAATCCATTAAGATATCTAGCCACCTTCTCCAAATCATCTTCTACTTGACCTGCTCTTATGGTCAATTTATAAATTATTCTTGTATATTATTTCACAGACATATCTTTTTGTTTTAGGTTCTGGAGTGACCTAAAAAAATTTCTAGTAGTCCTTAGGTATGAATTTAGCTTTCAATTTTTCCACCATTATATCCCAATCCTTTGATTTTTTCCTTATTCTTATTAACTCTCTCCTTCTGCACTCCATCCCACCAAATGGAGGCATGAATCTTCAACCTAGTTACTACTATAAATTTCACTTTTTATCATTATCCACCTCCTCATATTCAAAATATTTGTCTAGAGCATCAATCCAATCAATGAGCTCTTCAGTTTTAGGCTTCCTTCATACATTGGGACCTCCATCTTTGGTCTTGAACTAGCTCCCAAATTTTCCTTGATTAATCTTTTATTTTCTTTAGAGGAGGTACATCCACAGTCAATTCTCCTTCTTGTTCTTCTTCACTCTCTTCTTCATATGCAATGCCTCTTCTCTGAGACAATTCCACTTCTTGTAGCCTTGCTCTTAGGCTTCTGACCTCTTCCATCAACTAGTTTTATTTCCTTATTTCTTCCAACAATTGGGCTTGAGTCACCCTGCCTGCTCCTCCTCTCCTATCATTCTTCACCTTTTTTTATCAATACTCTCCTTTAACACTTCAATTTCTTTCCAAATCCCAATTCTACGCTCTGATACCACTAAATGGTGTAGTAGTTTCACCAATTCTATTATCTCAATTATCAACCTTCCAATTGATTTAAATTTTATTCAATTTTTCTATTATAAGTTGATCATTATTTTTCTTTGTTCGAAAACTTCAATTCTTAGTTAAGGAATATTTCCACTATTTTATCAAAATCAAATATTGCAACCACTTACCATGAATCCTCTAAAGAAGACAAATATTTAAAATTCATAAATTTTATTCCATTTTTGCAAAAAAATGTGAGCTCTAGTATGAGATGTCCTTCTAAAATTTCTACTACTTGGGTTTTCCTCCACACAAACCAATCCAACTAATTCTTTTTGCAAGAATGATGACCTCTACGCAAATATTTGTCTAATTTTTTTGAAATTTTCGCTAGATAAATTGAAATTTTGATTACAAATTTTAATTTGTGCCCTAGCTTTATGAGGTATCTCAACAATGACAAATAATTATTAATTTTTCTTTCCCATTCTAGCAATAAAATTAGAATGCAATCTATAATAGGTCACCCTTTTCTATTAAATCTTATAATCAAGAAGAATCCTCATTTAATTTTTCTTTGAAAATTTTCCTCTTAACGTATGAATACACAACTACCAATGTGTAAGAAAATCAGGATTAACTTCTTTATTTCTTAAAGAAAAACATTACAATGTCTCCTCATTCCCTGCTCATACATTATTACAATTTAAAATAAAACATTAATTATTTTCTCAAGTCGACCCAAAATTAGATCTTATTCAACACCCACTCCTACATAGACTCCACAAAATCTCCAACTTCTCCTAAAAAAACTCAACTAAACTCTGGAGAAGGAAAGATGAGATAATGTCTTCCCTTATAACTCATACATGCCTAATTATCATTAAATTTATTCCTTATTTAATATAAAAATTAATTACTTCTCCTAAAACACCTAAATAATATTTACAAATCTAATTATGCAATCTATAAAAGTTTACATACAAATTTGACTTGGACAACCCATAACTAAATTGACTCTAATAAGATGCTAAACCAAATGGAACAAGAACTACCACCTAAAAGAGTTCTATAATTTAGCTAAAACAAATCATAAACACCATCAAGATAGAGAACTAAGAAAGATCTAAACTAACATTATAACTTTGAAAACATGAAGTCAAAACTATGCATGTTATTTTAACATCTCTAATCTCCTAGATTACTAACAAAAATGAATGGACCTATTTAGCTTCAATGGAAATAAAAATTACTTGTTTAATATTTACGGAATGCAAGAATAGGAAGCTTATCTCTCAACAATGGTGACCTCTCAAGAAGACAAAATGCAATCTCTTAGTATCTTTTCTATATGCTTTGCATTTTCTCTCTTAAGAAGTTTAGGTATAGGTATAAAAGTAGAAGGAGGGATCCTTATATGGCCCAATGGATAAAGGAAACACTTCATCACTTTGCATGTGGGATAAAGGTAAAACATGATTAGGAATGGATAAGGTTGCTTTATTAAAGGTAACCTTACTTTAGAAGGGTTTAATTTATTCTTAACAATTCATGTGAGTTGGGGGGTATTTTAATTAATCAAAGGTGATTAACTAATAGGTAGATGTAAGTATTAGAAGCCAATTAGAGGAATATTAGTATGATTTAGGCTATTAGAAGGGGATTAAATCAATTAAATATTGATTTATTAGTTAAATGAAGTGAAAGGCTAATTAATTAATAATAATTAATTAGTCTAGATAGAAGGGGTAAATAATTAATGGAAGGTCATTAATTAGGTTGTTAGTTGGATAGGTGACTTAATCAATTAGCGTATTGTAATTAATTAATGAAAATAAGAGGGAATATGAGTGCTTTTGATGATATGTCATCGATTTTCGAGAAATGGGATAATTACCGTAATTTAAGTATTTAAATTGCTTGGGCGTAATTATGGGTGTCTACATTTTCCCCTCTTTGGGGTGGTGTAAGTGATGCCACTTCAAAGATAGTAGATGAAAGAAAATTTTGAAGGGATAGAAGAAAAATTAGTAGGAGGGAGAGATGCCCCCTCGAGTGTTGATGGGGTGATGAAAAAATATGATTGACGATCAAAAAAGATGAGAGATAGGTAGAAGAATGGGAAGGGGCAGGATGCCCCAGTGAGAGAGAAAATTAGGGGTGAGAAGAAGACCATGCGAGATGAAATATGGAGGAGGGGAGAGAAGAGCTTAGCTTCCAAGCCTTCCGTGTATTGGAACCATTTTGATGTCATCATATTACCATAGGAGCTATGCATCCGTCCTTATGAAAAAATAAGCATACGACGAAGGTAGAATGACATGAAAAGCCATACTATGAATAATTGTCCATTTCTAAAAATACCAACTCCATGCAACATATAACAATGTAATGCAATATGAGAAGGAAACAAGCTCATATAATAGGGAAAACAAGTACGAACACATATACCCAACCCAACAATGGTCAAGACAGCTTATACAAATGTTTTTTTATCGGTCAAGAGATCCACAAGTTTTGATTGATGACAAGGGTTAAAAATTATGCCCCGAAAAATATTACATGCAAGGGGAATGATAATGGACACGGGTCCAAGAAAAGTGTTTGTGGGCAATGAAAAAGCACCAGAAAAAAATGTGCCCCATAACATGATGAAGAAAGTAACTAGCTTTGTGAATGGTTGTAAATCCGGTGCTCGTGAGTCGTATTAATTGGGGAAGATGTGATACAAACCAATAGGATATGGAGAAAATACCATGCACAAGACACAAGTTTCAGCTGTAATAAGCAAGTTACCATTTTTGTAGGTTTTTTACTTTTTAGGATTTTGTGAAAAAATTTGCCTCTGTTTTTAATTTTTGACATATATATTGTTTTATATTTTTCTGTTTTCCAAATTGTGGTGAATAGTAGAAGAAAATAGAAGAAAGAGAATGAAGGGCCTAGGGGCAACAGAAAGTGCCCTAGGTGGAAGAAAGAAGAAACAAGTGACAAATAATGTCCTTGTTTAGTGGAAAAAATAATTATTTTGAAAATAATTATTTACGAGTGTGGAAATGAAGAAAAATCACCAGGAGAAATAAAATTGTCCTCGAGGGAGAAGAAAGAGGTATCAAACAAGAAAAATGCCTCAATATGGTGAAAATTAAGAGAAAAATAATTATTTAATAAAAATAATTATTCCATGGTGAACAGAGGAGAAAACGGTGATCGAAATGGGCCTCTGGCCATCACGGCGGTGAAAAATGGGTTAATATACCCCACCGGGGTAAAAACATCGTGACCAATTCATTTTAACCGAGCCATGGAGAATTTCTTACTATGAGGCTCTGATAGTGACGAGAACCACGGTGATCACATGAGATCGATCGAGGCACACAAATGATATCCGAGGGTACCAGTGGCACACAGATGATAACCCTTTGTGAGTATCGAACCCTAGCTCATTAATTTTGGTCATTAATGCTTTAAATTTGGCATTTATCCCTAGGAAGTCATGTCAAGCATGCCTGCATGTAGGTGCAAGCGTCATATCGAGGGCACAGTGTCCCTTTGGGGCACATGTGCCAAAGCACACACACGTGCATGCGTAGGCATGAAATGCACACACCTATGTGCACACACACACACACAACACATGTGCGTGAACATGTACACATGGGAAATGGGGCACACATGTGAAAAATGTGGATCAGACACAAAAAGGTGGGCACACTCACCAAGGAGCATACGTGCGCAAGCGTAAGCACCAAATGTGTGGTGCATATGCCAAAAAGGGCGCACATGCATCCAAATGAGGGCACAAGCACTTGAAGACATACATGCACAAGCACAAGCACCAAAAATGAGGCACACACATCCAAAAGGGTGCACAAGCATCCTAGATAGGTGGAGAAAAGATAGGAAAGTGTCAAAAACATGACACTTAGTAGAATTTTTAGGATTTTTGGGTTAACCCTAAAAGGGTAGATAGATTTTTGGAAGAAATGTTAGTAACTGACTAGTGACTTGTTATTTTGTAGAGACAATTACCAAGATTATAGACACAGGAGTGCCACTCCCATATAGTAGAGCTAGATGGGAGTATGTGCCAAGCAAGACCAGCGAGTCATGGCTATACTCCTTGAGGCGGTGGGGCTAGGCCCCGTGTCTTGAATGCCTTCTATTACATTGGATCATGGCCTCCGATCGCGCTTAGCCGAGTGATGGCATAGCGAGAGTTAGTGCTTCGACTTCCTATAAGAGAGACGACTAGGACTATCGAAGATGTATGGAAGATCCTTCATGTGCCAATTATAGGCACCTTGATTGAGGTCAACATAAATGTAGGGCTAATTAGACCAGCTTGCAGTGCCCTTTTTGATGTTGATGAAATTCCACACGATGGGATGACTATAGCCTTACACGATTGTATCCCCGACCCCACATTACATCGGGGACCTCTCTACATCATGTATCTTATCAGTGGGTTCTTACTCACTGATAAGACAGGTCCTCATTCCCGAGAGGAATATTACCCTTGGTTCATGGCATCTTTAGTGGTGAGAGATATTGTTGGTGGCAATGCATACTGACCCACCTATACTGGGATTTACATTTGATCACGACCATGGTCGAATACCATGGGTCCACCTCTTCGTTCGAGATCACGGACCACATTGTGAGCAAACACCCTATGGGTACTTTCCGTGTCCGAGATCCCGAGGAGCCATCCTACATGGCATGGGTAGCAGATGGTGGGGATGTATGTGGCCATCTTGGTAGCCTATTCAGATATAGGTGAGAGTTTGATGAGCTACCAGAGATAGACATCATTTGGCGGCCTTACAGACATTTATAGTGGCCAAAGGATGCCACAGAGCTCAATGTGTGCTTGGTAGAGCACTTTATCATTGGCAGCCACAGCTACATTATTGAGCAGTATCGAGTAGATAGGTGCCAACGACAGCTTTACAGGGTACATGGGGTCCCCCAACTAGATATTTGGCATGCACGCAGAGATTCAGAGAGGCATACCATGGGGCCTTGCATACCAGTGGCCCGAGCTCAAGTGAGTTTTACACAGGTGGTCCCTTAGGCATGGGACCCAACATGATAGGTGTGGGATCCGGGGACCACAATAGATTACATAGCTTGGTATGCCACTGTATTACCCCGACGTCTCACCATTCCAGAGGAGGCCTGGGTAGTAGGTGCTCGTCCACCTATAGAGATATGGCATGGTTTAGAGCATAGAGTGAGAGTAGTGGGGCCAAATCCAGAGGATCCTTTTGATGACATTCCTCATGATGGGTAGGGTGCCACATAGGCATAGGGATCGAGGCCATAGGGCCCAGTACATGCACCCGCCATCCTTCCAGAGAAAGGGTCCTAAAGCGGGCCAATCCTCCATAAGCACCTCGGCGACCATTCCCGAGGCATAGATAGCCTCCAAGTAAGTGGTAAAGATAGCCACAATACAACAATAGTTACAACAGGCCCTAGCTAAGAGAGATACAACGAGAGCAGAGAGGGATGAGGCCCGAGGCTAGTGTGTGACCACCACAATGGAGCGTGATGAGGCCCGGGCCCATATTGTTACATTACTTTCGAGTGAGATCGTGTTCGCCTAGCTAGCCCGAGATGACAGAGTGGCATGGTAGAGTCAGATTCGAGAGACAACGACACAGGGGGCTCAGATATTGATCCTTCTTCATCAGTCACAGACTCAGGTGTAGATGGTTGTAGCTCAGAGGGATCACGTATATGCATGGTCATAGGGCCTTCTTGCACAGAGAGATCAGGCATGAGCTAAGTTGTAGATTGTGACTTCGAGAGAGATCAAGAGGTTACCTCCGGAGACAGTTTAGGTTGATTTAGGCCGAGTGACAAGAGAGCATGATGCTACCCTTTAGGTAAGCCTCACCTCCAGAGATGCTAACTTGATACATGATGCCATGAGGCTTGGTGGTGAGGCTCTATTTTACAGGTTTGCCTATTACAAGGTAGTCCCCAAAGAAAGCAAGTGGTACTACCTCGGCGATGTCGGTGGTTGAGTGCAATAGGATCTCGATCACGAGAGATAAGGCCGAGTCTACGAGATGAGTGAGATAGCCCATTCTAGAGCAGCCAGCTAGAATAGGAGCATCTCATCCTCCATTGTTTCATCGACCAGGTGACAAACCTAGGAGCCCCGCGAGGGTGAGAGCTATGGTTGAGCCCTATATTTTTGTTGTACGATTATTTGTATACATGCCTCTTATGAAGGCCGATGTTGATATATAGCTTTGTATACTTGTATTTTGATGATGCCTCGTGATGAAGGCTTTATCTTTCTAATGTATGCCCCTTTTGACGACCCTTTTGTTTATGATGTATCATTTGGATTACCAATATGGATAGTTTATACTTATATAGATATGTGGACATTTTTTATGTATCATCCTTGTATGCCTCATCTGAAAGCATTTTTGATATAGAGTATCGATGTATATCCATTTTTATTGATATAGATGTATATGACACACATGTATATAGAGGATTACTTTTTGGGCTCATATACACATGTTTATGAGATGATGCACTTTATTGTTTTATGTCCTGATGCATGTGACACGAGTGGGCATAATTCTATGATGTAAAATACCCTTTATTAGAAATTAATCTATGTTGAATCAAATTACATGTTACGTGTTTTGATTCAGCACTTATGGATGTGTTATGATGTTGTCTGATTTTGTACTTGCATGTATCATATCTTGATGTTTGATGTATACATGTGTTGTAGATGTTAGATGATAGATCCTTAGATGATATCAAATGCATTTCTCATGTGTTACTATAGATGTATATGGACAGGATGATATGATGATAAGGGTGCGGGGGATAGATTTTGATATTTTCGATCCCTCTTGCCCCCATTTGATGATACAATATGTGATGATTAGCTTAGCATTCATGTATGATGTATACTTAGATTTTTCTTGATATATGATGTATAGATGATGCTAGATGTGATGATAATGATGGTAATGTGATGTTATGATAACAAAACAATGCACATGCAATAAACACAATCAAATGCTAACAAAGAACACAAGGAGATAACATAATACACCATGATTCCCTATGATTCACTAGCATGCAATAAACACAACCAAATGCTAAGAAAGAACACAATGAATTAACACAATACACCATGATCCACATGCACAAGCAAGAATAAATCTAATCTAAGCAAGAAGAGATGAATCCTAACAAAGTATGCCTAAGCAACAAACAACCCAAGAAGCAAAAACACAAAACAACTATACAAGCAACAAGCAAAGCAAGATACAAAACAATGCAAGTAAATGTAAGTAAATGTTTTTGTAAGATTTGTTTTCAGCAACAATTTTCTATTTTTTTTGGTGTTTTGAAACAATTTTCTATTGTTTTTACATTTTTAGGAAACAATTTTCTATTGTTTTTGCATTTTTGTGAAACAATTTTCTATTGTTTTTGCATGTTTGTGAAACAATTTTCTATTGTTTTTACATTTTTGTGAAATAATTTTCTATTGTTTTTGTTTTTTTCTAATGGTTTTCTAGAGTTATGCACATGTAACCAAGAAAGCATGGATTCCCTTAGCGTTAGATGGGGAATATACAAGGATAGAAGCCACACACTTATGAACAAGAAGGTGAAGTCGCTGAATTGCCCCTAGCGTAAGATGTGAAATAGTGAAAGACCATACCCCTCATAGATGAATAAAAGAAGGAAAATATGGATCAAGACTAGATAGGATGGGTATGACAGGGAATCTCTCGAAGGCAGAAATTAGGGCTAGGCCAAGGAAAACCACCCTCCAGATGCAAGATGCTTATGAACAATGAATCCTCCAAAGGTGCTGGAAACCGGTTTTCACCCAAGGACTTGTCCAAAGTGCCACAATTGCGTGGTTTTCACTTGTGGATGACCTGTTTTCTTTTTTGATTTTTTTGATTTTTTTTGTGTTTTTTGCTTTTTTGACTTTCCTACACCATGCTTGAAGCATAGAACCGCTTAAGATGCATGGCATTCATGGGCTCTGGAGCTCATCACCATTGGGGTGAGCAAGTTTGTATGCCCTTGTGCCATACTTGGCAACTATAACATAGGGTCCCAACCAATGTGGTTTGAATTTCCCTTTCTTTTCTCATTCCACTCTGGTGTTGAACTAGGTCTCCATGACTAAATCACCAACCTCAAATTGACGAGGGATGATACTCTTGTTTTAGTTTCTGGAGACTCTGTTTTGATACACTTTTAGGTGATTAAGAGCGTGAATGCATCTCTCATCTAGGAGCTCCAATTCAGCCAATATTGCTACCCGGTAATCCTCATCTTTATCCAAATAGTCCCTAAGAGAGATTCTCAAGGAAGGAAGTTCAATCTCTAAGGGGATGATAGATTATATCCCAAACACCAGAGAATATGGTGTTGCACCCGTAGGAGTACGAATGGAGGTTCTGTAAGCCCAGAGGGCTAGATGGATTTGTAAGTGCCAATTATGACCTATTTTGTTGACCATCTTCTCCATTATCCTTACCAAAGTCTTGTTTGTGGCTTCAACCTGTCCATTACCTTGAGGGTAATATGGCGTAGACCATTTTAACCTGATTTGGAACCGTTGAAAAATACCTTTTACAGTTTTGTTCTTAAATGACTTCCCATTATCTGTAATGATGGCTACGGGAATGCCATATCGATAAATGATATGATTCATGATAAACTTAGAAATCAGGCTCCGATTACATAGGTTAAAGGGACAACCTCCACCCATTTTGTAAAGTATTTTGTGGCCATGATGATGTGTGTATGACCATCAGATGAAGTAGGAGTAAGTTTTCCTATCAAGTCAAGTCCCCACTTGGAGAATGGCCATGGGGTAGTGATAGGTTACAATGGTTGTGATGGAGCATGAATGAAGTTTCCATACTTTTGGCAAAGTACACATTTCCTGACATAATTGTAACAATCAATTTCCATGGTAGGCCAATAGTAGCCTACTCTTAAAAATTTCTTAGCTAATACCATTTCATTCGTATGTGCTTCACACACCCCTCGTGTACTTATTTTATTTCCTGGATTGACTCCGTCACATCTAGACAACGTAACAAATTGCTATTGTAGCCATGAAAATAAAATGTACCTCTTAAAAGGGTGTGATGGGATATTTGGTGAATCAGGTTTTTCTTTTCATAATGGGAGATATCGAGAGGGAATGTGTTGTCCTTAAGAGAGGTAAAGGTGGGTTCATACCATGGGGAATTGGGACTAACAACATCACAAGCCAAGAAAGATTCTGACATGTCATACATGGGATGGCATAGATTTTCTACAAAGAATGGCATGTCATTATTCCCTAGTGGAATATGAAGCATAGAAGCCATTGTTGCCATGTCATCTACCGATCTGTTTCATTGTTCTGGGATTTGTGCAAATGTAATGCACACAAATTACTCCTTTAGAGTTTCCACTAGGATTTTGTAAGGTATGAGCTTATCATCCTTGACCTTATATTCACCATTTACCCGTTTGACAATTAACCGTGAATCACCTACAACCTTGAAATGATGAATATTCCACTTGATAGCTAGTTTCATTCCTGTAATAAGTGCCTCATACTCTATAATATTGTTCATGCAAGGGAAACCCAGGCAAAAAGCCTACGGTATAGGATCACCAGAAGGAGTAATAAGGACTACTCCTGTACCTCAACCATGAAACATAAAGGATCCATCAAAATGTATCTGTCATACGATAGATTCTTCAATGTAGAGTAAGGAGGCATCTGGAAAATCTAGATTCAAATGTTTTGTTTCTTGCAAAGGTGCTTCCGCTAGCTGGTCAGCAAGTAATTGTCCTTTAATTGATTTTTGATGTACAAATTCTATGTCAAACTCACTGAGTAGAATGATCCAATTAGCCATTCTACCTATGAGGGTGGGTTTAGACAAAATACTTGAGTGGGTCAACCTTGGATATTAGCTTGGTTTTAGCATTCAATAGGTAATGGTGAAGTTTTTGAAAAGTAAAAACAACAGCCAAGCAAGCTTTCTCAATTTGAGGATAATTGATCTCATAGGAAATAAGGGTGTGACTCAAATAATACACCACTTTTTCCTTATGACCAAGGTCATATTGGGTGAGAAATGCTCCAGTAGAAAATTATGTAGCGGATATATAGAGTAAGAACGGTTCTCCAGGAGTTGGTGGCATGAGGACAGGTGGATTAGTCAAGTATTGTTTAAGCAAAGCAAAGGCGTGTTGTTGCTCAGGTCCCTAGATGAAAGTGACATCATTTTTAAGGAAGTGGGTGAATGAGTGATACTTATCTACAAGTTGGGAGATGAAGAAATGAATGGCTTGAATTTTCACTTGTAAGCTACGCAATTTCTTGATATTCTTGGGTGGAGGCATTTCAAGTAATAATAGACACTTTAGCAGGGTCTACCTCAATACCTCATCTTGATACAATGAAGCCTAATAGTTTTCCTGATAGCACACCGACGAAACACTTCTTTGGATTCATCCCGACTTTTATTCACACAGACGTTCAAGGATACGCCGTAAAATGATAGGGTGATCCTCTCTTGTTTTAGAATTTCCCAAGATGTCATCCACGTAGTCCTCCATGATATCATGAATCATATCATGAAAAATTACTGTCATGGCCCACTGATAAGTAGCTCCTACATTTTTGAGACCAAATGGCATCACTTGATAATAGAAGGTGCCCCAAGGAGTCGTAAAAGCTATTTTGTGCTGGTCTTCTTCAACTATCTTGATTTGGTTATATCCTGAAAAACCATCCATGAGAGATATAATTTCATACCCTGTTGTTGAGTCCACAATCATGTCAATATTTGGTAGTGGAAAATAATCTTTAGGACAAGCCTTATTAATGTCCCTAAAATCCATGCAGATTCAGATACCGATAGGATTTTTCTAGACAGGAACAATGTTTGATATCCATTCAGAATAATCAATCGGCCTGATAAATCCTACTACAAGAAATATTTCTAACTCTTATTTAACTAGTAAGGTCACTCTTGGATGCATCTTTCGTAGAGCTTCTATTTGATAGGCTTAGCATCTCGCATGCACAACTAGGTTGTGTACGACCAAAGTTGAATCTAATTCGGGCATGTCTTTGTAAGACCATGTGAACACATCTATAAACTCTTGCAGCAGATAGTGAATTCCTTTTATTCTCTAGTTGAGAGTGATGCTCCCAATTTTACTATCTTGGGATCTTCTTCTGTGCCAATATTCACATCAATGGTATCTTCGAATAGTAATTTTGATAAGTCCTCCATACACGTAGGTTCGTGGAGGGAGGTTGAAATCTTCATCTAAGGATGTCTCCACGAGATTTTTATCCTTAGCATGGTCACTTTGTTTGTCCTTTGATTTTTTTATTTGTCAACCAAAGGCCTTAAAGAGGTTTTCACTGTGTGACTTAGACATCAATTTTTGATGAGGCTTTAAAGTGGTACTTTTTCCCTTATTTTTCTTTAAGTTTTTCTTACCATGAAGTTCAGCCTCCTCGCCGAAGTAGGAACATGTATCTAAGTTGATAAAGAAACCCTTCTTGTGATCTCCAATGGGAATCAGTATCCCTCATGCCCATGAAATCTGCTATATCTTCATCATTCTAGAATAAATATAGTGACATGTGATGTTTTTGGTCCCATTCAACAAAGGAAGGGTACACAAGGTCAAGGGTTGGTTCCATGGGGGTTATGGTTAGGAAAATTTTGTTCATGAAAAGGTTTGTGGAGGCCAGATCCTCATATTGGCTACAATGGGAATCTGCATCATTGTCTAGATAGTCGTGGCTATCCTCACGTTTGGAACAAGTAACATCTTGATCATTGGGGTGTGCTCCATAAGGGTGAATACCAATGTCATATATTTCTATTTTGAAATGTAGCAGAGGCACCGGCTCCTCTCGTCCTTATTCATTTCTTCCACATCCTAGGCCCTCAGTAGCCCATGGAGTACATCATTTTACTAGATTTTTCATATTCCGTAGTTTGATAACAGGATGGATGGATGAGTATCCTATGGGACCCATGTTATAGGTGGATCAAGTAATTTTTCTCAACTACCAAGCCTCCAGGTAAGAATGACCCAATAGTGTGTTCCTTTCTAGGTCTTCTGAAGTGGTAAATGGGTCGACCTCTAGTCTTGGGTGACAATGAGAGGTCTGAAACCAAGAGTGCTTGTTGTACATTATACTCCCCACAGCCATATTCAAGGATTTTCATCTCCCATGAATCAAATGGAGATGTTGAAGTAGATGCACCATGAGCACAAGAATTGAGAGAATCTGAATCCACCCAGGATTCCATGGCCTCAGATTAGAGAGGTACAACTATATCAGCGGAGGGACATGCATATGTACCCTTTCGTGCAAAGCTATTGAGATCTCTATAATGAGTGAAGGGCTCTGAATCTCCTTATATTGTAATGGTGTGTCCCTCATGCTTCAATTTAATGCATTGATGAAATGTTGATGCTACGGCCTACATGGCATGAATCCATGGTCAGCCTTGAAGTATATTATACATAATTTGTAATTATAGGACATGAAACTTTGTCTGATGGAAAGTGGGACCCACCTCCATAGGCAGTGTGATTGTGCTTGCTGAATCTCTTTCCATGTTGTCGTATGTGGTTATAGTGATGATATTAGACTCAAGATCTATCTCATTATGTCCTAGATATTTAACCAACTTGAGTGTACAAATGTTCAATCTAGATCCGTTATCCAAAAGCACCTGTTTGATCTTCCTTCGGGTGACAACTACCTCAATATATAAAGGAAGATTATGCCTTGGATTCTCAGTAGGGATCTCCCTAGGGTTGAAGGCAATGTGTTCATTTGGTACGATGCTTGCCACTGCGTCTTGAAGGTGCATAGGATCAACTTCTAAAGGCACTCCCAACCCCTAAAGAGTTTTGTATAGAATGTCTTTATGCACATTGGATATCTTGAGAAGATCTAAGATTGAAATCTTAGTAGACGTCTTCTCAAGTTGTTCTAAAAGGTTATATTTACCAGTTTGTGGGGTTGATGGAGAAGGTTCTGGAATTATGAGGTGGGCATGCCTTGTTACCACAACACAGTCCTTTCCCTTAATTCAGATGGTGTTGACATGGTCAGTAGGAGAGTGAATACATCCAATAAGTGAATCATAATGATTTTTGTCTCTTTTGGTATACAAATAATTCACTGCTTTATAACCTTGGGATGACTCTCCTAATTTGGCTTTGACTTCTTTGATTTATCATGATTGGGGAATGGCTCTTTATATATCCCCATTTTCTCGTTAGGTGTTTGTGTTTTTCCTGGTTATCCACCTCTATCTCCCCATTGTCAATGAGGTCTTGAATATAATGACGAAGTCATAGACATTTTTCTGTCTTATGTCCTTTGACACGATGCATTTCACAATATTCATGCTCCTTATACCATAAAGGTTTTGGAGCGTTTTCATCAAATGGTTGTGTTATAGGATAGGTCATCATGTGGGCCGCATCCAATTGTTTTAGTATAACTGATAAAGGTTCATTAAGAGAGGTGAACGTTCTTCATTTTGGTGGTGGTTGAATTGGTCCTTTGGTTAGTTTAGAAGGTTGACCAGTTTAGACTGTTTGAACACGTTTAGAATCAGTGATTCTGTCTCCAACCACATTTTTGTTTTTGTTAAAGATATTCATATTTTCTGTGGGTTTGACATTTTAATTATCTCTAGATTGGGTTTTGAGGGTACCTTTGGCAATGAGAGATTTCTCTATCTGAACCCATTTTTCAATAACCTCCTCAAAAGTGCGAACACAATGCATTTGTAGGTGGGAAGCTATATCCGGGTTGAGGTTGGGAACGAAAATACTAAGCATCTATTTTTCAGGGAAAGCACAAAGGAAGTAACTAACTATCCCTCTTCACCACTAAAGGAAGCTGGTGAAAGTCTCATTAGGGCATTGCTTGGTGCCACATAAATCTACCATGGTGACATCACTCTCTACATTTTACGAGAATTCAACAAACCTTTTTGCTAGCTAGGTGAAAATTGATCCTCGTGGTAAGCATGTAAACCACTCCAAGGCTTGGCCTCTGAGAATCTTGGGTAAAAGTCTGATGAGATAATTGTCACTATAAGACACCTCTTGATATGCCATGTAGAAAGCTTTAAAATGATCTTGTGGATCTCCTTTCCCTTTATATTTTTCAAACTTTGGCATATCAAATTTTTTTGGAAAGGGTTGAATGGTCATTGTCTTGTTAAAAGGATAGGGGCATAATTCTTCATATTGATATTTCCTAATGCTCCCTATATTGTTCTCTTTTAGGCTCACGAGTACCGCTTTCATAGACTATACCTCTTGTGCGAGAAATTTTTCTCTAGTGGGGGAAGCAGGGATGTATACGTGATGATACCTTGTGTCTTCTTCTCCTTGGTTTACTCTATGGTGTTATTTGATCTTAACCTTAGGCTTCGACTTTTGAACATTCTTGTTTGCTTCCTTCTATACATGGGAAGTAAGAAAAGCTATTTTTCACCTTAGGTTACTAATTTTTGTTGAATTGTGGTTTCTTCTTCTACAAGTCCTTCGTCCTCATATTGTGAAGGTTCATCACCCATCCCATGTTTTTTCTTGTTTCTATATGGCACTTTTATAAAGGGTATTTTGTGCCCCACCACTTTATCATTCCCTGCATTAGAGGTAGAATCATTTCCATGCATCAGAATATCCTCCATATTGATAAGGGGGTGTTCTTCCTCAGTAGTGTTATTCGCAGGTGGGATTGTTTCATTTTCAGTGGGTAGTTTGGCCCCTAATTCTATGACCCATGCTAACACTCTATCTTTGTTTCTAAAAAGAAACTCATCTAATAAAGTAGGGTCAAAATTGAATTCTTCATGTGGGGATTCTAATTCATTTCCACTATGATCAACCATATCTTCTATCTCTTTTTCTACCAAAAACAGAGGTCCTAGATCATGTCCAATGAAGGGGTTTGACCCTTGTCTATTAGAGGCTTCCCAAGCTTACACTTTTTGTTCCTCATATGTTTGTTTCTTGAGTCCTAATCATGTTTTAGGAGCCATGGTTTTTTGATGGTTTCACTAGGGTAAGTTGTAAATGTGTTCAAAACTTTGTGACCACCCCTAAGTGAAACAAGATGTACTGTTAAGAATATGAGTGAATCAACAATGTGAGAATACTAATGTGATAGAGTGATAAATCACCAGTGATACAAATGTTTGGTATCCAAACTCGTTAAATGAAGTACCTCCTGACTACGCTTCAAAAAGTAGTTTCACATCGCAAGATGATTAACAAGATGTTTTAACTTATGCCAAGTTCAAGGCAATGAAAAAAATGTAAGTAAATACAAGAAGTCAATGTGTCTTCCTAACAAGATATACTAAGAGCGAGATCAAACTTGATTAAGACCTATATTTCAAAAAGTGCCAATTACAATTCGCAGTGACACAACAATATCGCCAAGATATTTTAACCAAATTTGTGAGAAATTAAGGTATTGATATCAAGGTGATATTGATATAACACGCACAAATGGTAACACCCAATACTCTTCAAAATTGACATAATAATAGAACCGAACTAAAAATCTCAAAGTATAGCTAGGAATAGTTAAAAATGTGTGCAACGTAACCTTACAATACATATATTTATGTCGAGTTTACAAGAAACAAGATGTAAATATCAAAATTGTAGTGATACGATACAAACAAGCTAACTCTTCTAAGGAATTCCAAGATGATGAACCATGCCTAACTACAATGATGATCTTGACATGGGTATCAAGATCACAATGGCCACCAATGATATGAATACGTCTTTGTGCACTTTAGATGTTTAACTTACCCATCTACAAACATGGATGGCCATAAATGGACAAAAAGTGGCAAACACAATTGATTGGTACCACAAGGGTAGTCACTCTCTTTTGACCAACAAAGTGAAAAAGAATGTGAAGGAAGAAAATCAAAAATGGGATGAAAAATGTTGGCTTCACTTCAATAGAGCTTCACCTCACCCTAAGGCAAGTAAAAACTAAGTGAAAGTAACGCGTCACACATTTCGCAATGAAAATATGGTTCACAACTAAACACTATTTTACAATAGTCAATAGTGGGCTCCTGGCATAAGTATATCTTCCTAGGTGGTTCTCTCATCCTAGGTGTTAAAAGGATTATCCACGAGCGGGATGATTTACCCAAATAGTCCCGACTATCTTGGGATTATCTTGACTTTGCCTTCTCAAGCATAGTGGGAATTAAATGCATCCATCATGTATTTAAAAGGGTCACATAGGGACAACTTATAGCTCTTATCTCACAACGGAATCACTATTCAAATAGGTAGTGCAGAGCACTTCCCGTTTCATCCAAAAGGTACCCTCTTGCATGGACTACTTTGGGGTTCTTGGAACCACCCCCATTATTGTAGCTTAAGGTGTTATGCCAAAGGGGTTATGTTCCAGTTGAGTGGAGAGGGATGTACCCTTTTCCGAAACCTGTAATATAGTGTTTTGAATATGTTGTTTGTTTTATCTTTTTTAATTAGATGTGGTTTTGTCGAACACCATTTAGCAACCTGCAGTAACAACCGCATTAGTAGTTTTTGAATTTTGTTTTAATTCCTTCGTTCTTTGAAAAACGATGGCATTTTGGTCCTCGTATGAGGATTTTTAGTAGTTTTCCATCAAAAAGAGAAGGCACCATTTCTAATTCTCCGATTTCCCAAGGACGCAAGAGAAGAGTATATGTAATATCTTCAAAATCTAAAAATATAGAAATGGAAAAACACTTTAATTCAACTACGCCAAGTTAACCAATTCCCACTCAAATATTCCTAACAACCTCAAAGCATCAAAAGGACATAAGAATTGTTTCGATTCCCAAGATCGCCCGAGGGACACAAGGGAAGAGCGTACGCAATCTTATTCCTATAAGTAAATAATGTAAACTATTATCTAATCAAGTCAAAACATGTAAAAACAACTTGCAAATAAAAATATATGATTAGATAAACCTGCAAGAATGTTAAAACCTCAACACACTAATTTAAAAAAATATAAAAGGACACCCGCACCTCTTTTGTAGCACCTAAGTGTTGGTTAGGGTGTATATGCCACTCGTGTTGTTTTGGATTACAGTGCACCTACGCCACCCGAGAGGCATGTGTGCCACGAAAACAATGCATGCACCACTCTATGTATTTTTGCTTACCATGCACTGTGCCACTAGAGAGGCATGTGTGCCATGAAAACAAGGTATGTACTACCTTCAAGAAAAAAAGAAAGAACACTTGTGCCATCGGGAAAATGTGTGCACCACCAGAAAAGTGTGTGCACTACTGGGAAAATGTGTGTGCCACCATTTTATGAAATAGTACTAGATTCTAAAAGAATTTCCATGTCACCAATTTTTTTTTCATGACTAAAACAACGTGTGCACTCCAGCTTAGAGTGTGTGCACCAATCGGCTGTGTTTCGATTGAGTGAAGGTACAGTATGAAACTGTGTTTGTGCTTGGGTTAGTTTATCTGTGCGTTGGTTAGGGTGTGTGTGCCAGGGTTAGCGTGCATGTGCTAGGGTTGGTCGAACATAAAACTAGTTTTTCATAGTGTGTTTACACCACCGAGAGGCGTGAGTGCCACAAAACCGTGCTCAGTGCCGCTAAAAATGTGCATGCGCTGCACTTCGCAATCAAAATACGGAAAAACACAAGAAAATTCATAATATCTCAAATTTTGATAAGTTAGCTTAATAATGACAATAACCCATTAAAATGATGGCTATGAACATGAAGTTACACATCGAATTAGAAAAAATTCCAAGAAAATGGACATTAATTACTAAATGTGCATAAATTTTTTTAGCCAAAACAATGAAACTTAAACTAAAATGCCATGGGACTAAGTTTCCCACTAGGCATGCCAAATGTGTGCATGTGTACTTTGCTTAATGCTAAATCAAATGGAACAAGAACTACCACCTAAAATAGTGCTACAATTTAGCTAAAAAAAAAAAAGCACCATCAAGATAGAGAACTAAGCAAGATCTAAACTAACATTATAACTTTGAAAACATGAGATCAAAACTATGCATGCTATTTTAACATCTCTACTCTCCTAGATTACCAATAAAAATGCATGGACCTATTTAGCTCCAATGGAAATCAAAAATTGCTTGTTTGATCTTTAAAGAATGTAAGAATAGGAAGCTTAGCTCTTAATAATGGTGACCTCTCAAGAAGACAAAATGCAAGCTCTTAGTCTCTTTGCTATATGCTTTGCATTTTCTCTCTTAAGAAGTTTAGGTGTAGGTATAAAGGTAGAAGGAGGGCTCCTTATATAGCCCAATGGATAAAGGAAACACTTCATCCCTTTGCATGTGGGATAAAGGTAAAACATGATTAGGAATGGATAAGGTTGATTTATTAAAGGTAACCTTACTCTATAAGGGTTTAATTTATGCTTAGCAAGTCATGGGAGTTGGGGGTGTTTTAATTAATCAAAGGTGATTAACTAATAGGTAGATGTAAGCTTATAGAAGCCAATTAGAGGAATATTAGTACGATTTAGACTATTAGAAGGGGATTAAATCAATTAAATAGTGATTTAATAGTTAATTGAAGTGAAAGGCTAACTAATTAATAATAATTAATTAGTCTAGATAGAAGGGGTAAATAATTAATGGAATGTCATTAATTAGGTTATTATTTGGATAGGTGGCTTAATCAATTAGCATATTGTAATTAATTAATGACAACAAGAGGGAATATGAGTGCTTTTGAAGATATGTCACCGATTTGCGAGAAACGGGATAATTAGTACAATTTAAGTATTTAAATTTCTTGGGTGTAATTATGGGTATCTACATTAGTCATCAATTGATCACTTTACCATCTACTCAAGGCTATCCTCCTTACCAACTAACAAAATCTCAAGGTCTCCCATATTTCAATTATCATCAAATCAATGGACATAATGATAATGATATTTATGCTTTAAGATGGAGAATCAAAAATCTTGAGTATCAAGGCTTTATCTCATTTACTACCCACCATTCTTATGCATGTCCATCTATAATTGTTACATCCCAATGGGTTCCTAAATCTAATTTGTTTATATGAAATAAGCATCAAGTCACCACTTCTAATGTACCTTCACCGATTAGACAAGTTATTCTCATTCAATCCACTCAAATTATGCAACTGCCTCTCAAAATTAGTCTCACTTCGCCTCCTCTCAATTTATCTAAGGAGATACTAAGTCAACCTAAGTAACCACCTCTAAAAATCATTTCAACACCTCATCTTACTAAGTCTACTACACCATTATGCAATACTCCATCACTTAAGTAGCCAATCATTTTTGTCAAAGAAACTACTCCCTCTACTGGTGGCCCAGACACATCTCAAATTCCACCACCATTGCATGGTCATGTTGTTGATTTTTCCACACATGCTTCCACCGCTTCACACAAACTTGGTCTTTGGTAAGTGACTCTTGTCACCTTACTTCCTGATGACACACTCATGTTCTTATGGTTCTTACATGAATGTTGAGGGATCTCTTCCAATAAGAACCCATTCCACTTCCCCACTATATCTATCTACTACGTACTCATTCATATATGCATACATTTATTACCATCTATTTGCACATACAATACACTCTCTCATCATCTGTCGCTACACATCATTTATCAAATCATACACTCATCACCATACACTAGGGGGGAATTTTACTTACTCTCCCCCTCTTCTAGTTTCATTAGCTATCTTTAATCTTACATACCTCTCATCTAGTCATTTACATTCATTATACATTCATTAATTAATCATCTACTACCACATTCATTATGCACATTTTGACTCACCCGCATTGTCATTTCATGATGATTGAATCTTGTACTATGGTTCACACTTGATTATTGAGGGAATACTACACACATGGACCCCACACACTACACACTATACACTATACACACCATGTAATATCAAACACTTGACTATATCACGCGTTTTAAACTAGACACATGCACCACACATATCTTCAAATTTCTTAGTCACACTACATATTACACATCTCATGTAACACACCTTCTACATATTTGAAATTATATTATTACATCATCTATCACACATTTTTCTTTTTAATAACCACGAGGAAGTACATTCTATTCCATGCACACATGTATTACATTCTACATCTAGTTACTTGCTCGTTACCCATGTGTGTCTAGAATAAGAGAAACATAGGGCATGATTCCACACACACACACATGAAAATACATTAGTTATGAGATGTAGTTCATTACTTAGTTGTAAGTCCACCATTATGGTACATTGAGGAAATTTTGACCCCTCATTTTGCATCTTTCCATTTTAGGATTTGAATTATCTTTTAGGGTTTTATAGGTTCATTCTTCATTACAAGTTTATTGTGACCTTGATGATCATTGTGCAAATCCATAGTGAAAAATGTAAGCATCATCAAACATCGATTGACCCCGAGAATTTGGGCTTCGAGAATTTGGTGCACCCAGTGCCTAAAATCGCACTGCCGTGTGCATCGTTATCCCTCTCTAGTCACCCTTGTGTAGCCTATTTATCCATTTTTGCAATTATCTGAGCTCCATTGTGACATTCAATGCTTTGATTTATTCAAATTTTAGTTTTTACACCTTCGAAACATTGTGAATTAGCTAAGGCTTCTTACTTTCTCTTTACACTTAGGGATTATATATTTATTTCTTAGTTTTCTTTTGTATATTTTTGTATTTCATTATTGCATTTATTTACTACTACTTTAGCATCTTATTAGGCTTTTCTATTTACATTTTAGCTTAACCATCCATTTAGAACACTTGCACCATCGGGAAAACATGTGCACCACCATAAAAGTGTGTGCGCTACCGGGAAAACGTGTGCGCCACCATTTTATGAAATAGTCCCAGATTCTAACAGAACGTCCGTGTCACCAAAAATGTCTCGCACCACTAAAACAATGTGTGCACTCCGGTTAGGGTGTGTGCACCAATCTAACAGTTTTAGGATGCAAAGTGAAGGTATGGTACGAAACTACATTTCTGCTCAGGTTAGTGTATCTCGCGCACCGGTTATGGTGTGTGTGCCAGGGTTAGTGCTTATACGCCTGTGGTTGGTGGAACATAGAACTAGTTTTTTACAAAGGTGTGCTTGCACCACTAGAGAGGCATGTGTGCCACAAAAACCGTGCCTGTGCTCCTAAAAATGTGCTGCGCTGTATACATGTAACCAAAATATAGAAAAAAACAAAAGAAAACTCACAATATCTCAATTTTTGACAAGTTAGCTTAAGAATGACAATAACCCATTAAAATGATGGCTATGAACATGAAGTTACACATATCAAATTAGAAAAATTCAAAGAAAATGGACATTAATTACTGCATGTGCATATCAAAAGTTAGCCACAACAATGAAACTTAAACTAAAATGCCATGGGACTAAGGGTCCCACCGGGTGTGCCAAATGTGTGCATGTGTACTTTTCTTAATACTAAATCAAATGGAACAAGAACTACCACTTAAAATAGTTCTATAATTTAGCTAAAACAAAACATAAACACCATTAAGATAGAGAACTAAGTAAGATCTCGAACTAACATTATAACTTTGAAAACATGAGATCAAAACTTTGCATGCTATTTTAACATCTCTACTCTCCTAGATTACCAACAAAATGCATGGACCTATTTAGCTCCAATGGCAATCAAAAATTACTTGTTTGATCTTTAAAGAATGCAAGAATAGGAAGCTTAGCTCTTAACAATGGTGACCTCTCAAGAAGACAAAATGCAAGCTCTTAGTCTCTTTGCTATATGCTTTGCATTTGCTCTCTTAAGAAGTTTAGGTGTAGGTATAAAGGTAGAAGGAGGGCTCCTTATATAGCCCAATGGATAAAGGAAACACTTCATCCCTTTGCATGTGGGATAAAGGTAAAACATGATTAGGAATGGATAAGGTTGCTTTATTAAAGGTAACCTTACTTTAGAAGGGTTTAATTTATGCTTAGCAAGTCATGGGAGTTGGGGGTGTTTTAATTAATCAAAGGTGATTAACTAATAGGTAGATGTAAGCTTATGAAGCCAATTATAGGAGTATCGGTATGATTTAGACTATTAGAAGGGGATTAAATCAATTAAATATTGATTTATTAGTTAAATGAAGTGAAAGGCTAACTAATTAATAATAATTAATTAGTCTAGATAGAAAGGGTAAATAATTAATGTAAGGTCATTAAGCAATCGCCTCTCAAAATTAGTCTCACTTCGCCTCCTCTCAATTTATCTAAGGAGATACTAAGTCAACCTAAGTAACCACCTCTAAAAATCATCTCAACATCTCATCATACTAAGTCCACTACACCATTATGCAATACTCCACTTGAGTATCTAATCATTTTTGTCAAAGAAACTACTCCCTCTAGTGGTGGCCCGTAAACATCTTGAATTCCACTACCATTACATGGTCATGTTGTTGATTTTTCCACGATGATTCCACCGCTTCACACAAACTTGGTCTTTGTTAGGTGACTCTTGACACCTTACTTACTGATGACACACTCAAGTTATTATGGTTCTTACATGATCAAGTTAAGGGATATCTTCTAATAAGAACACATTTCACTTCCTTGATATATCTATCTAGTAGAGACTCGTTTATATATGGATACATTTATTACCATCTATTTGCACATAGAATACACTCTCTCATCATTTGTCACTACACATCATTTATCAAATTATACACTCATCACCATACACTAGGGGGAATTTTACTTACTCTCCACCCTCTTCTAGTTTCATTAGCTATCTTTAATCTTACACACCTCTCATCTAGTCCTTTACATTCATTATACATTCGTTCATTATTCATCTACTACCACATTCGTTATGAACATTTTGATTCTCTTGCATTTTCATTTCCTGATGATGCACTCTTGTGCTATGGTTCACACTTGATTATTGAGGGCATACTACACACATGAACCTCACACACTACACACTATACACACCATGCAATATCATACACTTGACCATATCACACATTTTACACTAGACACATTCACCACACATATCTCTAGCATTTCTTAGTCACACTACACATTACACATCTCACATAACACACGTTCTACACATTTGAAATTCTCTTATTACATCATCTATCACACATTTTTCTTTTTAATGACCACGAGGAAGTACATTCTATTCCATGCGAGACATGTATTACATTCTACATCTAGTTACTTGCTCGTTACCCATGTGCGTCTAGAACAAGAGAAACATAGGGCATGATTCCACACACACACACACACAAAACTACATTAGTTCTGAGATGTAGTTCATTACTCAAATAAGTCCACCATTATGGGTATTGAGGACATTTTGACCCCTCATTTTGTATCTTTCCATTTTAGGATTTGATGTATCTTTGAGGGTTTTGTAGGTTCATTCTTCATTACAAGTTTATTGTGACCTCGATGATAATTGTGTAAATCCATATTGAAAAATGTGAGCATCATCAAACATCGATTGACCCTAAGAATTTTGGCTTCTAAGAATTTTTTATAGACCCAAGTGCCTAGAATCGACTCGTGCATGTTGTCATCCCTCTCTAGTCACCCTTGTGTAGCCTATTTATCCATTTTTGCAATTATCTCGAGCTCCAGCAGTGTGATATTCAAGTGCTTTCGATTTATTCAATTTTTAGTTTTTACACCTTCTGTAAACATTGTGAATTAGTGAGGCTTCTTACTTTCTCTTTACAATTAGGGATTATATATTTATTTCTTAGTTTTCTTTGGTATATTTCTATATTTCATTTTTGCATTTATTTACTACTACTCTAGCATCATATTAGGATTTTCTATTTACATTTTAGCTTAACCATCCATTTAGAACACTTGCACCATCAGGAAAATGTGTGCACCACTGAAAAGTGTGTGTGCTATCAGAAAACGTGTGCGCCACCATTTTATGAAACAGTCCCGATTCTAATGTAATGTCTCGTGTCACCAAAAATGTGTCTGCACCACTAAAACAACATGTGTGCTCCAATTAGGTATGTGCACCAATCTGACAGGTTTTAGGATGAAGTGAAGGTACAAAGATGAAAATTACGTTTGTGCACAGGTTAGTGTATTCTGCGCTTGCGTTAGGGGTGTGTGTGCCAGGGTTAGCACACATGTACCAGGGTCGGTGGAACATAGAACCAATTTTTGACAGTGTGCTTGTGCCACCAGAGAGGTGTGTGTGCCACAAAAACCGCGTCTATGCTCCTAAAAATGTTCCTGCACCAGTTCTGTAACCAAAATACGGAAAAAACCATAAGAAAACTCACAATATCTGAAATTTTGACAAGTTAGCTTAAGAATGACAATAACCCATTAAAATGATGGCTATGAACATGAAGTTACATATATCAAATTAGAAAAAATTCCAATAAAATGGACATTAATTACTACATGTGCATATCAAAAATTAGCCAAAACAATGAAACTTATACTAAAATGTCATGGGACTAAGGGTCCCACAGGGCATGCGAAATGTGTGCATGTGTACTTTGCTTAATGCTAAACTGAATGGAACAAGAGCTACCACCTAAAATAGTTCTATAATTTAGCTAAAACAAAGCATAAACACCATCAAGATAGAGAACTAAGCAAGATCTAAACTAACATTATAACTTTGAAAACATGAGATCAAAACTTTGCATGCTATTTTAATATCTGGACACTCTTAGATTACCAATAAAAATGCATGGACCTATTTAGCTTCAATGGCAATAAAAATTACTTGTTTTATCTTTAAAGAATGCAAGAATAGGAAGCTTAGCTCTTAACAATGGTGACCTCTCAAGAAGACAAAATGCAAGCTCTTAGTCTCTTTGCTATATGCTTTGCATTTGCTCTCTTAAGAAGTTTAGGTGTAGGTATAAAGGTAGAAGGAGGGCTCCTTATATAGCCCAATGGATAAAGGAAACACTTCATCTCTTTGCATGTGGGATAAAGGTAAAACATGATTAGGAATGGATAAGGTTGATTTATTAAAGGTAACCTTACTCTATAAGGGTTTAATTTATGCTTAGCAAGTCATGGGAGTTGGGGGGTGTTTTAATTAATCAAAGGTGATTAACTAATAGGTAGATGTAAGCTTATAGAAGCTAATTAGAGGAATATTAGTATGATTTAGACTATTAGAAGGGGATTAAATCAATTAAATATTGATTTATTAGTTAAATGAAGTGAAAGGCTAATTAATTAATAATAATTAATTAGTCTAGATAGAAGGGGTAAATAATTAATGGAAGGTCATCAATTAGGTTGTTAGTTGGATACGTGGTTTAATCAAATAGCTTATTGTAATTAATTAATGACAACAAGAGGGAATATGAGTGCTTTTGAAGATATGTCATCGATTTGCGAGAAAGGGGATAATTAGCACAATTTAAGTATTTAAATTGCTTGGGCATAATTATGGGTATCTATATTAGTCATCAATTGATCACTTTACCATCTACTCAAGGCTATCCTGCTTATCAACTCACAAAATCTCAAGGTCTCCCATATTTGAATTATCATCAAATCAATGGACATAATGATAATGATATTTATGCTTTAAGATGAAGAATAAAAATCTTAAGTATCAACGCTTTATCTCATTTACTACCCACCATTCTTATGCATGTCCATCTATAATTGTTACATCCCAATGGGCTCCTAAATCTGATTTATTTATGTGAAATAAGCAGCAAGTCACCACTTCTAATTTACCTTCGCCGATCAGTCGAGTTCTTCTCATTCAATCCACTCAAATTAAGCAACCGCCTCTCAAAATTAGTCTCACTTCACCTCCTCTCAATTTATCTAAGGAGATACTAAGTCAACCTAAGTAGCCACCTCTAAAATCATCTCAACATCTCATCATACTAAGTCCCCTACACCATTATGTAATACTCAACCACTTTAGTAGCCAATCATTTTTGTCAAATAAACTACTCCCTCTAGTGGTGGCCCAGAAACGCTTTGAATTCCACTATCATTGCATGGTCTTGTTGTTGATTTTTCCACACATGATTCCACCACTTCACATAAACTTGGTCTCTGTTAGGTGACTCTTGACACCTTACTTACTAATGACACACTCATGTTATTATGGTTCTTACATGACTATTAAGGGATCTCTTCTAATAAGAACACATTTCACTTCCCGCTATATCTGTCTACTACTGCACTCATTTATATATGCATACATTTATTACCATATATTTGCACATACAATACACTCTCTCATCATTAGTCACTAAACATCTTTTATCAAATCATACACTCATCACCATACACTAGGGGGAATTTTACTTACTCTCCCCCTCTTCTAGTTTCATTAGCTATCTTTAATCTTACACACCTCTCATCTAGTCCTTTATATTCATTATACATTAATTGATTAATCATCTACTACCACATTCATTATGCACATTTTGATTCACCTGCATTGTCATTTCATGATGATTGACTCTTATGCTATGGTTCACACTTGATTATTGAGAGAATACTACACACATGAAACTCACACACTATACACTATACACTATACACGCTATGTAATATCATACACTTGACCATATCACACATTTTACACTAGACACATTCACCACACATATCTCTAGCATTTCTTAGTCACACTACATATTACACATCTCACGTAACACACATTCTACATATTTGAAATCCTATTATTACATCATTTATCACACATTTTTATTTTTAATTACCACGAGGGAAGTACATTCTATTCCATGCACACATGTATTACATTCTACATCTAGTTACTTTCTCGTTACCCATATGCATCTAGAACAAGAGAAACATATGGCATGATTCCACACACACACATAAAACTACATTAGTTCCGAGATGTAGTTCATTACTCACTTGTAAGTCCACCATTATGGCTGTTGAGGACATTTTTACCCCTCATTTTGCATCTTTTCATTTTAGGATTTGATGTATATTTGAGGGCTTTATAGGTTCATTCTTCATTACAAGTTTATTGTGACCTCGATGATCATTGTGCAAATCCATAGTGACAAAATGTGAGCATCATCAAACATTGATTGGACCTAATAATTTGGGCTTCTGAGAATTTTTTACAAACCTAGGTGCCTAGAATCAGTACCCGTGCATGTCGTTATTCCTATCTAGTCACCCTTGTGTACCCTATTTATCCATTTTTGCAATTATCTAAGCTCCAGTGTGACAATTAGTGCTTCGATTTATTCAATTTTTAGTTTTTTACACCTTCGAAACATTTTGAATTAGCTAAGGCTTCTTACTTTCACTTTATACTTAGGGATTATATATTTATTTCTTAGTTTTCTTTGGTATATTTCTATATTTCATTATTGCATTTATTTACTGCTACTCTAGCATCATATTAGTCTTTTCTATTTACATTTTAGCTTAGCCACCATATTATGTCTCACCACGAAGCTTAAATGGTAACTTAATAACTCGGCCCCAAATTATTGTGGGGAGTAGAGTGATCTACAAAACCCATTGGTGTGTCATTTCCTGATTGGTCTTGTGCATGCGTTATATTTTCTAATGTAGTGTGTAATTATAGATTCTTTATTGGTAATAATTATATACTAGGATGTAATCCTTCTATCAAGGTTGGCACTTCAAAAGGAGGTAAGTCATTCTTATCCTCTTGTTAAATAGTTGATTCATGTAGTATTATAGAATTTACCTCATTTTATATTGCATCATGTGCACTAGACATAGGTGGGGAAACTTTAGGAACCTATTGAGATTTTCGAACTTGAGATGAATGTTTAGTAAATATAATAAATCTCTTATGCTCGAGTTGTTGGATTTTTCATTGTAAAACATATCACATTTTCAAAATGTCTTAATTCCATGATAATTATAAAATGGTTAATATTTGAGGTTTATAAGATGATATCAATGGTAGTAATTACTAGGTATAAAGTGATTAACCAATTATTGAGTATCTTAGAGAGAATATCATGGTCAACTCAGTGTGACAGTGACCGACATCGGTCAGAAGTAACCAACATCACCAACCCGTGCAATGGAGCTTTATTATTTGGCCAAGAATTAGAATAAATCATTTTCTTTAAATATGATTTATTGATTTTAAAATCATATTTAGTTTCCCAAAATAGATATATATGCATGTATGCATTGTATGAGGGTATGAGAGAAGAAAATAGCAATTTTTTGCATGTTAGTTTTCTTGGTGAGCAAGAAAGAGTAGCTGAGTGAGGGAAAAATATTGAACATCCTGTGAGGTGTTGGAAGATAACAGATCTTCATTTTATTTCCTCTATAAAGCACTGAATAATATTTTTGGTTGTTTCTTAGTGGACGTAGCCCACATTGGGTGAACCAGTTAAATCTGGTGTTATCTTTCTCTTGTTTATTTTATCTTTTGGTTTATTTCTGCATTCATTTCTTGTATGCTTTATCTAATTTTAGATATGTGCAACACTATTATATGGTTAAACCCCAACAACTGGTATCAAATATTTATTTGGAGGTTTTGTGTGTTGATAGGATTTACTCACAGATGATTTTTTGATTGAGTGGGAGCATAACAATGGCATAAGATAGTAAATACCAAGTAGAGAAATTTTAAAGTCAGTAGGTTTCAACTATGGAAGATGCAGGTGGAGGATTATTTGTATCGTAGTATCTATATTTACCATTGGATGAGCATGCACATCCAATCACAATGACTGATGAAGAATGGAAGGTTCTTGACAGAAAGGCTTTGGGATCTATAAGATTGATCCTAGCAACATCGGTGGCTTCAAATTTTACAGATGCAAAAACCACGGTAGAGTTGATGAAATCTTTAGAAAATTTGTATGAAACTCTTAGTGCTTCGAATAAGGTATATTTGATGAAAAAAATTTAACTCTAAGAATCAAGAAGGTGGATATGTATCTAATCATTGGATGATTTTTGGTCAATCAAATCAATTAAAATTGGTATAAATTTCATTTAATGATGAAGTGAAATCACTTTTATTCTTATGCTCTTTTCTAGATAGTTGGGATAACTTGGTAAGTAATACAACATCTACTTCTAAAGGTTTGAAATTTTATGATGTGGATAGTGTAATCCTTAATGAGGAAATACATAGGAAACACTCAGAGAAGAATCATCCGGAAATGCTTTAAATGTAGAAAGAAAGGGAAGATCTAAGTATATATCATCAAAGAGCAAGAAGAATGGGAGATCAAAATTAAGAAATGGCAGATCTAGATCCAAGTACATAGATTTACTTTGTTGGAATTGTGGAAAGAGAGGACACACAAAGAAGGAGTGATGCTCCAAGGAAAATAAATAGAATACATTAGAAAAAGGTAAAGAAAAAGGTGAAGAGGAAAATGTTGCAAGTGAAGTAAAGCAAGATGCCCTTATTCTCTCCATGGATAATAAATTATAATATTTGGTTTTAGATTCGGAGCTTCTTTCCACGCTACCCGTAATGAGGGTTATTTCGAAATTATATTCAGGGTGATTTTGGACAAGTTTATTTAGGAGATGATGAGCCATGCAATATTACTGGTAAAGGTGATGTTCATCTAAAGCTGCATAATGGAAATCCATGGGTATTGAAAGATGTGAGGCATGTGCCAAGCCTCAAGAGAAATCTAATATATGCAGGGAAACTAGGTGAATTTGGATGCGTGGTTACATTCGCAGCTGATTCTTCTTGTAATAATATCAAGGGATCCCTTGTTTTGGAAAGAGGTAAGAAGGTAAGAAATATATATTTGTCTACCTATGTTACTATTTCATTTTATGTGCTATCTACTATAGATACGTATGCAACCATGTGGCATAATCGGCTAGGCCATGTAACACCTTGAACAAATTGTTATATTTCTCTTTGCATTACAAGTGTTGGCATGTGATTTTATTAAATTAGGTGTGTTTCCTTGATGGTTGAAAATCATGCTTGTTATGGATAAATCATCTCTACTCTTGGATTCATTGGACTGAAATTATATGGCTTTCAGGAATCCATTTTCACTTCTTGTTGATAAGATGCAATCAGATTTTTAGAGTTGAAAACTTATCTCTTTTGACTGACTCATCATTGATCCAAGGAATGTTTTAAATCTTCTTAACAGACTAAATGGTAAACTGAAATTCATTGTTAAAAATGCATAATGGACTAAACTTATGTTTGTTGTAAATTCTTTATTATCTTAAAAGACCGTGCCTACACTCTATTGTGTGTTGTGCTTAGCTCGCTTGATTAAAATTTGTAGGGAACTTAATGGCATTAAGGTAAATAGAAACCTACTTCAGGATTCTTGAGAAAGAAAGAATATAATGTGTCCTATATCTAATAAAGTCTATCCTAATGGGATTCAAGACTCAGGTAATTTTTCCTAACTTCTTCTACGCCACTCTACATGGGATGACATCCTAACCTAAGTTGTTAATACTAAGTTAGTATGTAGGGAAATAACCTAAGGGATGCTAAGTTATTTCTAACCTATTGCCTAATACTATTTGGTTAAGCTATGTCCTAACCTAAGGTGGCAATATATTTGATTGAAGGTTATATCCTAAGGTTATACTTTTAAATTAACCTAAGATCTAACCTAAGAAAATTGAATCTATCCTAAACTAATGGGTATGAAAGGGAACCTAAGGGTCGATTGGTAAGTGGGAGCTAAGTGGTGGTTCCTAAGCTTTTAATGAGATGTGATTTTGATTTGATTTGGTATTAAGGCATGGAAGTACTTGCCAGTTTGGTAGGGGCTAGTTAAAGTTTAGTGGAACCTACGTGGAGGCATCACTAAGTTTGGAAATGCATGTGGAAGTTCAATTTGGTCTCACCAACTTTAGATGGTGGTGGAAAGGAGAGATAAGAAGGAATATACAATTTAATGTCATTAATTCACCTTGGTTTTGGTGAGCAAACCATCTTGGAAGGCATGCTGGAAGATTTGTTTGGGGTTGTTTTGCTTTACATGCTTCACGATTTTTTCTCGCATGGATCTATCTAGTTCTTCGAACCAACAGCTTGATCTCGTACTTTGTGGTTATTTTTATTTCTCTTATCTATTTTCAATTTGAGGAAAGTATATGAGGCATTGTGGAAAAATATTATGGTTGGTTGATCTTTCTTGGAGAAGAAGAGGTGTTGGAAACTTGGTTAGAAGTCTTCTTTGAATTGGCAGAAGCACTATCAGGCATGATAGGCTCTACCCATTAAGATTTCTTACTTTCTTCTAAATGATTCATTAAAATAACTCTGCTCACTGGAGATATATTTTTGCATGATATGTCTGGTTATTTACTTGCATGCTTTCATGAAATCTATGTGGTTTTTGGAATGTGAATCCATTATTGTTAATGGTAGTTTTTGGGAACTTTCTCTGTACTAGTTATTAGAGGTAGTCATGTGAATTTGTATTGAAGCTCTGTAACTTGTACTTGAAGCTTTGAAAATTTTATTAAAGCTCTATAGCTTGTATTTGAAGCTTTGTTTCTAGCATTCAAGACTGATGTTGAATGAAATGGCTTGTTGTTTGTATGGTTCTGAATATCTGTTTAGTATTATGTTTCTTGAGCTTGAAGTGGAGCTTCATAGTTGTTCTAAGCTTGTATTGAAGCTTCGGATTTGTTATGAGTTTTTATTGGGACTTTGTGTTTGTTTTGGACTGTGTTGGAACTAAGAGTAGTTCTAAACCTTTGGTTGAATCTTTGTATTCAACAATTGTACTCGTATACATTCTTATGAATACTGAACTTACTATTGAGTGGTAGATTTTTCTTATGTACTTACGTCCTGAACTAGAATTTTATTCTCATTTAAGGATTTGAGAATACTTTGACTCATTTTAGATCATTGGTGTTTTTGTTTTGAACTTGTATTTATGGCTTCATGTTTCTTATAGGCTCGTATTTGATCTTGTGTTTATCTGAGCTAGTGTTAGAGCCTTATAAAGTTTGAACTTATGTTTGAAGCTCATATTTGACACTGTACAGTATTCCATTATTGCATGTTCTAGATTTATGATGGAATCGACATGTTTACCTGTATTGTGAGTTGGGTTTGGTTGGTTTTTTGTTTTGAAAGATTTATTCTCTTTTATGACTGTCACTCGATAGGGGCTTGAGAGTTTAGTTTTGGTTTGAAGCCGATCTAGTAATCTCCTTGTAATCTCCTTCGTGTTGCTCCTTGAGTGTGATTGGTTTTTGTGCTTCTATCCTTTGGACTATACAACCTTCTTTGAATTCGACAGGGTGAGAGAAATTGAAGTTTAACCTATCCTTCTCTATTCTGAGTGAACCCGTGTCTTGCGGAAAGCTTGACTATTTTTGTTCTTAATATTATAAGGAACGAGAATTATGTCTTGTAATGGGTTTGGTTGGTATTTTGATCATTTGGAACAGTCGAGTAAAGTTTTGAAGTTATGGGAATGATGTATTACTCTCTTCGGACCTTCTTAATTGGTTTCTTGGGTTTTATTGGAAGTTGAATTTAAAACCTAGAATATTGAATCTTGTTTAAAGTATATATATATTATCTCTGTTTGGATAATTTTGTATATTTGTTCTTGTTTGGGACATGAACTACATACTTCTTGTATCATCTATTAAAGTTGTGTAATAAGAATTCAATTCTTGAGTTTGTAATTCCTTATACACTTGTATATCTTCTTTATTTCTAGATTATTACTCCTTGAGGGGATCATAGAAAAATCTCTGGGTTTTAGGAAGAGAAATGAATATGAACCATGGAGAAAATATACAGTTAGGGACTGTATTGTGTATTTCTTTCTGAGATTTGAATTTGTACTTGAGCTTGGAGAATGGGAATAGGAAACCAATTGTAAGATTTGTGATGAAAGTATGTAGTGTGAATTCTTTTTACTGTACATTCGGTTTTGTGTTCTCTTTTGGGGAAATAGATAAGAAATTCTAAGTATAATTTAGATGAGGTATTTCATTTCATAGTATAAATGAAATGAAATATGGAATGGGTATTTTCTATTTGAGATCCTTTTTATGTTGACTGTATAAGTTCATAGACTGAACTTCTCTTTATTTGACTCTCTTCTGAGATGGAAATTTCTTGTGGATTGGTTAAGAGATTTAGTTGCTAAAGTATAGCTTGGATTTGTGGGCAGTCTAGTTTCAGATCTTTGCATTATATCCACTAATGAGATAGAAGTTAGTAAGGCTTTCTGTTAGACTGTTTTGTTTCCTAATCTTCTTGGATTAAATTGGGATTCTTGTTTAGTTGTTGTCTCTTTATTTATGGAATCCTCTTTGGTTATATTTGGACTGAGGTAGTGTTGTGTGTACTAAACCTGATTCCTCCTTCAGATGAATTGTTTTTGAGGAATAGGTATGTATTGATTCTCTTCTTTTGTTTATATGGAAAGATGAAGCATACTAATTTGAGCTATGCTGTAATTAACTTCTTTACTTGGTGGAAAAGATAAATGTGTATTTCTATTCTTATGGAATTATGAAATAATTGAATGACAAGACTTGTTTAATATTTTAAAGTAATTGATAGGATCAATTAAATCTTGTGATATAATTCTGATGTTGCAGATTATATTATGCTCTTTTCTTAAAAGTGAATTTAGATTCTCATAATTGTACTTCTTTCTAGATGTTATTACTTATGATTGTTTGTATGATGTATATTAATTGTTTCATTAAAGTAGAGTTGTTTAATGAAACAATTAGTGGAATGCACTTTACTTTAATGCTTAGTGCTTATCATGCTCAGTTCATTGAACTGACCCATGCTAGCAATTTTGTAGATGGACATCGTAAGTGATAAAAGAAGACAAGAACTTTCATGTTGTATTGGGCTTATTTAATTATGGATCTTATGTAAAGAGTTTTGATTCATTCTTGAGTTGTATTGAAAAATAAAAGTTGTATTCTTTTTGGAATAGAGGTTGTTTGTTATACAGTATGCCTGAAATACATAGTCTTGTAATGTATAGTTTTATAATGATGAATTGAAAGTTGGAGATTTACTTGTATTGGTTGTGTAAATTATCTTGTATTTATGAAGAAGATGGAAATCCTATCTTGATGATATTCTTCATATCTGTTATATGCTTAATTCGGATAAACTTGATCAGTTGGATAAAGGGAATTAGTTTAATTTCCCTTATTAAGATGCATCTTGTTAAGTTGCATAAGATAATGATCTTATCTAAACAATTCTAACATAGTAATGGAATGTGTAATGAATATGCAGTAAAAATATAGAAATTGTGAAAGATAAGAAGGGTATGACAAACCCTAACACTTAATCATGTAGAGGAAGACTCTTCCTCGCTCAAAGAAATGTAATCTAAAGAATGGTGATATGATCATTAATCATTAGACTTCATTTCATATAAAGTCTACTATAGTTGAACCTAGTTTGGCTACTACACCTTCTTTGAATGGTTAAGTTACATTATAATGGAACTTATGATGTTGTTGTCCTATTTTTGGATATCTATTTGTTAAGCCAAGTAAAAAAACATAAAAAGCAATCATAAGTTAAGGAAGTTATTTAATGACTAATTGAATCAAATATAGAAAAGAACTTATGGAGTGTTGGATTAGGGTTTAGCAAGGTTGTTGTAATCTATGTAATAATCCAAATTAATAATGTATTAATAACCTCCTTGGGGTATGTACATCGTGATGAGGTAGTTTCTATAGGATGTTGGCACACACCAACTATAGGACTATACCTTTGAGAAGACAAGGGTCTTCTCAAGGATACAACGTTGCAGTTGACATGTGGCAACACCCTTCTGCATTGATCATCTAGATCTACACACAAATAAGGACTTGAACTTAGTTTCTCTCTAGGTCAAGTTAGTAGCATGTTTAGGATAGGTAGTATCTTTCAATGGCTCAGGGTACCTTGGCACATTTGGTTGACTTAGGTCAACCAAGTATGCCCATATACCCTAAGACATTGTGAGCGTCTTCCTATAATAAATTATGTTTCTAACCCGGGCTAGGGTTAAACCTTGGGCAAGTGGACTGACGGTAGTTAGTAAAGACCATTCTAGATAACAAGAGTGAGGTGAAGGACATATTCTGGAATGACGAGTATGTCATCTAGGAATAGTAACATGAATAGTATGTTGAAAATATTTGGCCAAAGTATTACAAACTACGTTGCGCTATCCTATGTTACCTACTTTAAAGCAATGTGATGTCAGATGAATATTAGTAACAAATATTTAGATAGGTTCTTTAAAATAGATCACTTAGTACCCAAAATAGGGTAGGAGAACCAAGTATACATAGTATACATAAATTATTCTATACTTTAAGTTAACATGAGAGATCGGTTGGTAACCGAGTCATGGAATGAGAGATCGGTAGCATACTGAGTCATTACAGCTATATATGGTTATCTATTATGAGATTGATTGGCATGAAATGTGTGTTCTAAATGATGTTTTATTTAGAACAGAGAACATTATGTTTCAAAAAAATTCCCTTGTTTCTAAAGTCTTAAAATGGGAATGTTACAAGCCATATGAGTGAAAAAGGAATGCATATCTTAAATGCTAAGGGTAATTTATCATATTTGAAACAATTAAATCTCTAATTTTGTGAGCATTGCATATTTGGAAAGTAGAAGAGAGTGATATTTCTCAAGGTTGGGACAACAAAGAAGGAGCAGAAATTAGAGCTTATACACTTAGATGTGTGGGGACCATATTAGGTAGCTTCTATTGGAGGGTCCCAATATTATGTAACTTTCATTTATGATTCCATAAGGAAGGTATGGATTTATTTTATTAAGTGTAAATATGATGTTTTTGATATTTTTTAAAAGGTGGAAAGCCCTTATGAAAAATGAAAAAAACTTAAAATTAAAGTTCCTTAGATCCGACAATGGTGGTGAGAATTGTAGCAAAGATTTCAATGATTATTGTTCAATGAATGGAATATAAAGACAAAGAACGGTTCCTAGAACTCCACATGAGAATGGATTTATAGAAAGAATGAATATAAAAATCATGGAATGTGCTAAAAGCATGAGGATACATGTTGATTTTCCTTTGAAGTTTTGGGAAGAAGTAGTGGATACACCAGTGTACTTGATCATACATGGGCCTTCAACAACACTAGATTGTGGAATACCGAAGAATCTTGGTTTAGAAAAGAGGTAAATTTATATTTTCTTAGAGTTTTTGGCTCAAAAGCATTTTTTCATGTTGATAGGGAAAATAGGAAAAGTTGGATGCTAAATCTAAGAGATGTACTTTCATTGGTTATGGATCTAGTGATTTCGGATATCAATTTTGGGATTTAGAAGATTCTAATATTGTTAGGAGTCGTGGTGTTGATTAGAATGAAAAAATAATGTACAAGGATTAGGTTTTGGTGCCTAAACATGAATAGGTTGATGAGATTTTGAAGGAAAATCAACTTTTAGATCTAAAACAGACATACATAGACATCATTGTTGGTTCTACGAGAATCCGGTGTTGGTTAGGATAATTGGTATCGATAGACAAGATCGTGTTCAGAACATACAACTACTAGAACCGGTGTTTTTACTTCTCAAAATGGTGGCATTGAGGCAACCGTAGTTGGTCAGGAGACGAGGAACCATGGTTGGTATAAGGAAACCGATGTCAATCACTGAAAGAGATTGACACAAACATGCAACATGCACATAATGAGCCCCAGACACCCCATATCTCAGTGAGAAGGTCACAAAGAGTAAGTATACCTCCAGAGAGATTTTCACCTTCATTTTATTATTTATTATTGACTAATAGTGGTGAAACAAAAATATTTGAAGAAGAAATGTAGGTAGATACCCACGAGCAGTGGGAGCATGACATGGATGAGGAGATGGACTCCATGGAACAAAATCAAAGATAATATTTTGTCAAGTTTTCAGTAGGTAATAAAGCACTAAAGAAAAAATGGGTTTACAAGATCAAGGAAGAAGATGGTGGACTGAAAATATACAAGGCAAGGCTTGTGGTAAAGGGATTTACATAGAAAGCAGGTATTGACTTTGATGATATTTTTTCTCATGTAGTTAAGATGGCTTTTATTTGTATTGTTCTAAGTTTGGTTGTAACATAAGATTTGTATTTAGAACAACTTGATGTTGAGAAGGATTTTCTTCATGGTTATTTGGAGGAAGATATTTATACGTAGTAGCCACTTGGTTATGAAGTCAAGGGTAAGGAGAAACTTGTGTGTCTATTGAAAAAGAGCCTATATGTGCTCAAGCAAGCTTCAAGGAAATGATATTTGAGATTTTATAGTTTTATACATGAGCATGGTTATATAAGATGTGAATTTGACCATTGTGTTTATTTTAAGAAGCTTGAAAATGGGAGATATGTTATTTTGTTAGTGTATGTGGATGATATGTTAATTACAGGATCTAGTATGTAGGACATTGGTAAAATTACAAAAAGGCTATCTCACACATTTGCAATGAAGGATTTGGGAGCTGAAAATAAAATCCTTGGCATGAAAATTCACCGAGATAGAAAACATAAGAAGTTGTATTTGTCTCAGAAGGCTTATATCAATAAATTATTATAAAGGTTTGACATGCAAGATTCAAAACCTATTAGTACACCTATGGTTTGACACTTAAAATTTAGAAAAGATCAGTGTCCTTCATCACATGAGGAGGTTGATTACATGGCACATGTTTCCTATGCTTCAACAGTAGGAAGTCTTATGTATGTCATGGTTTGTACTAGACTAGACATTGCATAAGCAATGAGAGTTATGAGTAGGTTTATGGCTAATCTAGGTAAAGAAAATTGGAAAGTAGTCTAATGGATTCTCAAGTATTTGAGAGAGACATCCAACTTGGAGTTATGTTATGGAGGGTCGATACTTCTTTACACGGCTATGTTGTTTCATATATGGCTAGATATTTGGATGGCAGGAGGAGCACCACTGGATATGTTTTCATAATAAGTGGAAAATAATTTAGCTAGATTTTGAGATTGTAGAAGGTTGTGGCTTTGTCTACTACAGAGGCAAAGTATGTTGTAGCTACATAAGCTAGTAAGGAGATGATATGGATGAGTAGGTTCATGGAAGAGTTGGGTAAGGAGAAAGAGGATTACATATTATACAATGATAGTCATAGTGTGATCCATATGGAAAATAACTCATCATTTCATTCAAGAATGAAACAAATTAAATTGAGGTATCACGTCATATGACATGTATTGGAGGATGGGAAACTGAAGTTAGAGAAAATCCATATGGATGATAACCCTATGGATATGCTAATGAAGCCATTGGTAAAGGAGAAGTTGGAGCTTCACTCTAGTTCTATTGGTCTTCGAGTTAGAGAATTGAAGAGGAAGAAGAAAGAAAAGGAAAAGGATCCAAGGATGGTGATGTATAGTACAATGCAGTAATTGATATCCAAGTGGGAGATTATTGAGTTTGGAGCTTAATTGCTTCACAGAAATCTTCTTTTTGGATTTGACAGTGATTGGCATCAGTCATCCAAAGGTGACCAGCATTGGTCGGTAGTGACTAGCATTGGTTAGTTATCAACCAACATGGGTCAGGAAGTGACCAACATTGGTCAGGAAGTGACCATCATTGGTCAAGAAGTAACTGGAATTGGTCAACCTATGCGACGGTGCTTCATTTTTGGATGAGAATTAGAATAAATATTTTTCTTTAAAGATGATTTCTTGATTATACAAGAATAGTTAGTTTCCCATAATAGATATATATGCATGTATGCATTGTATGAGGGTATGAGAGAAGAAAATAACAATTGTTTACATGTTAGTTTTCTTAGTGAGAAAGAAAGAGTAGTTGAGTGAGGGAAAAATATTGAACATCTTGTGAGGTGTTGGAAGATAATATATATTCATTGTATTTCCTTTGTAAAGCACTAAATAAAAAATTTAGTCATTTCTTGGTAAACATAGCCTAAAATGGGTGAACCACGTTAAATATGGTGTTATCTTTCTCTTATTTATTTTATCTTCTCGGTTTAGTTATGCATTGCTTGTATGCTTTATCTCGATTTTAGATCTGTGCAACACTCGCTATATGGTTAAACCCCAACACTTTAGGCCTAATTTTAATGATGCTCTAATGATTCCTTTTTCAAGTGTATTAAGTGTGTACTTTAGTTCATTACCTTAGGATATCTAATTTAGAAAATGAGGTGTGTTTACTTGTTATATAGGGTGTCATATATGATTTATCTAAGAAAGGATGACCTAGAGGAAGTATAAGACCTAAATAAATATTTAATTTTAAAAATACCATTTGAAGACATGTTAGTCCAAGACCATACAAAATGGTAAGGATAATATAATATGAGCCTAACTGACTATATGCTTTTCGGCTAGGGGAAATAATATGCCAAATGAGGTTTAGAGTTAATGAGTTTATGTTTGTATTTTATGCACTAGATTCTCAAGATGTATTGACATGTTAATGTGTAAAGATGAACAAGCTAAACAATAGACCTTAGGAAGTGCTAAGTGGGAAAGGATAGGTTTTTTTCATAGTAAGGGTGTGTAGTCAAGTCAAGGTTACTAAAGTGCAAATTACCAAATTTGAGTGTCTACATTTCCCCCTTTAAGTATGAAATTAAAAATTGCATGCTTAAAGGAAACTATCACCGAGTGTGTAAATACACTTTTCCTTTGCTTGAATTTTTGTTTTACAATTGTACTAAGATCTTATAGGAATCATGAGATCTTAGTGTCATGAATGTATACTTTCAAGTATATTATAAAATTTCACCAAGATGTCTCGAGTGTGGAACAAATTTTTATTTTCATGTGCATCTTCGATCCACTTGTTCTCTATGACTGGATTATTTTTGTTTCAATATTTATAAAAGTATATTATTTTTTCCACCAACCCTTGTCTAATAGTTGAATTGGCTATTTTTTTAGGATTGTAGCTTCTTCTTATAAAAAAATTACTTCTTCTTTCTTGGTTTTGTGATTCTTCCACCACCTCCTTACTCTTTTTCACATCTCGCTCATGTAGTTTAAGATCAAACTAGTCAGGGTGCCACTCTTCATCACTGATACATCACCCCACACTATCTTATTAAATTATTTCCTTTTTTATTTTTCCTTACCCTTCTTGAGTACAATTGTAGTGGTTACCACAACCTTGTATGGGGTTTTGATGTTTTTATCTCCTCCTTTTTATCAAATTTCCTCTTTTGATATTATCACCTCACATTTTATTTTTCCTTCATTTTCTCGGACATTAGTTTTGTTGAATTTAGTGTTTTTAATGATTCCTTACTTCTTTCGATTCATCCATGGAATCTCTATCCCCATGGAATCTATGTAAGGTGTTGCAAATTTACATTGACCTTATTCCATAAGGATTTTATCTTAGTTCCTCCATTTCGATAAAATTATGCCGCCTTTGGGCAAGTGAATATAATCATGAAAATTTGCATCATTGTTCACTAATTTAACAAATATTGAAATATAAATAAATGTTAAATTCTAATTAAGAAACAACACAAATGTAAATATGCAATAAACTACATATTTGACACAAGCATGTAAGCTAGAAAAATATGAAACCCTAGTTGCAAGAGAGATGGTAAAATACTTATCTGATTCGCAATAAATCTAAAGTTGTGTCGGACTAGAAAATTATTGAACAAGAGGAAAAATCAGTTGTAAAGGAACCCAAAAATTGTACAAATGCTGCAAATGCCAGAATAGGGTGCATATGTAGGTTTCAAGGTGTGTGGGGCATTGCAGACCTCCTCTGGGTGCATGTGACTTCTCAGAACCTTAGAAAATCAGTTTTGTAGGGTTACACAATATTTGTTGGATGTCACCTTTAGTCACATGTACTTCATTTCTTGATTTTTATATTTGAATGAAACCTACAAAAGAGAAAGAGCACCTAAAAACCCCTAAAACTCATCAAATCCTTGTAAGAAGAAGAAGATGCAATGGGGAGTCGAATGACCTAAACAATCCACCCAACCGAGTAAAATTATGATATGAGCACTTTGTTATCCAAAATTCACCCCCCAAGTAATTTTTGATAACATGCATTGAATTCTCAAGTCCCAGGCAAATAGATTGATTCAGGGCAAAAAATCATGTTTCTAGGGTCCCCTCATATTTTTTCTAACTCTCCTGTCCAGGTTGAAAAGAGCAAGTTCTGAGAAAAGGTGAAAAAGTTACAAAAGCAAGCTTGGGCTAGAAAAAATCATGAAAAATGTCTAAGTCCTAGTCCTCGCAACAGTCGGGATGTGAGGGACATCTGGCGCGAATCGGCCGAAAGGCCGCCAGGCAGTCTGCAGAGCAAAGGAACATCCAGGCCGTCGGACGCCGAAGGACGCGAACTAGCCGGTTCGGCCGAAACAAGGAACTTTCGCTTTGCTGGGACATTTGGGACAAGAAGACGAGAAGGACGTGAACTGGCCGGTTTCGGCCGAAACGGGGAACTTTCACACTGGGACAGTTGGGACAAAGGGACGCGTGGGACGCAGATAGCAAAGGAGCCAAAAGCCAATCAAGCAATGCCACGTCATCGGCCAAATGAGGGACAAGGAAGCCCATTTCGGGTGGATCGGAGGTTTTTGTCCCAAATAGTCTTGGGACATCCGGGACAAAAAGACGCGGGAGATGCGAAAGAGCCGGCAGACCCACGGACCAACCAAATCATGACACGTGTCACAAGGAGAAAAGTCCAAAAGTTCAAAGGGTGAGGTTTCAAGCACTAACCCGAGCCAATAAAAAGAGGACACGTGTCCAATGAGGAAGGGAAGCTCGGAGCCCGGGAAGGAGTTAGAGAGTTTAGCAAGAGTTTTGGCTGAAAAGCTAAAAGCAAAGGTCTGCCCCACACCCCTGTCAACCAATCAATGCATGCCACATGTCATCTAGGTGGCAGAGCGTGGGAAATATTTTCAAAACACATCTTCGCCTGTTTTGTGCCCTAAATCTTCAGATCTCCATATCTTTTGATCCAGAGCTCGGATTTGCACGTTCTTTATATCAACGGAAAGCTGGTGAGATTCTCTACATGATTCCAGGGTCAATATTACATTTTGGTTCAGTTTGGAGAGAGAAAATTGAGAAAATGTCTCTGACGCGTGGTAATGCCAGAAGTGATGCTTCAACAACCAAATTTAATACAATAGACAGTTCGCCTCTTACATTAAACAAATCCGCCATTTTGCCAGGATTCACCGCTTCTACCATAATGAAATGAGTTAAATGCAAGAAATAAGTGGTTGGGGTAGATCTGACCTTCCTCTCTCTTCCCTCTCTCATTCTTCCTATATATTGTAAAGAGGGGCTTCTTTCAAAAGGTCGAACATTTTCCTGTTTTGCTTCTCCCTTCTTCTATTTATCATGTAAATTTATGGAGTTCGAACCTCCCATTTGAAACTGTAATGTAACTCTGCCTCTTGGAATTTTGTAGTGTATTGTATCAATCTTTGGAGCAAGTAATGCATGACTTTGGATGATTCTCAACCCTCTCTGTGTTCATTTGCATCCTTATGATATTTCACTCTGAATTTTGTTATCTGTGCATGATCTTGCATCACATTTGAATGGTCTATGTTTATTGGCAAGATAGATTTTCTTCATTCCTCGGTGCATCACCTCTATTAGTGTAGGTTTATTTTTTATGCATCTCCTTACCCTGTCTCCTTGGCAGATTAGATTAGACTTTGAGTGAACCCTCTGCATTTTTCGTGTGCATCTGAACAGAGGAATAGGAACCAGCCTTCTCTGGAGATTCCTTTCTCATTCTTGCAAGTCCCACACTTGGAGAAAGGATTCAATGTTGTGCAATCACACTGGATGCTTGAAGATCAACTTAGAAACCTGATTTACATCCAGGGGTGCTGTGATTTTGCATCAACAGTTTTGGCACGCCCGGTGGGACCCTAGAGGTCTCATTTTTATTGCAGCAAGGTTGATATGCGTCTGCTGCAATTTTCTTGCTTATAAGAGCTATTATTTGCATATTTGGTGACTCCAAGGGGAAGAATCAGCTTGTTCCAAGTGCAGGCCTGGAAAGTCACGAGAAGAATCACCATAAGGTCAAGAGTTGGAGAAGAAGAAGTGTTGTTTGAATACCTGCAATTATCTCCAAGAAGAAGGCAAAGAGGAATAAGGATTCAAAGGTCTCCATCTCCACCAAACAGAACTCTCTCAACTCCTCCACCTGGTAGGCCTTTCATCTAGTCAACAAGGGTTTTAAGACTAATTAGAATGGCTCAGTAACAACCCCTACGTCAACTTCACAGGAAGCATCCCACTTGCTCTCAATGCACAACATCCAGCTCCTATTGTAGCCTTGAAGAACATTCCCTACTTCACCGGAGAAAATCGGACTACCGTAGGTGATCATGTTAAAGATATTGCTAACCTTTGTGCAATTCATGAAATCAATGAAATGCAAGTGGTCAGTAAGTTACCTTGGCATCTTCCTTCAAGGGTAAAGCATTGTAATGGTTTAGGATCCTTGGAGCTGGTTCTATCACAAATTGGAATCAGCTTTATATTGCACTTCATGAGCAATTTGGAGAAAAGGGAGACAATTTGTCTCTTTTGGAGCAGTGACAACCATCAAGAGAGCTCCCAATGAGCAAATAACTAATTTCAACTTCAGATTTCAAAAGACTTGGGAGAGAATTCCAAAGGCGATCAAAGCCAATAGCGAAAGGTGCTTTTCTCTACTATCTCAAAGCTCTAAATTCTGATATTTCTATGTTGATTCAGATCTATGGGAGGCATAACTATCCCTATGGCTTATAGCATTGCCATTAGGGCTGAAAATTGTTTGATCCAAGTGACAAACTTGCCCTCGGACCTCCCATGCCACTGTTTCCAAGTTTAGAGAGTCCAAACACTAATCAAGCACCTAATTTGGCTCCTTCTCCCACTCCTAGAAATCAGAGTTCAAATGAAGCTTCCACTTCATCTCCAAGTGCCCCAAATGAGCTTCAAGAAGTCATGAAGCAATTGCAAAACCTAGGCAATGAGCTAGTTACTCTCAAGAGGCAACAAGCCCAAGGTTTCAGACCTTCTTATCAACCCCAAGCTCAGCCTAATAGGCAGCCATACCAACCACAAAGACCACCTAATCTAGCTGCAAATATGAATCAAACAAGGCCTCCTGCCAATAGACCATTCCAGCCCTATAATCCAAATGCCATATCTGCCTCTAAGGCATTAGTGCCAACACAGAACAACATTGCTCAGGAATATGATTGGTGCTTTCCATGCAACGAGCCTCATAACCAATCCATGTGTTTCAATGGTGCTCTCAATCAAGCATTGATGGTGACAACTACTGGAGTGGAGGGCGAGGGCAGTCAAGGAAACAACCAACAACAAGAAACATTCCAATAGTAATCAGCCCCGAATGACACCACATTGGTAAATTGGCAGGCAGAGGATTTCTGTGGCATGAACCAGGTAGTTTCCCAAGGTGTTGCAGCCAACACAAGGTCAAAAAGGAGGAATTTGGGTGAAGAGCAGCCACTAGCTCCAACCAGCCCACAACCTTCTATGACTCCAGAAATGATTGGCAAGCAAAGTCCCATTTCAAATGCACAAGGGCAGCCAAGAACAGCCCCTAGGCCAACTCAAATGCCAGCTGTTGCTGCCCACGTGCAAGGAGTAAATGTGCAAACCAAGGGATAGCAGAGAGATCCTTCATCACCATTCAGTATCATTGATCAGATGAAGAAGACAAACGTCAATATATCTATGTGGGAATCCCTATCCATCCCAGGCCAAAGAGATCTGCTGCAAGCTGCCATGAAGGATTGGCCAACTTCAAATCAGCAGGTTCAGATGCAAGACAAAGTGCTTACAAATGCTGCCCAGCCTGAAGGAAGTCATGGAGGACAACAAGGTAAAATGTTGAAGCCCCCTCCTTTCTATGTTTCATTAATCATTGGAAATCAGCTAGTACATAATTGCATGATAGACTCCGGGGAAAGTAGCTCAGTAATGCCTAAACAAATAGCTGATCAGCTAGGGCTCCAGTATGAAATAACATCTAAAGGGGTAGTGCAGCTAGATGGGACAGCAATAGCAACAGTTGGAGTGATTAGAAATTTGAGTCTTACCTTGCACGCATGTCCAAATGTTGTTGTTTTACAAGATGTATCAATCATAGACCTTCCACCACTCTTTGCCCTTTGCTTGTCAAGGGACTTCACAGCCAAGATTGGGGGGTATTTGTCTGCTGATTGGTCACACATGCTATTTAGAACAAGATATGGAACTAAGGCCACAATCAGATCCGAACCTATTATAGACTTCCATATTGAGCCTTACACTCCAAGTCGAGTCAAATGCCAATTGCTCAAAGATTTGATCAAGAAGACCACCCAAGCACCGATGATGCCGACACTAAGGTTAGAAGCATCCCGGATCTAACTCGGATGAATGGGCAAACAAGGTACATGCATTTGATCCTTATCAAGAAGTAGAAGAATCGAGCTAGGGGTCTATTGTATACACAAAGAAAATCAGCCTATTCCTAGCATCACCAAGCGAAACCACAAAGATGACAATGAGGTATGGCAGCTGTTTTTTGATGGATCAAGGAGTAGACAAGGCGCAGGAGGTGGAGCCGTGCTTGTTTCACCTCAAGGAGAAAGGTACTATTCAGCTTTTAGATTTCAATTTGCATGCTCCAATAACACTTTGCTGAATATGAAGCCTTGGTGCAAGGGATGCATTGGGCAATCAAGAAGAAAAAAAAGAACTTGCAAGTTTTTGGTGAGAGTGAATTGATTGTAAATCAGGTCAAGGGACAACATGCTACCATGAATGATTTACTCATGTGCTACAAGAACAGGTGTGGGACCTCATGGCAGATTTTGAAGGTTTTGGCATCAAATCCATTCCTAGGAAAGAGAATCAAGTCTGGCCGACAAAAAGTGCAGGTAGTAGGGGCAGCCTTTGACATTGTGGAAAGCATTCAACAAGACATGGTACACAGCCAAACATCCATGTGATTGCGAGGCCTTCAAAGATGCCGATAACAATGTCGCTTAGCAAGTGTTTGAAAATGACCAACAAATCATCCATTTCTTGCAAGAAGAAGCTGATTTCTCCGCCAGGAATCAAGACAAGCTGCTGCAGCAGTATGGTAACCAAGTGGTGCATCTGAGAACTAACAAATTACCAAAAGGCCTCATAACTTTGGAGTCAATCTTCAACCCGAATGATCAGTTTAGAAAGGAGAAAGCAAACATTCAAGTCAAGAGAGAGGATTCAGTATCCATCTTGGTAGAAGAGAGCAAACCATTACAAATTGGAAGGATGACAACTGAACAAGAAAGGTATGAGTTCATACAACTGTGTCAAGAGTTCCCTGACGTGTTTACTTGGAGCTATGAAGACTTGAAAGGTTTTAATCCCAACTTAGCTCAGCATACCATTGAATTGGATCCAAATACTAAGCCTATCAGACAGAAACAAAGACCAGTCAACCCACACATGGAGCCTCTCATGAGGAAAGAATTGGACAAGCTGATTGAGTCAAGGATCATCTTCCCCATCAAACACTCAAGTTGGGTCGCCAACTTAGTCCCAGTCAGAAAGAAGAATGGAGAGATCAGGTTGTGTGTCGACTTCAGAGATTTGAATAGAGCCTCTCTCAAGGATCATTATCCACTCCCTTCCATGGAGCAAATATTGCAGGTCGTAGCTGGTTCAGAAAGGTTTTCACTACTTGATGGCTACTCAGGCTACAATCATATCATGGTGAAGGAAGAAGACCAGTTCAAGATGGATTTCACCACCAAATGGGGCACATATACCTACAAGAAGATTCCATTTGGATTGTCAAATGCCGGAGCAACTTTCCAAAGGGCAATGGATATGGCATTCAAGGGGTTGATCAATAAAATAGTTCTGATATATCTTGATGACATCACTGTATTCTCCAAAAATGCAGTGGATCACCTCTTCCATCTGAAGCAGGTATTTCAGAGGTGTAGAAGATTTGGGGTATCATTGAATCCCAAAAAATGCATATTCATGGCTCATGAGGGGAAACTTCTAGGCCATATTGTTTCAAAAGAGGGATTGACGATTGACCCAGAAAGAGTTGAAGAAATTCGAGCATTGCCATTGCCAAGTCACAAGAAGCCTCTTCAAAGCTTCTTAGGAAGAATCAAATTTGTCTGCAGGTTTGTTCCAAACTTTGCAGCTCTCGTAAAGCCAATAACACTGATGTTAAAAAAGAGCATGGCATTTAAGTGGACGTCTGAAGGCAAGGCAAGTTTTGAGGCTATAAAAGAGGCTATCTCTCAAGCACCAACTCTCATCAATCCAGACTTCTCCAAGGATTTCATGCTATACGCCTTTGGTGGTGGAGACACAATTTCTGCAATCCTGGCACAACAAAACAAGGAAGGATTAGAACAACCAGTTGCTTTCTTCAGTCAAGGCTTGGAGGAATGTGAAACTAGGTACTCTTTCATTGAAAAGCATGTACTTGCAGTAATCAGAAGCTTGAAGAAATTCAAGCATTTAGTCTCAAACAACAAGGTCCAGCTGTTGGTGTCTCATGCTGGTGTCAAGGACTTTCTCCTAAACAAGGATTTAAATGAGAAGAGGGCAGGTTGGATCACTCGGGTGATGGAATATGATATTGAAATCAGAGTAACCAAACTGGTTCATGGCAAAGGTTTGTGTGAGCAGCTCGCTTCCAAACAACCAGACGGCTCAGAAGGTGAAGAAGATGTTGTCTTGGTACTACAGGATGGTCAAGAACAGGAAAATGATGATGTGCCCACTCCCTGTTGGACTCAGAATATGATACACTTCCTACAGACAGGCCTATGCCCTCTAGAAATGAGCAAAGCGAAGAGGAGATACTTTAGGTTGCAGGCTGTTCCGTATGCCATTGTTGATGGAGTTTTGTTCAAGAAAGATGTGAATGGAGTGCTGAGATGCATTAGCACAAATCAGATTCAAAGGGTGTTGGAAGAGTTTCATGGTGGACCAGCTGGTGGCCATTTTGCACCAAGAGTGACAGCTCTAAAAATCATGAAGGCTGGTTATTATTGGCCTAAAATATTCAGTGATTGCTATGCATGGATCAAGAGGTGTAAGAATTGTGCATTCTTCACAGGAAAAGAGAGACTTGCTGCCCTCCCATTGCATCCAATCTCAGTTGACCAACCATTCATGCAATGGGGTTTGGACTTCATCGGAGTCATTAATCCCATTTCAAGCCAAGGGCACAAATGGATTTTGACAGCCACAGACTACTTCACCAAATGGACAGAAGCAGCAGCACTCAAAGAGGCAAATGAGTCTAGCATCTTAGACTTTTATGAGGGAATAATGACCAGATTTGGTGTACCTGCTACAATAATCTCTGATAATGCATTGGCATTCATTGGATCTAGGGTGACTGAGTGGGCTGTCAAGAACGGTATTTACCTAAGCACTTCATCGAACTATTACCCTCAGGGTAATGGCCAGGCCGAGTCTACAAACAAGAACTTGTTGAGGATCATTAGGAGGACTCTTGATGAGAATCAGAGGTCTTGGCATACCAAACTGAAATCAGCCTTATGGGCTGATAGGATAACTCCCAAAAGATCCACAGGTAACTCTCCATTTAGGCTTGTCTATGGAAGAGAGGCAATCTTGCCCATGTCACTTGAGTTGCCAATGTTGGAACTCATGAAGCAGCTAGAGTTGCTAGAGTTTGAGCCCATGGAGGTGAGGTATGTAGAGTTGATGGAGCTACAAGAGATCAGAAATCAGGCATCCCAAGCAATGGAAAAGGATCAAGCTTTGATCAAGAAGACCTTTGATAGGAAGGCCAAAGATAGATCTTTTCAAGTTGGAGATCTAGTGTTGAAATGGGATGTGGATAGAGCAAAACCGGGAAGGCATTCAAAATTTGATGCCATTTGGAGTGGCCCATACATGGTCACAAAGTGCAAGAACAACAATGCTTTCCAATTGGCCTCATTGGATGGTGAAGAACTGCAGATTCCAGTCAATGGAATCTATCTCAAGCGTTGCTTCTAGAGGGAAGTTCACTACCTCTATAAATATTAGATTAGATTTTCTTTCCTCCAAGTGCTTGTGCACATTGTTTTCATTGTAGGTTAGTTTTGTTTTCCCTAAGTGCTTTGGCACAACTTGCTGTCCATGGAGATGTTTTGCAGTCTTTTCTCCCATTAGGTGATATTCCATCTTCCTCCTTACACATTCTAAGTCAGTTGGGATTCTAAACTGAATGTTTGATAACTCCATGCCCAATGGACTGCTTCAGGCTACTGGTCTTTTCACCTAGCAGGTAGGTACCCCCACTGAGTCACCAATTGTTATCCAAAATTCACCCCCCAGAGTAAATTTTGATAACATGCATTGAATTCTCAAGTCCCAGGAAAATAGATTGATTTAGGGCCAAAAATCATGTTTCTAGGGTCCCCTCAGATTTTTTTAACTCTCTTGTCTAGGTTGAAAAGAGAAAGTTTTGAGAAAAGGTGAAAAAGTTGCAAAAGCAAGCTTGGGCCAGAAAAAATCATGAAAAATGTCTAAGTCCTAGTCCTCGCAATAGTCGGGACATGAGGGACATCTGGTACAAATCGACTAAAAGGCCGCCAGGAAGTCTGCAGAGCAAAGGAACATCCGGCCATTGGGATGCAAAGGACACGAACCGCCAGTTTGGCCAAAATGGGAACTTTCGCATTGGGACATTTGAAACAAGAAGACGCGAAGGACGCGAATCGGCAGTTTGCGAAACGGGAACTTTTGCACTAGGACAGTTGGGACAAAGGGATGTGTGGGATGAAGATAGCCAAAGGAGCTGAAAGCCAATCAAGCAACGCCATGTCATCGGCCGAATGAGGGACAAGGAAGCCCATTTCGGGTGGATCGGAGGTTTTTGTCCCAAACAGTCTTGGGACATCCGGGACAAAAAGACGCGGGAGACGTGAAAGAGCTAGCAGACCCACGGACCAACCAAATCATGACACGTGTCACAAGGAGAAAAGTCCAAAAGTTCAAAGGGCGAGGTTTCAAGCACTAACCCGAGCCAATAAAAAGAGGACACGTGTCCAATGAGGAAGGGAAGCTCGGAGCCCGGGAAGGAGTTAGAGAGTTTAGCAAGAGTTTTGGCTGAAAAGCTAAAAGCAAAGGTCTACCCCGCGCCCCTGTCGACCAATCAATGCATGCCACGTGTCATCCAGGTGGCAGAGCGTGGGAAAGATTTTCAAAACACATCTTCACCTGTTTTGTGCCCTAAATCTTCAGATCTCCATATCTTTTGATCCAGAGCTCGGATTTGCATGTTCTTTATATCAACGGAAAGCTGGTGAGATTCTCTACATGATTCCGGGGTCAATCTTGCATTTTGGTTCAGTTTAGAGAGAGAAAATTGAGAAAACATCTCTGACGCATGGTAATGCCAGAAGTGACGCTTCAACAACCAGCTTTAATGCAACAGACAGTTCGCCGCTTCTGTTAGACAGTCCGCCGTTTTGCCAGGATTCACCACTTCTGCCATAATGAAATGAGTTAAATGCAAGAAAGAAGTGGTTGGGGTAGATCTGACCTTCCTCTCTCTTCCCTCTCTCATTCTTCCTATATATTGTAAAGAGGGGCTTCTTTCAAAAGGTCGAACATTTCCTGTTTTGCTCCTCCCTTCTTCTCTTTATCAGGTGAATTTGTGGAGTTCGAACCTCCCATTTGAAACTGTAATGTGACTCTACCTCTTGGCATTTTGTAGTGTATTGTATCAATCTTTGGAGCAAGTAATGCATGTCTGTGGATGATTCTCAACCCTCTTTGTGTTCATTTGCATCCTTCTGATCTTTCACTGCGAATTTTGTTATCTGTGCATGATCTTGCATCACATTTGAATGGTCTGTGTTTATTGGCAAGATAGATGTTCTTCATTCCTCGGTGCATCACCTCTGTTAGCGTAGGTTTATTTTTTATGCATCTCCTTACCCTGTCTCCTTGGCAGATTAGATTAGACTTTGAGTGAACCCTCTGCATTTTTCGTGTGCATCTGAACAGAGGAATAGGAACCAGCCTTCTCTAGAGATTCCTTTCTCATTCTTGCAAGTCCCACACTTGGAGAAAGGATTCAATGTTGTGCAATCACACTGGATGCCTGAAGATCAACTTAGAAACCTGATTTGCATCCAGGGGTGCTGTGATTTTGCATCAACAAGCACTACACTACATTTTAGACTCCATATATTTATATGTGTGTGTGTAGAATCATGCCCTAGGTGGCTCTTGTGCAAGTTACACTTTACAAAGGTGAGTAATAGCTAAATGTAGAAAATGTATATATATATGTGTGCATGGAGAAATGAAATTTCCCTCCTATGAAATGTATGTAGAAGAATGTAGTCACTTATCTCTTATATGGAAGTAAGATGAATGCTTTGATGCTCTTAAAATTATTTTGGATGAAATCTTAGGTGATGATCGTAGATGCTTAGTACTTGGTCCCTTATTATGGTAACATAGATTTGTATTTATATGATTCCCTTGCTTGAATTTTTTAACTAACCACTAAAAGGATGAACACCAAGAAAATAATATGCCCAATAACTTGAAATGTCCCAAAATATGTGAGCAAGATACAAATAGGTTGGGGGTGCCAAGAGGGGATGGGGCACCAGGCGTTGGCATCCCGGCTTGGCATTGGTGTCTATACTTATAAAAACTAAACTATCAAAAGTTAGACTAGGAAAGAAGGCGTGTGAGACTAAAAAGTAAAACAGAAAGAAGGAAAAGAGGCCAAAGATAGTGGTCAATTAGTACTTTTCTTGCTTAGGAATCATATGAATAGTAGTATGTGATCAGGACTAGAAATATACCCAAAGTGTGTGATTTAGTGTCTACATTTTCCCCCACTTTATGTTTTTGAGAGAATTATCGATAACATAAAGTATATAAGATATGCGTACCTAATAACCATGTAGATCAATGGAAAAAATCATGACAAGGAGATAAGAAAAAAGCATGGACTGACCAAAAGTGAAGCGTGGAAGCTAGAGAAGAGGAAGTGAAAATGATGATGACCCTAGGGGTGAAATCATATGTGTAGATGTTATGTTATACATGTTGTTTATGTTGTATGATATGACTTCTACTTACCATAAGGATGGATCTCCAAAAGAGAAGAGAAACCGAGTGTTCAAATATGTGTGTATGGAAAATTGGATCCAAACAAGTAAAAAGTGTGTAGAAAATATGTGAAAATGTGAAAAGGAACATGTGCACCTGATCTATGATGAGTGAAAAGAGATAGAAATAATCCTGAAGAGGTTGTAGAAGAATGGTTTTTTTTGGTGATCTCATGCCAAGACCAAGTTTTTGGGTGATCCCATACCACCTTCACCAAGTATGATTTTTTTGGGAGATCTCACGCCAAGTGCAAAAAGTGTAGGGAGAAAGGTCTAGTGTTATTCTCTAACCTTTGACTACTTACCGAAGTGTAAAAACCACTACAGATGGTGTGTTCAATCTAATCCATTTCGATCCAATCTGATCCAATGTAAAAATAGAAAATAAGGTGTAATGCATGCATGCCGAGTCTTTGAAGGATTGTGTCTATCCTATAAAATTTGCTATGTAAAATTATATGAACTATGCCAAACTAAGAAAAATTGTGTAACTTCCATTGTTCATAGGAATCTAGGATTGATCGGGGCACCCATGCACTATTTTATATGTCCTGGGTCCAGTGTGTGTTGTATGATGAGGACCCAAGTCAGATTCTGGGTCATTGTTGAGGCCGAAGACTATGTTGTATAGGTAATAAACTATGTTAAACTATGACTTTAAATTACTGTATGGGATGACTGATTCACCCAATGATGCCCCACAAATTTGGGGTGCATGTTACATCATAAGGAGGACCAATATTTGATATGAAACTTATTCCCTATATGGGGAGGGACTTTGCTTGGTAGAAACCAAGGTGCACGTAAAAAATGTGGCGGAAAACAAGTGTTAGTGTAAACAAGATAATCACGCATATAAAAGAAAAATTGTAAGCTATCAAGTAAGAAGATAATACACAAGAATAAAATGTAGATTACAAAAATTAGGTTCTAAACATGGGACATCACTCATAATGTCGCAAGAAAATCAAGTCCAAAGAGGCCAAAATCATATAATGTGCACACAAGACAAAGGGAAAAGCCTGTAAATAATGACATACAATAGAAAGTAATGAAAAATAGTGACAAGCAAGATATCGACAACCATGGTAGTAAAGAGTTCCAAGAAGAAAAATGTTGTATATGAAGCACCCATTAACATGTTATAAATATAGAAAGTAAGTCAAAAATTGTATGATATGATATGATATAGTGTGCTAATATGCATAAGAAGTAGTATAAATCGAATCAATGGCACATGTGATGTATACAAAATTGGATGCCCCAGAGCTGTTGTGGGACTGGTAAAAGGTATAGTTCCAAGAATTCATGTTACGTGTATTAACATGTGTAAATATTGTATTCACAACAAGAAGTAAAGTGAACACACATGTGTATATGATAAAGATAATGGTATACAAATTATTTTTCTAACATAGTAAGAAAAGTGTACATGCAATAATAAGTAAAAAGACTAATTTGTAACCAAGATATGTAGTATGATATGGATGAGTGAAATAAAATGAAATGCAAAGTGAGTGTGATAGGAACTATGTGCCATCTAAGTGAATGTGAATGAGTATGTATGAAATGAGGTTCATTTATAAATTCCCCTCAATAGTTGAGAATGAACTATAGAACTAGAGTGCGTCATCGGGAAATGGTTTGAATTGTTTGCTATAAATATATGATCAATAAAACATAGAATGTATTGAGTGAGTGAGTGTGATGAGGTTCATTTTATATTGAGACCATCAATTGATCCGTAAACTTATACTTTGGAACTCTATGAATCACACAACTATGCTATTCTACTTTCAACTTTTGAAAATGAAAGATTTTCTTGAAAAATTAGAGCTTTGTGACTGATTATCTAGTACTATAGAAAGGAAATTGCAAAGTAGGAAAGAATTCAAAAATTCAACACCAACAATTTTATCCTAGAAACTTCTAATGGAGGAAAACAAGTCGAGAAGCGCAACTGCTCTTTCTTCAAACTTTTATTGGTCTAATATAGACAATTACATATTACAATAAGTATGAAAAGAAGAAACAATGCAAACCTTCTCTCCAATTACTTTTTTACTCTGTTTCTACACCTTGCTCCTAGAATTCCACTCCAACACTGAATATCTTTCTCACTTTGCTCTAATTAAATTTTCTTCTCTGGATCTTTGAATGATCATTCTCTTGCATCTTTCATGCACTTATAGGCCTTCCCAATTCATCCCATGCACTGGAGGATGTGAAAGGGCATGAAGGGGAAGAGAAATAGATGGTCACTTCTAATTCATGTACATTCACATTCCATTCTTATTTTCTATTCAAAAGTGTCAAGACTACCACCCCGAGAAGACCAGCGTGTCTCAGGACTACCACCTTGGCTAGGCGGAAGTTTCAGTGATCGCCACCCTTATAGGGCAGCGAGCTTACGATACCACCGCTCTACACATAGCAAGTAGTTCCTTCTAGAACCTTTGTTTACCTCATTTTATTCACTTTTCTTGTTTATCCTTCTTGGTGTTGATGGAATTGACAAATTGGTGTTTTTTTCTAAATCCCTATGGATCATACCTCCCTTACTTAGGAGGATTTTTCTCCAAAAAAAGATTAGTGGGGGGGTGGTAAAGGAATCAACTCCCTCTTGTGCTCATTCGAGTACCATTGGGTCTTCTTTGGTGTCTTCTCTCATCCAACCTGCTAAGACTCCTGCAGATCTCTAGTTTGTTTCTCCAGTGCTACATCCTCCTCCAAGTTACCTCGAGTAAAATCCTATTTTAAAGGTAACTTTTTATCTTTCTTTATTTGTCATGCATAGATTTTGTTAGTGGATGCAAGCTCTTGCAACTTTCTATCACGTGCATCTACATGAAGTATGACTCGAAGGTTTCTTCTCCAACCTACTCAAGTATGGTGAGGGTCCCATACCGTAGTGTTTTAGTCCTTTCCTGTCTTTATCTCTTGATATGGATTGGTGAATCCTCTCCAAGTACAATGTTTTTATAGTCACCACCATTCCTTGTATCTCCTCTTCTTCTTGCTACCCCACGGTCATGTCTAGTGAATCCGTAGGTAGATCGGTGATCGCATAGTGGAATTTTTTTTCTCCTTGAATGGGCAGTTCCTCGTGGTGGATTCTTCTACAAAAACCGACAAGTGCTATCTAAATTATCCATCCATTGATCGAAATATCTGTGCTCTCACATCCATTTAGATTTTCTTCCAATGAAAGAAACAAAACTGATGATTTTCCTAAAAGGTCTTGGTGCTTGGTTATCACTTACCATAGCCTTATTTGGTTTGCTCTAGTGTGCGTTGATGTTGAAAATAACTCTGTCCTTAACCCATATATACTGGTTCTCCCTCCTTATGAAAAAAATTCCTTGACATACAAGTAAGGATTTTCAAAGACAACATCAAATAAATCAAGTGGAATAATATCACTGTAATACATCTATGTATTGGGTATTTATCCAAAAGTGAAACTTACACATACTTGTAACTTGTATTTCTACGTCCTTCTTCACCCATCCTCGTTAGTATATATGTGGATGCACATAATTATCTAGACCAAGTTGTTCTACAACAACATTAGAAATCAAATTTGATGAGAACTAGAATCTACTAAAGTGTTTACCTTAGTCTTCCTGATTTGAAATAGCTTACTCATCTCTTCTTCTTCTGTTATACCGTACATGTTAGTGGCCATGCATCCCAAACTCTTATCTACATCTAAATCATCCTCAATATATACCTCTATTTTTGTCCTCATAGTGGCCATGGATTTGTTGGAATCCTGGTTGAGCTTTGGTGCAATTTCAGATGTAACTTCCAACATGTGGCATTTGTATGTCCATTTAAATCACAATTATTACATAAATTATTAGGATCATTACAAGTATGTAAAGCAAAGATGCGGCATGTTTACCTTTCCATTTACCTCTACTACTTGTCTTCCCTTGTTCTTTGTCCTTTTGTTCTATTGACTAGTATCCCTTTGGCTCTATTTTTCATTGCTCATTCTCGTCATCAATGTAGTGTGCTTGTACATAAGCTTCATTGAGATCCTTAGGTTTTTTGGAGATTAACTTCCTCCAAAGGTGAGTATGAAGTCCTCCCAAATACTTGGTTAGAATGTCCTCATCCTCCAAGTCCATATTAATCAACATAACTTGTCTCCGAAATTCCATAGTGTAGTCTTGCACACTTTGACCATCATCTAGTCTAAAGTAGTGACACTTCATCATCATGTCAATTTTAACTCTAATAAATTCTTTAAAACCTTTCCAAGTACTGATAATAGGATGTTTATTCTTCTCACAAGTAGCTAGATGGGTTTCCCACCGAACCAGAGCATGACCTTCAATTTTAAGATGTGCAAAGGTGATCCTCTATGCTTCATTACATTATGAACACTAAAGTAGAATTCCAACTATTTTAGCCATTTATCCAAAGTTTTGCATCTATTTGTCCTATAAAATTCTTTATTTCCACTTTTGTTTCAACTTTAAATGGTGTATATGTAGATTTTACATTCTCGCTTACAATTGCGTCTCTTCACGCTCTTCCCATTCTTCCTATATTTGGATATTTCCAATACCAATTTTTTAGCTAGTGCTCAATAACTAAGTCCATGGAATCTTGCTTAACCAAAGCCATCTTTAGCAGATCAGAAATATATTCTTGTTTTCTATGCAATCTATCCATCATGGTCTCTAGCATCTTGAATCTACTGACGAAGTTCTCTTCCTCCATTTGAGCTCAAATTCTCTGTTTCAACTTCTTCATAGAAATATCTAGCTCATGAAGGTTAAAATTATTCACCTTTAGACCTCGTTATTGTCATAAAAAATCCCAAGAAAGATAGGAATACCATATTCCCGGATTTATAATCAGCTCGATACGAAAATGATTCATAAATTTATACTTTGGAACTCTCTACGAATCACACAACTATGTTGTTCTATTTTCAACTTTGGAAAATGATAGATTTTCTTGAAAAATTCGAGCTTCATTATTGATTATCAAGTTCTATAGAAAGGAAATTGTAGAGTAGAAACGAATTCAAAACTTCAACACCAACAATTTTATCCTGAAACCTCCAATGGAGGAAAACTAGTCGAGAAGGGAAACTACTTTTTCTTCCCACTTTTATTTGTCTAATATAGACAATAATAGATTACAATAAGTATGAAAACAAGAAACAATGTAAAAATTCTCTCCAATTACTTGATTTCTTTGTTTCTACACCTTGCTCCTACAATTACATTCCAACACTAAAGATCTTCCTCACTACTCTCATTAAACTCTGCTTCTCAATCTCTTTGGATCTTTGAATGCTCATTCTCTTGCTCCTTTCATGCATTTATAGGAATTCCCATGTCCTCCCGTGCACTTGAGGATGTTAAAGGGCATGGAAGGGGAAGAGACATGGTTAGGTGCTTCAAATTTGTGTCCATTCACATTTCATTCTTCTTTTCTGTTCAAAAGTATCAGGACCACCACCTTGAGCGAGATCGGGGTCTCAGGGACCACTACCCTAGATGTGTGGTAGTTTCAGGACCTCTGCACTTTTTGGGAAGTAGTTCTAAAACCTCTACTCTGCACAGAGTAGTGATTCTTTCCAGAATGCCTATTTACTTCATTTTATTCACTTTTCTTGTTTTTTCTTCTTGGTGCTGATGGAACTAACGAAGTGGTGTGTTTTTTCTGGATCCCTGGGGATCATACCTCCGCTAATTAGGAGGATTTTCTCCCAAAAAAATATTAGTGGGGGAGTGGTATAGGAATCAAATCCCTCTCGTGCTCATTCGAGTACCACTGGGTCTTCCTTGGTGTCTTCTCTTGTCTAACCTACCAAGACTCATGTGGATCTCTGGTTTGTTACTCCAGTGCTACATCCTCCTCTGAGTTTCCTTGAGTACAATCCTCTTTGGAAGGTAAATTCTATATATTTCCTTCTTTGTCATGCATAGATGGCATTGGTGGATGAAAGCTTTTGCAACTTGCTATTGTGTGCATCTACATGAAGTATGGCCTAAAGGTTTCTTCTCTAACCTTCTCAAGTATGGCGAAGGTCCCATACTATAGTGTTTTAGTCCTTGTCTATCTTTGTCTCTTGAGATGGATTGGCCAAATCCTCTCCAAGTACACTGCTATAGTCACCACCGTTCCTTGTATCTCCTCTTCTTCTTGCTGCCCCACGGTTAGGTCCAATGAATCCATAGGTAGATATGGTGACTGCATAGTGGAAGTTTTTTTTTTCTCCTTGAATGAGTAGTTCCTGTGGTGGCTTCTTCTATAAAAATTGACAAGTGCTATCCAAATTCTCCATCCTTTGGTCAGAAATATTTGTGCTCTCACGTCCATTTTGATTTTCTTCTAATGAATGCAATAGAACTAATGATTTTCCTGAATAATTATTGGTGCTTGGTTAGCACTTACCATAACATTCTTTGATTTTCTCTAGTGTTCCTTGATTTTAAAACCGACTCCTTCCTTAACCCATATTTACCGTTTCTCCCTCCTTATGAACATGAAATTCTGACATACAAGTAAGGAATTATAAATACAATGTTAAATGCATTAAGTGGAATAATATCAGCCTCTAATACATCTATGTATTGGGTATTTATCCCAAACTGAAACTTACACTTCCTTTTAACTTGTATTTCTACACCCTTCTTTACCCATCTCGGTGGGTATGTATGTGGATGCGTGTAAGTATTTAGACCAAGTTGTTCTACAACCACATAAGAAATAAAATTTGACTCGAGAACTAGAATCTACTAAAGTGTTTACCTTAGTATTCCCGATTTGGATTCTTATTTGAAATAACTTACTCATCTCTTCTTTTTATGCTGCCCCGTACATGTTAGTGGCCATGAATCTTATGCTCTCATCTACATCCAAATCATCCTAAATATCTACCTCTATTTCTATCTTCACAGTATCCATGGATTTCATGGAATCCTTGGTTTGGAGCTTTGGGTGTAATTCCGGATGCAACTTCCAACATGTGGCGTCAATATGTCCATTTAAATCACAATTCTTAAAGAAATTCTTAGGATCTTTACAAGTATGAAAAGTAGTAGTGGCATGTTTACCTTTCCATTTACCTTTTCTACTTGTCTTCCCTTGTTCTTTTTCATGTTGTTCTATTGACCACTCTCCCTTTGGCTCTATTTCTCCTTGCTTCTTCTCGTCATCAATGTAGTATGCTTGTACACAAGCTTCATTGACATCCTTGTGCTTCATGGAGATTACCTTCCTCTCGAAGGTGAGTGTGAAGTCCTCCCAAATGCTTTTTCAGAATCTCCTCATCCTCCAAGTCCATATTAAGAAACATGGCTTGTCTCCAAAATTCTGTAGTGTAGTCTTGTACGCTTTGACCACTACCCTATCTAAAGTAGTGCCACTTAATCATCATGTGATTATTATGGCCAATAGGATAGAAGATAGCTCTAATAAATTCTTTACAACCTTTCCAAGTACCGATAATAGGAATTTTCTTCTTCTCACAAGTGGATAGATGGGTTTCTCACCAAACCAGAGCATGACCTTCCATTTTGAGACATGTAAAGGTGATCCTCGTGCTTCAAAGTGACATTATGCACACTAAAGTAAAATTACAACTTTTTTATCCATTTATCCAATAATTTTGCATCTACTTGTCATACAAAATTCTTTATTTCAACTTTTGTTTCAACTTTAAAAGGTGTATGTGGATATTTTACCTTCTCACTTACAATAGGTGTCTCTTCATGCTCTTCCCATTCTTCCTCTTCGTTGATTTTTCGATACCAAATTTTTAGCTAGTGCTTGAACCACTTTGAGTCCATGGAATCTTGCTTAACCAAAGCCATCTTTTTCAGATCTGAAAGCTCTTCTTTTTCTATGCAATCTATCCATCATGGTCTCTAGCATCTCGACTCTATGGACCAAGTTCTCTTCCTCCATTAGCTCGAATTATCTGTTTCCAATTTTTGATAGAAATATTTGGCTCATGCAAGGTAAATATTATTCACATTTTAACCTTGTCACTATCATACAAAATCCCAAGAAAGATAGGAATACCACATTCCCGGATTTACAATCAGCTCGATACCAAAATGATCTATAAAATTATACTTTGGAACTCTACAAATCACACAACTATGTTGTCCTATTTTCAACTTTGGAAAATTACAGATTTTCTTGAAAACTTCAAGCTTCAATTCGATTATCTAGTGCTATAGAAAGGAAAATGCAGCATAGGAAAGAATTCAAAACTTCAACACCAACAAGTTTATCATAGAAACCTCTAATGGAGGAAAACCAATCGAGAAGGGAAACTACTTTTTCTTCCCACTTTTATTGGCCTAATATAGACAATTACATATTACAATAAGCATAAAAAGAAGAAACAATGTAAACCTTATGTTGGTACCCAATTTTTTCTCCTTTTCATCTGATCAAGATCGAGATATGGCATGAAGCTTGAAGTTAGATAGATCATGATGTGTGTTGTTTTGTAGCCAAGGAGGTGATCTAACTGGCACTCAGATTTGTGGAGAGATGGATAGCACTTTGAAAGGATTTGATCTGACCCTCACTATTTTAGGTTGTGCCTTTCAACCAAGGTAAGAGAACCTACATTGTAACCCCCAAATGGTGAAGGAGATGAATATATCCCTCAATTTATGCAAATAATATGAAAAGGCCTTGGGAAAATATGATCAACACTCCAAATCTGACTTTCACAAGTTGTCACTCCCAGATTATGGAGATATTTTCAATGCAAGGCAAGGGTTACTAGAGACATTATATGATCCTGATTTGCTTTGTGAATTTTTGTAAATGGATTATATTATTTTGTTGACACAAAGTGCAATGCATAAGTGGTAATATGGGTAGGATTATTTTGTTTGAAAGATTTATTTTGGTGGGGTGTTGACAAGACAAATTGGGATATATCAAATCTTTGACAACCTCTACAATACTTGAACAACTATAAGATAAAATGCTTCAAATAATCAGGATATTATTTCAACCAAAAGAGGTATAAATGGAATTTCAGTTGCACTCTTCACACAATCTTTGAGAATTCACCACAAAATCTTGAAGTAAAGAACTCAATTAAACACAAAAATCCTTGATCAAACCATGCCTAAGGTACCCCCAAAGGCTTACAAGAAATCTCTGCAGTCAAGGAAGGTAAAGTGATTTTAAATTTGGTATGAAAATAAGTTTTTAACAGATAAAAATAAGCATTTGAATCTTGATGAATGGATTCGAAGGCGGGCTGCGAATTTGAAATTTCGGGCGGGCTGCGTGATGGATTCGAAGGCATTGTTTCAGCAGCTCTGGCTACTGAATGCCTCTCAAAGATCTGTGATGTTGCCGCTAAGGAACCGTTGAAAGTGAAATATGCACTCATTGGGGACAGTTTCAGGTCTAGAGCCTGGGCAGAAGTTGTTAAGACTCCTCCAGACAAAAATGTGAGACCTCAGGCTGCATGTGATTTCAAAAGTACAAAAGATGTTGAAGGGGTGACCCACTTACAGGTACCTGATGGCTGTCTGCAAAGAGCTCTGGAGAAAACCAATCTGGCACTTGTCGGAAAATTTTTGGGATCAAGACCCAATGTGGACACCATTAGGAAATGGGCCATTCGTAGATGGAAACCAAAAGGGGATTTGATTATCACCACTATGGAAAAAGGTTTTTTCCTGGCTAGATTTAACCTTCAATCTGATGTTGACTCGGTCTTATTGGGTGGTCCCTGGTGCCTTGGTAACATGGGCCTTTTTTAAAAAAATGGTACCCAGGTTTTAATCCATTTGTTGAAAATATTCATGCCATACCCATCTGGTGTAGACTCCCAGGACTTCCTCTGCATCTTTGGGATGATGAAATTCTCCTTCACATTGCCAAATCGATTGGTTCACCCATTGGCCTGGATGGACCCACGAGAAATCGTTCTAGATTGGCATTTTCTCGATTCTGTGTCTCCATAGAAATGGATCAGGAGCTCCCCGATAACATTGTGCTACAATCCAAACTGGGAGAATGGAAACAGAAAATTGATTACGAAGCTTTCCAGTTACGCTGTAGCAAATGCCACAGATTAGGGCATTTTTCCAGCAAATGTCCTGAACAATCAGTTCAAAAACTGGAAGTTTCCTCAGATATTCTTGAAGATCAAAGACAGAATCAGAGAGATAAGGTGGATAAAGAGCAGTTATCTAAACCTTCTTATGGAAACAGGTAGTTGGAGAGACATTCCAAGCTTAAAGAAAGAAAAAAAGGATTTAAGACAAAGAGACCACCAGTTTACAGAAAACTTTGGAAGCCTAAGAAGCTGATTGAGTCCCAACAAGAAGCAGATATGGATCCGAATAAGGAAGAAAGTAAAAGGGAGATATCAGTGGATCCAGCTTTGAACTCGATGTCTCCAAATCCAGTAAAGCTGAACATGGAGGTCGATGAAGAAAATGAAAAGGTTAACATTTCACTCTCTTGCATGGAAGAAGAGGAAGACAAAACAAGTGCTCATCAAGAGCTGATAAAGAGCAGATCTGTGGAGAAGCTAAAAATGAAACAAGAAAATGACAAAGAGGATCTAGAATCCATTGCATGTGATCTCAACCAAGAGAAAGAGGACACAGATGTGGAGGAACTGACTCCTATAAGGGATAAGCAGACTGATATTATTACAGGAAAGGAGGATGGAGAAATTACCCCCTCTAACAAGGAAAATGACTGTGATAATGAGGGATTCATCTTAGTGAAAAGAAAGAAAAGAGGCTCAAAATCCTGGAAGAAAAACAGCTTGGAAGCTGGGAAGCCTCCACCTCAAGAATCACAAGGGCCACTACTAGAAGAACTGCAAATTTTGGAGTAACCTTTAGAAAAGGCAGGCCATCTAAGAGAGAAACAAGAGAAAAAGAGACTGAAAAAGAAATTGCAGATGGGACACAGAGAACTCTGGGCCATCCGGAAAATGCATCTCCAAATTTTTTTTAATGAAGGTAATTTCTTGGAATGTAAGAGGCCTTAATGGAGGGCCTAAGAAAAGAATGCTTAAGGAAATTAAAAGAGCAAACAAACCCAACATTCTTCTTATTCAGGAAACTAAAATGAAAACTAAAGCAATTGAAGACTTCAAAAGACATTTTTGGCAGAACGCTGCCTTTGCTGCTGTTGACTCTCAAGGGGCTTCTGGAGGCTTAGCGATCTTTTGGGATACGAAGATGATTGACGGTAAGATTCTTATCTCCACCCAGAATCATTTAGCTATTATCTTTAAAAGCCTTGAAAATAATCATAGCTGGATTTTGTCTAATATTTATGCGCCCAATACTACTACTGCAAAAGAAGTCTATGGAAAGATCTAATCTTGTTCAGAAGCAAGGTTGAAAGCATGAACTGGTTGATTATGGGAGACTTTAATACTCCTTTGAATCCTGGAGAAAAGTTTGGGGGAAGTTCTGAATTCTCCATTGGCATGGAAGAATTTGCTGACTTCATCTCGACTCTTAATCTTATGGACATAGAGCTTCATGGCAATCAATTTACATGGTCCAACAGAAGATTAGGAGAAAACTTAATTCAGGTTAAGTTGGATAGAGCTCTTATCTCTTCAAATTGGATCCTGGACCAGAATTTCCATCTTTCTTCTCTCCCTAGAATGGGATCTGATCACAATCCAATAGTCCTCAATTTCTTCAATTGGTCAAAACCTTTCCATGGTAATTTCAAATTTGAGAAAATGTGGTTCGAACATGAAGACATTATGGACAGAATTAAAGAGTGGTGGGTTTGGGAAGGCACAGGGACAGCCCAATTCAGACTTCTTCAGAAGCTAAAGAATGTTAAACAGAAAGTTAGAATATGGAATAAAGAGGTTTTTGGGAACATTTTTGAAAAAAAGAAAGAACTTAAGCAACAGCTTGAAGAACTTGAGCTAAATGTCTCCATGAAAGGTATGTCCCTTGAGGATCATCAGCGTGAAAAAATACTCCTATCTGATCTCCATAATATAAACAGTCATGAAGAAACCTTTTGGAGAATGAAGTCTAGAGCCCTTTGGCTTAAGGATGGTGACAGAAATACAAAATTCTTTCATTTAACAGCCATCAAGCATAGAGCTTGTAACAGAATTTCTGAGGTTACTAAAGGAAATGGAAACATTACTAAGGATCCTGAGGTTATCAAAGTTGAGGCACTTAATTTTTACAAGAACCTCCTCACTGAGAACACCTCCTATAATGAACAAGCGGCCTCTTTCCTCTTAGACTCCATTCCTGAAAATCTTATGCCTGCTGAGAGATTTAAAAGTCTCTCAAAAACAGTCACCATCGAGGAATTAAAAAAGGCTGTCTTTGCTTTGGAAGGGGATAAGGCTCCAGGTCCAGATGGCTTTTCGGCTAATTTCTACCAAAGATGTTGGGAAATTTGCTCTGAAGATCTCTTGAAAGCTGTCAATGAATTTTACAGAATGGGAAATCTGATTAAAGAGCTTAATAATACTCACATTGTGCTTGCCCCAAAAAAGTTGGATGCAAAAGACTTCAAAGATTTCAGGCCTATCAGTTTGGTGAATGTCATTTATAGGATTTTCACAAAGATTCTCACCACTCGAATGCAACCTATTCTCAAGGAGATCATTTCACAGCAGCAGAGCGGATTCATTCAAGGAAGAATTATCCAAGATGGGATTATCATGGTGCATGAAACTATACATTCTATGGATAAAAGTAAAAAGGCGGGGATGGCCATCAAACTTGACATGCATAAAGCTTTTGACAGGGTCTCCTGGAGATTCATGGATGAGGTCCTATCCAAATTTGGTTTTCAAGGCAAATTCAGAAAAATCATCCACTCTTGCATCTCTACCTCTAGATTCTCTGTGGTTGTTAACGGGGAACCTGTGGGTTTTTTTGCCAGTAATAGAGGTATACGACAAGGTGACCCAATCTCCCCTCTTTTATTCATTATTATGGCTGACAGTTTAAGCAGATCTATATCCAAAGCTATTGACATTGGCATGTTAAAAGGCTTTCCTCCAACTACTGGAAATCAGCCCTCCTCTCATCAGCAGTTTGCTGATGACACTCTGCTGCTTCTAATGGCTTCTATTATTGAAGCAAAGGCCATTAAAACTATCCTTAGATTTTATGAGGAAGCCTCAGGACAGAAAGTTAATTTTGACAAAAGCTCTATTTACTTCTTCAATACTCCTGAGGAGAGGCAAAGAAAGATTGCTAATATTCTTGGATGTACCATTAATTCCCTACCAGCTACTTATTTAGGGTTACCTTTAAGTACTGGCAAGATTTCTGTGGAAGTATGGAATGATCTTATTAAGAGATTTCAAAGAAAGTTGGCAGGATGGAAAGGAGCCATTCTTTCAAGTGCAGGTAAATGCCTTTTGGTTAAAAGCACGCTCCAAAACTTGCCTATTTACATATTATCTATGTTCAACATGCCTGCAGCTGTGATGAACAGTATTGAGAAGATTCAAAAACACTTTCTGTGGCACGGTACTGAGGAAAGATTCAGATATCATCTTGTGGCTTGGGAACAAGTTTGTAAACCTAAGAGACTGGGGGGGTTAGACATCAAAGATATCAAGCATATGAGTACTGCCCTTACTGCAAAATTAGGATGGAGATTGATAAAAGAGAACAGACCTTGGACAGAGCTGATTAAGATCAAATATCTTTCAAATCAGAACAAAATTTCCTTCATTTATGATCAGTCCCTTCCGAATGGTTCCATTTTCTGGAACAACCTTCTTCGCAGCAGACACATTCTCTTTCAGGGATGCAGCTGGAAGCTTGGAGATGGGCAAAGCATAAACTTCTGGACCGATAAGTGGACTGATTCTAACTGGATTTCTGCTTATGATCATATGAAGGACAACTTAATTGCAAAATATGGTCACAAAATCCAGGGATACATTGAGAGGGATGGAAACAAAAGAAAATGGAAGCAGCTAAAAGTGGAGAATGATAGTATCCAGGCTGATATTATATCTCTCCAGAATCAACTTGCCCTAATCCATCTAAGTAATCAAAATCTTAAAGATGAGCTCATCTGGAAGGATTCTTTTGATGGGGATTACACTGTTAAATCAGGATATAATTCTGTCTTTGCATCCATGGAAAGTGAAATCAAGTGGCACAAGTTATGGATGCCGGAGCTAACCCCTAGAGTGAACTTCTTTTGGTGGCTAGTTATTAATGGCAAGATCCTAACTAATGATAACCTCATCAAGAAGGGATTCATCATGCCAAATAGATGTTGCATGTGTCAGCAAGAGGCTGAAGATATAAAACACTTATTCCTCCATTGTGAGATTGCTTCCAAAATTTGGCAGCTTGTTTTTGCAAAATTCAATCTGAAATGGATTTTTCCCCTTACCTGCCTTCAGACTTGGGAGCAATGGAGCTCTCCATTTAAACATTGCATGGTGAAAAGACTATGGCAACTTGTTCTGCCACACACTATGTGGAGAATTTGGAAGGCTCGTAATGATAGTATTTTCAGAAGCAATAGACAAGCTTGTAACAAAGTTTATAAGGAAATAATCATTGTTGTGCAAGATAATATTGCTAGATTCAATCCCCCTAAAAATAGACTCTACCCGGAGAATGAAGAATGCATCCTAACTGATTGGAATATAGCCACTATCAGTAGAAATAAAAATGGTACTGACAGAAACAAAGTCCGATGGATTAAACCCCCCAATGATTGGCACAAATTAAATTTTGATGGGGCCTCAAAAGGCAATCCGGGTGATTACGTGGTGGGGGAATCATCAGGGATCAAAGAGGCTGCTATGTTGCTGCTTTTTCTGGGAGAATGGGAAGACAGACTAACCATTATTCCGAAGCCATGGCGGCTCTTTGGGGTATTAGACTTGCCAGAGATTGCAATATTCAAAATATCATAATTGAAGGTGATTCTCTAAATATTATAAATCTTCTGAATAAAAACAACAGCCCAGCTGGTCTATCAGGGATTATATTGAAGAAGCTATAGAAATATGCAAAAGCTTTGTTAATGTCCACATCACCCATACTTATCGGGAAGGAAACAGGGTTGCCGACAGCTTGGCTAACTTAGGAGTGAATAATTCCTTTCAAACTTGGATTGGCAGGGATGTTCTGCCCACATGTCAATAAAGCCATCATCATTGATCTTCATGGCTGTGAAAATTATGAATAACGGCTGTTTTATGGATGCTAATGAGTGGATCCCCAAGTACATGATGATGACATCACAAAAGATTTGGATGATTGCTGCGATGTGTGCGGACTGGATTGCCATCATTTCTTGGCATGGGAGGAAAGCGGGGGAGAAGGGCAATAATAACAAATGCTACATTATTATTAAGCCGGCTTTCACGGGAGGAACAGATTCAAAAACCAAAAGCACCGCTTGGCCTGTCCCGCACATTGCAAGTTTTTTTACCGTTAAAAATAGGAATAGTAACAGAGTAAACATGGGGGGTCGCCATGCAAGACCGAGCCGACCCACAACCCTGAGTGGAAAGAGAACACGGAGCTTTGGGAGTACCTGCAAATCGGGGGCCTGTCGAATTTCATTGAGAGGATTCAAGGCTTCGATCAAGACGTCTCCATCAAATTCACCAAGGGTTGGAAGAACAGAATTGTCAAGTACAGTAACATGAAAATGGAAATTACAGAAGAGCTCATAGCTCAGGTCACTGGTCTCAGCTTGGAAGGTGCAAAATTTTTCAACAAGAAAGTCGACAGGGAGGTTGAAACCAAGAAATTTCTGGAAGAGGGAGAGAACCTTGAGTTTGTAACTGCTGGCCTCAAGGTGGAGTCGATCCCTGCACCTTTTGATGAACTTGCCAAAATGGTGGTAAGGTATGTTACCTTAGAAGGAAGATATGTGACTATCCCACACAAGCATCTGATTTTTCTGAATCATTTTCGTAGAAATAACATTATTAGTTTTCCTCATTATCTGATCAACTCCCTAGAGAAGTCTATAAGGGAGGTGCAAAATCACTCTAGGGCTGTCCCCCTGCACCAGGGCCTTATACTCCTCATTCACCACCACTTTTCCAGTTTCCCTCCCATGAACCCCATCCCACCTCCCTCCTCCACACCCCCACCTACCCATACTGCTCCCACTCCACCCCTGCCAAAAAGAAAGCATGATGATGTGGGCTCCAGCAAGAAAAGCAAGAGCCTAAAAACTAGAATCCCTGCCTCCCAACGTGTCCTTAGGAGCCACAAGGACTTAGAACTTGCTGAAAGCCTCCTGCATATCAGCATGCCTGTGGAGAAGCCCAAGGAGGAGGATTTGCTGGAGAAGGTTGACAGATTGGAGAAGGAGATTCAAGAGCTCAAAGGGGCTCTTAAGAACATGGAGAAAGCCAAAGGTAAAAGGATCCTGCAAGGTGAGGAGGAAGAGGGGGTCATTGATGAAGTCTTCAAGAAGCTGCAGTCCCTTGATGGCAGATTGGGGAATGCCAAAAGCCGCAATGACTGTATTTTGTCTGCCCTAAAAAGCATCTATAACTTCATTGAACAACGCACGTCCACAGTGTTTGCAGCTTAAGTGGAATCAATGAAGATATATGGGGCCCTAAAGAAAATAGGGACATTGCAATCTCCCAAGCAGACATGAAGGACCCCTCTCAGGCCACAGCCATTGCCTTTTTCATGTCACTGCAGGCCATCAAGGCCAAGATTGACAGAGCCCTCAAGTAACGGGCTGATGTGCTGTATTTTTTGGGCTGTGATCTGGCTGTCATCGGGCGGTTCTTGAGTTGTTTTTGACGGAGCTCTGTATTCTGTTTCTCTTTTGGTTTCTTTTTGAACTTGTCTCCTTTGCTCTGGATCTCTGTACGTTTAGATCCACTCTTCACCTTTATTGTAATATCTGGCTGCTGAGCCTTTCTTAGTTGACTGTTTTGCCCTTCTCTGGGCTGCTTTTCTCATGTTTATTATCTGGCTTTTGAGCCCTTTTGTACATAGGGTATAGTCCCTTCAAAACTATTTTCCCTTAATAAAAAAAAAAGTGATTTTAAATTTTTTTCTCTTTATCAGATGAAGGCTCTTCTGAACATGAGATTGCAAATGCCACTAAACTATCAACAAGAAATGGAGATTCTGTGTGATTTATAAAGAATTTCAATGTAAGATTGCAACAAGAACAATGAAAAATATTTACAGGCATTTAAAAATGATAACAAACATCATATTTCCCAGAAAAAACATAGATTAACTCAAAATCTTGTTAGATTCATATGCAGGGGAGAGTTTCATGAACAATCATAGAGCTGTGCGATGGCTATGCACTTGTAACCAACTCACATAAATGAAGATCTAACACAGAAGAAATTATTCTGGTTCTTTGGTGCGTTTTTTTAGAAAAAACGAGCTTTCTCTCAGAATTTGCTCATGATTTTCAACTTCCCCCCCCTTGCATGTCTCAAAACATGAATTATATATCTCTTTCCACATTTGATCCTTCTTTCAAAAGTAAAGAATATGCCATGGGATCAATTTTGTTACAAAAACCTCATGATTCGATGAAAATGACTTCAAACAGAAAAACATTCGCAGGTTTCTAGGTGTGCCAAAAAAGTTAAATCATCACACAAATTTGGATCAATATCCTTCCTAGAGTCATGTTTTTCATCATTTAGGCATGCAAACACCTTTTACTCATCATTTTCACCTTTTTACCTTTTCAAATTAACTTTGGAACTTTTGATTTTGTCATTTCACATTCTTACTCTGGGATGAGTAAAAATTATTACAACATGTTGTCCACTTAAAATTCCCCTGCTCTTAAGAAAGTGAAAATTTAAAATTTTGAGTTTAAGTGTTTTCTCTATTGTACTGATAATGTGAAATGCCAAAGAAATTGAGAAATATACGTTTTTGGGTCATTGTATGTGTTTTTCAGGCCTGTCGGACATTTTTGTCCCGCTTGTCCCAAGTTAAATTGGGCCCTCTGTTCCCCGATCAGCCGGTTCACCCGAAGTCTATTCTTTCTGGGCCCAACAGAAATTTTTGTCCCAAATGTCCCAAGTTCACCCGGACCAATTGTTCCATTTTCATCCAATTTGGTGGAGCCACGTACTTCGTGCTTTCACGTCCCAAATGTCCCAAGTTCGCCCACCAATTGTTCCATTTTTGTCTGATTTGGCCAAGCCGCGTACTTCACGTACTTTTGTCCCACGTGTTCCAAGAGCATTTGTGCATCTTTTCCCCACTTCACCCGAATCGACCGAGCCGCGTACTTCACGCTTTCGCATCCCACATGTCCCAAATGAACCAAGTGCCATTCGTGCTAATTTTTCCCGCTCTACCCGAATATCTTTCTTATTCAATTTGGTAGGTATGTATTAAATGTGCATTCATTGCCTTTCTCTCTCCTAAACAGATATATAATGAGTGAACCCCCTATGCGTTTTGCACACTGCTTTCTTGCTATCTTTTGCTCGAACCTTTGCAATCTAAATTCCTGCACGCGTATCCATTTTCCTCTACAATTCCTTCCCAAGTCTAGCTTGTAACTTTGCCCTCCGAATTACTACCAATCTCACCACTAGAGTCTGTCATTCCCGATATCGGGGAAAGTGAAGTTCACCATCTTGACTTTAGTGATTTTCGGTCGAGGATGACAGATGCAAACCCTACACCAATGGCACAGATGATTCATGACAACGGTTTGGCTTTCGCTGGTGGTTTCCCAATCTCTATGCAATGTGCAGATACAGTGCTTTCATGCGGAGCTCATTTCAACCCTGATTCGAGTGAATTGACCAATATACACGGGGAGCTCATTACCAAACTTGGCGACGCCATCCATCATTGGCACTACACCGAGGATTCTAGAAATGGATAATGCCATAGTTGTCTCCCGAGAATCAAACACGGGCATCCGACCTAGAACTCTAAAGAATTCCTATGGGAGAGTCTACCCCGAAGGTGAGATCCACAACCTCCGGAAACGGTCCACAAGAGTCATTGGGAAGGTAGGAAAAGGGCGTGAGAAACTATTGAACAATTGGAGGAACAAGCCCGATTCTCACGGGTTTTATCAAATCTCTTTTGTCTAAGGAAAAGTTTTAGACCCTACCCCATTGACTACCCTTCCGCCACTGTAATTTTGAGCCAAGATGAAGTACAGAGTATCAAATACATGCACAAGTATTCCGTCTATGGTAGAGCTATGGAGGCCATGGTGGAAGATATGCTTGTTGCTGGATTAAACTTCATCGATGAAGCTTTCAAACTCCATGGAAAAGTGAACAACTTGCAACAAAATCTCTCTTCCACTATTGGGATCATAGATAAAGATCTTAAATTTTGGAGCAGTTGTATAGTGGACCTTCGCCTCATGGGATAGACTGATGAAAACATTCTTTTGGCGAGTAAAATTTTTGATGATGCAAAGGATAATCTGTCAAAATCCTAGGTCTACAGCGTGGAGTGGAATATAAAGGTCCTGGAGGAGGATTCGGGAGAATTGAAGAATAGTTGGCAGAAGGGAGAGGCTTTCAAAACACTAGTTGTATCTGCTTTCAAAGATATACATTGTTATCTTCAGGATGAAACTTCTGGTGTGTGTCTCTCCCTACAAGAAATCAAAGCTCAATTCAGAGCTTTTGTCAAAGGAAATCTATTCAAGGAAAGCTCCATTTCCAAAGAGAAAATGAAGGAGATCTGCTCTCTTCAATCTGATATTGAAGAAGCAAATAAAGACTATCATACTCATGTCAAGTTTGATAAGGAAATGGAGAAGTGCCTCGGATTTTGGACCCAGTCTACATCCAACACGTTAGTCCCACGTGGTAGAGACATAGCTGAGGCGTTGAAGAGATTCAGGAAGCAGATTTTGAAGTCAGTGGGTCCCTCCTAGTCATAAGCACCTGTCTTCTTCTCCTTATTCCTCTCTTCTCTTCCAATTCTTTTTCTCGATTTATCATAATAAGTTGAGGTATTACGATTGGCAATCCTTAACTAATATTTAGTTAAAATAAGTAATTACCGAGAGTAACTGAATTGTAAACTATATAATGGCCTCTCCTCACCATTTTGAAGGAGGAAGAACTTGGCTTATTTTTTGAAAGTGTAAATAAATCATAAAGAAATCAATACAGAAGGGCTTTTCATTCTTCGTCTATCTGATCTCTTTTATCCCTAAGCTTTTCATTTAATCTTGTTAAGATCATTTGTCGTGTTATGATAAGAAGCTTTGTATTCTTGGGATGTTATTTATCGAACTTTGTGTCTTTTAAATTTCATCTTACTAAGTATGATACAAATGATCTTGTTTCAATTCACTGTAACTTCGCATACATAAAGAATTACTCTGTCATCTATAATTCTAAGTGTTGCCTTTCTGCTCATTCTCATATTCTCATTCCTCAGTCCTTTTGTAATTGATGATCCTTATAGAAAACACTTTCGTAAATATCCAAGTTCCACAAGAAAATCATGTTTTGTATATGTGTAAATAGGTTCATTTCTGAATAAGGGAACCTCTCCCATTAAAGAGGAGGGACTTCTTGTCCCCTGACTGTTGCTCTTCGTGAAGTCCTATTTGATGACCAACAGTTTTTGGCGACTCCGCTGGGGAAATCATATTCTAGTTCTGTAATTATTGATCATCCTTTGATCTGGTGACTCCACGTTTTACTCGAGGGAGAAGGGCCCTTGGTATTGAAGATTCTCAGTTTCAGCTTTTGGAGCAGCAGGGTTTTCCTTTCCCTTCAACAAGAAATAGAAAGACTCATTCAACAAGCACTCCACCTGTCCAAGATAGAATCCCTATGGGTGGTATTCCTTCAGAGTCAATCATTCCTAATCTTCGAGCTTTGATTCTTGCTGGTGTTGTAGTTCCTCTTCAAGCCATTTTTCCAAGAATGGCGGTACCACTGCCCTGGGGTCATCGTGTCGGGCCCCTTGCCCTTCCTTAGCCTTTGCATGAGTTACCCAGAGGTAACCGGAAGAACTTCCCTAAATTCAAAGGTGATGGTAAAGTGCATCCTAATGAACACATCGCAGCCTTCATAGTTACATGCGGAGTTCTGGGAGTTGAACATGAAGATGTCTCTATAAGACTTTTCGTTGATACTTTACAAGATAATGCTGCTGATTGGTTCTATCACCTTTCGGCCGGTGCTATCACCAGTTGGGATACAATGAGAACTAGGTTTGAAAACCGGTTCAAACCAGCAGAAGACGTGCATGCCTTACTAGCCCAAATCTCTCAAATAAAGAAAGATTCACAAGAACCCATGAGAGAATTTGTGGCCCGATTCAACAGGTTGATTAACAAAATTCTACCAAATACTCGACCTATAGATCAAATTCAAAAATGTTTTTTCCTAAATGCTCAATCACCTGAAGTTAGCTATGCACTAAGAAGGGATAATCTCGCAACATTGGCTGAAGATCAAACTCTTGCTGTTAGTGTCGAAGATGATTTAATCATGTCAGGGAAGTTGAGGAGAGAACCTTCTAAATCTAAATCTACTTCTTCCTCCTCTTCCACCCCTGGACCTAATACTGATCCATTGGTACAAAAACTTGCAAATGATCTCATTTCCATTAAGAAATAATTGGCTCAACATGCTCCCTATGCAGACGTTCTAAGGAGAAATTTTCAGCCCAGAAATCATTTGCATGCTTCTCAAACAAGGCTATCGGTTGAAGGACCTCCTATTAAAGTTCCCGTCAATGCAACCTGTGAAGTTGAGGAACTTGAAGATGAAGAGGTTAATGAAGATTGCGAGGAATTTGTTGAAGAGGTTGATGATGAAGCAGATGAACTTGAGGGATCTTAAGTTAATTTCTTCACCACTAAGGGCATTGATGATGAGGATGATTATGATGAAATAGTAGCAGACATGAATAGCGAATCATACACTGTCATGACTCGAGAGTAGAAAAATCAGAGGGAGAAAGTGATGTAGCCCACCAAGAAATCTAAAGAATAGCCGACAACTATCCCTCGTAATTGTAAAAAGAGGATCTCCTATTCCCATTTCATCTGCACCAAAGGTGAGTCCTATCAATTCTGCTACTAAAGTTACTTCTTTTTCACCTAAAATTGATAAACCTAAGTTTTCAAATGATGATAACCCATCCACTTCTGGGTCTTTTGATATTATTGACCACCTAAAAAAGACTAAGGTTCAAATCTCAGAGGCTGAGTATTATCAAACCCATCCTAAGGGTTTTGCTAAAATGATTCACTTTGTCAATTCCCATTCTAAAACTACTTCTAAAGGCCTTTTACCCACTCATCCTTCTGCACCACAACCTAATCTGGTAGCCACTGTCACCTCACCCAATGAAAAAATCAAACCATTATATGTGACACTTCTTATAGCTGGCCATAGGCTCAGTAATTACGTCATAGAATCGGGAGCATCGGATAATGTGATGCCTACTAAAGAAGCTCATGCCTTAGGCTTGACGCTCACACGCACTTATGGATCTTGTTACTCTATGGAGAGTAAGGAAGTGCCCCAGGTCGGAAGAATTAAATATGCACAAGTGGCTTTTGTTGCTTTTCCTAAGAAGAAAGTTTTGGCTACTATCTTAGTAGCGAGATATTCTTCCTTCATATGGAATGTTGCTAAGCGAAAACTTACGTAAGGATATGGGTGGAGAAATTCAAATGGATTGGTCACATGCCCTCATACCTGTTAATGGACAAATGAAGAAGTTCTTGCCTGAGAAGCAATCTGAGTATATTGTACAAAAAACGGATGATCCCAAAGCACAAATACTCTATGAGGATATGGGGCATGGCAACTACATGATTATGTCTCCTGAAGAAATCCAACTCCCCAAAGTGTCACCTAAAGATCCTAATGGTGATGGAAGTTGTTCCTCGGCTAGTTCGGAGCTGGTGTCACCTGAAGGAAGCCTTCATCCTTTTTCATTCAAGTTGCAGTTTGAAAATACCAATAATACAACAGAGTATGAGGCTCTCATTCTTGGACTACAGGTGGCAAAAGAACAAGGTGTGAAGAATCTTCTAGCTCGTGGGGATGTGGAATTGATTGTAAAACAAGTTAGAAACCTCTTCCAGGTGAAAAATGGAAGGTTGAAACATTACAGAATCAGGTTTGGGATTCCATTGAATTTCTCGATGCTTTCTCCATTGAAGCAATACCTAGGGAGAAGAATACCAGGGCTGATTCATTAGTAGTCTCTGGGTCACTGCTTATACCTCATCCTGACTTTTCCCAAGATAAGTTCACCATTGAGATGATCCATCGACCTAGTGTACCTGATAATACAAATAACTGGCAAGTTTTCAATAATGATCAGCACTTGCTTTCTTTCTTAGAACTCAAGGATAATTTTGAACAACTATACTTTGAAGGAAGTGATAACTTGCCTCATGAAAGTGTGCCCTTTGACAAAGCAGCCACTCAAGGAGAAGAAATGGATCAGGATGGATGTATCAAACTCAAGGGAAACAAGATTCCTAAACGATTGGCGAGTTTAGAGGAACTATTTTATGTAAAGTCTAGAGCTTCTACTAGACCTCAACAATCAGCTGAGTATGACAAAATTAATATTGGGAGTTCTACTGACCCTAAGCTCGTGAACATTGGAAAATGTTGCATAGCAGATGAGAGGAAGAAAGCAATTGATCTGTTAAAGAGGTATAAGGATGTTCTTGCCTACTCTTATGAAGATTTAAAAGCTTTCCAACCAAAAGAGATGCAGCATTTTATTCCTCTCAAACCTAGAATTAAGCCTTTTAAACAAAAGCAGAGGAAATACAATCCCAAAATAGCTGACACCATTTTTCAAGAAATACAGAAGTTGTTGAAAGCCAAAATCATTTTTCCTATCCATCATTCAACATGGATTGCCAATATTGTACCTGTTAGAAAGAAAAATGGTGAGATTCGTATCTGTGTTGACTTCAGGAATCTGAATCAGGCTTCCTTGAAAGATAATTATCCTTTACCTATGATGGATCAGGTCTTACAAGTAGTAACAGGATCTGAAATGTTGTCTATGCTTGATGGATTCTCAGGATATAATCAGGTAGAAGTTAATACTGCAGATCAACACAAAACAACTTTCACTACCCCTTGGGGTACCTTTGCTTACAAAAGAATGCCTTTTGGGCTCATTAATGCCGGTGCTACTTTTCAGAGGGCTATGGATCGGCCTTTGGAAGTTTGAAAGGGAAGTGTATTGTTATATACCTTGATGACTTGACTATGTATTCTAAAACAAGGGCAGATCATTTTCAGCACCTGGAGACAGTTCTGCTAAGATGTAGAGAACATGGGATCTCTTTGAATCCTAAAAAATCTGTCTTTTGTGTCACAGAGGGGAAATTATTAGGGCACATCGTCTCCAAAGATGGTATTAAGATTGATCCTGAGTGAGTTCAAGCTATTCAGCAAATTCCTCTCCCAACCAGCAAAAAGGGCGTGCACTCTTTCTTTGGTAAGATCAATTTTTTGAGAAGATTCATCCCTGATTTTGCAGAACTAACTCTGAATATCTCCCAAATGATGAAAGGAAAACAAATGTTTGGTTGGTCTTCTGAAGGGAAAGAAGCCTTTGAAGATATTAAAAGAGCCATTGCTAAAACTCCTGTTTTAGCATGTCCAGATTTTAGTAAAGATTTTATTATCTATTGCTACGCCACAGATAACACCTTGGCTGTGGTTTTGACTCAGGAAGATTCTAATGAGCACAAACTCCCAATTTCATTTATGAGCTATATTCTGAAGGATCATGAGTTAAAATATACCATGATGGAAAAACATGCTTTTGCAGTGGTTAAAGTCATGTCAGCGATTTCATTTTACATTCTTAACTCTCACTCCATGGTGTTGGTACCAGATACAACTATTAAGTCAATTCTCACATAGCAGGAATTTGGATCCAAGAGAGGGAACTGGGTGGCTAAGGTCCAAGAATATGATATTGACATCAAACCGACCAAGCTCGTCCATGGAAAAGGCCTTTGTGAACTCATCGCTGAAGGAGCTAGACATGAGTTACTGGAGGATAAAGTTGGTCTTCCTACAGTTCTGTTTCTTAGCTCAGTTGACGAATGGTATGCTGATATCACCCATTTTCTCACCTATGGAGAATGCCCCTCTCATTTGACTACCAAAGAAAAGAGGACTGTTAAACTAAGGTCAGTGCAATATGTGTTGTGGGAAAACGCCTTGTTTAAACGTGGGTTAGATGGAAGGTTTTTGAAATGTGTGGACAAGGAACAATAGAAAAAGCTACTCTCAGCTTTTCATGATCAGGCATGTGGAGGGCACTACTCATCAACTGTCACTGCTCATAAGATACTTCATGGAGGATATTACTGGCCTACCTTGTTCAGAGATGCATCCAAGTGGGTTGATAAATGTGAGGCTTGTCAGACTTTCGTGGGTAGACCCAAATTGGCCTCTTTGCCTCTTAAGCCAGTTGTAATTGAAGAAAATTTTTGGTAAAATCTTAAAAGTTATTAGTATAAACATTTTGTACACTATTGTTTTCAATAGTGGGGTTTGGACTTCATTGGAACACTTAATCCCTCTTCTAGTGTTGGTCATACTCATGTATTAACTGCTACAGATTATTTCACAAAATGGGTAGAAGCCATTCCAGTAAAGAGTACTACTTCTGAAGTGGTGTGCAGTTTCATCAAAGAAAACATCTTGGTAAGGTATGGTGTACCAAACAAGATTGTGACAGATAATGCTTCAAATTTTTCTTCAACTAAGATGATGGATTTTTGTTATGGATATGGCATCTCTCTGGCTCACTCTTCAGATTACTATCCTCAGGGAAATGGACAAGCAAAATCCACTAATAAAAATCTGGTGACCATAATAAGGAAATTAGTCAATGAGTCTCAACGAAACTGGCACAAGAAACTCTATGATGCTCTTTGGGCAGACAGGATCACACCTAAGAGAGCCATTGGAATGTCTCCTTTTCAAGTGGTATATGGAGTAGAAGCTCAATTGCCAGTAACAGTGGAGCTGCCAGCCTTGCATCTAATGAAGGCCATTGAAGATACCAGTTTCAATGATGCTTTGGATAAGAGAATAATGTACCTTCACAAATTGAATGAGGATAGATTGGAAGTTGCTGATAAGATATCTGCTCATCAACAAAAAGTTAAGGTCCTGTTTGATAAGAAAGCCAGGTTCAGAGATTTCCAAGTTGGAGACACTGTTTTGTTGTGGGATAAAAGGCATGAACCTCGTGGCAGCCATGGCAAGTTTGATTCCCTTTGGCTCGGACCTTTCAAGATCAGGCACTTTGCTGGTAAGAATTCTTTTTACCTTGATTATATGGATGGTTCTTCTCTCCCACTTCCTTATAGTGGGCAGTACCTGAAATTGTTCAAGTCATAGGTGATTAGGGAGTCCTTTGTATATTAATACGGTGTTTTCTTTTTCTTTCCTTTTGTTTTGGTGTGTTTTCCTCTATATTGGTTTGCTTTTTGACTCCGTTGCCCAATGGATAAGGTACTGGTCTGCTTCCCTTAGTTTGTATAAGTTCTTACCTTGTCTCATTCCTTGAATTTATGCCAAGTCATCCCCGAGGAAGGGCAGTGTTGTCCACTCAAAATTCCCTTGCTCTTAAGAAAGTGAAAATTTAAAATTTTGAGTTTAAGTGTTTTCTCTGTTGTACTGATAATGTGAAATGCCAAAGAAATTGAGAAATCTGCATTTTTGGGTCATTTTGTGTGTTTTTCAGGCCTGTCGGACATTTTTGTCCCACATGTCCCAAGTTCAATTGGGCCCTTTGTTCCCCGATCGGCCGGTTCACCCGAAGTCTGTTCTTTTCGGGCCCGTCGGAACTTTTTGTCCCAAATGTCCCAAGTTCGCCCAGACCAATTGTTCCATTTTCGTCCGATTCGGCCGAGCCGCATACTTTGCTTTCACGTCCCAAATGTCCCAAGTTCACCTGGACCAATTGTTCCATTTTCATCCGATTCAGCCGAGCCGCATACTTCGCGTACTTTTGTCCCATGTGTTCCAAGAGCATTTGTGTGTCTTTTCCCCGCTTCGCCCGAATCGGCCGAGCCGCGTACTTCACGCTTTCATGTCCCACATGTCCCAAATGAACCAAGTGCCATTCGTGCTAATTTTTCTGCTCTACCCGAATATCTTGCTTATTCAATTTGGTAGGTATGTATTAAATGTGCATTCATTGCCTTTCTCTCTCCTAAACGGCTATATAACGAGCGAACCCCCTATGCGTTTTGCACACTACTTTCCTGCTATCTTTTTCTCAAACCTTTGCAATCTAAATTCCTATGCGCGTATCCATTTTCCTCTGCAATTCCTTCCCAAGTCTAGCTTGTAACTTCGCCCTCCGAATTACTACCAATCTCACCACTAGAGTCATGCCGTTCCCGATATCGGGAAAGTGAAGTTCACCATCTTGACTTTAGTGATTTTTGGTTGAGGATGACAGACGCAAACCCTACGCGAATGGCACGAGATGATTCATGATAGTAGTTTGGATTTTTTGGTGGTTTCCCAATATCGTGTAATGTGCGAGATACGGTGCTTTCATGCGGAGCTCATTTCAACCTTGATTCGAGCGAATTGACCAATATACATGGGGAGCTCATTGCAAACTTGACACTACCGTCATTGGCACTTTGCATTAAGGATTCAAGAAATGGATAATGCCATAGTTGTCTCCCAGAATCAAGCACAGGCATCTGACCTAGAACTCTCAAGGATTCCTATGGGAGAGTCTACCCCTGAAGGTGAGATCCACAAACTCTAGGAAACGGTCACAAGAGTCATTGGGAGGGTAGGAAAAGGGCAGCAAACTATTGAATAGTTGGAGGAACAAGCCCAGATTCTCACAGGTTTTATCAAATCTCTTTTGTCTAAGGGAAAAGTTTTGGACCCTACCCCATTGACTACCCTTCCGCCACCTGTAATTTTGAGCCAAGATGAAGTACAGAGTATCAAAGACATGCACAAGTATTCCAGTCTATGGCAGAGCTATGGAGGCCATGGTGGAAGATATGCTTGTTGCTGGATTAAACTTCATCGATGAAGCTTTCAAACTCCATGGAAAAGTGAACAACTTGCAACAAAAACTCTCTTCCACTATTGGGATCATAGATAAAGAGCTTAAACTTTGGAGCAGTTGTATAGTGGACCTCCGCCTCATGGGACAGACCGATGAAAACATTCTTTTGGCGAGTAAGGTTTTTGATGATGCAAAGGATAATCTGTCAAAATCCTGGGTCTACAGCGTGGAGTGGAAGATCAAGGTCCTAGAGGAGGCTTCGGGAGAATTGAAGAATAGTTGGCAGAAGGGAGAGGCTTTCAAAACACTAGTTGTATCTACTTTCAAAGATATACATTGTCATCTTCAGGATGAAACTTCTGGTGTGTCTCTCTCCCTACAAGAAATCAAAGCTCAATTCAGAGCTTTTGTCAAAGGAAATCTGTTCAAGGAAAGCTCCATTTCCAAAGAGAAAATGAAGGAGATCTGCTCTCTTCAATCTGCTATTGAAGAAGCAAATAAAGACTATCATACTCATGTCGAGTTTGATAAGGAAATGGAGAAGTGCCTCAGATTTTGGACCCAGTCTATAGCCAACACGTCAGTCCCATGTGGCAGAGACATAGCCGAGGTGTTGAAGAGATTCAGGTAGCAGATTTTGAAGTCAGTGGGTCCCTCCCAGTCATAAGCACCTGTCTTCTTCTCCTTATTCCTCTCTTCTCTTCCAATTCTTTTTCGATTTATTGTAATAAGTTGAGGTATTGCGATTGGCAATCCTTAACTAATCTTTAGTTAAAAGAAGTAGTTACCGAGAGTAACTGAATTGTAAACTATATAATGGCCTCTCCTCACCATTTTGAAGGAGGAAGAACTTGGCTTATTTTCTGAAAGTGTAAATAAATCATAAAGAAATCAATACAGAAGGGCTTTTCATTCTTCGTCTATCTGATCTCTTTTATCCCTAAGCTTTTCATTTAATCTTGTTAAGATCATTTGTCTGTGTTATGATAAGAAGCTTTGTATTCTTGCAGATGTTATTTATAGAACTTTGTGTCTTTTAAATTTCATCTTACTAAGTATGATACAAATGATCTTGTTTCAATTCACTGTAACTTTGCATACATAAAGAATTACTCTGTCATCTATAATTCTGAGTGTTGCCTTTCTGCTCATTCTCGTTTTCTCATTCCTCAGTCCTTTTGTAATTGATGATCCTTATAGAAAACACTTTCGTAAATATCCAAGTTCCACAAGAAAATCATGTTTTGTATATGTGTAAATAGGTTCGTTTCTGAATAAGGGAACCTCTCCCCTTAAAGAGGAGGGACTTCTTGTCCCCTGACTGTTGCTCTTCGTGAAGTCCTATTTGACGACCAACACAACAACACCTCAAATCAAAGAATTAAGCGATGAAAGTGATGCCAATGATCCTAGAAGGCCAAGACGACACAAAATCACTATAAATTTGATGAATTTTGATGCAAAAATCATGATTCCAAGCTTCCTGGAGCTCCCATGGTGGTCAAAACAAATGGATGCACAACAACCGTCGATCTTATCCATCTTTTAATCCTAGCCCTCCACGTGGAAGATGCGGACTTAGAAATAAGCTTGAGTTACCTTTTTAATTTTTTGGATAAGGCCGGACACGTGGCAAAAAATGATTGGAAACAAATTTGGGCTCATTTTTGACTTTTCAACCTTTTTGGAAAAATGGAAAAATTTGACTTTTTCCCCCACCCCTCTGCCTTTGAATTTTGGAGCTGACACGTGGCACATGGTGGGTCCCATTGGGATCATGCTTCAATTCTATGCATTTTGACCTTTTTGGAAAATTTGAAAATTTTCACTTTTTTCCCCGCAGGCCCGCACCTCCGATTTCTCCCTCACCACGTGTCTCCTTGTGATTTGTCGCGGGCCAGTGCTCTAAATTTTGATTTTAAGCCTTTTTGTAAAAAGAGAAAAATTCTCTCCTACCTCCGCCGACCCACCGACCCACCTTGTCCTCTGCCACATGTCGCTCGATGATTCGCTTGTGGACCAAAGCACTTCAAATTTTTATTTTAAGCCTTTTTTGCAAAAGGGAAAAAATTCTCTCCTGCCTCCGCCAACCCGCCACCTACCTTGTCCTCTAACACTTCATGGACACGTGTCCACTGGATTGTCACGGAGGCATGCTTCCTTTTCATGATTTTAACTTATTTTACCAAAAGGCAATATTTCCTTTTTACCTCCATGAGCTTGCGTTCCTATACAAACCAAAAACTTCTTCCTTGTTGGGGCCACGCTCCAAAATTTCACTTTAAACCAGGTTTGCCAAAAGGAAAAAAATCTTAATGACCTCTCAAGGCCCATGTTCCCACAAAAAAAAAAACTTCTTCCATTTTTTCCCTCTTAGACACGTGTCTCCCTTAGATTGAGCGGAGCCATTTTTCATTTTTCACCTTTTAGACAAAAAGGAAAAATTCATAAAATTTTCCTTCATCCCTTCTTCCCGCTTTGAAACTTTTAGGACATATGTCCTCTTTTGGTTAGGTTTGTGGGGATTCGGGCAAAATTTTGACTTCAGAAATTTTACAAAATAAAGCCAAATTTTTCAAAGGAGATTTGACTCCTCGCCTCTCCTCATCTAATAAGAACATGCCATGTAGGAAACTTTGAAAAAGGCAGAGCCGTGGAGCCAAATTTGCCATTTTGCCAAAAAATAAAAAATGACAAGTTAGAAACATTTCCCATCACACCTCGGCCAATAAAAACCCACCACATTGCCAATACCTTCTGAGGATGAATTTGATGGGAAAATGATGCCCGTTTGACCATCAAAATGTAAAAAATTCCAAGGATGCCCTAGAATTCAATTTTTTCACCAAGGATGGCAGATTTTTGATTCTGAATCAAATAAAGCATGATTTATGAACATTTTCGACCTTGGGATAGGATTTTCAATTGCACACAAGTATGATTTGATCAATTTTGATTTTTCAATATCTGGAAAAGGGAAAAATGACATGGCTTGCAAAAATTAGAAAAAGTAGGGCACAAAAAGGGAAAACTTGGATTATTGTTTCAAATTAGGGCAAAAAAACAAGTTTGTGAGAATTTTTAAAGAATTTTTGCTTTGGAAGAGAATAATTTTAGACCATCAATTCAAAGGGTAAAATGTTTTTGAGTAGATATAGATTTGAAAATTTTAGGGCAACATGGTACAAGCTCAAAATGTCACCAACATCGGCTCTTGGTTAGAGATGGGCATTCTCGAGTACCACAAGGACAAAGAGTAGACCAAGTGCCAAAATATCCATTGGGCAAAGGAGTCAATACGCAAGGTAGTCAAAAAACTAGAACCATCCTTCAAAACCGAGTTGAGAAACCGACCAGAATGGTTGCCAAGAACAAGGGCAAACCACACACCAACAAAACAATAAAAAAAAAGAAAACAAAGACTATATAACTCGTATAATTGGTGCATACCTCGGTTTGGGGATTAATCCAAGAAATGCTTCAAATTTCTACCATTAATAGGCAATTCCAGTAATTTCCCATCTAAGTCATTGAGAAAGAAGGTATGTTCACCAATTCTGATATCAATGGCATAAGGGCCCATCCATAATGCATCAAATTTTCCATGCTTGCCCTTTTCTTCATGCCTAGTATCCCACAACAAACCAGATCTCCAACATTCAAGGCTCTGAGTGACCTTTTTGTCAAACAATCTCTTCAATTTTCCACTAAATCGACTTGCCTTTGATGGGATGCTCTTCTCTCCTCATCAAGCTCAATAATCTGATAGATCCTTGATTCATATGGGCCAAGCTCTTGCTCTTCCAACTGTTTGGAAAAATGAAATGAAGATAATTGCAAGTGTAAGGGCAGCAAAGCCTGAGTTCCATACACCAATTAAAATGGGCTTTTACTAATAGCTCTTTTAGGAGTTATCCTATCAGCCCAAACTGCAAATTTCAATTGTTCATCCCATTTCTTTTTGTTTTGTTCCAAGGTCCTTCTAATGATCTTCAACAAAAATCTTATTGCTGGACTTAGCTTGTCCATTCCTCTTGGGGTTATAGTTAAAAGAATAAGTCGATTGATTCCATATTCATTGCACATTGCCATTAAAGTTTTATCTCTAAAGCACATGACATTATCAGCTACTATCTTGTCTCGGGACTCTGAATCTACATATGATTTGATTCAACAAGAAGTCCTTAACTATTTGGTGTGTTGATTTCTTGGTGGGGATTGCCTCTACCCACTTTATAAAATAATCAGTGGCTATAAGGATCTACTTATGGCTAGCACTAGAAGGATATGAAATCTCACCAATGAAGTTCATCCCCCATTTCTTGAAAGGATCTTCAATTGATACAGATGCAAAGGAAGGGAGCCTAAAGCTTTCAGTCTTCTAGAGAAATATTGGCAACTATCACATTTTCTAACCAGCTGGGTTACATCTTTGAAGAGAGTAGGCCACCAATAACTAGCTCTCAAAATCTTATGTGCTATTACTCTTCCAACAAAGTGTCCTCCACAAACTCCCCCATGGAAATCAACAACTATCTTGGGAGCTTCATCTTCAGTTATGCATTTCAAGAGGACACCTTTAGGGTTCTTCCAAGCCAGCCCAAGGTCTGTGATGATATATTTTTGAGAAGCTAGCTTGAGGGCTCTTTTCTGATTTTTATTTAAGTGACTAGGGCAGCACATGTGTCTGAGGTAGAAGATCACATCCTTGTACCACTTAGAACTTACCAACTTTGCAAGCACATCTACCCTTTCTTCCTCTAGCTGATTCACTTCCACATTCTACAAGTTGCTCTCAGCCATGAGCTTAGCAAGGCCCAAACCACATACCAACTTTGTGGTTTGGATGTCCATATCATACTCTTGTAGCTTGTTCACCCACCTACATATTTTGCTTGAGATCTCCATCTCTGATAATATGTCTTTCACCATGGTGTGGGGAACATAAGAAACAACTTTTGAACTCAATATATAAGGCCTGAAAACTTTTGTTACTTTCACCAAGGCAAATGCTTGTTTCTCCATGATTGTATACTTCAAATCAGCAGCTTGTAAATCCTTACTAAAGAAGGCAATAGGCCTCTCAGGCCCATTCTCATCCTTTTGTAGAAAACTAGAAGCAATGGTATACTTAGAGGTAAAGGAAAAGATTAGGAAAGGCCTCTTATAGTTTGAGGCTCTAAAAACAGGTGCATGTTTAAGTGCATCCTTAATTCCTTCAAAATCTTGAATGACAGCCTCCTCCCACCTGATAACTTGGTCCTTCTTTAGCATGCTTTTGATTGGAAGATTCAACTCAGCAAATTTGGAAACAAACCTTCTAATAAAATTTAGTTTAACCAAAGAAAGATTGGATGCCTTTCATGGTTCTTGGCATAGGTACTTTGTTGATTGCTTCCACTCTTTCGGTGTCTATCATAACACCATCTTTAGACACAATATGTCCTAGTAGCTTGGCATTTTACATGCCAAAATTACAATTCTTTGGATTAGAGAAATTCCATACTCCCTACATCTTATCAACATCTTCTCCAAGTGTTGCAAATGATCACCTCTCTACCTTGAAAACACACTCACATCATCTTGGTAAACTACAATGAACTCATTGATGTAACAAACAAAAGCAACATCCATTCCTATTTGAAAAGTGGCACCAACATTCATCAAACCAAAGGGCATCCTAACAAAAACATATGTTCCCCAAGGAGTAGTGAATGTTATATTAAGTCTTTTTGATTCTTTGACAACCACTTGATTGTATCCGAAGAAACTATCCAATGTAGAAAGAAACTCAGACCTTGTCACAAGCTGCAACATATTTCCATATTTGGCAAGGGATAGTTTTCCTTCATGGATGATTTGTTTATATTTCTAAAATCTACACAAAGTCTGATGTCTTCGTTCTTCTTTACAGTAGTACAGGTTTACAACCCAAGATGAATATCTAGTGGGCTGAATAATAGCTCCATCTCTCAATTTCTTTAACTCCTCTTGCATTTTCAAAAGTGGATTAATTGGCCTTTTCCTCTATCTAAATGGCTTAGTCTTGGCCTCAAGAGGGATATCATGTTGAAACAAGTCTTCTCTATATGCTTTTAGCTTGGAATAGGACCAAGCAAGGCAGTCTTGATATTTTTTCAAGAGTTCGGCATAAGACTGTTTTTCCTCTTTACTTAAATTACTTCCCAACCAAATATTCTTTGGTTTACTATTAGAGCCCAAGTTATGCTCCTCCACATCCCTTGAGGCAGACATGTTTCTATTTATGATGCAATCAGCATTGTTAAAATTTGACTAAAGTGCAACAAGACCTCTAGGAATGGTGTTTGTTTTCAATTGGATGATGTCTTTCTCAAACAAAGTTTCTATTCCTTCAGTCATGCATATCATTAGCTTCCAATCAATATTATGATATGCCAACTCACCTTGGTTTTTAAGAACTTTAGCACTTGAGTATCATCATTAAAAACTTGCCAATGTTTCACATTATCGGGATAGCTAGCTGGTTAGTACTTCAATGTTGTATTCACAATAAGGTGAAATGATGTAATTTCAAAATCTAGAACCTAGCACTACCAAATTTTCAGCAGGATAATTGAGACCTCTTTCGTGATACACATTTTTAAAGGAATCAAACATTTCAATTAAATCCCAAACTTCATTCTTGTATTGTTTCATACGCTGATTTTTTGTAGCATAAAGTTTTCTTATTTGGTTAACAACCAGCTCTGAATCTCCTTTGGCAACAATGTCTTTTAATCCATATTTCCATGTAATTCTTAACCCTAACAAAAATGCCTCATACTCAGAAATGTTTTTAGTGCATTCAAAATTAAGTTTGAAATAAAAATCAAAATCTTCCAAACTAGGAGAAAGTAGAACTATACAAGCACCATTTCCAAACTTGGGGTAGGCTCCATCAAATAGCAAGGTCCAAGGAGAACCTACCACCTCAAGGCACTTTTATTTTTCCATCTTGTTTTCTTTTCCATCAGCAAAACCAATGAAATTCTCAGCATCTACATCAGCAAACAACACTTCATAGGAAGCATTGTTTGGGTCCTCAATTAGATGCAACATTTTCTTTTCTCCATAGAGCTTGACTAGGCTGCCCTCAATGGGAATGGTGGAAAAAGACATATCCATTTGGACACTCCCTCCAACACTTGCAGCCCACTTTCTTGACAAAAGCATACCCCATTTGGCAAGGAAATCAACAATCACAACATCCAATTTTAAATTCCTCCCTGGATAAGATGCAAGCTGCACTACCAAACCTTTCACACAACCAACAACCGGCACTTCTCTTGAGTCCATGGCAGTACACTTTCCATAGGCTATTGTCACTTTGATGTCTAACTCATTTATGACTTCTAGAGGTATGACATTATACGATGCACTAGAATAAAACATACAATTGTGAAGTAGCTTATCCTTTATGATCAAAGTTGTGAATAATGGATCAACATTCAATTGGGAATCAACCAAAGATGTCCCCATATATACCTCAAGTGTCTCTCAAAGATCTTCTACTGTTGGTCGTGTTTCAAGGTCAACAATGATCTGAGGTGGAGTTTCAACAACATTTACATTTCTTCCTGGAGTAACCTTCTCTTCTTTTAATCCCAAGTACTCAAATGCTCTCTTCTTATGCTCAGGAATTCTAAGCAACTCAATGATTGGAACACTCACTTTAATTCATATCAATAATTGGGCTATGTCATAGGGGAAACTCTTTGGAAAAACAACATTGGAAGGGATACAAGAAGATTCATTAGATGGCAAAGTGGATTCTTGGCAGCTTGGGCATGAGGAGGACTGTAATATTTGTTTGGGACAATGAACTTTTGGAAAGTGTTTCTTTCCTAGGATCTTCTTTAATAATGCCTGTGAGCAAGAGTGTTTTAGGTTTGGATTGAGGCCCAACTCCTTAACAACCTTTCTTCTAGTGTTATAATAGTTCTCTTGAGCTAGAACAACATTCATCAACAATTATCTACCTTCCTCTCGAAGGGATACCACCATCATACTTCTTAATCATCAAATATCTTAAGTATTCAAATTCATTGTTAGGAATTTCAAAAGATTGTACTACATCAACTTCAAGAGTATGAGGGGAAGAAAAACTTGTACCCGTTTGATGAAAACCCAAAAGTTTTAGTTGTCCTAGCACTTATTAATTTAGTAGATGTTGCTCATCCTTGTGAGCTTGAAGAACAACCCATCATATAAATATTATCATCAGTACCATCATTATTATTAGCTTCACCTTCTTTCTGGTCCACTTCACATGGAGGATGGGGTAGAAGACACCTATCACACCAATCAATATCAAGCAACCTCTTCAACAACAACAACAACATAGTTAAGGGATTAGGAAACACTCTTCCTTCACATGCTTGAGGATGTCTATTTGTAGATCCAACAGTCCCTTTACCTTTGTCATCAAACCTCTACTCATTCCTATGGTGATTGCCAAATCTATCTTGTGCTTTTGCCTAGGCCGACCTTGTGAGATCTGCCCAATTCCCTTCTCAACTCTTGCTAACTTGTATGAGATTTTTTTGACAACCCCTACCAAAGTTTTCACAACCTCTTCTAAGTTGGCACCTTTGATAGCTTGAGTTTTTTTAGGGTTTATCAATTTTACACCATCTCTCTTGAGAGGTTTCCCAATTTCTTTGATATTGTTGTCAATTTGAAGTGCCATGGTGAAAGCTTGTCTTAGATTGGTAGGGTTCTTGTATCTTAGGTAATAGACTGCCTTTTTATCAAATGCATCTACATATTTGATTAAACAAGATTCATCAAAAGGCCTTAAACCACTAGGCAGCCTTCTCAAAGTTTTGTTAAACTTTGTGTTAAAGTCATGGACTAATTCATTAGGGTTCTTCTTGATATTCTCAAACTCAAACAAAATAAATCTAAAAGTAGTCTTGTCACCATATTACATATTGAACCTAAATGTATTTTTCATTTCAGTCCATGAATCAATAGAATTATTAGGTAGAGCCTTGTACCAATCCCTAACATCTTCTTCTAGGGTGTGGATGAACCTTTTTACATACACATCTTCAAAATCTATCTCAAATTCTTCCATCATGTTAACAAAAAGTTTGAGATGCTGATCTCAAGTCATAGCATTGTTACCTTGAAACTTTGGTAACCTGTTTCTCACATCTTGTGGGACAACGTTTGGATACCCAATCATTCCTCTGAAACCTATGGGACCAAAGGTGTTAACAAAAAATGGAGGTCTAGGATGAGCCATATTGCTTGGTGGAGGTGATCTTGGAGGTGAAACAAAATGATGAGGAGTGAGAGGTCTTTGGGGAATGCGAATGAAATCTTCAAAAAATATCTCTCTTAAGGGATCTCCTTCTTGATGATCTCTAGAAAATTTAGAAAATATAGGAGCAGATTTAGGAGCAAGCCTTTCAAATGCACAAGAAGGTCCCTCACCTGATGGGGAATTCAAATCAGCAATAGGATTATACAAATCAGATCCACTTAAAGAAGAATTGTAGTCCTAAATAACGAACAGTGCTAACTTTCAAACTCAACAATAGGTATCTCCTTTCTTGCGGTCAAGTATCCAAAAACCTTCCACACCTTTCTCCCCTCTAGCTCTGAGTTTCTTGAATCTGTAAAAAACTTCTTAGTAGATTCCTTGAAAAGAGATATCTTCTTCCTTCCAGTTTTGCAAATTTGAGAAACAAATTATAAATGACAGAAAGGTAAGACAATTGGTATTTTCAAGATCAAATCAGCATAGAGTCACCACTAAGGAATTTCACCTTAGTTGTGCAAGAATGCACTAAAATAATTTGTCAAATGTTTTCTAGTACTGAAACCTTTGCAAGGCTTTATAAATCAGACCTTATTCTTCTTAAATCAATCAATCACAATGCACCCAAAGTGTATGAACTACTAGGAAATGGAAAAAGGGTAGACAAAACTTGAAACCCTTGTTAAAACTTACAGAGATATGAAGCATAGAATGATATTTTAACAATGTAGCAGCTCAAATACTTGAATACAAAAATGATCAAACTCTTCAAACACTTCAAAAACACCAAGAAATTCCAAGAACTCCTGGCAAAGGTCTTTGTGTAAGAAAGTGTTGGTACCCAATTTGTTCTCGTTTTCGGTCTAAGCAACATTACAGATATGGCATGAAGCTTGAAGTCAGAAACATCATGATGTGTGTCATTTTGTAATCGGGGAGGTGATCTAAATAGCACTCAAATTTGTGGAGAGATGGATAGCACTTTGAAATGATTTGATCGACCCTCACTATTTTAGGTTGTTCCTTTCAACCAAGGTAAGAGAACCTACATTGTAACCAGCAAATGGTGAAGGAGATGAAGATATCCCTCAATTTATGTAAATAGTATGAAAAGGCCTTGGAAAAATATGATCAACACTCCAAATCTGACTTTCACAAGTTTTCACTCCCAGATTATGGAGATATTTTCAATGCAAGGCAAGGGTTACTAGAGACATTATATGATCCTAATTTGCTTTGTGTGAATTCTTGTAAATGGATTTTATTCGTTTGTTGGCACAAAATGCAATGCAGGGGTAGTATGAGTAGGATTAGTTTGTTTGAATGAATTTTTTTGGTGGGTTGTTGACAAGACAAACTAGGATATATCAGATCTTTGACAACCTCTACAATACTTGAACAACTATAAGATAAAATGCTTCAAATAATTAGGATATTATTTCAACCAGAAGAGGCATAAATGGAAGCCCGGTTACACTCTTCACACAATCTTTGAGAATTCACCACAAAATCTTGAAGTAAAGAACTCAATTAAACACAAATATCCTTGATCAAACCACGCTTAAGGTACCCCCAAAGGATTACAAGAAATCTCTACATCAAGGAAGGTGAAGTTATTTTATATTTGTTTATCTCTTTATCAGATGAAGGCTCTTCTGAACATGAGATTGTAAATGCCACTAAACTATCAACAAGAAATGGAGAGTTTGTGTGATTTCTAAAGACTTTCAACGCAAGATTGCAACAAGAACAATGAAAAATATTTGGAGGCATTTGAGAAATGATAACAAACATCATATTGCCTAGAAAAACAAAGATTAACTAAAAATCTTGTTAGATTCATCAGCAGGGGAGAGTTTCATGAATAATTTAGAGCTGTGTGATGGCTATACACTTGTAACCAACTCACATACATGAAGATCCAACACAGAAGAAATTATTTTGGTTCTTTGGTGGGTTTTTTCAAAAAATGAGCTTTCTCTCAGAATTTGCTCATTATTTTCAACCCCCACCTTGCATGTCTCAAAACATGCATTATATATCTCTTGATACATTTGATCCTTCTTTCCCAAGTAAAGAATATGCCATGGGATCAATTTTGTTACAAAAACCTCATGATTTGATGAAAATGACATGAAACAAAAAAACATTCGCGAGTTGCCGAGTTATGCCCAAGAAGTTAAATCATTACACAAATTTGGATCAATATCCTTCCTAGAGGCATGTCTTTCATCATTCAGGCATGCAAACACCTTTTACTCATCATTTTCACCTTTTCACCTTTTCAAATTACCTTTGTAACTATTGATTTTTTCATTTCACGTTCTTACTCGTGGATTTGAGTAAAAATTTATTATAAAAAGACCTCAAATCAAAGAATCAAGCCATGAAAGTGATGCCAATGATCTTGAAAGGCCAAGATGACACAAAATCACTATAAATTTGATGTAAAAATTATGATTCCAAGCTTCTTGAAGCTCCCATGGCGGTCAAAACAAATGGATGCACAACATCTGTCGATCTTATCCATCTTTTAATCTTTGGCCCTCCACGTGGAAGATGTGGAATTAGGAATAAGCTTGAGTTACCATTTTAATTTTTTGGATAAGGTGGACACATGGCAAAAATTGATTGGAAACAAATTCAGGCTCATTTTCTATCTTTTCAACCTTTTTGGAAAAATTGAAAAATTTGACTTTTCCCCACCCCTCTACCTTTGAATTTTGGAGCTAACACGTGTCCCATGGTGGGTCCCCTTAGGATTGCGCATCAATTCTGTGCATTTTGAACCTTTTTGGAAAATTGAAAAAATTCACTTTTTGCCTTGTGGGCCTGCACCTCCGATTTATCCCTTGCCACGTGTCTCCTTGTGATTCGTCATGGGCCAGCGCTCCAAATTTTAATTTTAATCCTTTTTTGCAAAAGGAAAAAATTCTCTCCTGCCTCCACTGAACCGCCGACCTACCTTGTCCTCTACCACGTGTCACTCGATGATTCGCTTGCGACCAACACTTCAAATTTTTATTTTAATCCTTTTTTGCAAAAGGGAAAAAATTCTCTCCTGCCTCCGCCGACTCACCTTGTCCTCTGACCCTTCACGGACACGTGTCCACCTGGATTGGTCATGGAGGCATGCTTCCTTTTCATAATTTTAACTTATTTTTCCAAAAAGGCAAAATTTCCTTTTTACCTCTGAAGGCCCGCATTCCTGCACAAACCAAAAACTTCTTCCTTATCGAGACTGCGCTCCAAAATTTCACTTTAAACTACTTTGTCAAAAGGAAAAAAACCTTAATGACCTTCGAAGGCCTGCGTTCCCACACAAACCAAAAACTTCTTCCTTTTTTTCCCTCTTGGACACGTGTCTCCCTTGGATTGGAGTGGAGCCATTTTTCATTTTTCACCTTTTAGACAACAAAGGAAAAAAGTCATAAAATTTTCCTTCGGTCCCTTCATCCATTTTATAACTTTTAGGACACATGTCCTCTTTTGGTTGGTCATGCGGGGATTCGGAAAAATTTTGACTTAAGAATTTTTTAAAAATAAAGCAAATTTTTCAAAGGAGATCTAACTCTCTCTCTCCTCGAACATGCCACGTAGGTAACTTTGAAAAAGGCGAGCCGTGGAGCCAAATTTTCCACTTTGCAAAAAAATAAAAAAATGACAAGTTAGAAACATTTCACGATGCACCTCGGCCAATGAAAACATGCCACCTTACCAATACCTTCTGAGGATGAATTTAACGGGAAAATGATGCCTGTTTGACCATCAAAACATAAAAAAATCTAGGGATGCCCTAGAATTCAATTTTTTCACCAAGGATGGAAGGTTTTTTTATTTTGAATCAACTAAAGCATGATTTCTAATCATTTTTTGACCTTGGGATAGGATTTTCAATTGCACACAAGTATGATTTGATCAATTTTGATTTTTCCACGATCTAGAAAAGAGAAAAATGACATGGCCCACAAAATTGGAAAAATTAGAGCACAGAAAAGGAAAACTTGGATTATTCTTTCAAATTAGGGCAAAACAACAAGTTTGTGAGAAATTTTTATAGCATTTTAGAAAGAGGAGAATAATTTCAGACCATTAATTCAAAGGGTAAAATGTTTTTGAGCAGATATATATTTGAAAATTTTAGGGCAACATGGTGCAAACTCAAAAATGGCACCAACATTGGCTCTTACATGGGGATGGGCACTCCCAATGAGTGCCACAAGGAAAAAATGTGGACCAAGAGCCAACATATCCATTGGGAAAAGGAGTCAATACACAAGGTAGTTAGAAAACCAGAACCATCCTTCAAAAATGAGTTGAGAAAATGACCAAAATGATTACCAAGAATAAGGGCAAACCACACACCAACAAAACAACAAAAACAAATTAAAAAAAAGACTATACAACTGTACAATTGGTGCATACCTAATATTTGGGGATCAATCCAAGAAATGCTTCAAATGTCTAGCCATTAATTAAAGGCGGTTCAAGCAATTCCCCATCTAAGTCCTTGAGAAAGAAGGTATGTTCACCAATTCTGATATCAATGGCATAAGGGCCCATCCATAATGCATCAAATTTTCCATGCTTTCCCTTGTCTTCATGCCTACTATCCCACAAAAAAACTAGATCTCCAACATTGAAGGCTCAAGGAGTGACCTTTTTTTCAAACAATCTCTTCAAATTTTCCCTAAATCTGACATGCCTTTGATGGGATGCTCTTCTCTCCTCATCAAGCTCAATAATCTAATTGATCCTTGATTCATATGGGCTAAGCTCTTGATTTTCCAACTGTTGGGAAAACTGAAATGAAGATAATTTCAAGTGCAAGGAAGAAAATCTTGAGTTCCACGCACCAATGAAAATGGGCTTTTACCAATAGCTCTTTTAGGAGTTATCCTATCAGCCAAAACTGTAAATTTCAATTGTTCACCCCATTTCTTCTTGTTTTGTTCCAAGGTCCTTATAATGATCTTAAAAAAATTCTTATTGTTGGACTCAGCTTGTCCATTCCCTTGGGGGTTATAGTTTGAAGAATAAGTCAGATTGATTCCATATTCATTGCACATTGCCATTAAAGGTTTAGCTCTAAAGCACATGGCATTATCAACTACTATCTTATCTAGGACTCCAAATTTGTATATCATTTGATTCAACAAGAAGTCCATAACTATTTGGTGTGTTGATTTCTTGGTGGGGATTGCCTCTACCCACTTTGTAAAATAATCGGTGGCTACAAGGATCCACTTATGGCTACACAAGATGGATTTGAAATCTCACCAATGAATTACATCCCCCATTGCTTGAAAGGAGCTTCAATTGATACATGTTGCAAAGGAAGGAGCTTGAAGCTTTCATCTTCCGAGAAACGTTGGCAACTATGACATTTTCTAACCAAATTGGTTGCATCTTTGAAGAAAGTAGGCCACCAATAACAAGATCTCAAAATCTTATGTTCTATTACTCTTCTAGCAAAGTGTCCTCCACAAAATCCCCATGGAAATCAACAACTACATTGGGAGCTTCATCTTCGAGTTATGAATTTCAAGAGGACACCATCGGGGTTCTTCCAAGCTAGCCCAAGGTCTATGTTGATATATTTTTGAGAAGCCACTTGATGGCTCTTTTCTAATTTTTTTTGTGACTAGGGTAACACAGTGTGTACGAGGTAGAAGATCACATCCTTGTACTATTTAGAACTTACCAAAATCGTAAGCACATCTACCCTTTCTTCCTCTAGTTGATTCACTTCCACATTGATCGCGTGAGCTTAACAAGGCCCAAACCACATACCAACTTTTTTGTTTGGATGTCTATATCATACTCTTACTGAGCTTGTTTACCCACCTACATATTTTACTTGAGATCTCCATCTCTAATAATATTTCTTTCACCATGGTGTGGGGAACATAAGAAACAATTTTTGAACTCACTATACAAGGCCTAAAACTTTTGTTGCTTTCACCAAGGCAAATGCTTATTTCTCCATGATTGTATGCTTCAGCTCAACTAACTTGTAAATTCTTACTCTAGAAGGTAATAGGCCTCTCAGCCCCATTCAAATCATTTTGCAGTGAAATAGAATCAATGGTATACTCAGAGGAAAAGGAAAATATTTGGAAAGGCCTCTTATAGTTTGGGGCTGCTAAAACAGGTGCATGTTTAAGTGCATCCTTAATTCCTTTAAAAGATTGAATGGCAGCCTCCTCCCACCTGATAACTTGGTCCTTCTTTAGCATGCTTGTGATTGGAAGAGTCAACTTAGCAAATTTGGAAACAAACCTTCTAATAAAATTAATTTGACCAAAGAAAGATTGGATGCCTTTCTTAGTTCTTAGGATAGGTACTTTGTTGATTGCTTCCACTCTTTCAGGGTCTATCATAACACCATCTTTAGACATAATATGTCCTTGTAGCTTGGCCTTTTGCACAAAAATGACACTTCTTTGGATTAAGATAAATTCCATACTCCCTACATCCGATCAACATCTTCTCCAAGTGCTGCAAATGATCACCTCTCTGCCTTGAAAACACAATCACATCATCTTGGTAAACCACAATGAACTCATTGATGTAACCATCAAAAGTAACATCCATTGATCTTTGCAAAGTGGAAACAACATTCATCAAACCAAAGGACATCGTAATAAAGACATATGTTCCCAAGGAGTAGTGAATGTTGTCTTAAGTCTTCCGATTCTTTGACAACCACTTGATTATATCCAGAGAAACCATCCAATGTAGAAAGCAACTCAGACCCTGTCACAAGCTACAACATATTTTCCATATTTGGCAAGGGATAGTTGTCCTTCATGGATGCTTTGTTTAGATTTATAAAATACACACAAATTTTGATGTCTCTATTGTTCTTTCTGATGACTCAAGGTTTGCAACCAAAGATGAATATCTAGTGGGTTGAATAATACCTCCATCTCTCAATTTCTTTAACTCCTCTTGCATTTTCATGGAGAGAATTGGATTAGTTGGCCTTTTCCTCTGTCCGAATGGCTTAGTCTTTTCCTCAAGAGGGATCTCATGTTGAAACAAGTCTTCTCTATATGATTTTATCTCGGAATGGGACCAAGTAAGGTAGTCTTGATATTTTTTCAAGAGTTTGGCATAGGAATATTTTTCCTCTTTACTTAAATTTCTGCCCAACCAAATATTCCTTGGTTTACAATTAGTGCCCAAGTTATGCTCCTTCACATCCCTTGAGGTAGACATGTTTCTATTTATGATGCAATTAGCATTGTTAAAATTTGACTCAAGTGTAAAAAGACCTCTAGAAATGGTGTTTGTTTTCAATTGGATGATGTCTTTCTCAAAAAAGTTTCTCTTCCTTCAGTCATGAATACCATTATCTTCCAATCAATATTCTGATTTATAAATTCACCTTGGTTTTGTAAGAACCTTAGCACTTGAGTATCATCATTAAAAACTTGTCAATGTTTCACATTATTAGGGATAGCTGGCCTAGTTAGCACTTCAATGTTGTATTCAAAATAAGGTGAAATGGTGCAATTTCCAAATCTAGAACCCAACAAGGCCAACTTGTTAGGGACAACAGAACTTTTGGCAAGTGTTTCTTTCTTAGGAGATTCTTTGGGAATTCTTGTGAGCAAGGATGTTTTAGGTTTTTTGAGACCTAACTCCATTAACAACCTTTCTTCTAGTGTTATAACCATTCTCTTGAGCTACAACAACATTCATCAACAATTGTCTATCTTCCTCTCGAGGGATACCACCATCATACTTCCTAGTCATCAAAGATCTTAAGTATTCAAGTAATTGTTAGGAATTTCAAAAGCTTGCACTACATAAACTTCAAGAGTATGAGGGGGAAGAAAAACTTGTACCCGTTTGATGCAATCCAAATTTTTTTAGCTTTCCTAGCACTTATTACTTCAGTAGATGTTTCTCCTCCTTGTGACCTTGAAGAACAGCCCATTGTGCAAAAATCAACATTATTATTAGCTTAACCTTCTTACTTGGTCAAGTTCACATTGATGATAGGGTAAAAGACACCTATCACACCAATCAATATCAAAACCTCTTCAACAACAAAAACCCTAGCAGTTAAGGGATCAGAAACACTCTTCCTTCATGTGCTTGAGGATGTCTATTTGTAGATCCAATAGGCCCTTTACCTTTGTCATCAAACCTCTACTCATTCCTATGGTGATTACCAAATCTATCTTGTGCTTTCTGGCTAGGCTAAACTTGTGAAGTTTTCTCAATTCCCTTCTCAGCTCTTTCCAACTTCTATGAGATTTCCTAAACAACCCCTGCCAAATTTTTCACAACCTCTTCTAAATCAGCACCTTTGCTAGCTTGAGGTTTTTCAAGGTTTATCAATTTTACACCATCTCTCTTGAGAGGTTTCCCAATTACTTTGATATTGTTCTCAATTTTACGTGCCATGGTGAAAGGTTGTCTTAGATAGGTAGGGTTCTTGTCTCTTAGGTAATAGGATTCCTTTTTATCAAATGCATCTACATATTTGATTAAACAAGATTCATCACAAGGCCTCAAACCAATAGGAAGCCTTCTTAAAGTTTTGTTAAACTTTGTGTTGAAGTCATGGACTGATTCATTAGGGTTCTTCTTGATATTCTCAAACTCAGACAAAAGAAATCTAGGATCAGTCTTGTCACCATATTGCAACCTAAATGCATTTTTCATTTCAGTCCATGAATCAATAGAATTATCAGGTAGAGCCTTGTACCAATCCCTAGCATCTTCTTCTAGGGTGTGGATGAACAATTTTACATACACATCTTCAAACTCTATCTCAAAGTCTTCCATCATGTTAACAAAAAGTTTGAGATGCTGATCTCCAGTCATAGCATTGTTACCTTGAAACTTTGGTAACCTATTTCTCACATCTTGTGGGACAACATTTGGATACCCAACCATTCCTCTGAAATCTATGGGACAAAAGGTGTTAACAAAAAATGGAGGTCTAGGCTGAGCCATATTATTTGGTGGAGGTGATCTTGGAGGTGAAACAAAATGATGAGGAGTGAGAGGTCTTTGGGGAATGGGAATGAAATGTTCAAAACATATCTCTCTTAAGGGATCTCCTTCTTGATGATCTCTAGAAAATTTAGAAAATACAAGAGAAGATTTAGGAGTAAGCCTTTCAAATGCACAAGAAGGTCCCTCAACTGACGGGGAATTCAATTCAGCAATAAGATTGTCTAGATCAGATCCACTTGAAGCAGAATTGTAATCCTCAATAACAGGCTGCTCACTTTCAAACTCAACAATAGGGATCTCCTTTCTTGTAGTCAAGTCTCCAACAACATTCCACACCTTTCTCCCCTCTAGCTCCAAGTTTATTGAATCTATAAACAAATTTTTAGTAGATTCCTTGAAGAAGAGAGATCTTCTTCCTTCCAGTTTTGCAAATTTGAGAAACAAATTATAAATGACGAAAAGGTAAGACAACTAGTATTTTCAAGATCAAATCAGCATGGAGTTGCCACTAAGGACTTTCACCTTAGTTGTGCAAGGATGCATTAAAATAAACATCAAATGTTTGCTAGTACTCTTGAAACTTTTGCAATGATTTATAAATCAGACCTTCTTCTTAAATCAATCAATCACAATGCACCCAAAGTGTATGAACTACTAGTAAATCGAAAAAGGGCGATTATAAAAACTTGAAGCCCTTGTTTAAAACTTGAAGATCTGAAGCATAGAATGATATTTTAACAATTTAGCAGCTAAAATAATTAAATACACAAATGCTCAAACTCTTCAACACTTGAAAAACATTGGGAAATTCCAAGAACTCCCCAAAAGTAGCATCGAAAGTGTTGGTACACAAATTTGTTCTCCTTTTCAGTCTCAGGTAGCATCAAAGATATGGCACGAATCTTGAAGTCGGATAGATCATGATGTGTGTCAATTTGTAGCCAAAAAGGTGATCTAACTAGCACTCAAAATTTTCTAGAGATGGATAGCACTTTGAAAGGATTTGATCTGACCCTCTCTATTTTAGGTTGTGCCTTTCAACCAAGGTAAGAGAACCTACATTGTAACCACTAAATGGTGAAGGAGATGAAGATATCCCTCGGTTTATGCAAATAGTATGAAAAGGCCTTGGGAAAATATGATCAACACTCCAAATATGACTTTCACAAGTTATCACTCCCGATTATGGACATATTTTCAATGCAAGACAAGGGTTATTGGAGACATTATATGATCTTAATTTTCTTTGTGAATTCTTGTAAATGGATTGCATTCTTTTTTAGACACACAATGCAATGCAAGGGTAGTATGGGTAGGATTTGTTTGTTTGAATGAATTTTTTTGGTGGGGTGTTGACAAGACAAACTGGGATATATTAGATCTTTGAAAACCTCTACAATACTTGAACAACTATCAGATAAAATGCTTCAAATAATCAAGATATTCTTTCAACCAGAAGAGGCATAAATGGAATCCCAGGTTGCACTCTTCACACAATATTTGAGAATTCACCACAAAATCTTGAAGTAAAGAACTCAATTAAACACAAAAATCCTTGATCAAACCACACCTAAGGTACCCCCAAAGGCTTACAAGCAATCTCTACAGTCAAGGAAGGTAAAGTGATTTTAAATTTTTTACCTCTTTATCAGATGAAGGCTCTTCTGAACATGAGATTTCAAATTCCACTAAACTATCAACAAGAAATGGAGATTCTGTGTAATTTATAAAGACTTTCAATCCAAGATTGCAACAAGAACAATGAAAAATATTTGTAGGCATTTAAAAAATGATAACAGACATCATATTGCCCACCAAAACATAGATTAACTCAAGAGATTGTTAGATTCATCAGCAGGGGAGAGTTTCATGAACAATCAAAGAGTTGTGTGATGGCTATACACTTGTAACCAACTCACATATATGAAGACCCAACACACAAGAAATTATTATGGTTCTTTGGTGGGATTTTTTAGAAAAATGAGCTTTCTCTCAGAATTTGCTCGTGATTTTCAACATCCCCCCTTGCATGTCTCAAAACATGTATTATATATCTCTTTCCACATTTGATCCTTCTTTCCGAAGAAAAGAATATTCCATGGGATCAAGTTTGTTACAAAAACCTCATGATTTGATGAAAATGACATAAAACAAAAAAACATTCATAGGTTGCTAGGTGTTCCCAAAAAGTTAAATCATTACACAAATTTGGATCAATATCCTTCTTGGAAGCACGTTTTTCATCATTCGAGCATGCAAACACTTTTTACTCATCATTTTCACCGTTTTACCTGTTCAAATTACCTTTGTAACTTTTTTTTTTTTTCATTTCACATTCTTGCTTGGGCTAAGTAAAAATTTATTACAAAAACACCTCAAATCAAATAATTAAGCCATGAAAGTGATGCCAATAATCCTGAAAGGCCAAGATGACACAAAATCACTATAAATTTGATGAATTTTGATGCAAAATTATGATTCCAAGCTTCTTGGAGCTCCCATGGTGGTCAAAACAAATGGATGCACAACAATCGTTGATCTTATCCATCTTTTAATCCTGGCCCTCCACGTGGAAGATGCGAACTTAGAAATAATCTTGAGTTACCTTTTTAATTTTTTGGATAAGGCCAAACACATGGCAAAAAATGATTGGAAACAAATTCGGGCTCATTTTTTGACTTTTCAACCTTTTGGAAAAATGGAAAAATTTGAATTTTTCCCCGCCCCTCTACCTTTGAATTTTGGAGCTAACACGTGGCACATGGTGGGTCCCATTGGGATTGCGCTTCAATTCTACACATTTTGACCTTTTTTGGAAAATTGGAAAAATTTCACTTTTTGCCCCATGGGCCCGCACCTCCGATTTCTCCCTCGCCACGTGTCTCCTTATGATTCATCATGGGCCAGTGCTCCAAATTTTGATTTTAAATCTTTTTTGCAAAAGGGAAAAATTCTCTCCTACCTGCCAACCTACCTTATCCTTTGCCACATGTCACTCGATGATTCACTTGCAGGCCAGCTCTTCAAATTTTTATTTTAAGCCTTTTTGCAAAAGGGAAAAAATTATCTCCTACCTTCATCAACCTGCCGACCCGCCTTGTCCTCTCACCCTTCATATACGTGTTTCCACCTAGATTGGTTGTGGAGGCATGCTTCCTTTTCATAATTTTGACTTATTTTGCCAAAAAGGAAAAATTTCCTTTTACCTCTCAAGGCTCACGTTCCTGCACAAACCAAAAAAATTCTTCCTTATCAAGACCGCGCTCCAAAATTTCACTTTAAACCACTTTACCAAAAAGGCAAAAAACCTTAATGACCTTCGAAGGCCCGTGTTCCCACACAAACCAAAAACTTCTTCCATTTTTGCCCTCTTGGACACGTGTCTCCCTTGGATTGGAGCGGAGCCATTTTTCATTTTTCACTTTGTAGAAAACAAAGGCAAAAAGTCATAAAATTTTCCTTCGGCCCCTTCTTCCATTTTGAAACTTTTAGGACATGTGTCCTCTTCTGGTTGGCTGCGGGGATTCAGGAAAAATTTTGAATTAGGAAATTTTGTTAAATAAAGCCAAGATTTTCAAAGGAGATCTGACTCCCTACCTCTCCTTGGCCAATAATAACATGCCACGTAGGAAAATTTGAAAAAGGTTGAGCTATGGAGCCAAATTTGCCAGTTTTCCGAAAAATAAAAAAATGACAAGTTAGAAACATTTCCCACCGCACCTCGGCCAATGAAAACCCACCACATTATCAATACCTTCTGAGGATGAATTTGATGGGAAAATGATGCCCGTTTGACCGTCAAAACATAAAAAATTCTAGGGATGCCCTAGTATTCAATTTTTTCACCAAGGATGGCTGATTTTTTTATTCTGAATCAACTGAAGCATGATTTTCGATCATTTTCGACCTTGGGATAGAATTTTCAATTGCACACAAGTATGACTTGATAAATTTCAATTTTTCCACAATCTGAAAATGGAAAAATGACATGGCCCACAAAATTGGAAAAAATATGGCACATGAAAAGGGCAAACTTGGATTATTATTTCAAATTAGGGCAAACTAACAAGTTTGTGAGCATTTTTAAAGCATTTCAGCTAGAGGAGAAGAATTTCATACCATCAATTCAAAGGGTAAAATGTTTTTGAGTAGATATAGATTTGAAAATTTTAGGGAAACATGGTGCAATCTCAAAAATGGTACCAACACCTTCTCTCCAATTACTTGCTTACATTTTCTCTACACCTTGCTCATACAATTCCATTCCAAAGATCAAGATATTGCTCACTACTCTCATTAAACTCTGCTTCTTGATCTCTCTGGATCTTCAAATGATAATTCTCTTGCTCCTTTCATGCATTTATAGGCCTTCCCATGTCCTCCCATGCACTTGAGGATGTGAAAGGGCATGCCAGGGGAAGAGACACAGGTAAGCACTTGAATCATGTCCATTCACGTTCCATTCTTCTTTTCTATTCTAAAGTGTCAGGACTACCACCCTAAGTAGAATGGCGGTCTCAAGACTACCACCTTAGATGTGCGCGGTTTTAGAATCTTCACCCTTGTTGGGTAGCGGTTTTGAAACCACCGCTCTACATAGAGCGGTGGTTCCTTCCAGAATGTTTGTTTACCTCATTTTATTCACTTTTCTTATGTCTCCTTCTTTTGGTAATGGAACTGATGAAGTTATGTGTTTTTATGGATCCCTAAGGATCATACCTCCCCTAATTAGGATGTTTTTCATCTAAAAAAACATAGTGGGGGAGTGGTAGAGAAATCAAATCCCTCTTGTGCTCATTCAAGTACCACTAGGTCTACCTTGGTGTCTTCTCTCATCTAACCTACCAAGACTCCTATGGATCTCTAGTTTATTTCTCCAATGCTACATCCTCCTCTAATTTTCCTTGAGTACAATCCTCTTCTCAAGGTAACTTCACGTATCTTTCCTTCTTTTTCATGCATAGATGGCGTTAGTCGATGTGAGCTTTTGCAACTTTTATGTGCATCTACATGAAGTATGGCCTAAATGTTTCTTCTCCAACCTTCTCAAGTAAGGTGAAGTTCCCATACTTGTAGTGTTTTACTCCTTTCCTATCTTTGTCTCTTGATATGGATTGACGAATCCTCTCCAAGTACAATGCTGCTATAGGAACCACTATTCCTTGTATCTCCTCTTCTTCTTGTTGCCCCACAACAGTCCAATGAATCTATAGGTAGATACGGTGGACTCGCATAGTGGAATTTAATTTTTATCCTTGAATGAATAGTTCCTTTGGTGGATTCTTCTGCAAAAATTGACAAGTGCTATCTAAATTCTCCATCCTTTTGTCGTCGATATCTTTTCTCTCACATCCATTTATATTTTCTTCCAATGAAACACACAAAACTGATGATTTTCCTAAAAAGTCTTAGTGCTTGATTCTCACTTACCATATCCTTATTTGGTTTACTCGAGTGTGCCCTCAATGTTAAAACCGAATCCATCCCCGACCCATCTATACCGGTTCTCCCTCCTTGTTAAAATGACATCCCCGACATACAAGTAAGGAATTTCAAGAAAACATCAAATGCATCAAGTGGAATAATATCATCCTCTAATACATCTATGTATTGGGTATTTATCCCAAACTAAAACTTACACTTAATTGTAACTTGTATTTCTATAGCCTTCCTCACCCATCCTAGTTGGTATGGATGTGGATGCACATAAGTCTCTAGACCAAGTTGTTCTACAACCGCATTAGAAATCAAATTTGATGAGAACTAGAATCTACTAAAGTGTTTACCTTAGTATTCTTGATTTGGATTCTAATTTGAAATAACTTACTCATCTCTTCTTCTTATTCTCTGCCTCGTACATGTTAGTGGCCATCCATCTTATCCTCTCATCTACATCCAAATCATCCTTAATATCTACCTCTATTTCTATCTTCACAAAGTGGCCATGGATTTCATGGAATCCTTGGTTCGGAGCTTTGGGTGCAATTCCGATGCAACTTCCAACATGTGGCGTCAGTATGTCCATTTAAATCATAATTATTATAGAAATTCTTAGGATCTTTAATAGTATGCAAAGCAATAGTGAAATGTTTACCTTTCCATTTACCTCTACTACTTGTCTTCCCTTGTTCTTTGTCCTATTATTATGTTGATCTGTCTCCCTTTGGCTATATTTCTCCTTGCTTCTTCTCATCATCAATGTAGTATGCTTGTACACAAGCCGAAATACCACCTGAGCCTAGAGGCCAATTCATTAAATCCAAATCAAACAAAGAAAAAACTACGCAAATGTGTATTTATTCGAAAACAGACAATATACATGGTTACCTTGGAATAATATTTTGAATTGTCCTTGAGAATATGTTTTGCTACAAATGGATCTAAAACAATCACAAACGACTACAAAAATAACTAGAGGTTAGACCAAAGAGCATACTTCAAGTTCTATTACAATAGATAATATGTGTTACCTTCAAGTTCATTGACATCCTTAGGCTTCGTGGAGATTACCTTCCTCTCGAAGGTGAGTGTGAAGTCCTCCAAAATACTTTGTCAGAATGTCCTCATCCTCCAAGTCCATATTAAGAAACATGGCTTGTCTCCAAAATTCCGTAGTGTAGTCTTGCACACTTTGACCGCTGCCCTGTCTAAAGTACTACCACTTAATCATCATGTGATTCTTATGGCCAATAGGATAGAAGATAGCTCTAATAAATTCTTTACAACCTTTCCAAGTACTGATAATAGGACATTTCTTCTTCTCACAAGTGGTTAGATGGGTTTCCCACAAAGCCAGAGCATGACCTTCCATTTTGAGATGTGCAAAGGTGATCCTTTGTGCCTCAGTGACATTATGCACACTAAAGTAGGCTTCCAACTATCTTATCCATTTATCTAGTAATTCTGCATCTACTTGTCCTTCACAATTATTTATTTCCACTTCTGTTTCAACTTTAAAAGGTGTATGTGGATATTTTACCTTCTCACTTACAATGGGTGTCTCTTCATGCTCTTCCCATTATTCCTCTTCATGGATTTTTCCGATACCAAATTTTTCAGCTAGTACTTGAACCACCGAGTCCATGGAATCTTTCTTAACCAAAGCCATATTTTTCAGATCTGAAAGCTCTTCTTTATTTCTATGCAATCTATCCATCATGGTCTCTAGCATCTCGACTCTACGAACCAAGTTCTCTTCCTCCATTTGAGCTCGAATTCTCAATTTCCACTTCTTCATATAAATATTATGCTCACATGGTAAAAATTATTCACCTTTGGACCTTTTCACTATAAAACAAAATCAAAGAAAGTCTAGAATACCACAATCCTAGATATATAATCGGATCCGATACCAAAATGATCTGTAAACTTCTACTTTGGAACTCTACGAATCACACAACTATGTTGTTCTACTTTCTACTTTGGAAAATGATAGATGTGATTAAAAATTAGAGATTTGTGACTGATTATCTAGTGATATAGAAAGGAAATTACAGAGTAGGAAAGAATTCAAAACTTCAACACCAACAATTTTATCCTGAAACCTCCAATGGAGGAAAACCAGTTGGGAAGGGAAACTACTCTTTCTTCCCACTTTTATTGGTCTAATATAGACAATTAAATATTACAATAAGTATGAAAAGAAGCAACAATGTAAAAATTCTCTCCAATTACTTGCTTGATATGTTTCTACACTTTGCTTCTATAATACCATTCTAGAACTAAGATATTTCTCACTTTGCTCTCATTAATCTTTGCTTATCAATCTCTCTGGATCTTTGAATGATCATTCTCTTTCTCCTTTCATGAATTTATAGGCCTTACCATGTCCTCCCATGCATTGGAGGATGTGAAATGGAATGGAAGGGAAAGAGACACGATTGGGCATTTCGAATTTGTGTCCATTCATGTTCCCTTTTTATTTTCTGTTTGAAAGTGTTAGGACTGCCACCTTGAGCAGACCGGTGGTCACAAGATCATTTCTCTACACAGAGAGACGGTTCCTTCTAGAACTTATGTTTACCTCATTTTATTCACTTTTCTTGTTTCTCCTTCTTCATGCTAATGGAATTGACAAAGTGGTGTGTTTTTATGGATCCCTATGGATCATACCTCCCCTACTTAGGAGGATTTTGGTCCCACAAAATCTTAGTGGGGGAGTGGTAGAGGAATCAACTCCCTCTCATGCTCATTCGAGTACCACTAGGTCTTCCTTGGTGTCTTCTCTCGTCCAACCTACCAAGACTCCTATGGATCTCTAGTTTGTTGCTCCAATGCTACATCCTCCTTTGAGTTTCCTCAAGTAAAATCCTCTTTGGAAGGTAACTTTTGTATCTTTCCTTCTTTTTCATGCATAGATGGTGTTAGTGGATGTGAGCTCTTACAACTTGCTATCATGTGCATTTACATGAAGTATGACCTAAAGGTTTCTTCTCCAACCTGCTCAAGTATGGTGAAGGTCCCATATTGTAGTGGTTTAGTCCTTTCCTGTATTTTTCTCTTGAGATGGATTGGTGAATCCCCCAAGTACACTTTTGCTATAGTCACCACCGTTCCTTATATCTCCTCTTCTTCTTGCTGCCCCATAGTCAGGTCTAGTGAATACATAAGTAGATATGGTGATTGCATAGCGGAAGTTTGTTTTACTCCTTGAATGAGCAATTCCTGTGGTGGCTTCTTCTGTAAAAATTGACAAGTTATATCCAAATTCTCCATCCTTTGGTCAGAAATATCCATGCTCTCACGTCCATTTTTCTTTTCTTCCAATGAAATCAACAAAATGGATGATTTTCCTGAATAAGTCTTGGTGTTTAGTTGACACTTACCATAGCCTTATTTAATTTTCTTTGGTGTGAGTTGATGTTAAAAACTGACTTCATCCTTGACCCATCTCTTTGGTTCTCCCTCCTTATGAACATGAAATCCCCGACATAGAAGTAAGGACTTCCGAAGACAATGTCAAATGCATCAAGTGGAATAATATCATCCTCTAATACATCTATGTATTGGGTATTTATCCCAAACTAAAACTTACACTTCCTTATAACTTGTATTTCTACACCCTTCTTCACCCATACCATGGTGGGTATGGATGTGGATACACGTAAGTCTCTAGATAAAGCTATTCTACAAATGCATCAAAAATCAAATTTAATCGAGAACCAGAATCTACTAAAGTGTTTACCTTAGTATTCCTGATTTGGATTCGATTTGAAATAACTTACTCATCTCTTCTTCTTTTACTACCATGTACATGTTAGTGGCCATGCATCTCAGCCTCTCGTCTACATCTGAATCATCCTCAATCTCTACCTCTCTTTCTGTCTTCATAGTGGCCATGAATTTATTGGAATCCTTGGTTTAGAGCTTTGGGTGTAATTCGGATCTAACTTCCAACATGTGGCATCAGTATGTCCATTTAAATCACAATTCTTATAGAAATTCTTAGGATCTTTACAAGTATGTAAAGCATTAGTGGCATGTTTACCTTTCCATTTATGTCTTCTACTTGTTTTCCCTTGTTCTTTGTCTTGTTGTTCTATTGAATGGTCTCCCTTTGGCTCTATTTCTCCTTACTTCTTCTTTCATCAATGTAGTATGCTTATACACAAGCTTCATTGAGATCGTTGGGCTTTGAAATTGTTGGGATTTGTGGAGATTACCCTCCTCCGAAGTTGAGTGTGAATTCCTCCCAAATACTTGGTCAAAATGTCCTCATCTTCCAAGTCCATATTAAGCAACATCACTTGTCTCTAAAATTTTGTATCTTGTATTCTTGCATGCTATGACCGATACCCCTGTCTAAAGTACTACCACTTAATCATCAATTCAGCATTATGGCCAATACGATAGAAGTTATCTATAATCAATTCTTTAAAACCTTTCCAAGTATTGACAATAGTACATTTCTTGTTCTCACAAGTGGCGAGATGGGTTTCCCACCAAACCAGAGCATGACCTTCCATTTTGAGACATTCAAAGGTGATCCTTTGTGCCTCGGTGACATCATGCATACTAAAGTAGACTTCCAAATTTTTAGCCATTTATCCAATAATTTTTCTTCTACTTTTCCTTCAAAATTCTTTATTTTCACTTTCATTTCAACTTTAAAAGGTGTATGTGCATATTTTACCTTCTCGCTTACAATTGGTGTCTCTTCATGCTCTACCCATTCTTCCTCTTTGTGGCTCTTTCCAATTCTAAATTTTTTGGCTAGTTCTCAAACCACCGAGTCCATGAAATATTTCTTAACCAAATTTGTTTTTCACAGATCTGAAATTTCTTCTTGTTTTCTATGCAATCTATCCATCATGGTCTCTAGCATCTCGACTCTACGGACCAAGTTCTCTTCCTCCATTTGAGCTCAAATTCTCTGTTTCCACTTCTTTGTAGAAATATATAGCTCGCAAGGTAAAAATTATTCACCTTTGGACCTTGTCACTGTCATACAAAATCACAAGAAATATTCAAATACCACAGTCCTGGATATATAATCAGCTCTGATACCAAAATGATCCATAAAATTCTACTTTGGAACTCTACGAATCACACAACTATGTTGTTCTACTTTCAACTTTGGAAAATGATAGATTTTCTTGAAAAATTAGAGCTTCGTGACTGATTATCTAGTGCTATAGAAAGGAAATTGTAGAGAAGGAAATAATTCAAAACTTCAACACCAACAATTTTATCCTGAAACCTCCAATGGAGGAAAACCAGTCAAGAAGGGAAACTACTCTTTCTTCCCACTTTTATTGGTCTAATATAGACAATTACAGATTAAAATAAGTATGAAAAGAAGCAAAATGTAAACCTTCTCTCCAATTACTTGTTTGCTCTATTTCTACACCTTGCTCCTACAATTCCATTCCAACACTAAAGATCTTGCTCACTACTCTCATTAAACTCTGCTTCTCGATCTCTCTGGATCTTCAAATGATCATTCTCTTACTCCTTTCATGCATTTATAGGCCTTCACATGTCCTCCTATGCACTGGAGGATGTGAAAGGGCATAAAAGGGGAAGATACATGGTTGGGCACTTCAAATTCATGTCCATTTATGTTCCATTCTTATTTTTGTTTGAAAGTGTCAGGACCATTTCCACTGAGTAGATGGTGGTCTCGGGACCACCACCCTAGGCCGGGTGGTGGTTTCGAATGCCGCCTTTGCAAGGTGGTGGTTCGAGAAAATGCCACTCTGCACAAAGTGGTTGTTCCTTCCAAAACCTATGTTTAGCTCATTTTATTCACTTTTCTTGTTTCTCCTTCTTGGTGTTGATGAAACTAATGAAGTGGTGTGTTTTTATGGATCCCTATGGATCATCAGTAATTAAGTATGAACCATGGAACTAGAGTGCATCATATGGTAGTGTGATGTGATGAATGTGCACAAGAAAGATGTAACTGAATGTTCCAATTTTGTAGTGTGTAATGTGATGATGTGAGGTTTATGAATGTAGTGAGCCCTTAATATTCAAGTGTGAACCATAGCACAAGAGTCTATCATCGGGTCATGCATGTTTTTATGCATTGTATCTCTTAATATGCATAACATTGAGTGGATTATTTAGTGGCTTACCCAAGAGAGTGGTAAGGTGATAGATGCCACCGCCAAGCTTGTTAGTAATGATATAAGGACCAAGCTAGTTGGGCTTGAATTTTCCTTTGAGAGGAGCTTTAACATTTGTGTTTTTTGGGTTTCTTTGTAAGACAATATCATCCAAATTGAACTCGTGGGGAAGATTCTTATGATTGTATGCTTGGGAGATGTGAGATTAATATACATGAAGATGTTCAAGATATTGGACGTGGAAAGAATCAATAATTTCTAGCTCATGTAAGCACTTTTCATGATATTCATTGTCTTTAAGTATGCCTTTGAGTGAAATGCATAATGATGGTATCTCGAGTTCTAGTGGGATGATGACCTTGATACCATAGACTAGCGAAAAGGGTTGGCATTAGTGGGCATATGCACACTATTATGGTAAACCTAGAGAGCATATAAGATTTGATTATGTCAGTCACCACCACTAGTAGCAATATTCTTACGTAATATTTTGTAATAGTATTATTAGTGGCCTCAACTTGGCAATTACATAGTGGGTAATAAGGAGTAGAGAATGATTGTTTAATTTTGAATTTTGCACAAAATTTTTAACATCCTTATTTTTGAAAGAAGACCCATTATCAATGATAATGGCAGAGGGAATGCCAAATGTGTAATGATGTGAGTAGTGATGAAACCAAAAATATCATAAATTTTTAGTTCAATTGTGCTGATTTGACCCATTTAGTAAAATAATTTGTGATAGTAATAATATACTTGTGGCCATCAGTTGATTCATGATTTATCATGCCAATAAGAATGAAACACCATAGGGAGAATGGAAATGTTGGAGAAATTGTTTGGAGATCATATGCAGGTGTATGGTGAAGATTTATGTGTTTTTTCCATTTATCACAGTGTGTATCATATTCTAGGTAGTCTTGCTCCATGGTAGGCCAATAATATCTTTGACGTAATATCTTTGGTGATATATATTTACTAGAAAAGTGGTTACTTGCATAGGTGATCATGTATTTGAGAGATAGCGGTCAATATGTTGGTGAGTCTGAGACATTATAGCAAACGACCATCAAATACATGTTTAAATATTTTTTCCCCTATGATGACATAACATGTGATCTCACGTTAAAAGTGATGAGACTTGTGAGGTTGTAGACCATCAAGAATGGTTTGTCGATAAAAGAAGTTGTAAACTAGAGTAAACCATTCAGGGTTTTTATGAATACATGTGATGACATAAGCTGCTAGAGGTAGAGTATAAGTGGAGGTTTATTACAAGTTCCGAATGATGAATGTGGATTTCTCATTAGTGGTGTCATGAGGGATAAATGATGCAACATTAGCCATAGCATTCATATGATGATTATCTTTACGGGAGATGAAAATAAGAGGGTAAGACTCAAATGTATCTTAGAGATAATTGAAAAGCATATTATATGTAATTAGGTTCTCCTTTTTTGTGTGATATATGTCATTAAACTTATTAATATTGAGTTGTGAATCACCATGTATGTAGATATTTTGTATAAGGGTATTTCAAGTCGTATTAAGGATGAGAATGAGGGATTCATATTCGGATATGTTATTAGTACAAGAAAACCACGAGTGGTATACAAAGGGAGAGGATCACCGTGTGGATTGATGAAGACTATCGCATCCCCAACTCTAGAGAGGCAATGAGATCTATCAAAATACATGGTTTAAGTATTTGATTCGATTACATAAGAAGTGAAATCATCACGAAAGGAATCAAAGATAGGAGATGCATTAGGAAGAGGTACATTAGCTAGTTTATCAATAATGAATTGGTCTTTGATTGCTTTCTATGGAATGAATTTTAAATCAAACTTCGTGAGTAGAATGACGCAGTGTGCTAGAAATCTTGAGAGATGTGTGTAGAAAAAAATCTTTCATAATGGGTCTACTTTGGTAATGATATGGACCTCATTGTTAAGAAGGTAGTGACACAACTTATCTGCTACAAATACAAGACCAAGACATAGTTTTTCAACATAACTATAATTGCATTTGTAAGAGGGTAAATTTTGAATAATATAATAGACATCCCGCTCATATTGAGTATCATCATGTTATGTTAAAAAGGATCCTCAAGCATAAAACATGGTAGAAATATATAACAAGAAATACCACTCAGCCACAAGAGGGACTAGGATAGGTGGATTTAAGAGATATGCTTTAATGATGTCAAATGTTAGTTGGCGGTGATCATCCTAGACAAATTTAGTATCCTCCTTCATTAAGTGTGTGAATGGTTGGGTTTTATCAGCAAGTTGCACAGTAAAACATAGAACATCTTAAATATTCCCTTGTAATGAGCATAATTGATGAAAATTTCAAGGTGGAGGCATGTAAAAAATTTACCTGATTTTATTGGGATCTATTTCATCACCAAGTTGTTAGATAATTTATCTAACAATCTTTCTAGTTGTAACTCTAATAACACACTTCTTTATATTTAAGTGAACTTTATATTATCATCAACATTTAAAGAATGTGTAGAGATCTTGAGCATATGTAGAATGATGCTGTTATTTTATAAAGTATATCATCAACATAATCTTCAAGAATCTTATTAATATAATCAGAAGATTGCGTGTTCAATTCATGTCAATTTAACCAAATGATTTAACATTTATTGAAATATAAATAAATGTTAAATTATAATTTAAGAAACACTTAGATGAAAATATGCAATAAAGTATAGATTTGACACAAACAAGTAAGCTAGAAAAACATGAAACCTTAATTGCAAGAGAGAGGGTAAAATCCAAAGATATGCCATCTTGGAAAACTATTGAATAGGAGGAATCTGTCACAAATGAACCTAGAATTTTTTTGAATGTCGGAAATACCAAGACTAGGTGCCTATGCGGGGTTAGGGGTGCCTAGGAAACTACATACCTCCTTTGGGTAGGTATGACTACTCGAACCTAAGAAACTCAATTTCACGGGGTCACAAGATGTTCACTTGATGTCATCTTTAATCACCTGTACTTTTATGCTTGATCACAAAATTCTCCTAAAACCTAAAAGAGAGAAAGAGCACTGAAAAACCCCAAAACACATCAAATCCTATAAATTAAAATATGCAAATGGAGATTCAAACTAACCCCAGTGGTTATCAAACCGAGTTAACTTACGATCTGGGAATTACACTAAATTTCATACTCCATGTAGTTTTAGGTATGTGTGTAGAATTGTGCCCTAGGTGGTTCTTGTGCAAGTAACACTTGATAACGAGAAATAGCTAGATATAGATAGATGCGTACATGGAAAATTGAACTTCCCCTCCTATGAAGTGTATTCAGAATAATGTAGTTTCTTTTCCCTTGTATAGAAGCTATATGGATGCTTTTATGCTCTTAAAATGATTTTGGATGTAACCTTAGGTGATGATAATGATTCTTAGTGCTTGGTCCCCTATTATGGTCATATAGCTTTGTATTTATATGATTCCCACTTTAATTTTGTAATTAACCACTAAAAAGATAACCAACAAGAAAATAATATGCCCAACAGATTGAAAAGACCCAAAATATTTGATCAAGATAAAAGGAGGTCGGGGTGCCTAGAGCAGGATGGGGGCACTGGGGCACTAGCGTCTTGGCTGGGCGTTAGTGTCTAGACTCATAAATATTGAAGTATCAAAATTCAGATTGGTAAGAAGTTGTGTGAGACCAAAAGGAAAACATAAGGCAAGAAAAGAAGCCAAATATAATGGTTAATTAGTACTTTCTTTCTTAGGAATCATATGAATAGTGGTATGTGATCATGACTAGAAATATACCCAAAGTATGTGATTTAGTGTCTACATTCCCTAAGGATTTTTTCTTAGTTCCTTTATTTCGATCAAATTATGCTTTCTTTGGGCTAATGAATGAATCTTGTGTGCATATTTTGTGGTAGAACCCACATGGCTCAGGTTTAATACAATTTTTTGCTACATGTCTATCCTTTCCACATTTGTAACAATTTATAATCCTCCTTTCTTGTGCTCAGCTTCTATTGTTTTGATTATCCCCTCCTTGATTGTTTTTGACCACTTCATATTATTTATTCATATACCACCTTATTCCTTAATATCCTTCATAAACTTTACCACATCGGTAATTATTATATCCTCCTCGATATCCACCTCCATATCCTCCTTGGTATACTTTGTGGTATCCTATACCATAACATTGATAATTTAGGTTGTAATAGTTATCTTGGTATCCTCCTGCATATGGTTGTAGATCACCTTGATATCCCTTATATTTTCATGGTAAACTTACAGGTGGAGTATTTATAGATGTCATGAGAATTGAGATCTATTTTTTTCATTTCCTTCTAACATTTTATTATTTCATATATTCAAGGCACCTATGGTTAGGTGGGTGTGATGATAGTGGTTAAATGATCCACATGCAATAAAATACATTAACTAATTGTTCGAGAGGCATTACTTCCATTAGGGGCATGTATCTTGAGTATATTGAACCCATAATCTACATATTATGTATCAAGTCCTATTTGCGGTTGTATTCTTGGTGGATCCATTATCTATGAAATGTTTTCATGGATTCTTCTTTTGTTTTTTTCTTGATATTGTTTCCTTTTTGCAACACACAATACACCAAATCTTGGTCCTAGGATCCACTCTAGGGGGATAATTAGTTCTTGCATCCTCTTTTCATTAGATTTTCTGCTATAATTTCAACTGATTTGATTCTAATTTAACTTTTTAAAAAAATTCTTTAAAGTATTCTCTCCTTCCCTTTACCATGGTTGGGATTTTATCCTAGTGGCCATTTCTAGTGCCTCTCAAAAGTAGTAAAAACATTACCATCTGGTGGCGTTTTCAAATATGGTGACAATCCTAGGATAAACCATTAAAATCTTAATTTTTAGTTATTTTATTGTCCAAATTTCTTGTTTTTTTGAATCTATAATAAAACTCTTTCGGTGTATCCCCTTCCTTTTGTATCAATTTTAACCCTAAATTAAATATCTAGGTTGATTTAACTATGTGTATGATATATAAGATTTGATTACTAATTTAAGAAACATGATACAATATGATAAATAATAATATTTACAACTCATATCAAATAAGAAATATTTCAACACACAACTTAACTTAACATGAAATTAAAATCACATAACATAGGTATAGAGGCACTTAACTTTCCATAGCTAATTTCTGGAAGATCTAGGACTATGGAATACAAAAGCTGGGAGAATTAAACCTGAGAAAATGTAGTCACTAAATTACACACTTCCTATGTACATATAGCCTCTAAATATTTCATTTATATGCATTATTCCTAAATAATAAAAATGGCCACTAACAACACTTGTTTTCTTTTACATTGATTTTATCCTCTTTATCTTTATCACTTGCTATTTTTTTTTTACTATACCTTACGCTTTTACATACTAGCTGACATCCTACTTAGTTCTAATTCCATTATTTTATCTTTCTGGAACCATATACAAAACTAGCCATTAAATATAGGAGCACTTCATCTCGATGTCCGCTTTGGGAACTTTTTTCATCCTTTTCCCTTTTCCCGATTTTTTTGGATGTTACATCTTTCGTGTCTTTGTTTACTACCCCGATCAACCTTTTAGTTGTTAATGATAATACTAAAGTGAAGAAACCATATATATACATGTTTTATTTAATCTCATTAGTGGGGAAACATTTTAAGAGGCACTTACTACCGTAAGGAGCTAAATATTTCAATCTACTACATCACCAAAGGACTACTTTATACATTGTATAGAGGAGATATTCTAAATTGCATACCACACATTTTACATTGGGATAAATTATTTATAGCCCAATATTTCTTTTTGTAATTGGAACTATGGAAACCTAGCTCAAGGGACATTATTCCAATCACCCACATCAAAACTACATATAGTCCAAATGTAGTCCAATGCTCGAGAATAAGATCACATCGGGGTGAGTGTTGGGGTCATTCGACTCTCTCGTATGCATTTCTCAATTAGTCTAATGTGCACTTGAGTCTTGTGTAGGTAGATAGGTTTTATTTTTAGGTACAAGTGTGACATAGAAAATGTTTAATAAACCGACCGTTACCTACAACGAACTAAAACCAAAAAGAAATAACACGGGGAAAAATCAAGATCTAACCTATCCTACGTAGACACTAGCACCTAGAATAGATGATAGCACCTAGGTGGACATGTCCTCTCTTAGGAACTTCTATCTCTGAGATCATCACATTCTAGTTTCCAAATCAGATCTTACATAACCTAGATTTATCTTTTTTATATCTCATTACTAACCCAATATCATTTCAGAAATACGGAGGCAAGATGAGTCATTTAAAAACCTTATCTATTACTCTTTCTTGTATTTATATAGCTAGATATTACTTGAATACTGTTATATTTATCCAATCAATAGTTTCCTTAACTATATTTAAATTTTGTTAAATCATTTGTGAACCCATTCCTTACATGCCCATTATTGGATCTTCCATGGCTTCCCATACATTTGATTCCAATGCTTCCCCATTTTATATCTCTTTCCATCTTCTTAATCTCTTTGTTAAGTGTGTCCTAGTTTATCTAAGATCCGGTCTTGATGTATACAAGCTTTTCTTTCTACATCAAATACAAATTTCTACTTCTCATCTTAATTTATCTACTCTTTTTATCTATAGCTTTGATACTAGGCTAAGAAAGTATTGGGCTTAATCTCTCTTCCCCTTACTATAGGATCTTTCACTCTTAATGTTCAATGTAACGTTATGCGTCATGATGTTCCTTATACTATCATTCTAGGCCATCCTTAGTTACATACTATGCATACACTTCTCTCTACCATAACACATAATTCCCTTGCTACACCTTCTTCCATGGATACTACTATAATAGATTCCACACATCATAATTTTATTCATGGCAATATTCCACTCATACGTGATGCTAATGACATTACCTACATTGTACATCCTTATCATCTTAGGATACACCCTAACATTATTGATTTACACTATCAATTTTCTATTGGAAACCATTATACACCTCTCATTGTCTCACTCTCAATGAAATTCTATTAATCACATGATTAGTACTTCCTATGTTACATATCTCTCTCTCTCTACCCCTTCCCCATCACAAGTTAGAGCATTGTATGCTGATTTGTTAATGATTCCTAATGCTTTCACTTTTTGATATTATATGCATGATTCATTTACTATGGTTGCACCTTATTTTGTTACCTCTATGGGGAAAACAATTCCCCTCTTTCCACATTTATTTCTATGGCCATAGGGGATAATTCATACTAATTTATTGCTTCTAATCTTCCCAATTTGCACCTATTTATTCTAATGAGTTTTGTGTCTCTCCCTCCATTTCTTGAAATTGATATTGATGAGCCTCCTAACATTACATATGTTACACATCTTTTGACTCACATATTGATCCTTATGTTTGCACTTACTTTTTCCACTATTTTCAACATGCCCAATGTTACACCTATTCTATTTTCTCCTAGTGGGTACATTCTTATTGTTTATACACTTCTTACTCATCCATTTGAGATATTGGAATCTATAAGGTTTTCCCATCACCATGTTGACATTATTCTCTGGTAGCTCTTGTGTTTACCAATGTTCTACCTATTCTAGTTTCTCCACATGTATGACACAATCCTACTCCACATGTTATGATACATGCAATTTCACACGACACTAGGTCCTTGCCTCATGTTCACATATGTTCATATTCTTTAACGAGATCTTTGGCCCTTGCCTTGTTCTTTTATTTTATCAATCCTTTTACCATTCAAATGTAGGGACATCATAATCTCCCCACACTAACTGATGTCACACTCTTGTTCTTGGTTCATACTTGACTATTGAGGTCATCCTTATAGGGACCTCACTTTAAACACACACACACACACCGGGGATCCTCATTCCTCCTTTATCATTGTTCTTTTTCACATTTTTGCAAATAAAAATATAAAAAAATTCTTAGATCTTGATTGGATGTAATATTGCTTCCTTATGCTACTATATGTTTCACCTTTTCTTATCATATTTGTATCCATGTATTAATTAGCTAAGCTAAGATAATTGAAACTAACACCTAATAGTTCCAAAACAAATCTAACTAAACATAGATCATCATGCTAAGAGCTTAAAGAGACTAAATATCAACAACATGCATAGAACTTTGAAGGAAAATCAAACTAACATGTTAAGCATTATTCTCTACTCTTTGAAAGCTAAACTAGAAATGGACCTATGTAGATCCTTAGCAATCAAAATGTGATTGTTTTTTTGATCCAAAGATTTTTATGAATGGAGTCTCATCAATACATGGCTACAAGTCCATTTTGATTATCTCAATATGACTCAAAATCTTTGATGGATGAAATGCAAGATGAAGATACCTATCTCAACACTAATGGAGGATGATCAAAGATTAAAATGCCTATAGTTTATGTTATATGCATGAAAAGGTGTAAGAAGAAAGGTAGGAGGATGGTTCTTTATATAACCCTTTGGTTTGAAGAAACTTTGCATCCTATTATATGTGGGATAATAAAAAAGCTAGGTTAGTTAGGGATAAACAAAGTTTGCTTTAGGAGAGATTAATATATCATTAGTGATTCATGGGAGTTGAGGGTGGTGTATTAATTAATCAAGAAGTTTGCTTTTGATATTTTCTTTCATAGATTTTAACTCTTGAAAGAAGTTGTTCTTTAGTGGGGGAATCTGGCATATACACATGAATAAATTTCGGTGTTTCTCCCTCTTGGTTTTCTGTATGAATCTCACTATTTATAACCTTAGGTTTTTCCTAATGCACATTTTTGTTTGTCTCTTTTTACATATGGGATGCTAGAAAAGATAATTTTTGACTAAGGTGTTGAATTTTTTTTTGTATAGTGACTTATTCATTAGGATGTTCCTCTTTATCTTCATGTCTAGGAGATTGTTCTGTTTTCATGTTCCACTCTTACCCTATGTGGCATTCTGATGAGTGGAATTTTAAAACCACCCGTGTTGTTATTCCTAGTGTTTGAGGTGGAATATTTTCCATGTCCTAAAATTTCATCCATATTAATGAGGGGATGTTCTTCCTCATTAGTTTTCTTGGTGGGTGGAATAGATTCATGTTCATTTGGCATTCTAGCACCTAATTGTACAACTCTTGCAAGCACTATATCTTTTTTTAGAAAGAGGAACTTGTCTAATTGGGAAGCATCAAATTCAAATTTTGTGTGTGGTGATCCCAACTCATCACCACTATGGTCTACCATCTCATCCGCTTCTTTTTCCGTGGAGAATAGAGGTCCTAAATCATGACCGATAAAGGGATTTGACCCTTGTTTGTTCGATGTTTCCCATGCTTGTCTCTTGGATCCCATTCTTGTTATGGGGGCCATAGAAAATGAGAATTTCACTAAGGTTTTTTGTTTAATTTTTCCAAGGGTATAATCAAACCTAAGTGAAAACCTAGAATGATATGTTTACTAAGGACACACAAAGAATGTCAATAGTCTAAAGAATAATGAATGTCAAGGGATCAAAGTGATTTTCCTAAATGGATAAGTCAAAATGATGAATAATTGTAAGACACAATCACACAAGTTTTGTTTTTAAAACAATCAATCAATGAACTACTTCCTAAGTGTTTCCAAGCAATAGTTTGACATTTTAAAATGATCAATGAAATGTCACCACTTATGTCTTTTCAAAAATGAACAAGGCATAAGTAATAACAAGAGGTTGATATGATTTCTGATCAAAGTATACTTAAAGTGAGTTCAAGTCCAAGAAAGACCTAAATCTCAAAAAGTGGGGGTTACGAATATGAACAACGCAACAATACCACTAAGATACGTTAACCAAAATTTATGGAAAAGTAAGGTATTAGTATTAAAATAATATTAGTACAAAATGCACAAGGTAACAACAACACCTTTCAAAATCGAGGTAATTTTTGAAATCAAACCAAGGCTAAAGTATACCAAGGAATTATTAAGGTGCACGTAGCGTAACATTACAATCTAGACACTTAGGTTGATTTTGCAAGAAACAAGATGTAAGTATCAAAATTTTTGTGATACGATACAAGAAACATAACACTTCAAAGGAGAATTGAGTGAAGAATCAATCCTAACTACAATGATGATATTGACTTGGGTATCAAGATCAAATGGATATCAAGATATGAAAATGTACCAACACACTTTCAACATTTACCATCCAGTCTCAAGCAAGGATGAATGTAAACAGGTGTAAAATTGGTGGACACAATCGATTGATAACACACATATGGTTGCTCTTCTTTTGATCAACAAAGTGTCAAAAGAAAGAAAAGGAAGTAGATCAAGTGAGGTTGAAAATTGTTTGGCCTCACTTCGGTAGAGTTTCACCTCACCTTATGGTGAGTGAAAACTAAGAAAAATTAATGCTTCACAAATTTCATGGTGAATGATGCATAGTTTGAACTTTAATGGACTCCCCTTGTTTGATAAACAAGGTTTTGACTTCGAGAAAGTTCTCCCTTTGCAAAGGATCTTTACAAAAATGATTGGCTTGATACGGTCAAGTTGGCTCCAAGAAAAAATGGCTTTCCTAGGTGGTTCCCTCAACTAGGTGTCATAAGATACCCTTGTGAGCTCGATTTACCAAGAAAGTCACACTGAATATTCTTGGATTATCTCATATTTACTTTACCCCCTTCAAATACAATGAGCAATGAATGCATTTAGTTGTATTCTCACTGGGGTCGCAATACAAATAACTTTGACACTAAATATCATGTGTAAACTAGTCAAGTAGGTGTGCGGAGCACTTCCCATTTCATCCACAAGGTTCCCTCTTGTGTGGACTACTTTGGGGTTCCTAGGACCACCCCCATTGTTGTAGCTTAATACTAATGAAAAGGGGTTATTTCTATTTTTAAGCGGAAGGGGCGTATGCTTATCCGAACCTACGTATATAGTGTGATGAATGTGGTGTATTTTTTAATCTTTTAGACTTAATGTGGTTTATTCGTACGCCATTTGGAAACCTGTAACACACATGTAGTTAGAAAGTTTGTTTCGATTCTCCTTTCTTTGGAAAGCATTTTTAGGTCCTGCATGAAGAGTTTAGTAGTTTTCCACAAAAAAAAATAGGATAAGACATCATTTTTGATTCTCAAGATCATCTTAAGATGCAAGAGAAGAACATACGTTGCATATAATATAACCATCTAACTAACAATGGAAAAACACTTAACTTAAACACACAAGTGTAATGAGATGTTTTCAAAAGCATAGAAAAGATGTAGAAATCATTTCTAATTCCCAAGATCACCTAAAAGGTGCGAGGGAAGAGCATACATGATTCTAATCTCATAAAAAAGCATGCAACATTCATTAACCTTAAACAAGACAAATTAGCAAAAACATGAAGATATACCCTGTAAAATAGAATTTAATCTCAAATAAACCTACAAGGAGTTAGCACATCAAGAACACAAGCTTTTGCAAATTTTAAAATAACATTCAAATCTGTACTAGGATGCCATCACACCCTTCATAATGTATGTGTGCCCTTATCAATATGTGTGCGTGGATAAAATTATGTGCACACCTCTGCTAAAAATGACAGTGAGTTAAGCATGTGTGCGGGAAGATATTTGTATGTGCGGCCTTGTTAACTGCATGGACACTCACGTATCACATGAAGGGTTAAATAGAATCCTAGAAAATGTGTGTGCCTCTAGAGAGGTACCTACACATGCTTTTAATTGTATGCATGGACAAGCATCTGCTAGAAAACACATACGCTTTAATTTAATGTGTGTGGGTATAATGATTTATGCGCAACCTTTTAGATGGATGTGTAGGTCTCGACCAAGGACAAACACAATGTACAACTAATAGAAGAAGGTATGCGTGGAACAAAGTGTGTGTGTGCACTCTTTTAGATACCTATGCATTAAATGTGAATGTGTGTGTGCCCCTACAAAATTTACCTACACGTGTACCTGTAGATGATGTCAAAATACAGAGCTCTGACATATGTAACCTCAAAAAGGTCAATTTTTCCTAATTTAACTCAAATATAATGACAACCCATCACAATAAACCCCACAAGAGAGACTCAATGCATATAAAGTTAGTGAAATAACCTAAGGATTTTAACTTATTTCACATGTGCATGATTTGGGTTAGCAAAACTTGAGAAAAACTAGTAAAACTCATTAAAATCAAAGAGACTATGAATCTATCCCACCGAGTGTGCCAAATGTATCCATGTATTAATTAGCTAAGCTAAGAGAATTGAAACTAACACCTAATAGTTCCAAAACAAATCTAACTAAACATAGATCATCATGCTAAGAGCTTAAAGAGACTAAATATCAACAACATGCATAGAACTTTGAAGGAAAATCAAACTAACATGTTAAGCATTATTCTCTACTCTTTGAAAGATAAACTAGAAATGGACCTATGTAGATCCTTAACAATCAAAATGTGATTTTTTTTTTATCCTAAAGAGTTTTAATAATGGATTCTCATCAAGACATGGCTACAAGGCTAATTTTATTATCTCCATATGACTCAAAAGTTTTGAAGAATGAAATGCAAAATGAAGATACCATGCTTAACACTAATGGAGGATGCTCAAAGATGAAAATGCCTATAGTTTATGCTATATGCATGCAAAGGTGTAATAATAAAGGTAGGAGGATGGTTTTTATATAACCCTTTGGTTTGAATAATCTTTCCATCCTATTATATGTGGGATAATAGCAAAGCTAGGTTAGTTAGGGATAAGCATACTTTAAGTTTGCTTTAGGAGAGATTAATATATCATTAGTGATTCATGGGAGTTGAGGGGGTGTATTAATTAATCAAGAGTGATTAACTAATAGGTAGGTGTAAGCTTATAGAAGCTTTTTGGAGGAAAGTTAGCATGATCTGGGTTATGAGAGGAGTTTAATCCAATAAATGACGATTTATTGATTAAATAGAAGAGAAAGTTAATTAATTAATTAATCTAGATATAAAAGAACACTAGTTAATGAAAGGTAATTAATCGACGTCTTGAATGATATGAGGTTTAATTAATTAGTGTAATATAACTAATTAACGGTGATAGAGGAGAACTAGTGCGTTATTGACGATATGTCATCAATTTGTGGGAAAGGGGATAATTAGCGCAATTTAAGTATTTAAATTTCTCGATCCAAATTATAGGTGTCTACAACATTACTATGGTTCATAGTATACTTTATAATTTTCATACACACATGAACATTTATATGGTATCTAGAGGTGAATGGAGGTCACTTATAGGTTGTTACACAAGATTTTATGCTTGGCCCTATCCATTACAAGTCCCACTGAGGCTCTTGGGGGCATATACCTTTTCCCACTTATTATTAGGTTCTATCATTACAATATTTCACATTTTTATTCATATATTAAGATCTTACATTATCGTATACTATTTATCTTTCTTAACATCCTAATGAGTGATTCATATATAGCATTTTCCTTAAAGATATTCTTCCAATCATGGTCGTCTGATTTACTTATATCTTGTTTGCTATTTTTTACAGGTTATGCCCTATGTTTGCTTGTTTCCTTGTTTGAACAAACCTTACGGGATTTGATTGTATTGTGATACCCTAAGTGGCATCCTATATATGCAACCAACTTCTTGTTATGTCCTTGTTTTTGTTTTCCTACATGATTTTACTAGTTGTTATTTCTATGTATATTGATTTTCTATCACTAACACTTATATGCTAGAATTTTCCAATTGTTTTGTTTTTCTTGTGGTAACTACCGTGTGTAATCTATATTTCCCTGCATAATACCTATATCAAATATGTATATCAATTTTAGCCTTCCTCATTTGGGATCTGTTTCCTTTTGATCATCTCATGCACCCCAAATGAGTGAGGGAGAACACTAGGTGAACATTTTCACTCTCTCAACATTTATAGACAATAGTTACAAAATCACAAACAACATGATCAAAGTAGTGATTGTAGACACCTAAAAAAATACATACCTATTTCTAGCCAATTTCCATCCCATTGGAATTTATTAAATTAGTTTTATCCTACTAGAATACATCCCTTTAGAATTAATTAATTTAATTATATCATGCCCTTGGAATTAATTAAATTAATTCCTAACACCCTTTAGCTAATTTAATTAAATGGTTAATTATCCTCTCATAATCTATAACTAATTAAATTAGTTATTTAAATCCTATTTATCTACTCACACTCCACTCCACTCCACTTTTAGAACCCTATAATGATGGGGGTAGAAAAGTTACATGTACAACCATCTTCCCACACAAAATCAAAATAATCATTGCCTCTTGCAAGCTACAACTACACATATCAAATCCTCTTATTATTTTAGGAAATTATAATTATGATCCTAGATCTCATTCAAACTATGATCCACTTCTCATGGCCTCACCCTCATCTATAAAATGCAGGCCATTCCTTTGTAAATTCATCCTTGAAAACTTATGCAATTTGTAGCCAACTTCTGCCAAATTTTCCACCCACATCCTCATGTCTTATGAGATCATAGAATTTTCCTCCTAAATTTACAATCGTAGCTTATGTGATTAAAAATATTACTTGAGGTTTGCAAGGAAAATATCGGAAGAAAGGTATATTGATTTTTTTGTCTTTCAACTTCTTCTGATATTTTCACTACTCACACTCTTGCATGCCCAATGTGACACCCACACTTCATTCATATTTTTCAGCATAAATTTTAGTAATATAATCATTTTTGTGTTTTTATTTTGTGTTTCTAACCTTTTTTTCCAAGTTTTAAGTTCACAGTGTAACAGAGGAGAAAACCAAGAAAACTAGGTTTTTGGCCACATCTACTAATTTTTGACCATTTTGAGATTCATTTTTCTAGCATGCACATGTGTGAGCTAGCATCTCTGTGCACTCTCTTCCTTCTTTTTGTGTGCACTAGTATAGTTATCCACATGCTAGCGTTACAAAGAAAGTTTTATTACACGTGCTTTTATTTAACTACATGTCTTTCTATTTCATTGGGTTCATTGTTATTTATATACACATGCTTATTGTTACCTATAATTCTAACGCACTTAAGTTTACATGCTAGTGTAACCCTTAATGATAGCATACTCAAGTGCTGTGTTAGCATGCCTGATTTTTTTTTTTTTTTTAAAATCTATATTTTCCAGCAAGTTCTCTTAATTCTAACCTTTATTTTTCATGCCTTTTCCAAACCAATCTAAGTAAGAGGCCCACCTTCTAGAAACATCATTTTTCATCTTTATTTTTCTTTTTATGTGTTAGTAATTTTTTTCCACACTCTTTTATTCATGATCCATTTTCTACCTCTTTTGAAACCATTCCAAATCTCCTTCCTTTGGAATCATTCACTATCCCTTTTCGAACCATTCAAAATCTCATTCATTTGGATCTTTTTTTATCTATTTTCACCCCCTCCAAATATCCTCTATTTGGACCTTTATTTCATCTCTTTTCAAACCTTCCAAATAAATATTATTTCGATTTTTCATCATCTCCTTTAAAAACCTCCAAATAATCAATTATTGGACCTTTCTTTTCCTCCTTCAAAATCATCCAAATACCTCTTATTTTGATGTTTCATCTATCTCTTTTTGAACCTTCCAAATCTTCTTTATTTTGATCTTTCTCTATCTCTTTTAAAATCCTTCAAATATACTTTATTTGGACCTTTATTTCATCTCTTCTCGAAATCATCCAAATACCTCTCTAATTAGAAACAACCCATTATTATTCCAAGTATAGAGCATCCCCCTCCTTATGACAAAAAAAAATGCCAATTCACACCTTTGGGAAAGACTCTTCTTAGTGTCTTAGGTCAACTTGAAAGTTCCATTATGGTCACATGCCCCATCACAAAACATTTTTTTGAAGGGGAACACAAGATTTCTTGGTATGAAGCTAACACCTATTACAATTTTCATCACATTGATGGCCATCAAACAAATAGATGTGTGTGACTTTGTCATTACATGTAGGACCTCATTCATAATAGAGATATAAAAATTCAAAGACCCAAGAAAAATAAAACACCCAATGACAATATAAATGTGTTTTCTAATCCGTTCCCTAAGCTTGGTGTAAATAACAAATCCATTGAACAGAGATAATCTTAAAATGATGTCATTATATAGATGTTGACATGTTGTTGGACATGGTTTATATATATATATATATTCATATGGATGTTGTTAGGACATGTGATATTTGGATATATTGAGTAGACCGAGAAAATTGAATTTAAAATTGATGATTATATAGTTGCTGATGAAATTGTAAGTGATATTGTTGATTTTCTGGATGTTGTTGTGATTCATATATATTGATGATTTTGAAATTATATTTATATTATTTTGGACATTCTAATATGGCCACGAGGCCGAAGGAGGTATTTGTATTTTTGTAGGTTAAAATATCACAACAAACATCGGGGATTGAGACCAACCACATTGGAATTCTAGATGAATTCAACAAGGTCACCATGGCAACTAGTTTTGTTTGTGTGTGTGTGTGTTTAGTGTTAGGGATTCCCATGGGGGGGGGGATCACCTTTAAATGTGACCAAGGGATTTTATGTTTTTCTTTTATTTTTGGTCCCTTTTGTTTAATTTTTGCATGTGTTTATTTTGTGGTGCACTTACCCCTTTCATTATTTATTTAATGGTGTGTAAATATTGTGAGTAATCATATTGTTTAGTTAATTAATTAAAATATGTCATAAGAAATTAATTAATAGAGTTGTTGGCCTTGAATTAAAGTGTTGTAAGAGATGTGTAAGTTAACTTTTGAGTGTGAAACACTCCACCTTCTTGAAATTCGAATTTGTCCTTGGAGGCTGATTTTGGAGGCTTGTGGGACAAGTTAAACTTGTCCCATACCTCTTAAATTTACATACCAACCTTTCCTATGGTTGGAGGGTTAAATTTAGACTTTTATAATGCATTTTGGGAAGACAAATTGTAGGTTTTAATTGCACTTTTCTTACATGATTTAATTTCAGTCCTTTGGGGTGTGGGTTGGACTTGAGTGTATAAGTAAATTGTCATATTATTCACCCACCTATTTATTATGCATTGGAGAATGAAGTTGACTTTGTGTTTGGGGTTGAGGATGTGTGATGTGGCATCCTACATGGATCCACCTCATCCTCTTCTCTTCCCTCTTCTATAAAATTTGAATTTCTTGCCTTGTTTTGGGTTGCTTCACTTTTGGGAGACTTCTTTTGGGTGAAATTTCTTTGTTGTTTTGGGAGCTCTTGCTTGGAGAAGTTTTTGGAAGATTGTTGCATGCTTGTATTGGGTTGATTTTTGGATTGCTTGCATTGGAAGGAGCTTGTTGTTTTGAACTTGGAACAAACTCCATCATGGAGAGGTAAGAGCTTGGCTCTTGGAAATACTCTTCTTTTCCCTTTTATGAATATGTAAATGCTGGTATGTTTGTTATTGTTGTGGGTTGTGGGTAGATGGCCTAGGAATGGTGTAGGAGAAGACTATGGGGTTTATTTTGTGGGAGGCACAAGTGTGTTTTAGGGAGGTATAAGGGGGAGGAGTTGGGATTTGGGTTCCACCTTACAAAGAAATAGCTTGCATTTCTTTACTCATTATGGGGTGCCATAAGAGGTTGGGGAGACATAAGGAAATGTGAGGAATAAGGGGTACTTGGGGAGGCATAAGGAATGTCAGGGTTTGATATACTATCTTTTTTGGTGGTTTGTAACTCAGTGGTGATACCCATTTCCCTATTTGGGAGGCATAAGAAGCATCCCCCATAGTTCTTGCTCCTTTGGCTTGCTTGATGAAGCCTTAGTATTTTTTGTCATGTGTTAATGTAGTTGTAAAAACTACATTCTATTTTGGACTGTGTTTTATTGTGAAAATGTTGCTTGTGTATGTTTGTGGAAGCCTGTTGTTGCCATGAGTTGGATCACATCTTTTATTGCATTGTGGTTGGGGCTCGGGCCAATGAAGAAGGATGGCTTCTCCTTTCATTGGATGTCTTGGTTGGGTGGAGAGTGTTTCCTTTCCCCTACTCTTTGTTGTGATCAAATTGGAAGAATGAGAAGAATGCATGTTGTTGTTTTGGAGCTGAGAAAAGATAGTTTGATAGTCCCTTGTGAAATGAAATCTCATTGTAACCTTTCCCACTTGAAGTGGATGAACTTGTAAATGTTTGTAATGGAAAGATGTTGTACTGATTGCAAGTGGAAATTTGAAATGTAAAAGAGTTATACTTTGTATTCTATTTTGAAAGAATGTGAAAGAATGATATTGTTTTGTATACTTGTATTTTGAAATCAAATGGAAAGGAGGTTGTATGAGTTTCATTGGAATTAATGGAAGTGTTTACCTTGTTCATATGATATTCTTCCATTGAAATTTGTGTTTATCATGCACTAGGAAGTCCTTGTTTTGAAAGTGGAAATGTGCAACACGTGAAAAGAAAATGTATTATTCTGCCTTGTGTCAATAAATGATTTTGGAAGGAATAAAAGAAAGAAGTTGTAAAGTTGTCTGTTGGAACCAACAAATGAATGTAATGCTTTTCTCAAATTGCATTTTAGTATTGAATCTGATCATTTCAATGTATTGGAATCTCTATTTGAAAGGAAGAAATGCGTGTGAGAAAAATACAATATTTTGTCTTTTGGAAATGTGTAAAATTGGAAATCAGAATTGCATTTTGGTCTTGAATGGTTTGTTTTGAATCAAATAAAATGTGTTAGATTGGAATTGGAATGATATTCTAAATACTTAGAAGAAGAAAATGGCAAATAGATCCTTTAAAATTTGATCCTTGTTATTTGTAATTTCAAACTGGCAATTATCTAAACCAAAAATGCACAGTTTGAACCTGCAACAATAAAATAACAAATTAAATGATTAAATTGAAGTAGTAGGCTCTAAAAAAATTCAAATAGACAAAACACTTAAGAAAATTTCTTAGAAAACTTAGTAAAATCGGGCTCAACCATTTTATAGTCATTTTGCTTTTTTTGTCAAATGTTGGAAATTTCAAATTAAAATCAATCAGAAAATTAACCTCTTGAATCCTATCCTAAATCCATCTAAGAACAATCCTCCATGTCTATTTGACATGTTGAGAGAGGAAGAAGATCAAATTGAATAAATCTAACAAGTTAAAATTTACCAGTTCACACTATAAAAGTCCTGCAGGATTTTTCTTAAAATTGACCCCTTAAACTTTATCAAAACCAAAAATAATGATCTCTGTGAAAAGAGGATGTCGAGATATTTCCAGAAAGTCCTCATTTTCCCAAAACCAAGCTCTCTATCAAAATTTATGGCCTTCTGAAGTTTTCTTCACTTGGCGTTAAAATTTTGGGAAAAATTTTCCTTGGCGGGCCCATGGCCCAAATTTTTCCCTTGGGGCTTAGGAAAATTTTTGGGAAAATTTTCAAAATTTCTCCCACCCCACAGCCAATCAGAGGCTGCCACGTGGCACCATGAGGTGTTGCAAGGGGGGATGGATCCTCTTTTGAACTTAGCGCTTTTGGAAAATTTTGGGAAAATTTTCCAAACTTTCCCCGCCGGCCCACAACCAATCAGGTGATGCCACGTGGCATCACGAGGCATCGTGGAGGAATGATCCTTTTTTCTTTTGCATCTCATAAAAATTTTTGGAAAATTTTCCAAGTTTTCCCCAGCTATTCTCATCGCCCACCCAATCAAGGGGCACACGTGGCATCGCGAGGTGTCGGCGAGGCGCGGGTCTCTGTACCCTCTTAGCCCTTCGGGCGTTAAGTCAATTTTCTCCCCCGCCACCCCACCTTCCCCACATTGGCTTAGGAGATGCCACATGTCCTTTTCGGACTTACGGGGAGCATGGGGCAAAAGATCTACTTTTCACCCCAACGGGAAATTTGAAAATGTCTCCCGCCGCCCCACCTTTCCCCATTTTTCCCCACGCTGCCTTAGGGAGTGCCACGTGTCCTCTTTGACTTGCGGACCACATGGGCAGCATGCAAAATGTGATTTTTTTTTCCCATGGGAAAAAAAATTTTTTCAAAATCTCCCCACGGCCCACCAACCCCCTTTGGGAAAATTTTCACCCCTAGGCCCAGGCCCGCTCTTGGGGAAAATTTTCACCCCAAGGCCCACCGACCCATAACTTGAAAAATATGAGGAGTTAGGAGGACTTATTTATATCAATGGAAAGGTGAGGAAATTTCCTATCCAATGGGAGTAATTTAGGAAAATTTTGAATGCATTAAGTATGAGAAAAATCAAGTTGAAACTTTAAGCCTATTAGAGAGTGGGTATGGTGAGGAATTTTCCCTCTGAACCTAATTGAAACTTCTAACCCTAAATTTTGGACCTTATGACCTCTAATAATTATTAATAAAAGAAAGTATATTCTAGTAGATTAGAATTGTTCCGAACCTATTAGTGACAATTGTTGTCTTGTAACATGGTTGTAGATTCTTTTAATAAAAAAAATATTCCATAATTTTCCTAACTAATCCTAGGTTGTTCTTGGGTCTCAAGTGGGTTGTTTTAATGGGTGTTACACTTGGTATCGAGTCGTGGGTTCAAATATTTGGACCCTTGGGCACACTAGAAAACTTGAGACATGAACTATAAACCTAGCACACTTTTGAATCTAAGAAAACAAACTTGTTTGAAAATTGAAAAAGAAATGCGTATGAAGAAATATTACATTACTCTGTTCATTTGAACTACCAAAATTAAAATAATAATAAAATAATAAGTTGTTTGAATTGTTGTACTCACTCAGTGGCATTTTTTTTGAACCCGAGTAACTAAGAATGTCAAATTAAATTGATTTTTGTGAACTTCTAGTGTAGTGGAAACTTGGTTCCCCTTTGAAAATGTGTTGTTTTACAAGTCCTAAAACTTGATTTAATTGTATGATGTGTTAAGCCCTTTGTTGAGACCCTTCCTTATTGGAGTTGTTGGAATGATAAATTGTATGGTGTGAATCTTGTGGTTGGACAATAGTGGTTGTGTCTTGGGGTCGGGAAGAGTTAATTAGAAGTTGCTTAGAGCTTCCTTCCTTCAGTAGTTAGGAAAGTTGGTCTGGTTGTCAGTTTTTCATTTTGTTACCCATATGGGAGAGTGGACATTAAGTCTAGGTGTAGTTTATGACCCAATCCTACGCATGTGTCCTTGGAACTGACCTCGAGGTAGAGTACCCCTATTGGCGGCCATGAAGGGCTGCAAAGTGAATGTGGTGTTAACGTTTTTGTATTTTACATTCATAAACTTGTGTCATTTTATCAAGGACCAACATCTTATTTTATGATTGGATTGAGAAGCTCTTGAGGCTCTTTTAGTTATTTATATTTTTGTGAGAATTTTCAGACTTTGCAATGCGGCTACTTAGCCACTTTCCTTGATTGGTGATATTTCTTGGACTTTATTTTGATTGGTGACTCGGAGCTCATTATGTTGTTGGCTGCTTAGCTAAACATTACATGGATTTCTTCTTGCATGATGATGAGTTGGTTCTATGCTACTTGTATTCATACATTTTGTCATATGGGGTACACCCTAGGTGTCTTGAATGTCCTCTTAGGTGCTTAAAGTTATGCCTTGGTTTTAGATGCATGGAAACCTTGAGTGTATCTAGGATCTTAGAGTGACCTTTTCATTACTCAACCTTGTTGGGAAGAGAGTTCGTAGTGTTGTGTGTTCTAGTTGGCAGCCTGTTAGCGGTGGTGGTGATTCTCTTACAATCCGATAAGAGCTTGAACCTCATCAGAGTAGAGGTGTTTAATTGTGGGTTGATGAATTATGGTGGGATCGGTTTGCTTTTGGCTGGCTGTGGATGTTAGTGGAAAAGTGTTTGTCTGGTAGTGGCTTCTCTTCGATGGCATGCTAGTTTTATCAAGAGTTCCTCATTTCATTATATTAAGTAGTGACTTGAGGATTGTATGCATCTTGGTAATTATGGTTAGATTTAATCCCATTCGAGTATTGTGTGTAAATTAAGTGTGTCTGTTTTCCCTCTTGACCTATAAATAAGTCTACCCTTTCCTTAATTTTTTTAGTTACTATGAATAATACTCTATGACCTATTAATTTTGGATTACGTGGAGACACTTATGGATGCTTTGAGTCTTTTGGACCATGATGTTGGTGATGATAGTGTAATTAGACCTTGATAATTTAATCTCGGTGGTATTTTATAATGTGATTCTCTTGCGAAACTGTAACTCTTGGTCATAAAGCCATGTTGAATAAGATGGTTGATTGTCTGCTTACATTTGATGCTTCTAATGAGTATGTGGTGTTCTTATAGCTAAAATATTTCCTTGTCATTTTGATTTCTTGGTTGGTGGTATCTTGTGGTAATATGGGTGTAGATTTGAAAACTTTCCTTGTCTTATCAGGTGAGTAAAATATTTTCACCAAAACAACAAACAATGTTAAACCCTAGTAGATCAGTAAAAGTAATTATGCTTCCTTAATGGGTCTTCCTCGTAACTTCTTTTGAGAACTTGTAGAAACCCACTAGGAATGTTTTATGATACTTGTAATTAGTGGAAAAATCTTGAAATATTGTTGTGATCCATGTTGGTTGATTGTTTCCTAGTTCTTACCAAATTAATAATGTGCTTTCTATGTTGAACGTCCCTTGTTTCCTTAGAATTAAAAATGTGATGTGTTGAATTACCTCTCTCTCCCATAAAAGTAATAGTGTGATATGTTTACCATTCCTTCTCATTAAATTTTTTTAATTGACAAATTGACTCACCCAAACATCATAAAACTAATTGAGGAGATTTGGCCTTGAAGCTTAACAAATAAACTGGAACATAGAAAGAGAAAATGGTCCTTGCTTTAACCTTGGTAGATTAATAGAAGGAATAAAAACCATGTAGAAGAATAGAAAAGGAAAAAAATTGTCCATCTACCTCCCCTAGGAGTAGAATAAATATTTTTTTTCCACCTATACAGAATGGCGAGATATCATGGCCACCTTAGTGGTGATCCTTATAACACAAACATGTGATATCAAATAAAAAAGGAATATTTTAATTAAGAAAACTCGTAAAGGAATGTGCTAGGAAAAAAAAAAAACTACAACTTTTGACTTAATTAGTTGAGTTATAAAATAAGTAAGATTTATGTGTATTGAGTGCAATGTATAGTTGAACCTGTAGTTCTGTCACCTACCTGAAATTGTGAAACACTTGGTGGATAGTAATGTGTTCTAGTTGCTTAGTACTTCTTGTTCATAGATGTATGTGCCTTTCTTGTGGGAGTTTTGGGTCATCATACCCTTATCGTCCCATAGCTCGACGAATGTGAGTTGTGGTCCTTTTGGATTGAGACTTATCTGTTGTTTGAGAAGCAACCTCCTTGCATGTTGTCTTGTCCTTGGAGACCTAAGTTATTGTAATTTTAAGGCAACATATGTTAAGGATATAAAATAACTTTGGGAAGTCTTCTTTTCTTCATATTTTCTTGGGTCACCTTGTTGTTGTTGCCCCTTTTCCATTAGGATGGAAAGTGCAAGATGATGTTATTCACTTTTGATATGATGCACCCTTGGATTGTAATTGGACCCCATGTTACTTGTTCTTCTCCCTAGTGACCTTGAGTGGTCCTTGGTGTTTCTTGTGCTCTCTTTATGGTTATTCCGAGCTTGAGTAGGAAATAAGATAAATAAATCCCATTGTGCTATAATGTATGGTACTTGTATTGATATGTTAGTTGCTAGGGGATATATATATATATATATATATATATATATATATATATATATATATATATATATATATATATTATATATTTTGCTAAACGGTTGACTTCTTTAGATTTGGTTGGTATGGTGTGTTCGATTCTTAAAACAAAAGTGTAAAAATCAGACTATAGGAAAACTTGTGGTCTTGACTTCACTTTTATTACCATGAAAAGTTAATTGTACCCTCTCGAGTTATAGAAGTGCTTTCCTAGAATAGTTCCTTGATTTTAAATGTTTTGTTGATTTAGGTGTCCTTGTTGATTCACCTCATCCTGTGTGATCCTCAAATTGTGGGACCTTGAGTAGACTTGTTCCTCATGCAAATTTGGTCATAGTTGATTTTTGCTAGCCTTGTCTAGACAACGAACCTTGAAATCATGGCTTAAACATGTAGAAACCTTAACTTTTATTAATGTAGTATGTTGTATTCCTTGGGAAACTATGTGGTCATTCTCAAACTCATGGAATTCTCCTTATTATTCCTCTACTTGGTGGTTACTCTTAAGACTCTTTTGAACTCTTCATGTTATATTGTTATGTGTGGTATCTTGGTTGATAGCGTAAATTTACTCTCTAGATTTAAGTGTTCATAGCCTTGCATGCAGAAAGTTTAGAACTCATCCCTTGCAATCTCCTTCTTCTTTGCTGAATTGCATTGGACCAAACTTAGGTTCTGTAGACCCACACTTGTTTGAAGCAAGCAATCCCATAATGGAGTGATCCTTTTCTATTGCATTTGTTCCTATCTCTCTTTCCAGTGACTTCCAGGAGGAAGTCGAGTCTAAGGGGAGGGGATGTAGTGCCCACTTCCCTTCGACACTTTTGATATTGATCATGATACTATTGACTATATTATGGACATTATTATAGTTTTGATTTAGTATGGTGTTAGATGTCAGATCATGGATTATTGTTGACTCGATTCATATATGATGCATGATGATTATTAGAGACATTTTATATAGATGTTGACATGTTGTTGACATGGTTATATTGACATGGTTATATATATATATATATATATATATTAGGACATGTGATATTTGGATATATTGAGTAGACCGAGAAAATTGAATTTAAAATTGATGATTATATAGTTGTTGATGAAATTGTAAGTGATATTGTTGATTGTCTGGATGTTGTTGTGATTCATATATATATTTATGATTTTGAAATTATATTTATATTATTTTGGATGTTCTGATATGGCCACGAGGCCAAGAAGGGAGGTATTTGTATTTTTACAGGTTAAAAATATCACAACAAACATCGGGGATTGAGACCAACCACATTGGAATTCTAGATGAATTCAACAAGGTCACCATGGCAACTAGTTTTTTTGTGTGTGTGTTTGTTAGTGTTAGGGATTCCCATGGGGGGATCACCTTTAAATGTGACCAAGGGATTTTATGTTTTTTATTTTATTTTTGGTCCCTTTTTTTAATTTTTGCATGTGTTTATTTTGTGGTGCACTTACCCTTTCATTATTTATTTAATGGTGTGTAAATATTGTGAGTAATCATATTGTTTAGTTAATTAATTAAAATATGTCATAAGAAATTAATTAATAGAGTTGTTGGCCTTGAATTAAAGTGTTGTAAGAATGTGTAAGTGATGTAAGTGATGTGTAAGTTAACTTTTGAGTGTGAAACACTCCACCTTCTTGGAAATTCGAATTTGTCCTTGGAGGCTGATTTTGGAGGCTTGTGGGACAAGTTAAACTTGTCCCATACCTCTTAAATTTACATACCAACCTTGCCTATGGTTGGAGGGTTAAATTTAGACTTTTATAATGCATTTTGGGAAGAAAAATTGTAGGTTTTAATTGCACTTTTCTTACATGATTTAATTTCAGTCCTTTGGGGTGTGGGTTGGACTTGAGTGTATAAGTAAATTGTCATATTATTCACCCACCTATTTATTATGCATTGGAGAATGAAGTTGACTTTGTGTTTGGGGTTGAGGATGTGTGATGTGGCATCCTACATGGATCCACCTCATCCTCTTCTCTTCCCTCTTCTATAAAATTCAAATTTCTTGCCTTGTTTTGGGTTGCTTCACTTTTGGAGACTTCATTTTGGGTGAATTTTCTTGTTGTTTTGGGAGCTCTTGCTTGGAGAAGTTTTGGAAGATTGTTGCATGCTTGTATTGGGTTGATTTTGGATTGCTTGCATTGGAAGGAGCTTGCTGTTTTGAACTTGGAACAACTCCATCATGGAGAGGTAAGAGCTTGGCTCTTGAAATACTCTTCTTTTCCCTTTTATGAATATGTAAATGTTGGTATGTTTGTTATTGTTGTGGGTTGTGGGTAGATGGCCTAGGAATGGTGTAGGAGAAGACTATGGGGTTTATTTTGTGGGAGGCACAAGTGTGTTTTAGGGAGGTATAAGGGTGGAGGGAGTTGGGATTTGGGTTCCACCTTACAAAGAAATAGCTTGCATTTATTTACTCATTATGGGGTGCCATAAGAGGTTGGGGAGACATAAGGAAATGTGAGGAATAAGGGGTACTTGGGGGAGGCATAAGGAATGTCAGGGATTTGATATACTATCTTTTTGGTGGTTTGTAACTCAGGTGGTGATACCCATTTCCCCATTTGGGAGGCATAAGAAGCATCCCCCATAGTTCTTTCTCCTTTGGCTTGCTTGATGAAGCCTTAGTATTTTGTTGTTATGTGTTAATGTAGTTGTAAAACTACATTCATTTTTGACTATGTTTTTATTGTGAAAATGTTGTTTGTATGTTTTGTGGAAGCTTGTTGTTGCCATGAGTTGGATCACATCTTTTATTGCATTGTGGTTGGGGCTCGGGGGCCAATGAAGAAGGATGGCTTCTCCTTTCATTGGATGTCTTGGTTGGGTGGAGAGTGTTTCCTTTCCCTACTCTTTGTTGTGATCAAATTGGAAGAATGAGAAGAATGCATGTTGTTGTTCTGGAGATGAGAAAAGATAGTTTGATAGTCCCTTGTGAAATGAAATCTCATTGTAACCTTTCCCACTTGAAGTGGATGAACTTGTAAATGTTTGTAATGGAAAGATGTTGTACTGATTGCAAGTGGAATTTGGAAATGTAAAAGAGTTATACTCTGTATTCTGTTTTGAAAAGAATGTGAAAGAATGATATTGTTTTGTATATTGTATTTTTGAAATCAAATGGAAAGGAGGTTGTATGAGTTTCATTGGAATTATTGGAAGTGTTTACCTTGTTCATATGATATTATTCAATTGGAAATTTGTTGTTTATCATGCACTAGGAAGTCCCTGTTTTGAAAGTGGAAATGTGCAACACGTGAAAAGAAAATGTATTATTCTTGCCCTATGTCAATAAATGATTTTGGAAGGAATAAAAGAAAGAAGTTGTAAAGTTTTCTATTGGAACCAACAAATGAATGTAATGATTTTCTCAAATTGCATTGTAGTATTGAATCTGATCATTTCAATGTATTGGAATCTCTGTTTGAAAGGAAGAAATGCGTGTGAGAAAAATACAATTTTTTCTTTTGGAAATGTGTAAAATTGAAATCAAGAATTGCATTTTTGGTCTTGAATGGTTTGTTTTGAATCAACTAAAATGTGTTAGATTGGAATTGGAATGAATTTTAATACTTAGAAGATGAAAATGGCAAATAGATCCTTTAAAATTTGATCCTTGTTATTTGTAATTTCAAACTGCAATTATCTAAACCAAAAATGCACAGTTCAAACCTGCAACAATAAAATAAAAAATTAAATAATTAAATTGAAGTGGTAGGCTCTAAAAAAATTCATATAGACATTAATACTCAAGAAAATATTTCAAAACTTAGCAAAATCGGCTCAAACCATTTTGTCATTTTGCATTTTTTTTATCAAAAAAGTAAATGTTCAAATTGAATAAGCAATCAAAAATTAACCTTGAATCTATCCTAAATTAATCTAAGAACAATCCCCCATGTCTATTTTACATGTTGAGAGAGGAAGAAGATCAAATTGAATAAATCTAACAAGTTAAAATTTACCAGTTCACACTATAAAATCTTCCAGGATGTTTTCTTAAAATTGACCCCTTAAACTTTATCAAAACCAAAAATTAATGAGCTTTGTGCAAAGAGGACATTGAGAGATTTCCAGAAAGTCCTCGTTTTCCCAAAACCAGCTCTCTATCAAAATTATGGCCTTCTAAAGTTTTCTTCACTTGGCGTTAAAATTTTTGGGAAAAATTTCCTTGGCGGGCCCGCGGCCCGAATTTTTCCTTTGGGGCTTAGGAAAATTTTTGGAAAATTTTCAAAATTTTCTCCACCACTCCGCCATCCTGTATCCAATCAGAGGCTGCCACATGGCACCATGAGGTGACAGTGGAGGGGCGGATCCTCTTTTTAACTTAGCATTTTCGAAAAAATTTTGGGAAAATTTTCCAAATTTTCCCACCGGCCCGCAACCAATCAGGTGATGCCACATGGCATCACGAGGCATCGGCGAGAGGAATGGATCCTTTTTTTCTTTTGTGTCTCAAAAATTTTTTGGAAAATTTTCCAAGTTTTCCTCGTTGTTCCACCAGCCCATTTCCATTTAGGGGTTACCACGTGGCATCGCGAGGTGTCATCGGAGGCACGGGTCTCTTGTACCCTCTTAGCCCTTTCAGGGCTTTAAGTCAATATTATTCCCACCACCTTCCCCCCACCTTCCCATTGCTTAGGAGATGCCATGTGTCCTTTTATGGACTCGTGGGAGTGCGGGCACAAAGCTGACTTTTCACCCCATGCGGAGAATTTGAAAATGTCTCCCCGCCCCCCTTTCCCTTTCCTCATTTTTCCCACGCTATCTTAGGGAGTGCCACGTGTCCTTTGTGGACCCGTAGGACCCATGGGAGAAAATGGGATTTTTTTCCCCACATGTGAAAAATTTTTTTCAAAAGTCTCCCCGCGGCCACCAACCCCCCCCTTTGGGTAAATTTTCTCCCACAGGCCTCGCAGCCCGCCCTTGGGGAAAATTTTCACCCCAAGGCCCACCAGCCCATAACTTGAAAAATATGAGGAGTTAGGAGGACTTATTTATATCAATGGAAAGGTGAGGAAATTTCCTATCCAATGGGAGTAATTTAGGAAAATTTGAATGTGTTAAGGGTGAGAAAAATAAGTTGAAACTTTAAGCCTGTTAGAGAGTGGGTATGGTGAGGAATTTTCCCTCTAAACCTATTTGAAACTTCTAACCCTAAATTTTGGACCTTATAACCTCTATTTATTTTAATAAAAGAAAAGTATATAGTAGATTAGAATTGTTCTAGAACCTGTTAGTGATAACTGTTTTCTTGTAACATGGTTGTAGATTCTTTTAATAAAAAAATTATTCCATAATTTTCCTAACTAATCCTAGGTTGTTTTTGGGTCTCAAGTGGGTTGTTTTAACGAGTGTTACACATGCTCTCCATGAGGAATGGGTTCTGGAAAAACTTAATGTCCAACAATTCCAAGCCTTAATTACCAATATTTCACCAACCAATCTTATACTATTATTTGTTCCTCAGGACCTACTAAATCCAAACCTACAAAATAATAAATCTTTATATATCAAAGCATTTATTACTGAAAAAATGTCAAAAGAGTTATAATTTATAATGAAGTGGTATTAAATATATATTCCATAAAAATTTGAGATGTATCGGTCACACAAAGAGGCTAGTTAGGGAGCTAATGTTATGACCATTTTTGGTTATGATAATAGTGAACGAAAGTGTTCTCTAACAATCATATTTCCTATACAAGCGGGCCCAAAAATATTGACACCATCTACCACATTTTTATGTCAATATCTCATATAATGGAATCTTAGGTCACCATGGATACATGCGATGAAAGTTGTAGCATATATGTAGACACCAATTTTTGGTATCGCTACCCCTCATTCTCGCATTCAATTTTTATCATCATTTTATACATACATACCTCTCTTCCCATTCAAATCCCCTCTTCCCTCCTAAATTCAATTTATCCCTTTAATAATTATTTCCCACCTTAATCCCTCCTTAATCACACTCTTAATTAATTCATCCCTAATCACCCCTAATCATATTTAATTAAATCTAAACCTTCATCTAATTCATTTATTCTCCCTAAATCCTCCATTTTATCCTCCCTAGGTCCTCATTTAATAATTTCACCCCCTTTTCATTTATTTAATATTTTCCACCTTCCACCTACCCATTTATCCATCCTAAGCAACCCTAACTTGTCCTCACCTCTTGAAACCCCAATCTCACCTCATAAGGGCTCATTTCCTCAAGTTCGTCACCCTTCCACCACCAAAATGAATGGATCCAAAATTCGGTGGCAACCCATTTAGGTAATTATTGACCCTATAAATCTTCCCTTATCCATCCCTTTCTCGGGATGAAATTTTGAAGACTTCAGCTTTCTTGTGATCTTGCCTTCATTTTTGTTCTCTTTTTCAGCTTCCATCATCATCTTGGAGATCTTGTGCTTCATTATTAGATATTTGAAGTCTTTTATCTCCCTTGCATGCTTGGATCCACCCTTTTCATTTTCATCACCATTCCCTCAATCATCCCCCATCAATTTTGTAGGTTCTTTGTCTAATCTAGAGTTTTGTCATTATATCAACTACCTTCAACTTCATTATGTAGATCACAATTTTTTCTTAACCTCATCCACCAAAACTTAGATCTCTCTAGGTATCCATCAACCCTACTAAGACATCATCGACCCAACTTGTGTCCATTTAATTATCTAACTTTTACCCATTCTACCATTTACTTCTCTGATCCCATGGTATTTCAAATTTGAGATCTTGTCATCCTCCCTATTATGCCACCTCAATTTGTTTCTATCATCACCATTCACCTTCGATTCATTCAGTCTCCATAGACCGGTCAAGGTTCATTGCATCCACCATCAAATTTTATAATTTTCTTGCATCATTTTTGTCAAATATAGTTCCGTGTATCTTGCGAGGTTCTAGTTCTACATCTTAGCTTCATTATCGCCCAGATATACCTCCAAGGTCTTCAAATATATTTTTTATTTCACGTATTCACTTGGTATACTCCAAATACCATCGATTGGGTCCTATAGTCTCAGGTCATCATCAACCTACACAGGTTTGGTTTGATTTTCTTAGATTAGATCTATATCTTATCATCTTTATTTAATTTCATGTTTCTATTTCAGTTCACTTATCTACTACATCTAATTTATCAATCATTATTTTACTTATCTTTTATCAAAACATGGGTTGACATCCATCCTAGGAATTTTTCTCTTCTCAGGACCGAATTTGTCGGGAAACCCACCCATCTATCTAATAATCCATTTTATGTTGATCTTTTATTTTTTTGTATAAGTCACCTATCTTGTTGCGAGGAGGATCTCTTATGTGCATACATATTCATCATCATCCCATCTAGAGGTACCTTAAACTGTCTCATATTTGGAGTTACTTATTTTCTTTCTATGATTTTACTAATCTAAAACAGTAGTGCGAGGAAAATTTTTCAACTTTCTAGCACACCTGGTGGGACCACCGTTCTTTGGTGAGTCTTGTTATTTGTCTTTCATTTCTATTTTATTATATCCTTATTTTAATAACCTTGTGGCAAGGAGCGTTGTTTTCTTTCTTGCGTGTGTGGGTTTCTTTTCTTGGATTTTCTTTCTTACTTTAAAAATAAATAAAATAAAAAGGAAAAGTATTATCTAGGTATTCCTCTTTTTCTCTATTTTATCCTTTTACGTAGTTCTTTCCTATCTTGTTTTATTTCCCTCATCAAACATAACACTTCATTTTGGGATCTAAAAATAACCTTCATATTTTCTTGGAAATCTAGTTTATTTAAGGGATTAATCCTTTGTATACACTTTCATCACAAAAATTAAAAAAAAAAAAGCATAAAAAATTCACATCTAATCATCTCTCGTCCATGTGGAACTATTGGGATTTCATCACCCAACAGAAATACATCATGATGTTTTGGATGCATTATAAATATTTGGCTATCGGTATATTGGCTAAGCAATCGACTCCTTTATTGTTGTAGGACCATGAAGTGAGGGGGTAGGCCCCAATACCAAGCCCCGTACTGGTAGTTATCACAAATTAATACCTCATGTACCATCGGATATATCAAGGAATTTGTCTAAAACTACCTGAAACCATCCATAGTTTGGTCATTCCTTAGGCTCCCTTCAAGACCATTTTTCATTTCTTTTCACATATCTAATAATCAAGAGAACTAATTTTTTTGCATGACTTGCTTGAAGTAATTGATAATCAACATAGTTTTAGTTTTTATTGTTTGTTTCATGCCAATTATTACACACTCCCAAGCAATAAAAATGGAACAAAACATGTCATCTAACAACATTCCTATTTCCACTATTACCTCCCAACAAACTTCCACTCTTTCTATCATTACCTCCACCCCTTTGGTCACCTCTTCTATAATTACTCAACCAATGGTTCCCATTTCCTCTCTTCAAGAGTCTCAAATCATCCAACCTAACACCCATGTTGAAACCAACCCCTTTCTTTATCATCATTCTGTCCCATCTAGACCAACAACACCCCCTTCTACCACCTCTATCGAAGCTTTTAGGCCTCCTATCATCCCTCGTGGGTGTGTAGAATTACAACAGCTTATCGACATGAATCAAGTTGATCTTAATGACTATATCCTTCATAAGTATACAAACCTCCCCATTGATGGACCCCCCATCCAAAAATTTATGCCTACCATTCCCATCCTGAGTCCACCCAAGTCCTCACATCACAACTTGTCGTATTCTTCCCTAGATCTATGAATGAACTTGCTATGGCCCAACATGAGCTTGATCCCCATCAATATTCTTCCTTAATCCCTCACAATCACCAAACTAATCAATTGGTGGTCCCCATTCCCCCTAATTTTCCTTACGTTAACACTACTATCACTTCTTTTATCCCCATCACCTCATCATCTACTATGGTCACTTATGCCCCTATCCAATCATCTCAAGAGTCTCATTTACTTCCTCCTCCACCTGAACAACATAATCAAACTATACCTCTTATTTCCACTTATTATGTCCATGAAAATGTGATTAATTAAAAGCCCCATACTTTTGAATCAACCCAAACCTATAAACCTCCTCCTCGAGGTTATTTTTACTACATAATTTCTAATCAATCAACTCAAGTATCTCAAAAACCAATTACTTACATCCCAACGCATCCTATATCAAACCAATAAAATGTCCTTACAACTCAAAAACCAACTCAATATCATCAATCTTATCACATTCCCATATCCAAATAATAACCTTTATCTCAACCCATTCAATCATGACCCTCAATCACATTCCCCTTATCAACCACTTCCACCAACACCTAATCATCCTCAAACGTATCAAACTTATCAACATCTAAGTCATCTACTTCATATGTATCACAATCTCATCCTTCAACATGTCAACCCCATCCATCTAATGATCCCATGTAGATGTTACTAAGTATAATGGCTAATCTTGACGTAGATACATTGGGATCTAAGACCACCTTCTCATATGAATAAATTTACAATGAACCTATCAATCATTTGGTTCCCGTAAATACCTATCCCCCTCATTGGGAGTTACCAAAATTCTCTAAATTGAATAGAAAGGAGGATCCATAACAACACTTTTGCACTTTTGAGAATTCATATTACCTCATCTCCCATAATCAAAACCTTATGCTTCGTATATTCCCCATGTCATTATTTGGCCCCGCATTGGATTTGTACATTGACATTTCTCAACATTCATTATTTTCCTTCACCCAACTCACACGATTATTTCTAGAGCATTTTTCGATCAATATTGCGTGTAAAATCACTATCATATACCTCTATGCCATTAGACAATATGATGATGAATCTATCACAAATTTTATCACATGATGGTGTGGCATAATCAATGAACTATCATTCTCCCTTCCAGTAGACTGAAATAATAAAATTTTCCTCATAGTCTTGTGCAAAGAATTTTTATTCCACTCTTTAAATACAATCATTCCAAAATTTTTAAGAAGTGTTTACCATGGCTCGCAAACTTGAACTGCATTCCTTTAAGCAAGGCCATCTCAAACTTTGATCAAATAAACCCGAGTCCAAATTCACTAAATCCTCCATGTATGGTGATGAATATAAGAATGTCGTTAATGCCATCATGGCTAAATCTTCCTCCAAATTCACTTCTTACATGGAACCTCCACAAATATCTTATATACCTCCTCCTAAATATACCCCTCTTGGGGAATAATAGTGTAATATTTGATAGGTTAATGGCGGTCCATATTATTCAAATTCATCCCATCCAAATTTTTTGATGAATCATGACCCAAACCAACATGGTATCATGAGTAGAATTATTGTAAGTATCATCAATTACATGGCCATTACATTTATAAGTGTCAAACTTATAAAGACATCATCTAAAAAATTATAGACTCTGGTGACCTCCAAGTGGATAATCCTAATGCACCACCTATAAAACCCTAGAAATTTTCAAATAATATTTTTCTAATCATCTTCCAAATAATCATACTCCACCCGCACATCACATACACCTAATGATCATATAATAAATTCTATAAACTAAGAAAAACACCATCAACTATTCCCATCATCTTGTCATCCATTACATCCACACCTATCTCGGACTCTTCTACCACATTCACAACTTCATCAACATCTACATATATCCCTAAATGTATTATATCTACATCGAATATGTCCACAACTACTACTTCCACATCAATTTAAATTACACCCACTTCTCCATCCATGTTTATCACATCTATTCCTTCACTTATATCTACTTCAACACCCACCTTAACATCTTTATCTTATATCCCTACATATACACCCACTTCCACATCAATCATATGTACTACTATACTCACATAACCATAAAGATCTATATCCACATCCACACCATCTCTCAAAACATCCATTATGTAGAAATCCAATATAACTAAAAATGAGACTCTCACCCCACGTATAACTCCAGTCACTCCTACACCAACGTATCCTAAACTTATACAAAATACAACCCCTCTAGATATTGTCAAGTGCATCATATGAAAACCACTTCTTTCTTTAATATCCATAACACAATCTACATTACCTATTTTTGCCTCCATAGATCCCCTGGTTGAAATCATCACCATTCCCACCAAATGTAAATCCTCACAAAAAAAAGTCTAAGAACCTTGGCATGACCATCCAAAAATCCCTCACGCAACTACATAAAAATTTAGATCTGCCTCCTCTCAATAATAATCCTCTTAAGAAATATAATGTCAAATCATAACTCTTAGGATTATCTCCTTCCATTTTCAAACTTTACCCTTCATCTGATACCTCCATTATTAAAAAAATTAAAACAATCTAATACTTCCTCCAAATACAATCACTCTTCAAAATCATCCACATCCTCAATAGTCAAATAGAAATCGATCAATCTAAGTCACCAATCATAAAAATGAAATCAAGACATAACCACCCCATTCTTCTTCTAATTCCAAGATAGAATCAAAGGCTCCCATAAAGCATCATCAAATTAAACCATCCCTCTTACCCTCATCCACCATTATCATTCCATCTGAAATATCTTCCTCGGTGACTTTCATCACTTCTTACAAAGACATATTTCAAAGGTGCCTACTTCAAGCATCTGTAATCACCCTCCCACATATCAAACCTTTCAATCCATGGACCAAGACCTTCATTTTTTTATTCTAACCTCATTTTTGCATACCATTGTGCTCTAGGGAATGACACCAAACATTACAAGGATATCCAAACTATCATCCATAATCTTAGAGATAAATATGAGCTTCTTGTTGAAGGGGATCATCCTCTTTGATATACCAATTCATCTTCCTCATCCCAAACTTCATATACTAAGATCTATAAATCTCCTCATTTGTCTAAGAATTTCACCACCATCCCTCCTCCAACCATAACCTCTCCCAAAGATGGTCCTCCTTTCTTTATTAATGTTTTTCTGATTATGACCCATTCTCACCCTTATGAATTCCAACCACCTACTCATCAAAATAAATAAAAATTTCATCACTCCCCTAATGAGCCTATTGTTCCTCCTTCATAAAAACATAAAGTGTCTATCTTAGCTTCCCTAGGAATGTTGTTATTGAACAGAGTTTTATGAAATAACTTCATCAAGACCTAGTTAAGATTTCACTCTATGAGCTCATCAAAAGTTCCCCAGATCATAGGTAAGACCTCATTGAAGCTATCAAACATATCTATATCCAATGATGAGGTTCAACCCTTTGCATATCTTGTTGGAGAAATTGATGCTTTCATTTCCATATCTTTTAACAATACCAAAATTCCTAACATATCACCTAAAGAGCATGACCTTCCCCTTTTCATCACTATGTGTATCAATGACACATTCATTCGTCATTCTATGATAGACAATGGAGCTAACATAAACATCATCTCATCCCACACATTTTATCAACTCAAGCTCCCTAATTCCATTTTTTCCCAATCACTGCGGTTCTTTGTGAATTTAATCATGTTTTTCCCCTCTTTGGGCATATTTATTCTTCCTATCTTTGTTGGTAAAAACATCATCCATGAGGTATTCTATATCATAGAAGGGGAGATTTAAGACAATATCCTCAAACAACCATGGATTATGAACATGAGGGAAGATCCTAACTCTCCCCATAGACATTCCTCATGTTAGTGCCCATTTTTTCTCACCCTTCTACCTTGAGTGTGCCTTCAAAATATTCCATGATTGGGTTGTCAAAATTAAAAACACATATGCTTAAAGAATGAGATCCTATTGAATACAATAAAATCCCATGTTTGAGTCATGAATCCAATGTAAATCCTCTTTTCAATGAAGGAATGTGATAACCATGTCATCCTTGAGTGATTCATTTGAAAAAACCATTGATTTATCATATCAAATGATGAAAATCCCCATTTTTTTATCGTCTTATGATCTTAAATGCATATTTCATATTTTCTCCGATGTCTAAAAACATGTGGTGTAACTCCATGGGCTACATTATAGTGGAATTTATTTTTAAAATTACATAATTCTCATAGTAACTGCAGATTACAAAAACAAGCTCCGAAGACCAACGAATATTCCTATGAATATTCGGGTCAAATAATGCAAAAGAAAAAATTAACCTCGCTCCTTAAAAGAATACGTTTCAAAATGAGATTGGAGTGAGGAATCGGGTTAATAATACACTTTTGCATCAATAATCCAATGGAGTGAAAAATGTAAAGAAACCTCTGAGGCCCGCCAGGGACATGTGTCGTGTTCTCAGCAAAAGTCAAGAGGTGAGGTTTTGGGTCAAATCTACAAACTTGCACTCATTTGAAAAGTAATGCAACAATGCAAAAATAATCCTTGATCCCACAAAGCCCTAGATCAAGCCACATAGACAGACCACATTCAAATCAAGGCATATTTTAAAAAAATAATTCAAACATTTAAAATTGATATCATTGAATGTGAAGATCTAGATGCCCTAGACCCAATAATTTGCAAAGAAAAGAAGGAAAATCAACTACAAAATGGTAGAATTAAGCTAAAAGAGTTTGAAACACAATTACAGAAAGCATAATTCACAAAGTTAAAGTAGCAATTAATTTGTGAATTCTAAAATGATTAGGGAAACGAGGTGAAAGTAGAAAATTGAAGATCTTGAATTCGAGTTTTCAAGTTCCTTTTAGTATCTCAGTGTGCATGTATACTTTGCTTCATGCTAAATCAAATGAAGCAAGAACTACCACCTAAAATAGTTCTACAATTTAGCTAAAACAAAACATAAGCACCATCATGATAAGAATTAAACAAGGGTTAGATGCTAGAATTCATAAATACAAACTTTGAAACTAACAATGCTAAATATCTAAACTCCTCTATTCTCTAACAACAAATAAATGAATGGACCTAAGTAAGCTCCATAGCTATCAAAATAGTTGTCCTTAATGTTCCAAGAACCTAGGAATGGGGGCTAATCAAATTTGGGCTACAAGACCCTTTTGACACCTCCCATATGACCCAAGCACTTTAAGAAAGAGGATTAACTCTTCAAGATGATGAAATCTCAAAATGGCAAGGTGCAAGCTCTTAGTCTTTTTCTATATGCTTTACATTTTCTCTCTAAGGAGTTTAGGTGTAAGTAAAAGGTAGGTGGAGGGCTCTTTATATAGCCCAAAGGATAAAGGATTCAACGCATTCTCATGAATGTGGCATAAAGGTAAAACATGATTAGGAATGGATAAGGTTGCTTTATTAAAGGTAACCTTACTTTAGAAGAGTTTAATACATGTTTAACAAGTCATGGGAGTTGGGGGTGTTTTAATTAATCAAAGGTGATTAACTAATAGGTAGATGTAAGCTTATAGAATATAATTAGAGGAATATTAGTACGATTTAGGCTATTAGAAGGGGATTAAATCAATTAAATATTGATTTATTGGTTAAATGGAAGGGAAATCTAATTAATTAATAATAATTAATTAGTCTAGGTAGAAGGGGTGATTTATTAACAAAAGGTCGTTAATTAGGGTATTTGTTGGATAGGAAACTTAATTAATTAGCTTAGTGTAATTAATTAATGATGATATGAGGGAAAATGAGTGCTTTTGATGATATGTCATTGATTTGCGAGAAAGGGGATAATTAGTGCAATTTAAGTATTTAAATTGCTTGGGCATAATTATAGGTGTCTACATTTGCCCCTCTTTGGGGTGGCGTAAGTGATGTCACTTCAAAGATAGTAGACATGAAGAGATTTTTAAGGGATAGAAGAAAACTTAGTAGGAGGGAGAGATGCCCCCTCGAGTGTCGATGGGGTGATGAAGGAAGCCGATCGATGATTGAAAAAGATGAGAAGTAGGCAGAAGAATGGGGATGAGGAAGGATGCCCCGAGGAGAGGGAGAATTAGGGGTGAAAGGGAAATGGTGTAGAATAAATATGGATGAGGGGAGAGAAGAGCTTAGCCTCTAGCCATTGTGTATTGGAACAATTTCGGTGTCATCATATTGCCGTGAGAGCTACGTCATCACCCTTATGAAAATATAAGCATACGACAAAAGGTAGAATCACATGAAAAGCCATAATACGAACAATTGTCCATTGCTGAAAATACCAACTCCATGCAACATACAATAATGCAATGCAATACGAGAAGGAAACAAGCTCATATAACAAGGAAAACAAGTACAAACGCACATATCCAACCCAACAACGATCAAGACAGTTGTACAAATGTTTTGTTATCAGTGTTGAAGAGATCCACAAGTTCTTGATTGATGACAAGGGTTAAAAATGATGCCCCAAGTAAGGATACATGCAAGGGGAAATGAAAATGGACACGGGGTCCATGAAAAGCATTTATGCGCAACGAAACAACACTAAGCAACCAAAAGTGCCCCGGTACAGATTTAAGCAAGCAACTAGCTGTTGTGAATGGTTGTAAATCCGTTGATCCGCGAGTCATATTAATCGGGAATATGTGAGACAAACCAACGGGATATGGAGAAAATACCATGCGCAAGACACAAGTTTCAGCCGTAAGAAGCAAGTTACCATTTTGTAGGGTGTTTTACTTTTTAGGAATTTATTTGAAAAATTTTACCTTTTTTTTTTTTTTTGGATTTTTTGTTTATATATATATATATATATATATATATATATATATATATTATTGTTGTTTTCTCGAAACAATGTTCTATTCTTTTTGTGTTTTTCTCAAAACAATTTTCTATTGTTTTTGTGTTTTTAATAGTTTTCCAAAGCTATGTGTAGGTAACCAAGAAAGCATGGATGCCCCCAATGTTAGGTGGGGAATATACAAGGGTAGAAGCCACACACTTATGAACAAGAAGGTGAAGTCATTGAGTTGCCCCCAGCGTAAGATGGGAAATAACGAAATACCACGTCCCTTACAGATGAATAGAAGAAGGCAAAGTCGGATCAAGGCTGGACTAGATGGTGTGCACAAGGAAACTCGAAGGTTGAACCGGACCAGACAAAGAAAACTACCCTTCTAATACCTAATGCTTGTGAACAATGAATCCTCCCAGGCGTCGAAACCGGTTTTCACTCAAGGACTTGTCCAGAGTGCCACAATTGCATGGTTTTCACTAGTGGATGACCTGTTTTCTCTTTTTATTTTTCTAATTTTTTTTTGATCTTTTTGTATTTTTTTTTATTTTTATTTTATTTTTATGACTTTCTTGTGCCATGTTTAGGCATAAAACCTCTTAAGATGCATGGCATTCATGGGCTCCCGGAGCTCATCACCATTGGGGTGAGCCAACTTGTATGCCCCAGTGCCATACTTGGCAACTATGACATATGGTCCTAACCAGTGTGGTTCAAACTTCCCTTTCTTTTCTCGCTCTGCTCTGGTGTTGAACTAGTTCTCCTTCATAACTAAATCACCCACCTCAAACTGGCGAGGGATGATTCTCTTGTTGTAGTTGTGGGAGATTCTATGTTGATATACCTTCAGGTGATTAAGAGTGCGAATGCACCTCTCATCTAGGAGCTCTAACTCAGCCAATCTTGCCACTCGATAATCTTCATCCTTATCCAAATAGTCCCGAAGAGAAATTCATAGGGATGGGAGTTCAATCTCTAAAGGGATGATAGATTTTGTCCCGAACACTAGGGAATATGGCGTCACACCCGTAGGAGTGTGAATTGATGTTTGGTAGGCCCAAAGGGCTGGGTGGATTTGTAGGTGCCAGTTTCGACCGGTTTTGCTAACCATCTTCTCCATTATCCTTACCAAAGTCTTGTTTGTTGCCTCGAAACTTGTCTATTACCCCGAGGGTAATATGGCGTGGACAATTTTAATCTAATTTGGAACCGTTGCAAAGACCTTTCACATTGTTGTTTTTAAATGACTTCCCATTATCTCGTGACAATGGTGTAGGGAATACCATATCAGCAAATAATGTGATTCATGATGAATTTAGAAATCATGTGCTTCTATGACATAGGTTAAAGGGACAAACCTCCACCCATTTTGTAAAGTATTCTCAGAATTGTGATGATATGTGTATGACCATCAAATGAGGTAGGAGTAATCTTCCTATTAGATCAAGTCTCCATTTAGAGAATCACCACGTGGTAGTGATTGGTTACAATGGTTGTGATGGGGCATGGATGAAATTTCCATACTTTTGGAAAAGTACACATTTTCTAACATAATTACAACAATCAGTTTCCATGGTGGGCCAATAGTAACCTACTCTTAACAGTTTCTTAGCCAAGACCATTCCATTTGTATGTGCTCTGCATACTCCTTCGTACTTCTTTAATTTTCTGGATTGACTTTGTCACATCCAGACAACGTAATGCATTCCCATTGTAGCCATGATGATAAAGTGTACCTCCTAAAAGGGTGTAACGGGATATCTGGTGAATCAGGGTTTGCTTTTTAGAATGGGAGATATTGGGAGGAAAGTACTGCCCTTAAGATAGGTGAAGATGGGTTCATACCATGGGGAATGGGGACCAAAAACCTCACAATCCAGGCAAGATTCTGGCATGTCATACTTGGGTTGGCGTATATTTTCTATGAAGAATGGCATATCATTGTTTCCTAGCATAATACAAAGCATAGATCCCACCATTGCCATCGCATCCGCTGATTTGTTCAGTGCTCTTCGAATCTACTCAAAGGTGATGCGCACAAAATACTCCTTTAGAGTTTCCACTAACTTTTTGTAAGGTATGATCTTATCATCCTTAACTTTATACTCATCATTAACTTGTTTCATGATTAGTTGTGAATCACCTATAACCTTAACATGTTGAATATTCCACTTGATGGCTAGCTTCATCCCTACAATGAGTGCTTCATATTCCACAATGTTGTTCATGCAAGGGAAGGCCAAGTGGAAAGCCTGCGGTATAGGATCACCTGAAGGAGTAATAAGAACCACTCCTGCACCTAACCATGAACCGTAAAAGATCCATCAAAATGTATCTGCCATACAATAGATTCTTCAATGTAGAGTAAAGATGCATCTGGAAGATCTAGACTTGAAGGTTTTGTGCTTTGCAAAGGTGCTTCTACTAGCTGGTTGGAAAGTACTTGTCCTTTAACTAATTTTTGATGGAAAAATTCTATATCAAACTCACTGAGTAGAATGATCCAATTATCCATTCTACCTATGAGGGTAGGTTTGGACAACAAATACTTGAGTGGGTCAACCTTGGATATGAGCTTGGTCTTAGTATTTAACAGGTAATGGTGAAGTTTCTGAAAGGTAAAAACAATGGCCAAGCAATCCTTTTCAATCTGAGGATAATTAAGTTCATAGGTGATGAGGGTGCGACTCAGATAGTACACCACTTTCTCTTTATGGCTAAGGTCATATTGGGTGAGTAGTGCACCAATAGCATATTGCGTAGCAGAAATATAGAGAAAAGTGGTTCTCCTAGAGTAGGAGGCATGAGGACAGGTGGATTAGCCAGGTATTGTTTAAGCAAAGAAAAGGCTTGTTGTTGCTCGGGTCCCCAAAGGAAAGCGACGTCCTTTTTAAGAAAATGGGTGAATGAGTGACATTTATCTACAAGCTGGGAGATAAAGTGGTGAATGGCTTGAATTTTCCCTTACAATCTATGCAGTTGCTTGATATTCTCAGGTGGAGGCATTTCAGTGATGGCAGACACTTTAGCGGGATCTACCTCAATACCTCATCTCGACACAATGAAGCCCAATAGTTTCCTGGATAACACACCAAAGACACATTTCTTTGGATTCAATCTGACTTTGTATTCACGTAGGTGTTCAAAGATACACCGCAAAATGATAGGATGATCCTCTCTTGTTTTGGACTTTCCCAAGATGTCGTCTACGTAGTCTTCCATGATATCATGAATCATATCGTGAAATATTACTGTCATGGCCCACTGATAAGTTTCTCCCGCATTCTTAAGGCCAAATGGCATTACTTGATAATAGAAGGTGCCCCAAGGAGTTGTGAAAGTTGTTTTGTGTTGGTCTTCCTCAGTGATCTTAATTTGATTATAACCTGAAAATCCATCCGTGAGTGATAGCATTTCGTACCCTGCGGTTGAGTCAACAATCATGTCAATGTTGGGTAATGGAAATTCATCTTTAGGGAAAGCTTTATTGATGTCCCTAAAATCATGCAATGCGATTCGAGATACCGATAGGTTTCTTCGGGCAGAATAATGTTTGAAATCCATTCGAATAATCAATTAGCTTTGATGAATCCTCTGCAAGTATCCTTTCCTACTCTTCTTTAACTAACAAGGCCACTCTTGGGTGCATCTTTTGGAGCTTTTGTTTGATAGGCTTAGCGTATGCATGCATGACCAAGTTGTGCATGACTAAAGCTAGATCTAATCCGAGCATGTCTTTGTAAGACCATGCGAACACATCAATAAACTCTCACAATAGCATAGTGAACATCTTTTGTTCTCTGGCCGAGAGTGATGCTCCAAATTTTACTATCTTGGGATCTTCTTCAGAACCAATATTGACATCAATGGTTTCTTCAAATAACAATTTTGATAAATCCTCTATATGCGTAGGATCGGGAGGTAGGTTGAAATCTTCATCCAAGGATGTCTCTACGAGATTTTCATCCTTGGTGTGGTCACTTTGTTTGTCCTTTGATTTTCTTATTTGTTTGTCAGCTAGTGCCTCAAAGAGGTTTTCACTATGTGACTTGGACTTTGATTTTTTCCGAGGCTTTTCTTTACAAATCTTGCCCTCACTTTTTTAAAAATTTTATGACCATGAAGTTTAGCCTCCTCGCCGAAGTAGGCGCAGTGTCTAAGTCAATAAATAAACCCTTCTTGTGATCTCCAATGGGAATTGTATCCCTTATGCCCATGAACTCTGCAATAGCCTTGTCGTTCTTGAATAAATCTAGTGGCATGTGACGTTGTTGGTCCCATTCAACAAGGGAAGGGTACACAAGGTCAAGGGTCGGTTCGGTGGGGGTTATGGTCAGGACAACATTGTTCATGAAAAGGTTCGTGGAGGCCAGATCCTCATATAGGCTACAATGGGAATCCGTATCGCTGTCTAGGTACTCGAAGCTATCCTCATGCTCAGAACAAGTCGCATCTTGATCGTTGGGGTGTGCTCCATAAGGGTGAATCCCAATGCCATATCTTTCTGTTTTGAAATGTGGAAGAGGGACTGGTTCTCTTTGTCCTTGTTCATTCCTCCCACATCCTAGGCCTTTGTAGCCCATGGAGTACATCATTCTGCTAGATTTTTCATATTCTAGGGTTTGATAACAAGATGGTTGAGTGTCCTTAGGGACCCAAGTAGTAGGTGGATCAAGTAATTTTTCCTCAGCTAACAAGCCTCCAGGTAGGAATGACCCAATAGTGTGTTCCTCTCTAGGTCTCTTGAAGTGGTAGTTGGGTCGACCTCTAGTCTTGGGCGACAAGGAGAGGTCAGAAACCAAGAGTGCTTGTTGTAAATTATACTCCCCATATCCATATTCTATAATTTTCATCTCCCATGAATCAAATGGCGATGTGGAAGTGGATGCCCCATGAGCATAAGAATTAAGATAATTTGAATCTACTTGAGATTCCATGGCCTCAGAATGAAGAGGGACAACTGTATCTGTGGAGGGACATGCATATGTACCATTTCGTGTAAAGCTATTAAGAGCTCTACAATGAGCAAAGGGATCTCGAATCTCCTGGTATTGTAATCGTATGTCCCTCATGCTTTAGCTTGATGCATTGATGAAATTTTGATGACACGACACTGTATGGCATGAATCCATGGTAGGCCTAGAAGCATATTATATGGAAGTTCCAAGTCTAGGACATGAAACTTTGTCGATGGAAAGTGGGGCCCACCTCTATGGGTAGCGTAATGGTGCTCGCCGACTCTCTTTCCGCGTTGTCGTATGTTGTGATAGTAATAATATGGGATTCAAGATCTTCCTTCGTATGTCCCAATTGTTTGACTAGCTTAAGGATGCGGATGTTCAATCCCGATCCATTGTCCACAAGCATCCGTTTGATTTTCCTATGGGTGACATCTACCTCAATGTACAAGGAAGATTATGTGTAGGATTCGTGGCGGGGATCTTCCCATGATTGAAAGTAAGATGCTCACTTGATGCAATATTTTCCACTGTGGCTTGAAGGTACGTAGGATCGACTTCTAAAGGCACTCCCAACCCTTGAAGAGTTTGATACAAAATGTCCTTATGCACATTGGATATCTTGAGAAGATCTAAGATCGAGATCTTAGTAGGTGTCCTCTCAAGTTGTTCTAAAAGGTTATATTTATTAGTTTACGGGGTCAACAGAGAGGGTTCCAGAATCACGAGGCGGGCACACCTTGTTACCGCAGCACAGTCCTTTCCCTTGATCTGGATGGTATTGACACAGTCAGCAGGGGAGTGAATACATCCGATAAGTGAATCGTAATGATTGTTATCTCTTTTTGTATATAAGTAATTCGTGGCTTTATAGGTTTGGGATGACTCTCCCCGATCCGGCTTTGTCTTTTCCAACTTATCATGCTTGGGGAATGGTTCCTTATAAATCCCCATTTTCTCATTAGGTGTTTACATGTGGCCAGGGTTATCCACCTCTATCTCCCCATTGTCAATGAGGTCTTGAATATAGTGGTGAAGTCGCAAACATTTGTCTATTTTATGACCTTTAACGTGATGCATTTCACAATATTCATGCTCCTTATACCATGAAGGTTTGGGAGCATTTTCATCAAACGGTTGTGTTGTAGGATAGGTCATCATGTTGGCTGCATCCAAGTGTTTTAGTATGAGGGACAACAGTTCATTGAGGGAGGTGAATGTTCGTCACTTTGGTGGTGGTTGAATTGGGCCCTTGGTTAGTTTAAAAGGTTGGCTTGGTTTGGATCGTTTGAACATGTTTGGAATCGGTGATTCCGTCTCCCACCAAATTTTTGTTTTTGTTAAATATCTTTGGCTTTTCGAGTGGGTTTGACACTTTGGTTTTATTTAGATTGGGTTTTGAGGGTGCCTTTGGAAATGAGAGCCTTTTCTATTTGAATCCCTTTCTTGATAACCTCCTCAAAGTGTGGACACAATGTATTTGGAGGTGGAAAGCTATATCTGGGTTGAGATTAGGGACGAAAATACTCGACCAATTTGCTTCTCGGGAAAGCACAAGGGAAGTGACTAGCTATCCCTTTCCATCGTTGGAGGAAGTTGGTGAAGGTCTCATTTGGGTGTTGTTTTGCACAAGTCTGCCATGGTGATGTCACTCTCTATGTTATACGAGAAATGATGCACGAATATTTCCACCAATTCTAGCCAGGTGAAAATTGATCCTTGTGGTAAGCGCATAAACCATTCCAATGCTTGACCTCCGAGACACTTAGGAAAAAGTCTGATGAGGTAATTATCACTATAAGACACCTCTTGACATGCCATGTAGAAATATTTAACATGATCCCTTGGGTCTCCCTTTCCTTTGTATTTTTTGAACTTTGGCATATCAAATTTCTTTGGAAATGGTTGAAGGGTCATTGTCTTATCAAAAGGATAGGGGCATAGTTCTTCGTATTGGTATTTCCTAATACTCCCTATATTGCTCTTTTGTATGCTCGCAAGCATTGCTTTCATAGATTGCACTTCTTGTGTGAGTAATTGTTCTCTAGTGGGAGAAGCAGGTACGTGTACACGATGATACCTCGTGTCTTCTTCTCCTTGGTTTTCTCGATGGAGTTTTTGGATCCTAAACTTAGGCCTTGACTTTTGAACATTCTTGTTTATTTCTTTACATGTGCACTGGAAAGTAAGCAAAGCTAGTTGTCGGCTTAGGTTCTTGAGTTGTTGTTGGATTGTGACTTAGTTTGTGTCTTCTTATTCTAAAGGTTCTTCCTCTTCGTATTGTGAATGCTCTTCCCCTATTTCAAGTTCTATCTTATTTCTTCGTGGCACTTTGATGAGGGGTATTCTATGCCCTACCACTTTATCATTTTCTGTGTAAGAAGTGGAAGCATGCCCTTTGTTATAATATCTTCCATATTGATAAGGGGGTGTTCTTCCTTAGTAGTGTCATTTGTAGGTAATATTGGATCATTCTCAATGGGAAATTTGGCCTCTAATTCCACGACCCGTGCCAAAACTCTATCTTTGTTTCTAAGGAGAAACTCATCTAGTAGAGTGGGGTCAAAATCAAATTCTGCGTGTGGTGATTCTAATTCATTTCCACTATGATCAACCATTTCTTTTGTTTCCTTTTCTATAGAAAATAGTGGTCTTAGATCGTGTCCAATAAATGGGTTTGACCCTTGTCTGTTAGAGGTTTCCCAAGCTTGCGTCTGTTGTTCCTCATATGTTTATTTCTTTAACCTTAGATGCGTCTTGGGAGCCATGTTTTTGTGATAAATTTCACTAAGGTAAGTTGTAGATTTCTTCAAAATTCAATGAATACCCCTAAGTAAAACACAAGATGTACGTGTTAAGAGTAAATTAACAGTGTGAGAATACCAATGTGATAAAGTCATCAATGAAACAATCATTTGGTACCAAAACTTAATCAAATGAAGTACCTCCTAGATTACGTTTCAAAGTAATTTGCGATGCCAGATGATTAACAAGATGTCTCCACTTATGCCAAGTTCAAAGGAATGAACAAGACGCAAGTAAATACACGAAGTTAAATGCGATCTCCCAATCAAGATATATGATGAGAAAGCTCAAGTCTAATTAAGACCTATATCTCAAAAAGTGCCAATTACAATTTGTGAATGACACAACAATATCACCAAGATATGTTAACCCACTTTGCAAGAAAGTGAAGTATTGATATCGAGGTGTTATTGATATAACATGCACAAATGGTAGTGCCTAACACCTTTTGAAATCGAGGTAATAATAAAACCAAACAAAAAAAAATCTCAAAGTATAGCTAGGAATAGTTAAGAATGTGTGTAGTGTAACCGTACAATATAGGTATTTATGTCGAGTTTACAAGAAACAAGACATAAATATCAAAATTTTAATGATACGAGACAAACAAGCTAACTCCTCTATGGAAGTCCGCAGTGATGAACCACGCCTAACTACAATGATGATCTTGACATGGGTATCAAGATCACAATGGCTACCAAATGACGTGAAAACACCTCCACTCACTTTAGACGTTTAACTAACCCAGCCGCAAACATGGATGGGTGTAAACGGACATAAAAGTGAGAGAAACGATTGAATGGAAACACAAAGGTAATCACACATCTTTTGATCAACAAAGTGTCAAAAGAATATGAAGGAAATAAATCAATAAAAATTATGAAAAATGCTAGCCTCACTTCAGCAGAGTTTCACCTCACCCTAAGGAAAGTAAAAACTAGGTGAAAGTAATACGTCGCACGTTTCTCAAAAAGAAGGTTCAAAACTCAACACTTTGTTTTCAAATGGTCAAAGTGGGATCTGGTAAAAGTATATTCTCCTAGGTGGTTGTCTCACCCTAGGTGTTAAAAAGTTGCCATGAACGAGTGTGATTTACCCAAAAAGTCACACTGACTAGTTTGGGAGTATCTCGTCTTTACTTTACCCCCTTCAAGAACAGTAGGCAACTAGTGCATCTATGTGTACTATCACCGGGAGTCGCCACAACTGACGGACAACTGTAACTCTATCTCACAAAGGAATCACTAGTCAAGTAGGTAGTGCGGAGCACTTCCGTTTCGTCCCACAAGGTTCCCTCTTGCGTGGACAACTTTGGGGTTCTGGAACCACCCCCATTTTTGTAGCTTAAGGCATTATGCCAAAGGGGTTATGTTCCAGTTGAGCGGAGAGGGACGTACCCTTTTCTGAAACTTACAATACAGTGTTTTGAATATGTTGTTCTTTTTATCTTGTTTAATTAGGTGTGGTTTGCTTGAACACCTTTTGGCAACTTGTATAACAACTGTATTAGTAGTTTTTTATTTTGTTTTGGTTCTTCCTTTCTTTGAAAAGCGTTTTTAGGTCCTGCACTCAAGCGTTAGTATTTCTCCAAGAAAATCACATTATTTAAAAGAGGATTAAGAGTTACTTTTGATTCTCAAGATCATCCAAGGATGCAAGAGAAGAGCATACAAAACAAATAATCCAACTAAAAAGTAAAGAAAATCTTTTCAATCAATGAACCATACAAAATTCTTGATAAATGTTCATTCCCTTAAACCAAAAGTGAAAGATGAAGTTTTCAATTTACCAAATGTTATAAAATGAAGACTAAAGTTACTTTTGATTCTCAAGATCACCCTAAGGTGCAAGAGAAGAGCATACACAAACTTTATCCCAACTATATAGAAATGGAAAACTTCAAATCAAAGGACCATTGAAAAATGATTTGTAAAAGGTTCATTCCCTTAAGCAAAATGAATAATCAAGTTTTCAAGTTTAATCCCAATGTTAACAAGATAGAGATAAAAGTTTTTTTATTCTTAAGATCACCAAAAGGTGCAAGATAAGAGCATACACACACTTTGGTCTAAATCGAGTAAGCATGGAAATACAACATTCATCAAAACATTAGACATGTTAGAAAATGACCAATTTTAAAATAATAGAAAAACATGCAACTTATGTAAGTATGAATACCAAATTTATGTTTTCATTGCATATTTAAGTTCAATACCTTTCCAACGCAAAAAAAATGGAGTCATTTCGAGTTCGGGAGCAAAATTTATGGCCTTCGGAAGATGGGTTACACATATGCTCTTATGCTCATGGGTATGCACTTGACATGCACTCAAAAATGTCAAAAAAACATCCCTTAATCTGCAAAATGGGAAATTTTTTCCAACCAAGATTCAATTTTGACAACAACCCATCACATTAATATATGAATAGAAGACTCAATGCTATCAAACATTAACATACATGCTCAAGAATTTAAGATTTTCAAGAAATTGACAAAACTAGCATGTAGAATGATGAAAAAGTAAGCTCTAAAAATGAAAACATGATGAAATCTTGAAATTTTCTCACCAAGATTAAATTTTGACAGCAACCCACCACATTAATATGTAAATATAATACTCAGCACTATCAAACACTAACCTACATGCTCAAGAATTGAAAATTTTCAAGAAATTGACAAAACAAACATGTAGAATGTTGAAAAAGTAAGCTCTAAAAATGAAAACATGATGAAATCTTGAAATTTTCTCACTAAGATTAAATTTTGATAGAAACCCACCACATTAATATGTAAATAGAATACTCAGCACTATCAAACACTAACCCACATGCTCAAGAATTGAAAATTTTCAAGAAATTGAAAAACTAGCATGTAAAATGTTGAAAACATAAGCTCTAAAAATGAAAACATGATGAAATCTTTAAATTTTCCCATCAATTCCAATTTTGACAGCACTTCATCTCCTTCATACCTATAAGAAATACCCAACACATGCAAACTCAACAAAATAAGTTAAAAAAACAAGTTAGATCAACATGTGTAAAAGAGGGTTAGTAACCAAAAATAAAACTTAACTACAAAAACTTGAAATTAAGTGCAAAGGAAAATGGTTCAAGTCCCACCAGGCGTGCCAAATGTGTGCATGTATACTTTGCTTGATGCTAAATCAAATGAAGCAAGAACTAGCACCTAAAATAGTTCTACAATTTAGCTAAAACAAAGCATAAACACCATCATGATAAGAATTAAACAAGGGTTAGATGCTAGCATTCATAAATACAAACTTTGAAACTAACAATGCTAAATATCTAAACTCCTCTATTCTCTAACAAAAAATAAATGAATGGACCTAAGTAAGCTCCATGGCTATCAAAATAGTTGTCCTTAATGTTCCAAGAACCTAGGAATGGGGGCTAATCAAAGTTGGGCTACAAGACCCTTTTGACACCTCCCATATGACCCAAGCACTTTAAGAAAGAGGATTAACTCTTCAAGATGATGAAATATCAAAAGGGCAAGGTGCAAGCTTTTAGTCTCTTTTCTATATGCTTTGCATTTGCTCTCTAAGGAGTTTAGGTGTAAGTAAAAGGTAGGTGGAGGGCTCTTTATATAGCCCAAAGAATAAAGGATTCAACACATTCTCATAAATGTGGGATAAAGGTAAAACATGATTAAGAATGGATAAGGTTGCTTTATTAAAGGTAACCTTACTTTAGAAGAGTTTAATACATGTTTAGCAAGTCGTGGGAGTTGGGGGTGTTTTAATTAATCAAAGGTGATTAACTAATAGGTAGATGTAAGCTTATAGAAGATAATTAGAGGAATATTAGTACGATTTAGGATATTAAAAGGGGATTAAATCTTGATTAAATATTGATTTATTGGTTAAATGTAAGGAAAGATAATTAATTAATAATAGTTAATTAGTCTAGGTAGAAGGGGTGATTTATTAACGGAAGGTCATTAATTAGGGTATTTGTTGGATAGGAAACTTTATTAATTAGCTTAGTGTAATTAATTAATGATGATATGAGGGAAAATGAGTGCTTTTGACGATATGTCATTAATTTGTGAGAAAGGGGATAATTAACACAATTTAAGTATTTAAATTGCTTGGGCGTAATTATAGGTGTCTACATGTATCACCAAAGTGACTGGATAATGTAACAGATACAAATTTATTAGATGTAAATTTGGGGGATTTTTGTGGGAGACTTCGTGCCCAATGTAGAAGCCAATGGATGGTAGCAATTGATGCTAGCCATATTGCTTTAGCAACTACTTTCCCACATTCAATCCTTGCTCATGAATTAGTTTATGATAAAAATTATGACCCCGAGAAAATGGAAGTGTTAGATGGAAGTGGTGAAAGGGTCATTAATTTAACACCTGGTGCTTTTAATACCATATTGGGGTTACCACAAGTAAATCAACCAATAGTTCAACTGTTGAAAGTGCACAGAAAATTTATAATGCAAAACATGATGACTATGCCTAGGTATTGAATTCCCAATGGCTAAAGGAGAGAAAACCATCCACCAAGAGGCTTCCTAAGAAATTAACCTGAGCCCTATTCATCAAGGAGGTTGAAGATCTTATTGTTTTGTTAAGCAGAATGGTTGGGTTGGAGGGGTCCAACAACTTGCAGGAATGGATGTGCCCTTTTATTTGGGGTATTTTGGAAAAGAAAGGAAATTTTTGTTGGGGAAGTCTTATATCAGCTTCAATTCATGCCTAGTTGATGAAAATTGCAACAAATATTAGAGAAGGTAATACAACTGACATCTAGTTCTCAATGATGTCTTATTTCATTTACAATATTGCATGTTTTAAGTCATTCCCAGGTCTTGGTGTTGATGGAACTGATGAAGTGGTGTGTTTTTCTGGATCCCTATGGATCATCGAGTATTCAAGTATGAATCATGGAACTAGAGTGCATCATATGGTAGTGTGATGTGATGAATGTGAACAAGAAAGATGTGATGTGATGAATGTGCACAAGAAATATGCTAAGCCAAGGGCTATGACTTTATAATATGGGTTTTTTATCCAATATAGGTTTTTTACATATCTTAGAGTCAGTGGATTTGAAAGGAGTCCTTACACATTACCAAGGTATGTTGATGATAAGTGGATTCTAATGGAACTTTCAAGGTAGATTGTCCTTGTGCACAGTAAACTATCAAGAAGGCATAAAACCAATATAAAATTTCCTCTCCAACTTGGGAGATATTCTTGTCAAATAGTGGAAAAATCTAGGATGATGGATGGTGAAATGGAGAACCTTCAAATGGGTAAGTTTACTCCAAGGTCTAACTTTTATATTTTATGGGTTGTTACTTCTAGTGAGCACCAGCCTCATTTCAAGGATTATTGGATGAATTTTGTTGATGAAGAAGAGGTCAGGAAAATGGATTTCTCTAGGATGACCTTGAGGAAAATAATCGACTTCAATTTTTTTATTCCCAAGTAATAGAGGATGACCAAAATGTGGTAAGCCAATTTTATCTTGAACAAAATTTAGAATCAAAATCAATTATTCCTATAGATTGGAACAAAAAGGAATCAGATAATCCCCACCAAAGAATTTTTGATGTCATGAGAAGAAATTTAACTTGGTTAGTTGGAAAGGGTATTGATTTTTCTTTACAAAATACAAGAGTATTGAAGGAGTTTAGGGACCTAAATTCTTTGAAAGAGGACCTCCCTCCTTTGAGAGAGGAGCTGATACTATAGACCCTTTGAATGGTCAAGCCCCTCAATTGCCCAGCAAGAAACCCACCACAAAAACAATTGATGAATGGACTATTGCAAAGAGAAAAACAGGAACATCAATGACTGCTTTAATTCAAAAAGCACAAGATATACTTTCAAGAGAAATGCAAGATGCCCCCTTCATTACAACATTACCTTTATAATCAAATGGAACTAGTGTAACAAAGTAAAGGAATCCTACAATGACAATACTAGGGATATCAAACACATCCAAGAAGATGAGGGTAGATTTCCGTAATGTTGATCCAACTCTTATAGTTCAAAGTGCTAAAGGAAAATGGGTTTAGAACTCAAACAATTTAAAAGCGCATCAAAAATTCCCAAAGCGATATTTCCCTTGGTGAGGGATGTTGGTATTTCAACTAGAGAAGGTGAGCATAATGCAAGTAATCATAAGAGGAAGGATCTCGAGGTAATTGATCCTCCTATCTTGACTGAAACTCAGAAAAAGGTTGTTATTGAATTAGCCCATCAAACCATGCCATTAAAAGATCCTAAAGGTATTCATTTTGATTTTTTTTGAACTAAATTTTTTGATGTATCTATCTACATTTCCAAATAAAATATTTGTAGGGATGATTCAAGGTGCCCAAATATCTAGCCAATCAGGTGGTGTTGTAACAAGTCAAATACAAAAAGAGCCAGTTATAGTGTAGTATGGTATGAAAGATGACATCAAGGCATAGTTGCCACAAAGGTAACCAAAAGCAAATTGAAATAATTAGTGTGGAGGAACTTAGGGATATTCCATAATTTGAGATTGAGGATGTCAAAAGTGAATTTCATACAAAATAAGGTGTAAGTGTCTCTTTTGAGGATATAAAAATGTCATATATTGGTCAACATCTAAACATTGAAATGGGGCCCAACCCCAAAGTACCCAAATTGAAAATATATCCCCTCCTGTGAAGGGAAAGGAAATAATTCAAGCATCTACCTAGATGTCACTCTCATTTCAATTCAACCATCTAAAAGTGTAGACAAGACACAAGAAAGTGAAGAATTTCAAACTGCACTTGCCCTAGGGAAAAGAACAACTAAAGCTGTGAGAGATACAAGTACCCCTGTTGAGGGTAGTGTTGTAGTAAGTAAAAAGGTTAATGATGAAAGCAAATATCAAGGTTCATTTTCACAACCCCAATCAATAGATCAAAAAGAAAAATACCTTGTAAAGAAGAAGAAGGGTGAGGGAAAATTCCGATGATGGAGGTGCTACAAATCCACTTTCGGAAAGTGTTCTAAAGAAAAAGGAGAAAATCAAACTACAAGCCTTGAAAAAAATATCCAAAAGAAATAGAGAAAGCAATTGCTGCCCCATCAAAAGATTCAGAGGAAGAAATAAGAAAGAAGGCCACTGCTACAAAATATTTAACAAAAAGTGTAAGTGTGGTGGTTACCCCTACTAAGATATTGAAGGAAACAATAATTCCACCTATTGGTCCAATGGAAAGTAAGGGTCAAGAGGAGAAATTAGTGACTGATAAAAAATTGGAAAACATCAAACAACCTCAAACCTAGGACCAAAGTGAAGGACAACCAGAAATGGAGGCATCTGATAGCACAAAGTAGATAGTAAGAGTGGATGTGCCACATACAAAAACACCAATACCTCATAATACTCAAGAAGCATCCACAACAATGGTATTGTTTTCCCATACTGCAAACATCACACCAACAGGAGTAAAATTTGGTAATGCTCCCATGACTAGCTAGTTAGGAGGATTTCTTCAAGAGAAAGAAAAAGGAAAAGAAGTTTTCCAAGGAGGAGCCTTAGACATTACCAGCATTGATTTCCCAAAACCCACAAAGGATTAAAATAAGGAAAGAGTTATAACTCAAACACATATTTATAGGAAAGGGTTTAAAACTATGGAAATTGCAACTCCTCACCCAGGGATCTCAAGGGATAAAATTATAGTCAGTGACTATGACATCAAGTAGATCCAGTTGGGTAGACCTACAAGGAAATCCTTAAGCAAGATGTAGCAGTAGTACTTTTGGGTATTTTCTAAGGAGTTAATGAAGATAAGGTAAGAAAAATTCAATTAAAATAGTAATTTGAAGATTTAACTTCACGCTTGCAACAATTATTGGGGACATTAGGGAAAAATTAGGAAACTATTATTGTTATCACTCTAGAGGTTGTGGGAAGCATAGAAAAGGCTACCAAAAAGGTCAAGGTTATTGATAGTTGGATTGAAGACTTATCTGAAAGAGGGAAGAATATTTTTGAGAAAGAAAAAAGAGGTATGGAGAACTTACCACCAAGCTCAGTGATATTAATGATTTAATTGAACAATGTGAAAATGAGTTATTCTAATTTGAAGGGATTCTTCCCAAGTTAAACATTATCAACCAGCTTGATGAGAATATAGTTGAAAAAGAGGGAATCATGCCACTGAATAAAATGGGAACTCAATATGTTATGGAATATTTTTCCAAAATTAGGATAGAGGTTGTGAATCAGGTCAAAGAAAAGATGGAGGTAGAAAAAGAATGGATTGAGAAAAGCATTGACACCATAAACATGAGATTGGAGGACATGGTATTTGATAAACAAAAAAATAGTTATGGTGACTTGAAGATTGATTTTATGGTCCAATCCTTTGAAAAATACATCCATGAGGATAACTATTCATATGATGTTATTAAGAGGTTGGTTTCTGTGGAGGACATAATTGCAGAGTTGAAAATAAAGTCGAGGGAATATAGGCGAAGAATGGACAAGTGTGTGGATGCACTGAATAGGGAGAATTTAATATTCCAACACCACACATGCCTAGATGAAAATGATATAAGGCAGTTGTTCTAGAGATATGATGCATACGGGAGAGACAACTAGATAAAGAAGAAGATGACAAAGATGAAGATGTGACCATGTTGACTAGTGAGAAAGCTTAGGCTTGTTTTTCTTAACAACTCTCATCTTTTCATAATTGATACTCTTATTTTATAATAGTTGAACATTACTTTGAATTGTTAATTTCAAGTATGAATGTAACATGATACAATACAATAGACTTTTATGTTTCTTTAATAGAATTCTAAATCTATTATGAAGCATGTGAGTTATTGTAATAATTTGAATTTTCTATATTGATGAAAAAGAAAAATGGGGTTCTATAGGGCCCCAGCCCATGGAAAATTTACATACATTCTTGTGAATTACATAAAAATAAACTAGAGAAAAATACACCTAATCATCTTCCACTACCAAAAAAATATTCACTAAAAGGAGGAATTTTGTTCAAAATCTTGTTCTTCCTTGGGACAAACTCCTCCAACCCAAAAACATATGTGTAAACCAAAATTCCCATAACAAAGTGTGAGACATATTCATAGCCATGAGATTCTCAATATTCATCCTAGAGCCATCCAAGATACTCATCAATTCCATCTTCTTATGATAAGAAGAGACCCAATCTAGGATATCCAAGCCACCTTTGGGAAATTCTTTCCTCCCTTTTTCTTTGTAGATAGAGGGATGAGCAAGAACAATTGACATGGCTGGAAGTGCAAGTACAGTGGTCCTTGAAGTTGGCTAAGTGGGAGGTTGAGAATTAGACTCACCCTTGTACATTTTCATAGCTACAGGTGGAGCTTTAGGTTGTTGTGATGGCATGGGCCATGCTAATTCTTTCTCCAAAGAGGAGATACATTTATCTAGCTCAATCACTCGATGGTAAAGACTAGGCATAGTAGCTAAAAACAGGTCCCATCATAGATCACATAGGAATTTGAAGGAATTTCTTCAAAAAAATCTTCATTGCATATAAAGGGAAATTATAGTTATTTTTTCCCGTCACAATAGGCCTCGTATGAATCCATAATTTCTTTAGTCCTTCTAGAGATATTTGGTTTTTCCACCTGAAGAGTTGAAATAAATTGTTTGGAAAGCGAGAAAGATAGGATTAATCTTGATAAATCTCGAAGAAGAGCAACTCAAACATATTGAGTTGTCAATGGTCCACTATCATCTCATGGGTCTGCAATATCAAATAAAATCCTCACAAATGCCTCATCGGGGCCTGTCAAGTCGAAGATTTGATTCAAATCTTCAAATGAGACCTCCTTTAGATTGGTTTCCAAAATCACCCTCTCCATTTGTAAGAACAATTAACTTGACCAAATCTTTCCACACTTAATTATGAAGAAAGTATGCACATTTGCAAAGGAAGTGGGTCAAATTTATAGTAAAATTAAAGTAGGCGAGATGGGTTAAACAAAATCATGGCAATTAAATCACTAGATATTTCTGTTGCATCCACATGGAGGAGGTAGATATGAAATAAATATCATCTGAAGAAAATGTATTTGGATTGACATGGTGTTACACATGAAGGAATTCTCAAATCGAAAGGATTTGATAATCATTGTGCATATTTCAAAGCTGATCCCTGAAAGGAAATATTGATAGATGTCACATCAAAACATTTGGGGATATTCAAAAGGTTGCCAAGAAAATTCTCTCAAATTACCTGAAAAATAAATAATTAAACAAATGATACCAAAATGGTGACATGGCATCCCAATCATTCTAGGAGAGTGAAAAAATATAAATCATTTGTAATTCCTCCACTTGGCATCATGAAATTAGAGTATTTTCAAAGGAATGATAATGGATCAAATTGTGTGCCTTAAAGAGGAATATTCTTTTGAATATTCACATTTTTGGGGAAAGGTGGGAGAGAGAGAGAGAGAGAGAGAGAGAGTTATATATATATGAGAGGAATGTTCTCGTATCGGGGGTTAAATTTTTCTAAATTCTTAGAGAAAACAGAGAAAACTAATTGTACTTTTCTTGAAGAACCTAAATCAAACTAAGAGACTTGTGATTTATTTTATTTTGTCCAAAACTTCTCATGCCAAGATGATTGCAAGTGTACAGTCATTGGAAATAATTGAGGCCATAGGTTTTATGGCCCTTGCTTTGAGAAATTTTAATTTCTTGAAATTAACTACGTTTTTCTGAGAAATGTTGTCTTTGTTCCTAAGGTAAAATACTTTGAATCAACTACTTGCCTTCCCTATTACAATATTATGTTGATAGTTTATTTGAACTACACTAGATATTATCTTAATTAGTGGCATTTTGGCAACTACAATTGCATTGTAGAAATATCTTTCCTTATGTGGTGTGATAAACAATTTTAAATTCATATTTCCTCTTGCTTGGTTGAGAAGATCTTAGTAATATTTTGAGTGTATCTTGAGTGTAGTTGAGTAGGAACTGTTAGTGTTTTATTGAGAGTTTAGCATGATTTTTTTGTTTAAATTCTCAAAGGTTGTGTGAAATATTGTACTCTTGGGATTCCATGAGTGCATACCTTCTGTTAAATGGGTGTTTCTTCTGGTTGTGTGATGTGTTCCTCTTTCCTTGGGGAAATTTCCAAACATTTGTAAGGTTTTCTTGAGAAACTTGTATAATCAACTTTATCCTTCTTTAATCTCCCATTCATACACAAAAATTACAACCTATAACTATTAAATCCTTCTAAATTACCCATGTTTTCCTTCCTATAAACATTTTCTAAGGGACTTTACCATCTCTACCCTCCCTTTCCATAAATATGTAGAAGCAAGCTAAAATTTACACTTATCTAGAGTGACTGAGTCCTATTTTGAAAGACATTTGCATTATTTAGTGTGACAACTCATGAGAGTTAAATGATGCTTGCATTGACTGTGTCTATTTAGGACTATCCTTCATATTTCCAAGAGAAAGCTTAGAGATTGTAATTTCATCCACCTTTCTCACAATTACAGGTTACAAAATGGGTCCTCTCACCTTGGTTAAAGGCAAAACCTAAAGTATGAGGGAAGGTCATCCCCTTTGTGAGTGCAATCCAATCTCTCCCAAGTCAAGTCTCAAAGATTCTATTACGCATGTCCCTGGCTACAAATAACTAAATCTTTAGTCTATCTTTCTCTAAGCATCCAACTCAATTTTTTAATGTTGTTTGGCTCTCAAGGTGGTGCATAATTGATACCAACACTCTCTTGGCACCATTTCTTAGGGAATTATTTTCATAAATACAAAGATATATCAACCTTTTGTAATGTATGAAGTATGTTTAGATGAAAATTTATGATCTAGACTTGATCCTTTATCAAAATTTTCTAAAAATGAGCTTAATCAAAAGTCATTTTCTCAATATTTTCCTATTTTAAGAAATATTTCCATTAAATTTGACTTGGATAGGGGTAAATATTGATAAAGGATAGAAATATTTTCCAATATTTGATGAAATTTATTGTGAAGATTTAGTTGGAAAGTTGTTTGAAGTGATTTACACATCTAAGGTGCAAGACCTTAGTGGTGGCTCCATCTTTCTCATAACATTTTGGTAAATAACACTACCTATAAGTTCAATTACTGTAATCCATCATCAATATTTGTAAATATGGAAGGAAGAAGGTCTTTCTTTAAGAAAAATCCTACTAGACATTTGTTTCTAGAGTTTGGAAGGAAAAATATAGCAAGGAAGCAGATATGGAAAGTGTTAAGTGACTATAAGACAGAAAGAAAGGTGATCTATGCTCCTAATTTGATCAACCATTGGTAGAGGACTATTCAAGTACCTCTGATCATTATGGATCAAGTAGTTTGAGTAATAATTTTCATACTCTAGTTTGTGAAGGTCCTTCATTCACAAGTAATCAAGGTATTATTCATTTCCCTCCTTTGTTGACTCGGGATAATAGGGTATTTTGTGAAACAAAGTCATTGAAGGATCTGTACTTTGAATATTTTATTCCATTACCTCAAAGACCAGTTGTCCCCAACCATTTTAATCCTTTTGTAGTAACATTTCTAGTTAATAACATGGCCTAACCTCCACTTAGACCCCCTTTATTGTGAATGTGTACAGGCCTAGATATTTCGGGGTATGGTGGGTTATCCTAATGTAGTCCCACATGAGGTAAGAAATATATTTCCTAAATTCTAGGGTAATAATGCCATTAGTGGTGACCAACACCTCAAGATATTTTCTAATACCATGGAATATTTTGAGATTGAGTATGAAGATGTATATGTAAATTTGTTTATACATACTCTAGAAGAAGATGCCCGAGATTGGTACAAGTCACTACCAGATAACTCTATTGATTCATGGACAGAGATGAAAAATGCATTTAAATCACAATATGGTGATAAAACTGATCCAAGGTTCCTCCTCATAGAATTTGAGAACATAAAAAGAATCCTAATGAACATGTCTAGGATTTTAATACCATATTTAGTAAAACCTTGACCAGATTTCCTGTAAATTTGAGGCCAAGTGATGATTCATGCCTAATTAAATATTCATATGCTTTTGACAAAAAGGAAACCTATTACTTAAGGGATAAAAATCCCAGTCCTTGAGATAATATTTTTTATGGTTGTGTAAATATAAAATAACATCAAGGCAGCTGGGAAGCCTCCTAAAAGGGAGGGAGTCAAGTTGATCAACCCAAAAATCCTCGAGAAAGTAAAGTAGTAGATCTAGAAGAGGTGGTCAAAACTCTAGTAGGAGCAGTAAAGAAATTTCATATAAACTTGCTAGAGTAGAGAAAGGGCTAGGTCAAAGTTCTTAGGCCCAACACCAACCTCAAGGGAAGAATAGATTTAGAAATCATCCTAGGGGTGACCATAATAGATGATAGAGGGAAAGGACCCATGGGGTCAGGAAACAAGCAAAAACCACCAAGGGAAAACAAGTTGGTTCCTAATCCATTGACTACTAGAGTATCTATGGTAGAGGAGGATCATGTTATTGAGTGGTGTGATAAGTGATTTCTACCACACTCCCATGTGATCTCAATGTGGAAAGTGAAGAGGTTGATGATGATGCCACCTTTGGTGATGTGTGCATGATGGAATGCTTTGATGGTCCACAACAAGGAGCTACTTCTACTAAATTGCTGAGTGCTAAGACTATGGAATGTTTTTGGGACTACATACACTGGTATCCTCTATCCCTTCTACTAGTAGTCTTGATGTTGATATGGTTCATGCCTTTGAGTTACCTAACCATGAATTTGAATATTTGAGGGCATTAATGATAAAAAATATGATGGTGGTATTCCTTCGAGGAGGATAGGAAGCTCCTAATGAATGCAATAGTGGCCCAAGAAAAGGAATATAATCTAAGAAATAGGACGGTCAAAGGACCAGGGCCATTACCTAAACAAAAACTCCTCTCCTCACCAATATCCCCAAGGATTCCCCCAAGAAATATTTACCAAACAAAGGCCTAGTTATTGCTAACAAATATGATCCCCCTACCTCTACTCAAGCTATAAAGAACCTCATACCACTAGAAAAAGAAATCACCCTACCTCCTAGTGCATTCTTACCTAAGTATACCCCTTGTGATATGGCTCAAATTTTGATTCAGATCAAGGTTACTATGCCAATTGTTGAGTTTCTCTGATTCCTGAGCACAGAAGAAGAGCATTTGAATACTTAGGATTCAAGGAGGAGTTGGTGGCCATAGGTAAGGATGTTAACAATGTGGATCTTCCACCTGTTATTATAGAATTAGAAGTTCCCCAAGAAATGGAAATTTTGGGGGAATCACCTGAGATATATTTAGGCACTTCTCTAGTAGAGTCTCAACTTGATGTGGATCCATTTTTTACTACTTTGATCATCAAAGATAGAATTTTCCACAACTATATGTTTGATTTAAGAGATTCATGTAATGTAATGCCTCTTGAAGTTATGAATGAATTAGACATCAAAGTGACAAAAATTTTTGAAAATGCTAGGCCATGGATTCAAGAGAGGTGCCAGTGATAGGATATGTAAAAGGTTTAGTAGTGCAATTGGTAGCTTATCCTGGTAAGTACTTGACTATGAATGTGGTCATTATTGATTTCCCTGCTAAATGGGGTATGTTTCTATCTAGAAAATGGGTTACAAGTGTTGGAGGAAGTGTATAAATGGACATGTCCTATGCCACCATACATGTGGAAGGAAATTTGGTGAAGTTGTATGGAGAAAATAAAATGCTACACTTGATTGAGGACCCAAACAATGCTTCCTATGAAGTGTTGTTTGTTGATGTGGATGTTGATAATTTTTTTGGATATGTAGACTTCGAATACCACAACATAAATGAGAGTCCATGCTTGGAACAAGTTGGATCCCCTTGGACTATGATGTTTGATGGAGCATGCTCCAATATGGGTAATGGGGCTGGTGTGGTGCTTATATCCCCAAAAAGGAAACATTCAGTTTTTCATTCAAGCTAAAATTTGAATGCACCAATAATATTGCAAAATATGAAGCACTGCTCCTAGGCTTGAGAATTTCATGGAGGTATGGAATAAAGGACATAATTTTTAAAGGGGATTCTGAGTTGGTGGTAAAGCAAGTTAGAAAATTGTATGTAACAAAGAACCAAAGAATGAAGCAATATAAGCATGCAGTGTGGGACTTCATTGAGATGTTTGATTCCTTCAATATCTTGTACCATGATAGGGATCAAAATGTTGCAGATGATAAATTGGCATTGCTTGCATCTCAGTTTGATAATTTCATGGTTTCTCCTTACTGTAACTATGATGTAGAGGTTTTTCAAGACTGTCTATGCTTGATAATGTAAATCATTGACAAGTTTTTGATGATGATTGCTAAGTGTAGAGGTTTTTATAAAGTGAAGGATAATTTACAAATCATTGCATGGATTAGGAGCTAATGGTTTCAACATGTGATGGAAAAGAAACTCTATTTGGAAAAGACATAATTTAGTTGAAAACCAACACAATTCCCAAGAGATTGGTTACTTTGAAACTAATGTTGACAATATAGATAGGGTGCTTCATAGGCATATCTATACTTCAAGGGATGTTGAGGAGTATAATTTGGGAACCAAGGAGAATCCCAGGAAGGTGTGGTTAGGATGCAATCTAAGCAAAGAAGAGAATCAATCTTATGTGAAATTGTTGACAAAGTATCAAGATTGTTTGGCATGGCATTACTTGGAGCTGAAGTCTTATAAAGAATACTTGTTCCAACATGAAATACCCTTAGATCCTAACACTAATCCATTTAGGAAAAGAATAGGCCTATTAACCCTCTTATTTCACTTAATATGTAAGAAGAGTTGACAAATTTGAGTGATGGAATAATAATAAAGCCCACCATATACTCTTCATGTGTGGTCAATCTTGTACCAGTGAGAAAAAAATGGAGATATAAGGCTTTGTGTGGATTTTAGAAATCTGAATAAGGACTCAATCAAAGACAATTATCCATTTCCTAATATGGATAACATGTTGCAGCTGGTTACATGATCTAAATTTCTCTCAACTCTGGATGGATTCTTAGGATATAATTAGGTGGTGGTGAAACAATCAGAAAGGTTTAAAAATGCTTTCACCACCCCATGGGGAACATATGTGTATGTGAGAATTCCATTTGGATTAATGAATGTTGGGGCTAATTTCCAAAGAGCCATGGATGTTGATTTTTTAGGTTACATTAATGATTTTATTGTTGTGTATCAAGATGATGTAACTGTGTTTTCTAGGAAGAGAAGTGACCACCTGAGCCATGTGGAGAAAATGTTAGTAAGATGTAGAGAGTATGGGATCTCATTAAATCCTAAGAAATGTCACTTTGGTGTTCAAAAGGAAAAACTATTGGGGCATATAGTATCTAAATAGGGGGTCATGATAGATCTTGAATGAGTAGAAGCCATTGGCAAAGTTCCCATACCCATGTCAAAAAGGGTATCCAATCTTTCTTTGGGAAGATCAATTTCATTAGGAGGTTTATTTCAAACTTTTCTAAAATAACCATCCCTATTACTAGCATGCTAAAGAAAGACCAAGTTATCAAATGGGAAGAAGAGGTTGTCCAATATTTTAATGGGATCAAGGAAGCATTAAAGAATGCCCCTATTCTAGCCAGCCCAAATTATAAGAAAATATTCCAGATCTTTTCTTTTTCCTATGAGAACACAATTTCTTTTGTATTGTTGTAGAAGGATGATGAAGGGAATGAGAGACCTATTTCCTTTTTCTTCCAATTATAACCTTGAAAGGAATGGCCAAGCCGAATTCAACAATAAAAATTTTCTCAAAATACTCAGGAGGACATTGCAAGTTTTCAAAAGAAAATGGGGTGAGAAATAGTCCTTTTGAATTAGTTTATGGTGTTCAAGATCTTTTCCCCCTTCATATGTAGCTATCATCTTATCAATTCATGCAACAACTTGAGGATGAGGGAGAAGTAAACCCCTATGAATCTAGAATCAACCAGATACTGGAATTGGATGAAGAGAGAAGGGAATCCCACCAGAGACACCTTAAGTTCAAGGAAAGACTCAAGAAAATATTTGATAGAAAGGTGACTCCTAGAGCCTTCAATGTTGGGGATCTCATTTTTATGGGATAGTAGGCATGAGGACAAAGGAAAGCATGGAAAATTTGATGCCTTGTGGATGGGTCCCTACTCCATTGATATAAGGATTAGTGAACACACCTTCTTCATTAAGGACTTGGAGGGAGACTTACTAGATTTCTCTGTCAATGGTAGGAACCTCAAATAATCTATGGATTAGACACATGCAATTAGGTATGAACTTATGTATAGTGTATAGTTTTTTTTTTTCCTTTTCATTTTCCTTGTCTATAATAACTAGTTACCTTGGTATCTTGGTGTAATTTTGTGAAATGTGTTTACTTTGGTAGACCTTGTGCATGTTTTAAAATGACTACATTTCCCAATGGATTATGGCACTTGGTCTGTGTGATGTTTTTTTCATGTGGTTATTGTGGCACTTGTGAGGGATGACCATCCCCGAGTCGAGATCCAATGTTAGTGCTCATTTTTATCTATCCCTTCTATCCTAAGTGTGCCTTCAAATTTTCCATGACTAGTTTGTCAAAATTAAAAACATGTATGCTTGAAGAATGAAATCTTGTTGAATACAAGAAAATATCATGTTTGAGTCATGAATCTAATGTAAATCCTCTTTTTTGGTCGAGGAATGTGATAACCATGTCTTCCTTGAGTGATCCATGTGAAAAAACCGTCGATTTATCATATTAAACCATGAAAATCCCATATGTATATCATCCTGTGATCTATAGTGCATATTGCATATTTTCCTCCAACATCTAAAAACATGTGGTGTAACTCCATTGGTTGCACTATAGTGGGATTTATTTGCAAAATTACATAATTCACATAGTAACTGTAGATTGCAAAAACAAGCTTTGAATCCCGATGAATATTCCCATAAATATTCGGGTCAAATAATGCAAAAGGAAAAGTTGACCCCACTCCTGAAAGGAATACATGTCAAAATGGGATTAGAGTGGGGAATCGGGTTGATAATACACTTTTGCATCAATAATTTGATGGAGTGAAAATGCAAAGAAACCTTTGAGGCCCGATAGGGACATGTGTTGTGTTCTTAGAAAAATTTAAGAAGCGGTGTTTTGAGTCAAATATACAATCTTACACTCATTTGAAAAGTAATGAAAAATGCAAAGAAAACTCCAAAGACCACCAGGAAATGTGTCATGTTCTCAGCAAAATTCAAGAGGTGGGGTTTCAGGTCAAATCTACAAACTTGCACTCATTTGAAAAGTAATGCAAAAATGCAAAAAGACTACCTGAATCTGCAAAGCCCCGATCAAACCACATGGACAACCCACATTAAAATTAAGGGGGAGAGTTGGACAGCTAGGATATAACACATTTATGGATGACTCCATTAATGCATCTTGAACAAATTAAGGTAAATTTTTAAAAAAATCAAACATTTCAAATTGTTACCATTGCATGTGAAGATCTGGATGCCCTATCCATAAGAATTTGTGACACTATAAGGCTCAAACCTTTGATCACATTGACATTTGTCACCGATGATCCATCTAATTGCACTACACCTCTAGAAATGACTTCATATTGAAGTCCCAAATAATCAGCTATTTCCTTGGACATTACACAATTTCTTGCTCCCAAATCAATAATGTAATTGTGAACAATATTGTTTACAATGATTAGGGATATATAAAATGGTGCAGTCTCATATTTACGCTTGATTGACCCTCCTTTTCTACACCGCATTAGTGAGGACATTATCTTGATCCTTGGGAGGATAATTTTAGATGGGCAAGTTAGCTATAAATACTTGTAAAATATCCCTTTGTCCAGAATTTTCAAAGATTCCCACATAGAGATGATTACATTTTTTCTTCATGTGGTCAATGATATTGAATGAAGGAGTGTCATCCTTCTACTTCCTCCTACTCGGTACTAAATTTTCTTATACCTGAGTTGCTAAAATGGGAATTCTAAGCTTATTTTGTGAACTTGGGGCTGGATTTGAGCTACCAAATCCTTGGGGTGTGATAGAAGGTTGATCAACACCTGTGTTTGATGATTTTCCTCCCTTTATATTTCTTTTCTTAGACCTTTTGTTGGCTGTTACCCCCTGAAAAGGAGACTGATTTATACCACAAAAATCCTTTGCTTTCCAGTTCAAAAGTGTGGTCTCACTTGAAGGTGCCTCTTGAGTACTTGTTTATTGTTGATTCTCTTCTTGGCTTGTCTCTTGAGGTACACCAACAGTTTGTACCATTAAGGCTTGGTTTAGCAGACTAATTCAAACATGTTTCCGATTATGGGTTTGACTATAAGGAAAGCACCATTTATATTCTTGTGCAATGTTATTCTGGGTTAGAATGAAGGCCTGGATGTTGAAGGTGTATTAGGATTATATACCTGAAATGGCCTATCAGCTTGAGGTTGTCCTTAATTTTTTCTTCCAACTTGAAAGGGATGTCTATTATGCTAATATAGAGGCCTATTTGGTTGTGCACTGAGCCTGATAAGGTCTAACATTTTTTCCTTGCTTCCTCTTGAGGGTCACCAATTCATTCCCTAGGTTTTGTAATTGTTTCATAACCTCTTGGAGTTCATTTGAGGTGCTAGGAGAAGAGGTGGAAGCCTCATTGGAACTCTAATTTCTAGGGGAAGAATAGGGGCTAATGTAGGAGCTTGACTAGAACTAGGATTCCCCATTTCTGGATAAATAGGCATAGGTGGCCTAGGTGCAAGTTTACCAGCTTGAATTAGGAAATTATCAGCCTTAATGGCTATAAAATAAGCTCTGGTAAGATTATCCCTCTCATGGATTGTATCATAATAGATATATCATAATTTAAAGCTTTACGGAAATAGAGAAATACACCTTTAGTAGCTGGTCTCATAGCAATGGAAATCCTATCCCATGTCCTCTAAAATATGAAATTGAATTCATCCATTTTCTCATTTGGCACTCTCTTCATCATGGTTAGCTGCTCCAAAAGGGATAGATTATCTACCCTCTTCTCAAACTCGGTTACAAAGTTATGAGCATAGTTCATCCCAGTTCTTAATTGACCCTATTGTTAATCTTCTGAACCAATGTAGAGCTTTCCATTTTAGAGAAGAGGTAAGAAGTTTGACTGCCACATCCATATTAGCAATCTCATGAATGGCACAAACATTTGCAATGTATTGGATGTGATCAATTGGGGTCATATGGTTCTCCCTAGTGAAATATGAGATTTTCTTCAATGTTGTAACTAGGATTGGATTTTGTGCGTTGAGGTTGAGTGGAATACTCCCTATGAAATTGATAAAGGGATTTGGAAGTGCTTGTGGTGGTGGTGGTTGATACACCATCTAGATTCACTTGAGAACCCTAGTTGATTGAAGGAAGGGTCGACCAGGTGGAGGTGTGGATAATGTTTTATTTGGTGTGGATTGAGACCTTTGTACTCTTATTCCTCTCCTTCCTCTATCTGGTGATAAATGCAAGTATTCAAAGACACCTTGTTCTCTTTCTCTGGACCAAGTTTGGATCCTTCTCATCTACCTGGGACACTAGTATTGTTGGAACCAACTAAAATTTGACCCAGGGAGTCACTAGATGTGTTGTTACAAAGATTCCAAAAGCTAAAAATTTGTCAAAATGCACATCCAATCTTGAAAAATATGGGAAAAATGACCTTTAGTCCCACTTTGGCATGCCAAAAATATTAGTGCAAAATTATAGCACACCTACTTGTGATTTGTGTGTGAGACAATCAGTGTAACCTGCATAACATGGGATTATCTTGCAGTAGTGTGGGATGTTTTAAGTAGGATAATTCTCCGATAAATCCCACTTCTTCTCCTAACCTAGTGCCAACTTCTCCAAAGTGTAGATAATGGCAAACTAAACTAATCCTACCCTAATGCTTTCCAAGGAGACATGGATAGAAGGATACATAAAAGTAAATCTACTCTAAGCGAAGGTGATGCACCAAGAAAGGGAGTGAGACATTCTAAGTGAGTGAACAATAAGGAGTAAATAAAGTGAGGGAGGGCAAGTAGAAGTGCCATAACTAAAACAATATTCAGTTCCCTAGATTCATAAAATCTTAACAAATTAAAGGTCTTGTAAAGATATATAAACATGCACAATATACCTGCAAGTGTAATGGAAGGAAAAATATGAAATTAAAACTCGAATTAGGGGAAAAAATCCAAAAATACCAATTTTATTGCTCGAAACATGCAAAATCCATTACAATATAGGAACAAGGAAGAATTCTTTACAATAAGCCCAAATTTAGGGCCTTTAGGTAACAATAGCTTTGGAAAAATTGATTGAGTTCCTTTGTAAAATAGAGTGAATCCCCTCAAAATGAGGTGAATTTTACAATCTATAGAAGAAGAGTCTCAAAGTCACCTTACCAACCAACAAAGTTTCATTGAAGAGGCATGGGAGGCCATACAAATTTGGTACTTTTCTTACACGGGAAGTCATGGGCATCATACCTCATTAAGCTGGTAGTTGAACAACCTTGTACTACTTTAATTAATATGTGGTTTTTTCCTACACTCGGCTAGTTACAAAAATTTTCTACTCCTAAACGGTAGCAATCCTGGTTTCATTTGGTAGAATCAATGAAACTTAATGATAACATACTTTTCTCATTCCTTTCTCGGTAGCTTAAAATCTACTTTCTACCGGTAGAATCCATATAAGTTCTACTTGGTGCATTTGTTATCACTCGATTGCTCATCAACATCACCCTTGTGCAACTAGTCGGTAGCGTTCTTACTACCGAACCTTCATTGTCCGATACCATCTGGTAGCATGCGTACATACTAATAGCACCTCAACATCATTTACCTATCTGCGCAACCCATCAATTTTTCTACCGCAACATTTATCATCGTTTTTGTTTTTGGCTCATATCTTTGCTGAGGAGCCAACTCGTTGTGAGTTACCATATTAAATTTCAAAGTGTTGCACCCATCAACCACCAACATTCAAAACTAATAAGTTTTCCATTTTACAAGGGTGAAAAAAATGGATAGAAAATACCATATTGGGGTTACCACAAGTAAATCAACTAGTAGTTGCAACTGTTGAAAGTGCACAGAAAATTTATAATGAAAAACATGATGACTATGCCCATGTATTGAATTCCCAATGGCTAAAGGAGAGAAAACCATCCACCAAGAGGCTTCTTAAGAAATTAACTTGAGCCATGTTCATTGAGGAGGTTGAAGATCTTATGTTTTTGTTAATTAGAATGGTTGGGTTGGAAGGAATTAACAACTTGTAGGAATGAATGTTCCCTTTTATTTGGGGTATTTTGGAAAATAAAGGAAATTTTTGTTGGGGAAGTCTTATATCAGCTTTAATTCATGCCCAGTTGATGACAATTGCAACAAATATTAGAGAAGGTAATACAACTGACATCCAGTTCTCAATGATGTCTTATTTCATTTACAATATTGCATGCTTTAAGTCATTCCTAGGTCTTCCACTAAAATCTAGCTTTGAAAACCCATAGATTTTATGATGTATACACATAATTAAGGTTGGAAAATTAGAAGGGGAATGTCTGAAAAGTAAATGATGCCTTCATTTCCCCAATTACATGTCTTTTCAAGCCTAAATGGGAGAAATATAGACTATCTGCTAAGGAAAGGGCTATGATTTTGGAATATGGTTGTATTTTTATCCAATATAGGTTTTTTACATATCTTAGAGTGAGTGGATTTGAAGGGAGGCCTTACAAATTACCAAGGTATGTTGATGATAAGTGGGTTCTAATGGATCTTTCAAGGTAGATTGTCCCTATGCACAGTAAACTATCAAGAAGGCATAAAACCAATATAAAATTTCCTCTCCAACTTGGGAGATATTCTTTTCAAATAGTGGAAAAAGCTAGGATGATGGATGGGGAAATGGAGAAATTCCAAATGGGTAAGTTTACTCTAAGGCATAACTTTGATATTCGATGGGTTGTTACTTCTAGTGAGCATGAGCCTCATTTCAAGGATTATTGGATGAATTGTGTTGATGAAGAAGAGGTTAGGAAAAGGGATTTCTCCAGGATGACCTTGAGGAAAATAATTGACTTCAAAATTGTTTTGATTCCCCAAGGAATAGAGGATGACCCAAATGTGGTAAGCCAATTTTATCTTGAACAAAATTTAGAATCAAAATCAATTACTCCTATAGATTGGAACAAAAAGGAATCAGATAATCCCCACTAAATAATTTTTGATGTCATGAGAAGAACTTTAAACTAGTTAGTTGGAAAGGGTATTGATTTTTCTTTACAAAATACAAGAGTATTGAAGGAGTTTAGGGACCTCAATGATTTGAAAGAGGACCTCCCTCCTTTGAGAGAGGGATATGATACTATGGACCCTTTGAATGGTCAAGCCCATCAACTATCCAACAAGAAACCCACCACAATAACAATTGATGATTGACTGGCCGCAAAGAGAAAAAAAGGAACATCAATGACTTCTTTAACTCAAAAAGCAAAAGATATGCTTTCGTGGGTAACACAAGATGCCCCCATCCCTGCAAAGAGTGCCTTTATAATCCAAAGGAACTTGTGTAACCAATATAAGGAATCCTACAAAGGACAATAGTAGGGACATCAAGAACATCTAAGAAGATGAGGGGATATTTTCCTAATGTTTATCCAACTCTTATAGTTTATAGTGCTAAAGGAAGAGAGGGTTCAAAACTCAAACACTTTGAAAGGGCATAAAAATGCCCAAAGTGATATTTCCTTTGGTGAGGGATGTTGGTATTTCAACTGGAGAAGGTGAGCATAATGCAAGGAAGCATAAGAGGAAGGATCCTGAGGTAATTGACCCTCCTATCTTGACTGAAACTTAGAAAAAGGTTGTTACTTGAATTATCCCATCAAACCATGCCATCACAAGATCCTAAAGGTATTCATTCTAATATTTTTAAACCAACACCTATTGTGGCTCCATCTGCATTTCCAACTGGAATAGTTGTATGGATGATTCAAGGTGCCCAAATATTTATCCAATCAGGTGGTGTTGCAACAATTCAAATACAAAAAGATCCAGTTATAGTGCAACATGGTATGAAATATGACATCAAGGAAGAGTTGCCACAAAGGAAACCACAAAATAAGATTGAAATAATTAGTGTGGAGGAACTTAGGGATAGTCCATACTTTTAGATTGAGGATGTCAAAAGTGAATTTCATACAAAATAAGGTGTAAGTGTCTCTTTTGAGGATATATAGATGCCATATATTGGTCAGCATCCAAACATTGAAATGGGGGCCCAACCCCAAAGTACCCAAATTGAAAATATATCCCCTCCTATGAAGGGAAAGGAAATCATTCAAGCATCTACCCCAGATTTCACTCTCATTGCAAGTCAACCATCTAAAAGTGTAGACAAGACACAATAAAGTGAAGAAGTTCAAACTACACTAGCCCTGGAGAAAAGCACAACTGAAGCTATGAGAGATACAAGTACCCATGTCAAGGGTAGTTATGTAGTAAGTAAAAGGTTAATGATGAAAGAAAATATCAAGGTTCAATTTCCCAACCCCAATCAACAGATCAACAAGAAGAAGACCCTACAAAGCAAAAGAAGGGTGAGGGAAAATCCTAGATGGAGGTTCCTGCTACAAATCCACTTTTGGAAAGTTTCATAAAGAATAAGGAGAAAATTGAAACTCCAAGCCCCAAAAAGAATATCCAAAAGAAATAGATAAAGTAGTTGTTTCCCCATCAAAAGATTTAAAGGAAGAAATAAGAAAGAAGGACCTCTTTCTACAATAGATTTAAAAACATCTAAGTGTGGTGGTTACCCCTGTTGAGAGCTTGAAGGAAACAATAAGTCCACCTATTGGTCTAATGGAAAGTAAGGGTCAAGAGGATAAATTGGTGACTAATAAAAAATTGGAAAACATCAAACAACCTCAAACCTAGGACCAAAGTGAAGGACAAACAAAAGTTGAGGCATTAATAACACAAAGCGAGATAGTAAGAGTGGATGATACTCAAGAAATGTCCACAACAATGGTATTGTTTTCCTAGACTGCAAACATCACACCAACAAGAGTAAAAGTTGGTAATGCTCCCATGGTCTGGCTGGTTAGGAGGATTTCTTCAAGAGAAATAAAAAGGAAAATAAGTTTTCCAAGGAGGATCCTTAGACATTACCAGCATTGATTTCCCAAAACCCAAAAAGGATTCAAATAAGGAAAGAGTTATAACTCGAACACATATTGATAGGAAAGGGTTTAAAACTATGGAAATTATAACTCCTCACCCAGGGATCTCAAGGGATAAAATTATATTCAGTGACTATGACATCAAGCAGATCTAGTTGGGAAGACCTACAAGGGAAATCCTTAAGCAAGACGTAGCAGTAGTAGTTGAGGGTCTTTTCCAAAGAGTTGATGAAGATAAGGTAAGAAAAAATCAATTAAAATACCAAGTCAAATATTTAACTTCATGCTTGCAGCAATTAGTGGGGCCATCAAGGGAAAATAAAGAAACTACTACTGTTATCACTCCATAGGTTGTGGGAAGCATAGAAAAGGCTACCAAAAAGGTCAAGGTTGTTGATAGCTGGATTGAATACTTATCTTAAATAGGCAAGAAGTTTTTTTAGAAGTAAAAATGGGTATGGAGAACTTACCACCAAGCTCAATGATATTAATGATTTAATTGAACAATGTGAAAATGAGTTATTCTACTTTGAAGGGATTCTTCCCAAGTTAAAAATTATCAACCAGCTTGATGAGAATATAGTTGAAAAATAGGAATCATGCCACTAAATAAAATGGGAACTTAATATACCATGGAATATTTGTCCAAAATTAGGATAGAGGTTGTGAATCATTTTAAAGAAAAGATGGAGGTAGAAAAATACTGGATTGAGAAAAGAATTGACTCCATAAACATGAGATTAGAGGACAAGGTATTTGATAAATACAAAACTAGTTATGGTGACTTTAAGATTGATTTTTGGGTCCAATTCTTTTGAAAAATACATCCATAAGGAGAACTATTCATATGATGTTATTAAGAGGATGGTTTCTGTGGAGGACACAATTACAAAGTTGAAAAGAAAGTTGAGGGAATATAGGCGAAGAATAGACAAGTGTGTGGATGCACTGAACAAGGAGAATTTAATATTCCAACACCACACAAGCCCTGATGAAAATGATATAAGGTATTTGTTCTAGAGATATGATGCATACAAGGAGAGACAACCAGATAAAGAAGAAGATGAAAAAGATGAAGATGTGACCATGTTGACCAGTGAGCAAGCTTAGGCTTGTTTTTCTTAACAACTCTCATATTTTCATAATTGATACTCTTGTTTTATAATAGTTGAACATTACTTTGAATTGTTAATTTCAAGTATGAATGTAACATGATACAATACAATAGACTTTTATGTTGCTTTAATATAATTATAAATCTATTATGAAGCATGTGAGTTATTGTAACAATTTGAATTTTCTATATTGATGAAAAATCAAAATGGGGTTCTATAGGGCCCCACCCATGGAAAATTTACATACATTCTTGTTAACTACATAACAAAATAAAATAGATAAAAATACACCTAATCCTCATTTACTACCACAAAAATCCTCACTAAAAGGAGGAATTTTGTTCAAAATCTTGTTCTTCCTTGGGAAAACTCCTCTGACCCAATAGTCATTTGTGCAAAAAACAACTTCCCTTGCAAAGGACAAGAGATCTCCATAGCCATGACCTTCTCAATATTCATCCTAGGTCCATCCAAGATACTCATAAATTCCATCTTCTTCTAATAAGAAGAGATCCACTCCAGGAGATCAAGGAAACCTTTGGGAAATGCTTTCCTCCATTTTTATTTCTAGAGAGAGGGATGAGTATGAAAAATTAATATGGATGGAAGTGTAATTACAATTATCCTTGCATTTTCCCGAGTTGTAGGTTGAGAACTAGACTCGCCCTTGTACATTTTCACAAATTACAAGTGGAGATTCGGGTTTTGTGATGGCATGGGCCATGCAAGCTCTTTCTCCAAAGAGGAGATACATTTCTTTAGCTCATTCACTCGATGGTAAAAACCATGCACAATATATAAGGAGGTCCCATCATAGATCACATAGGACTCGAACGAATTTCCTTAAAAAAATCTCACTACATATAAAAGGGAAATTATAGTCAGTTTTCCCATCACAACAGGCCTCCTATGAAGCCAAAATTGCTTTAGTGCTTTTGGAGATTTTTGTTTTCCCACCTGAAGAGGTGGAAATACATTTTTGGAAAATAGAGAAGATAGGATTTATCTTGATCAATCTCCAAAGAAGATAAACTCAAACATCTTGAGTTGTCAATGGTCCACTATCATCTCCTGGGTCTGCAATATCGAATAACATCCTCACAAACGCCTCATCGGGGCCTGTTAAGTCAAAGATTTGATTCAAATATTTAGATGAGACCTCCTTCAGACTGGTTTCCATAATCACCCTCACCATTTTCAAGAACAATGAACTTGACCAAAGCTTCCTGCACTTAAGTATGAAGAAATTATGCACATTTGCAAAGGAAGTGGGTTGAATTTATAGTAAAATTGAAGTAGGAAAGATGGGTTAAACAAAATCATGGAAATTAAATCACTGGATATTTCTTGTTGCATCCACACTAAGGAGGTAGAGATGAAATAAATATCATTTTAAGAAAATGTATTTGGATTGACATGGTGTTACTCATGAAGGAATGCTCAAATCAAAAATATTTGATAATCATTGTGCATATTTCAAAGATGACCCCTAAAAGGAAAGATTGATAGATGTCACATTAGAACATTTGGGGATGTTCAAAAGGTTGCCAAGAAAATTCTCGACTTACCTAAAAAATAAATAATTAAACAAATGATACCAAAAGGGTGACATGGCATCCCATTCATTCTAGGAGAGTGAAAAAATATAAATCATTTGTAATTCCTCCACATGGCATCATGAAATTAGAGTATTTTCAAAGGAATGATAATTAATCAGATTGTGTGCCTAAAAGAGGAATATTCTTTTGAAGATTCACATTTTTGGGGAGGAAAGGAAAAGGTGAGATAGAGAGAGAGAGTGATAGATTTTCATATATACAAGAGGAATGTTCTCGTATCGAGGGGGTTAAATTTTTCTAAATTCTTAGAGAAAATAGAGAAAAATCGATGGTACTCTTCTTGAAGAACCTAAATCAAACTGAGAGACCTATGAGTTATTTTATTTTGTCCAAACCTTCTCATGCCAAGATGATTACAAGTGTACAGTCATTGGAAAGCATTGAGGCCATAGGATTTATGGCCCCTTGCTGAGAAATTTGAATTTCTTTAAATTAACTGTGTTTTCTCTAAGCGGGGTTGTATTTGTTCCTAAGGTAAAATATAATTTGAATCAAATACTCGCCTTCCCTGTTTCAATATTATGTTGATAGTTTCTTTGAACTACACTATATTTTTATTAATTAGTGGCATTTTGGAAACTGTAATTGCACTATAGAAATATATTTGCTTTTGTGGCGTGATAAAAAATTTTAAATTCATATTTCCTTTGCTTGGTTGAGAAGATCTTAGTAAGATTTTGAGTGTATCTTGAGCGTAGTTGAGCAAGAACTGTTAGTGTTTTATTGAGATTTTAGCATGAGCTTTTTTGTTTGAATTCTCAAAGGTTGTGTGAAATATTTTACTCTTGGGATTCCATGAGTGCATACCTTCAGTTAAAGGGATGCTACTAGTTGTGTGATGTGTTCCTCTTGCCTTGGGGAAATTTCCAAACATTTGTAAGGTTTTCTTGAGAAACTTGTATAATAAACTTTATCCTGCTTTAATCTCCCATTCATACACAAAAATTACAACCTACAATTGTTAAATCCTTTTGAATTACCCATGTTTTCCCTACCTATAACCATTTTCCAAGGAATTTACCATTCTACCCTCCCTTTCCATAAATATGTAGAAGCAAGCTAAAATTTACATTGTCTAGAGTGACTTGAGTCCTATTTTGAAAGACATATACATTATTTAGTGTGACAACTTGTGAGATTTAAATAATTCTTGCATTGATCATGTTTATTCAGGAATATCCTTCATATTTCCAAGAGAAAGCTTAGAGACTGCAATTTCATCCACCTTTCTCACAATTATAGGTTACAAAATGGGTCCTCTCACCCTGGTTAAAGGCAGAACCTAAAGTAGGAGGGAAGGTCATCCCATTTGTGAGTGTAATACAATATCTCCCAAGTTAAGTCTTGAAGAGTATTTGAACATGTCCCCAACCACAAATGAATACATATTCAATTTGTCTTTCTCTAAGAATCTAATTCAGTTTGTCAATGCTTCTTGGATCTCAAGGTGGTGTAGAATTGGATATCAACAACTCCATTCAAAGAATTTTGCATGACTTATCAACCTAATGACATGGTCATCCCTAAACAAGATTCTTCTCAAGAAACCACTAGATCATCTATCTCTACATCCAAACTTCCTAATGATCTCTCCTTGGACAAATTGATGGATCGAATCTCATTAGGGGAGTATCATCTTCTCATGCTTAATGTTATTCCCATGCCTAATTAAATCGGCAGACCCAATAAGGCTCCAATGTATCAACTTGACATTAGGGATGTCATTCCCTTTGGTCCTTTCCATCTTCACACCAATGTCATCTATGCAGGTATAGATCATCTATCCTCCCACATTGATGTTCAAACGCATACGAAACCATAGACCAATGGATTTGAATTTCTATATAAAAATACCTTTGATTACACTTATCTCCATCATTACACCTGGAAAGGGTTTGGAATGGGTCACTATGAAAAAGGTGTGCATCACCTCATCATTATTCAATCTCACAAGCCCCATGAAAATTTCATATTGGATTTTAAATAACAATCTACTGAACCTCTCCCTTCATCTTTGGCTCTCATAGACATCAACCCTCCATCTTCTCCATCCCATGAGGTTATGGATATGGATGAAACTATATCCATCTCCTCTAGATTTTTTTAATCTCCACCATTACCTTAGGACTAGTCACTTATCAGTGTGAAGGTGAAACTAGGTCCCTCCCTCTTCAATTTTCAAAAATGATAGAGGAATATTCCCCTACCATTGACATTCTTCAATGAACCAATGATGATTCCATATTTCTTACATGGGGGAAGAAGATTCATATATTCATAAGACCTTACCTCCAAACTCATCCACCCTTATTAATGAATCCACCATCGACATAAACATAGGGAATTTGTAAGAGCCCCGCATCCTCAAAGTGGGTCAAGCCCTCGATCCACATGAGCTTAAGTATTTCATTACATTAATTTCTCAACACATCCAATCCTCTGCATGGTCATATTCTAACATGTCAAGAATTTATCCTTCCATCATTTTCCATAACATATTTACCTTTCCTAATGCTAATTTGGTTAAGAAGAAGGTTTGCCACATGCACCCTCAAGTTTCCCTCCTTGTTAAAGAGGATCTACAATGCATTCTTTCAGCTAAATTTATCATCCCTATCGACTATCCATAATGGGTTTCTAATATCATGCCCATTACTAAAGCCTCTTAAAAGATCTCTATATGCACTGAATTTTGAGATCTAAACCTTGCTTTCCCTAAAGAATATTTTCCTCTTCCCAACATCAATCAACTCATGGATCTTACTACAAGACATGAGATGATTTCTCTTATAGATGAATTTTTTAGGTAAAATATTATCCTCACCACATAGAAATGCCAACATAATACTCCCTTCATCACTCCTTGGGGACTTCCCACTATCAAGTTATGCCCTTCAGTTTGAAATATTCTATAACCACCTATCCGTGAGCCATGACCTACATCTTTAATGATATCATCCATAAGAAAGTAAAGAAATATGTTGTTTACCTCTTTGGTAAATCCAAGCATCGACGTGACCATATTACCATCATTGAATTCCTTTTCAATTGTGTTATCTTCTTCTTCCTCCTCAATCTAGCCAAGTGTTTGTTTCATGTATTAACTGGTAAACTCGCTTAGTTTTATTATATTTATTAAGGGTATTGAAGTTGACCCCACCAAAATAAAATACATCCTTGAGATGGACTTCAAGTGGGACGATAATTACCAAAAATCATTTTAAGATCCAAGAAGTATCTTCTATCCCTTCCCATGCTTACACCTCCATGTGAGAGTGAGCCTTTATATTTATATGTCTCTGCCTCGGATCATGCTCTAGGTGTCATGTTCGCATATCACGACAAGAAAGGAAGGGAATAGGACATGTAATACATCATTCAAACCCTTCACAAGTATGAGAATTACTACACTTTGAAGTTAAAAAGTTGTGTCGTTCTCTTTTCTTTTCCACTTCCAATCTTCTTTATTACCTTCTTAATCATACAATTTATGTCATCACTATCTTTCATCTTCTCAAGACCATGTATTCCAAGCCTAATCATATTTATCACATCACTCAATGGCTCATGACTGAGTTTGACCTAGAGTTCATCTCTTAGAAATAAATCAAGGGCTAGGATATCACATATCAATTAGTTGATGCCCCTCTTCTAGATAATCACCTTCCTCACGATAAATTTCTAGACAAATCTATCAACAATATTGATTAGGATCTGTCTCCCCTTACGATGACACTATTATTTGATGGATATAAGTGTCGACAAGGGGGGGAGGATCTAATGTCATTATCATTCCTCCTTGGGATACTCCCATCCCTATCACCTATAAGCTTAATTTTGAATACACAAACAATATGGCTGAGTATGAATCCCTCATCTTATGTCTTCAAACCACTATCCTACTTGGCATTCAAATCCTTGATATCTATGGGAATTCTCAACTCATCATTAATCAAGTCAAAGGCACCTATCAATGTAAAAATGAGGTCCTTCAAAATTACAAATACATTGTCCATTTCCTTCTTAGAGAATTTAATTTCTATACCATTAAACCATCCCTCGTTCATCTAACTACTTTTCGAGACACTATGAATTCCCTCGCCTTTCTCATCCCTTCGAATAATAAATAATATAAATTTTGCATTATTGTTCAACACATTGAATAACTAGTTAATCTTAGTGAGCTCATGGGTGTCAATCTTGTGGATTCTAATCCTTCTAATATTTGGTATTCTTAAATATTTGATGATCTTTCTCAATCCATCATCCCCGATGACCTATGCAAAATGGTAGTAATTCATTTCTTCAATGTCCTAACCACTATGTCATCCTTGGTCTCATCCATTACAAATGTGGGTTTGATGGTGTCCTTCTATGATTCCTTAAGTCTCACGAATCTATCTACGCTATGTAATAATTCCACAATGATTTGGTGGAAATTTTAGTGGTTTGGCTATTACTAATTGTTTTCTTCACATAGCTTATTATTATCCCTCTCTCAATCAAGAATATTGTGATTATGTTAAGAAATACATCAAATACCAAAAACATTCCAATCTTATTTGAATTCTTAGTCATGCCTTGCGATGACTCAGATCTTTATCCTTTCTCACAATGGGGACTTGACTTCATTGTCCTCATCAATTTGTGTTCCTCTCAATGCCATCCTTTTATCATCATTTCTACTGAATACTTCACTAAATGGGTGGAAGAAATTCCACATGCATAAATTAAGGCTAATCAAATTGTTAATTTCATATATCAACATATCATTTTCCGCTTCGGCATTCCTATAAAAATCATCATGGAAAACATAAATTCCTTCAAAAAAATATCTTAAGAATCTTTGTGACTTGTTCAATATTAATATTAACTTCTCATCTTCATACTATCCTCAAGATAATGGCCAATATGAAGAAACTAACAACACCCATCATAAAATCCTTGCCAAAACTATTGATAAATCAGATTGTAATTGGCATCTTCATATCCTCTTCTCTTTTTGGGCTTATCAGACTAACATCCGGACCTCTATGAGAGATACTCCTTTCTCTCTCGTATATGGATTTTTTCATCCTTACTCTTTAAGTCCAAATCCCATATGTGCACATATCTCTTCTTGACTTCATCTCTGAAAAATATTATCACCAAGAGTTTCTAAAGCACAACTTGAATTGTTGAACGAATATCACCTTTTTGATCTTGAACATCATCATGTCTACCAAGAGCCAATAACATTGTTTCCAAAGGTTATCTCATAAAAACATTTATACAAATATTAAATACCTATAAATTGATTCATTGGATTCCAAATTCATCCCTCTTAACATTATGAATTATATAAATCATGAACCAATCTATATCATGCTTCAAACAACTCAAAACTTGCACCAAAACACATTGTGTTTTGCACTAGAAAACAATTTCCTATGAAAATAATGACCAAAAAAACCATATAAAATAAACTCATCATTATAAAAAATCATATAACTTGAATATTTTCTGAATCCTCTTTCCAACACAATTTGAATCACCTCAACATTCAACCTGTAGCTCAAGTTATAGCCATTTCACTAAACCCTTCTTGTTAAGGTATCAAAATTACCCTTTGACTAGTCAACCTGAATGGACCTCAAATGACCATGTAACTACATGAACATGTCTTAAAACATCCATGGAAATCAATATCATCTCACATAAATTCCATACCATCAATTTAGCACATACCTCATTTGGACAACCTTGTCTCAAAACCTTCTTCTTTATAAATAACCTATTTGAGTGGGGCCCACTCATCACCATGACCACTACCATACATTTATATAAATATAATATATTCCTATACATCATCCAATCATTAATTTTTATGAACCAATCAAAACTAGATCACTATACCTCTTCTTCTGCGTGGACTACTCCTAGCTAGGGTTTAACTAGGGTTTTAGACCACTTTACCTTCTTAACATTTGTTCATAAAAACCTGATGATAAAATGACCTAATTATTTTTTTGAAACATTATATACTCACCATAGAAACATACCTAAAATCCAAAAGGTCCCATGTAAATAAAAACTTTAGGGTGAGCATCAAAAGATCAAATTCGAGTTGGATTTTCACTTGTTCTTGACCTTGTCTCACTTAAATTGTCATAACTTGTGAAATTATCATCCTAGAAACCTAAATTTTCTCTCAAATCACTAGGAAACATCTTAAAAAACATCTCCAATTATCATAATGTCAATACCATAACTCAATCTCTCCATCCTATCTCATTTGCATAACTTCACCTTAAGGATTCTCACTTAGTAGAAGCTAGGGTTAATTGAAAGAATACAATAAATCATCATAAAAGCTCTGAAAATGACCCAAACATACTTGATATACCATGATGTACCTGAATTTATTATTCCATGAGCTTATATATATCCAAAACTGAATCTCACACCTCTTAACAACCATTCCTACTTTAGATAAGCACATGTAACATAGTGAATCACCTATATCTGCACCATGCCACTATTGTGAGTGCCCAAGAACCCTCAAAAACTACTATACATCATGAAAAAATGCTTCTAAATCATCCAAGAATATCCTAACATCATGTAACATCACCTAGGCACTAGAATAGGCTTGTAAGAGTAAGTAATCCTCACTGAATCTCACTGCATCACCATAAACACATCTGAACCAATATGTCAACATCATATACATCATCATATGACCCTAATACATCATCTAATTTTTCATTTATGTGGTTTTTCATCAATGACAACACCTAATAGGACCAAATTCTAATAAAGGTCATAAATGTACTGAGAAAAAATGTTTTACATTGAAGGGACCGATGATGAGGAAGAATATGAGGAAACATCAAAGCGGAAGTGGAAAAATTAGAGGAAGACTCAAAATATTACTAGCAAAATATTTCATTTCATGCTATATCAGGTATTAGCACTCGATAAACCCTTTAGGTCATGTGTTATCTTAAGAAGTAAAAGGTGACAAAGATTGATTGATTCGGGGAGGACACATAATTTCATCAATCGTAATTTGGCAAAAGAAGGCTAAATTTTTCATCTCCCAAAGACTTGAATTTAAAGTAATGATTGCAGATGGTGGCACAATGTAATATTAAGGTAAATTCCATAAAATTATAATTTTGATGGCTGACTACATAATGGAATCTATGATGTTTTTTATTACCATGGGAAAAGTTTATATTGTCTTAGGTATTCAATGGCTTAAAATTTTGGGCACCATAGAGCTAAATTTCAAGAAATTGTTCATGCACTTTAATTATAAGGGTAGATAGTTTAAACTTAGAGGACTACAATAAAAAATACTTAGGTGGTTAGTTATTACCAAATGCTGAAGATTGTTAAAAGGGGGTTAAAGGATTTATAGCATGATTCTTCTCAATGTAAGTCTGACCACCAACAATAGTAGGGCATACTAACCTTCAGAAGGTTATTCATAAGCATGCATATTTCTTCGAGGATCCTATAAGATCACCTCCTAAAAGATATCATGATCATTACATTTAGTTAATTATAAGAAGCCAACCCCCAATATCAGGCCTTATAGATACCCATATATGCAAAAGAGTGAGATCAAGAAGATGATGTAGGAAATTTTAGAAATGGGTATTATTCATCATATTCATAGTGCTTATTATTCTCCAATGGTGATCATGCACCATAAGGATGGAAGGAGCAACATGTGTCCATACTACAAAGAAATTAACAAGTACACTATCAAAGATAAGTTCCCTATTCCTGTCATTGATGATTTGTTAGATGAGTTACATGGTGCAATTTATTTATAAAACTACATTTGCATTCTCGATATCACCAAATCAGATTAAATAAATAATATATTCATAATACAACCTTCAGAACTCATTAAGGGCATTATGATATTCTAGTGATGCCTTTTGGTCCTACTAATGCACCATCCACATTACATACTTTGATGAATTCAATATTTAGACCATTCCTATAGAGATTTTTCTTGGTATTGTTTGATGTTATCCTCATCTAAAACAAATCCTGGGAGAAACATTTACATCATTTTAATATAGTATTGGAAGCCCTAGATAAACATCAACTATATTCCAAGCCTTCAAAGTGTTCTTTTGGGGTACAAGAAGTGGGATACTTGGGCTATATTGTCTCTCATGAAGGTGTTAAGGTGGACTCTTGCAATATATAGGAAATGGTGGAATGTGCAATCCCAATAACCCTCAAGAATTTACGAGGTTTCTTATGTCTCATAGGGTATTATCATATATTTGTAAAAAATTATGGTAGTATAGCAACACCACTCACAAATTTATTGAAGAAAGACTCTGTTCATTGGAATGAGGAAGATTTTTAGGAATTTGAAAAATGAATGGTTGCAATGTGCACCACTCCAAGATATTGACAACCCCATATTTCTCCAAGACCTTCATAGTTGGATGTGATGCTTCAAGAAATGGGATGGGGGTAGTAATCATAAAATAATGACATACCATAGCATTTGAAAGAAAAAAAATAAAAGGAAAAAAATTGTTGAAGCCCACCTATGATAAGGAATTGATAGCAATATTACATGCAATCAAACAATGGAGACCATACTTGATGGGTAAACACTTCAAGGTAAAAAATAATCATGATAGTTTGAAATACTTCTTAGAGCAATGAATATCTTCTAAATACCAACAAGAATAGGTCACAAAGATGTTAGGTTATGAATTTGAGATTATTTATAAGAATAGGATGGAAAATGTGGTCATTGATGATCTATCTAGGAGGGATGAGTCCATATAAGAAATGTTATGTGCCATCTCTATACTAAAGTCAGATTGAGTAGATAAAGCAAGGGAAGAATGACATAAAGATGTAATAACCCATATCTAAATAATTTATATGGAAGGGTATAGTTTATAGGTACCATCCTACATCAATCATCTCTAGCTTGAAGGTCAAACCTAAGGTGAGAGAAATTAGAGATCAAATTCAGCACCAACACAAGGTACTCTCTAGTCTTAGAGAGAATTTGGAAAGACTAGAAAACTAGATGAAGTAGCATGTTGATCAACATCATAGTGAGTGACACTTTGAAGAGGTTGACTTTGTTTTTGTTCAGTTGTAACCATATAAGCGAGTTATCTTTACAACAAAAGAAGAAATATAATAAGCTCCGCACCTAAATACTATGTTCCTTACCGAGTGTTACATAAAATTAGTAGTTTAGTATCTAAGATGGAGATCCCTCTAGGAAGTAAAATACATCTAATCTTCCATGTTTCTTACTTGAAGAAATTTATTGGGAAGCACATTTCTACCCAGTCAATGCTTCCTGAACTGGATGAGAAAGGAATGGTCATCTTAGAACCTGAAGGTATTCTCTAGACACACACCAAAATATTGAGGACCAGAGTCACTACTGAGTATCTAATCAAGTGGAAGAATATAAATATTGAGGATGTAACATGGGAGGATGAAGAATTTTTGTAGCAACATCCAAGGCTTCCTAACATTAGGAACCATATTGCTTTGAAGGGGAGGGTCATGTTATGCCCTTAGTCCTATAGCTTATATTGGATATGTAGTTTCAACTTGTAGCTTGCATAATATCTCTTCTTATCATAAGTTATCCATTTATGATTTCATATGCTTAGTAGGTCGGCCTTGGTGTTGGCCATAGCATAGGATTAGTATATATAGGTGGTAGTGAGGAGTATTTAATCATCATATTGAGCATTTGAGTCTTATTGTATGGTTTGGATGTTTCCCCCTTGAAGTGGATAATATATTCTACTTGTATATTGTGATCATTTATCTATAATATTTTGTTCTTTAGTGTTATATTACTGCTGATATTCAGAGTTATACAAATAATTTCATTACATAGTTAGATAGTCATCTTCATATTGGAATCAATTAGTAACATGAAATAAATAAGGAACTAATTACTTACTCAAAAACCAAATTAGGAATCAAGTAAGGCAACAGAACCTACGGCATATGTAGGAAAACAATACGCTGGAATAATGTGTTACCCAAGGTAAGTTACAAATCAGGTTTGTGATCATCTACAATAGCACTTATCCATGGGGAAGCATTAACGATTGGAGGGAAAAGCCTATGAACTCACCCAATACAATTTACCTTAATATAAGGAAGAATATTAAATCTAAATTTTAGCATTGGGGCACTCAAATCCCTAGTTTGATGACAGACACAAAAATCCTTCATATTATTCCAATCAGCTCCTAAATAAAAAGTGTACAAATAGGAACAAATTTCTTCCTCTTTCTCTTTCAACATTTCAGGTGTACTCTAACCCTTTGGTTTAGATTTTTCAATACTCATTTCCAATTTTACGTATTTTCAAGTTAAATTTCAATTGCATTTACCTAGAGAATTGAATACACTCATTTTATTTTAGAGCTCCTATCCTATCCCAATGAAGGAAAATCACACAAGAAACTGTGAAGCAAATATAAAACACACTTTGACAAAGATGATATTACAAGGAACTAAATACACACATCATTATCACTCCATGCATGTAGCTTTCACCCCTGATAACATTATCCTTCCATTCTTGTAGAATTCCATGATACACATTTAGCATGCTATAACACTCATTCAACACACTATTGGTCATAATCTTGTTTTGAATCCCTAGGTACCCTTTTTGTTTTACTTTATGTTATTGAATCCTTTTTCACAAAAATAAAGTGGGAAAAATGTAGTTGCTAAAACATGCACTTGTTATACACATATAACCTTTGAATATTTCATTTATATGCATGATCCAAAAAAAGATAACTTTACATTAACAAAAATTATTTTAATTTAACATTAATTTTATCCTCTTTATCTTTATCACTTAGTATTTTTGGACTACACCTTATAGTTTTTCATACTATCCAAAATCCTACTTACTTCTGATTCCACTATTTTACCCTTTTAGGACCCTATACAAAACCACCCATTAGGGACAGGAGTGTCTAGGTGTTGTTTTCCCCTCTAGGAACTTTTATCCTCCTCCTTTTTCATGATTTTTTGGAGGTTATATTTTTCATGTCTTTATTTACTACCTTGGGTTGGCCTTTCACTTGTTAATGAAAAAACTTAAGTGAAGGAATCATATATATACATGTCTTATTTAACCTCATTAGGGGGAAATTATTTCAAGAGGATCTTAATACCAAAAGGAGATAAATATTTCCAATCTACCGCATCACCAAAGGAATGCATTATTTACTACATAGGGGAGTTATTTTAAATTATATGCCACACATTTTCATTGGGACAAATTAGTTTTAGCCTGCTACTTATTTGTGCAACCGACACTAGGAAACATAGCTTAAGGGACACTATTCCAATCAAAGACACCAAAACTACATTGGTTCTGAAATGTAGTGCAACATTCAACAACAAGATCACATCAGGGTAACCACCAGGGTTAGTATGACTCTCTCATATTTACTTTTATCTAGTCTTATGTGCACTTGAATCATGTGCAAGTAGTTAGGGTTTGTTTTTTAGGTACAAGTGTGATAAAGCGGAAGTATATTGAACCCAACATGACAATGACATAGGTATAACTAGGATCAAAACTATCTTGTAGACATCAGTATCCAAAATAGACATTAGTTCCTAGGTGGTTGTGTCTTCTCCTAGGTACTTTTGTCCCTGATATTTTCGTTTCAAATTTTTGAATCGAGCTTACACAGCCCATATTTATCCTTTTCGATATATGTTACCATCCCAACATTAGTTTAGACATACGGAGGAAAGTTGATTCATTCTAAAATCCTATCTATCACTCTTGTTTGTATTTCTATAGATAGATCTTGCTTGAATACTATTATTTTATCTAATAAGTAGTTTCATTAGCTAGATTTAATTTTTTTAAATAAGAAACCCTCACAAAATAAACTAGAACTGAAACCTACAGGTTAGGACCATAAAACATAGTCAAGTTTGTATAGTATAGTCCAATACCTTATGTATGATCTTGTAACTACTCCGAGATATCTCCTAAAACTCTTTGGGTTGTTCACTTTATTGAATTTATTTTTCATTTTCAAACCATAATTGTCACACATGCAACCAAGATCTATGTGTAAATTGATCATCATCTAAAACCCTGTCCATGGATGAAAAGTCCTACAAAACAAACATTACAAGGGTTAAGTTAAATCTCTTACAACACTAATGTTAGTCCACACATCGATATCCACCTAGAATGTGATATCTAGATAGATCAAGACCATATAATAAGACAAAAAGTTGATTGGAAGGGAATACACAAAATGATGTTTGGAGTTGATGTGTTGATGTTTATATACATATTTTGTGTACTAAATTCTCGGATGTCTTGACATGGTAATGTTCAAGGATGAAAAGTTCAAAAATAGACCTCATGAAGTGCTAAGAGGAAAATAAGAATTATTTGTCATAGCAAGAAGGGTGTATAGTCAAATCAAGGTTCCCAAAGTGTAAAATTACCAAATTTGATTGTTTACGGCCAGATCCCTCATCTTACTTACACTCACTATGGGGGATTCAAGATAATGGAAATTAGATGTAAACTCTTTTTATACCTCATCCCAAGATTTAATGTGTTATGTAATAATATTCATGTACCATTTTAAAGTATCATCTCTCAAGGTTTCTATGAATTTATACAACTTGATCTTCGGATCTATGATGTTTTTACTCCTCTAATATTAATCTAAAATGAATAAATGCTCATTTGTACCTTTTCCAAAATGTAATAATTTCATTTTTATTCCAGCATTGGTATGTTTTTGGGGTGTTTGTGTTGGAAGCACAATGGACTGAGATGGAAGGGGGTGAATTATTCCTTTAAAATATTTAGCTAATTTAATTTAACTTACATAAACAATTTACTCTTCAACCATGCATTAATGTGAACTTAACAACATATAAAAACCATTCACAAGAGTCTAACCATGATAAAGTACACAAGAACACAAGATGTAAGTGTGAAACCATCAAGGGGAAGAAAACCCATTAAAACTTGTGATTATATTACACAAACCAAAATACTTGTATGAATATCACACATCATACAAGATTTGTTTAGTGAGGTACCAACACCATAAAAATCACCAACCCATATTTAGAAAGGCACCAAACCTGTAAGGAGAATAAAATCCCCTAAGGTGATGAATCACTAAATCTACCACCTTTAAATGGATGATCACTCATGATATGTTTCTCACACAACTAATAGTGATAAAAAAATTGAGCTCATATACCTCAAAACCCTCTTCAAATTCACCTTCTCCCACTTCACTCAATATTTCTATTTCATGGGCTGATTTGGAAAATTTCCCTTACTCAATATCTCTTAAACACTCAGAAATTAACACACTGTCTCAGATCTGTCTTGATGACCTCATATACATTTCACACTCACACCTAGTTCAAAATGAACAATTACGTGCACTTTAATACATGTCTCATCATAAAAACATAACAAGGTTGGACATGACCATTAGAGGTCAGTAATACAATCTAAAAATAATATACAAACTCATATAAATCACCTTGCAAAACCCATATGGGTGGGCAATGCATTGAGACATCCAACAAGATCTCACTAGCCCAAGAAGACCAAAAACAACATCATCAAGCACACCATGGAATCCAAGCACTAACTCAGGATATGTCATTCCTCCAAATGTTACACACATTTCAAAAACAAAATATCAACTTCCTTCATCAACTCAGGGAACTCTGCTTCATCCATTTTCTTCATATCACTCTCAAGTAGGATTGTTTCCTACTCAAATCATGCACCTCCAGGAACTAGTATTCAATAATAAATTCCAAGATCACACCAAAAAAACTCAAATATTCCATGTAACAACTTATTGGAAATACAATGATATATATACAACCTTTAAGAAAGTTAGACTTCATGAAACAACTAACAAATCAAATAGAACCACTTCTCTTCTTTAGCAAATTGAACTTCCTAGGAACCAGTTTTTGAAATGAGACCTTATTGCACCATTTTTGACACTTTAAATCTTTATAAATGAATTCAATAGAATAAAATTTAATCCATGTTCACTCTAAAATTTATATCTATCATCAACTAAGCTAAGATGTTGGTATTTCATACTAATATTCATATCAAACCCATGTTGTCTTACACCTAGGTGAAATTAGGTCAACTTGGTACCTTCTTCACGCTACCTCATATTACTTCCAAAGCTCCAAATATGCATCTAAAACATCACATTAGATGTATATAAAACCTCAAATCCCATCAAACTTCATCACCATACACTCAAGTGCTGAAGCACTTCCACACCATGTCTACAAAACTACCCTTTTAGGCCAAAAACTAGTCAACATATTTTAACATGTGCATGTAATCAAATGGAATTAAAAATATTTGAAATGAATTTAACATGTAGCATATATACCATAATCATTATAACACCTAATTTAGTCATAGGGCCTAATGGAAATCCTAAGAGTAAAACGTTCTTCCTTGAAAAAAATGACTTTTGAGTGGGCTCCACTAAGTGTCATGCCCTGAAACCACCACTATATTAAATCTAGGAGAGTCCTATCCATCATTCAATCATCAAATTTGGTGATCCAATCCATTTTGCGATCATACCATCAATATTTATTCCATCGCTAACAAACTAGGGTGTTTAGATGGTTTTTTACGTTATTAAGCATTATTCATAAAAGATAGAGTCTCATCTGATGTCATTTCAACTATGAGATCTTATTAGTTTCATGATTCAATATCCCTGAAAGTATTAGGGGACCATAAAAAAATTACATGTGTCAACCAAGTATATTTCTCTCATGTCGAGATAGAAAACATGCTTTATAGAACTCGGTAGGACCAAAAACATCATATCTAGAAAAATATTCATCATGAAACCCTAAATTTTTTCCCATAGTACCATGACACTCTCTACTAACATTTATAATTCTCACTTAGTCATAAATAGGTCTACATCTTCTCAAACACTAGGACTTACATGACTAGGCCTTGGTGTTTTTCCTAGTTTAGGTCATAACCAAGTGTTTTAACACAATAACCATGAATTAAACCACTACACAATACCTATACAAGCTGAATATAATATGACATAACTTTTTGATTATTTCCAATATCTCACACACTTTTATAAGTGACTATAATACATCAATAGGCCTTTAATCACTAAGATTATGTCTAGTTTAGATCTAGACTAAGTAGGAAAACACCATACCTCTTCTTCAAAAATGACGTAACACACTTGAGACAAAATGTCTCACACCTCTACATGCCATCATGATCTCACATAGCTCTACAACTAATGACCATGCCTTATTCGTCCTCTAAGTCCTTAGGCTGGGACTAGATGAGCACCTGTAATAGTGTCCACAACCTGTACCTACACTTTAATACTCATATGAGTGCCTATAGAAACTCTCCAAATTCTATCCATGCTTCTATCATGATCCTCAATCCACCTTATGTCTTCATTTCATCATTCAAACTCATCTTGCTAACTAGGCCTCATGATTAGGCCTACTAGGCCAAGCCATTCTCACTTTGTCCAATCTTGTAACCATGACACACCTTGATTGACCATGTCATCATCACAACAAGCATGTTTTAGCACTCCTATATCATCAATAATATTTTACATACTTGACAACAATCTAACTCACCGGTGCCAACAATATCTACATTTGTCATTGATGGAAAACAACCTAGTTCTTCTCCCCTTTTTACATTAATGAAAAAGTACATACCTAAGCACACATTATTCATCTTCATCAGCTTATTTGAAGAACCTATTGGTTAGAAACATCAACCAAAATCATCATATTATTACACGACCTATTTTCCTTAACTAATCTTTGTTTTTTTATTCTTTTCATCATGGACGCACAATAGCTCCCCCTAGAAAGATGTTTATCAAAGAACTCACACCTACCAATGAGAATTATGAGTATGAAACATCATTTCTAGCACCTTTTTGGACCTATCTCAGCTGAGAAACATCATCAAGATACTTATTTATATCATACACTCAAGTTCTTAACAACTTTTAGGGTTGAGTTCCCTAAAAAACATCTTTAGAGAAAACTAGTTCAACTTTTGCCATCCATAGAAGCCCATATATAAAAAAAGACCTATTTATTTCTCCCCCTGGGTTCATACCATCTCATTCTAACTAAAAACACACAAACATGATCACTTACCTCAAGCATATGCACTAGAGAAGAATCATGCATCACTTCACCATCCTGAAACACCTTTTTAATAGTTATAGCCTCTTTTACATTATATTATGACTTCATTAATCATATAAATTACTCCCCCAGTCAATGAACTTACAAACACTCATTATTTTCTTTACCAGGCCTTCTAGACCCATAAAATACCTAATTGAGGATCACTACTAGCCCCATCTACCTCAAAAGGATTCCACATACCCGTAACTTACTATTACAAAGTGCCAAACAACCTAATGAACTCTATTATGATGAAAATATCCATTCAAAATTCAATTGAATCAATCATATAACCCCACAACTATTAGGAAATTTATATGTTATTGTGAACATTAATTATGTGTGTATTTGTAATATATGAGTTGTGATATAAACAACTCATATAATGTTGTAATAGTTTAATTATATTGGTGAGTTGTGATAACAACTCACGTAGATAGAGTTGTGTGAGAGAATAAAGGGATGTTAGAGAGATATTAGGAGATGAGTTGAGATTATATAGGGATTGAAGATAGTGTTTGAATCCACAATTGTAGGAGTTAATTGGTCTATATATGTAACTCATAATTTAAGAATAAGATGTCCCGTATGAATTAAATTCTATGTTTTTATGTTTTTTTTTTTTATAATATGGACCAAATATAATATTTGGTATCAAAGATAGAGGAGTCCAAAATAAAATTCAATGAAAATATGTATAGACTAGTGAGAGAACACATAAAAACATGCAATATCTATCATGTGCATAGTTCTACTATAGCTATCAATTATATCATGAGGTGTTATTGGCATTCAAACTAATGCATTCATTCAAATTAGACTGAGTGCGGATATATTTCTATTAAGTTAATAAATTTTGGAACACTGGGTGAGAAATAGACATTGAAGCTAGGATCATTTGAAATATCTACATTTTTCAAGAATTGTGGTAATTGATTCAAGAATTCAAATATTTATGACATAGAATGACCCTCCATTCTCACATGATATGCTCCATCATTTCATTTGGAAAGTTTCATTGTATTTTGTGACAAATTCACTTGTGGTCCACACATAGTGTGAAAAGGTGTCTCATCTCAACACCCCAAAACTACATTACTAGCATTGAGTATCACGTGGACCTCTCACATATTTCGGACCATTCATGAATGCGGAAATTTCCAATTACATTACGTGTCGTATAAGTTGAAGTCTCAGAAAATATGCATTAAAACTTGTATTGGATTTGTGAAAAGTTTCTACCAAGAACAATGATTTTTTTATCTATGTTTCTATTTGAGTGTAATACGTTTATAGTTCTTGATTATTATTTTTTATCGATACATTTAGATTACTTCCAAAGTCATGTTTTAATCATTAAATCTTGATAATGAAAGTCCAAATCATTTTAAAAAATAAGGTTTAGTTAGTATTTAAAATAGAACGTGAGATCAAAGGGGACAATCACTTGGCTAGGATGGTGGCTGATATCGATGAGCTCAAGGGGGACATGCGGCTCACTAAGATCTTGGTCTAGTTTCTTTTTAATGATTGGCACAAGATGAAGGAGCAGGTGTAGGAAGCAGATTAGCAATGGGAAGGGTAGCGAGATTGAGATCCTAAAGGCTAGCTTTGGGGCCATAACTAGGGAAATGGATCGGGTAAAAGCTATCCTCAATAGCTATATGGAATGGAGCATCGTGACTGATAATTCGACCTTAAAATACCTTCAAACTATGGGGCAGCTTGCCAATATTTATTACACTTTGGATAGTCAAGGAAGGAAATAGAAGCGACCTCTGATGGTTTAGACACAGGCTCTTTATGCAGTAGTATCGATGCTATTGCAAAAGAATGGGCTAAGGTGCTGGAGGGGATTGAAAAATATTACAAATGAATTTGGTGTAGGGTGATCTATTTCTGTATAACCTCTGTCTATGGTTGTTAGTACCTTCGATGTTGTTAGTTTCACTATGGTTTTTTGTTGCTATTAGTATCACTATATGAGCTCCTAAGTGCTCTTATTACTAAGAACTTTTATACTATGGTTTTTGATGTTATTATAATTGGATTTATCTTCTCTCATGGAGCTTCCTTGATGTACGGGGTAGGGTCCCCTTAACCCTCCTTTTACCACTAATAAAAAAACATGAGAGGATTTTGAGTATTTTAATGTCATTTTATTTTTTTGTCTTTATTGTTTTAGTAATCAAAGTGTGAAATTTATAAAGGTAACTTTACTTGGTAATACTTTTAAGTATATGGTTCAGGTTAATTTTTATTTTTAAGTTATAGTGATGATGACAAAAGTTAAGATTTTAAGTCATTAAAATTTTGTTTAATTGGGTTTATTATTATTAAGCCCATTTTTAATTATATAGTCTATGGTTTTTTTAATTGATCAAGTGTTTATTTGTTATAGTGTCATGTATAAATTTTTCTTATTAATTAAGTGTGTCAATGTGAGTTAATTAGTATATTTATTTTTTGTTAAAAGAGTCTTTGTGTCGTTAGTTGTCATCATGTTTTAGAGTCAAAATATTGTAAAACTAAAATTTTTTATTATGAACGCATTTTTGGTAGAACCCGACGTTTGATTTGTAACAAATATTGAGCTTTAGATTCAAATTTTTGAGTAACTAAATAAAAATTAGATGGAGGTCGAGATAACAGAGGAAGGAGGTGATCAAAACCTCTTGTCAATCACCAATGATGGGGTCACATTTTTCTATGGTGACTTCATTTTCAGTTGTGTGTTTGCTTTGATATGTAGAATAAGAAAAAGGATTGTTCCTATTTGTGTGAGCTAAATCCTAATGTAAACTCTTGAACATGTTGTGATATGGCATGGAAGGTGCGGAATAGTGAAATAGTTGTATAGGAGGGAAGCTAACTACATAAATCCTTTAACTTGTAGAGATCCTCTGACTATCATACTTCTTTATGAATATGATATTCTAGTGAAACATTTAATACATTCATAGTTCTTTTCATAGTAGTGGTCATGTGCAGCAAGATCTAGAAAATAAGATTCAGACAGTAGTATGCAGACCTAAAAGTATGCGATGGCATATGATTCTGGTTTCAGTTCCACTTTTCCCCATGTTCACACTAAGGGGGTGAATGTTAGGAAATTTATATGTTATTGTGAACATTAATTATGTGTGTATTTTTAATATATGAGTTGTGATATAAAAACTCATATAATGTTGTAATAGTTTAATTATATTGGTGAGTTGTGATAATAAATCACATAAATAGATTTGCGTGAAAGAATAAAGGGATGTTAGAGAGATATTAGGAGATGAGCTGAGATTATGTAGGGATTGAAGATCATGTTTGACTCCACTAGTGTAGGAATTAATTGATCTATAAATGTAACTTGTCAATTAAGAATAAGATGTCCCATACAAATTAAATTATATGTTTTTTTATGTTTTCTATTTTTTTGCAGTATGGACCAAATATAATATTTTGTATCAAAGTTGGTGGAGTCCAAAATAAAATTCATTGAAAATATTTATGGAATGGTGAGAGAAAACATTAAAACATGCAATATCTAGCACGTGCATAGATCTACTATAGCTATCAATAATTTCACGAGGTGCTATTGAAATTCAAACTAGGGCATCCATTCAAATTAGACTAAGTGCATATATGTTTCTATTGAGTTAATAAATTTTGGAACATTGGGTGAGAAATAGACATTGAAGCTAGGTGTTTCACCATTTTATTTAAGGATTTACACAAAACAGGTAAGGGTATGGGACAAGGAGGAATACCATTGTGATGGTTGGTTTAAAGGTCATTACACGTGTTCTAAATTCTTGATCCAATGCTAACTATGAGAGCTTACCTTTGGCTAGGTGGAACTACCTAAAATACAAAACAAGACTACTAAAGAGATTTAAATATTCTATGACAAAGGACTCCCTAGCATATGCTAGATCCTGAAGTGTGATAATTCCTAGAAGGTCATCAATCCACTGTTTATAAATCAATATAAAATAAATTAAACATGTAAATAAAAGAATCTAGTGTTAGCATTCTGATTTAGGTGCCTCATATTACTATCAGCATTGATATGATTAAATACTAAAATACTATCTAGGTAAAGGTTTTGGGTTAGGTTGTGGGTAGCGCAGGTGGTCTGCAAGTCACAAATAGAGTCTTGGTAAGGTTGGGTGAGATTTTGGGTTGTTTTGGGTGAGGTAATTAGGTTGCTAGTCTGGAAAAGTATTAATAGACACAAAGAATGACACTGGTTAGAGTGACTGATGTCGGTTTAGGTATGACCGATACCGGTTTAGGATGACCGATATCAATGCAAAAGATGGAGGGTGTTTAGGTTGTCTTCTTTCTTAGAATGTAGAGAGTTACAAAGGTCTTTGTGGGGAGGGTGAGGTGACAAGTCTAAAATAGGTGCGGTAATGTTCTGAGTGAGGTTTGGGGTAGGCTAAGGGTTGAGTTGTTAGGTTGGGTTTACAGTCATAGTGACCGATATCGATTAAGGAGACCGATGTCGGTATAGAAAGGACTGACCATGGTTAGGATTAACTAGTGTCGGTGACTATGGGGAAATGGAAGATGTTGTAGAATGAGTTTTGGGTCCTCTATGTGATTGCACAAAGAGTTTGGAGGGTGTTTGTGAGGTCTATGTGAGGGAGGTGGTTTTGGGATAGGTTTTTGTGAAGTTTAGGTGGGGTGTGAGGGGGTGGTTGATAGAGAGAAAGATGAGGGATAGATCTAAGTAAGAACAATGAATAGATGAAGGCAAATAGAGAATACAACTACAAGTGACAGAGGAGAAACCAACTTACTTGGAGTTTAGAAGGGTTCTAAATGCTTGTAGTGGTGGAGAGGTGGTTGGAGATGCTGGTGATGGTTGATTTATGGAATGGTGCTTAGTGTTATGGCAGTGCTTCCTTAATGGTGTTGTGAATGAAAATATCTTCAGATCAGTCTTGGTGTTGGCTGTGGCTATTTAGATGTGTGAAAGGGCTCTAGTTCTTGCTTGCATGAAGATCTCCTTCATTCCAAAACTTGAGAATGTGGCCAACCTCTCAAACAAGGTTACCAAAATGAATATAAGGTAACCGACGGTGGTTTAGGGTCACCGATGCTCGGTTTAGGGTTCGACCGTGTCGATTACAAGTGGGAAATCCTAGGTTTACTAAAAATTCTAGATCTTGGCAATCCTTTTGGGATAACTCATTCTATTCTTACGGATCAAAATGGAACGTTACGTTTTAATGAGTGGGAATGTGGTTAGTTATGGTGAGTGAATGTTGAGTCCTAGTAAAGGGGAAATGTGCTAAAAATAGGTTTTTGGTGAGGTGTCTAGGTGAGGTGGTGGGGTGAGGTGTCTAGGTGAGGTGGAAATTAGTTTTAATTAAGGTATTTAAATAATGAATGAAGTGAGGATGAGTATTAATTTAATTGTAAATAATTAAATTAATATTAATGTGGGGTAGGGGTCATGGTTAGGTGAATATGTTTAAGTTGGTTATTCAAAAGGGACTAAGGGGAGTGTGACCTAATTTTGTGTCCACATTTTCCCCTTTTATTACGTAGCTTGTATTGGTAAGATACACTAAAAAAATAGGAATTGATTGCCCCATGTGTGGGTGAAGGTAATTCCCCTCAAACTAGGAACTGATGAGGTGTAAGACAAGAATTGGTGAGTGGTTTGATAAAGGTGTAGTTGGTGAAGATAGGTGGGGAAGGGTATGAGTACTATGGGATAGGGTGATGGTCAACTCGGGCAATGTGTAGTGGGCCAATGTCAAAATTTGGTTATGGGTAATGGCAATCAAACACACACACACATATAGATTACAACATGGTACCAAAGTTAAAGAGCTTGCAAACTCTACATCGTCCAAGGTCGAGAGGTTTATCCAAACAAGGGTGAATTGATTCAGTATTCAAGGTATAAGATATGGTCTAAAAACACAACTTAGGTGCAGGAATGTTTAGGTATGTTCTGGTACACCAAAGGTTTGGTCGGGATAAATGACACGACAATAAGAAAGGTATGGTTGGTGGGATAAAACAACATAGGAAAAAGAATCGCAAGGTATAGTGAGTGCATAAGGTCAATGGTCACACCAAGTAGGTCAGGTTCAGGAAAATAGGTCATGACACGGGTAAGGCCAAGATATAGGGAAAATAACCACTCCTAAGATACAACAAAGGAGATGTAGGAATAAGGCCATGGGGGTGAGGTGTAGGGTCAGGGTCAACTTTGTGTTAGGTGGGAAAAGGTTTTGGGTAAGTAGATGTGGTGTAATGTGGAGCGAGGGGGTCCAAAAATGATAACCGACACCGGTTATGAAAAATTGATGCCGGTCAGGGAAACCAACCATGGTTGACTAGGGAAAATGATTGATGTCTCACAAGTTAAAACAACATCATTTAGGTCGGGGATGGGGTAAAAAGTAAAAATCCAGTGAAATGTTATTCATTTGTGCATTTGACGTGGTGGAAAATGACTTGTGAGGAGGGTGAAGTTTTTGACATGGATAAGTGGATGAAGTGAGTGGACATGGATGAGATGATGTTGGTGATACCGACCAACATAAATAGGGTGAGGCTAGGGTGGGAGGGGAAATATTGGGTGGAAATAGGAATGGGTAGAAAAAGGGGGTATAAGAGGGACTAGAGGAGAGGAAGGAGGAAAGGGTTAAAGTAGGTAAGTGATGTCCCGATTAAAGTAGTATGGGGTTGGGGTAAATCAAGCGCAGGTAGATGATAGGTCGTGGAAGTAGGAATGAAATAGATTTGTGTGTTACATTTTTTACATGGTTGAGTTATATGGGTGTAGGCACGACATCAACTCGACAATGTGGATAGCTTCCCACCACTTTTGGGGAGATACGACCTTGTGTTACCGAGAGAGTGAGGGTGCATTTGAGTGGTTGGCCTAGTTGGCATCAGGTGGTATAGGTGGATCCGACGAGATCATAGCCTCATGGTCACACTCATCGATAGATGGGATTCCGCTACCAACACTTTCCTCTTACCTACTGGCAAGATGATGATCACGTTGGAGGATGTCTACCGGATATTGTGATTTCTAATTTTTGGTGAGTCATTATATACATTGTCGATGATGTGGCCTTCGAGGAGATGATCATAGTGTTCAGGGAGATGGTGACTAAGTTGAATGAGCACAATGCTAGCCTTGTATACAGGGTGATGTATGCAGCACACCCAGAGGAGATGTGATTGGTAGTACTGATGATGGTTGCGGTGGGGTGTTATGCTCTACCTGATTCAGAGGGTGGCCGTTTCCCTAAGGTTTGATGGGGTTTTGTGGGAGATGGTGGAGGATCGGGTTCACTTTTCTTGGGCACCTTCCTATTTGGTGTAGTTGTATAGAGAGCTCTGGGGTTACCAGAGGATGTTCCACTACGGCCTATGTTGTACATTCATGTTGCATTTTTGGGCATATGAGCACATTTTGATAGTGTGGCTGTGAGGATTACCAATAGTAGATTGGCATAGAAGTGGACAGAGAGTAGGTTACAGGAGGTGGGTGGTAGCTGGGGATCACCAACGAGGTGAGGAGGTGACTCACGATGTCATGTACTATAGGTATAGGTTGGAGGGGCTTTATGCGATGGATATCATATGGCAGTTGTTCGTGGGCTACCCTACATTTAGGCGTATGAGGTGGGAGCTACAGGTGTTACTGTTATTGCAGTGGATATAAGGTAGGCGTGCTGGTGAGCACGAGAGTTGATTCTAGTGAATAGATTCTAGTGAGAGTTTAGGCTAGTCTAGGATTTTCCCCACCGTTGTATGGTATCATTGAGAGGATGCGGAGAGGCCTTTACCTCTACCTCACCCTATAAATCTAGTAGGTCGTGGCACATCTACCTCACCCTACTTATGGGTACATATGGTGTTGGGATGTAGAGTTATAGCCACACCTCCATGGTGGGGCATGTAGATTTGGCTATAGTGATAGTGTAAAGAGATGCACTACAAGGACAAGTAATAACATTGGGATTGTAGTTGGCCACTACACATGAACATGTAGTTACCTTAACAGGGTAGGTGACTATTTTACGGGGATGACTAGCATAGGTACATGCACAGGGGGCCAAGATAGGATATGGCATAGATTTCAGCTCTGGAGGCATAGGTCATAGGTTTGCAGAGCCAGTGCCTAAGAAAGATCAGGCATCAAAGGCATAGGTAGCCACCTTACAGGCCAGTGACTACATTATAGGGGTAGTTGGCTACTACCTAGGGACAGGTGGTGGTACATGTACTGTGCACAGGGCTAGGAAAGGATTTACAGGGGACCGAGGCTAGTAGCAATAGGTCTTAATACATAGGTGGCAATGAGACCCATGCCACCTCCATAGACTATATCAATGGCATGGTTTAGGGATGCACCTTTGAACAAGGCACACTATTATCGTGGATCATTTGAATGCGGTCGTGAGAGATTTCCCCTCCTATGTAGAGAATAGGGTACAATAGGCCTCAAGTGAGAGGATGATATCTTGCACACATAGTGTAGAGAGTACATGGGGCTAGCGAGCCCATAAACAAGGTCAAGGTGAGGCCACTAGTTCACAGAGGCCTAACCCAGCTACAAATTCGGTGGGGGTGATACTTATACCTATGGCAGGTGGAGAGATGTTGATAGGGCACCAGACTGGAGAAGAGGAGACAGGTGAGATGGACCTGGATATCAGAGGGGATGATGATTGATGTCGGTATTTTGATTATGATTTTTTATAGATACCGGCCTGTGTGTTGAAGATAGTGAGGTTGTATATGAGAGTTTTGATATTTTTTATCATATACTGGCCTACGTACTAAAGATGGTGAGGTTGTATATGAGATTTTTGAGATTTTTGATCATATACCGGCCTGCGTGCCGAAGATGGTGAGGCTATATATGAGAGTTTTGAGAGATTGATATTATTTTGTATCAGTGTATATTGGATGGATACACAGACTTTTATGATGAGATCAATGATTGTGGATGATGTACTTGTGTTGAAAAATTTGATTGTTAGTTGTATATGGATGGAAACTAGGTGTTTTAGGCATGGTGGAGTCAAGTCATAGGCATGGTTGAGTTAGGTCATAGGCATGGTTGAGTTAGGTTGGTTTAGGAATGATGGAGTCACGTCACTGAGGTATGTTTGAGTTAGGTTAGTTAGGCATGGTGGAGTCGGGTCATTTAGGCATGCATGATTTAGTTAGTCATGGTGGATTTAGGTCGGTAGGCACGGTGGAGTATGGTCGGTTAGGAATGATGGAGTCAAGTCAGTTAGGCATGGTGGATTTAGGTCATTTAGGCATGGTGGATTCTTATTTTTAATTTTGATAAAATGTCCAAGTTATTGGTAACATGGGAAATAAATGATGAGTTATATGTATGTTATGGTGTACATTTCCCAAACCTTTGATATTATGGAAATGTGAAATGATTGATTGGCTATTTTTTTGATGTGAATCATGGTAGATATGTATGTTTGTATCAATTTCCATGTGTTGTATAAAATTAAAATAAAGATAGAATACGAATGGTAAAATGGGTGAAAATACGTTATGATAAAGAGTGACTCGAGCTAACCTCCAAGGGCCCCATGCCCTAGGAGTGTTTCCTACATAGCCTCGGTAAAAAGGGGCCTTAGGCTGATGTAGTTCTCCCATAAGCTAGGGAATAATATGATGAATTAGAGGAATGGGTTGGTAGATTTTAGGCATGATTGAATGTAGGTCATAGGCATGATTGAGTCTTAGGTGAAAGGCATGGTTGGGAGGTGAACATGTAGGTGTCGATGGTCTGTCATGTATAGGATAATCAATAAGTAATGAGGAAGGTGAATGGTAAGAGGTGGTAAAAGAGCCACTTAATTGATAAGAACCCTAATGAGTCTACCATACCCCATATGGGCTTATGAACATAAGACCCTAAAGGTGTTGCATAATGGACTATTCTAAGGGTGAAGAAAGTCACATGATCATGAAATGTTGTAGTTGCGGCAAGTCCCTTAAGCAAAGAGAAAATTAGGGTGAAAAGGAAATGAGGTGAAAGTGGGTGGTTTAGTGTAACTTAGTGTACGACAAGTATGTTTACCTAGCAAGAAACCCAAGATCAAAAATAGGCAAGTCCATGATAAAAAAATTATCATTTTATTCATTTGTTTTTTTTAATAGACTGATCAATGTGGGAAGTCTATATGGGATGAGTATATTATCTCCTTGAGGTCTTCATGAAGCTGATCAATGTAGGAAGATTCTGAACATTTTATTATATTTTGCAATGACTTTATATAGTTTTCCTTCAAGGGAGCAGTCTATTTATAATGGTGAGGTAGAGAGAAGAGATGTCCCTTTTGAGGGAGTCATCTTTTTGCTGGAAGTTTGACTCAAGGAGTTGAATCCCATTTTGTTTTTGGACATTTTAAGTCATGGACAATACTATAGAGGAAGATTAGGTTCTTGTTTAGAAGTTAAAACCATAACACACAAAATTTAACTATGAAAGAGGTGGTTTTGAGTGATGAGTGACCATGGGATTCCATATTTTAAAAGATGAAAAGTATCCATGAGAATCATGTTGTGAGTAGATTCGTGGTACTCATATTGAAGATAAGGCTGAAAGGTGATGGGTAATCACATAATTCTTGTTTAGTCATTGATCCTCAAAAATGGGTAATATGGAAGGTGAATAATGCTCAAGTGATGAGAAGTCAATTAACATAAATTGATATAGGAGTTGATGTCAACAATAAAATGGTCAAGATACAAGGCTATTGAGGGGCTCAAGTTTAGGTTTACCTTTGAGTGAAGACAAATGATAAGCACCTGATCCATAGGCATGGTTAACGATATAGGGTCCAATCTAATTAGGAGAAAATTTACCCCATTTATTTTTCTCTTCTTTGGTTACGTGTTGATTTTCCTTCAAGATGAGGTCACCAACCTGAAAGGTTCATTCATGGACACATTTTTCATAGGCATGTTTGATACATTTTTGGTAGATTTGGAGATGGTCAAGAGCATTGAGATGATGTTCATCTAATAACTCAAGTTACACCAAATGATCCTGGTGAAAGTCATCGTTGTTGAGCATGTCTTGTAGTGAGATGTAGAGGGATGGAATATGGAATTAGAGAGGAAAGAAAACCTCTGTACCACAGACCATAGAAAAAGGTGTGGTGGCAGTTGAAGTGTGAATACTAGTGTGGTAATCCCACAAGGTGAAGGGGATGTGTGTATGCCAATCCTTCCCAGTATCGTCAACTACTTTCATAAGAATTTTGTTCAAGGTTTTATTGGTTGATTCTGCTTGGCCATTGGTTTGTGGGTAATAAGGTGATGAGAAACTTAGTTGAATGCCAAAAGCGTCACATAGCTTACGTAGGGTTTTGTTTTTGAATTACTTTCCATTATCAGTGATGAGATAGTGAGGGATGCCAAAGTAACAAATGATGTGATGGTTGATGAATTCACATATTTTCTCAGCTTTTTTAGAAATGAGGGGGATGGCTTCTACCCATTTAGTGTAATATTTAGTAGTGGTTATAATCCATTGATGGCGTTGTGAAGAATGGGGATTGATCTCTCTGATAAGATCAAAGACCCATTGAGAGAAAGGCCAAATGTCTCATGCGACCTATAAGGAATGAATAGGTGTGTGATGAAGATTAGCATGTTGCTGGAATTTCACACAATGTTTGACATAGTCACAACAATCATGGTTTAGGGTTGGCCAATAATAGCCAAGGTGAAAAATGCATTTAGCGATAGCTAAACCAATAAAGTGGTCTCCACAAATTCCGTCGTTAACTTCCTTAATGGTGTAAGGAATTTCAAAACTTGTAAGGTATTATAAGAGAATCCCATCAAAGTCATGCTTATAAAGTATACCACCCATGATGACATAACGAGAGACACATTTTAGAAAACCATGTTTTCCATTATGGGTGAGATCGAGAAGGTAGAATGGAAAGGGAAAGATAGTCTGAAAACTACTTATACAAAAGGTCATGTGGGTCAAGTGCAACATTTCCGATGGAGTAGAAATCATGAGGTAAATAAGAGGGTGATTGTAACCTTTGTAAGGAATTGAAGATCGATGAAAATGGTCATGTTTTAGATGAAGGTTCGAGGTTAATAGGTGGCAAAGTGTCAAGTCCCCCATACGTTAGGTTAGTACGAAGGTGGAGAGGGACCATAAGGGAAAACCTCACCTATGTGGTGGTCATAATGAGGGTTTTGACACAGGTTTCCATACTCTAGCAGAGTGAGGAATGTGTCAATGTTGTATAGGTGGTACTCCCCCAGAGTGAGGTGTTGAAAAATACCTTCTAAGGGATCGGTAGTAGATATGTGGGTAGCGGAGATAGATGATTCACTAGATGATTGGATAGGAGGGGTATCGATTGGTTGGGAAGCAGAGTGGTTAGATGTGGAAGCTGCAGCAATAATAGGAATAAAATAATTAGATGTAGGAGAGATGGCAGCAACATTGGTGGATAGGCTTGTGGGTGAAGGAGGAGTGGGGGTAGTGGTAGATGCCTTGACTGGTACAAGTACATCATTGGGTCATTACAACATATTACAAGTTTTGAATGGCAACGGTCAGCGAGGATGGTGTATTTATGTCCTTCATGCTCAAATATTACACAGTGGTGTAAATTTGAAGGTACACAACCCATGACATAAATACAGTGCATAGTCGATTCGAGCAATAGGTTTTATTGGAACTCTCCTTATAAGATGTAGAATAGTTCCGAGAAGTGTGAGGGCCTACACAAATGTGAAGAATAATGGTGACAAGGTGGTGATGGCTTCATTCAAGGAACACAACATAACTAGGCTATTATGCATATAGTTATAAGGGATACGCATTTGATTTTACACGTGGAGGAAATGATGTTAATGCTTATCACCACCATTGATCATGACACGGCGCACATGTATATTATCAATAGAGATAGAAATGAATAGGGCGGGATCAGGGTCATTTGATTGGAGAGGTACAATATCCTCATCGAGAGAAGGCCGAGGTAGCGACTTGAGGAGTGGGTATGGAGGTAGAAGAAGGATATGATTTGGTAAGTGAGGCCACATAGTGAGGGGTAATAATGGAGGCCACTAGTGTGGAATCATCGAGTAAATCTCAATGGATTGCAAAACCTCAATAAGGACTTGTCTATGAGATTCAGAATTTTGAACAAGATCATACAATGACATCTTTAAAGGGTGGGTGACCCCATCAGAGATAGGGTATGTAGGTCTGATGATGGTGATTTTTGGTGTGGTTGCAGATGGTATATTGGGCATAGGGTTGGTTGATGGGTTGGTCACTTTTTCTCACCCTAGTCTTTCGAGCATAGGTGACAACATGAACCATATTAATCTAAGGGGAGTGGGAAAATGGAAAAGGTGTAGGATGAGTCGTGTAATGACATAATGGGAAAAAACCTACCGAGGGAGAAAAGCCTTGTGAAGTGAGTTGGGTGCAATGGAATTTGGGTGGTAATTTGGCTAATTATCTAATACAGAACATGTTAATCTCAAATTTTGGAAGTGGATAAAATGGTTGTGGGGGTGGGGATATTGGTCGCTGAATCGGTAAAGGAATATCATGTGTGGTGACAAGTGAAGGTGGAGCATGGTCCTCATCCAGAGTCTCGTCATTGTCAAAATTTTGTTCGAGGAAAAAGTTATGGAAGAACGGTCTTGAGCCTTACAAATTTTGACATCATGTCTTAGCACATGATGATAGGCACAAATCTTGGTTTCATCAAACCATTTTGGTTTGATTTTGAAAGGGTCGTAAGGTTGAAGCGGCGGTAATGTGTTGACAGAAGTATCTAAGAGATTGGTTAAAATGTTTGCGTAGGATCTTGCTAATGGATCACAATGGGAAGTGAGTGTGGGTTTGGGTATAGGTGTGGATGATCATGAGGGAATAGGTCTTATAGGAGGAGGAATGGGTTGTTCTACTAGTTTGATAAGTGGTATGGTCTTATGTTCTCCTGGCATCTTATTGGGTAAATGTGGGGTAAAAGAGATGGCGATGGAAGGTTTGGTTGGTTTGAATACCTTATTGGAGGGTAGGGGATTCTTATCTTTGGGTTGCACCTTCTCAGGTAAAGGTGACATGGGGGTGCAGAATGCAGAAGGGAAAGAAGATGGTGGAAGGGGATGGGTTACCCATAGGGGAAACCAAGTTTTGGTGGAAGTTGTTGGTAGAGGTGGGGTAGACGGCAGGGGCTGAATTCATATAGGAAAGTTTGGGATTATAGTAACTAGTGGAGGTATAAGTGGTAGGAAGTTCATAGGTGAAGGTAAGGGTGCTTGGTTTTTGGGTGAATGAGGTGTAACAAAGGCTCGTGATGAAGAAATAGGCTACTTAGATTTTGAATGGCCTTGGGTAGGAGATTGTTTGGTCAAGGTCAATGGATGGGGCCCCAAGATGGACAGAAGGATGAAGGTGACAAAGGTGTGGTAGGTGAGACTAGTGTACGTGGGCTAGAAGGTTAGGTTTTATTTTTAGGCAGGAGGTTAATGTTTGTGTGGGCTTGGGAAGATGCGGCTAAGTCCAATCTGACAGGTGGGTGAGTAAGGATTGATGTCAGCATGACACCCAAAGTAGTGATGGGTCTAATTATGGGTGAGGGGATAGGTGTGGGTAGTTTTTAAGTTTGGGAATGGTTTTAGTTATGGGTAGAGGTTTGGATGTAGGTAGGGATGATGATGAAGAAGAAGAAGCCACTTTAATCAAGACGGTCGTTGTTGAATTTGTTGCTTGAAAGACCTTTGGGTAGATCGTGGAAGTATCCTCATGAAACATTTGCATTTGGGTCAAAACGGGAGCTGAAGATGTCCCCAGAGCATGGAATGATCAATGTAATCCAACTAATCAAACAAATTTGAAAATGGGACTACTAAATAAGAAGATGGAATGGGTTGGGTGGCAATCCCTGTGAAATATGTCTATGAGATAGGGAATTGGCTAGCTTTGGATTCTGTAGGTAATAGAACTAAGATCGCATCAATGGGTCTTGGGATGCCGGGGGAGAGCTACCCGCATAGGTAGTGGTATGTCTAATTAGTCTCCCATGGGTAGGAGAGATAATAGGTGGGGTGATGTAGACTTCGTCCTAGTGGAGGAGAAGGCGATGACGATTCTTCTATGGATGGCAGAATTAAAAGTGTTAACCATTTGGTAGGTTGTGAGGTAGATGATGAAATGGCATTGGTAGAAGGTGTGGGTTCCTCCTTGAGAGCGGGGGATGAGGGGACTCCTGTGGATAAAGGAGTAGAATAGGTATTCTTCTCTATGGGTAGAGGTGCTCGTATCAAAATTTCCTCAATAGATGAAGTAGGTGGGTTTTGAGGAACAACCAGTATGATATAAAAAATTATGTGGAATTCACGTACGATGTTTTCACTAGATGAAGGTTCACTATTTTTATTAGACAATGGTTTATGATTAGGGAATGGATTTTTAAAGATGTGAAAATTTTGATTTGTTGGCATGTTTAGGTTGTCCATGACAAGGTCTCCATTATCTATCATCTCTTGGAAAATGTTTTTAAAATTTATGCAGTTACCATCACTATGTCCTTTAACATGATGGTAATTACAATAGTTGTGTTCTTTATACCATGCAGGCATAGGACGAGCGGATCGAAACGTGTATGCGGTTTTATGGGGTAAAGTGTAATGGCTCTAACTTTAAGAATATTTCCTAAGACTGAAGAATAGGGCTCTCTAATCGAGGTGTACTTCCACTTCTCCCACCAAAGTTGAAAGGATTCAACGAGAGAAAGATTGGAAGAAGGATGGGCTTGATTAGAAGGATGAGATGGTCCTACCTTGAGGAATACCATGTTGGCAGATCCTTTGGGATTTGAATAATTAGTTAGGGGTTTTAAAGATGAAGAAGAGTCGTTTGATTTGAATGGGGCGTTCTTTTTCATAATTGGATATTCTTTTCTTCAATGGCATGAATTTCTAGTTTTTGTGCCATGGTGAATGCTTCATCAAAGGTTCAAAAGGTTTGGACTTATAGATTTGGTGAGATGTGTTTGGCACAAGCTCTAGTGAACAACTCAATAAGTTCAGTCTGAGGTAGCTGGAATGTCAATTGGTTAATAAGACTCTGCCAATGGGTAACGAAATCTGTGATAGATTCATCTTCATATTGTCGAGTTGAATAGAGATCGGTCATGGTGACTTTCTTGGTAACATTGATTGAAAAATGATCTAAGAAAGCTTGGCTACTTGATTAAAGGAATAAATGGAATTTCAAGGTAGTCCACTATACCAATCCAATGTTGGTCCTATTAAGGACATTGGGAAAGTTTGTAGGAGCAAATCATCATCGTGGGTGATTAGGTAGCACCCATGTTTGAACAACCAAAAGTGTTGTTGTGGGTCTTATTTACTGTTGAAGCGATTGAATTTAGGAATTTTCCAAGGAACGGGGTAGGGGCGAATGGGAATAGATGGATGGATAGGCTTGTTAAAGATTTCATCATAAGTTAAAGAATTTCGAGAGCCATAAATAGATGCTTCTAAGGTCTGCATATTTTCCATCATCATTTTAATGAGGTTGTTAGTAGGTTGTGATGAATGGGTGCCCCTACAAGAAAAGGGGGTTTGATGTTGAATGTATGAGGTGGGTGGTATGTTAGTGTATGGCAGTGCTAAGTATGAGAATTGTGCAAGAGGAATAGATGTAGGTGGCACATAGCTAGAATAAGTGATAGATGAGGTTGGGGGTTGTTGGTAGTATGTGTAAGTGGGTGGGGTAGTCGTAACAACTCTAGTGGTGATTGGGGGTAAGGACTATGGGATAGAAAGGATGAGGTTCTGGAAAGGGGTGTAAGTTGTTGACACTGGAGGTGGTTGCGATGCAATGGGTATATGTGAAGCAGCATGTGTAGATGGGGTTATACTTAAAGTGGTTATTGGAGAGATAATTGATGTCATGGGTGCGATTGATGATGTAGACACTGCAGTTATAGCATGGTCAGGGATCTTCTTTGAGACACCACAGTGGTAAAGTGGATGATGGTAACGCCAAGATGGTGCTAGCTGATGTAGAAGTGGGGGTAAGAGCAGGAGGGATAGATACAGGGCATGTCATATATTAACTATCTGAGGAATCCCGAGTGGAAGAATGATAAAGGTAGTACTGGAGGGTAGCGGGATTTTGGTCGAGGAGTCTCACGAACTCCTTATCGCCGGTAGTGATGGGGATGAGCTGAGTTAGATCCATAGGTGATAGGATGGATGGTAGTGATGGAATAGGTGGGAGTGGCTGATGGTTGGCATGAAATATGAGGGCGTTATTTTGGCTGTGATTCAACACCATGTGAATTAGTGTATATCAAATGAACTATACTCTATAAATGACACAGGAACAATAGAGATGAGATAAAACATATTCTGAGAGGGAAAGTTGGTAAATTTTTTGATTAAAATCAAAATAGAGTTATATACACCATTCGCACTAACCAATGATGGTTAAGAGGTGACTGATGGTGGTCAAGGGTGACCGATGATGGTTACAGGAGATGATATCGGTTAATATGAAAAAACAATAGTTTCAGCAAATGAATTATAAATTGATGACTGTCAAACAATAAAGTTGTATTTGATGACCATTATCGAGTACAAAGAGTGTAATGATACACAGAGGCTCTAAATAGAAGAGAGATGAGATAAGTTTCCTTTGGGTAAACTAACAAAAAGAACAAGGAACCGACACTAGTTAGGTGAACCGATGGTCAGCCGATCGATGTAAACCGATGACGGTCACTGGACTAATGTCAGTTATTTTGAAATATGAAGAATGAAGAAAAATGTATTTTTGTGAATTTAGATTGGATGAATAATCAACCTAGAAGTTTGGGGATGATAAGATGAGGTCCTGACACACTCAGAGAAAGTTAGAATACTCCAACTGTGATGGTGGAGTGTGAAAGGAAAAAATAAAAATGAAGAATCGTATCCTCACACCTCAAAACATAAGTCAAGCACAAAGCTAAGAAATATACGTAATCTAACAAGTGAATTTAAAGTGTTTAGCTTATGTAATTTAAAATATTGAGTCATGAATTTACAATAGATTTTTTTGGTTGGGAAGGCTTCCTAAAAATAAGGAAATTATAAAGGTGAGGTGTCAGGTTATGTTATGGCGGGGTGGTCCATTCTCCGATGGGGTATTGGATAGAGATAACTAGTTGGGTGCCCATTGTCAATCCTTTGATCGTGTGATTTTTAAAACTTCTTCCGGTGGGATGTTTTTAAGAAAATGTATATATTTCAATTTGTGTAGTTTGGGAAAAGAGAGAGAAGAAAGAATGTGCTTTCTACAATTTAGTTATGTAAACCATCATCTAGGCATGACCTCTAGTGTATAGATTTCCCTCGGATTAATGTGAGATATAATGCAACAAATAAGAATTCTATGCAAGTGATTTAAGCACAAATTTAAATGTGATATTTTTTAGTCTAAAAATCTGTCAGTTAGGTAGGTCATGGGGAAACAAGCCAACAGTGTGTAGGGCATAGCCCCTCTTTGAGACATCAAAGCGAAACTAGTTTATTGCTAATCTATCAAGCAGGAATCTGTGTAAATCTACACTATTCTAACTTCAGGGGGTTTGGGATCTCATCCTAGTAGAGGTAGTTCCAAATACGAATAGAAAGGTAAGAGGGAAGGAATAGAGGAGGGTAGATCTAAAGGAAGAAAAGAAATGAATTCCAAGACAGAAATGTCGAAGCTTTATGCTTTGAGGTGGTAGTAAACATGAGCCAGACTTACTTGTATAAACAATTAAAGCAATACGATGAACAGATGACAATGGTAGGAATGAATCTAACGAATAAAAACATAGATCTAACTCAAGAAATATCTGATGTAAATAACACACACATTAAGCACAAAGTCCGAATATGTGTATTAATATTTCTTCTATTGCAAGAAAACACAAATTCTTTCTCTCCTCACTTCTCTTTTCATACAAAAATGTTCACCCGAATACAAAAATTATTCTAGTATTTATAGAAGGAGAGGAGGCAAGAATACAAAAGCAAACCCATTACTTACAAAATATCTTACAAGATATTTACAAAAGATCAGAAAATATCTAAAAAGTCAATAGTTGACTTGAGCAAGTTTTTGGATGGCAACATCCCATGGTGCAACATGGATGAGGTCATCGTGTATGCCAACATGATTTTTAAATATTTTAAAAACGATCAACATTGCCCTTTGTAAAAGGGCACACTTTTCTTCATGTCGACACACCAATTTCTCCCCTTTGTAAAGTGGCTCAATTTTCTGCATGTTGACACACCGATTTCTCCCCTTTGTAAAGTGGCACAGTTTTATGCATGTCGACACACCAATTTCTCCCCTTTGTAAAGTGGCATAGTTTTCTCGCATGTCAACACACCAATTTCTCCCCTTTGTAAAAGGGTGCAATTTTCTGCATGTCGACACACCAATTTCTCCCCTTTGTAAAGTGGTGCACTTTTCTGCATGTCGACACATCAATTTCTCCCCTTTGTAAAAGGGCACACTTTTCTGCATGTCAACACACCAATTTCTCCCCATTGTAAAAGGGCACACTTTTCTGCATGTCAACACACCAATTTCTCTCCTTTGTAAAAGGGTGCACTTTTTGCATGTCGACACACAAATTTCTCCCCTTTGTAAAAGGGCACACTTTTCTGCATGTCGACACACCAATTTATCCCCTTTGTAAAGTGGCACACTTTTCTTCATTTCGACACACCAATTTCTCCCCTTTGTAAAGTGGTGCAGTTTTCTTCATGTCGACACACCAATTTCTCCCCTTTGTAAAGTGGCACAGTTTTTGCATGTCGACACACAAATTTCTCCCCTTAGGATAAGCAAAAAGTGGCTAAGTCTTGAAACAACTTGATTTTTTGAAAGGGATTTTTGGGCTATTTTGGATGTTGACAAACTTCCTTGGGGCCAAAACAGAATTTTTTGTATAGTTACCTGCAAATTTCCCTTGTCAATTTTGTAGGATAACAACTGGCTCTTTCTGGGGACTATCTTTGAGTGAAACTTAAGGGTAGAGAATCCTAGATTTTCATGTGCCTATCCATTGGGTTACAGAGAGTCAAAAACAAGGGCAACTAGAGGGTGAACAAAAAGGAAAAGAAAGGGAACACACAAAAAAAAGAAGCAAACACACAATGAACAAGAAAACTATACAAAGAAGAGAGCAAGCTCTACTTCCTAAAGATCTTCAGGTGCTGCCCGCTATAGGGAAGCGAGAGCTTGGTTCTGTCTAGATATGAGAGATAGAAACTATTCCCTCCATTGAGCTACTTGATTTTGTATGGCCCTCTCTAAAGAGAGTCAAACTTCCCGTGCATACCTTTCGGTTCTCTTCATTTGTCCCATAGAAGAACAAGATCTCCTACTTGGAAATCTCTTTGCTTAGATTTCTTGTCAAACAACCTCTTAACTTGATTCTAATGTTTAGTAATCTTGTCGAGCAATTTCACTCGCTTTTCTTCAATATCTATCAGTACATAATCCTCTTTTTAAGATAATTCTAAAAATTTTCATCTTCGATTGCTCAAGCCAAGCACGAGAGCGGGAAGTTTTGTGGAGATAGGGATTTCAGTTTCGATCCCATATAACACCCGGAAAGGTGACATGCCTAGAGAACTCTTTGGAGTGATACGATCTGCCCAAAAATCATCGTACACTTATTTGTGCTAGGACCACTAGTTTTCATCAACCAACTTCCGTATGATAGTCACCAGGTTCTTGTTGTTGGATTCTTCCTGACCATTTCCCTAAGGATAATAATTAGAAGCATGAGCCAAGGTCATTCCGTATCCATAAAAAAACCAATAACTTCCCGTGAAGAGAAGTTGGAAGCATTGTCAGCAATGATTTTGTGTGGAATGCCAAATCTCACAATAATATTCTCCTTGATGAAGTTACAAACAACTTCAGAAGTGGCATGCTTGATAGGTATGGCCTCCACCCATTTCGTGAAGTAATCTGTTGTTGTTAGGATGTAACTATTCCCAACACTTGATTGAGGATTGAGCACTCCAATGAAATCAATTCCCATTTCTGAATGGTTTGTCAATGATGATGGGCACGAGGAGAAATGTAGCCGATTTGGTTTGCTAACTAACTGTTGGAAAAGTTCACATTTTACTACCCGTGGGCTATATCCTGAAATAGCGTTAGCCGATGAGTACTGCCCGAATGATTTTTTGTGCTTTATCACCACCGATGAGGAGAAGTGACCACCATAGGATGAGTCATGAAAAATCTTGAACAATTTTACCTGTTATGGCTTGTCAACACATCGTAGAAAAATGTTGTCAATTCCGTGTTTGTATAATCCATTATCCCATATGACATATCTTACAGTGCTGAGCTTCACCGTTCACTTTTTCTTATTGGTTAGGTGAGTTGGGAAATCACCATAGGTGAGAAAAACATGATGTTAGAATACCATTCATCATTGGTTGTGACAAACAGAACCATGGGCAAAGAATCTGCTTTCTCCAGTTCATTTTGTTCTTCATCAATGTGATCAACTTTCTCTTCAGGTACCTCTGAGTCTTTATTTTCATCCATTAGCCGACACAAGCCCTTACCTCTTACCAAATTGGTTGGTTTGATGTCTAGATCATATTCTTGGACCTTTGCAATCCAATTCCCTCGTAAGCTCCCTAACTCCTATTGAGTCAGGATAGACTTAACACCATGTCAGGAACTAGCACTACTGTATGAGAATTCAAAATATAGTAGCAGAAGTTCTTGACTAATTTTACCATGAAAAGGCATGCTTTTCCAATTGTGACATCTTTAGTTCATGAGGCTTAAGAGGAGAGATCATGAAAGTAATCAGGGATTCAATATCTTCGGAGTTCTTTTGCATCAAGATAGTTGATATAGTATGCGTAGACGCATAACTATACATGATGAAGTCTTTGCTGAAGTCAGGACACACTAGAATAAGAGTGTGGGCAATGGATGTTTTTACATCTTCAAATGATGTCTTGCCTTCCTCACTCCATTGGAATGTTTGTGACCCTTTCATCATATTAGATATATGATGAATCTTCTCATAAAATCAGAACAGAGCATCTAAGAAAATTTACCTTTACAAGAAAGAGTGAACACCAGTCTTTTTGTAGGAAAAGTAAGGCTCTGAATAGCCTTGACTCTTTCGACATCTATCTTAGTTCCTTCTCTACTAACAACATGTCCTAGCAGATTTCCTTTGGTGACCCCAAAAACTGACTTCTTGGGATTTAGCAAAATCTTGTGCTCTCGGCATCTGATCAAGACTTGTTCCAAATGATCACAGTGATCACTTCATCTTTTGAAGAAAATGGTTAGCTCATCTACGTAAACTATGATGAATTTTCCCATCATACCTTTGAATGTAAAGTCCATTGCTCATTGGAAGGTAGCACTGGCATTGATCAAACCGAACGACATTTTGTTGTAGGCGAAGGTACCCCAAGGAGTGGTGAACACTATTTTGAATTGATCTTTAGGCGTGACTTGAATTTGATTGTAACCTGAAAAACCATCAAGCATAGACAACATTTCTGAACCAGTTACTTCTGTAGCACTTGATCCATTATTGGCAGTGGATAGTTATCTTTTAAGGATGACTGGTTCAAGTTGCAAAAGTCCACGCATATGCATATCTCGCCATTCTTCTTCCACACATGCACAATATTTGCAACCCAGGTACTATGATGAATTGGAAAAATAATTCTTGCATCCAACATCTTCTGAATTTCAGCTTGGATGGTACCTGAGATTTTGGGGTTGTAGTGCCTTTGCTTTTGATGAAAAGGCTTGACATCGTCCTTGAGCGGAATGTCATGCTGAATGTCCTTTGGCTTGAAAGACTTTAGATTAGTATAAGACCATGCCAACACATCCATGTACTTTTTTAGCAACTTAACAAATTTTTGTTTTTCCTTGGGCGTACAACACTTCCCGATATTTACATAATGAGGATGTTCCACAGTACTTAGATTTATGGATTCAGTTTCTAAAGAAGAGGAAGGATCATCCTATCACTTTTTATTGAAAAAATGGTCATGGTTATCAAATAATCATTCGAAGGAAACCAAACCTCTCATAATTTTATTTCCTTTGAGTTGTATCACCGTATCCTTTTCAAATTCATGTGCTTGAGTGGTGAGAGACTCATGACACGCAAAAGTTGATCGATGGAAATGAAGTTCTTTAAAATTGTCAGCTTTCTCCAAAAAGGTGATAAGTTGGTTGTCATTATTGAACACTTGATAGTGTTGTGAATTATCTGGCACACTTGGGCAAAAAACCACTTCAATGGTATATGTATCCGTTTTTAACCCCGGCCGAGGAACATGAGAGAGGCTAAGATGTCTAATGAATCAACCATGTCATTTTGAGCTCACGAACTACTTTGATTGAGAAAGTGTCAAACTCTTTGATGTTATCCCATACAACATTGTGGTAGTGTCTGAGCCGGTTATTTTTTACTTGGTATATCCCTTTTACCTAATTGAAAATTATCTCAGCATCACCTTGTACTCTTAGATTCTCGATTCCCTTCTCTTTTGCATATTTTATGGCAAGTAACAAGGATTCATACTTAGCACTATTATTCATGTTGAAGAACTACAATTTGAAAGAAAAAGGGAAAATCTCCTCTTCAGGAGATATTAGAACAGCCCCAGCACCGCATCCACTTATCATGTAACTGCCATCAAACTGCAATGTCCATACTTTGTTGAGATCCTCTTTTTGGATGAGAATGTCCATTCTATCTGAGTCAATGGATAGGAAGTAGTTCCCATCCCTGATGATTCGAAAAGAATCTGAGCCTTAGGGTCATCAGAGTTGGTGACTAGATATTTCTTTTATGACTTTGGTTCCAATGTCTGCATCACTCCTTTGACAGGAATCCTAGCTTTGGACCAGTCCATATGAATTTCCCCACCAACTTCTTTATAAAAGATCCTCCCTAGCAATATCCTGTATGTTGCTGGAATATCAGCTATGAGAATAGTCATTTTTACCCTTTTCTCAGGAAATGCTGCAAATGCAAACTGCGCATCCTTGATCTGACCAATCAATGGTACTGTTTGGTTTCCATGGAGTAGCATCTACCAAAAGGTTTAGTAAGTGTGAGGCCCAAAGCATGGGTGACCTTTGCTAGCATAACATTATTAGAAGCTCTAGAATCAATTATACAATTACTTAATTTATGACCATTGATCAGGAGAGATAGGTAAAAAGGTTCAATTTTTCTTGACGTGGAAGTTGAGGCAACATTTATGCGAGATGTAGGAGGAATGGGAAGAATTCCTTTTGGGGAAATAGGAGGGATGACAACCTAGCTTTGGATATATTTAGTTAATCTTATAAACTACTCTGGGTTGGATTGAAGGTACTCAGTTTCAAACATCTGGATCTTGGTCTTTTTGGCATGATCAATTATATCGAATGCAACCAAGGGTTGTGATAATGAAGGAATGAGTCATTTGTTTCACATTTGTAGAGGAGGATTACTGGTCTTTATGGGACTTTGGAGGAAAGTTAAATTAGAGGAGAAATAGGAGGAAAATATTTCTTTACAACATGTTTAACAGGAGGTTGAGTAGGAAGGGGATTACCTATTTTAACGATCATTGGAGGAGTTACCACATCCTTTTCCTTTTGATTTTTAGCAGCAACCTCTACTTATTTTCTTTGTGAGTGAGTGAAAAATAAGTATGATTGTCCACTTGCATACCCTTGGGTACCCTCTTCTTCATTAGATTACTTGTCTTCAAATTCCATATACCCAATAGTAGAGTCATCATTTGGTTTACTAACATCTTGATCATATTCACCTTGCATTGAAGGTTCTTTGTAATTTGGATCGTCTTATTCGATTTAAACCAAAGCATTAACTGGAGGGGCTTCAATTACTAACCTTGGAGAAGCGGCGAGTGTAAACGCGCCTTTGGGGGCATTTTTGGGAGTGAAGTTCATCCATGGGATATCCTGTGCAGTGGTAGACGATGTTTGAGTCAATTACTTCTTTAATAAAGCAAGTCATTCACCATCTTCTGGAATGTTTGATTTGATGAGGTATCCTGAGAATAAGTTGAAGCCTTTGATTTTGATGGCTTTCGTCTTAACTCACCGGATATAAGAAGGTTTTCTTCTATCCAAATGGCCATAGCTTGAGTAAGGGCCAAGGTGGGTATTTGTTCCTGTAAAAGTAAGAAACTTACTTTCGAACTCATGGCATTCAAGAAGAAACACTTTTGATTCTCTAATGTCGGCATCATGGCAAGTGGCACACGGTTGATCAATGAATTGAATCGGGTGATAAAATCATGCATGGTTTCATTGGTCTCCTTCTTCATGTGAGTGATTTGTGACAATAACACAAATGTGTCTTCTGAAGGTTTGTATCTGTCTTCAAATGCAGTCTGCAATGTGTTCCAATTGGTGATGGATCCAGTTGGTAAGTGTTGGAACCATTTTGCTACGAGGCCCTTGCAAGGTCTCCAGAAAGAGATGTACCGATACATCCTCATGAGTCACGTCTAGAATGTTGCATGACATAATAAACATAGCTATATGCATGTCCATGCTTTGATTTCCGCTCCCATCAAATTTTGGGAAATTTTTACGATTTCCGTGAGGGAGGGGTTGACTAGATGCGGCAATGCTAGAGGACCCATGGCATTTCCCATGGTATAGGCAAATTTTCTGCCATACGGGTGAAAAGTAGGAAAAAGAACATGAGCAGGGAGTGTGGTTCTACTTAGTAAAAGAGCACTGCAAGTTGATGTTGAGGCATCTTGTGAAATCTAGCTCTTTCATGGAGGTGAGACACTTCTTTTTGATTGATCCGGTGAGCTCAGTGATGTGAATCGTCTTTGAGTGATACTAAAATTGTTCCTTCAAAGTAGATCAAAAATTAGATCAACTTCCCTACAAGCTCTTCTGCTATGAGTAAATGGTTCATCCGCTAGCATACCCATTTAGATCTGCAATAATTAGGAGCAGATTTACAACAATCTTTTTGTTTATACTTGCTGATTTTCTCGAGTTTTACGCAAAAAACAGCAGCATGTACTTTTTCAATATTTAATTTTACCCTCTTAAATAACAATTGATTGTAGTTTTCTAATAAAGATTAATAAGGATAAAAAGTGGGTCAATTCAAGGCTAATTTTTGGATCTTTGACCTGAATTTTGCAAGGTTTTCAAAATAACATAAAATGTCAGAATCTCAAATCTACTAAAATATACAAGTTTTTTGTAACAACTCAGTGAACTAAAAGTTTCTATCTGGCCTAGATCTATGGGTTTTAATAAGGAAATTTTATTTTTTGATCACTTATGTAAAAATTTTGATTTTCAACAAAGAGTTAAAATTTGCAATCTGGTAGTGATTTTTACAGTTTTTTAGTTATTTCCTTAGTTCAATCCCCAGTGGAGTCGCCAAAAACTGTTGGTCCAAAAATCTATCGGTTAGATAGGTCATGGGGAAATAGGCCAACAATGTGCAGGGCATAGCCCCTCTTTGAGACAACAAAGTGAAACTAGTTTATTGCTAATCTATCAAGCAGGAATTTGTGCAAATCTACACTATTCTAACTTCAGGGGGTTTGGGATCTCATCCCAGTAGAGGTAGTTCCAACTATGAACAGAAAGGTAGGAGGGAAGGAATAGAGGAGGGTAGATCTAAAGGAAGAAAAGAAATGAATTCCAAGATGGAAAGGTCAGAAGGTTTATGCTTTGAGCTGGTAGTAAACAGAGCCAAACTTACTTGCATAAACAATTAAAGCAATACTGATGAACAGATGACAATAGTAGGAATGAATCTAATAGAATAAAAACATAGATCTAACTTAAGAAAGATCTGATGCAAATAACACACACATTAAGCACAAAGTCTGAATATGTGTATTAATATTTCTTTTGTTGCAAGAAAACACAAAGTATTTCTCTCCTCACTTCTCTTTTCATACAAAAATGTTCACCTAGAATACAAAAAGTATTCTAGTATTTATAGAAGGAGAGGATGCAAGAAGACAAAAGCAAACCCATTACTTACAAAATATCTTACAAGATATTTACAAAAGATCTAGAAAATATCTAAAAAGTCAACAATTGACTTGGGCAAGTTTTTGGATGGCAACATCCCATGGTGCAACATGCATGAGGTCATCGTGTATGCCAACATGATTTTTAAATATTTTCAAAAATGATCAACATTTCCCTTTGTAAAAGGGCGCACTTTTCTTCATGTCAACACACAAATTTCTCCCCTTTGTAAAGTGGCGCAGTTTTTGCATGTTGACACACAAATTTCTCCCCTTTGTAAAGTGGCGCAGCTTTTACTCATGTCGACACACAAATTTCTCCCCTTTGTAAAGTGGTGTAGTTTTCGCATGTCGACACACCAATTTCTCCCCTTTGTAAAAGGGCACACTTTTCTGCATGTTGACACACCAATTTCTCCCCTTTGTAAAAGGGCACACATTTCTTCATGTCAACACACCAATTTCTCCCGTTTGTAAAAGGGCACACTTTTCTTCATGTCGACACACCAATTTCTCCCCTTTGTAAAAGAGCACACTTTTTTGCATGTCGACACACTAATTTCTCTCCTTTGTAAAAGGGCACACTTTTCTGCATGTCGACACACTAATTTCTCCCCTTTGTAAAGTGGCACACTTTTATTCATGTCAACACACCAATTTCTCCCCTTTGTAAAGTGGCGTTGTTTTCTTCATGTCAACACACCAACTTCTCCCCTTTGTAAAGTGGCACAGTTTTCTGCATGTCGACACACTAATTTCTCCCCTTAGGATAAGCAAAAAGTGGCTAAGTCCTGAAACAACTTGATTTTTTGAAAGGGAGTTTTGGGCTATTTCGGACGTTAAAAAAATTCCTTGGGGCCAAAATATAATTTTTTGGTATAGTTACCTGCAAATTGCCCTTTTCAATTTTGTGGGATAACAATATTTGATGTAGTAAGTAATGAATAGGAAGAGGGATGCTCTTTCACTAATGTAATACTAATAAAAGAAAGGAATTATTCTTGTTATAACACCAAAAACATGATTTCTTTTAGATAATAGAAAGAGGGGAAGATTCTAGAGAAGAAAATTAATGTGGAAACTTTTCATAAGGGAAACAAACAAACAACTTTCACCTAGGAATGAATAAAATCTAAGGAACCCCGTATGGGTCCCAGGCGTGTTAAAATGTTTCACTATTTTCTTTAAGGATTTAAAAGAAATAGATAAGGGTATGGGCCAAGGAGGAATACATGTTGTGATGGTTGGTTTAAAGGTCATTGCATGCATTCTGACTTCTTGATCCAATGTTGACTATGAGAGCTTCCCTTTGGCTAGGAGGAACTACTTGAAATACAAAACAAGACCACCAAAGAGAGTTAAATAGTATATGACAATGGACTGCCTAGCATATGCTAGATCCATGAAGTGTGATACTTCCTAGAATGTTGTCAATCCACTATTTATAAATCAATATAAAATAAATTAAACATGTAAATAAAAGAATCTAGTGTTAGCATTTTGATTTAGGTGCCTCAGATTACTATCAGCATTGATCCAATTAAATACTAAAATTTTATGTAGGTAAAGGTTTTGGGTTGGGTTACGGGTAGTGCAGATGGTCTGTAGGTCACAGAAAGAGTCTTGGTAAGGTTGGGTGAGATTTTGGGTTATTTTGGATGAGGCAATTAGGTTATTGATGCAGAACAGTATTATCATACATAGAGAATGATGCCGATTAGGGTGATCGATGTCGGTTTAGGTAGTACTAATCTTGGTTCGGGATGACCGATATCAGTAATGGTGGAAAGTGGCAAGGAGTTAGGTGGAAGGTGTTTGGGCTCTCTTATGTCTTGGAACAAAGAGTTATAAAGGTCTCTGTGGGGGAGGGTGAGGTGACAAGTCTAAAATAGGTGTGGTAATGTTCTGAGTGAGGTTTGGGGTAGGCTAAGGGTTGAGTTGTAAGGTTGGGTTGACAATCATAGTGACCGATATCAATTAAGGAGACCGATGTCGGTATAGGAAGGACTAACCACGGTTAGGGTTAATCGGTGTCGGTGATGTTGGGGAACTGGAAGATGTTGAAGAATGATGTTTGTGTCCTCTCTATGATTTCACAAAGAGTTTGGAGAGTGTTTCTAATGTATATTGAAGGGATATAGTTTTGGGATAGGTTTTTGTGAAGTTTAGGTGGGGTGTGAGGGGGTGGTTGATAGGGAGAAAGTTGAGGGATAGATATAAGTAAGAACAATGAATAGATAAAAGGAAATAGAGAATACAACTTCAAGTGATAGATGAGGAACCAACTTACTTGGAGTTTAGAAGGGTTCTAAATGCTTGTAGTGGTGGAGAAGTGGTTGGAGATGCTAGTGATGGTTGATTTGTGGGATGGTGCTCGGTGTTATGGCGGTGCTTCTGGAATTCTATTGTGAATGTAAATATCTTTTGACTAGTCTTGGTCTTTGAGTGTTGTTGTTTAGACGTGTGAAAGGGATCTGGTTCTTTCTTGCATGCAGATCTCCTTCATTCCAAAACTTGAGAATGTGGCCAACCTCTCAAACAAGGTTACCAAAATGAATATAAGGTAACCGATGGCGGTTTAGGGTGACCGACGTTGGTTTAGGGTTAACCGGCATCGGTTACGAGTGGGAAATCCTAGGTTTACTAAAAATTTCAGATCTCTGGCAATCCTTTTGGGCCATCTCATTCTATTCTCGTGGATCAAATGGAACGTTACATTTTAATGAGAGGGAATGTGGTTAGTTATGGTGAGTGAATGTTGAGTCCTAGTAAAAGGGAAATATGCTAAAAATAGGTTTGTGGTGAGGTGGTGGGGTGAAGTGTCTAGGCGAGGTGGAAATTAGTTTTAATTAAGGTATTTAAATAATGAATGAAGTGAGGATGAGTATTAGATTAATTGTAAATAATTGAATTAATATTTATGTGGGGTAGGGGGTCATGGTTAGGTGAATATGTTTATGTTGGTTATTCGAAAAGGGACTGAGAGGAGTGTAACCTAATTTTGGTTTCTAAACTAGGATCATATGAAATATCTGCATTTTTCAAGCATTGTGGTAATTGATTCAAGCATTCAAATATGTACAACCTTGAATGACCCTCCATTCTTAGATGATATGCTCCATCATTTCATTTGGAAAGTTTCATTGGCTTTTGTGACAAATTCACTTGTGGTGGACACATGGCGTGAAAAAGGTGTCTCATCTCAACACCCCAAAACTATGCTACTAGCATTGAGTATCACGTAGACCTATCAAATATTTTGGACCATTCATGAATGTGGAAATTTATAATTACATTATGTGTTTTAAGTTGAAGTCTATAAAATATGCGTAAAACTTGTATTGGATTTTTGAAAAGTTTTCACCAAGAACAATGATTCTTTGTAATACGTTTATAGTTCTTGATTTTTTTATCGAGCCATTTAGACTACTTCCAAAGTCATGTTTTAATAATTAAATATTGATAGTCAAAGTCCTCATCATTTAAAAAAATAAGGTTTAGTTAGTATTTAAAATAGAACGTGAGAGGCTTTTGAGTATTTTAATGTCTTTTTATTTTTTTGTCTTTATTGTTTTAGTAATCGAAGTGTAAAATTTATAAAGGTAAATTTACTTGGTAATACTTTTAAGTATATGGTTCGGGGTTATTTTTATTTTTAATTTATAGTGATGATGGAAAAAGTTAAGAGTTTAAGTCAGAAAATTTTGTATAATTGGGTTTATTATTATTAATTCCATCTTATAATTATATAGTCTATGGTTTTTTTTTTTTTTTTTTTTAATTGATCAAGTGTTTATTTGTTATAGTGTCATATATAACCGTGTTTTGTCAATTAAGTATGTCAATGTGAGTTAATTAGTATATTTCATTTTTGTTAAAAGATTCTTTGTGTCATTAGTTGTCATCATGATTTAGAGTCAAAATATTGTAAAACTAAAAAAAAAATTATCACGAACGTATTTTCGGTAGAACCCGAAATTTGATTTGTAACAAATATTGAGCTCCACTTTCAAATTTTTTGAGTAACTAAGGAAACATTAGATGGAGGTCAGAGGTAACAGAGGAAGGAGGTGATCAACACCTCTTGTTAATCACTAATGATGGGGTCGTGTTTTTCTATGGTGACTTCATTTTTCAATTGTGTGTTTTCTTTGATATGTAGAATAAGAACAAAAGATTTTGCTTGTTTGTGTGAGCTAAATCCTAACGTAAACTCTTGAAAATGTTTTTATATGGTGTGGAAGGTGCGGAATAGTTAAATGGTTATATAGGAGGGCATCTAATTATATAAATCTTTTAACTATAGAGATCCTCTCGATTGTCATGCTTATTTATGAAGATGATAGTCCAAAGAAACATTTAATATGTTCACGATTCTTTTCATAGTAGTGGTCATGTGTAGCAAGATCTAGACAACAAGATTCAAACAGTAGTATGCAGACCTAAAATTATGCGATGGCATATGATTCTGGTTTCAGTCCACTTTTCCCCATGTTCACACTAAGGGGGTGAATGTTAGGAAATTTATATGTTATTATGGACATTAATTATAAGTGTATTTTTAATATATGAGTTGTGATATAAAAACTCATATAATGTTGTAATAGCTTAATTATATTGGTGAGTTGTGGTAATAACTCACATAGATAGAGTTACGTGAGAGAATAAAGGGATGTTAGAGAGATAAATTAAGAGATGAGTTGAGATTATGTAGGGATTGAAGATTATGTTTGACTCCACTAGTGTGTAGGAATTAATTGATCTATATATGTAACTCATCAATTAATAATAATATGTCCCGTATGAATTAAATTTTGTATTTTTTTATGTTTTCTATTTGTTTCCAATATGGACCAAATATAATAGTAACTTTGTTATTTTCATCTTCTTGGTATTGTGAACAGACAAGCTCTCCCTCAACATATGCCATCATAATAAAGCACCTTGATTCATCATGCATAACTTATAGCATTACATTCATGATGTAGACAACAAAATTGGGTCACACTCCCCTTTGTCCTCTTTCGAATAACCAACTTAAACACATTCACCTAACCATGACCCTTACATCATACATTAATATTAATTTAATCACTTTTAATTAAATTAATACCCATCCTCACCCCATTTATTAATTTAATTATTTTAATTAAATGGATACACACCTCACCTAGACACCTCACCATAGACCTATTCATAGCATGTTTCCATAAATGAATAAGACTTGGTTCAACCCTAAAAATCAATTCCTATTATTCCTCTAACCACATTCCCACCCATTAAAGTATAACATCCATTTGGATCCATGAGAGAGGGACAAACTGGCCCAAATGATTACAAAATCTTTCATTTTTAGCAAACCTAGGGAATCCTACCTTAATCGACGCCAGTCACCCCAAAAACGATGTTGGTCAATCTGAAGCTATCGTCGGTTACAATTTATTCACTTAAGGAACCTTGTGGAAAAGGTTGGCACATTCTAAAAGGGAGGAGAACAGAAGAGAGTTGTATGCAAGCAGAACGCGATCATTTTCATACCTACAGACATCCATAACCAACACCAGGATAGATCCAGAGGTATTACACTCATGGTAACATTCTGAGAAGCACTACCGTGGTACCCAACATCATTCCTTTGATCAAACTTCATCACCATCTAGCCATTTGAAACTGCATCATAGTAAGTATAATTTTAACCAACATCATCTATTTCTACTTTAGTCTATTGAGTTCTTCTATTGTTGTTATCAGTTTCTACTTGCACTCTCATTCCCCTACCATTTACCTTCCTGTGAACTCAACTATTCCTCCACCCACATCATTAAATCACCTATATCTAACTGTTAAACATCTCTGAGTATACCTAAGATTCCCACAGACCTCTACACCCCCATTTTTTCTATGTTTAACCTCATATCAACCTCTACAACCAGATATTTTTGAGTTTTATCATCCCACCTCTCTACCGATCTTCAAGTTATCCATAACTATTGTTAGTTTTGCCTAACCATGATCAGTCATACCCGATTGACACCGGTATCTCGTGTCTTCAACCATTGTGTAAACCAATAACCACCTACCTACCAAAAAAACCCAAACACCTTTCCCAACCCATTCCTCCACTTGAACAACTGCGAACTTTGACTCAAGACCTTGACCCACATAATTCTTAGTATTTAATTGGATCAATGTTGATAGTGATCTGAGGTACCCAAATCAGAAAACTAACACTAGATTTCTTTATATATGTATTTCACTTATTTCATATTTTTTTATAAAGAACAGTGGGTTGATAGCCTTCTAGGAAGTATCACACTTCCCGGATCTAGCATACGCTAGGTAGTCCACTGTCATATATTATTTAACTCTTCTTTGGTGGTCTTGTTTTCTATTTCAGGTAGTTCCTCCTAGCCAAAAGGAATCTCTCACATTCAACATCGATCAAGAATTGAAACGCGCACACAACCTCCAACCGAAAACCACCATAGGTATTCCTCCTCATCCCATAACATTATCTATTTCATCACATTCAAAATGTAAAGAAAATGGTGAAACATTTTGGCACACCAGTGGGACCCTCATTTGTGGGTTCCCTTTCTTTTCATATAGGTTGCATCTTGTGTGTTTCCTTTCTAAATCATTATTCACTAAATCTTCTTCTCTAGTAATCCTCTTTTTCTTTCTAATTTCTCTAAATGAAATATTTCTTTTGGTGCATTTAAAAATAATCATTCTTCTTGCTTTCTGCATTTAGTGAAAGAGCACCCTCCCTCTTGTTCATCATTTTTCTTCATTGAATATCATATTTCAATTTGGGCTTAAAACACGTGCATTGCATTTCTTGTATGCTACATTTAGTTCACATTAAACTGAGGGCAACCTATATGCTGGAAGTCATGCCCAACTAATGGTTGATGTAAAAGAATCATAGAAAGCACTCTCTTTCTTCTTCCACCAAACTGCACAAATTTAAATATACACACTTTCTTAAATGACATCTTACCTGGGAATTCCTATCAACAATCACATGATTAGAGGATTGACAAGTAATCCCCAGTTGGTTATCTCTATCTAGTACCCCATCAGAGAAATATCCCCCACCATAACATAACCTAAAACCTCACCTTCTAGATTTCCTTCTTCGTAGGACACCTTCCCAACCAAAAACTCCATTCTGGATTCACATGGTCAGTTCTAAATAGCATAAGCTAAAAAAAAACATTAAAAAAATTACTCATAGGATCATGTTTTTCTTCGCTTTCTTCTTAACTTGTGTTTTAAGGTGTGAAACTATGAATCTACATTATTCTTCTTTACACACTACATCATCGTAGTTGGAGTATTCTAACTTTGTATCAGTGTGGGGCCCATATTTTCACTCTTAGATTCCTGAGTTTGACTCTTCACCTGATTTAATTCACAAAATCCAATTTTATTCATTCTCTCTAAATTTCATAGTAACCAGCGTTCGGTCTAGGGACCTTCGTCGATTTTCATCTCGACGATCGTTAGTTAACCATAACCGGTGTCGGATTCTAGATTTCTAGTTATTTTTCCTAGAATAGCCTTCATCACTCCTTCTATTCTATTTTTGGCCCTTAGGGCACCATCCTATTCCCCTCTATTGATATTTCTATCATACATAGTTTCCCCATTACACATTCATCAGTCTTGTTTCACTTTTTAAAACTAGTGTTTTTCCACGATGAATCGGAATCGGTTGTTGTGACCGAAATTGGTTCCCCATTAACTATCACTAGTCAACTTGACCATCATCGGTATCTGTTTTTGGTTTTCAAAATCCAAACCTTGACCAAATTCACCCTCCCATCCTCATTTTTCTCTATTCCTGCTATTTTCTATGTCATTTATAGAATACAGTCTTACTAGGTCAACACTTATTCACATGGTGTTGACTTGCAGCCAAAATAATGCTCTTATATTTCACACCAGTCGTCAACCACTCCCACGTAGTCCTTCACCACCTTCTATCTTGTCACCCATGGATCCAACCCTGCCTACCACCATTGTTACAGTGACGAGGAGTTTGCACTACTCCTCGATCGTAATCCATGACCTTAAAATTCTACCTTTCCAACTCACCCACTCAAGATTCCTTAGGTCAATTGATATATGGCATGCCCATATCCATCTCTCCTACCCTTTCCCCCACTCTGTGTTAGCCCCTACTAGTTTGGTATTACTATCACTTACTTTTCCCCGGTTGTCTCGTAGCTAGGCCCCATACCTGCTATGATTGCTACATCGGCCACATCGGTTGCACCCTTTGTATCGATTGTTCCTTCATTAACCACCCAGAGCATAAGCCCATCCGTGCCCATTATCTAACATATAACAATTACAAAAAAACCACCCATGGTGTTGGTGACCCCTACCCCATTCCATAATCTTGTCCTCTCCATCCCACAGTCTCTACCCCCAATCGCTACTAGAGTCACTTCACTACCCCATATACATATTATCAACAACCCCTATCTTGTCTGTCATTCATTCTGGGTATATTCCCTCCATGTCGATCCCCTATTCTCAACCTTCATATTCGGCATCACCATACATTGGAATGCCACCCACATCACATGTTCATCACCATCCCTCTTACGCCACAGGAGATGTCCTTCTATCACGACCTACTAATGACCTCATCAAATTAATGATGGAAAGGATGCAGACACTAGAAGCATTAGTTTCTAGCTCACACAATTCTCTCACCTATGATGAAATTTGTAATGATCCCATTCATCCATCCATTCCTATTCACCCATACCACTGTACATTTGGAAATGCCAAAATTCAATCGCTTCAATAGTAAAGAAGACCCATAACAACATTTGTGGTCTTTCAAACATGGGTGTTACCTGATTGCCCATGATGATGCTTTACTCCTACGGACCTTCCCGATGTCCCTCACAGGACCTGCATTAGACTGGTATAGTGGGCTACCTAGACATTCCATCTACTTGTTTAATCAAGTAGCCCAAGCCTTCTTAGACCACTTCTCAATCAACATTGTTAAGAAAGTCACCATGACTGATCTCTACTCCACTCGACAATATGACGACGAGTCTATTGCTGAATTTTTTACTCATTGGCACAACCTAATTAACCAGCTCACATTTCAATTACCTCAAACTGAGCTCATAGAGTTGTTTACTCGGGCTTGTGCTAGACACATTTCACCAACCCTGTAGGTGCAGACCTTCCACACCTTTGACGAGGCATTCACCATGGCATGAAAATTGGAGATTCGTGTTATCGAAGAGAAGAAAATTCAACTACGTAACAAAAACACCACATTCAAATAAAATGATGCTTCTTCATCTTTGAAACCCTAGAACAACTATTCAAAATCCAAAGGATCTTCCAATGTTGTGGTTCTCAAGGCTGGACCCTCTCACCCGTCAAACTAGGCCAAACCTTTTGCTAATCTCTCACATGTCCAAACTTTCCAGTTCAGATGAGAACAACAAAAGTACACCCCAATAGGGGAACCATATTCTTCTATTTTGGAAAAATTTATTAAGGATGGTGTCATTACCCTTCCACCTATAAAACCACACACTGGTTTTGACCCTAATCACCCCATGCCCACGTGGTATAAAGAACATGAATTTTGTAACTATCATCATGTCAATGGTCATATCAATGGTAACTACATCTTCAAGAATATCATCCAAGAAATGTTAGACAACAAATATCTAATATTGAATAACCCAAATGCACCCGCTAACCAAAACATACATATCTTCTAAAAACCATTCCCTAATCATGCCCCATCTTCCAACAAAACTGGTGACACTTAAACTAATGATAGAAATGTCTGTGATGTCCACACTATTTTTGATGACATACCAATTGCTTCCCAATTTCCCCATGTTCCTTCCATAGATGAAATCCTAGCTTGAGCTCCCCTACCTACATAGGAACCTATTTCATCTACTCCTCCACCCACAAAGGAACCCCCTTCATTTTTTCCTTCACCCGTGAAAGATCCCATAATTAGCACTCTGCCTCTAGCCTCTCAAATTACCAAGCAGTCGTCAGTATCACCTCTCCTACTCATAGGGGACACATGTCCACTCCCTACACCATCACAAGGAGAGTCCACCTCATCTAGCCCATCATCTCCTCTACCCATAGAGGATCCTGTAGAAACACCATTGCCTTTAGATGACCATTCTCCATCAGACTTCCAAGATCATGTTGATCTAATTTCGGATCTCTTACCCACGATTCTGAAGCTAGCCATTTCCCTATTTCTCAAACACATTTTATGAGGATTTCTACTCAATCCACATCATCCCCACTTACAATAGTACCATTTTCATGCTTGGCCGATCACCTGGATTATGTTGATAGAGCCTTACTTTGGGGATATTTTCTTCTTCCTGCTTCAACCCAAATACGGTTGTCACTCACCAACACCTCCAAAATCTATCCAAAATTGTTTGAAGTGACAAAACCAAACACAACCATGGCTATTGGAAAACCTTCCGTGTCATCTCCCATAACCCAACTCACACCTATACCCAGACACCTATGCCTATATCATCTCCCTTACCTAAACCCATCACTACCTTAGGGGTCATGCCAACATCAAACCTTACTCATCCACCCATCAAATTAGATTTAGCCACATCTTCCCAAACCAACACTAAACTCATTCCTTCACCTAAAAGGAATACCCAACCTTCTAGGCCTCATACACCAACCTCACCTACCACACCATTTTCACCTTCACCCCTTCCATCCATCCTAGGACCTCACCCCTCAACCCTAGCCAAGAAACCTTCTTCCACTAGTAAACCAAGAACACAACATCCCACCTCCTCATCACAGCCCTCTAATATACCCAAGTGATCCACACAACCCCGCCATCACCTGTGACCTTCTTACCACCCATACCACCACTACCTTCCATAACTTCTTCACTACCCATGACACTCTCTTCTCTTCCACTCACACCTTCTACCCAACCTCTACCAACCACCTCCACCGTAACTCGGTTGCCCCCATGGGTAACCCGTCCTCTTCCACCATCTACTTTCCCTTCTACATCTCATACTCCCGTGTCACCTTTACCCAAGAAGATGCAACCCAAAGATAAGAATCCGCTACCCTCCAATAAGGTAGTCAAACCAACCAAACCTTCCATCGTCGGCTCTTTTACCCCACCTTTACCCAAATAGATGCCCGCAAGACCTAAGACCACTCCACATACCAAACTAGTGGAACAACCCATTCCTCCTCTTGTAAATCCTCTTCCTCCACAATCAGCCACACCTGTACCCAAACCCACACTCACCTCCCATTGCGATCTGTTAGCAAGGTCATACACTAAGATTTTAACCAATCTCTTAGAGACTTACATCATCACATTACCACCACTTTGACCTTACGATCCTCTCAAACCTAAACCAAAAGAGTTTGATGAGACCAATATTTGTGTCTATCATCGTGTGCCAGGACATGATGTTAAAAATTGTAAGGCCTTGAAGACCATTCTTATCCAACTTTTTCCTCCTGAGCACAATTTTGATGACGATAATCTTCTTGATGAGGACCCCATTCCACCTTCTCCAATCTCCCCAAATATTCTTCCATTACCTACTCAGTGACCAATATCTCCACCCCAACAACCCTTTTATCCACCCTCGAAATTCAAGATCAACATAGTCCGTATAAGAGATCTGGCCAAACCACCACCCAAATGTCAATGTGCCCTACTCATTTCACAAGGCTCTTATTCACCGCTAGGATTTTTCCCTTGATGTCATTATACTTTCCATGAGACACCTTCTTCAGCTACCTCCCCCTCATATTAACATGTTTCACATTGTCACCCGTTCTCGAAAGATAAAGGAAAGGAAAAGGAAACTAGCCCATCAACCAACCCTGTACCCAACATACCATCTCGCACTCCATACCCAAAGTCACCATTCGAGGTCCTGCGTATCCTATTTCCAATGGGGTCACACACTCGCATAATGCTAAAACAATTACACCAATCCTCCCTCAAAATGTATTTATATGACCTCATCCAAACCTTTGAGTCACATCGTCAAGCCCTCATGGAGGTCCTTCAATATATCAAGGTTTTACCAAATGACCCCATGCCCGTAGCCTCCATCATTACTCCTCATCATGTAGCCTCTCTCACTAAGTTATCACCTTCCTCTACACCTCCACCTACTCACCAAGTAGCCACCATCACTTTTGGATGAAGACATCACTCCCTTCTAGTTTGATGACCTCAATATCACTCTTTTCATCTCCGTCTATATCAATAATATATGCATATGAAACTTTATGATCAATGGTGGCACTAGTATTTACATCATCTCCTCCCATGCATACAACCAAATGCACATACCTCGCCAATTGCATGCATGGTAATCCAAAGAAATTCTACACTAATTCAATGACACCATGACCTCTACCCTGAGTATCATCATTCTTCATGTCCACGTAGGTCCCCGCACTATCCCAGAACTATTCTATGTCCCGGAAAGAGAGTTCCAAAGATAATCTATTTCTTGGCCGATCTTGATCTGCACCATGGGTTGTGTCCCTTCAACTTTACACCGCTGCCTCAAATTTAAACATCAAGGACATAACTACACCATCCCGGCTGACCCATCATATTTCAAGACCTATATCATGTTATACCAGCCCAATGATGTGATTATACCGCTTAAGGCATCTACACTATCCCCACTTAACCTTCACCCACAATCCCATCCACCAAGACTGCCATCGCCTCTCCCACATATAACCCTGTTATTCCTAACACTCAAGATCAATAGCCATACCTCTACATGAAATCCACTCATGTCACCTAAGTAATGTGATGGCAAAAGCTTGAGGATCTCCCTGATGTGATCTGTAGCTGTGGTCTGACAGCCTCTAGGTCTCTCTACATGCTCATTCTTAAGCCTAGGGCTCCGAGACCTCTCTCTACACTCTGAAACTCAATCACCCTATCCCCTCTATGGTGAATCTACCCTGGCTGACTCCACATGGGATTTCTCTCCTCCATTCTCCTCGTCGGGTCAAGGAGATACCTGACCCTCAATGGAAGGGGCTCTATCATGGCTGGATACATGTCCTCCTCCTAATCCTCCACGTAGAGTGGCATTAACATCCTGAAGAGTCTCAGTAAAATATGGGGTAGGATGGCTGCTTTACACCGATCTAGTGGTGGTGGTGGTGGTAATTTTGGGTCTATGTGAAAAGTCCCCTCACCCCGCCTATGCCTCCTACACGTACTGAAGGTGTTAGTTGGTTCATTTTTTCTAAGTTTTATTCAATTTCGATTTTTACTAAAATATATAATTTCTAAACTACGTTGTCTTCTAGATTTAAAAGTGTGCTAGGTGTAAGTTTCATGTCCCAAGTTTTCTAGTGTGCCCAATTGTCCGAGATTTTGAACCACTTCTCTAATACCAAGTGTGATGCCCACTAAAAAAACCCACTTGAGACCTAAGAAACAACTTAGGATTAGTGAGGAAAATTATGGAATAATTTTTTTGTTTAAAGGAACCAACAACCAGGTTGCAATACAACAGTTGTCACTAACAGGTTCCAGAACAAGTTTAATCTACTAGAACATAATTTTATTTTATTAACCATTATAAGAGGTCACAAGGTCCAAAATTTAGGGCTAGAAGTTTCAGTTAGGTTCGGGGGTAAATTATCACCATACCCACTCTCTAACAGGCTCATAGTTTTAACTTGATTTTTCTCACACTTAATGCATTAAAAATTTCCCTAAATCATTCCCATTGGATAAAAAAATTTCTCACCTTTCCAAATATATAAAGAAGTCCTTCTAACTCGTTATAAAACTCCAATTATGGGCCAGTGGGCCTTGGGGTGAAAGTTTTCCCCCAAGGGAGGGCCTACGGGCCCGAGGGATGCAAAATTACCCAAAAGGGGCACATGTTGAGCATGGAAAATGAACTTTTTAGGGTTATTGGGTTTCAGGGAGATGCTTTTAAATTTTCCCGTGTGGGGACAAAATTTCAATTTACACCCATGCCTCCACACTGCGCCGTCGAGAGACACGTGGCGTATTCAACAAGCCAAAGCGGGGAAAGATTGAGGGAAGGGCGGGGCGGTGGAGGTGATTGGGGAATTTCACCAAAGGGAGGGGAAAATGGATAAGTGCACACATGGTTTCGAGTATCCATGGAGTTGATTCCACCAAGGCGAGGGTGGGAGTGCGGGGCCGCGGGTTTTTTTTTTTTCCAAATAAAAGAATTTCAAAAGGACAAAGTTTGCGAGGGTTCGCCTCTCCGCCATGCCATGTGGCAACCTCTGATTGGATGTAGTCTTGTGGGGTGGCAGGGAAAGATTTAAAAATTTTCCAAAAAAATTTCAAATTTTTTCTAAGGTTTTAGGGAAAATTTTGGGCCACGGGCTGCTGAAAATTTTCCCAAATTTTCCCGCTAAGGAAGGAAAACTTTAGAGGGCCATAACTTTTGCTAGAAAGCTCATTTTTGGGAAAACGAGGACTTTCTGGAAATATCTTGACACCCTCTTTGCACAAGAATCATAAATTTTAGATTTTGATAAAGTTTAAGGGGTCAATTTTAAGAAAACGTTCTACAGATTTTAAAAATAAAATTGGTAAATTTTAACTTATAAATTTGGTTCAATTTGATCTTCTCCTTCACTCAACATGCCAAACAAACATGGAGAACTATTCTAGGAAGGATTTAGGATGCATTTGGAAGGTAAATTTACTTGATTGATTTCCAATTTGAATTTTTTCCAACAATTGATAGAAAAATACTACAAAATAACTGTGAAAGGTTTGGGCCCAGATTTTGCAATGTTTTAAATTATTTCCTTAAGTATTTTTGTCAAAATTGAGTTCATTGATATTATAGCATGCTAAATTTTAAGGTTTCAAAGTTAATTATTATTTACAGGTTTGAACTATGCATTTTAAATAAATTATTTGCCAGTTTTAAATTTAAAACAGAGATCAAATCTTGAGGGATCTATTTAACAATTTTATCTTCCATATTGTAAATTTCATTTCTATTCTAGCCCAATAAAATTATTTGATATAAGAAAACCATTTAAAAGCTAAAATTTAAAGTCTAATTTCCAAATATTCCATATTTTCACAATAGGACAAAATAATACAATTCCTTCATACATGTTTCTTCCTTTTCCATTTTTCCAAACAGGGATTTCAATCACAATCTGATATTCCAATTTAAATCAACAATGCAAATGAGGAAAGATCTTGCAATCCTTTATTGATTTTAAAAGAAATAAATCTTTACATTTTTTTTCAATTCCTTGAATGTAGATAATAGATTTAAATTTCCTTCTTTCAAATGACCAGAAAAGAATATAAATATCTTTCACACTTCAATTTTACAACTTTCATAACCAATACAACATCTTTCCATTTTAAAACGTTTACAAATTCATCCACTTCAAAGTGGGAAAGATTGCAATGGGATTTTAGTTCACAAGGGTAGCCAAATGTCTTTCTCTCTGCTCTAGAATAGCAAACATGGAAAGTTCCCTTTTTTTCCAATTTGATCACAGCAAAAGTGGGGAAATGCAACTCTCTCCATCCAACCAAGACATCCAATGAAAGGAGAATCCATCTTTCATCATTGGCCCCCAATCCCCAACCACAATGCAATAGGAAATATATTTCAACTCATGGCAACAACAGTCTTCCACAAAACATACACACGACATTCTTTTAACATGCACATTTCAAATTAAAACATAGTTTAACATAAGACAATAGTTTACAAATCTGCATTGAAAACATTTAAACAAAACTTAGGCTTAATAATGCAAGCCAAAGGAGAAAGAACCAAGGGGAAGCAGCTTTATGCCTCCCAATTGGAATTAGGCATCCACCTGTAAAAAACCACCAATAATATTCACCACACATATCCTTATGCCCCCACAATCCCTCCTTATGCCCCCACAATTTTTCTTATGCCCCCTAAAAAGTAAGAAATGCAATCTATTTATTTTCCATGGTGGATCCCAAACCCAAACTCCCTCCATAATAATCGGATGCCACTAGAATTCCCTTATGCCCCCACACATGAATTCCCCATAGCCTTCTCCTACACCATTCCTATGGTAGTCTACCCAAACAGCCAACAAATACACCAAAACATACACCATTCACACAAACATAAAAATAAACAACAACATAAAGAAGAGCTAAGATCCTACCTCTCCATGGTAGCTTTTGTTCCAACACAGCAAGCTTTCAATGTCAAAAACATAGTCCCAAAATCAGCAACCAAAAAGCATGCAAATTTATCCAATCTCCTTCCAAAAGCAAGAGCTCCAATCACAGGAAAATTTTCCCCAAGGAAGCATACAAAATGTTTCAACAACCCAAAACAAGGCAAAGATTTTGAATTTTATAGAAGAGGGATGAGAAGAGGATGATGTGGATCCATGTAGGATACAACATCACACATCCTAAACTCCAACACAAAATTCAAATTTAATTCTCCAAAGAACAATTAAGATGTGGGTGAAAATATGACAATATACTTACACACTCCAAAAAGCCCACACCCCAAAGGAATGAATTAAATAAAATGTAAGAAGAGTGCAATTAAAACATGTAACTTGATTTATAAAAATGCATTATAAAAGTCTAAATTTAACCTTCCAACCATAGGTATGGTTGGTAAATAAAATTAAGAGGCATGGGACAAGTTTTAAAATAGCCTCCAAGGACAAATTAGAATTTCCAAGGAGGTGGAGTGTTTCATACTCCAAAATCTGACTTACACAACTCTTACACATACTTACACATCACTTACATATTTAATACAATAAGCCAACAACTTCTATAATTACTTTCTCATATCCCAATTTGATTTATTTAACTTTTAACCATATGTTTTCTCACAATAATCTACCACAATTTAATTAATTAAAATAAAGGGACACATCACTAATAAAACACATACAATAAAACAAGGAACCACATGAACAAATACACAAACCCATGGTCACATTTAAAGGTGATTCCCCCATGGGAATCCCTAACAAAAAAACACACACACACACACAAAACATGTTGCCATGGTGACCTTGTTGAATTCATCTAGAATTCCAATGTGGTTGGTCTCCAATCCCCCGATGTTTGTTGTGATATTTTAACCTACAAAAACATAAATACCTCCTTCGGCCTCGTGGCCATATTATAACATCCAACATGATATAAATATAATCAAAAATCCCCTATACATATGAATCACAACAACATCAAGGAAATCAACAATATCACTTACAAATTATATCAACCACTATATCATCATCATATAATGTCCATTTTCTAAGTCTACTCACAATATCCAAAAATCACATGCCTAAACAACATTCACAATATATCCATGTCAAATAGTATATCATGATCGAATATCCAACATCATACTAAAGCAAAACTTTAATAATGTCCATAATGTAATCAAAAATATCAAAATCAATATCAAAGGTGTCAAAGGGAAGTGGGTACTACATCTCCCTCCCTTAGACTCGACTTCCTCCCGAAGTCATTAGAACAAATGTGAAAAGTAAACTTGTCAATAAGGTAGCGTCCTCCCATGTAGCTGTAGTCTCATCATATATGTCCCATTGCACCCAAACCTAGTCAACCTTTCTGCCTCGAAGGCCCAGGGTCCTATGATCTAGTATGTGAATGAGCTCCACCATGACCTACCCCCGATCCTGCACCTACAATGATGTCTAATCTAACACATGAGAAGGATCTATAAACATATCTCTTGAAAATTGAAACATGAAAAACATCATGTATGCAAGACAAGTTGGGTAGCAATGCTAGATGGTAGGATGAAGGGCCTATATGCTCCAATATCTTAAAAGGACCCATGAATCTAGGAGCTAACTTAGAACCTTTTCCATAACAGATAGGGATCTTATGTGGCCTAACACGAAGGAACACCTTCATGCCCACATCAAAACTATGGTCGATCCTATGTTGATCTACATACTTCTTTTGTATGTCATGTGCCTCCTACAGTCTCTATTTGATGAACACCACATGCTGCTCCATGTCCTGTAGAAGAGCTGGTCCAAGAGATACTTTGTCCTCTAACCTGTCCTAGCTAAGAGGTGTCTTGTACTCTCTACCATACAAGGCTTAAAAAGGATCCATGCCTATAGAACTCTGAAAACAATTATTATAAGAAAACTCCACTAAGTACAGGTACTCCTCCCATTTAGACTGCTAATCCATCACATACATCCTGAGAATGTCCTCTAAAATATGATTCACCCTCTCAGTCTTTCCATTTGTCTCAAGGTGATATATTGTGCTGAAGTTGATTCTCATCCCGAGGACATACTACATGGTAGTCTAGAAATGGGAAGTGTACAAAGGATCGTAGTCACAAATGATCTTCTATGGAATCCCGTGCAACCTGATAATCTCATCCAAATATACCCGTGCCACTACTCTAGCTATATAAGTGGTCTTCACCGAAGAAAAGTGAGCCACTTTTGTCAATTTATCAACAGTAACCATGATGGTGTCATGGTGATATCTTGACATCGGTATCTCAACAATGAAATCCATGGAAATGGTGTCCCACTTCTATTCCAGTATAGCATGAGGAAAAAGAAGGACAGATGGATGTTGATGCTTGGCCTTAAATCTCTGGCACTCTAAACATTGTGACATGAATTGGGCCATGTCTCTCTGAAGTCCTCTCTAATGATACAACTATCTCAAGGTGGCGTACATCTTCTTCACCCCGGGATGGGCTGAATAGGGTACATGATGTGCCTCTACCAAGATGTCCTACCTCAAGCCTCCATCTCTAGGAACATAAATCCAACCTCTGTGCCTGAGAAGACCATCTATCTCTAAGTAAATACAATCAAACTTCCCTCAAGGGTCTCTCGAGACTCGATCTCTGCTCAAACTGCAATGTAAAAGATGTCAAGAGGAAGGCATTTGAAGAATCCTACTCCACAAATTTTTGCTCACTGAGGTGGCCATAGCCACATGTCTCCATCTGTTGAGAGTGTCTACTACCACATTATCCTTCCCCTTCACATGATTGATCTCCATATCATACTCACAAAGAAACTCCATCCAACGCCACTAACGAGTATTGAGATTGGGCTGCATGAAGAGGTGGTGAAGACTCAAGTGATCTGTCCTAAGTGTGAATATCTTGCTAAGAAGAAAGTGCCTCCATTAAACCAAGGCATGCACAACTACCGCAAGCTCAAGATCATGAGTTAGATAATTGAGCTCATAATCCTTGAGTTTGCGAGACTCAAAGGCCACTACTCTACCCTCCTACATCAACACACCTCCAAGCCCTACTAAGAAAGTATCCATGAAAACAAAAAACTCACCCAGCTGGATCCGATACTGCAAGAATAGGTGTTGTAGTGAGACACTCCTTTAGTGTCCTAAAGGCCTACTCGCATTTTTCTAACCAAACAAACTTCTTCCCTTTCCTTTGAAGGGAAGTGATAGGGTGTACAATCTGAGAGAATTCCTAAACAAATCTCCTGTAGTAACCTGCTAATCCCATGAAGCTGCACACCTTAGTCACAGTAGTGGGTGTTGGCCAATCCATAATGGCTCTAATCTTGGAAGGATCGATGGTGATACCTTCCCCAAAAATGATATGACCCAAATATTGTACCTCTATCTGAAAGAATGCACACTTCTCCAAGTTCCCGTAAAGTGCTACTCACAAAGACATTGAAGAACCTAGTAAAGGTTCCCCTCATGCTCCTCATGCGTACGTGAGTAAATCAAAATTTCATTAAGGAAGATGAGCACGAAGTGATCTAAGAAGGTCCTGAATACCCCATTCATCAAACTCATAAATATTGTGGGGGCATTAGTCAAACCAAAAGGCACCACTATGAACTCATAGTGGCCATATCTCGTATAAAAGAGGTCTTATGAATATCCACCTCTGAAATCCTTAGCTGATGGTATCCTGACTTAAGATCAATCTTAGAGAAAATTGTGGCTCCCTTCATTTGATCAAACAAATCATCAATACGTGGAAGGGGATAATGATTCTTGATCGTTACCTTATTCAGCTGGCGGTAATCAATACACAACCACAAGGATCCATCCTTCTTCTTCACAAAGATCACCGGTGCACCCCAAGGGGATACACTAGGAGGGATAAGGCCTTTCTCCAAAAGGCCGTCAAGCTGCGCAACATGAGATCACGAGCTCTTGGGTGGCCATCGATAAGGTGCTTGTGAGATAGGATCTGCTCCCGGAACTAGATCTATATGAAAATATATCTCACGTGGGGGTGGTAATCCTAGTAGATCCCCTAGAAATACATCTCTAAACTCTCTCAAAATGGGATGATCATCTAGTGATGGTCCACTAGTCCCATCCTATGATCCGTCACTAACTGTAACAACATACATCTAACAACCCCATCGTAAACACCGCTTAAGCTTCATAACAGAGATGGTGTGAATAGAAATGGGTCTTCTGACCCTTGAAATCACTGACTCAACTCCCAAATTATCTACACAAGATATAGTCTTGTGGTAACAACCCATCCTAACCCTATGTGCAAATAACCAATCCATACCAAAAATGACTCCATAAGATCCCAAAAAAGGTTACGGATATCCGAGGTAGTGGTGAAAGGTCCCAAATCCACTACACACTCCTTAATTAAGGAGTCTATAGAGTCTTGGCTCCATAATCCATCTCAACATCCCAACTATGACCCTACCTAACTGCCACTGATCGCATCACTATACTAAAGATGGTGCAATGAAAGAATTAGAAGAACCATAATCAAACAATACAGAGATAGGAATACCACCAATGCTACATATAGTCTTAATGACTATACTATGATGCTCAACTTGGCGATTCTCAACCGCTACATAAATATTGTGGCTGTGTCCCATGTCACCAATAGTCGGCTCTGAGATATATGTCTTACCATTGTTATTAGGGTTCTATGGGCAATCTATCCAAAAATGTCCCGCAACTCCACAACCAAAACAACTACCCGATCCTCCTCAATGAGTAGCACCTTCATAAAGTGCCACGGAAGTATATGGCATGGATCTTGATGATCTCGGCTATAGTCTACGATGTCTCTTCTAGCGAGATCTCATTGACTAAGCTCTAGGTCCACCCTATGTCATGTTGGGACCCCTAGGAGGAGGCCCCATACTCTAACCTCTATATGTATTAGCTCTCTGTGGAGGTCTATGAGGTGGGCAGGATCACATTTATTCTTCTATTTTGGTCTAAATGTTATCTATGTTAAAACCTATCCACCAAAAGGAAGAGGTACTGACCCCCCTCAATCTATTGTCCTACATCTACTATATGTGGCTTCGGACTCGATCTCTAGCCTGTTGGGTCTTCCCCCGAGTATCCTCTACTATGTAGGCCTTCTCAATGGCCTCAGCTAATGTTTGTGGACAATGGATCCGTACTACACCTCCAATGTCTAAATTCAGGCCCTGGATGAACTTGTGGATCTCGCACCTGCTCATCCTACATATACTCAACATACTGGAGTAGATCCAGAAATCTACTCTCATACTCTACTACTGAAAGAGATGCCTGTCGGAGGTCATGGAACTCATCTATCCACTGTTGTATGAACCTCTATGAAAAATATCTACTCCTGAATCTCTCCTCAAATATCTCCTAGGTCACTGTCTCAAAATCAACATGGAGCTTCTGCTCCTCTTTCCTCCACCATACTCCTACTCCATCCCTCAGTAGATGGATCGCAACATGAGATTTTGTGTTGCTAGAACAAGGAAAAATATTGAAGCAACCACTCAAGCTCACTAGCTAGGCCTCTACCTAAAATCCACCCGTGTCACCTGAGTAATGTGATGGCCAAAGCTTTAGGATCTCCCTGATGTGATCTACAATTGTGGTTTGACGGCCTCTAGGTCTCTCTGCATGCTCATCCCTAAGCCTAGGGCTCTGAGAATTCACTCTATGTTTTAAAACTCAGTCACCCTATCCCATCTATGGTGACTCTACCCTAGCTAACTCCACATGGGATTTATCTCCTCCATGCTCCTCACCGGTAGAGGAGATACCTAACCCTTAATGGAAGGGGCTCTGTCATGGTTGGCTGCATGTCCTCCTCCTAATCCTCCACGTAGAGTGGCATTAACATCCTAAAGAGTCTACAAAATATGGGGTAGGATGGTTGCTACACCCTAATCTAGTGGTGGTGGTGGTGGTGGTAAGTCTGGGTCTATGTGAAAAGTCCACTCGCCCCTGCCTCGCGCCTCCCCACGCAGCAACAAGGTACGAGTTAGTTCATTTTTTCTAAGTTTTATTCAATTTTCATGTTTACTAAAATATACAATTTCTAAACTAAGTTGTCTTCTAGATTTAAAAGTGTGCTAGGTTTAAGTTTCATGTCCCAAGTTTTCTAGTGTTCCCAATGGTCAAAGATTTTGAACCACTGCTCTAATACCAAGTGTGATGCCCACTAAAACAACCCACTTGAGACCTAAGAAACAACCTAGGATTAGTTAGAAAAATTATGGAATAATTTTTTTTGTTTAAAGGAACCAACAACCAGGTTGCAAGTACAAAAATTATCACTAACAGGTTTCAGAACAAGTTTAATCTACTAGAACATACTTTTCTTTTATTAACCATTATAAGAGGTCACAATGTCCAAAATTTAGGGCTAGAATTTTTAGTTAGGTTCAGGGGGTAAATTATCACCATACCCACTCTCATATAGGCTTAGAGTTTCAACTTGATTTTTTCACACTTAACATATTCAAAATTTCCCTAAATCATTCCCATTGGATAGGAAATTTTCTCACCTTTCTAAAGATATAAAGAATTCCTCCTAACTCCTTGTAAAACACCAATTATGGGCCGGTGGGCCTTGGGTGAAACTTTTCCCCCAAAGGTAGGCCTGGGATGCAAAATTGCCCAAAAGGGACACATGTCAAGTGGGGAAAATGAAATTTTTCGGGTTGGTGGGTCATGGGGAGATGTTTCAAAATTTTCCCCCATGGGGGAGGAAATTCCACCTTTGCACTGTGCCTCCTCTCAGTGCTTCGCTAGGGACATGTGGCACTCAACAAGCCAAAGTGGGGAAAGAATGAGGGAAGGGCGGGGCAGCAGAGGTAATTGGGGAATTTCACCAAAGGGAGGGAAAAATGGATAAGCGCACGTGTGGTTCTCGTGCATCCGTAGAGTTGATTCCACCAAGGCAAGGGCGGGACTATGGGGCCTTGAGGTTTTTAAAAAAATTCCAAATAAAAGAATTTCAAAAAGGAAAAATTTTACGATGGTTCTGTCCCCTCACCATGCCACGTGGTAGCCTCTGATTGGCTATGGGGTGGTGGGGAAAGATTTAAAAAATTTCCAAAAAAATTTCTAAGGTTTTAGGGAAAATTTCGTGCCGTGAGACCGCTTAGGGGAATTTTTCAAAATTTTCTCTGCTAAGGAAGGAAAACTTCATAGGGCCATAAATTTTGCTAGAAATCTCATTTTTGGGAAAACGAGGATTTTTGGGAAATCTCTCGATGTCCTCTTCGCACAGGGATCATAAATGAAGGGGTAAATTTTAAGAAAACGTTACTATAGGCTTTTAAAAATTAAATTGGTAAATTTTAACTTATAAATTTGGTTCAATTTGATCTTCTCCTTCACTCAACATGCCAAACAGACATGGAGAACTATTCTAGGAAGGATTTAGGATGTATTTGGAAGGTAATTTTACTTGATTGATTTCCAATTTGAATTTTTCCAACAATTGATAGAAAAATACTACAAAATAACTATGAAAGGTTTGGGCCCGATTTTGCAATGTTTTAAATTATTTCCTTAAGTATTTTTCTCAAAATTGAGTTCATTGATATTATAGCATGCTAAATTTTAAGGTTTCAAAGTTAAGTATCTTTACGGAGTGTTGAATCAGTACATTTTAAATAAATTATTTGCCAGTTTTAAATTTACAACAGAGATCAAATCTTGAGGGATCTATTTAACAATTTCATCTTCCATATTGGAAATTTCATTTCTATTCTAGTCCAATACAATTAGTTGATATAAGAAAACCATTTAAAAGCTAAAATGTAAAGTCTAATTTCCAATTATGCCATATTTTCAAAAGGACAAAATAATGCAATTCCTTCATACGTGTTTCTTCCTTTTCCATTTTTCCAAACAGGATTTCAATCACAATCTGATATTCCAATTTAAATCAACAATGCAAATGAGGAAAGGTCTTGCAATCCTTTATTGATTTTAAAAGAAATACATCTTTACATTTTTTTCAATTCCTTGAATGCAGATAACAGATTTCAATTTCCTTCTTTCAAATGACCAGAACAGAATATAAATATCTTTCACACTTTAATTTTACAAATTTCATAACTAGTATAACATCTTTCCATTTTAAAACGTTTACAAATTCATCCACTTCATGTAACATCCTCATTTTTGTACATTAGAACAAGAATTTTTTTCTATATAAGTGCTTTCTAGTTCTAAATACATAATTTAGAACTCACAGATCATAACAATAATTCTTATAACAGATAACCATATGCAGCTGTAATGACTCGGTGTACCACCGATCTATTCATTCCATGACTCGGTGAACTACCGATCTATTCATGTGTATCATAGAGTTGGCGTTTTCATCAGAACACTTCATTATTGTAGTTCTCTTCCCTAATCTGGGATTTTAGAATGCTCTGTCCAAGGAACCTATCTGAATAATTGTTACCATCATTCATCAGCATCACGTCCCTTAGACTAGGTGACATAGGACAACGCAATCAGCAGCTTGTGATACTTTGGCCAAAGATTTGAAACATACTGTTCATGTCTCTTATTCCTTGACGGCATACTCATCAATCTGGAATACATCCTTCACCCCACTCCAATGTTATATTGAACATCTTATACCGACTTCGTCCTCTCCCTATCCCAATTTTTCACCTAGGAACGGGTTAATATAATAATCATGTTATAAGGATGCTCTTGAAGACTAGGGGTAAGTTGACATTCGGGTCACCCATTGTTACCTGTGTGTCAAGGTACCCCGAGTCTCAAAGGGCTGTCTCATAGCATGTCTATGGTCCAAACCAGTCCCAAAGGAAAATCTTGTTTGAGTTTCAGGTGTAAATCTTAATGATCAATGTGAAAGGGTGTTGCCAAAAGTCACCTGCATTATTGTATCCTCGAGAAGATCCTAATCTTCTCAAAGGTACAACCTTGCAGTTGTCATGTGTCAACATCCTATAATACTTCCTCAGAAATATTTACATAACTTTAAGAAGTTACTTAAGTTGAGTTGATTTTGAATTAAAGGCCCTCCTAACTAGATAGTCCTTTCCCAACCCGCATTTCACACGTTTGAGTTACCTTACATAATTAAGTTCAATTTTCACAGAGAAAGTTTAATAAGATTTGCGACCTCATCAAGGTGTCCATCGGTTCCTAATAATCTTATTTCCTCATAATAGGGAAATAGCCCTAAGTCCTCTCTTAAGGAAGCTAACTAAACCCGAAAGGGTTTATATCAACTCCGAAGACTGAAATATATCTGACTTATTGTTATTAAGACATGGTGATTTAATCCATCAATTACGTTGCCTTGACTTAGATCATTGTTAGAGAGTAATAGAATACTCCTCCCGTTATAACTACATATCGGGGCATAGTTTAACCTTAACTTCCTAAAAATGCAAAGGACTAATTTCTAATTTAGGTTTAATCATAATATATAAGAATTACTATTCAAACATGAAGTATTCAAATCACATAATTTTTACAAGGCTTACTTAGGGAATCCAACTAGCTCCCATGGCATATAATAGTAAAAATGCACTCTCATTCATTCAGACATAAGAAGTTCAATTCAACAAATAAAAATGCAGCCACATAAGTAACAATTTCCCCATTTCATTTATTTCCAAACCTTACAATTACAACTTATGCACTTCGGCATATTTTGATAGATTAATCAAAATCAAAAGAATAACTTTCTTCCTATAGTGCAATTAGAGAAATCAAGTTGGAATTCATCATAAAAACCAGATTAAACAATCTGAGCATCATATCAGATCTGCGTGCCTTTACCACTTACGATGACCATCTGCAAAAATTGCTAGCACAGGTCAGTTCAGTGAACTGAGCATGATAAGCACTAATTCTTAAAACAATTGCATTCCACCAATTGTTTCCATTAAACAACCTGTTTAAATGAAATCATTTCATCAAATCCATTAACATGAAGCACGTTATTTATCTTTCTACTATTCTAATATGACTTTAAAACATAACTCATATTATAGCTGCCATTTAAACTTAAATCCTTTCGGATGATTCATCTTACACAATAGAATAAGAAGAAACAAAATGAATCTTAAATACCTAGCCATCCGAAAACCAAGGGCAGTATCCATCCTAATAAAATTACTCCATTAAAGAAATGAAATCTTACCAACGCATGTAACCAATAGATTTGCATTTAAACAATTCAAATAAAGACATATTATAGCCTCAAACAAGTTCAACTGATGGATTTTCCTTTATACTTTATGTATAATTTCATAAACATTGATAAGTATACCAACTATTACTACAATACTACTTTTATACAAGTAGATAACTGAATTACTCAAACAGAGTAATAATATAGCTAAAGATAAGGAAAAGAGACTTCTGTCCAGATACAATGCTTACCACTCTCTCCACGTAACTTTAATAATATATTCATCTCGTGACCATGCTGAAGAAGGCATATAGAAATTCTAAAGAAGGAAGCATTCATAATTTCCAGAAAGGGAGAGAATACTTTCGTATTCCCAAAAATCCTATATCAACATATACTTTACAACTAAGAGAAAGAAACAGAGGCATTCAGATCTCCATTCCAAACAAGTTCAGGACTGTACCAACTTTCCAAGAGTAATGCGTATACAATCAATCTTGAATTCAATTAGGGAAGAAGAGAAAGCAAGAAAATCAACACCCAAGTTTACCATTAGCTCCAATCTGGTAGAACTTTTAAAAGGTTTCCCTTAGATCCCTAGGGTCTTGCAATTACACATTAACAAAATCCATAGATTGTTATAAATGAAATACATATACGTTCAAATATCAGTCCACAATCCTGATCCAAATAAAACAGTCTACCCTTTCCCCCAGACTCGTATCATTTTAGACTACGAGTTAGGATAATCACTATCATTACTTACCAATAGGTTACACTAACTATTTCCACATTACACTCGGATAATTTGTTATTTCCTTCAAGGATACCAAACAAATAGCACTTCCAGTGTTAATAGATGAATTCTAATGATAGATTTCAAGGTCACTACAGGAAACATCAACACATTTCCTTCCCTTGCAAATAAAAAACCTAATTTGCATTCATGCGAGATCTAGGATTACCCACACATTGTTAGGGTAGAGAGTTCTTCAAAGCAAGATTCTCTCTGTCAGAACTGTGTTCCCATTATCCAAGTAAAATCTTAAATAAAAAAACAGCTACACCAAATATTTCATTACTTACAGAACCTATAATCATAGAAACATCCATACCCTTTTCAACAAAGGTACAGGCTTAGTATTCAAGCATATTTCTTACGCATGCGACGAAACCAGTCGAGCTCTATAGAAGGAACTAACAGTTTCATAAAAATCAAACTTTATATTCACTGAAGGCCAAGTAGTAAAAGAGCTTATACTACTAAGTAACAATCAATAAACCAACCAAATTAGACAGAACAATTCTTTCGTGTCATTCTTCAAACAAGAAATCATCAAGGTCAACGTATAACATGGTACATGCTTTGGAAAATCATTATCTCAATCGAAAAAGAGACATAAAACACGTCTGCAGAAGATGATACCCATATAGTATTCACAAAGAATGCAAGAAGATAAAAGAAGCAGATTCAACATGGTCTACGTATAACCAAGGATTCCCAATTCAACAAGAAAATAAGAAAACCAATACATTGCTACCAACTAGGCCGACTATACAAAAATCATCTGAATAGAGTTGTTCTAATGAAAGAATTTAAAGGAAAGCAAGATTTTTAAGAGTTAGGGCCTATCATGCCTGATAGTGTCGCTTAAAAATTGAAGAAGACCTCTTGAATGTGCTCACACCTTCTCTTCTTCTTCCACGAAAGATTAAACAACAATAAATTGTTACCTCCATGCCTTATATACTTCCCCGATAGAGAAGGAAGCTAGAAACTCTCAAAGTTGCCATGCAACACGAGTAGATGGTCGGTTCAAGAACCAAGTGTTCAAGCAGAGGAAAATGGAATGCATGGAAAACCAACAACCAAACAATATTCTACTAGCATGCCTTCCCAAGCAATCCACGCTTGGGAACCAAATTTCATTAATTGCATTTACTTCCATCCTCCCGCCTATTTTCCATTGCCACCGACCGCCAAAATTGGTGATCACCACAAGAAAACAAACAAACATTCCCATCCTTGGTGATACTGCCATGTCAAGTTATATTAGCCATTTGTATCCTCCACCAAACCTGACAGCATTCCAAGTCCTTCAACCTTATCCCCCTCTTAAATTCCATGGAAACCACCGCCCATGACTCGCGACCCTTCTTAGGTCCCCCTCCCTTCTTATCATTAGTTAAGATAGGTTAGAAACTTAGGCTAGCTCATAGGGTATGACATTAGTCTCACTTCCATAGCGCTAGGTGTAGTTAACCCTTAGGAGCATTAAGCTCATAGTTTAGGGCTAGGTTAGATTAGCAATTATTTTAACCAATAGGTTATAGTTTAGGTTAAGACTATTAACCTTAACGAATCTAGTCTAGGTCCCCAAAATAGGACCAATCAGTGTTAGAGTCCATACTGGATAAAACATTCCTATAAAGGAGTCTATTTGGCATCAATAAATTAAGCTTTCGGTATAAACATAAACATCTTACCTGGCTTAAGGTCCAGGCCTTCTTGATGTTATGATATCTGGAACCAAATTTCATTTATCATGATCAGCCTGAGTTAAACTCCGGGATTGATCATTCAAAACTCATTCAGACCTTGTAACTTTCGTAAGGTCAATAAATTTTGTTCATCCTGAATAAACTTAAAACATTCCTTGGATCAAGTGCAAATGATCCAAGGTGAGTCATAAAGGTTGATAAATCCACAATTTATCCGTAAATCGGTCGGGTTGAACTCAAGTGCAAGAATGAAAGAAACAAAATAGTCCCAACATTTTCCAGCTCACTCAAAGATCTTATAGAGAAAAGAGGATACAATCCATATCAAGCACGACTTTCCAAAACCAAAGGAACATGTTCTTATACAGAAGAAATCATTTATCAATACTTGAATGCTTTGGAGAAAGTAACAACAGTTTGGGGTGTTACATGCTTCCCTCCTAAAAGATTCATCGTCCCGATGATTACATCCTTTGATTTACCTTCAGTTAATCAATTCATTGGTTCACAAAACAAATTACTATTTTCAACTCGAATAATTCCAGAAATCAATAACATGGTACAATTTATTCAACCTGATAATGTTTGCCCCAAAGCTGGCTTACATAAAGACATGAAATAGATAAATTCATAATAATTATATTTTTTTCAGTCAACAGATTCCATTCTATTCAAAAAGAAAGGGAAAAGAAATTTTCATCTCTTCCAAATTTTCCCAAGTTGCACTTTCTTCGTTAAACTGGTCCCACTGGACCTTACATTGCCGTATTTCATGATTTCTCAAATGCAATTGGTGAGTTTCCAGCACTCGTGTGGGTTTAACCATGATTATTCCTGGGTCTTGGACCTAGAGAGAATTCCAATTTAAAACATGTGACAAGTCTGAAACGTATTTCTTAAGCAAAGAAATATGGAAAACATCATGCATGCGAGACAAAGTAGGTGGTAATGCTAATTGGTAAGCTACAGGATTGATTACTTCGACAATTTCGAAAGGTCCCACATAACGAGGTGACAACTTGGTAGCCTTGCCAAAAGTTATAGAACTCTTTCTGGGTTTAACACGAAGAAAACCTTTTCACCAAGTTCAAACTTTCGATCAACCCGCTTTAGGTCAGCATAGCTCTTCTGCCTATCTCTGCTACTTCTTTCAATCATTCACGAATCATTTTAACTTGTTGTTCCATTTCAGTGAGGATTTCTGGTCCAATTACCACTCTATCCTCAATACTATCCCAACTAATAGGGGTTCTGCACTTTCTTCCATAAAGTGCCTCAAAAGGTGTCATTTTAAGAGAAGAGTGATATGTGTTGTTGTATGCAAACTCAACTAATGGGAGATATTCTTCCCATTTATACTATTGATCCATGTAATACATTCATAACATATCTTCCAACACCTGATTTACTCTCTCAGTTTGTCCATCCATTTCTGGATGATATGCAAAACTGAAGTTTAGTTTAGTTCTAAGAGTTGTATTAAGCATTTGCCAAAATATTGATGTCATTCTAGGATCCCTGTTAGATATAATCAATTCTGGTACTCCATGTAACCTAAAAATTTCATGCACAAATCTTTTGGCTAACACTAGAGAATCATCCTTTAGATTTCTAGCAATGAAATGAGCTACCTTTGTTAGTTTGTCTACAACTACCAAGATAACATCATGTTTATTTCTCGACATAGGCAGCCCTTGTAAAAAGTCCATGCTTATTACTTGCCATTTATACTTTACTTGCGGTATCGTATGGGGATATAATAGACCAGCATGGTGCATGTGTTTTACCTTAACCCGCCGACATTCCGCAAATGAGTCACAAAATCAATAACATCCTTTTTCATTCCTTTCCAAAAGAATTGTTGTTTTAGATCAATGCAAGCATTTTAGTAATACCCAGTGTGTCCGAGAAAGGGCAAATTATGAAATTCAACTAATAATTTCTTTGTCAAATCATTTAGCAAAGGTACGTATACTCTATTTTCATAACGTAAGATTCCTTCTTTATCAAAATGAAAACCTTTATACCTTTCATCTTTTGGTTTTGCTGCAAGTGCTACTTTTACTTGGTGAAAGTATATATCAGATTCGAAGGCACTTTTTACCTCATCTTTAAACTAAGTTCTTAATGTTATTGTTGTAAATATCTTCCCCCTAGGTAGATATAGACAAACGGGAGAATATGGAAATCAAATAAAATTAGACCCCAAAATTTATTGCGTTGGCGCAGGTAAAGGGCGCAGGTAAATGAGTGTCGACACAAATGTGGATGCGCCTATGGCGCAGGTAAATGAGTGTCGACACAAATATGGATGCGCCCATGGCATAGGTAAAGGGCGCAGGTAAATGAGTGTCGACACAAATGTGGATGCACCTATGGTGCAGGTAAATGAGTGTCAACACAAATATGGATGCACCCATGGTGCGAGTAAAGAGGAAAGGTGTCGACATGAAAAATGAGTGTCAACACAAATGTGGATGCGCCTATGGAGCAGGTAAATGAGTGTCAACACAAATAGGGATGCGCCCATGGCGTAGGTAAAGGGTGTAGGTAAATGAGTGTCGACACAAATTTGGATTCACCTATGGCGTAGGTAAATGAGTGTTGACACAAATATGGATGCGCCAAGGTGCACCTTCAGGAGGCGCAACATTTTGAGCGCTGACAGAAAGCAGACCCTGGCGCAGATATTCAGATGGCCATAACTTTTCACAGGGAGCTCGGATTCATGCAAGGTTGGAATTTTTGGAAAGCTTACAAGGTCCTCTGTCCAACTACGACTGGATATATTTAATTGGGTGGGAAAAAGTTCTTAAAAATAAAAATATAGTTCGCCACTTTTTGGGTTTGCTAGGGTTCTCACCTACCACCATAATGAGATGAATTAAATGCAACCTAGAGGTGGTTGGGGTAGATTTGGAATTCCTCTCTCTTTTCTCTCTCATTCTTCCTATAAATTGTAAGGAGGGGGATTCTTTCTAAAGGTTGGACATTCTTGTTTTCCCCTCCCTTCTTCTCTTTGGCAGGTGAATTTGTGGAGTTCAAACCTCCCATTTAAAACTGTAATGTAACTTTGCCTCTTGGCATTTTGTAGTGTATTGTATCAATCTTTGGAGAAAATAATGCATGTCTATGGATGATTCTCAACCCTCTCTATGTTCATTTGCATCCTCTTGATCTTTCACTACAAATCTGGTTATCTGTGCATGATCTTGCATTGCATTTTAATGGTTTGTGTTTATTGGCAAGACAGGTGTTCTTCATTCCTCGGTGCATCACCTTTGTTAGTTTAGGTTTTATTTTATGCATCTTCTTACCTGTCTCCTTGGCAAGTTAGATTAGGTTTTTAGTAAACCCTCTACATTTTTATGTGTGCATCTGAATAGAGGAATAGGAACCGGCCTTCATCCAGAGAGCTTTTCTGATTTCGCAAGGTCCCACACTTGGGAAAAGCTCCATGTTATGCAATCGCATTGAGAGTCTCAACCCATCGAGTTGCAGACATTCAGGGGTGTTGTGATTCACCATCAATAGTTTTGGCATGCCGGTGGGACCAAGAGGTCATTCCACAAGATTTGAAGGAATTTTCAAGAAATTTGGACTAAAAATTGCAGGTTTTACAATTTCAGATTTTTCACCTTCCAGGCTGAACTTTGAAATCAATTTTCAAGGACTTAACTTGCTCAAAACAAGTCAAAATTTCACCAGTTGATAGATCGGGGATAATATTCAAAAGGGTATTCTTAGATTTTTGAGATTTTGACTTTCAAAATTTCATGGTTTTTAGTATTTCAGGTTTTCCCGGTTTGAGCCTGTCCCATGACACGAGTTTACATGTACCTTTTTAGGACCTTAGTTAGTAGCTTTACACAACAAACCCCCGATAACTAAATTGAAGAACTATATCTTTTGGGTCCTTCAAGTTTTAAATTCTATTTTTAATATTGTCAAGTTTGGTGTGTAACTTGGCAGAATCTAGCCTTTTGAGGCTCATTATCTAACACATCTGGCGACTCCGAAGGGATAGAATTCAGTGGTGTAGCAGCAAAAGTTTTCCCCCAGGGCATGAGAAGAATTCGACCCAGTCGATACTCGAGAAGAGGGGTTATTTGTCCACTTGCAACTATCACCAGGCAGAGGAAGGAGAGGAAGAAGACCACAAAGATCACCATCTCCACCTAACAGGACTTTCTCACCCTCCACAGTAGACCTTTCATCATCAACAAGGGTTCTCGGGCCAATCAGAATGGCACATCTGCACTGAATCCCTTTGTCAATTTCACTTTGGCAGCACCCACTTGCCCTCGATGCACGAGAATCCAGTTCCAATTGCAGCATTGAAGAACATTCCATTTTCAATTGGAGAAAATCATACCACTCTGGTGATCATGTCAAAGACATTGCTAACATTTGTGCGAATCCATGAGATAAATGAAATGGATGTTCTTTGTCAAATTGTTGGCATCTTCATTCAAAGGGAAGGCATTGCAATGGTTTAGGAGCCTTGGAGCTGGTTCTATCCAAAATTGGAATCAATTATGCATAGTTCTCCATGAGCAGTTTGGAGAAAAGGGAGACAATTTGTCTCTACTAGAACAATTGACAACTATCAAGAGCTCCCATGATGAGCGGTGGTGACTTCAACTTCAGATTTCAAAGGTCTTGGGATAGAATTCCAGTGGCCATTAGGCCAACAGCTGAAGGTGCTTTTCTATACTATCTTAAGGCTTTGAATTATGATATTTCTATGTTAATTCAATCTATGGGAGGCACAACCTTACCTGCTGCTTATAGCATTGCCATTAGGGCTGAAAACTGTCTTATTCAAGCTGGTAAGCTGGCTCCTAGGCCTCCCATGCCCTTGTATCCAAACTTAGAAAATCCAAGCACTAGTCAAACACCCACTTTGGCTCTTATTCCCACTCCTAGAAATCAAAGTTCAAATGAAACTTCTACTTCATCCTCTAGTGCTTCAAATGAACTCCAGAGGTTATGAAACAATTGCGAAAACCTTGGAAATGAGTGGTGACTATCAAAAGATAGCAAGCTCAAAGTGCTTTAGACTTATCGGCCTCAAGCACTCACTAAGCTAGGCCACCATACCAGCCCAATAGGCCACCCAATCCAACTCAAATCAAAGCCAAGTAAGGCCTCCCACCAATAGACCATTTCAGCCCTATAACCCCAATGTTGCATCTACTTCTAAAGCATTAGTGCCAGTCCAAAACAACATAGCTCAAGAGTATGATTGGTGTTTCCCATGTAATGAACCTCACAACCAATCTATGTGCTTCAATGGTGCTTTGAACCAAGCCTTGATGGTGACAACTACTGGCGTAGAGGGTGAAGTGAGTCAAGAAACAAATCAGCAACAAGGGACATCTCAGCAAAACACAGCTCCAAATGATACCGCACTTGTGAATTGGCAAGCTGAGGATTTTTGTGGCATGAATCAAACAATTTCTCAGAGTGTAGCAGCTAACACAAGATCAAAGAAGAGGAATATTGGTGAAGGGAAGTCATTGGCTCCAAGTGATCTACAACCTTCCATCACTCCACAAGGTGTTGGTAAGCAAAATACAGTTCCAAACATGCAAGGACAGCCCAAACCACCTTCTAAACCAACTCAAATGCAGCGGTTTTGCTGCCCATGCACAAGAAAGGAATGTGCAGCCTAAAGGACAACAAAGAGATCTTTCATCCCCATTTAGCATCATTGATCAAATGAAGAAGACAAATGTGAATATATCAATGTGGGAATCTTTATCCATCCCAGGCCAAAGAGATCTTCTACAAGCTGCCATGAAGAATTGGTCAACTTCGAACCAGCAGGTCCATATGCGAGAGAATGTCCTCACAAATGTTGCTCAGCCTGAAGGGAATCATGGAGGACAACAAGGTAAAGTTTTGAAGCCCCCTCCATTCTATGTTTCATTAATCATTGGGGATAAACTAGTACACAATTGCATGATTGATTCTGGGGCAAGTAGTTCTGTCATGCCCAAGCAAATAGCTGATCAATTGGGTCTCCAATATGAAGTCATATCAAAGGGGTAGTGCAATTGGATGGGACAGCAGTAGCAATGGTGGGAGTGATTAAAAGTTTGAATCTTACCTTGCATGCATGCCCCAACGTTACCATTTTGCAAGATGTGTCAGTGATAGATTTGCCACCACTCTTTGCCCTATGCTTATCAAGGGATTTCACAGCTAAAATTGGAGGCTACTTATCTGCTGATTGGTCACACATGTTGTTCAGAACAAGATATGGTACTAAGGTCACAATCAGATCTGAACCAATTGCAAACTTTCATATTGAGCCTCATACTCCAAGCCAAATCAATGCCAACTGTTTAGCATTTGATCAAGAAGATTATCAAAGCACAGATGAAGCTGACACCAAAGTTGGAAGCATCCCAGATTTGACTCTTGATGAATGGGCAAGCAAGGTACATGCTTTTGATCCCTACCAAGAAGTAGAAGAATCTGAGCTAGGAGTCTATTGCATACATGAAGAAAACCAGCCTATTCCTAGCATCACCAAACCAGACCATAAGGATGAAAATGAGGTATGGCAGTTATTTTTGATGGATCAAGGAGTAGGCAAGGTGCAGGAGGAGGAGTTATGCTTGTTTCACCTCAAGGCATCAAATATTATTCACTTTCCATTTCCAGTTTTCTGTTCAAACAACACAACTGAATATGAGGCCTTGATTCATGGACTTCATTGGGCTAGGAAAAAGGGCATAAAGAACTTGCAGGTGTTTGGGGATAGCGAGCTGATCGTCAATCAAGTCAGGGGACAACATGCTACAAAGAATGACCTGTTGAAGAACTACAAGAATAGGGTATGGGACCTCGTTGAGGATTTTGAAGCTTTCAACATCATGTCCATACCTAGGAAGAAAAATGAAGCCGTGGATAGGCTCGCAGCAGTTGGAGCAATGTTTGATGTGGTTGACAACATCAAAAGGGAAAAAACACAACCACATATCCATGTGATTGTGAGGCCAGCGATTCAGATAATAACACAAGTGGCGGTGTGTTTGAGAACGATCAATGATCATCAATTTTTACAAGAAGAGGCTGAATTCTCGGCTAGGAATCAGGATAGACTAGAGCAACAATATGGGGATCAAGTAGTGCAGTTTACGGAAAAACAAGCTTCCCAAGGGTTTAGTAACATTGGAGTCTATCTTGACCCTAACGACCCGAGTTCCGTAAGGAAAAGGCTAACATACGAGGTCAAGAGAGAGAGATTGAGCATTTCGGTTGGGAAGGCAAAACACTTCAAATTGGTAAAGTGGCCACTTTGAGCGGAGAAATCAGATTTCATACACTTTGCCAAGAATTTCCAGATGTCTTCTCTTGGAGCTATGAAGACTTGAGAGGATTCGATCCAAAGTTGGCACAACATACCATAGAATTGGATCTAGATGCTAAGCCCATCGGGCGAAGAGAGCGAGACAGTCAACCCTCTTATTGAGCCTCTAAAGAAGAAAGAGCTAAACAAGCTAATAGAGGCAAGCATTATGTTTCCGATCAAGCACTCAAGCTTGGGTTGCAAACTTGGTTCGTCGGGAAGAAGAGAGAGAGAAATCAGGTTGTGTGTGGACTTTGAGACCTCAATAGGGCATCTCTCAAAGACCATTACCCACTTCCTTGATGGAACAAATATTGCAAGTGGTATCCGGTTCGGAGAGATTCTCTCTCTAGATGGCTACTCGGGGTATAATCGGGTAATGGTGAAAGAAGATGACCGATTCAAGATGGCTTTCACCACCAAATGGGGCACCTATGCCTACTGAAGATGCCATTTGGGCTATCAAATGCTGGAGCCACTTTCGAAAGGGCAATGGATATGGCATTCAAGAGGGTTGATCAATAAAATAGTTACGATATATCTTGATGACATCATTTGTATTCTCCAAAAATGTAGTGGATCACCTCTTTCATCGAGGCGGGTATTTCGAGAGGTGTAGAAGATTTGGGGTATCATTGAATCCCAAAAATGCATATTCTTGGCTCACGAGGAAAACTTCTAGGCCATATTGTTTCAAAGGAGGGATTGATGATTGACCCGAGAAAGAGTTGAAGCAATTCGAGTTGCCATTGCCAAGTCACAAGAAGGCTCTTGAAAGCTTCTTGGGAAGGATCAATTTTGTCCATGAGTTTGTTCCAAACTTTGCGCTCTCGTAAAGCCAATAACGTTGATGTTGAAAAGAGCATGGCATTTAAGTGGACATCGAAAGCAAGGCAAGTTTTGAGGCAATAAAAGAGGCTATATCTCAAGCTCCGACTCTCGTCAATCCAGACTTCTCCAAGGATTTCATGTTATATGCCTTTGGTGGTGGAGACACAATTTCTGCAATCCTGGTACAACAAAACAAAGAAGGATTAGAACAACCAATTGCTTTCTTCAGTCAAGGCTTGGAGGAATACGAAACTAGGTACTCTTTCATTGAAAAGCATGTCCTTGCAGTGATCAGGAGCTTAAAGAAATTCAAGCACCTAGTCTCAAACAATAAGATCCAATTATTGGTCTCTCATGCGGGAGTCAAGGACTTCCTTCTAAACAAGGATCTGAATGAGAAACGTGCAGGATGGATCACTCGTGTCATGGAATATGACATCGAAATTAAGGTCACTAAGCTAGTACGTGGAAAAGGACTATGTGAACAACTAGCTTTGAGTCGGCAAGTTGAAGCAGGTGATGAAAAAGAGACTGTCTTGGTACTACAGGATGGTCAAGAACAAGAAAATGATGATGTGCCCACTCCTTGTTGGACTCAGAATATGATACACTTCCTACAAGTAGGCCTATGCCCTCCAGAAATGAGCAAAGCAAAAGGAGATACTTCATATTACAAGCCATTCCATATGTGCTTGTTGATGGTGTTTTGTTTAAAAAGACATCAATGGAGTTCTATTGAGGTGCATTGGGACAAGTCAAATTGAGAGGGTGTTACGAGATTTTCATGATGGAGATTCCGGAGGACATTTCACCCCACGAGTAACAGCTCTCAAGATAATGAAGGTAGGGTATTATTGGCCCACAGAGTGTTCATGGTGCTATATATGGATAAGAAAGTGTAAGAAATGTGCACTCTTCACAGGAAAAGAAAGACTAGCAACACTTCCATTGCACCCAATTTTGGTTGACCAACCATTTATGCAATGGGGATTGGACTTCATTGGGTCATCAATCCAAACTCAAGCCAAGGCCACAAGTGGATTCTCACGGCAACGGACTATTTCACCAAGTGGACCGAAGCAGTAGCGCTCAAAGAAGCAAATGAGTCTAACATACTAGACTTTTATGAAGGAATAGTGACCAGGTTCGGTGTGCCGGCCACTATCATATCGAAAATGCATTGGCATTCATAGGTTCCAAGATTACAAGAATGGGCTGTCAAGAATGGAATCTATTTGAGCACCTCTTCAAATTATTACCCGCAGGGTAATGGATAGGTAGAGTCCACGAACAAGAATTTGCTAAGGATCATCAGAAGGACTCTGGATGAAAACCAAAGGACATGGCATACCAAGCTAAAATCAGCATTATGGGCTGACAGGATAACACCAAAGAGGTCTACAGGTAATTCTCCCTACAAGTTGGTCTATGGGAAAGAGGCAGTATTGCCTATATCATTAGAATTGCCAGCATTGGAGCTCATGAAGCAGTTGGAGTTATCTGAGTTCGAACCAATGGAGGCCAGGTATGCAGAGTTGATGGAATTGGAAGAAATAAGAGAACATGCGTTCAAATGATTGAAAGGATCGGCCTTAGTAAAAAGATGGTTTGATAAGAAGGCGAGAGCAAAGACCTTCCAGGAAGGGGACCTAGTTCTGAAATGGGATGCAGATCGGGAAAAACCAGGAAGGCATTCCAAGTTTGATGCCATTTGGAGTGGCCCCTACATGGTCACGGGATGTAAAAGTAGTAATGCCTTCCAATTGTCTACATTGGATGGAGAGAACTCCGATTCCGGTTAACGGAATCTATCTTAAACATTGCTACTAAAAGGAAAAGGTTTACCCTTGTAAATATTAGCCTAGATTTCAATTCCTCTAAGTGCGTATGCACATTGTCTTGTTGTAGTTAGGTTTCAATTTCCCTAAGTGCTTTGGCACAGGTTTTGTTTCTCTCAGGTTGAATTTCTACAGTTCAGTGTGCTCTCGAGAGAAGGAGTTGCGGTATCAGGCTCGGGATCAGATATCAAGTTGGTTTCAGGTTATTGCTTATGACTCCATGCCCAATGGATTGCTAAAAGGCCACTGATCTTCTACCTAGCAGGTAGGTGATCCCGTTGAGTCACCAAATTGTTGTAAATATCTTCCCCCGGGTAGATATAGACAAGCAGAAGAATATGGAAATCAAAGAAACTCAAACCCCAAAATTTATTGCGTTGGCTTAGGTAAATGAGTGTCGACACAAAAATGTGGATGTGCAAATGGCGCGAGTAAATGAGTTTCAACACAAATATGGATGCGCCCATGGTGTAGGTAAAGGGTGCAAGTAAATGAGTGTCAACAAAAATGTGGATGCGCCTATGGCACAGGTAAATGAGTGTCAACACAAATATGGATGCGCCCATGGCGCAGGTAAAGGGCATGGGTAAATGAGTGTCGACATGAAAAATGTGGATGCACCATGGCAGTAAAGGTAAATGAGTTTCGACACAAATGAAAATGGATGCCCATGGCATAGGTAAAGGGCACGAGACAAATGAGTGTCGACATGAAAAATGTGATGCGCCATGGCGCGAGGTAAATGAGGTGTCACAAATATGGATGCGCCCATGGCACAGTAAAAAGGCGCGAGTAAATGAGTGTCGACATGAAAAATGTGGATGCCTTGGTGCAGGTAAAAATGAGTGTCGACATAAATATGGATGCGCCAAGGTGCACCTTCAGGAGGCACAACATTTTGAGCAATCGACGAAGAAGCGAGACCACACAGCGCAGAGATATTCAAATGGCCATAACTTTTCATAGGGAGCTCGGATTCATGCAAGGTTGGACTTTTGAAAGCTTACGAGGTCCTCTATCCAACTATGACTGGATATCTTTAATTGGGTGGGAAAAAATTCTTAAAAATGCAAAATATAGTTCACCACTTTTTGGGTTTGCTAGGGTTCTCACCTACCACCATAATGAGATGAATTAAATGCAACCTAGAGGTGGTTGGGGTAGATTTGGAATTCTCTCTCTCTTTTCTCTCTCATTCTTCCTATAAATTGTAAGGAGGGGCTTCTTTCTAAAGGTTGGACATTCTTTTTTCCCCTCCCTTCTTCTCTTTGGCAGGTGAATTTGTGGAGTTCAAACCTCCCATTTAAAACTATAATGCAACTTTGCCTCTTGGCATTTTGTAGTGTATTGTATCAATATTTGGAGCAAATAATGCATGTCTGTGGATGATTCTCAACCCTCTCTATGTTCATTTGCATCCTCTTGATCTTTCACTACAAATTTGGTTATCTGTGCATGATCTTGCATTGCATTTTTATGGTTTGTGTTTATTGGCAAGATAGGTGTTCTTCATTCCTCGATGCATCACCTTTAAGATCAACAGCTATAAGAGCCACCTTCGCTGTCTTGCATTTAGATTAGCTAATATCAAAATCTAACCACCTTCATGCTTGAGTGAAAATATATTTCGGCCCTAAATGATCGGTTTCAACTCAAAAGCTTTCCCAAGTAAATAGTGTCTCCAAACTTGAAGCGCATGAACAATTTCAGCAAGCTCTAAATCATGAGGGTCATAATTCAGCTCATGTAACTTAAGTTTTCTACTTTCATATGCAATGACATGATTATTTTGTAACAAAAAACTTCCAAGGCCTTCCCCAGAAGCATCTGTTACAACATTAAAGACTCCATTAGGGTCTGGTACAGCTAATATAGGTGTTAAAGTCAACTAAATTTTCAAACTTTTAAAATCAGTTTCACACTTATCATTCCAAATAAATTTCATATCCTTCTTCTGTAATGAAGTTATCGGTGCAGCCACTTTAGAAAAATCCTTAACAAATTTTCTATAATAACTAGCAAGGCCCATGAAGCTTCTTACTTCGTGTACATTCTTTGGTGTAGGCCACTCGGTTATTGCCACTATTTTTGAAGGATCTACTACAATTCCCTCTTTACTAATGACATGACCCAAATAGTGAACTTCAGTATCAAAGAAAGAACATTTGGATAACTTACCATATAACTTTATTTTTCTCAAAATTTCCATAACTATCTTCAAATGCTCATTGTGCTCTTCGACACTTTTAGAATATATGAGAATATCGTCCAAGAATACAAGCACAAACTTGTCCAAATATTATTGAAAGATATTATTCATTAAGTTCATAAAAGCTGCAGGTGCATTAGTTAATCCAAAGGGTAGAACCGTGAATTCATAATGTCCGTACTGTTCGGAAAGTTGTTTTATGAATATATGCTTCCTTAATTCTTAATTGATGGTACCCAGATCAAGATCTATCTTGGAATAAACCGATGCTCCACGCATCCGATCAAATAGATCATCAATTCTTGGAAGTGGGTATCTATTCTTAATTGTTGCTTTGTGTAACATCCGATAATCAATACACAATCTAAGTGTTCCATCTTTCTTCTTCACAAATATTACTGGCACTCCCCAAGGTGAAACACTTGGTCTAATCAAATCTTTAGACAAAAGTTCTTACAATTGTGCCTTAAGCTCGACTAACTCTGTAGTAGTCATCCGATAAGGTGCTTTAGAAATAGGTTCCATCCCTGGTTTGATTTCAATGGTGAAGTCAAATTCCCTTTTGGGTGGTAAACCTGGTAATTCCTTCGGAAATACATCCTTGAAACTTTGCAACAGTGGGTATCGTTTCATGGAATCACCGTCTTCTTCTGCAAATTCAGATATCTTTACTGCATATAAGGTACATCCTTTGTTCTTAGCCTTTTTAAGTTGCATAGCTGACAGTTTCCTAACTGAAATTTCTGTTTTACACCTTGAATCACTGTTGTTTTCAGCCGATCATCTAAACATCTTATATTCTTTTCAAAGCAGTCTACTTTTGCTTTATGGTCAGCTAACCAATTGACGTCGATGACAACGTCATAGGATCCCAAAGGTGCAACATAGAGGTCAAATTCCATGGAAAAGTTAGGTAAGTCAAGGACTGCCCCAAAAAGACACATACTCACTATGTATGAACAGAGTTATTACCATACTATACAGTCCAAGATTTATCCATTTTTCCAGCTTTTCTTTTAATTTTAGAAGTGATTTTACTAGAAATAAAACATTCAGTAGCTCCTATATCAAAAATAATAGTGACAGGTATGCCAAATAACTTACCCAGAACCTCTATAGGTGTCACTTGCTTTTCAGCTTGCTTTTGCGCTCTTTGCAAGCATGTATCTTATTCTACTTGATTACGATCGTCCTTCTTCAAAGGGCACTTGATTTACGTAGTGATCTTTGCCACAATTATAGCAGCCTCCTAGAGGTCCCTTTTAGGCTCAAAATTAATTTCAGCCTTAAAATTATCACGTTGTCCTCCATAGGGCTTCTGCCCATTGTTATAATTCTTGGCAAAACTATCCCTTACATTTCCAGCAGGCTTATTCGCTGTCGTTTTCTTATTATTATCCACTGGAAACTTACTTCTGTTTCCAAACTTTTTCCATGGCCCCTTCTTGGGTGCAAGTGAAGTTGAAGAAGGGTTTGCAACCTTCTTCCACACTTCCTCTTTATGAGCAGAAATAGCCTTTAATTTCTGTTCTTGCCTTATGGCTTTTTCAACAACCCCTTCCATAGTGGTTGGGTTGTGAACATCGACCTCTCCTCCTATCACGGGATTTAGTCCCATGATGAATTTCCGTATTTTGAACTTCTTGTCAGTTTGATACTACGGTACATACTTGAGGAGTTTTGTAAACCACTCCCAGTATTTAGTTACAGTTAGCTTTCCTTGAACTAAGTTCTAGAATTCTGTCATTTTCTGATCATAGAAAAGTTGTGGTAGCCAACATTGCCTAAAATAGCCTTTAAATTGATCCCAAGTGATGTTGGTCTCATCAATATTTAGCTCAGCTTTACGGCTGTCCCACCATGAAGATGCTTCATGGGAAAGCTGATAGGCTCCCCAAATAGCTTTGGTTTCCTCCGAGAAGTTTCTTATTGCAAAGTACTTCTCCATTTCGCTGAGCCAGTTCTCAGCTCCATCTCCTAATGTGGTGCCATCATATTTAGGTGGACTTATCCTTTTTATATCATTAGTGAGTTCCGCTGCCAACCTGGCCTTTTTGTTTTCTGGTTGGACAGGTACATTTCCAGTGTTATTACCAACACCCATATCGGGGTTGTCCTCAGGAGGTAGCTGATTGTTGTTACCAGCTTCATCATCCTCCTCATTTCCCATTACTTGCTGTTCAAGTACAGCCAAACGATCTCTTGTGTCCAATAGGGAAGCAAGGATCTCATCAAGTTTTTGGGTTGTTGCCGCCCCTTCCTCTGGTGGAGCATTATTCACAATGTTCCCCTATGATGGAAAAGTGACATGCGAAGATGATAATCGGCAAGTGACCTTCCCCGTCCGACCTCTCGAGGTCATGCCGAGACAGCCGGTGGTTTGTAATGCGGGTGACTTAGATGAAGCCACAACCGGGATTATGGCCAATTTTCTATGATAGAAAAGCTATAGCAAGGATGAGAATCGGCAAGCAACTTTCCTATGGCTAACCATGGGAGGATCAGTGACTAAGATCTGGTAGTGTGATCTCCTAGTAGCTGAAAAGACAAAGGGGAGATTTAGAGGCTATGAGTAGGTAGCATAAATTCCTTAGTGGTTTATCCTCCTAACTAGAATTTCAGTGTTAATCTAGTTATGAAGTCTCCGAATTAACTTAAACTAAAATAACAATTTATACTACTGTTGAAAGGGAAACTAATCTAAACAAAATATATGATTGAAACATTATAATTACAAGCAACAATTAAACTACTTTTATACTAAAACTAAACAAGCGAGATAACTTGGTGTGGTTATTCACCTGTGCAGATGTGTGAATCTAAATAAAAGACAGCCAATTAAATTAATTGAAAACCTTCAATCCTACCTCAGAAGTGAGGAACAAATCATAGTTTCTTAGAAACTATCATTCCCCATAACTTCCCTGGCAATATTGAAAGTGAGCTTAACTAAAATAAAATGATTCGCTACTCTATTTGATAATAACTTTGACGATTTAAACCTGGAGTTTACTGAGCAAAGGAGGTAAATCCAGTTTTGTTGTAGCTTGTCCCCTCAGAGTGATCTCTTCATTCTTGCGTGTTCACGTGAATCCAGAAAGAGTAGGAGTATAGCAGCATCAGCAAGAGAAGGCACTGGGACGGTAGTCACTTTGAAGTAAAAATGGCACGAAGCACAAGTAGGAGAGGGATGGCGCAAGAGAACATAGCTTGGCCTATATGATTCCTAGCAGGGTCATTGCAGCAATGATGAAACAAAATGATAAATAACAGGTACTCAAACAATGAGCAATAACAGCTTCAGAGAAATACAACGAAGTACAAGTAGGAGAGGGATGGCACAAGAGAACAGAGCTTGGCCTATACGATTCCTAGCAGGATCGTTGTCGGTGTACAGTGAGGCATAACTAAATATTCAGAATTCTAATCCATGCTAAAGATAAAATGATTCATAAAATAAATCTAGGACTGAGTATTGAAGACTGAAGCTCAAGAATGAAGACTCCAGACCAAAGAACCAAGACCATTTACTTGTAAACAAGCTACATATTTATAGCATTTGCAATGACTAGAAGGCAAGTTCAAATTGAACTCTCCCACCATTAAACAAAGATAAATCACTATTCAGGTGGCTAAAACATAAATACAAGCTTTAGTGGTTGAGAAATGCGGGTGAAAATTGAATTTTCACGCTTGACGCGATCGTCGGAGCATTCTGGAAAGCACGTACAGGACCACCGCCCTGCGCAGGGTGATGATTATAGGACCACCGCCCTGGCCTGGGTGACGGTTACAGGACCGCCGCCTGGCCTGGGTGATGGTTATAGGACCGCCGCCTTGGCAGGGAGGTGGTCCTGTAACTAACAACAAAAAAAAAGGAAAAAGAGAGAAAAAGGCTAGGACAAAACATGTAGAGGCTAGACAAGGATTTTTGGGATGCAAATGTATACTCAATGAGCTTTCTAGATTCCGAACACCTTGCGAAGAGATCTTAATCATCATTGGGGTTTCTGTAACTAATTTTTGACTATACAGTACATATAATTTTGGGTACGTACATATTGCCCCCTCGGAGAAGTGTTTTAGCCATGAAGAGGCGTAAAACGTTGGGTCCGAGTATGGAAGTCCCGAAATGGGGAGTTAGAGGCTATACCTGACATGCCCATGTGCCGAAATGCCCATCCAGATTCCCACTATCTGCAAAATGAAAAAGGGACTCAAGTGTAGATAGATAAAATAAATTGAAAATAAATACTAAATTGATATGAAATGAGGACTTACCATTTGCGCGAGGATAAGAACTTACCTCTGTCGGCACTCCAACTATGGGAAAGAACATTCAAAACAAGGTTAGAATGTCATAAATATACAAAACGAGTTCATTTTCCTATTCATTTGTGCGTATCGATTTGGTAATTTTTGAGCTTTGGGTCCACGGTGATCACTCTTTTCATTTTTGAGTATGATTGAATTGGAATGAGCTTTGGAATGGTATTTTGCATTAGGCTTAGCTTTTTGCTGTTTTTGAATGCTTTTGAGAAGAACTCCTAAGAAATTTGTAACTAGAGTAGTCATAATGGGCCTCAAAAGGGTGGATAGGCAGAGTTCCTTTATTTCTTAGTCTCCATTTTGTGAGGCATGTATGTTGTTTTGGTATTTTGTGCTTATTGCAAGCGTTTTGACCGCACCTAGTGTGTGATGACATCGTAAAAAGCTATGACACACCGTGATATGTACATATATCTCTTTTTGGCTCGGTTATTCGTTGTATAGGGTTGGCTTGACTTGATTCATGTGTGTACTCTTAGATGTTTAGAATTCCCAATTTTCATATGCTTTTCAGAATGTATGCAATGGATGACAAGTGATAACAAATGTTAAACAGAATGTTTTTACTTTATTTTCTTTTGCAATGCTGATATGTGATGATGAACATGTTGTAGTTTTGAACTTTTGGCCTCTTTAGACAATGTCTGTGATTTCTTCTTATGTTGGAAAACGTGATGAATGTATAGCGATAAAGAGATGAACTTGCCCCAATCCCAAATCCACGCAACTAGTAAGATGCGAGGGCTCAACACCAAGAATTGGGAAGGGCACAAGTTGTATGAGTTTGATTTGAGTGGAATGATGAGAGACAGACAAAACAAGAACAAGAACCAAATTTGGACCTACACACCCACCCTACTCAGAACTACTACCAAGCTTAGAAGGCCACTTACTTTTCAGTTTATCTAGACTTAGATTCATAAATGGCAACCTGGTTGACAAAATCTGGTTTTGAGGATTTGATCTCTTTGGAATTTGGATGTTTGGATATTTTCCTTCTCTTAATAGAATTTGACTTGTGTTTTTAGCATACCAAGATTTGTTAGTTTGTGTGACTGGACCCCCCACACCCTGCCTCATGCCACTAGTAAGAAGCATGGGTTTGTCACCAAAGGCAAGATACAAGCGAGTAAGGGCACTTCTTTCCTTTCCCAACCTCACATCACCAGTAAGAGATGTGGGCTTATCACCAAAGGTTGATGGGGCAAAAGAAGTGTGTAAAATAAAATATTTTGTTTGCTTGGTGCTTTTGATTTCATTTGATTTTGACATTTCTGATCTATGACTTTGGGATATCCTTTTGTTCCAAGAGATTTTAAGAGGGATAGATGTGACACCAAGAAGCTTCTAGAACAGACCGTAGGCAAGGACAACTTCACCTAGTAGAAAGAAAGAGCAAAGCCAAGTATGCAGGTCTTGGTATGGTTTCCATCAATGTTTGTCTGTCGAACTTGATGAGAAGATTTGAAAATACTTGATGATGTTTGAAGAGATGTGATTTGAATAATTTTGCCAATATCTTCAAAAATTTGTAACAGATTACTTAAGAGTAAGTTCCTGGACTACAATATTTATGAAACAAGTGAACATGATGAACTAACTAAATTACTAATGCAATGCAACTGTAACCATGTACATATGAAAATGCAGGTGGAACTATATGTCATGATGTCTAAGGTGAAGAAAGTTGACGAATATCAAATTCTTCACCCCTAGAAGTACACAAATGGAAGAACCATTATCCTCAAATTTTTCATTCTCTTGACAAGGGCCTACCATTCTGGGTTTGAACTTACAACCCTTTCCCAGAGGTGTATATGTCCCATTATTAAAAACATTTTTCTAAAAGAGGCGTTCACGTGCCTCTTGGTCATGTTTTTGAGTGATGGCATGTGGGTGAGCATGACTATGCTACTCGACCTTTTCTCTCATATGGAGCATTGTGTTTATTTGTAAATTTTGTCGAATGATGAGGTCTTGCCCCATGGATAGGGAAAACTTAGCTTTAGACACGCATGGGTCGAAACCAGGCTTTAAAATAGGGCAGTGCCTAGAGATGGTTTTGATAGGCATCGTTTCAATTTTAAATTGCCCTTCTTCATTTGTTAATTCTATCATGTTCATATCTAGATTTAGGTCATCGGAGGGAAGAGATGCTATACTGAGAAGACTACCCATTCCTTGAGGTTCGAATGGGAGAAATATCGGTTTGTCATTCTCCAAGAGTTTCATAATTCCTGTTGTGGTTTTAGTGGAGACTGTTTCCATAGAAATTGACTTATCTTTATTTGTCTTTGCCACCTCGTATATTTTTGGGTCAACAAATTCAACCTTTGGAATGTCTGGGGTGACCAGGACTAACTTTTTTGTTGGAGGCGGTTTGTTTAATTGATTCATGGGAAGTTCATGCTCTGTATGGACTCCTTTCTTTTTCTTGAGGTTTTCTAAGTGTATATCAAAGGGTTTAGGATCCCCTTTAGCGATGAAGACCTTTCCTAGGTGTAAAAATATTACTTCTTGGAATAACGTGGAAGGGATTGCCTTCATGCGATGTATCCATGGATGACCAGAATCATATTATAGTTGGTTTCCGATCTATAATATAAAATTTAGTGAGGATTGTTTTGGGTCCTAAGGTGACTGGTAGTACTATGGTCCCGAGTGAAGTTTCCTTGAGACTATCATATCCCCTTAGCGTGTTTCGTGTTGAAGAACAATTTGTTTCTCCATATCCTAGCTTTTGAAGAAAAGTGAAGGGGACTATGTTAACTACTGCCCCATCATCAATCATTGCATGCTTGACATAGTTGTTGTAAATACAAACCTTCAAGTGCAAGGGTGGATCACCTCTACGTGAAATTTCAGTGTCTGTTGGCATTTTATTTATGTCGAATATAAACTCGGTATCCCTATCTGGCTGCCCTGGAAGGTGGATATCAAAGTCTATATGGTTTACTTGTGTTTCGGGTGGTGGCGTAATGTTGATTAGATGACCAAGACCTAATTCATTGAGCAACGCAAAGCGATGCGTGGGTGAATTTTTCAGCAAATCTAGGAATGAAATGTGGGAAAAGGTCTTGTTCAAATCTGATATTAAATCATAGGATCCTACTAGTCTTGCTATTGTAGGAACTTCATCTCGTGCACAAAAATATTAGGTAGGGGTTGTGAAACATACTCCTTTGTCCAAGTTGTTGCATTAATTTCACACTCAACCTCTAACTCAACTAATCCTAAGATTTTTGTATTACCATTTGAACCTAGGTTAGGAGCAATCGAGAGTTGTCAGGAGTTGAGGCATCTTGATTGTTATTTCTTATTATGATACCTTTGTTTTTCCCATTTGGATCTAACCTGTTATTGTTAGAATGATTTGGGAGAGGATCATTGAAGATCTTGAGAGGTGCATTTTGAGTGGAAACTGATCCCATACCAAGTGGCAGTGTAGGATTTTCCAGAAACATATCTACAAAGAGTTGTTTTTGCTCTTCTGGTAGATGTTGTAAGAATTTGTTGCAGTCATGGCAAGTCCTAGTATCATGACCCCTGATTTTGTGGAAACCACAATATAGATTGGGATTATAGTTCCGTGGTCGTCGGTTTGAATCTTGTTGTGGCCCAAAGTTCTGATTGGGCTGTTGGTTGTTATAGTTGAAATTTCGAGGTTGTGGCCTTTGGCTTTGGTTTTGATATCCATCTGGGCCCCGAGCAAGGCCTTGTGACTAGATTTGTTGTTGTTGTTGTGGAGGATGATTAGAATCCACCGTATTGATCACTGGAGTGAAGTTATTATTGTGTTGATTGTTAGCAGGTGGGTGTTCACAACATTTGGTCCTTTGACTTGATCAGTGACTCCATCTGTTGTAACCCCACGGTTTCGTTAAGGATCTTGGGTCCTTGATCGGTATTCCTAGCATTAGGATAGGTCATAGTGTTTTGATTGGGAGTGATTAATTTCCCATTTGTTCCATATGTCTTACGACCACTATCTATCATTGCTTGATCTATTCGGAGAGCGCTCTCAAGTACTTCATCATAAGTTCTTAGTGGGAACTTCTGGACTTCTTCCTTCACTTCTCTACTGAGAGAATGAAGGAATAAATCACATAGTTCCATTTGATCCATGTTTGGAGCACTTGTCCGAAGAATAAAGAACTGTATGCCACCTTTGGATGAAATGGGTGACAGATTCATTGTGTTCTTGTTTGATGTGCAAGAATTCCCTGATTCCTGTCCTTAATAGTTTATTCATGTCAAAGGCCTTAATGAACTCTGAAATGAGTTGTTTGAATGAATGGATGGAAGCCTCAGGTATTCTATAATACCAATCGAGAGCGATGCCTTCCAAGGTTTTGGGAATATCTTAGCAACAACCCCATCCCATGGGAGTAGTTCTCGAATGGCCGTAGCATAAGCTTTGATATGTGCATTTGGATCTCCCTCACCTTTGTATTTGGGCAAATCGGGAAGAGGTCTTGGAAGCATGACACTTCGTATGGTGAAATCTAAGGGCTCTTTCAAATATTCTGAGTAAGTCCCTATCGCATAGGTTTCGACCATTGATGGTGCTTGTTGAGGGAGCGGAGGTGGAATGGGTTGTTGATATGGCGTAGCATATACATTGGTAGGGGCATAAGGAAACCCCTGTGTTTGAGAAAACATGCTAGGAGAGGAGAACATATCCCCTTGTGGTGATTTGGAGTACATGTTTAAGTATGACGGGGTATTGTCCAGGAATGGATTGTTTTGTACTAGACCGGGAGGAACAATGTTAGAGATGGTGGGTCTAGTTGGCGTTTGTTGTGAATACTGAGGAGTCATGCCTAATGTGCCTACTCCTATGAGGAGGTCTACTTGGCTAGGATGGTGTGGAGGATTAGAACTTCCTGTTTGTATGAATTGAGAATTTTTACTTGCTTAGGAAAGTTCTAACCCTCTAACCTTTTCTACTAGAGTTGAAATGACTTCATTTGGTGAAGTCACGGTGTTTTTCCGTAGTGGCGTTTGTTGTATACCATGGTGTTGTATAGGCATGTGATATCCCGCTATGAACTGATCACTACCCTGCCAAGTTTCTCCGAGGGCATTTCCTATATGTAATGGGATGGAAGTGTTTTCTTGAAAAGAGACCTCGGGTTGTGTTTGTAGACCTCCTATGGGTGGGTACATACTTCGAGAGTGTTGTTCATTCCTGGCATAATATACCAAATGTTTATCATCTAAACTTTGGTATGGGTCTGATTGCCTACTAATTTTTGGTCTAAGTAGTACCTGAGGAGATGAACTGGATTCTCTGGTGAACGTCATATTGTTCGAGCCTGAAGGCTCTGTTTGTTGCGTTTGAGCGAGTTGTTCCAACTCCTCTGTTTGGAAGGATGAGCTATATCTAATCCTTGGAGTTTGTGTTGATAATTGGTTATCTGAATATTTTTCACCCCATACTGAGAGTGAGGGTGATGATTGTCTATTTTGTTGGGTGTAATATGCCTCAAGACCCAAGAGGGGTCTGCCATATGCATCGAATCCCGACATATTCGGGGTATATGAATACCCACGAGAATAATGGGAAGGAGTGAAAGTGATGGTTAATGAATGACTAATGAGATGGAGAAGGTGAAAAGGTTGTTTTTTCACGTCGATTCACCAATTTTGGTGATGAAGCTAGATGTGAAGGCCGATGAGGTATAGAAGGTGAAACAGTTGTTTGTTTCACGTCGGGTTCACCAATTTTGTACGATGGAAAAGTGACATGTGAAGATGATAATCAGCAAGTGACCTTCCCCGTACCCAACCTCTCGAGGTCGTGCTAAGAAAACCGGTGGTTTGTAATGTGGGTGACTTAGATGAAGCCACAACCGGGATTATGGCCAATTTTCTATGATAGAAAAGCTACAAGCGAGGATGAGAATCGGCAAGCAACTTTCCTAAAGCTAACCATGGGAGGATCAGTGACTAAGATCTGGTAGTGTGATCTCCTGGTAGCTGAAAAGACAAAGGGGAGATTTAGAGGCTATGAGTGGGTAGCATAAATTCCTTAGTGGTTTATCCTCCTAACTAGAATTTTAGTGTTAATCTAGTTATGAAGTCTCCGAATTAACTTAAACTAAAATAACAATTTATACTACTGTTGAAAGGGAAACTAATCTAAACAAAATATACGATTGAAACATTATAATTACAAGCAACAATTAAACTACTTTTATACTAAAACTAAACAAGTGAGATAACCCGGTGTGGTTATTCACCTGTGCAGATGTGTGAATCTAAATAAAAGATAGCCAATTAAATTAATTGAAAACCTTCAATCCTACCTCAGAAGTGAGGAACAAATCATAGTTTCTCAGAAACTATCATTCCCCATAGCTTCCCTGGTAATATTGAAAGTGAGCTTAACTAAAATAAAATGATTCGCTACTCTATTTGATAATAACTTTGACGATTTAAACCTAGAGTTTACTGAGCAGAGGCAAATCTAGTTTTGTTGTAGCTTGTCCCCTCAGAGTGATCTCTTCATTCTTGCATGTTCACGTGAATCCAGAAAGAGTAGGAGTATAGCAGCATCAGCAAGAGAAGGCACTGGGATGGTAGTCACTTTGAAGTAAAAATGGCACGAAGCACAAGTAGGAGAGGGATGGCGCAAGAGAATAGAGCTTGGCCTATACGATTCCTAGCAGGGTCATTGCAGCAATGATGAAACAAAATGATAAATAGCAGGTACTCAAACAATGAGCAATAGCAGCTTTAGAGAAATACAACGAAGTACAAGTAGGAGAGGGATGGCACAAGAGAACAAAGCTTGGCCTATACGATTCCTAGCAGGATCGTTGTCGGTGTACAGTGAGGCATAACTAAATATTCAAAATTCTAATCCATGCTAAAGATAAAATGATTCATAAAATAAATCTAGGACTGAGTATTGAAGACTGAAGCTCAAGAATGAAGACTCCAGACCAAAGAACCAAGACCATTTACTTGTAAACAAGCTACATATTTATAGCATTTGCAATGACTAGAAGGCAAGTTCAAATTGAACTCTCCCACCATTAAACAAAGATAAATCACTGTTCAGTGGCTAAAACATAAATACAAGATTTAGTGGTTGAGAAATGTGGGTGAAAATTAAATTTTCACGCTTGATGCGATCGTCGGAGCATTTTGGAAAGTGCGTAGAACGCCACCTGCACAGCAGGGTGACGATTACAGAGGACCGCCGCCCTAGCTTGGGTGATGGTTACAGGACCACCGCCCTGGCTGGGTGACGGTTACAGGACCGCCGCCCTGGCAGGGAGGTGGTCCTATAACTAACAACAAAAAAACAAGGAAAAGAGAGAAAAAAGGCTAGGACAAAACATGTAGAGGCTAGACAAGGATTTTTGGGATGCAAATGTATAATCAACGAGCTTTCTGGATTCTTAACACCTTGCGAAGAGATTTTAATCATCATTGGGGTTTCCGTAACTAATTTACATTTATCCGTACAAGAGTATATACATTTTGGGTACGTACATTCCCCTTGTTCTAACCAATCTTTGTTACAAGAAAATTTAGATTTTTATCAGATTATGGACACAATAGAATCCCAAGATGTAACATCCTCATTTTTGTACATTAGAACAAGATTTTTTTTTATATAAGTGCTTTCTAGTTCTAAATACATAATTTAGAACTCACAGATCATAACAATCATTCTTATAAAAAATAACCATATGCAGCTGTAATGACTCGGTGTACCACCGATCTATTCATTCCATTACTCAGTGAACTACCGATCTATTCATGTGTATCATAGAGTTGGCGTTTTCATCAGATCACTTCACTCTTGCGGTTCTCTTCCCTAATTTGGGATTTTAGAATGCTTTGTCCAAGGAACCTATCTGAATATTTTTTACCATCATTCATTGGCATCACGTCCTTTAGACTAGGTGACATAGGACAATGCAATCAGCAGCTTGTGATACTTTGGCCAAAGATTTGAAACATACTGCTCATGAATCTTATTCCTTGACGGCATACTTGTTAATCTAGAATACGTCCTTCACCCCACTCTAATGTTATATAGAATGTCTAATACTTGACTCACTTACTCTCCCCGTCCCAAGTTTTCACTCTAGGAACGGGTTAATATCATACTCACGTTATAAGGATGCTCTTGAAGACTAGGGGTAAGCTGACATACTGGGTCACCCACTGTTACCCCATGTGTCAAGGTACCTTGAGTCTCAAAGGGCTGCCTCATAGCATGTCTATGGTCCTAACCGGTCCCAAAGGAAAATCTTGTTCGAGTTTCAGGTGTAAATCTTAACGATCAATGCAAAAGGGTGTTGCCATAAGTCACCTGCATTGTTGTATCCTTGAGAAGATCCTAATCTTCTCAAAGGTACAACCTTGTAGTTGTCATGTGTCAACATCCTACAATACTACCTTGGAAAGATTTACATAACTTTAAGAGGTTACTTAAGTTGAGTTGATTTTGAATTAAAGGCCCTCCTAACTCGGATAGTCCTTTCCCAACCCAAATTTCACACCTTTGAGTTGCCTTTTACGTAATTAAGTTCAATTTTCACAGAGAGAAGTTTAATAAGATTTGTGACCTCGTCAAGGTGTCCATCAGTTCCTAATAATCTTATTTCCTCATAATAGGGAAATAGCCCTAAGTCCTCTCTTAAGGAAGCTAACTAAACCGGAAAGGGTTTATATCAACTTTGAAGACTAAATATATCGACTTATTGTTATTAATACATGGTGATTTAATCCATCAATTACATTGCCTTGAATTAGATCATTGTTAGGGAGTAATAGAATACTCCTCCTCGTTATAGCTACATATCGGGGCATAGTTTAACCTTAACTTCCCTAAAAATGCAGTGGACTAATTTCCAATTTAGCCTTAATCATAATATATAAGAATTACTATTCAAACATGAAGTATTCAGTCACATAATTTTTACAAGGCTTACTTAGGGAATCCAACTAGCTCCCATGGCATATAATAGTAAAAATGCACTCTCATTCATTCAGACATAAGAAGTTCAATTCAACAAATAAAAATGCAGCCACATAAGTAACAATTTCCCCATTTCATTTATTTCCAAGCCTTACAATTACAACTTATGCACTTCAGCATATTTTGATACAATAATCAACATCAAAAGAATAACTTTCTTCCTATAGTACAATTAGAGAAATCAAGTTGGAATTCATCATAAAAACTAGATTAAACAATCTGAGCATCATATCATATCTACGTGCCTTTACCACTTACGATGACCATCTGCAAAAATTGCTAAAGACAGTCGGGCTTCAAAGTGAAGTGAGCATGATAAGCACTAAATCTTAAAATAATTGCATTCCACCAATTGTTTCCATTAAAAACCTATTTAAATAAAATTAGTTCACCAAATCCATTAACATGAAGCACGCTATTTATCTTTCTACTATTCTAATATGACTTTAAAACATAACTCATATTATAGCTGCCATTTAAACTTAAATCCTTTCTCGGATGATTCATCTTACACAATAGAATAAGAAGAAACAAAATGAATCTTAGTTACCTAGCCATCTGAAAACCAAGGGAAGTATCCATCCTAATAAAATTACTCCATTAAACAATGAAATCTTACCAACGCATGTAACTAATAGATTTGCATTTAAACAATTCAAACAAAGACAGATTATAGCCTCAAACAAGTTCAACTGATGGATTTTCCTTTATACTTTATGTATAATTTCATAAACATTGATAAGTATACCAACTATTACTACAATACTACTTTCATACAAGTAGATAACTGAATTACTCAAACAGAGTAATAATATAGCTAAAGATAAGGAAAAGAGACTTCTGTCCAGATACATCGCTTACCACTCTCTCCACGTAACTTTAATAATCTATTCATCTCGTGACCATGCTGAAGAATGCATATAGAAATTCTAAAGAAGGAAGCATTCGTAATTTCCATAAAGGGAGAGAATACTTTCGTATTCCAAAAAATCATATATCAACATATACTTTACAACTAAGAGAAAGAAACATAGGAATTCGATCTCCATTCCAAAAATTTCAGGATCTGTACTCAACTTTCCGGTAGTAATGCGTATACAATCAATCTTGAATTCAATTAGGGAAGAAGAGAAAACAAGAAAATCAACATCCAAGTATTACCATTAGCTCCAATCTGGTAGAACTGTTAAAAGGTCACCTTTAGATCCCTAGGGTCTTGAAATTGCACATTAACAAAAGCCATAGATTGTTATAAATGAAATACATATACGTTCAAATATCAGTCCACAATCCTGATCCAAATAAAATAGTCTACCCTTCACCCAGGACTCGAATCATTTTAGACTATGAGTTAGGGTAACTACTATCACTACTTACCAATAGGTTAGACTAACTATTTCTAGCCATTACACTGGATAATTTGTTATTACGTTCAAGGATACCAAACAAATATCACTTCCAGTGTTAATAGATGAATTCTAATGATAGATTTCAAGGTCACTACAGGAAACATCAACACAGTTCCTTCCAAATACAAAACCTAATTTCCATTCATGCAGATCTAGGATTACCCACACATTGTTAGGGTGCAGAGTTCCTCAAAGCAAGATTCTCTCGGTCAGAACTATGTTCCCATTATCCAAGTAAAATCATAAAGAAAACAACAGCTATACCAAATATTTCATTACTTACAGAACCTATAATCATAGAAACATCCAAACCCTTTTCAAAAAAGGTACATGCTTAGTATTCAAGCATATTTCTTACGCATGCGACGAAACTAGTTGAGCGCTATAAAAGGAACTAACAGTTTCATCACAATCAAACCTTATATTCACCTGAAGCCGCCAGTAATAAAAGATATCATACTACTAAGAAACAATCAATAAACCAACCAAATTAGACACAACAATTCTTTCCGTGTCATTCTTCAAACACGAAATCATCAAGCTCAACGTATAACATGGTACAGTTTGGAAACTCATTATCTCAGTCAGAAAAAGAGACATAAAACACGTCTACGAATATGATACCCATATATTATTCACATCAAGGTGAGAAGATAAAAGAAGCAGATTCAACATGGTCTACGTATAACCAAGGATTCCCAATTCAACAAGAAAAGAAGAAAACCAATACATTGCTACCAGCCAGTAGCATCGTACAAAAAATCATCTGAACAAAGTTGTTCTAATGAAAGCATTTAAAGGAAAGCAATATTTTTAAAAGTTAGGGCCTATCATGCCTGATAGTGTCACTTAAAAATTCAAAGAAGACCTCTGAATGTGCTCACACCTTCTCTTCTTCTTCCACGAAAGATTAAACAACAATAAATTGTTACCTCCATGCCTTATATACTTCCCCGACAGAGAAGGAAGCTAGAAACTCTCAAAGTTTCCATGCAACACAGAGTAGATGGCTGGTTTGAAGAACCAGTGCTCAAGCAGAGCGAAAAATGGAATGCATGGAAAACCAAACAACCAAACAATATTCCACTTGCATGCCTTCCCAAGAAATCCACACTCGGGAACCAAAGTTCATTAATTGCATTTACTTCCATCCTCTCGCCTATTTTCCATTTCCACCGACCGCCAAAATTGGTGATCACCACAAGAAAACAAACAAACATTCCCATCCTTGGTGATACTGCCATGTCAGGTTATATTATCCATTTGTATCCTCTGCCAAACCTGATAGCATTCCAAGTCCTTCAACCTTATCCCCCTCTTAAATGCCATGGAAACCACCGCCCATGACTCATGACCCTTCTTATGTCCCCCTCCCTTCTTATCATTGGTTAAGATAGGTAAGAAACTTAGGCTAGCTCATAGGGTATGACATTAGTCTCACTTCCATAGTGCTAGGTGTAGTTAACCCTTAGGAGCATTAAGCTCATAGTTTAGGACTAGGTTACATTAGCAATTATTTTAACCAATAGGTTATAGTTTAGGTTAAGACTATTAACCTTAACGAATCTGGTCTAGGTCCCCAAAATAGGACCAATCAGTGTTAGAGTCCTTACTGGATAAAACATTCCTGTAAAGGAGTCTATTTGGCATCAATAAATTAAGCTTTCAGTATAAACATAAACATATTACTTGGCTTAAGTTCCAAGCCTTCCTGATGTTACGATATCTTGAACCAAATTCCATTTATCATGATCAGCCTGAGTTAAACTCCGAGATTGATCATTCAAAACTCATTCAGACCTTGTAACTTTTGTGAGGTCAATAAATTTTGTTCATCTTGAATAAACTTAAAACATTCCTTGGATCAATGTAACTGATCCAAGTCTCGAGTCATAAAGATGGATGAATCCAAAATTTATCCAAAATCGGAGTTGAACTCAAGTGCAAGAATGAAAGAAACAAAAGATTCCCAAAGATTTTCCGGCTTAGTCAAAGATCTTCAAGAGAAAATAGGATACAATCCATATCAAGCATGACTTCCCAAAACCAAAGGAACATGTCCTTATACGAGAATAAATCATTTATCAATACTTGAATGCTATGGAGAAAGTAACAACAGATTCGGGTGTTACACTTCAAAGTGGGAAAGGTTGCAATGGGATTTTATTTCTCAAGGGGTAGTCAAATGTCTTTCTCCTCTGCTCCAAAACAACAAAATGCAAAGTTCCTTTTTTTTTTTTTCAATTTGATCACAATAAAAGTGGGGGAAAGGAAATGCTCTCCACCAAACCAAGACATCCAATGAAAGTAGAATCCATCCTTCATCATTGACCCCCAAGCCCCAACCACAATGCAATAGGAAATGTATTACAACTCATGGTAACAAAAGGCTTCCACAAAACATACACACAACATTATTTCAACTTGCACATTTCAAATTAAAAACAGTTCAACACAAGACAATAGTTTACAACTACATTGAAAACATTTAAACAGAACTTAGGCTTCATCATGCAAGCCAAATGAGAAATAACTATGGGGGAAGCTGCTTATGCCTCCCAATGGAAATTGTTCATCCATCTGTAACAAACCACCAATAATATTCACCACACATATCCTTATGCCCCCCACAATCCCTCCTTATGCCCCCCAAAATTTTCCTTATGCTCCCACAAAGTAAGAAATGTAAGCTATTTCTTTTCCATGGTGGATCCCAAACCCAAACTCCCTCCACAATAATCTGATGCCACTAACATTCCCTTATTCCCCCCCACATGAATTCCCCATAGCCTTCTCCTACACCATTCCTATGGCAGTCTACCCAAATAGCCAACAAATACACCAAAACATACACCATTCACACAAACATAAAAAGAAAATACAACATAAAGAAGAGCTAAGCTCCTACCTCTCCATGGTAGCTTTTGTTCCAACACAACAAGCTTTCAATGTCAAAAATAGTCCCAAAATAAGCAACCAACAAGCATGAAAATTTCTCCAATCTCCTTCCAAAAGCAAGAGCTCCAATCACAAGAAAATTTTCCCCAAGGAAGCATGCAAAATGTTTCAACAACCCAAAACAAGGAAAAGAGTTTGAATTTTATAGAAGAGGGAAGAGAAGAGGATGATGTGGATCCATGTGGGTCAAAGCATATAACTGTGTCCCACTTTTTTGTAGTTTTTGTACTTTCAGCAAACTATGTCTGACAACCAAAACATGACCAAACACATATAAAATGACCAAACATGCATTTTTAAGAGGCTATAAATACCAAGGTGCAGGGCATCTAGAATTTACTTGATTTTTTAAATTTTTATAGTATTTTTTAATTATTTATTTACTGGTCAAATTTTAAAATATTTATGGCCACAAAGTGGGACACACTTGTATGCACCCATGTAGGATGCCACATCACACATCCTCAACTCCAACACAAAAGTCAAATTTCATTCTCCAAAGCACAATTAAGAGGTGGGTGAAAATATGACAATAAACTTACACACTCCAAAAATCCCACACCCCAAAGGACTGAATTAAATAAAATGTAAGAAGAGTGCAATTAAAACATGCAAATTGATTTATAAAAATTATAAAATTATATATTTAACCTTCCAACCATAGGTATGGTTTTTAAATAAAATTAAGAGGCATGGGAAAAGTTTTACTTATCCCACAAGCCTCCAAAAACAACCTCCAAGGACAAATTCGAATTTCCAAGGAGGTGGAGTGTTTCATACTCCAAAATATGGCTTACACATACTTACACATCACTTACATATTTAATACAATAATCCAACAACTTATATAATTACTTTCTCATATCCCAATTTGATTTATTTAACTTTTAACCATATGTTTTCTCACAATAATCTACCACAATTTAATTAATTAAAAGAAAGGGACACATCACTAATAAAACACATACAATAAAACAAGGAACCATATGAACAAATACACAAAACCCATGGTCACATTTAAATGTGATCCCCCATGGGAATCCCTAACAAAATAACACACACACACACACACAAAACAAGTTGCCATGGTGACCTTGTTAAATTCATCTAGAATTCCAATATGGTTGGTCTCCAATCCCCTGATGTTTTTGTGATATTTTAACCTCGTAAAACAAAAAATACCTCCTTCAACCTTGTGGCCATATTAGAACATTTAACATGATATAAATATAATCACAAAATCCCCTATACATACGAATCACAACAAAATCAAGGAAATCAACAATATCACTTACAAATTATATCAACCACTATATCATCATCATATAATGTCTATTTCCTAAGTCTACTCACAATATCCAAAAATCACATGCCTAAACAACATTCACAATATATCCATGTCAAATAGTATATCATCATCCACACATGAGTGTCTCAAATAATCATCATGCATCATAACCAAATCAAGATCACAATAATCCATGATCAAATATCTAACATCATACTTAGGAAAAACTATAATAATGTCCATAATGTAATCAAGAGTATCAAAATCAGTATCAAAAGGTGTTAAAGGGAAGTGGGTACTACAATTTTCATTTGACTTACACTCCCTTACTAACTCGCCACTTCACTCACACTTTCCTTCACCGTTGCGCATGGAAAGGCTTTGGCTTCGGTTTTTACAAACATGGCCACCATACTGTCATCTCCTGTACCACCCGTAAACATAATGACCATAGTGGCATTGGCTTTGATGCACCACCTCCCAAGAAGGCTCATATCGACCTCATTCAGGAAGACAAACCTTCTCCACCTCATTCACCCACGTCACCATCTTCACCCACGGAGTCCATAGATCCTAAATCTATTCCTCCTAACTTTTTTTTTTCGTAAACACAATTTCCCTAGGACCTCTAACCTATCAATGTGATGGCGAGGCTCCCTCTTCTCTCCCCTTCCTATATCCTAACATGATTGATGATGATACACCTTCTATTAATGTCGTTTAATGTCAGGATGATGAGTCCATCCTCACCTACCTTGGTGTGGAAGATTCTTATATTCACCAGTCATTACCTTCTAAGACACAAACCATGTTGAATGAATCAACTATTGAAATCAACATTAACACTCGGACGACCCACACATTCTAAAGATAGACCAATATTTAGATGTTACTAAGTAGAAATATTTTTCCTCTTTCCTTTGAGACCATAGCAACGCTTTTTCACAGTCCTATGCTTTGATATGCCCGACATTGACCTAAAATCGTGGTCCACAATATCGTAACTATACTTGATGCCAAACCCATAAAAAAAAAGCTATAGAAAATGCATCCTCACATTGCTCTTCTAGTAAAATAAGATCTCCAATGCCTTCTCTCAGCTTCTTTCATCCTACCTATTGAATATCCCCAATGGATTTATAATATTGTTCATGTCACAAAGGTGACAGGGGGACTCCACATTTGCATGGACTTTTGTGACCTCAACCTAGCTTGTCCCGAAGATGATTTTACCCTACCAAGCATTGACCAACTAGTTGATCTCACCATCAGCCATGAAATTTTATTACTCATGGATGGTTTCTTGGGTTACAATCAAATATTACTTGCTCCAGAAGATCAACACAAGACTTCCTTCATTACCCCTTAGGGGACTTTCTATTATCGAGTCATGCCTTTTGGCCTTAAAATGCCGATGCTACATACCAACGAGCTATGACTTACATATTCCATGACATCATGCATCACATATTGGAAGATTACGTAGATGATCTTCTTGCCAAATCCAAACATCGAACCGAACACCGACCATCCTTAAGGTCATCTTTGACCGCCTCATCAAGTATTGTGTTTGTCTTCAACCAAAGAAGTGCGTCTTTGTAGTACTTTCAGGAAAACTCCTTGGTTTCATCATTTCTTTGCATGGCATAGAATTCAATCCTGCTAAAGTAAAGGCTATTCTAGAAATTCCTTTGCCTACTAATCTACATCAAATTCAAAGCCTACAAGGTAAGTTGTAATCCATTTTCTATTTTATCTCATAACTTTCTGACTGTTGTCAACCATTTCATCATCTTCTCAAGAAGGAAGTTTCATTCAAATGGGATGTTGAATGCCATAAATCCTTTGAAGCCTTAAAACAATACCTTATTCAACCACCATTGCTCATTCCTCCTAAGGATGACCAACCATTTTACCTATACAGATTCGCCATGACTATTCTTTAGGTGCCATGCTCACTCATTATGACGAATAACACAAAGAGAAAGTGGTTTATTACATAATTCATACCCTTATGAACTACGAAACTAGATATACCCACGTCAAAAAGATTTTCTTAGCCTTAGTTTTCATCACCACCAAAATTTTCCATTACCTACTCAACCACAAAACCTTTTTTATTACTAATACTGACCCCTTGCACTATATTTATGCTAAACCCTATCAACATCAACGTGTCACACGTTGGCATATGCTTTTTCCTAACCTTGATCTCAAATGTATTCATCAAAATTCCATGAAAGGCTAAACTATCGCTGACCAACTAGCAGAGACACCTCTTTTTTCGGAATCAACCCTCTAACTTTGATTTCCCGATGAATCTATAGCTACCCTCTTCTTAGATGGACCCACTTACAAAATCAAACTCTTATTCGATGGCTCCAATTGTCAGCGTGGAGGTGGGGTTGGTGTTATCCTCATTCGTCTTGATGGTGAACCTATGCCTATCTTTCAAACTCAATTTTGCTTGTAAAAACAATATTTTTGAATACGAAGCACTCGTATTGGGCCTCCAGGTTGCTTATGCCTTAGATGTTAAGTCCATCAATATCTTTGGTGATTCCCACTGGTTGTAAACTAATTCAATTATATATATCGTGTCGTAATGAGATACTTCAAAAGTATAAACATAACGTAGATAAAATTTTGACCACCTTTGATCATTACAAACTTCAAACCACCCCATATTCTACCAATAAGTTTGTGGATACCATGGCCTATTTGGCTTCTCAGATACCTGCTTTTCCCACTGACTCTAAAATATTTGTCACAATACAAAGACTACAATCACCCTCTTATTTACCTCGTGAGGTCTACTCCATCGGATCCGTTGAACTTGACCCACGTGACCTTTGATATAAGTAATTTGAAGACTATCTTTTCATTTCCATTCTACCCATCGATCTCACTCGTAATGGAAAACATGCCTTTCTCAAAAGTGTCTCTCGTTATCTCATCATGGGTGGTCTCCTTTATAATCATGGCTTCGGCAAGTATTCTCTCAACATTTTTGAAATTCATTGAACTTAAACCATGATTGTTGTGACTTTGTCAAACATTTTTTTGAAATTCCAAAGAACATGCTAAACTCCATCACACACCTAGTCATGCCTTACAAAGTTATATGAGACCTTTGGCATTTCTCTCAATGGGGTTTGGATCTTGTTAGTGAGATCAATCCTCATTCTTCACAATACCACCAATGGATTATAATTGCTCACAATATTCTACTAAATGGGTAGAATCCATCCCCCTTGTTTTTACAAAATCTGAGAAAATATGTGAATTCATCAACCATCACATCATTTTTTGCTTTGGCATTCCTCACCGCCTCATCATTGATAATGGAAAGCAATTCAAAAATAAAACCCTACGTAAGCTATGCAACACTTTTGGCATGCAACTCAGTTTCTCATCACCTTATTACCCCTAAACCAATGGCCAAGCATAATCGACCAATAAAAAAATTGAACAAAACTCTTATGAAAGTAGTTGACGATATTGAAAAGGATTGGCATTCACACATTCCTTTCACCTTGTGGGCTTATCACACTAGTATTAAAACTTCTAATGCTACCACACCTTTTTCTCTGTTCTATGGTACCAAGGTTGTCTTACCTCACAAAGTCCAAATTCCATCTCTCTGCATCTCACTATAAGACATGGTCAATGACGATGACTTTCTCCAGGATTGTTTGGTGCAACTTGAGTTATTAGATGAATGTCATCTCAATGCTCTTTACCATCTCCAAATCTACCAAAATCATATCAAACATGCCTACGACAAACATGTTCATGAACAAACCTTTCGTGTTGATGACCTCGTCCTGAAATAAAATCAACATGTAACCAAAGAAGATAAAAGTAAGCGGGAAAATTTGCTCCTAATTGGCTTGGACCCTATATTGTTACCCATGCCTATGGATCAAGTGCTTATCATTTGTCTTCACTCAAAGGTAAACCTGAACCTGAGCCTCTCAACACCTTACATCTTCGGCCATTTTATTGTTGACATCAAGTCCTATATCACTTTCTATCAGTTGATCACTTGTCCCTTGAGCATTGTTCACCTTCCATATTACCCATTTTTGAGGATCCATGACTAAACAAGAATCATGTGATTACCCATCACCTTTCAACCTTATCTTCAATATGAGTACCACGGATCTACTCATAGCATGATTCTCATGGATACTTTTTGTCTTCTTCAAGATGGAATCCCATGGTCGTTCATCACTCAAAACCACCCCTTTCATAGTTAACCCCTGTGTACTATGGTTTTGTCTTCCGAACAAGAGCCTACTCTTCCTCTATAGTCTTGTCCATGACTTAAACATCCAAAAACAAAAGGGATTCAACTCCTTGAGTCAAAATTCTAGCAAAATAAGTCCCTAAATAGGGGACATCTCTTCACGTTATTTCCACTGCTATAAATAGATTGTTCCCTTGAAGGAAAGCTATATAAAGCCATTGTAAAAATAAAATAAACATATATAAAAGCTTCCCACATTGATCAGCTTCGTGAAGACCTCAATTAGATAATATACCCATCCCATATAGACTTCCCACATCGATCAATCTATAAAAAAAAACACAAAAGAATAAAATGATAACTTTTCATCATGGACTTGCCTATTTTGATCATGGGTTTCTTTCTAGGTAAACATGATTCCATACAATGAGTTACACTAAACCAAATACTTTCACCTCATTACCTTTTACACCCTAGTTTCCTCTCTACTCAAGGGACTTGCCGCCCAAAGTGACATTTTGTGATCATGTGACTTTCTTCACCCTTAGAATAGTCCATTATGCAATGCCTTTAGGGTCTTACGTTCATAATCCCATCTTGGGTGTGATAGACTCATTAGGATTCTTATCAATTAACCAATTATTTTTCCACTTCTTATCATTCACCTTCCCCATTACTTATTGATTATCTTACGCAAGACAATATCATCGACACTTGTACTTAAAACAACTCAACCATGCTTATGACCTACACCCAATCATGCCTATGACCTATATTCAACCATTCCTAACACCTACCAACCCATTCCTCTACTTCATCATATTCTTCCCTAGCTTATGGGAGAACTACATCTTCGAGGCCCCTTTTCACCGAGGCTATGTAGGCAGAAATTCGAGGGCATGTGGCCCTTGGTGTTTCACCTGATTCTTAGACATTTCTTTGAAGTATTGACGAAACAGATAGGGTAACGGGCGTAGGAGGAATACCTATTCAAATGTTGGTTGATGGGTTGTTGCATGCGTATGACTTCTAAATCCACAGCTGATTGTGAGAGCTTCCTTTTGGCTAGGAGGAACTACCTGTAATGAAAAACAAGACCACTAGAAAGAATTAAACAATATGTGTAGTGAACTGCCTAGCATTTGCTAGATCCGAAGTGTGATACTTCCTAGATGGTCAGTCCACTATTTTAAAAAATTTAATGCAGGAAATGAAGTAAATCCTATTATAATTTGAAATGATTTAGGTATCTCACTTAAAACACAATAAGAAATATCTAATCTAACAAAGTTAGGTTAAAATAAGATCCAAAGGTCAAGTAACTAGTTCTGGTCTTCACAAATCGGCGAAGTCTCGGCGGATCATAGGTGAATGAGGGTGATGTAGAATTAGGTGGATAGGTCATTGTTCTGGGTTGTATGGGAAAATACAGAAACCAATGCCGGTTAAGGGTGACCGATGGTGGTTGGTTATCGTGCCCAAGCATTCTTGTGAAAAATTGGGAATGCCACAAAATGGGTTTTGGGTCACCTTTATGATTGCACAAAGGATTTTGGTTGGTCAGAATGAGGTATTTGGTAGCTTGGGTGGGATTTAACAAGGTTTTAATGGGTATATGGAGGGGGAGTGTTAAAGGAGGTCAATGGGTGGTTAGGTAAACAATAAGTGATAATATAATGATGAAATGAAATGAACCAGAGAAGTATAACATTTTACTTACTTGGATTCTAGTCTTGGATGCCTGTGAATGAGGGATGGAGGTGCTTTGGTAAGAGGTTGAAGGCTGCAGTGATCACCAATCGTAGGAGAGCTTCTACATGGGCTGCATGGGCATTCCTTTTGCTTGGTAAGATCAGATCATTACTGGGGTGAGTGCTAGATGGCTGTGCAAAAGAAAATGCTTGATCTCCTTCCTTACATGTGTGTTCTCACTGAAATTCACTCTCAGAAGATGTGATATCTCTCGGGATGTGCTAATGTTCACCAACCTTTTTCCGAGATCTTTTTAACCTTGAAAATAAGTTTTTTTGGGGTTAAAAGGGTAACCAATGGTAGTTCCAGGTTAATCAAGCGATGATTAGGGGTACCCAACATTAGTCAAGGTGGGATTTCCTAGGTTTACTAAACTAAGGAAATCCTCTTGATTTTCTTCAATCTCATGTCGTTAACCCGCGGATTAAACTAGAAGATTCTTTAAGCATGCAGGGAATGTGGTTAGAGAGAATGTAGGCATTTATTTTAGGGTTTTGGTAAGTCTTAGTTAGTTATGGAAACTTACTAAGAATAGGTCTTAGGGTGAGTTGGCCTAATGAGGTGTATATGTGGATATTATATAAATTAAGATATTTAAATAATAAATATGGTGAGGATAATGAATTAATTTAATTTAATTAATATTAGTGAGGTGAAGGGGGCTATGGCTAGGTTAATGTGATGAAGGGTGTTTATTTGTCAAGGGACCAAAGGGGAGTGTGACCTAATTTTAGTGTCTACATTTTTCCCCTTTTTGTTGCATAGCTTGTATTGGTAAGCGATGCTAACAAAAATAAGATGTGGTTGCCCCATGTGTGGGTGAAGGTGATCCCCCTCAAACTAGGAACTGATGAGGGTGAAGGAAGAAGTAGTGAGTGGTTTGATAAAAGGTAAATGTGAGAAAGGGAAGGTGGGGAATGGGGAAAAAGGGTTAAAGGTATACTCAAGAAATCGAGGTAATTGGTCAGGGTCAAAGGTAGCAACAGTCAAATGCATGCACATGTATAAACTGTAGCACACTACTAGGTTGAAGAGTAGGAAAACTCTACATTGTCTAAGGTCAATAGGTTTATCCAAATGAGGTTGAAGTGATTCTGGTATCCAAGGTATAGGATATGGTCAGGAAACACAACATAGGTTAGGTGCAGGAATGTTTAGGTATGTTCCAGTACACCAAAGGTAGGGTCAAGATAAATGGTCATAGAATAGGCTAGGTAAGGTCATTAGGTCAACAACATAGGTAACAATGCCACAAGGTATAGCGAACACATGAGGTCAAAGGTCACTAGCGATGGTCTAGGTCCAAATATCTAGGTCACGGCACGGGTAAGGCCAAGGTAGGGGTAAAATAATGAGTCCCCAAAGGAGGAAAAAGGGAGGTAGTAAATGATGAGGTCAGGAAGGTGAGGTAAATGGTTTGGGTAAAGGTGGGGTGGGGTAAATGATCAGGGTGAAGGTTGGGTGAGGAAAAAAAGGAGGTAGGGGTAGGGTAAAAGGCTAAAATTTAGGGCAATGTGTAGGTGATGGTGACCGATGCGGTCAAGGATAACCAACGTCGGTATAGGTCAATTGACGATGGTAAGGTAGGGCATGCGACCGATGCCGGTCAAGGGTAACTGACATTGGTTAGGTTGGGTTTGTTATAAAAACAAAAAATCCATGTTTTTTTTATTCATTTGTCATTTAGCTAAGTGAGAAAATGACAAAAAAGAGAGAAAAAGAGAGAAAAGTGTCTAGACAGAATGGAGCATTGAGTTGGTGGTGTGAATGATGGGTGATTGGGTGGTGAGAAGTGGGTCCATAGGATCAGTGCGAGGGATTTGATTGGGTAGAGGTTGTGGGTAGTGATTTGGTTATGGCGGAGGCCGGAGAGGGATCGGGTGGGCCATCAATACATTAGTTAGATGTGCCACCGAGATGATGGTAGCGTGACAAGGTAAGCGCCCTACTCTAGGTGTATTTGATTAGATAGATTAGGGGAGTAGTAAATTGTTTTTGTAGTTTTGGTTTGTTTTTGTTTTTGTGGGTGGGCAAAGATTAAATTTGGGAATGGGGGAAAAGTGGGTAAAAAGAGGAATGGGGAGGGTAATAAATGGGATAGGGGGTGGGTGGAGGTGCAAGGGTAGTTTAGGTCATTATAGGTGGGTAAAAGGGGCAAGGGGGAGGGTTTTTAGAAAAGGGGGTTTGGGAATCACAGATTATTACCACGGCATAAAAGCCGGCATCGATAATTTTGAACCGGTATTGGTCACCAAGTAGGTGACCGATGCCGGTTCAAGGGTGACTAGGGTTAGTTAGGTTGAACCGATATCGATTACCAAACAGGTGACCGATGCCGTTAAAGGGTGACCAGGGTCGGTTAGGGGCAACCGACACTAGTCGGGTTTTGGGGGACATAGGTCAAAAAGTGATGTGGGCTAGGTGGTTGAGATGGGTAGGGTGAAAATAGGTTACGGGAAAATGATAGTAGGTGAGTATGGGTATGGTAAATGTAGATTAATGTTTTGTTTGTATTAGATGCGGAGAGAGATCAGCTATGTATGCGGGATAGGGTTCTGCCTCTACTAGTGACAGTATGCGGTGCAACAACCCTAGAGGAGCTGCAGCATGTGGAGGTAGTTGGCTTGAGTGGAGTTTGGTGATATCAACATGTAGTCCAGCAGCCCAGTTTGATGGTTGTGCTCATCGATAGATGGGATTCCGCAACCAACACATTCCACCTACCGACGGGTGAGATTACTGTCACCCTAGAGGATGTGTTCGATTCTACGCTTACCCATATTGGGTACACAGGTCTACTCTGTCTCCTCTGAGGCCTTAGAGGAGCTGATTGTGACTATTTTTGGAGAGGGGATGGTTGAACTGAGATTCCATAGTGCCAACATTTGCTATGGAGAGATGTACCTAGCCCGTCTGGAGGAGATGAGGCTAGTCATTCTTTTGATGGAGGTAGTGTGCGTCTTTACACTTCTAGATGCAGAGGGTGGGTGGTTTCCCCGATCATTTATGGGGGTATTACATGACATGATGATACACTAGACCCGCTTTTCTTAGGTGCTAGCATTTTTGGTGCAGCTATATAGGGAGTTATAGGCATATGGGCGGTTGTGTAGGTTCATCCTGTGTTGTACCTTTTTACTACATTGTTGGGCATATGAGCACATAGTTTGTGTGTGGCCTATAGGGATTCCCAGTAGATGCATTCCCACTGAGATTTGTGTGGGTGGGGTATAGGAAATGGATTCCAGCTATTGGAGAGTGGAGATTTGAGAGGCCCACAAATGATGTGGCCTATTTCTAGTAGTTACTGTAGGGTTTTTCCAGAGTCGACATTATCTTGAGGCCATATGTGGGATTCCCCTAATATAGGCATATGCACAAGGAGCTAGGCCGAGCTCCAGTTAGGGAGTGGGAGATGATCCCGTGGACGAGTCCAACAAAGCAGTCAGGGTTTTATAGGGCGTACCTCCACCCTTCCCATAGTATTGGAGAGATGATGTCGAGAGGCCCTTACCTCTACCATAGCCTACAATGCCCATAGGGCAAGAGGAGCAAGAAGTGAACCAAAGTGGATATATGATGTCGTGGTCACGAGATAGGTACAAACAGTGGTGGGCATCTCACTTACAAGCCATACCACCCCGCACTAAGTAGCTGATCTAGCCACCATCACAATGTAGAGAGACAGCCTACAAGGGTAGGTGGCTACTCTCATTACCCGATTAGGCATACTACGAACACACCAAGAGAGCCGAGGTAAAGGTAGTAGAGCTACATGTCTAGGTGGTCGATTTACTGATGCACCCAGATGGCTTGTGGAGGAGATGGAAATGGAGAGGAGTGTGATGGTCGGTGGAAACTTTATAGGCTTAGGTGGCAGGTTTACTGATTTCACTTGGCCATAGCCTGTATAGATTGGGGTCTTACAAGCCCAGATATAGGCACAGGGGTAGGAGACACCACCACAGGCACTGGGACACGGTCCCAGTTCATAGGCAAGAGTAAGGTAGGGTCCTGTAGGATAGGTATAGGGGCCGATACCTATGGGACCACCATAGACCGTGCCTATATCTAGGTTACAGGATGCCCTAGTTGAGGTTAGATATTATTAGGACTAGCTAATGGTGGCTGGGATAGAATTCATATTCTATGCTGAGTATAGAGCATATCATGTGTCCAGTGAGAGGACGAGATCCCGCACTCATAGTGTGGAGAGCACGGGGTCGCGAGCTCGAGGACAAATCAGCAGAGAATACCGATACGGAGACCAGCTCCGGTTGAGGCACCAGCAGGGACCCAGGAGGCCAAGTGCAGGTGATACAGAGAGGGAGGACATCTGTCGAGATGCCTGATATGTGGCACCTGGTTTTTTATGTATGATAGTCTTTTTCTGTTATATATACCAGCCTGCATGCTGAGATATAGTTGTATTTTTTATCACATACCGGCATGTATGCCAAGAGATAGTTGTATTTTTATCACATACCGGCTTGAATGCTGAAGATAGTGAGGATGTATGAGAGGTTTTGTATATTTCGAGCATATACTGGCCTACGTGCCAAAGAGATTTTGTATTGATTCATTATTTTATTGTATATATGAGACTAGCCTCCATGCCAATGACATTTTGTATTGATTCATTATTTTATTGTATATATAAGACCAGCCTCCATGCTAATGAAATTTTGTATTGTGTATCAGCCTGTGTGCCGACGATTTGGAGATGATGGACATGAGGAGATAGCCATGTATATTGTATGGAGATACACATTTATTTATATGATGAGATACATGATATTTTTTTGATTTGTTGATGTGGTGATGAGATTTTCAATTTATTGGTGCATTGATGAGATTTTGATTTGTTGTTTTGATATAGATGGAAATTAGGTGAGTTAGGCATGATGGAGTTAGGTTGGTTTAGGCATGGATCGAGTCAGGTCTTAGGCATGGATTGAGTTAGGTCATAGGTATGGTTGAGTTAGGTTTATTAGGCATGGTGGAGTTAGGTTGTAGGCATGGATCGAGTCAGGTTGTAGGTATGGTTGAGTTAGGTTTATTAGGCATGGTGGAGTTAGGTTGGTTTAGGCATGGATCGAGTCAGGTCTTAGGCATGGATCGAGTCAGGTTATAGGCATGGATCGAGTCAAGTCATAGGTATGGTTGAGTTAGGTTTATTAGGCATGGTGGAGTTAGGTCTTAGGTATGGTTGTGATTCATTATTTTATGCAATGAATGATAATATGGGTCATATGTGAGATGTGGTATAATCTATGCATAGTGATGATAAAGAAAGGGTAGGCGTAATAAATGTATGTTGTGATAAGGATTAAAATATGAAGCAACTTGTTATGTATGTGGTTTAATTTCCAATGTTGGGTATAAAAGGGAAACTAAGTGAGGTGTGATGTAATGTGAGGAACATGGAAGATGAATTGTTTAGGGTAGAGAATGGCCGAGCTAACCTCCAAGGGCCCCATGCCCTTGGAGTGTTGCCTACATAGTCCTGGCAAAAAGGGACCTTAGGCTAATGTAGTTCTCCGATGAGCTAGGGAAGAAGATGAGGAGGTATGAAAATGAGTTAGTAGGTTTTAGGCATGGTGTGGGTTTAGGTCTGTTAGGTGTGGGTGGGTTATAGGAAAATTAGTGTAAGTGATGTCAATGGTGATTTTGAATGTGGGAAAAGAAGAAGATAGATTACCCCAAAAGTAAGAATCGAGGACCAAGTCCTGTATAAGGTAATCAAAACGTAAACAAGGATGGCTAAAAGAGAAGAGGGGGAAATAAATCCACCTGATTGGCAAGGATCATACCAAGTAGATCACACCCTGAAAGAGGTGATGAATGTAAGACCCTAAATACATTGCATGATTGATTTTTCTACGGTGAAAAGTAGTCACATGATCACCAAATGTCATGGTTTCTGAGAGGTCCCTTGAGGCAGTAGGAAATGGGAATGGGAATGGTAAGAAGGGTGAAAGGTAGTTAATTTTTATATGGTGTAGGTAGCATGTGCTTCGGGCAAGAGAACCTAGGTCACAATGGGAAAGTCCATGACTAAAAGGTTTGTTGTTTTGACTTATAGTTGAGATAGACTGATCAAGGTGGGAAGTCTATATGGGATGAAGAAAATGTAACTCCTTGAGGTCTTCGTGAAGTTGATCGATGCGGGAAGCTTCGGTTGCTCTCATCATTTTTTTAAGAGCTTTACATAGCTTTCCTTTGAGGGAGCAGTCTATTTATAGGAGCCATTGTCGAGAGGAAGATGTCCTTTTGAGGGAGTCATCTTTTGAGTGGAAGTTTGACTCAAGGAGTTATATCCCATGTGAGGGATTTGAAGTCATGGACAAGACCAAGGTGAGGATAGGACTCTCATGTAAAAGGCAAGGTGAAATGACCATGGGATCTCATCTGAAGGTAGATGAAAATTATCCATGAGAATCATGCTATGTGTAGCACCGTGGTACACATATTCAAGAGAAGATAACAAGTGACGGGTACTCACATGATTCTTGTTTAATCATTGGTGAGGTGTATGAAGTGGATAGCACTCAAGGGATGAGCATGGAAAGAGACAAAGGGTGAGGTAGGACTTAAAATTCAACAATAGAATGGTCAAAGATGCAAGGCATTAAGGGGCTCAGGTTCAGGTTTACCATCGAGTGAAGATAAATGATAAACACCTAATCCATAAGTATGAGTCACGATGTATTGTCCAAGCCAATTATGAGAAAATTTTCCCCGTTTTCTTTTTTTTGCTTTAGTTATATGTTGATTTTCTTTCAGGAAAAGGTCACCAACTTGGAAGGTTCGTGCATGGACACGTTTTTCGTAGGAACATTTGATACATTTTGGTAAACTTGAAGGTGATCCAGAGCATTAAGATGGCATTCATCTAGTGACTCTAGTCATGTGTTAAACGGTCTTGATGAAATTCATCATCATTGAGCATGTCAAGGACAGAAATGTGGAGTAAGGGAATTTGGACTTCGAGAGGTAGAACAACCTCTCGTATCATAGACCATGGAAAAGTGTAGCCATAGTGGAAGTAAAAATACTAGTGCGGTATGCCCACAGGGAAAAAGGAATGTGAGTATGCCAATCCTTCCTAGTATCATTAACCACTTTCATAAGAATTTTGTTTAGGTTATTATTAGTGGATTCGGCTTGGGTGTTGGTTTGTGGTAATAAGGTGATGAGAAACTAAGTCAATGTTGAAGGTGTTGCATATTTTTGGAATGTTTTTTTTTTAATTGTTTTCCATTGTTAGTGATGAGGCGATGAGGAACAACAAAGCAAAAAATGATGTGATGATTGATAAACTCACATATTTTCTCAACTTTCTTGAAGATGAGTGGTATGGCTTCCACCCATTTTGTATAGTATTTGGTAGCAATGATGATCCATTGATGGCATTGGGAAGAGTGGGGGTTGATCTCTCCGAAAGATCTAAAGCCCATTGAAAGAAGGGAAAAAGGTCATGGGTGACCAAGGTGTGACTAGGTATATGATGAAGATTGGCATGTTTTTGCATTTCGCACAATGTTTAACATAGTCGCAACAATCATGATTAAGGATCAGCCAGTAATAGCCCAGACAAATAATACGCTTAGTAATAGAAAGGCCACTAAAGTGACATCCACATATGCCATCATGAAATTCCTTAATTGTATAAGGAATTTCAGACCTTGTGAGGCATTGTAAGATAATACCATCAAATTCATGCTTATATAGGAGTCCCCCCAGAATGACATAATGAGAGACCTTTTTAAGGAATTCGTGTTCCATTACGAGTGAAATCGAGAGGTAAGATGGAGAGATAAAGGTAGTCGGAGTATTATTTGTACCAAAGGTCACTCGGGTTGGAGGTGATAGTTCCAACAGAGTAAACATCGTGAGGTAAATAAGAAGGTGATTAGAGGCATTGTACGGTGAAAAATATTTTATAATTGGTGGGTGAAGCGGGTATTTGGGAAGCTTAGTAGGCCATGGTATCTATAAATTTGTTGGTTTTACTTCGGATGGTTTGAAGGGTGTAATGGTCAAAGGTGGTCAAAAGTACATCTACATGATGTTTATACTTCTGAAGCAACTCATTACAACATTGGTATATACCATTGACTTGGTTTACGACCAATTGAGAATCACCAAAGATGTTGATTGATTTGACATTTAGGGCATAGGTGGCTTGAAGACCTAATATGAGTGCTTCGTATTTGGCAATATTGTTTGTGCAATCGAAGTATAATTTAAAATACAAAGGCATGGGCTCACCATTAATAGGAATGAGGATGACACCAGCCCCAACCCCACACTGACACTTGGAACCATCGAAGAAGAGTGTCATTTGGTAAGGGGGTTTTCCTAGGAAAGGGTAGCATTGACTCATATGGAAAGTCAAAATTAGAGGTTGATCCCTGGAAAAAGGTGCATCAACCAATTGGTCGGTGATATCTTGGCCCTTGATGGAATTTTGATGGATGAATTTGAGGTCAAGATCAGCTAAAATCATAAGCCATCGTGTGGCACACCGATTTTTTGATAAGGTTTGGTGTACATGAAGTGTAAGGGGTCGATGTTGGTCATAACATAGGTTTTTTTGTTGAGTAGCTAATGACAGAATTTGGTGGAAATGAAAACTAAGGCTAAGAAAAAAAATTCGGGATGGTTGTATCAAGTTTCATAGTCTAAAAGAGTATGGCTTATGTAGTAAACCACCTACTCCTTGTGTTGTTCATCATGATGAGCAAGCATGGATCCCAAGGAATGATTGGTAGCTGAGATATATAGGTAAAAAGGTTGATCGTTTTTAGGTGGGATGAGTACGGGTGGTTGGAGAAGGTATTGTTTTAAGGCCTCAAAAGTTTTGTGGCAGTCATCATCCCATTTAAAGGAGACATCCTTCTTAAGAAGATGATGAAATGGTTAACACCGATTAGATAATTATGAAATGAAACGGTGAATAGACTGCAACTTACCTTGTAGGTTACGGAGTTGTCTAAGGTTAGTGGTCGGAAACATTTCCGAATGGCCTTGAATTTAGCAGGTCAACTTCTATACCATGTAGGGAAATGATAAATCCCGGGAGCTTTCTGATAGAACCGCGAAGACATGCTTATTGGGATGAAGGTGAATGTAATATTTAATGAGGTGGTCAAGAATGGTTTTGAGGATAGCAAGGTGCTTGGAGCGGCATTTAGATTTTTCTAGGAGATTGTCTACATAATCTTCCAATATATGGTGCATGATGTCATGGAAGATGTAAGTCATAGCCCACTGATATATGGCACTAGATTTTTTAAGTCCAAAAGGCATGACTCGGTAGCGAGAAGGTCCCCAAGTGGTGATGAACATGGTTTTGTGTTGATTATCCGAGGCAAGAAAGATTTGGTTATAACCCAAGAAGCCATCCATGAGTGATAGCATCTCGTGACCAATGGTAAGGTCAACCATTGGTCAATGTCAAGAAAAGGGAAGTCATGTTTTAGGTAGGTGAGGTTGAGGTCATGGAATTCCATGCAAATTCAAAGTCCCCTATCACCTTGGTCACAGGGACAATGTTAGAAATCCAACAAGGATAATCAATGGGTAAGATGAAAGAAACGGAAAGAAGGTGCTAAAGTTCTTCTTTGATGAGAAGGGCAATGCGAGGGTGAATTTTTCTCATCTTTTGTTTGATGGGTTTGGCATCGGTAATGCTTATGATATGTGGACCACTATGGTGGTGTCAATACTGGGCATGTCTCGCATAAGACCAAGTGAAAGCATGGTTATGATCTCTCGAGTAAAGAAGTGATGGCTTCTGTTCATCAAGATCTTAAAATTGACCCATCTTTAGGATGTGCAGGTCATCTTGAGTATGAATGTTGATCTCGATAGTTGATTCATTCAACATGGTTTGTGTCTCAGAAGGTAACGACTGATGAATATATGAGTCTTCTACACCAAGGTAGGTGAGTATAGATTCATCATCTTGACATTGAACGACATTAATTGAAGGTGTATTGTCATCAATCATTTTAGGATACAGGAAGGGGAGAATGGAAGGGGTCTCACCCTCATGTTGATAAGTCGAGGCCCCAGGAAACAAAGTGTTTATGAAAAAAATTTAGGAAGGATAGATTCGGGATCCATCAACTCTATCGGTGAGGGTGGTGATGAAGGTAGATCGGTTGAAGAAGGTGGAGAATGGCTAGTGTTCTTAATGAGTTCAATGCAGCCTGTTTGGTAGGTAGTTAAGGAAAGTCGATACTACTACAATCGTTATGTTTGTGGGTGGTACATGGAATAATGGTATGGTGGTGTTGCTCATAAAATCCAAAACCAAAACCCTTCCATGCACATCGGTGCAAGAAGGTGTGGGAAAAATGGTGATTGGTAAGTGATTGGATGTTAGCAGAAAATGGGCAAGTTTGTGAGCAAGGGGTTTAGGTGTATAAGTGGTAGTATCAAGTCCCCATAGGTGAGACTAGTAAAAAGATGAGGAGGACCATAAAGGAGGTGCTCTCCTATGCGGTGCTCATAACAAGGGTGATGGTGAAGACTTCTGTACTCTTGTGGAGTAAGGAATGTGTTGACACTATATACGCGGTACTCCCCTAGAGTGAGACATTGAAAAACACCTTCCAAGGGATCGGTGGTTAGTATGTAGGTAGCTAGGATAGATGATGTGTTAGAGGTCGATATAGAGGTAGAGCTAATGGATTAAGAGGCTAATGGGTCATACGTGGAGGTTGTGGCAGCGGTTGGAATGGAGGATGTATGTGCAGTAGAAGAAGCGGCTATACTAGTAAGTGGAGGTGTAGGTGAAGGGGTGGTGGTCGCGAAGGTAGATGTTGTAATGGGTATGAGAACATCATTGGGTCGGTAAAACATGTTGCATTTTTTGAAAGGTGATGGGTCAGGCTAGAATGTTATAGGTGTGTCCTTCATGTTCAAACTTTACACAACGACGCAAAGTGGAAGGAATGCACCCCATGACATGAATCTAGGGTCTACCAAGAAATAAGTTATATTGAAACTCCCCTCTAAGATGTAGAATAATTATGGGACACCTGCAGGGGACCACGTGAATGTGGAGGATGGCGAAGCCTAGTGTAGACGTAATAGCATCATTGAATGAATGCAACATGACAGGATGTTTATTCATGTAATTATCAGGTATGCACATTTGAGAGAATGCATGGGATGAAATGATATTAATGTTAGTGCCCCCATCAATCATCACATGGCATACCCGTATGTCATCAATGTGGACAGAGATGAAGAGAGCTAGGTCTAGGTCATCATTTTGGTGTGGCGCGATCTCTTCCTCTGAGAAGCTAAGGGAGGCTACTTGGTGAATAGGGTGGGGCGAAGATGAAGGTGGTAATTTAGTGAGAGAGGCTACATGATGGGGTGTGATAATGGAGGCTATGGGTGTAGGGTCATTGGGTAAAACCTCAATAGATTAAAGAACCTCCATGAGATCTTGACAATGGGATTCTGAGGTTTGGATGAGGTCATATAAGGAAATTTTGAGGGGGGATTGGTGCAGTTGTTTGAGCATGGTGCGATGTGTAACCCCATTGGAAATAGGATATGTGGGGCTGTGGATAGTGATTTTAGGCGTGGGTGCAGATGGTATGTTGGGTATGGGATTATTTGGTGGGTTGGTTGCCTTTTCTTTTCCCTTATCCTTCTGAGCATGTGTAGTGACATGTATTATGTTGATCTAAGGGGAGTTGGAAAATGGAGGTGTAGGGTGAGTGGTATAATGACATGACGAGAAAAAACATACTAGAGGAGAAAATCCTTGTGAAGTGAGCTGAGTGCAACAAAATTTAGGTGATAACGTGGTAAGTTCTCTGATGCGAACCATGTTAATTTCAAATTTTAGGGGTGGTTCTACGATATGTGAGGGTGGAGGTCATGGTTATTGAGTGGGTAGTGTGGGAATGGGTGTCAGTGAAGTAGGGTCCTCATTAAGAAGGTCATAATCATAAAATTTGGCTTTAGGAGGACACAACTGGATAAGGATGGCTTTCAAAGTCTTGTAGTTTTCCACATTGTGCCCTAGCACACGATGGTATGCACAAATTTTGGTTTCATCGAACCATTTTGGCTTGGGTTTGAGGGGTTCGTAAGGTCTAAGTGGTAGTAATGTGATCACAGAAGTCTCAAGGAGGTTGGTTAAAATTTTGGCATAAGACCCTGCTAGTGGATCACAATGGGAAGTGAACATGGGTTTGGGTGTAGGTGTAGTTGATTGTTGAGGAATGGTCCTTGTAGGAGGGGGAGTAGTTGAGTCATGATTTTGGGTGCTAGCGTGGTCTTGGGCATTGGTCGTGTCTGTTTGGGTAGGGGTATGGTGGATGAACTGGCAGGAGGGTGTGTGGTTGTTTTGATTACCTTATTGTGGGGTAGTAGAGTTTTGTCTTTGGGTTACACCTTCTTGGGTAAAGGTGATATGGGTGTACAAGGTCTAGAAGGAAAGGAAGATGGGGGAAGAGGATGAGTTCTTTGTAGGGGACAGAGATTGAAGTGTAGTGGGTAGTGAAGGAATTGCTGAAGATATTGGAGGTATGGGTGGTAAAGATGCTGTGGGTGTGGGTGTAAGTCATGTCGGGCGCCTGGGTACATTAGAGGTTTGCGAGGAAGGAATGGGCTGTTGTGTTTTTGGTTTATTGATGGGTGGAGGTTGCTTGGCCATGTTGGGAAGCTAAGGTCCTAAGACAGATGAGACAGGTGTAGGTGTGATTGGTGTAGCCGGGGTATGATGTCGATGGTTTTGGTTCTTTTGTTTAGGGTTCGGAGTAGGTGTGGTGTTGACTTTGGAGGATGTGGCTAAATCTAGTTTGATAGGTGGATGAGTAAGGCTGGTGGTCGCAGTAAACCCTAAAGTGGTAATAGGTTTAGTCGAGGAAGATGCCATAGGTGTGGGTTTGGGTTTAGATATAGGTTGGGTTATGGGTAAGGGTGTGGTTTGAGCTATGACAGGTGTCGTGGAAGGAGTTGTGATAGAAGTGGTTGTGTTTGGTTGTGTAGGTAGATAGTGGAGGTATCAACAAGTGACATCTGCATGTGCATGGAGATGGGAAGTAAAAGGCACCCCCATAGTAAGGCCCTATCCACGTAATCTAAGTGATCAAGAAAACGTGAGAATGACATGACCGTAGGTGGAGTTGATGAGGACCTTATGGAAATTCCCATCAAATGTGTCTTAGAGATGGGGAATTGGCTAGCTTCAGCTTTTGTGGGTAAGAGAGTATAAAGTAGGTCTGTAGGATTTTGGGTAGCTGATGGAGAATGCTCACCAAGAGGAAAAGGTATATCAACTTGGTCTATGATGGGTGGAGGAGATGATGGGTGCTCCTCTGTAGGTGGAGGAATGGATAGGTGCTCCTCTATGGGTGGAGGAGGTAATGGGTGTTACAATGTGGATAGCAGTTCTCTAAGTGGAGAATCCAAAGGTGAAATGGTCTTGATGTTAGCGGCAGACTCCTCCGTAGGTGATGAAGGAGATGGAAGGTGTTCCTCTGTGGGTGGAGGAATAGGTGTGGTGGGTTCCAATGCGGAAGGAGAATTTTGGACTAGGATTTCCTATATGGAAGGAATGTGGGGTAATTGGAAGGCAACAGGTATGTCATTAAAGATAGTGTGAACCTCGCGGGTATGGGTATCATGAGTTGAGGTCTCACCGGTTTGATCAAATGAAGGGGCATGGTTGGGAAATGGTTTCTTGAAGATGTGTAGGTTTTGGTTGGTAGGTGCGTTAGGATTATCCACGGTTAACTAACATTTCTCAATCATTTCTTGGAAATTGTTTTTGAAAGTGATATAATTACCATCACTATGACCCTTTACTCGATGATACTTATAGAATTCATGTTCTTTATACCATGCGGGCATGAGGCAAGCAGGGTCAAAACTAGTGTGTGGTTTTATAGGTGGAAGGGTGATGGCTCTTAATTTGATAAGCTTTTCTAAGACAGAGGAGTAAGGTTCCCTAATTGGGGTGTATTTCCATTGTTCTCATCTGAATTGAAAAGTCTGGATGGGTGAGAGATTAGATGAGGGGGTATCCTAATTTGACAGATGAGTGGGCCAGCTTTAAGTACCACTGTGTTAGTGGTGCCCTTATCTTTTGAATAATTATTTTTGGTTTGGAATAAGAAGATGTATCATTCGACTTGAATGCTGAATTCTTATTGCGTAATTGGATTTTCTTCTCTTCGATGGCCTCGAATCTCTAACTTTTGTGCCATAGTGAATGCTTCATCGAATGTTTAAAAGGTTTGGACCTGTAAGGTTGATGAGATATGTCTAGCACAAGCCCATGTGAAAAGCTCAATGAGCTTTGTTTACGGCATTAGAAGGTGAGTTGATTGATCAAGCTACACCAATGAAGCAACAAAATCTATGATAGATTCATCCTCATACTGACGCATGGAGTATAGGTCGGTCATGGTAACCTTCTTGACGATATTGATAGAGAAATGATCCAAGAAGGCTTGGGCTACCTGATTAAATGAGAATATAGAGTGTCTAGGTAACCCACTATACCAATCTAATGCAGTCCAGTTAGAGACATGGGAAAGGTTCTCAAGAGCAAAGCATCATCATGAGTGATTAGATAATACCCGTGTTTGAATGATTAAAAATTCTATTGCAGGATATTCTTTGCTATTAAAATGATTGAATTTAGGCATTTCCCAATGCATGGGGTATGGGTGGATAGGAATGGATGGGTGGCTGGGCTCATTGTAAATCTCATCGTAGGTGAGAGTGTTTCGGGAGCCGAATCCGAGTCCTCCAATGTCTACATGTTGTCCAACATTAATTTGATTATGACATTGGTAGGTTGTGATGATTGGGTGCCTCCTCTAGTGTGAGAGGGTTAGTTATGGGCATATAATGGGGGTGGCACTCCAGTGTATGGTGTTTCCATGTAGGTTGATTGAGAAGAAGGTAGTGAAATAGGGGGTACGTGATCCGGAGTGAAAAATATATGAAACAGAGACTACCGATAATATGTATATGGAGGTGGAAGGGTCATGGTAACCCTAGTGGAAATGGGGGCTAATGATTATGGAATGGAAAGGACCATGTTCTGAAAAGGGGTAGGGGTCACCGACACCGGAGGTGGTAGTGTAGCTATGGGTATGTGTGAGACATTAGGGGCAGATGAGGTTGCGTTTTGGGTAGTTGTTACATGACTACTATAAAAAAAAAAAAAAAACCCGTATATGATTTGGGGTTGTATTCTTCTTGAAAGATTGTGGATTGTTAACAAGTTTCACATGCACTATAGATAAACCTGTATATGTCTTGTTGTTTTTGTTTTTACCTTGTGAAAACATAGACTGTATTGAAACTTGCATGCACAGGAAGAGCAATATAGGGTTTAGTTGTATTCATTCTATGAACTTGATTGATTTTGGAACTTGTGTTTGTTATTATTTTGGATAACTTGACTGTAACTCAAGTCGCTTTGGCATGGTGCTTATGGAATCTTGTTCTTTTGACCATGTTAATGGTATTTGGAGATTCTTTATGAACCCGACCTGTGAGTCATCCTTTCTGAGCTTTGTCTAAGCATCTTACATTTTGTTTTTCAGAAATAAGGTTGATAGGATGTTAATGAAGAATGGAAGCATTTCTTCTTATTTCAAACTGTATGCAAACAATTTCACTGCTCTCGGTCTAGTCTTAGGTTGGCGTATTATGTAATTGTGGTTGTGATATTGATATCCTTCACTTTGTACACACCATTTATTACTTGATGTTCTTAATGGAAATAGAAACCTGAACATTGTGTTGGTTCAGGTATTATGGTCTTTTGATTATTTAGTAAACTATTAAGGGAACATGTAGTTACCCTAACTTGGTTACATATATTTGAATGGTCTTGATTCTTCAATGACGTTTATACTTGGCATTGCACCGGAATTGTAAATCATTCCTGGACTATACATATTATTCTTTTGATGTTTGATATTGTCTTTTTTGGAAACCCAATTTATAGTTCTGGTAGTGATGCGTTGGCATACCATTGAGATGGTTCTACTTTTCCAAACTATTGGGTAGTCTTAAGTGTTAGCAATTACTCATATTCTTACCTCTTGTTGGGTCTAATAAGGGTATGTCATGTCTTGGAAGATTGATTGTGATCTAAACTTGTTTCAAATGTGTCGAACTACACTGTTGATTTTATAGGGTTCTATAAATAGGCAATGTTAGCATGATTTCTTCTTATCTGTGGTTGTTCTGAACCAATGGGAGAATGTTAGGTTTTTAAAGAAATATTCTATGAAGCTCACTAATTCATGGACTTTGTATGAGCTTGATTGTTATATTATTTCTAACAGAAAGTAGAAATTTATGCATTAGAATGGGATGGTTTAGAAAGGAAGTTAGTTTTAGTACTCTCTCTCTTTGGAATGGTCATTGTTCTCCTTTCTTGGAACTCTTGAATGAACTTAAACTGTATGAATGTGAGAAGGTAAAACTGTTCTATTATGTTGAAGGAAATGATTTGAGTTTGGGATCATATTTTGGTAAGACTCCTTCTATAATGTAGTTGGGTTAAGTACATTGATTAGAACCTCCTGATTCCTATTCTTATTGAAAAGAGAAAACAACGTTTATTAATCTTGTATACTTTTCATTTGACTGAAGTGAAGTGGAATGAGATTAAAGTTAGATTGGCAAATGAAATTGTAACTTATAGACGACTACCAATCCATCACTTCTCCTTGGATTTCTTTCATTTGGATCTGTTGATAAATATATTATATTGTTATGTTTTAAAGTAGAATTACTTTAAAGGAATAGTTTAAATCATGGCATACTCCGGTTTTAGCCTTGCTTGATGATTATGTACTTTGGCAATGGAATACTTTCTTTTCTTCTTTACTTGAAATATTATGTTGTAAACATTTATGTATCTTATAGTAAAGATATGTGTTGTACTTTATTGAAAACTTGGAAACAATGATATATTATGTTTTGTTGTTTGGTAAAGATATTTGATGAAATCAATTATACTTTAATTTATAGGACAGGTATTATAGTTTATATCTTGTTCCTCCTTGTGTTAAAATCTGTTTTGTATTGCTCTTCTTTTTATTGGTATTACTTATGCTTGGGAGTATGAATTACTTGTTGTTCATTAAAGCAGGGTTGTTTTATTGAAACAATTAGTGGAATGCACTTCGTTTTAAGGCTTAGTGCTTATCATGCTCAGTTCATTGAACTAACCCGTGCTAGCAATTTTTGTAGATGGACTTCGTAAGTGATAAGAGAAGGCAAAAACTTATATGATGCATTGGCTGATCTATGTTGATTCTTGAGAAGAATTCTGATTTGTTCTTAAGTTGTATTGAAAAAGAAAAGTTACCTTCTTTTAAATAAAGGCTGTTGTCTGCAAAGTATGTTTGTAATGTATAAGTTTGAAAATGAATTGAAAGATGAGAATTTACTTGCATAGATTGAGTAAATTATCTTGTTTGGAGGATACTCTTCTTATTATCTATATGTTTGGATGTGTGTTCTTGAATGGTATTATAAAAATAAATTTAGATAAATTTCCTAAGTAAGTTGCAGATTAAATAAGTGGCAGAATACAACATTCTCATCTAAGTAATTCATTATATCATGTGATGTGAAATAAAACTATAATAAAAATTATTGTGATTATAAAGGACATTATAGGGTGGGCTAAGCCCTAGAATGTAGCTATGCGCTTACTCTCTAGTAATGAACTAAATAAAAGAGGAAGATATGATTGTAAATCATTACGACCTAATTATAATAAGTCTGATATGGTTCAGCCTTGAAGACTATTGCACTTCCTTAATTAGTTAAGTTATTTAGAATAAAGGAACATAAGTTGTTGCTTTATTCTATTTTTGGATAATGGGTTGTTAGGTCAAATCTATCAAATCAGAAGAAATCTTAAGTTAATTAAAGTTCTTAGGATTATATAAATCTGAAATGTAAAAAGAACTTAAAGAGTGTTGGACTTGGGGTTTGTTGGGATGGTGAAATATGTCATCTAATAACCCAGATTTAGCTTAACCTTTGTAAACTCTTGGAGGTATGTACATCTTTACAAGGTTGTTCCGTAGGATGTTGACACACGTAAACTGTAAGGTTCTACCTTTGAGAAGATTAGGATCTTCTCGAGGATACAACAGTGTAGTTAACATGTGGCAACACCCTTCTGTATTGATCGTCAAGATCTACACACCTTTGAACTTTATCAAGATTTCCCTCCAGGACTGGTTAGCCTCATAGTTAGGATATGAAGTATCCCTCTAGGACTTAGGGTACCTTGGCACATGGGGTTAACCTAGGTTGACCCAGTATGCCAATTTACCCTAAGTCTTTGTAAGCCACATCATATCACGACCTATGTTCTTAACTCCGGAATAGAGTTAAACCTTGAGTGAGGGGACCGATGTAAATTCATTTTAAGACATTCTAGATAATAGTGGAGTGGGGTGAAGGACGTATTCCAGATTGACGAGTATGCCATCAAGGAATAAGTAATACGAACAGTATGTTAGAAATATGTGGCCAAAGTATCACAAGTTGCTGATTGCATTGTCTTATGTCACCTAGTCTAAGGATCATGATGCCGATGAATAATGGTAACAATATTCAGTTAGGTTCCTTAGAAAGATCACTCAAAACCCAAAACAGGGTAAGAGAACCAAGTACATGAGGTATTCAAAAGAATACTCAAAACTCAATGTTACACATGAATAGAATGGTTGTCTACCGAGTCATGGAATGAATAGATCACTTGTTCACCAAGTCATTGCAGCTTGCATATGGTTATCTGTTATATGAATGGTTGTTATGAAATGTGTGTTCTAAATTATGTATTTAGAACAGAGAACATTAATCATGTAAAAAAAAATCCTTGTTTCTAAAGTCTTAAAATTGGGAATGTTACAGCACACGATACCATAGTGGGTATAGGACCTAGCTGTGAAATGACTTGGGGTAAGGTAGATGCGGGTAACATAGAGCCAAATGGGGTTGATGCAGGAGTGGGAGTGAGAGTCAAGGGGATAGATATGGGCATGTCGTATATCAACTGACCCGAGGCATCTCGAGTGGATGAGTGGGAAAGGTAAAACTGCAAAGCGACAGGGTTTTGGTCAAGGAGTCATGCGAACTCCTCATCTCCGATAGCGATAGTGATAGGTTGGATGGGATCCATGGCTGGTGATAAAATGGAAGGTGGTGAAGGACTAGGTGGGAGTGGTTGACAACTGGCATGAAATACGAGTGTGCTTTCTTGTTTTCGATCAACACCATGTGAACCAAGATCGATCGTAGGGTTTCTTCTATGTAAATGACACATAAAAATAGCAGAACAGAATCTAATAGTAAATAGTGTACGAGGTACCAAATGTTGCTGGGAAAGTGAAATAGGCTAACTGATGCTGGTTAGGAAAAAACTAACGCCGATTAGGGGTAACCTGCTACCGGTCACTGTAGAAAATGGACAATGAGTGAAAAACAAGGTATAAGGTCAAATCTGAAAGGTATGTAAAATTTGATGAGGTTTACAATGTCAATGGGAATGATAGCAATGGCAGGGATTGTGAAAAGTGGAAGAAGATGAATAAATAGAAAGGATGAAGATGAAAAAATGTCCCTTTGAGTAGGTTAGCAAAAGGACATGGAACCGACACTGGCTTGGGTATAAACGATGATGGTAAGAGGGTAACCGATGATGGTCATTGGACCGACACTGTCACTGTGAAATTGAAATAGTGATGAAAGAATAGTGGTTGTGAATTAAAATATGATGTGGAATCAAACCCAAAATTTTGAGAATGATGATAATATGGTCCAAGCACACTCAGGTGAAGCCAAAATACACTAGCTGTGATGAGGAGCATGCAAGGATGAACAAGAAAAATGAAGAATGTGATCTCTCACCTCAAAACACAAGCCAAGCAGAAACACTAAGAAAAATGCAATCCTAGGAGTGCCTTTTCTATTATGTTTGTTTAGCTTATGCTATTTAAGGATTGACACATGAACTGTGAAATAGATTTTTTTGGTGAGGATGGCTTCCTATGAAGAAGGAGATCTAAAAGGTGAGGTTTCAGGTATGTTATGGTGGGGGCAGGCCTCGCTCTGAAGTATGACTCGATAGAGTAGCGAGCTAGGTGCCCACTGTGTCATGATCATGTGATCACCTATAGCTTCTTCCAAGTAAGATGTTGTTTAATAATGTGTGTATTTTCAATTTTTGTGAGGTTTGGTAAGACTCGTAGAGAGAGAAAAAGAAAGAAAATGCTTTCTATAGTTCATTTGTCAACCATCAGCTGGTCATGAATTCCAGACAGATAGGTTGCCCACAATTAATGTGAGATAATGCAAAAAAATTAGAATGCAATGCACTTATTTTTAATCCCAAATCAAAGTGTGAAGTTGGATGACACAAAAATATGAAGAGGAAGAGGGATGCTCTTTCACTACAATGCAGAAAACACAAAGAAATGGTTCTTTTTAATTACACCAAAAGAAAGGTTTCCTTTAGAGAAAATAGAAAGAAAAGGTGGGTTACCAAGGAAGAAAATTAATGTGTATGCTTTTCAGAAGGGAAACAAACACACAAATTTTCCTAGGAATGAATAAAATGCAAGGAACCCCAGGATGGGTCCCACCAGGCGTGCCAAAATGTTTCACCTAATTCTTAGACGTTTCTTTGAAGTATTGATGAAACAGATAGGGTAACGGGCATAGGAGGAATACCTGTTCAAATGTTGGTTGATGGGTTGTTGCATGCGTATGAATTCTAAATCCACAGCTAATTGTGAGAGCTTCCTTTTGGCTAGGAGGAACTACCTGTAATGAAAAACAAGACCACTAGAAAGAATTAAACAATATGTGTAGTGAACTGCCTAGCGTGTGCTAGATCTAGGAAGTGTGATACTTCCTAGACGGCTATCAGTCCACTATTTTAAACAATTTAATGTGGGAAATGAAGTAAATCCTATTGTAATTTGAAATGATTTAGGTATCTCACTTAAAACACAATAAGAAATATCTAATCTAACAGGCTAGGTTAAAATAAGATCCAAAGGTCAAGAATCGATTCTAGGTCTCTGCAGTCTAACGAAGTCTCGTGGATCACAGTGAATGAGGGTGATGTAGAATTAGGTGGATAGGTCACTATTCTAGGTTGTATGGGAAAATACAGAAACTAATGCCGGTTAAGGGTGACCAATGGCGGTTGGGTGTAACCGGTGTCGGTTACTGTGAAAACTGGGAATGCCACATAATGGGTTTTGGGTTACCTTTATGATTACACAAAGGATTTTGGTTGGTCGAATGATATATTTGGTAGCTTGGGTGGGATTTAGCAAGGTTTTAATGGGTATATGGAGGGGGAGTGTTGAAGGAGGTCAATGGGTGGCTAGGTAAACAATAGGTGATAATATAATGATGAAATGAAATGAACCAGAGAAGTATAACGTTTTACTTACTTGGATTCTAGTCCTAGATGCCTGTGAATGAGGAATGGAGGTGTTGGTAAGAGGTTGAAGGTTACAGGTGATCACCAATCATAGGAGAGCTTTTGTATGGGCTGCATGGGCATTCTTTTTTCCTGGTAAGCTCATATCATTACTAGGGTGAGTGCTAGATGGCTATGCAGAAGAAAATGTTTGATCTCCTTCCTTGCATGCGTGTTCTCACTAAAATTTTCTCTCGAGGATGTGATATCTCTCAAAGATGTGCTAATTTTCACCAAAAATTTTCCAAATATTTTCCAACCTTTAAAATAAGGTTTTTTGGGGGTTTAAAATGGTAACCGATAGTAGTTCCAAATTAACTAAGGAGATTTCCTAGGTTTACTAAACTAAGGAGATCCTCTTGATTTTCTCAGATATCGTGTCATTAACCCATAGATTAAACTAGAAGCTTCTTGTAAGCATGTGGGAATGTGGTTAGAGAGAATGTAGGCATTTATTTTTAGGGTTTTGGTAAGTCTTAATTAGTTATGGCAACTTACTAAGAATAGGTCTTAGGGTGAGTTAGCCTAATGAGATGTCTAGGTGAGGTGTATATGTGGATATTATCTAAATTAAGATATTTAAATAATAAATATGGTGAGGATAATGAATTAATTTAATTAAATTAATTAAATTAATATTAGTGAGGTGAAGGGGGCTATGGCTAGGTTAATGTGATGAAGGGTGTTTATTTGTCGAGGGACCAAAGGGGAGTGTGACCTAATTTTAGTTTCTACACTTGGAGGTTAGCTTGGCCACTCTTTACCCTAACCAATTCCCCCTTTCACTTTCCTATTCACATTATACCTTAGTTAGTTTCCATTTTATATGAATAATAGGAAATTAAACTAAACAAGCATGTTTTAATACACATTTTTACCACATCATCAAATCATTCATTAATCATTTTCACATTTCCACTATAGCACATATTTGGAAATTTAAACCATAACATACATATACATCACCATTTGTCTCCCATGTTACCAACAACTTGGACATTAAATCAAAATTAAATCAACCTAACTCAATCATACCTAAACCAACCTAACTCCACCATGCCTAAATCAACCTAACTCAATCATGCCTAAACCAACCTGACTCCACCATGCCTAAATCAACCTGACTCAATCATGCTTAACCCACCTAACTCCACCATGCCAAAATAAACCTAACCCCATCATGCCTATTGACCTCACTCTGCCATGCCTACATGACCTTTACTCAATCATGCCTAATTCACCTAATTTCCATCACATACACACATAATAATGGAAATTAAAAACAAGTACACCATCCATACTATAAATATCATCATTTATACATCAGAAATTCTATGTATACATACATATGTACACAAGTACAAATAAATACAAACATCTCAAATCACTCGATACATCCTCACCATCTTTGGCACGCTCGGCTGGTGATATATAATTCAAAATCTCAAAAACTCTCATGTACATCCTTGTTATCTTTGGCATGCAGGCTGGTATATACCAAAATACACAAAAATGGAGGTACATTCATAAATATTAGCCATACCCCCGTCAGATATCCTCCATTCCTATCTCACCCATCTCCTCCTCATCCTCTACTCCCATGCGGCATCCCTCTAGCATCTCACCACCCACTATGGGCCGCAACCCGACCTCTATTGGTACCTCACATGGAGCTAGCCTCCATGTACTTGTGGCCTCACCCTGACCCTATCTTGGGGCTCGCTAGACCCCTGTACTCTCCACATGGTGCGTGCGAGACCTGGTCCTCTCACTTGAGGCCTGTTGTGCTCTATACTCTACATAGGAAGGGACATCTATCCCTATAACCATTAGGTGATCCTGATAATATCTCACCTCTCCTAAGGTATACCTGAACCTAGTCATAGGTAATGTCTATGGTGGTGCCATCGCCTCGACCCTATACCTATATATCGAGGACCCTCTCCCACCCCCGTATGTAAAATGGGACCCTCTCCCCGATCCTATGTTAGTGCATGTGTAGGTACATGTCCTTGTGCCACGTGAGCTTGTGTGGGTGCCTATGCGGTACCTATCCCTATACTACCTAGGCCTCGTGGGGATGTTACCTATTCCCGTAGTGTGGAAACCTATGCCTCCCGACCTTTCAGCTTGTCCCTGCACTATCCCCAACTATGTAACAAGAGTCGCAATCTTTCCTCAGTAGGGTGTCTCTCCGAACTATGATAGTGGATAAGTCGGGCTGCCCTAGCCTTGGTGCTATTGCCCATATATGCGCTTCCTACAACTATCTATACCTATCTCGTAACCCTAACATCATCAATCTGTAGGTCTACCACCTATTCCTCCTTCCCTATAGGCACCTTTGGCTCAGTGATAGAGGAATATGCCTCTCCACGTCATCCCTCCTATACTACGGAAATGGTGGAGGTACATCCCGGGCAATCCCAACTATCATCTCGACCACAATGGGGATCATCTCGTGCTCGCCGACACAACACCCCTCTATCCATCTCACCAATTGTAATCCATCCAGATCTGTGGCCATCTTCCTGTATCAAGGGAAGCCAACATACATCCTTTAAATGATGTCCACACAAGACAACCCCTCTAATACACACCTGTAATATGCTACATCATGTGTATCCCTGGTAGTTTGGGTATCTCTAATAGCAAGTACCCATCACCTGTAGCCCACCCAAACCATTCCCGCCTTGAATGCATCAAGTCAGGGCATGCCCACTGGATGCACACACATAATGTGCTCATATTCCCAGTAATGAAGAAGGAAGGTACAACATAAGTTGAACTACTATAATCGCTATAGGCCCATAACTCTCTGTAAAGCTACACCAAGAATGTTGGTGCCCATTCAAACTAGGTCCTTTCCTCCATCATATCATGCAAAACCCCCATCAATGCTCATGGGAATATCCCACCCTCTGCATCTGGAAATGAAAAATAACACACTACCTCCATCATCATAACTACTAGCCTCATCTCCTTAGGATGGGCTTGGTACATATCTCCATAACTCATGCTGGTGCTATGGAACCTCAACTCCACCAGCCCCTCACCAAACACTATCAACATCAACTCCTAATATGCCTCTAATGAAATCAAATACACCTGTGTCCCTACTATCAACAACTACAGAATCCTATAAACATCCTCTAAGGTGATGGTCATCTCACCTATCAGAAAATGAAATGTGTTGGTCACCAAATCCCATCTATTGATGAGGGTGACCATCAAACTCGGCTCCTGGACCACATGCCGATAGCATCTAACCCCAATTAGGCCCATGTCTACAACATGGCTCTACTCCTCAACCTTCGTACTCCTCATAATGTTAATAGCAGGGAGGTATCCTATCCCACATCTCGCAACGGTCCCTCACCTACATCCAACAAACCATAACATCATTAGACCCCGACCATACCCAACTTCATCCGTGACCACCCAACCTATTCCCAAGACCTTTCCCATTCATGACCTCTCTTCCCCACCCCAACCCTAACAGACTACCTTCCCCTATCTCAAGTTCACACCCTCGACCATACCTATTTGTACCCCTTCCCAAGCTATTTTCAGTCAACAATACCTTCCTATCACATGACCTATCTTCCCACTCACCCTACCTCCTCTCCCGGCCTACTTTTCACTAATTTCAACCGCATCGGTTCCTATCAACCGGCACCGGTCTCCTAAAACCGGCATTGGTCACCACATCCATGACCGATGTTGATAACTCCCATCGACGCCAACCAACCCTTAACCAACGTTGGTCACACAGTTGTAGAAATAATCCATGAAACCCTACCCTATTTCTCTAAAAATTCATCATTTCTACCTAACTTCCCCCCATTCCTACCCAAATCTCCCCTCAACCCATCCCCACCCCTCCTTAACCTACATACACATTTCTCCCTTCCGATTTTCTCCCTCTACATTCCAAATTCAAATTTAATTCCCACCCCTAAACACATTTTATCCAGACCCGATTTCTACAAAAAAAATCACCTAACCAAAAAAGAATGAGATCAAATCTTACCTCGTCAAAATGATGTCTCCATGGAGGCACATCGGGCCATTGTACTGGTTGTCCTCCCAACCCCTCTCCTACCTCTGCCATCACCAAATGACCTCCTCACCTCCACCCAATCAAATCAATCCTCGTGAGCTTGTGGACCCGCTCTCCCTAGCTCCTCTCACCAACTCATAATTTCCACCTCACCGAGTACAATACCCCGTCCTTATCTCTTTAAAAAGCAAAAAGTACAACGGATCTGTCATTTTCTCCAATGGTACAACAAAATAATGATTTCGTAAAATATGGAATTTTTTTCTTATAAACCCAAACCGACTCTGACCCAAACTAGTCCTATCTCGTGCCTAGCCAACCAACTTTGGTCACTTTATAAACGGCTTCATTCCACCCTTATAATCGTTTAGTCTTTCTAAGCTACCTTTTCCTAACCATTCATGCCAATGTACCTTTTTATCATCTGGGACACCCATTGAACCATACCTACTGCACTCCAACCTCGCCTATAAATTGTCTTAGCTACGTCTTAAGAGTTGTTATTTTACCTATACCTTGGCCTTAACCATGTCATTACCTATATACCTTGACTTGAACCAATTTTTTTGACCTTTGACCCTTTGTGCTCATTGTACCTTGTGACATGGTTACCTATGTTTTTCATCCTATCGACCTTACCTTGCCTATTGTCGTGTTGTTTATCCTGACCTGACCTTTGGTGCACTGGAACATACCTAAACGCTCATGCACTGACCTACATTATGTTTCGCACCCTATCTTATACCTTGGATACCAGAATCACTTCAACCCTATTTGGATAGACCTATCAACCTTATATGACGTAGAGTTTGAAATATTCTCAACCTAGTATCATGTCGCAGTTTCCAATGTGTGTGTGCATTCAACTACCACTACCTTTAACCCTAGCCCATTTACCTGTTTACCCAATTTGACCTTTTACCTTTACCTAATGTGCCCACTAATCTTCATTTTCCCACCTCCTCATTTTATCAAACCACTCACCACTTCCATCTCTCACCTCATCGGTTCCTAGTTTGAGGGGGTTACCTTCACCCACACTTGGGGCAACACCACCCTCACTTACACTTGACACAACCATTTCCTATTTTTGTTAGCGTTGCTTACCAATACAAGCCACATGACAAAAAGGGGCAAAATGTAGACACCAAAATTGGGTCACACTCCCCTGGTCCTCTTTCAAATAACCAACTTAAACACATTCACCTAACCATGACCCTTACATCACACATTAATATTAATTTAATCAATTTAATTAAATTAATACCCATCCTCACCCCATTTATTAATTTAATTACTTTAATTAAATGGATGCACACCTCACCTAAACACCTCACCTAGACACCTCACCATAGACCTATTCATAGCATGTTTCCATAAATGAATAAGACTTGGTTCAACCCTAAAAATCAAGGCCTATTATTCCTCTAACCACCTTCCCGCTCATAAAAATAGAATGTCCATTCTAATCAGGAATAAATGGATAGACCTGGCCCAAATGATGGCAAGATCTATCATTTTTAGTAAACCTAGGGAATCCCACCTTAACTGATGTTGGTCATCCCGAAACCGATACTGGTCAACCAGGAACCATCATCGGTTACCATTTATTCACTTTGGTAACCTTGTTTGGAAGGTTGACACATTTTGGAATGGAGGAGAAGAGAAGAGAGTTACATATAAGCGAGAATGAGATATTTTCATACCTACAGACATCCATAGCCAGCACCAAGACAAATCTAGAGGTATTGCACTCACAATAACATTCTGGGAAGCACTGTCATGGTACCAAACATCATTCCTCTGATCAATCGTCATCATCATCTAACCATTTGAACTAGCATCATAGTAAGTATACTTTTAACTAGAATCATTTATTTATACTTTAGTCTATTAATTTATTCTATTGTTGTTATCGCTTCCACTTGCACTCTCATTCCCCTACCATTTACCTACCCGTAAACTCAATCATTCCTCCACCCACACCATTAAATCACCTATATCCAATCACAGCACATATCTGTGTATACCTAAGATTCCCATAGACCTCTCTACCCCCTTTTATCTTTGTTTAACCTCATATCAACCATCTATAACCAAATCCTTTTGTTTTTATTAGCCCGCCTCTATCGATGCGCTTACCCATAACCGTCTGGCGCTTTACCTAACCCCGATCGGTCATACCCGACCGACACCAATCTTTGTGTCTTCTAACACTTTTAAACCAAAACCACCTAACTACCAAAACAATCCAAATACCTTTCTCAACCCCGATAAGACTCTTTCTCGTGACTCGCATACCACCGGAACAACTCGCAACCCGACTCAAGACCTATACCCACATAGTTTCTAGTTTTTAATTGGATCAACGCTGATAGTGATTTGAGGTACCCAAATCAATACTAGCAATAGATTCATTTATGTATGTATTTCAATTATTTCATATTTGTTTTATAAAAAAATGGGTTGACAGCCTTCTAGGAAGTATCACACTTCCCGGATCTAGCATACGCTAGGCAATCCACTATCATATATTATTTAACTCTTCTTTGGTGGTCTTGTTTTCTATTTTAGGTAGTTCTTGATAGCCAAAAGGAAGCTCTCATAGTCAACATCGGATCAAGAAGTCAGAACGCACACATCAATCTCCAACCGACCAACACCATAGGTATTCCTCCTCGGCCATTAACATTATCTATTTCGTCACATTCAAAATGTAAAGAAAATGGTGAAACAAATGCCTTTAAAACATCAGTAGCTGCTTCATGAATGAACTCAAAATCATACATTTTCTCTACACAAGCTTTGTAGACTATCATCAAGATTAAGATCTCCATGTATCCCTTATATAGTCTTGGAAGTTTCATCGACTCTCCAATATTCCTATCTAAGACCACATTGAGACCTCAAAAATCATACACAAGCTTGACACAATGCACATCAACCGAGAGACTCACCTTCTTTTGACCTTTTATAGGTTGGATAGTAATTAACCTCTATACTTCACCCAAGATGCAAAATTACACTATATACTCCCTCCTCATATATCAAGTCTCTAGAATTAGTCCAAACATAATCATACAAGGACAAAAAAAACATACATTGCTTTTGAAGGTATGATCAAGTCATCATATAGAATGAATGACTTTCCCTTTATAAATTTACTGTTAGTACCTAAATCAACTTATAAATTATGTTGAGGACCTTAAAAAACATAATTATCACTTCTCGATCTCATGTTTATTCTTACAACACTATTACAGTGTTAACCTTTGAATTATTTCTTACATGAATGGCATGTATTGTTCTATTCTTCAAACTATCAACCGGTATTTTGATCCTTAAGATTATCCTATGGACACCTTTATCTACTTAACACAATTGCAACAAACCTTCACATGGATTCAAAAACACATCTATAATTTTGACCAATCCTTATAAGAATACAAACCCCTATTACTTCATAGATCTTTAATAATTTTCTTCAAATTTAAACTCAAATGACATACCTAGCACTTGAAAGCATTTGCAGAGTTTCCACAAACCTTCATCAAGTTTTTATTCTCCATTCTAGGAATGATTATTCTAATGAGACATTCTTGACAATCTAAAATACTTCTTGAGACACTCTTACATACTCCAAGCATCCATATATATACTGTAACCATTCATATCAAGTGAAGAAAATACCATCTAGGTTTTCACATCCTAAACATGCCTTGTACACTTTTCAAACAAACCTCATGGTGTATGAACTTTCTTGTTACATCTCAACATATGAATTTATATATTTAGACATATCATTTGTACTAAGTTAACTCATAATCATACCTAGCAAGAACCATTTCACCTTACATTTGATGGTTTGATCAAGTAATCATATTGACTAATTGATTTCTTCTTGAAACTAGTATTCTTACACCATAATGATGCCTACAACTTCTCCAAAATATATTGAATAATTTTACAAACATAATGAACATAACTTGACATCTTGACTCCATGATATCACACCTACAATATTATAATTTCAATCCTTCATGCCACTCATTTCACACCAAGCTTTATATGGATGATAATTCCTCTAAGAATCCTCTGCTAGTGACATCCATCTTCATGAGGAGTTTAAAAGAACAATTTGAAGAGGCCACATGCCCTCTTTGACACTTGAAACTAACCTATTTCTTATTGCTTTTGATCTACACCTTAATAATCTTATTTTTTTCTTCCATATCTACCTTTTTGGTATTATATTATTCACTCTTCACTCCAATGACTATTTTTCCTCCTTTTTTGTATTCTAGGACCCTAAAATATCTTCATTTACCTTGTAGAATCATTAAAATTTCTAGAAAAGTGACCAACCTTGTCCAGTTATAATAAGAAACTTCATTTTTACCTTTTAGTCCTTTGATCTTCCACTTTTGGCTAGATGGTTCATGTAGGTAGTATTTGGTAGTGTGTCCCTACTCTTGAAAATTATAGAAAACTACATTCCTTGATTGCTCATCCTTGTTATCCCTCCTTGCATGATCACCTATAACAAACTTCCTACATTACTTTTCCCTATGTCCAAATCCATTACAAGTGAAAAATAACAATTAAATGATCTCTCATACATTGAAGCATCGACTACCTAATAGATTTTTTCTTCACATTTTATTTGATCTCCTTTTGCTCTTTTTATGTCTTCATGCTTGGAAAAATGTCTTCTTACATCACCTATTTTCCTTTGAGGTATTCTTTAAATCCCAAAAATTTCTTGTTTGAAGATGAATTGAGGGAGATTGGGGGTGGGGGCGGGGGTGAATTAGTCCTACAATGATTTTTACTTCATTTACCAAACCATACATTCATCAATTAAGTTTTCCATACATAATTCATAACTATGTGTGCTTATTAAGATATTCAACATTCAATCACAACATCATAAAGAGATATGCAAAAAAAATAAACACCATATGTAAGTGGCAAACCCTCATGGGGAATAAAAACCCACTGAAACTATCCTTATATTACTCATAACATAAATACTTATTGAAGCACCAACTTCACAAGGAGCACCAACCCCTAGTTTAGTAGAGAACTAACCCTTAAAAGAGCACAAACCCCTAATTCAGGTGAAGCACCCACTCCATAGGGGGCTACAACCCCCTAATTTGAATAAGAAAAAACTTAGCCACATGATGATGATGATATATGATTTTTTTCTACCATAACTAATGGAGATCACAATTTCAGCTCACATAAATACCATCAAACCCTCATTCACATAACTCGCTCTATCTCCTTATTCATGGACTTATATTGGCTCTAAATCCATGCTCACATGCTCTCTATACATCCTCAACCTGTAACACACTTCCTAAGCCTTAAAAATACATATTCAAACCTGTTACACTCTCACATATGGGTCACACTTTTCCTCTAAGAGCATTAGTTCAAAAATGAACTCAAACTTCACTTTTATACCATTTTATTTTAACAAAAATATGGTAGGTATATCATTAATGAATAATTATACCAACACAACTTAATAACATCTTAATAAATTCATTACAAAATTCACATATGACCCATATAGGTCACTCGCTCCCAAAACCATTAAACTTGCACAAAACATACTCAAAACCCCATTACCTTGATGAGATAAAACCACAAATGTCAAAACCATGATTATTAAAGCTCTAAAATTCACCATACATGTGTAATATGACATAAAAAAATCAACCATGGTCATTAATTATCTTTCACCAATCAAAAAAATCATAACACAACTCAAAAGGCTTAAAACCTTCACCAAACACATGTTTCAAAGATCATGTCTTTACCTTTAGGCCTCAAGACTACCCAAGATTAAATAAACTATGTAATTTTAACCACTAAATGGAATCATCAAGACCTATATAACACATCCATGCATTCTAGATCACATGACACATCAATATTTTCAACCACAATAACTTTCCTTTTCTACAAATTAAGTTTCCCGTAAAGTAGTTTCACAAATCTAACTGGTTTTCACCCTTTATGCCACATACAAGGCCTCTAAATTCCTTAAATAGGAACAAAATTCATCTCTCTTTACTTTATAACTTATATGAAGCATTAAACAATCCATATCATGCCTCATTCACCTCAATCTCTTAGCATGAGAAAATCTATCTTGAAAACCAACAAACCTTCTTCTTTACAAATTGACATAAAAGTACCATCAAATAAACTAACCATGATACAAACCTTATACAAATGTAAATCCCTCTTAATCCTCTTTCTATAAAAATTCTAAATCCTTCTAACTCTAAGTTGAAGACCTTCAACCAGGACATGTTAGGAATTTACATTAGTGCTCCACATCGAGTAGTAATTATTATATGTAATTGTAATTTTTATAATATTACATTATTATGGGGATGTAAATGAGTTTTTATAGACAACTCATATATCATAGTTCAAACATATTCTTTTTATACCTATGAATAATATTTCAAGTTATTTGTTATAACACCTCCCAAAATAATCGGAGGTTATTTTCGCTATATCTTTGGCTATATAATTACCATGTATCAGTATGTTTGAATTATAAGAGGATTATTATTATTGTGTTAAGCTCCTGAATTTTTCATATTTGGTATCAAAGTGAGCTAAACTATGGATGATTATGAGTCTTTCATATTTTCAAGGGGTATAATTTCAGTATTATCGCCCTTGTCAATGGAAAAGCTCATTATATAATTGGTTAGTTTAGTGGAACACTATAATTGCTTGTATTTTGTCCTAGTTGGTGTGATTTCTGAGCATTGTTTACACAAGAGCTCATCTTATATGGTCCTTATCTTAAGATTGCACTAGAGGCTTTGCATTCCATACTCAATATTTAACACATCCATCTTTGAATGTGTTTTTTTTATATATCTATTTCATAGGCCTATCGTGTCAATTTTCTACATCTACACATTTAGAATGATTCTTGTTTTATTGTACATAAATACTAGCTAAATGATTTAGAGGTAACTCAAGATCACTATGTTCCCAGTCACGGTCTCCTCATACATATCTTCGATACGATTGTAAATTTGGGTCACTTGATTTCTATACAAATTCTACGCATGTATCCGGATCATTGTTGGGTCTAGTTTAGGCTTTGAAGTGAAATATTTTGGCGAGCACCATGGATATCCCATATATCAAATCAATTAAAGTGGTTTTCTCAAACATACAAGCACTCCTTAGCATCAAATTATCTTTCTGAATATTTGCGCTCAATATTGAATTTCATCCATAGATCTTGGCATTCTTAGTGCTCTCTATCCTAATTGGCATCTTCATATTATTTGAGAGCTCCACATAAATTTGTCGCTTTCTCACATCTACAATTTAAAATGACACATGTATTTTCAATATAAAGGTTTTTGTTTGTTAGATCAAGGAGAAAATATTCATCCAAAGGCCATTACAGTGCATGTCAAGTAAAATTATACAAACCACACAATTGATCAACTAATAAGAGAAGAAATCTTAGGGTTTGTTTAGTTCAAAATTAAGTATGTCTCATTATTATGTGTGAGTTCTGAGTCAAGTTGTTATCACGTAAATATTGTATATTTTAGGTCAAATTTTATGTAAAAATTAATTTTTTGTATTGAAATTCATTATCAATCAAATACGTGATTTTAGGATATTCTTGTCGAGTCAAAATTTTGTATATTGTCATTGTCAAATTCATTTTCATTTGATTCCTCTTGTCCAAGTCAAAACAAATCATTTTTAAAGTTGTGAGATGTTGTGAAAAGATTATGTCATTGTAAAAAGTTTTGTTTTCAAAAATTTATTTGAAAAAAATTCCTCATGGATGCATTTTCGTGTTACCCAACATTCGAAAAATAAAATGTTTCACATTACAGGAGGGCAGAAAAAATAATTTGAATGTGGAAACAAATGCACTTTATGTTCGCATTTTACCGAGTTAGCAACATGATATTAGAGGCTAGAGGAAACATAGGATGGAGGGAAATCACTCCCTCTCATTAGTCACCAACAACAATGAGCCGCATTTTGGTATGGTGGCATCTCTTTTTCAGTTTGATTTTATTTTCTTTTCAGTGCTCCTGGTTGTGTGAATAAATGGAAATTTCACATTGTGGGGGAACATTACACCAATGTTCCATTTCCATTTTGTGCCTAAAACAACTAAATTCAAGGGCAGCTTCTAATGGCAATGGCAGTTTCCTATGTTGTTTGAGATCAAGTGGCAACGATCGACAACAATGGCTACAATTAAGAACATTGTGATTCTTATAGAATGTGATGTGAATTTTTTCAATATTTATTTTCTTTTCTTCAAGTGGTGTGTGGTTTCATTCCCTTGTTATGATTAAAATGAGGAGGATATGACTTTTGGAATATGTGAATAGTTTTATAGGAGGGTATTTGAACTGGAGTGATCCTCTGACTGTCATACTTTTAAGATCAATCGGTCAATGAAAGAGCGTTCACACCGGAAGTGAAAATGGGTACTATTAAGTTCTTGTATATAGGTGAATCGATGGAAGTGTGATAATCCAAAGATCATATTCACTATGGTGGAGAAGATTGGTCATGTGTAATAAGATCGTGACAAAGCAAGATCCAAGCTAGTATTATGTAGACCTAAAATTATGCGGAGGCATACGATTTTGTTTTGAATTATTCAAATGTGTTTTCTTCCCATGTTCACACTAAGGGGGAATGTTAGGAATTTACATTAGTGCTCCACATTGGAATAGTAATTATTATATGTAAATGTAATATTTATAATATTACATTAGTATGGGGATGTAAATGAGTTGTTATAGACAACTCATATATTAGAGTTCACATATAGTTTTGTTATACCAATGAATAATATTTTGGGTTATTTGTTATAACACCTCCCTAAATAATCAGAGGTTGTTTTCACTATATATTTGGCTATATAATTTTCATGTACTATATGTTTGAGTCATAAGAGAATTATTATTATTGTGTTAATCTCCTCCATTTTTTAAGGATAATCTCTACAAACTACTTCTTAAGCCTTCTAGGACACAAGAATTAACCTTGAGTTCAAATTGCTCCATCACCTCAAAAACACACTTCCACACTTAACCAAATCATGTGACACCCTTAGAAATGATGTATAATCACTAAGAAATCTTAAAAAATCATAAAATACTCGAAACATAATCTTACCTCATGAAGTCACTTTGTACCTCTTTAGATTAGGCATCCTCCATATTTGATCTTTAAATAAAAGTTCATGAATTATTCATACTGTATAAAAACAAAAATTTGATATACTAATAGAAATATATTTGAAACAGGAACACAAAAATTTTTAATGTAGTCATAACTCATCCTTTAGCTCTTGCAATTACACATTTTAGTGCAAACTGCTCCAAACCGCCCTAAAAACCAGATTCATAAATAGGGAAAACTTTTCCATTTTTCATATCAACCATGATCTATAAATATTATGTGCATGTATAAAAACTTAGGGTCTAAAAACAATGTCAATTTATTCTTCAACTTCTTTGGAGAACTTCTACTTAAACCGAACGCCTTTAGAAACAAGAATTTTTAGGTGGGATCCACATACTATCACAAGCACTATCTTACATTCATAGAAATATGGAAGAGTATAATACAACATCCAATTATAAATTTGGAAAAATAAATCAATACAGGATCACTATAATTAATTTCTCCAAGTCACTTTTGGCTAGGGTTTAACTAGGGTTTCAAAGAAACTTACCTTCTTAACAATCATTACTAAAAACATGAAAATCAAACCACCTCATTATTTTTGTTAAACCTTAATAACTTACCTAATAATATATGAAAAATAAATCATGTCACCATGAAAATCACACAATTCACAACGAGTATGAAAAGGTCCACTTTTGCCTTAAAAACAAAGTGTAAAACACTCGGTTTTACAAAAAATTACATATATTGCAATTTATTATTCATAATGACCTGAAACTTGTCATGAAGTATGCTGGAAACATCCTATAACTATACATACTCACCATATATCTCAAATATTCTTGAAACTCTCTAGTCATTAAGACTTACCTATGCCAAACTACCTGTTCTCACCTACTTGTTTCCTAAGGACCTAAAATATGCAATTTACCTCTCGAGTAATGACTTGAAAATCATCATACACATGATATATAATGTAAAAACACTATTACCATGCTTGGATAGTACTTATCATATCCCAATTATGTACCTCAATACCATTTTGCATGCACTAATCCTAGGAATAGGCCTGTAGAATGACTCGACTCAACCATGGCTTCACATGTACTGACATTGTTGACCTTGTGTAGACTCATGTACACCTCTAACACACCTCATGAAACATTTATTACCTTATGAAAACCTTTAATCATCTTGGGATGACTCAAACCATGACTCATCTCACTAGACCATGCATCAGGACCTCATAGAACACCACCATTCATGACACTACCAATAAACCTTCATATTTGACATCCGATCGATGCCTCATGGAGACTCATAAAACACCATGATACCATTTTATATTAATGGAATTTAAGTAAATGATAACACAATGGTCAATAATCTCCCCTTTTTTCATTAATTCCAACCACCTTCACAAACATTGATGGCAACCAAAATGACCAAAACACCTACTTGACTCATTTCCATATTTCTGATGCTTCTCTCCCCTTTAACATCTATGAAAAAGGATAATATGATGACACAACCTAATAAATGACAACACAAGACTATAAACAATGACAATAATGATCAAAGTAACTTACTTGACTCAAATAGCTCCCCCTTGATTGACCTCTCTCTCATTTTTAACCTTCAACAAGATATGTGAAGATTGATGGACATGAAATTAGACACAAAAGTGCTCCCCCGAACTGATACTCCTCATTTTATCTGTCATACATGTTTTGCAACATATTATAGGTCTATTCCATGCTTAAAAGCACAAAATATGCCACCAAACATAGCATATCCTCTTTTTGGACCAATGTCCCTAAAATCCAATTTCAGATCAAACTTTGAAAAGCTTATCCATTATATAAGCATCTCAAAACATCATGGCTCAACCCCTTCTACCCCCCAGCATTATATCATCCTCTTCTAGTATTAAATGCAAGATTTTTGGACTCTTACCTTGATTTTATGTGTCTTATAAGGAACTCAATCATAAGCACACAATCCTGAAACACTTGTTCAATGTTTTTAAACTTAACTCATGCTAACATACTTGATTTAAACCAAAAATATATTACTTATTAGGTGTAGCTTAATCTTTTCCTCCATTTAGCCATTCAATTATCTTAAGTATCCATCTTACTTTCCTTCTTGAGAGATCAACCAAGCCCCCTTCATTTAGAATCCATTAAGAGTCCCGATGATCATCATTATAGTCCATGAATATACATGAGATGAGAATTCACATGATCCTCAAGACTATTTCATATACTTCATTAACTTTCTCAATCTCCTAGAAGCTCTTTGAATTCTTAACTCATCTCTTAACCAATCTTCAAATGACATCACAAACATAATACCTTTTTCTAATACAATTGTTCAGTCCTTCAAGTCACCATACATAGACAGAGAGCCCAAATTTTTCAAATTTTAGACATCAATTTGTCCTCGGACCACTATTGTACCTTCATGGATGATATGAGCGTACCCTGGTTTGATTATACCCTTGCACAACTCATACCCTTGATGGATTCAACTCTTCAACTCATACACAGATCAAGAACACATAAGCGCACTTCTCTAATTTATCAAGATACTACATAGATCATGATAATTTGTTACAAGCCCTTGTTCTTCATTATAATCTTTGCTATAGTACCTAATATCCACCTACAAACTCATATTTTTACTTTCACTATCTTAAATATGCATTGTTTCCTTAATCTATGCATTTGAGATATCAACAAGTACCAAAACACTTTGCACAGACCAAGAATTTTTCGTAACAACATTAGAATCCACCTCGGACTTTGAAGGTTCTTACAAACTTGTTTCTCAATACATTTTTTCTTGTTATACCTCTTTCACTGATCATAGTACCTCATAACCACACTCAAATTTATTAACATTTGTTAGCCACTTTCAAAAATCACAATACCTTTCTCCTTGCATTATTTTAATTTCATTGACTTGTAGAGTAACACTACCTTGTCTTATAGATATTGATTTGAAGTTCTTACACACCGTAATATCTTTAAGGTTTCTTTTATAAATGCATACTCTGGGTCAATTTTAACATTGCTTCATGAAAACTAAATCATGTTTAAACCCTTATATTCAACTAAGATTGAATAAGTACACATTACCAAATTTGAATGTTTAAACTTCTTTTAGATGCCCGCTACTAAAACATCGAGTTCATATCTAACACTTTACACATTTATTCATATTTTATGAACTTGAGATGCATTTAACATCTCTAGAGTCTTCTTGTTCTAATGAGTTTGCCAAGAAATAGATAATTTCCACATTCCTTAGAGCATAAAATCTTTCTTTTATCCTATTTTTACCATTGAGTTTTATCTCATATATACAACTCTAAGAACATCATGATCATGATTTAAGGACACACTCAATCTAATATGTGGATTAAACCAAACTTGTGAGATTTACACAGACTTTGAGACTTAGAGACTTCAAAATTTTATATATACCACTTCAACACAAATATCAAGGAAAAAACACAAGAACTAAGCTTATGGCAAGCCTTCATGATACCCGGCATGCCGCAAAACAACATAAGTAACATTTTCATCCTCTGTCTCAAACATTGGTTAGACCATGAAAACTCCTTTTCATTTTTTTCTTGATGCAAGATCAATATTTGAACTTTTGGAGTATTCAAATCAACTCAAGGATGGCTAAAGACCTCAACCATTACTTGAGTTTCATAAAATGCACATATATGAATCATGACTATGTCTTAGAAAAACAAATACCATAACTAATAGACTCAACGCCATGTAGATACATCAAGATGACATGATTTATTCCACATTTTGTCTCGAAGAAACATTTTATGACATTTTGACATGATATGAGCTCATCACTCACCCTTAGACACCTTTTGACACCTTAGAATAGTATTACTCAAAGATTAGATAGCTTAAAAACATAACAAATAATAGAGACCAGATCAATCTCTTTAATAGACTCGTGAGTATAGAACTTAATGACTAAGCATGGAATTTTATAGTTTCAACAGACTCATTTAAGAACATGACATTAGACACCCTTTCCTTTATCTTTAGAATGAGATGACAATATATTGACAAGGTGATCCTTGAAACTCACTTTTAGAGATAGCTTCATAATGACTTACCATAATACCTTACTCATTTCATGCATAAAAAAGCTTCTTTAGAAATAAAGACAACTTTAGTCTTCATTTTATCAAATTTGAGACTTGACTTCATACTAATGCATTGTGAAAATGCTACAAATAACCTGAAGACAAACTAAAATATTTTTAATGACCTTAATGGACATACCTTGTCCTTGACTTCATTCTTCAAGATCTAGGACAAATAGCAAAACCTTCAATACCACTATTACAACCTTTTGAATCTCATTACTAATTGACATAAGCATTTAACTCATCAGGGAACTTGTGACTTTGTTTTTCCCTTTAGAATGAAATCATATGACTACAGGACACAACACACCGAGATAAGACCATTTGTAATTTAAGACAAAACTTTATTAAAACATTATTTATCATTTCACAGAGTTAACAAGTTCTTCAAAATAGAGACCAGCTACTAACATAAAAGCCCACTTACTTATGAGATTAGCCTTCAAGACTTGAAAATTATAGATGACAAACCAAGAGTAGTACTTTAAAAACCTTTGAAAATATCTCCAAAAACATAGGCACTCAGACTCAGACTCTAACATGATGAGAGAAAACTTCAAGACTGTTTAAGCACCATGACCCTAACTTAAAGACCTTTGATAGGGTTTGACACACTTGCCATGAGACCAAAAACTCGACACCTACTAAGACTAAAACTTAAGAACACATGGATAGGTCGCTTAACATACCTTATAACCCTTGAGGTATCCAAAGGCCCAATTTCTTCAAATTGTCATGTAGAGGATAATGGATGGAATTCAAACACATATGATTTACTTGGATCTCTGACTTTGGTTCAACATTCTTGAACTTATCTCCATGATTTGATTCCTCGAAACCTTTTTTGATATTAACCTATTTTCCTTTTTAGAATCTTATTTAACTTTGATTGATTTAGGAAACCAAACTTCCTTCATATTGATAAATTCAACCTTCTTCACTTACCTATATGATTCATGAGAGAAAATCCATACAAAATTTCCCTTGTGATGAAACTTATGAAAAATATCCTCTCGACTATCTCTTGAATGATCACTCTTGGTTCAGGGGTGTACACAACTAAAAAAATTCCTACAATCCCTTGATCTATGACCAAAACCATTACAAGCATAAAAATAACCATGAAATTTTGTATACCTCATTACATTTGGTTGTCTGATGAGATTAGTACTTGAATATACCATCTTATCATGAACACCTACATCTTCACCTCTTTTAGAACTAGGACCAACTACTGGATCATCAAGAATAGGCTTCTCATCTTCCTTGATCTTGAGGGTTTGAATCTCTTCTCTAAGATTGACAAACTCTTCTTCTTTGACCTCGAGTATTGTCGACATATATTTGATTTCAAACTTTGAACTAATTTTATCCTTCCTATGGAATGCTAAATTATCTTGTAGATTCATCATCATCTCCTTGAGATCACTTTGATTATATAAACAATCATCACGTGACTTGTTTTTCAACATTTCACATTCATCTTCCTTCGAACTTGTTGGTACCCAAACTTAATATCCTTCACAACTCAAGCAACATCATGGATTTGCACAAGACACTCGTGAGGTAGATAAATTACTTGTATGTTGTTTGTAGCCGGAGACATCTATCTGACTTGTTAGGACTGAAGATTTTAAAGGAGTGGGTAGCACCTCGGAAGGATTTTGATATGATCCTCACTATTCTAGGTTGTGCCTGTTAACCAAGGTAAGAGAACCTATATTGCAACCTTTGTTTGATGAAGGAGGTGGAGATATCCTTATGATTTGCACATTGTATGGAGATGGCCTTGGGAAAACATGATCAATTATCCATTATTCAAAATCAAAAGATTCGTCACTACTAAATGATGGAAATTATTTCAAGACAAGGCTAAGGCTGCTAGAGACATGATAAAATCCTGATATACTTTGTGCATTTTTGTGAATGGATTGTATTCTTTTGTTGACACACAATGCAATGCAGGGGTAGTATGGGTAGGATGAGTTAGTTTGAATGAAATTTTGTTGGGATATGTTTAGACAAGACTAGCTAGGAATTACCAACTTCTTTGAGAACCTTTGCAAGAGATTTGCAACACCTAAACAACAGAGATGTTTCAATAGGTTTAAAATACTCCTTCAACCAAGATATGTGCACAAATAGAGGCCCAGATCTGCACTCTTCCACACAATATTTGACAACCTACTACAAAATCTTGAAGCAAATATACCAACTAAGTATCAAGAAATCCCTATTTGATCATGACCTGAGGTACCCCCAAAGGTTTACAAACAATCTCAAGATTCAAGGACAGTAAAATGATTTTAAATCTGTTTATCTTCTATCAGATGAAGGCTCTTCTGAATATAAGATTGAAAATGCCATTAAACCATAAACAATAAATGAGACCATATATAATCAAAGAGATCCTAAACATAATATTGCAGCATGAGTAAGAAACATAAATTGAAATCATTCTGAAACACAAGCATATGAAAATTTTGCCAAGAGATAACACCAAATAATCCAAAACTTGATCAAATACACACTGAAGGGGAGTGCTTATGAGAACAATTTCAAACCATGTTGATGGCTTTACAACTGAAACCAACTCAACATGATGAAATTTGATGCAATATGGAATTGAAAATGGCTCTCAAGCGTTTTCTTAGAGAAAATGGGCTTCTTCCTGTTTCTTCCTTGAAAAATTCTACGTCATTTTCTCTCCCCCTTAAAAATTCTCCCAAAATGCATGATATACCTCATGCCATCATGGATTCTTCCTTCCCAAGTAAAGAATATGCTTAAGGGATCAAATTTTTTACAACTCTTCATGATTCCATGAAAATGACATCAAACTAGAAAATAGTTCACAAGTTGCCAGGGATGCATAAATTTTTTAAAATATTACACAAATTCAGATCCTTATCCATCCCAAGGTCATGTTTTTGTCATTCAGGCATGCCAACATGCTTTATTAATCATTTCTCACCTTTTACCTTTTCAATTTTACCTCTACAACTTTTGATTCGACTTTTACATTTTTTCACGGGCTAGGGAAAAAATTCATCAAAAACATCATAGATCATCAAATTAGCTCATGAAAATGGTGTCATTGCACTCAGAAGGCCAAGAGGATGCAAAATAATATAAAATTTGATGTGATTTGGTAAAGAATTGACAAATTCAAGTTTCCTGGAGCTCCCATAGTGGCAAAAATGAAGAATGCACAGTTGTCATTGATCTAAAATCAACTTTAAATTCTAGCCCTCCACGTGGAAGATGAGATTCTTGAATATTCCCTTTTTCCCCTTGGATAAGGTGGGACACGTGTCCAAAAACCATTGGATTGGGCCCCACCCTCTAAAAAATGCATTTGCAGCCTTTTTAAACTTTGGAAAATTTTGAAAAATTTCCCCGCTTCACCCCTGGACCCGCCACGTGTCCACATGTGGGCCCCACTAAAAACCGCGGGCTGATTTTATGAATTTTTCCTTTTTTATAGATTTTGGAAATTTTTTACATTTTTTCCCATGGGCCCGCACCCCTTTTTAATCCTTGCCACGTGTCCATCCCCTATTTGCTGCAGGTTCAACCTTTCAAATTTTTCCTTCAATCCTCCCTGCCAAATTTGTAAAATTTCAAAATTTTCCCCGGGCCCATGCTCTCCCTTTGACTCCTTAGGACGTGCCATGTGTTGGCTCCTCATTGGTCATGGGACCATCTTTCATTTTTCACCTTGCAAACACAAAGGCAAAAATTCATAAAACTTTCCCTCGGCCCCTTCTTACTGGTCAAAAACTTGGCTCAAATTGTAACTTTAAAATTTTTTGAAGTTAAAAACTCCAAATTCATCAAAATCTCCACCCCCTCATATTGGCTTCTCTTGGACATGTGTCCACCTACCATTGGATGAGGGCCTTCGGGTCAAAAAAATTGCTTTGACATTTTGAGCCAAAAACATCAAAATTCTCCAACTCCCTACGCCATCTACATGCCCACCTTGCCACGTGTCCTCTTCCTATTCATTGCAGGCTTTGGGAAAAAAATTGACTTTGAGAATTTTGCAAAATGAAAGCAAAATTCCTAAGGAACCTCTACCACCCGCCAATCCTTTGGCCAATCAGCACGTGCCACGTAGACACCTCATTGCAAAAAGGCGGAGCCATGGGTCAAAATTTTCCCTTAGCCAAAAATTTCAAAAACAAGTTAGAAATAATTCCCGACCACCCTTGGCCAATAGAACCCGCCATGTTGTAATAATGTTATGATGATGAATTTGATGGGTAGAATACGTCCGTATGACCGTCAAAACGTCAAAAATTCACAAGATGCCCTAGGAATCAAAAATTTTCACAAGGATGGCAGATTTCTTGATCTTAAACCAATTGAATCATTTTTTGACATTAATTTTGACCTTGGGATTGGGAAAATATTTGCACAAATTTGGGATTCGATCAGACTCAATTTTTTTCATGATTTGACAAAGGAAAAATGACACAACCCGTAAAAATGAAGAAATTAGGGCACAAAAGGGGAAAACTTGGAAATTGTTTCAAATTAGGGCAAAACAATAATATTATGGGCACTTGAAAGTATTCAAATGGAGAAATTGAGTTGTAGACCACCAAATCAAGAATTAAAATGTTTCTGAGTAGAATTTGACATGAAAAATTAAGGCACATTATGACAACTCAATAATGGGACCAACATTGGCTCTTGCTTGGGGATGGGCACTCCCAGTGAGTGCCATAAGATCAAAACATAGACCAAGTGCTAGAAATCCATTGGGAAAAGGATTCAAAACACAAAGGCAGCCCAAAAACCACAATTACCACCACAAATGAATCGAGAAGACCACCCAAAAGTGTTTTCCAAGGACAAAAGGGAAAACCACACACCAACAAACAACAACAAACAAAGCAAGAGAAAGGACTATACAAATGTACAATTTTTTCATACCTCACTTTGGGGATTTAATCCAAGAAATGTTTTAAATGTCTACCATTAACAGGAAGCTCCAGAAAATCCCCATCTAAATCCTTGAGAAAAAGGTGTGCTCTCCAATTCCCGATGTCAATGTAATAAGGGCCCATCCATAATGTGTCAAACTTTCCATGCTTGCCCTTGTCTTCATGCCTACTATCCCATAGCAAAACCAAATCTCCCACATTAAAGGCTCTAGGAGTGACCTTCTTATCAAACAACCTCTTCAATTTCTCTCTAAATCTCATATGGCTTTGATGAGAGGCTCTTCTTTATTCATCCAACTCAATGATCTGATTGATTCTTGATTCATATGGGCCATGTTCTTGATCTTCTAACTGTTGAGAAAACTGAAATGAGGATAATTGCAGATGCAAGGGCAGTAATGCTTGAGTTCCATACACCAATTCAAATAGGCTCTTACTAGTTTCTCTTTTAGGATTTATTCTATTAGCCCAAACTATAAATTTCAATTACTCTCCCCACTTCTTCTTAATGATTTACAAGGTCCTTCTAATGATCTTGAGCAAGTTCTTGTTACTTGACTCAGCTTGTCCATTCCCTTGTGGATTGTAGTTTTAAGAATAAGTTAGATTGATTCCATATTCATTGCACATTGCCATCAAATGTTTAGCTCTAAAACACATGGCATTATCAGATACAATCTTAACTAGAAATCCAAATCTGCATATGATATGATCCAACAAGAAATACATTACCACTTGGTGTGTTGCCTTCTTAGATGGAATTGCTTCAACCCACTTTGTAAAATAATCGTGGCTATAAGAATTCATTTATGACCAGCACTAGAAGGATCTGAAATCTCACCAATGAAGTCCATTACCCATTGTTTGAAAGGGGCTTCAATTGATACAAAGCTACTGAAGGAAGGGAGCCCGAAGCTTTGATCTTCCAGAGAAACATTGGCAACTATCACACTTTCTAACTAGCCAATTGGGTTGCATCTTTAAAAAGATTAGGCCACCAATAACTAGATCTTAAAATCTTATGTGTTATCACTCTCCTAGAAAAATTTCCTCCACAAACTCCCCATGGAAATCAGCAATAAACTTGGGAGCTTCATCTTCATTATGCATTTCAAGAGGACACCTTTAGGGTTCTTCCAAGCCACCCAAGGTTTGTTATGATATATTTTTGAGAAGCCACTTGAGGGATATTTTCTTATTTTTATTTAAATGACTAGGACAAAATAGGTGTCTGAGGTAGAAGATCACATCCTTGTACCATTCAGAACTCATCAATCTCTCAAGGACATCTACCCTTTCTTCCTCTAGTTGACTCACTTCCACATTTTGTAAATTGCTCTCGACCATGAGCTTGGAAAGACCCAAACCTCTTACTAGCTTTGTTGTTTGGATATCCATATCATACTCTTGTAATTTTTGACCCATCTACATCTCTTGCTTGATATATCCATGTCTGATAAGATGTCTTTAACCATGGTGTGGGGAATATAAGCAACAAATTTTGAACTCAATATAAAGGGCCTGAAAATCTTTGTTTCTTTTACCAATGCAAACACTTTTTTTCCATGATTGTATACTTCAACTTAGCTACTTGTAAAGTGTTGTTAAAGAAAGCAATAGGTCTTTCAGCTCCATTCTCATCCTTTTGTAACAACACTTAAGCAATAGTATATTCAAAGGTAAAAGAAAAGATTTGGAAAGGCCTCTTATAGTTTGGAGCTGCCAAAACAGTGCATGCTTAAGTGCATCCTTTATTCCTTCAAAAGCTTCAATGGCAGCCTCCTCCCACCTGATAACTTGATCCTTTCTTAACATGCTTGTGATTGGAATAGTCAGCTCAACAAATTTGGAAACAAACCTTCTAATAAAATTGATTTTTCCAAAGAAAGAATGGATGCCTTTCTTGGTTCTTAGGATAGGTACTTTGTTGATTTCTTCCACTCTTTCGGTCTATCGTGACACCATCCTTAGACAAAATATATCCCAGCAACTTGGCCTTTTTTACACCAAAATGAAACTTCTTTGGATTAAGATAAATTCCATACTCTCTACATCTGATCAACATTTTCTCTAAGTGTTGCAAATGGTCTTCTCGTTGCCTTGAGAAAACAATCACATCATCTTGGTAGACTATAATAAACTCATTGATGTAACCAATAAAGGCAACATCCATTGCTCTTTGAAAAGTGGCTCCAACATTCATCAATCCAAATGGCATTCGACAAAATCATATGTCCCCCAAGGAGTAGTGAATGTTGTCTTAAGTCTTTCGATTCTTTGGTAACTACCGATTGTATCTCGGAGAAACCATCCAAAGAAGAAATCATTTCGACCACCTGTCACAAGTTGCAACATATTTTCCATGTTTGGCAAGGGTTAGTTGTCCTTCATGGATTTTTTGTTTAGTTTCCTAAAATCCACACAATTTCTGATGTCTCCATTCTTCTTTCTAACTGGCACAAGGTTTGTAACCCAAGATGAATACCTAGTGGGCTGAATGATACCACCATCTCTCAATTTCTTCAACTCTTCCTACATTTTCATGGAGAGAAGTGGATTAATAGGCATTTGTCTTTATCTAAATGGCTTAGTCTTGGCCTCAAGAGGAATCTCATGTTGGAACAAATCTTCTCTATATGCCTTTAGCTCTGAATAAGACCAAGCAAGGCAATCTTGATATTTCTTTAAGAGTTGGGCATAGGACTACTTTTCCTCTTTGCTAAGATTGTTGCCCAACCAAATCTTCCTTGGTTTATCCTTGGTTCCCAAGTTGTGCTCTTCCACATCCCTTAAAGAAAAAATATTCCTATTAATGATGCAATCAACATTGCTAAAATTTGATTCAAGTGCAACAAGACCATTAGGAATGGTATTTGTTTTTAATTGTATAATATCCTTGTCAAATAAAGTCTCTCTACCTTCATTCATGCATACCATTGTCTCCCAATCAATTTTTTGACTAGAAAACTCACCTTGTCATTGTAAGAACCTCAACACTTGTGCATCATTATTAAAAATCTACCAATGTTTCACATTATCCAGGACAGTTGGCCTTGTTAGCACTTCAATGTTATATTCACAAAAAGGTGAAATAGTACAATTGTCAAATCTAGAGCCAAGTACAACCAACTTATCAACAACAGCATTAAGACTTCTATCATGGTAAACAATGTTAAAGGAATCAAACATTTCAATCAAGTCCCAAACAACATGCTTATATTGTTTCATACGCTGATTTTTAGTGGCATATAACTTCCTTACTTGCTTGAAAACCAGCTCTGAATCCCCCTTGGAAACAATATCCTTCACTCCATACTTCCATGCAATCCTTAACCCCAACAACAATACCTCATACTCAACAATATTGTTAGTGCATTCAAAATTAAGTTTGAAGGAAAAAATAAACTCTTGCAAACTAGGAGAAAGCAAAACTATACCAACACCATTTCCAAATTTGGAGCAAGCTCCATCAAATAGCAAGGTCCAATGAGAACCTACCATATCAAGGCACTTTGATTTGTCCATCCTATTTTATTTTCCATCAGCAAATCTAATGAAAATGTTAGCATCTACATCAGCGAATAACACTTCATAGGAAGCATTGTTGGGATCTTCAATAAAGTGCAACATTTTCTTCTCACCATAGAGTTTGACAAGGCTTCCCTCAATGGGAATGGTGGAAAAGGACATGTTCATTTGAACACTACCACCAACACTTGCAGACCATTTTCTTGACAAAAGCATACCCTATTTGGTAGGGCGGTCAACAATTACAACATCAAGTTTTAAGTTCTTACCCAGATAGACTGCAAGTTGCACTAATAAACCCTTCACACAACCAACAACTAGCACTTCCCTTGAATCCATGGTTGTACATTTCCCATATGTTGTTGTCACTTTGATATCCAACTCATTCATGACTTCTATGGGCATAACATTACAGGATGCACCGAAATCAAACATACAATTGTGAAGCAGTCTATCTTTTATGAGAAAAGTTGTGAAAAATGGATCAACATTCAATTGGGAATCAACCAAGGATGTCCCCAAATATACCTCAGGAGCCTCTCCAAGATCCTCCAATGCTGGTGGTGTTCTAAGGTCGATGGAATAATTTGAAGAGGGGTCTCAACAATGTTTACATTCCTACTTGGTATACTCTTTTCTTCCTTCAATCCCAAGTATTCAAATGCTCTCTTCTTGTGCTCAGGTATTCTAAGCAACTCAATGATGGGAACACTCACTTTGATTTGACTCAATACTTGGGCAATATCATATGGAACATTCTTCGGTAAGACAACATTGGAAGGGAAACAAGAAGGTTCATCAGATGGAGAAGTATTCCCAGCAGCCTGGCATGAAGAGGACTGATATTTTTGCATGGGATAGCAGGGTTCTTGGCAAGTGTTTCTTTTCTAGGATTGTCTTTTGGAATGCTTGTGAGCAAGGGTGTCTTTGGCTTGGCTTGAGGACCAGATCCTCTAACAACTTTACTTCTAGTATTATACTCTTTCTCTTGACCAACCACAACATTCATTAACAATTGTCTATCTTCCTCCGAAGGGATACCACCATCATAATTTTTGATCATCAAGGCCCTTAGATATTCAAAGTCATTATTAGGAATTTCAAAGGCTTGAACAACATCTACCTCATGAGTTTGAGAGGAGGAAAGAATTGGTACCCTCTTTATGCAATCCCAAAAGGTTGTAGCAGAGTCCTTGCACTTATTACATCTGTTGATGTTGTTGCTTGTTGTGAGCTTGAAGAGCTTCCCATCATGCAAATATCATCATCTGTTCCATACTCATTATCAGCTTCATCAAATTTTTGGTCCAATTCACATGGAGGATGAGGAAGAAGACATCTATCACACCAATCCATAACAGCAATTTCATCAACTGCAACAACCTTGGCAGGTTAGAGGATCGGAACTAATCTATTTTCACGTGCTTGGGGTTTTCTATTTGTAGATCCTATAGGCCCTTTACCCTTATCATCAAACCTCTACTCATTCCTATGGTTATTTCCAAATCTATCTTGTGCCTACTCTTTGCTCTAGGCTAACCCTATGAAGTCTTACCAATTCCCTTCTCGGCTCTTGCCAACTTGTATGAGATTTCTTTGATATCTCTTTCCAAAGTCTTCACAACCTCTTCTAAATCAATGCCTTTGCTAGCTTGAGAATTTTTAGGGTTTATCAATTTTACACCATCTCTCTAAAGAGGTTTCCCAACAACCTTGATATTGTTCTCAATTTCAAGTGCCATGGTGAAATCTTGTCTTATATTGGTTGGGTTCTTGTCCCTCAAGTAGTAGGCTACCTTTTTATCAAATGCATCTATATATTTGATTAAACAAGATTCATCACAAGGCCTCAAACCAACAAGCACCTTTTTAAAATTTTGTTAAACCTTGTGTTGAAGTCATGGACTGATTCATTAGGGTTTTTTTTATATTCTCAAATTCAGATAAAAGAAATCTAGGATCAGTCCTATCACCATATTGTAACCTAAATGCATTTTTCATTTCACCCATGAATCAATAGAGTTATCGTGTAGAGCCTTGTACTAATCCCTAGCATCTTCTTCTAGTGTATGAATAAACAACTTAATATACACATCCTCAAACTCTATCTCAAAATCTTCCATCATATTATCAAAAAGTTTGAGATGCTTTGAGCACCGACCAAGAATAATAGCATTGTTACCCTGGAATTTTGGCATCCTATTTCTGACATCTTATGGGAAAACAATTGGGTAACCATCCATTCTTCCAAAATTTATAGGACCAAAGGTGTTAACAATAAATGGAGGTCTAGGCTGAGCCATATTGTTTGGTGGGGGTGATATTTGAGGTGAAACAAGCTAGTGAGGAGTACAATATCCTTGGGGATCAAAAATGTGGTTCACAAGACTGGTATCCTCTAAGTGTTAATTTTCTTGGAAATTTTGATTTGAATTAAAACATAGAGGTATAGATTAGAGAAGGAAATTACCAGGTACAAAAGAAGGACCTTCACCAGATGAGGTAAACAAGTTTATGAGAGGATTGCTTGAATTATAATCACTTGAAGAAGAGTGATAGTCTTCTACCAAAGGCTGATCTCTCTCACCAATGACTGTATCTTTGTTTGATGTCTGACCTTTAACCACTTTCCAAACTCTTATCCCTTCTGACTCTAAATTTATCAACTCTGAGAACAATTTTTTAGTAGAGTCTTGAAGGAAGAGAGATCTTCTTCCCTTTAGTTTTACAAAGATCAACAACACAAAAATAAATGATAGAAAGCTCAAGACACTGGTATTTCTAAATTCAAATCAACATGGAGTCACCACTAAGGAATTTCACCTCAGTTGTGCAAGAATGCACTAAAATAATTCTGTCAAATGCTTTCTAATACTGATAACTTTGCAAGGTTTTATAAACCAGACCTTCTTCTTCTTAAATCAGCCAAACAAAATGCAACAAAAGTGTCTAAACTGCTGAGAAATGGAAAAGAGTCGGCTGACCTTGAAACCCTTGCTTTAAAACTTATAGATCTGAAACATAGGATGATAACCTGATAATGCAGTAGCTCAAATACCTGAATACATCTCAAAAACACCAAGAAATTCCAAGAAGTCCCTAGCAATGGTGCCAATCCGGTGTTGGTACCCAAACTTAATCTCCTTCACAACTCAAGTAACATCATGGATTTGCACAAGACACTCAAAGGTAGATAAATGATTTTTATGTCATTTGTAACTAGAGAGACATCTATCTAACTTGTTAGGACTCAAGATTTTGAAGGAGTGGGTAGCACCTCAAAAGGATTTTGATCTGATCCTCACTATTCTAGGTTGTTCCTTTCAACCAAGGTAAGAGAACCTATATTGCAACCTTTGTTTGATGAAGGAGGTGGAGATATCCTTATGCTTTGCACATTATATGGAGATGGCCTTGGGAAAACATGATCAATTATCCATTATTCAAACTCAAAAGAGTTGTCACTACTAAATGATGGAAATGCTTTCAAGACAAGGCTAAGGCTGCTAGAGACATGATAAAATCCTGATATACTTTGTGCATTTTTGTGAATGGATTGTATTCTTTTGTTGACACACAATGCAATGTAGGGGTAGTATGGGTAGGATGAGTTAGTTTGAATGAAATTTTTTTGGGAGATGTTTAGACAAGACTAGCTAGGAATTACCAACTTCTTTGAGAACCTTTGCAAGAGATTTGCAACACCTAAACAATAGAGATGTTTCAATGGGTTTAAAATACTCCTTCAACCAGGATATGTGCACAAATGGAGGCCCAGATCTACACTCTTCCACACAATCTTTAACAACTTGCTACAAAATATTGAAGCAAATATACCAAATAAGTATCAAGAAATCCTTATTTTATCATGACCTGAGGTACCCCCAAAGGTTTACAAACAATCTCAAGATTCAAGGACGGTAAAATGATTTAAAATCTGTTTATCTTCTATTAGATGAAGGCTCTTCTAAATATAATATTTAAAATGCCATTAAACCATCAACAATAAATGAGACCCTATATAATCAAAGAGATCCTAAACATAAGATTGCAACATGAGTAAGAAACATAAATTGAAATCATTTTGAAACATAAGCATATGTAAATTTTGCCAAGAGATAACACCAAATAATCCAAAATTTGATCAAGTACACCAAATAGCAGGGAGTGCTATAAGAAAAATATCTCGAGCCTCTTGATGGCTTTACAACTAAAACCGACTCAACATGATGAAATTTGATTCAATATAGAATTGAAAATGGCTCTCAGGTGGTTTTCTCAGAGAAAATGGGCTTCTTCATGTTTCTTTATTGAAAAATTCTACGTCTTTTTCCTCTCCCCCTTAAAAATTCTCCCAAAATGCATGATATACCTCATGCCATCATGGAGTCTTCCTTCCCAAGAAAATAATATGCTTAAGGGATCAAATTTTTTACAACAACTCTTCATGATTCCATGAAAATGACATCAAACTAGAAAATAGTTCATAGGTTACTAGGGATGCATAAAATTTTTAAAATATTACACAAATTCAGATCCTTATCCATCCCAGGGTCATGTTTTTTCATTCAGGCATGCCAACATGCTTTATCAATCATTTTTCACCTTTTACCTTTTCAATTTTACCTCTGCAACTTTTGATTTTGACTTTTTACATTTTTTCACGAGCTAGGGAAAAACTTTCATCAAAAACATCATAGATCATCAAATTAGCTCATGAAAATGGTGCCATTGCACTCAGAAGGCTGAGAGGATGCAAAATCATATAAAATTTTATGTGATTTGGTGAAGAAATGATGAATCCGAGTTTCTTAGAGCTCCCATGGTGGCAAAAATGAAGAATGCATAGTTGTCGTTGATCTAAAATCAACTTTAAATTTCCACCCTCCATGTGGAAGATGAGATTCTTGAATATTCCCTTTTTCCCCTTGGATAAGGTGGGACACGTGTCCAAAAACCATTGGATCAGGCCCCACCCTCTAAAAAATGCATTTGCGGCCTTTTTAAACTTTGAAAAATTTCCCGCTTCGCCCCTTGACTTGCCACGTGTCTGCTTTGTGGCCCCACTAAAAACTACAGGCCGATTTTATGAATTTTGCCATTTTTTAGATTTTGGAAAAATTTTACATTTTTCCTGTGGGCCCACACCCTGGTTTTTTCTCCTTGCCATGTGTCCATCCCCTATTTTCTGTAGGTTCAACCCTTCAAATTTTTCCTTCAATCCTCCCTGCCAAATTTGCAAAATTTCAAAATTTTGCCCGGGCCCGCTTTTCCCTTTGACTGCTTAGGACGTGTCATGTGTTGGCTCCTCATTGGTCATGGGCCATCTTTCATTTTTCACCTTGCAAATACAAAGGAGAAAATTCATAAAACTTTCCCTTGGCCCTTTCTTCCACCTTTGTATTTCTGGACACATGTCCACTTCTTACTAGTCGTGGAACTTTGGTTCAAATTGTAACTTTAAAATTTTTTGAAGTTAAAAACTCCAAATTCATAAAAATATTTGCCCCCTCATATTGGCCTCTCCTGGACACGTGTCCACCTGCCATTGAATGAGGACCTTCAGGTCAAAAAAATTCTTTTACATTTTGAGCCAAAAACATCAAAATTATCCAACTTCGTACACAAGTAGCATGCCCACCTTGCCACGTGTCCTCTTCCTATTTGTTGTGGGTCTTCGGAAAAAAATTGACTTTGAGAATTTTACAAAATGAAAGAAAAATTCCTAAGGAACCTCCACCACCCACCAATCCTTCGGCCAATCAGCATGTGCCACATAGACACCTCATTGCAAAAGGCGGAGCCATGGGTCAAAATTTTCCTTTAGCCAAAAATTTCAAAAACAACAAGTTAGAAATAATTCTCGACCACCCCTGGCCAATAGGAACCCGCCATGTTGCAATAATATTATGATGATGAATTTGACAGGTAGAATATGCCCGTATGACCGTCAAAACATCAAAAATTCACAGGATGCCCTAGAAATCAAAAATTTTCACAAGGATGGTAGATTTCTTGATCTTAAACCAATTGAATGTTTTTACATTAATCTCGACCTTGGGATTGGGAAAATACTTGCACAAATTTGGGATTCGATTAGACTCGAGTTTTTCACGATTTGACAAAGGAAAAATGACACAGTCTATTAAAAATGAAGAAATTAGGGCACAAAAAGGGGCAAACTTGGAAATTGTTTCAAATTAGGGAAAACAATAATATTACAGGCACTTGAAAGTATTCAACTGGAGAAATCGAGTTGCAGACCACCAAATCAAGAAGTAAAACATTTCTGAGCAGAATTTGACATGAAAAATTAAGGCACATTATGAAAACTCAATAATGGGACCAACAAAACTCAAATCTGAAATAGTATTCTTTAAATAAATCTTGAGGTTTTTATGGTTTCTTCACCCTTACTAACCATGTATTTCAACTCCTGATTTTCTTATCCATCTTGTGCTTCAAGATCTCCTCTAAGTTGTTAGACTTGCTTCACAAGGACCTACTCGATACCAATTGATGGAAGCATAATGGATAGGGGGTGAATTAGTGCTACAATTATTTTTAATTCATTATAAAACCATAAATTCATTAATTAATTTTTAAATATGTTGCCATGTAAATGTGCAACAGAAAATATACAATTTTCGAGCATGACAACGATACCCCTGTGTTAAATTTTTCAAGTTTTATCTTTCCAAGACACCCCAAGTCTACCCATTCTCAGCTTTAGCTTTACCCGGTCAGATCCAATGACCCTCGGTGGATGTTAACTTAGTCCCCTACTTGAATTAGGAAAATCAAGACAATCTCTCTAGGTGATTTTAGGATTTCTTAAAGAACGCTAATTTTGGGCGGTGTTCGAAAGGGCTACTAGTGGCCTTCCCGGAAATGGTGGAACCACTTAGAGTAGAATAGAGGAGAAAATTTCAACATGGAGATGAATTCAAGGTCTGAAAAAATCAAGAAATTGATTTTGGAAGATTCAAGAAATATTTGGAGGAGTTGGGGTAGATTCATCAAAAGCAAGGTTCTCAAGCCTAGGCAGTGCATAGGGCCAAAAATCTATGGAGCTTCGAAGTAATTTAGGGAGCTATGGAAGGAGATACGAGATAAATAAGACATCTTCACAAAGTGAATTTAGAGATATAAATATGGTGAAATCATATTTTTCACAACACTTTGGCATAATAGGTTTACATCTAGCTTTTCTCATGCTTAGTCGAGGATCCAGGACAAAAATCCACTTTTTTGGGGACTAAATGGAGGATTCAAAAGCTAATAGCCCCACCATTAAATTCACAAGGCCATTTTCAGTCAAATTAATGTAATTTTTTTACAAAAACATCCATCAGGAGCTCAAGATATCGTCATTTCAAGTTGTCCTCAAGGTAAGCTTCCAGAAGTTAGAGAATTTTTGGAGAGGACACATGTCATCTCTAGGATCCTGGCACATTTTTTTGTCCCTTTCATCCTTTAAGAAAAGTTACATAGGGGACATTAAAATTTTCCCATCCCTATTTTTCCCTCTGGTCACCCATGGAACTTTCTACATCATCACCAGTTCACCACATGGTGTTTGTTAAAGCTTATCCCCTCATTCGTTCAGATCGTGACAAGTGGTACAACTTGACGTGATGTGCAAACTAATAACCCTTTTGCCACTTTAGAAAAGGGACATGGGAAACATGAAAATTCACCCAGCCCCTTGTGGCCCTTAGGTCATCAATGTGACCTTCTACAGTGCAAGTTTCAAGCCCCTAGGAGCTAGTTAGAGCCAAATGCACAACCGTCGGATGCCCATTATAGTGCCCACTTCCCTTTGACACTTTAGATACTGATTTTGACATTATTGATCATATTATGGACACTATTATGTTTTGTTTTAGTATAATTTTTAGATGTTAAATCATTGATTATTATTAATTTGGATTAGTTTATTATGCATGATGGTTACTAGATACATTTTCTATATGTGGTTGATGATATCTTGTTTGATAGGGACAATATTATGGATATTGATTTGGACTTATGACATTTGGATATTTTGAGTAGATCTAGTATGGTAGATTTTGATGATGATATAGTTGATTTATTTAATTAAAATGGTAATTTTGAATTCACGATGTTGTTGTGATTCTTATGCTTATATGATCTTGAGATGTTGTTATATCATTTTGGATATTCTGATATGGCCACAAGGCCGAAGGAGGTATTTGCATTTTATAGGTTAAAAGTCACAACAATGTCGTGGGATTGGAGACTAACCATATTAAAACTCTGGGTGAATTCAACAAGGTCACCATGGCAACTGTGTTATGATTTTGTGTGTTGTGTTATGTTAGGAATTACCATAGGGGGGATTTCCATTATATGTGACTAAGGGATAAGTGTTTTATTTATGTGTTCCTTTTGATTATTGTTGTATGTACTTTATTTTGTAATGTGTTCCTTCTTTTAATTAATTTAAATGTGGTAGATTAATGTGATAGTCATATAGTTAAATTTTATTTAAATTAAATTGGGATGTGGAATGTAATTAATAAAGTTGTTGTCTTAGATATTAATGTTGGAAGAGTGTGTAAGTTAATGTTGAAAGGATGTGTAAGAAACATGTAAGAGTATGTAAGGCAGATTTTGGAAGGTCTAGCACTCCATCTTTTATGGAATTCGAATTTGACCTTGGAGGCCAAATTTGGAGGCTTGTGGGACAAGTTAAACTTGTCCCACACCTCTTAAAATGATCCACCAACCATGCCTATGGTTTGGAGGTTAAATTTAGGCATTTTTAGTGAATTTTGAAGTGACAATTTGTAATTTTTAATTGCACTTCCCTTACATGTTTTTAATTTGGTCCTTTTGGAGTATGGGCATTTTTGGAGTATGTAAGTGATTTTGTCATTTTTATTTATTGTGATTTGGTGAAGGATGTTGACTTTCCTCTTGGGGTTGAGGAAGAATGATGTGGCATCCCACATGGATCCACATCATCCTCTTCTCTTCCCTCTCCTATTAAAGTGAAACTCCTTGCTTGTTTATGGTTGTTGAAACTTTGTTATTTCCTCTTGGGGGCACATTTTTGTTGTTGTTTTGGAGCTTGTTGTGGAGGAAGCTTGGAGTCTTTTTGCATGCTTATACCTTTCTAGTTTTGGACTACACTTTGGCATCTTGGAAAGCTTGTGAGCTTGGAACAAACTTCAGTATGGAGAGGTAGGATCTTGAGCTATGTTTTAATTGTTTTTCCTTCTCTTACATGCATGCTTGAATGGTGTTTGTGTTTGCATTCTTGGCTGGTTGGGTAGAATTCTTAGGGCATGGTGTAGGAGAAGGCTATGGGGATTTCATATGGGGGCATAAGGGATTTCCAATGGCACAATTTTATTGTGGAGGGAGTTTTGGTTTGGGATCCACCTTGGAAAATAAACTGCTTGCATTTCTTACTATGGGGGGCATAAGGAGGGGTTGGGAGATATAAGGTTTATGGGGTTGATATGATTATTGGTGGTATGTATTTTGGTGGATGCCCAATTCCAAATTGGGAGGCATAAGGAGTTCCCCATAGTTCTTGCTCTTGTTGGCTTGCTTGATCAAGCCTATGTGTTGTATGAATTATTTCAAATGCAATTGGGAATTGCTGTCTTATTTTGAACTGTGTTTTTTGTTGATTGTATGCAATGTGAATGTTGCTTGTATGTGATAAAATCATTTGTTGCCATGTGTTGATATCCATGCTCCATTTCAATATGGTTAGGGATTGGGGCATAATGGGGAATGATGGCTTCTCCTTTCTCAATGGATGTCTTGGTTGGGTGGAGAGTGTTGTCTTTCCCCCTTCCTTGTTGTGATCAAAGTTGCAAAGAAGAAGAAACAAGCATGCTGCTGTTTGGAGAAAGAATTCCACAGTTTGACAGTCATTTCCCTTTGAGTAATTCAATATAACTTTTCCCACTTTGAGTGGATGAATGTATAAATGTTGTAATGTGAAGCATTGAATTGTTAATGGAAGTTGTAATTAAATTGAGAAATGCACAAGAAGAATTATACTTCTCTATTTTACTTTGGAAAGAAAATGTGAATGATGTTTCATACTTTGTATTTTACAATTTGAAACCAATTCAAATTGGAAAAGTGACAAGTTGTAAAAGTGTTATGGAATTATGAATAAAATATTGAAGTAGTTTCAAAATTGGATTGTATACTGGAATTGTTTTGCTGTCCAAGAATGATATCTCTATTTTGAAAAGGAATAAGAAATAGTGTTGTTATTGTATGTATTGTAGTTTGAAAGTAAATAGAAAGGAAAGTAGCAAAATTGTATTGATGATCAATGAAGGATTGCATTCCTTTCTCAAAATTGTTTTACCTTTTTCATATGCTATCTTCTCCATTGGAAATCTGAGTTTTACTTGCAATGGAAACCTCTGTTTGGAATGTTGAAAGAAGAATGCATATGGAATGAAAGTCAATGTTATTTTCCTTGCAAAATGTATATTAAAACTAAAATCAGAAATGTAGTTTCATTTAGAATTAGATGGATGATTTAATAAGCAATGTATTTGAATAATTTAGAAGAGATGCACATTTAAATGACAAAATGGAGATTTCAATTTAAAGAAACAGATTCACTATATACTTCATCCTAGCAATTCACATTTTAATAAAAATGAACAGAGTTCATATTTGCACTAATCAATAAGCTATGGAACATTGAAAATTAGACTTAGTATTACCTAAGGAACTCAAATTCACTATAACAGTCAAGAATGAATCTCCAAAACTTAATGAATTTCAATTCAGAACTTGCACAATCATTTTTCTCGTCTACTGCTGGAAAAAAGCAACCTTGAATAGATTGGATAAATTGACTTCCCCAAAACACTCTAAAAATTCCCTATATTGATCCTCCATGTTTGTTTGACATGTTGAGCAAAGGAGGAGTTCTAATTTTATCAAAATTATAAGTTGGAAATTACCAGTTTGCCAAATAAAGGCTGTAGATTGTTTTTACAAAATTAACCCTTAAAAATTCATCAAAAATAAATTTTTATGTTTTCAGTGCAAAGAGGGCTTTGAGAGATTTCCAAAAAGTCCTCGTTTTCCAAAAATGAGCTTTCTAGCTCAAGTTATGACACTTTGAAGTTTTTGTGCCTTGGCAGGAAATTTTGGGAAAATTTTCCCTTGCGGGCCCCCAACCCAAAAATTTCCCATCAAAATTGTCTTAGAATTTTTTTGAAATTTTAGGCTCAGGAAAATTTTCACTTTTCCCTCCGCCGGCCCTCAGCCAATTAGATGTTGCCACGTGTCCTCTAGGGGCTAAGGCAGAGGCACAAATGAATTTTACCCCTTTAACTTTTTGAAAAATTTTGGAAAATTTTCACTTTTCCCTCCGTCGGCCCATGAACCAATCAAAGGGCACCATGTGTCCCCTTGTGGCTATGGTAGAGGCATGGGTTCTTTTAAACCCTTATCTTTTATAAAAAAATTTTGGGAAAAATTTACGTGTTGGCCTGCCGGCCTAATGATAGCGTGCCATGTGGCACCTTGGGGGTGAAAGTAGGAGGGTAGACCTTCTTTCTCCCTCTTTCTCCCTTTTGTTTTTTGTTTAGGATTTGGAAAATTTCCAATTTTCATTCTACCACCTATAACTCTGCTTCCCCTTTTCTCCTTTGTCTTCCCACGGATTTGTAGACTCGTGCACCCTTTTGTCTTTTTTTTCCTCCTCGAGCATAGACCGCTAATTCCTCCCACCACTCCGACGTTGTCTCCGCGGTCGCCATGTGTCCCTGACAAACCTGTGGGGGCGCGGAAGAAAAAGTGAATTTTCTCCCATGCATTGGGAAAATTTCCCAATGTCACCCCGCGACCCACCAACCCGCCCAAGGTGCACTCCTCCTCCTCTTGCCATGTGTCCCTCTAGGGAAAATTTGACCCCAGAACTCCGCCCACTCATAACTTGAGTTCTACTTGGAGTTAGGAGGACTTCTTTATATCACTTTGGAAAGGTGAGAAAATTTCCTATCCATTGGGAATGGTTTAGGGAAATTTTTAAGTGTTGAATATGATAAAAATCTAGTTGAAGTTCTGAGCCTTTTAGAGAGCAGGTATGGGGTAAGATTACTCCTTGAATCTAACTAGAACATCTAACCCTAAAATTTAAACCTTGTAAACATGTTATAAGTTAATAAAGGAAACTTGTTTTTTGGTAAGTAGGTTTTGTTTTGGAACCTATTAGTGAAAATTGATGTCTTACAACTTAGTTGTAGACACTTCAAATCAAAAAAAATTATCCCATAATTTTCTAGCTAACCCTAGGTTGTTTCTTGGGTCTCAAGTGGTTGTTTGAACAGGCACTACAGTTTGGTATCGAGCAAAGTGGTTCAAAGGCTTGGACCATTGGGAACACTAGAAAACTTGAGACATGAAAACTTAAACCTAGCACACTATGAAACCTAGAAAACAACTTAGCAAGAATTTGTATGTTTTAGTAAACATGGAAGTTGTATAACTTAGAAAATGAACTAACTCTCGCTTTGGTCTATATAGGAGGCTCGGATGGAGCAAGAGGAACCTTTAGAGAGACTCCAGATTCACCACCACCACTAGATCAGGGTGTAGCAGCCATTCTACCTCAGATTCTATAGACCCTTCAAGATGTTAATGCCGCTCTACGCGGAGGATTAGGTGGAGGGAAAACAGCTAGTCATGATAGATCTCCTTCTATCGAGGTTCAGGTATTTCCTCTACTCATCGAGGAGTATAGAGGAGAGAAATCCCATGTAGAGTTAGTATGAGCAGAGTCACCACCTAGGAGACAGGGTGACAGAGTTCCAGAGCATAGAGAGAGGTCTCAGAGTCCTAGGGTTAGGGATGAGCGTACAAAGAGGCCTAGAGGCCAACAGACCACAGTAGTGGATCACATCAAGTAGATCCTGAAGCTTAGGCCCTCAAATTACTTAGGTGATATAGGTGGATTTTAGGTATAGGCCTAACTAGTGACCTTGATCAGTTTCTTCAAGCTTTGTCCTTGTTCTCGCAACACGATGTTGCAATCCATTTACTAAGGGATGGAGCAGGAGTATGGTGGAGGATAGAGGAGAAGAAGCTCCATGTAGATTCAGAGACAGTGACTTAGGAGCTATTTGAGGAGAGATTCAGGAGTAGATATCTATCACGAGAGGTTCATCCAGTAGAGGATTGACAAGTTCCATGACCTTCAACAAGCTACCCTTTCAATAGCAGAGTATGAGAGTAGATTTCTAGATCTACTTCAGTATGTAGAGTATATGCAAGATGAGTAGGTGCAGATTCATAGATTCATCTAGGGCTTGAATTTGGATATTGGAGGTGCAGTGTAGATTCACTACCCACAAATGTTAGCAAAGGCCATCAAGAAGGCATATATTATAGAGGAGACTCGAGGTAAAACCTCACAAGCTAAAGACCGAGTCATGAGCCGCATTTAGTAGATGCAAGATGGTAGATCTAGAGGTTTGGTACCTCTTCCTCATGGTGGCTAGCATTCAGCATAGTCATCCTTTAGGCCATAGCAAAGAGAAGAAATCTCATCCACCGTATAGACCTCCACAGAGGGCTAATGCATAGAGAGGCAGTGTGGGGCCTCCTTCTAAGGGTCCCATTAGGATGTAGGGTAGACCTAGAGCTTAGTCACTGGAGCTCACCAACGAGAGGCTATAGAAGACTACAGCCCGGATCATCAGGATCCACACCACAAGATTCTAGGGCACTACTAAAGGTGCTGGTCCTTGGAGAGGATCATGTGGTTATTTTAGATGTGGAATAGCTGGAAATTTTTTTGAGAGATTTCCCTCAGAACCCTAACAAGCGTAAGCCACTAGTTTCTAAGCTGATAGTTGGTGACATGGGACGTAGCCACAAGACTTATGTAGTGGTTGAGAACTGCCAGGAGGAGCACTAGAGCACGGTCATTGAGACTCGTTGGTTTGAAAATCTTTCGGTTAGAAAAATCATGGGGAAACATGCCAAGTGTGTAGGGCATAGCCCCTCTTTGAGACAACAAAGTGAAACTGGTTTATTGCTATTCTATCAAGTAGGAATCTATGTAAATCTACACTATTCTAACTTCAAGGGGTTTGGGATCTCATCCCAGTAGAGGTAGTTCCAACAATGAATAGAAAGATAGGAGGGAAGGAATGGAGGAAAGTAGATATGAAGGAAGAAAAGAAATGAATTCCAAGATAGAAAGGTCAGAAGGTTTATGCTTTGGGCTGGTAGTAAATAGAGCCAAACTTACTTGCATAAACAAATAAAGCAATACTGATGAACATATGACAATAATAAGAATGAATCCAACAGAATAAAAACATAGATCTAACTTAAGAAAGATCTGATGCGAATATCACATATATTGAGCACAAATTCTGAGCATATGTATTAATATTTCTTTTGATACAAAAAAGTACAAAGTCTTTCTCTCCTCACTTCATTTTTCATACAGAAGATGTCCACCTAGAATACAACAAGTATTTCAGTATTTATAGAAGGAGAAGGAGAAAGAAGACAAAAAGAAGCCAACCACTATTTACAAAATATCTAAAAAGTCAAAAGTTGACTTTGAGGCAAGTTTGTGGATGGCAACATCCCATGATGCAACATGGATGATGTCATCATAAATGCCAACATACTTTTAAAATATTTTTACAAAAAGATTGAAGCGTACACAAGAAGAGAAACTATTCATCATCATCTCTTTGCTTGAATGGAGTGTCTTGCTTCGATCGGGAGGCAATGTGATACTGAGCTCGGTACTCCATAAACTTTTTGATCATTGTCTGAAGTTGATTATGATCAGGAACCTTGAAGTGGTCTTCGATGACTTCACAAGTTTATTTTTCAGTCTTCAGCTTGTCATGAAGCCCAACATACTCGAAACATGCCTCGATCAAGTATCCAATGAAATCACAGCAAGCCAAAAGGTTATTGATAGACTCTCGGTCAAAAGTGACCTTTGGCGCTAATCCTTGGGTTGTGATATCCTTGAAAATTTGGATGGTATCATCTACCTCCCTCAAGATGAACATTTCACTAAGCATCCCTAGAGACATCTTTGTGACCATCTGCTCCATTTGATGTTTTGCATCTAGGGCTTCCTCCCGAATTTTATCTATCCTCTCAAGATAAATTCCATTTGATCAACTTGGTAATATAAAGTGACGAGAGATTTGTTATGTACCATGCGGTGATCAATAATGCCAAATTTTAATAGGTCATTGGGTGAGTAGTCGACCATTTCCTGAAAAGTTTAATGTTGCAATATGGCATTGTCTAACTCCTCGAGAGGGATCTTGCTCTTGCCTGCAGCTCTTTTTTTTTGGTAGATCTATACTGTTAGAGTCTTTTGAATTTCATGATTATTTCGTCACTATCTCTAAGGACTCGCTCTATCTAGGAGGATATTTCCGTGCCTTATCGTCAATCTTTTTGTATTCATTTATCTTGTCCTAGCCGAGAGCTTCAATGAGGGTCGGTGGCGATCATAGGAGGTGTGTTTCCCATTCTCTTCAAAGCTTGGAGAATATATTTGTTTTGTTCCTTTAGTATCCTCTTCTCCTCCTTTTCTTCTTGAAGTTTCTTGCAGAGGGCATCTACTATAGACAAGGCCTCTCCTTGCAGGCTCTTAGATGAGGTTCCCATCGTGACTTGGGTCACTGTAAAGTCTGTAGGAGACAGATCTTTCTTCTCTTTAGTGGGATCAGGATATGCAATCTCCATGACCCTCTCTCCCGAAGTGCTTTTTGAAAAGTGAGTTATCACTTTCTTCTTCTTTGGTCCCTTCTTTAGAATGACAGAGAAGTCCATGGGTGCTATGGGAACTTTCTCTTGAGCTGACCCAGATGGTTAGAAATCCAGCTTGGACTTATGGGAGAAGGAGTAGAGGGAATGGAAGAAGAAATGGGAGTGAAAGGGGAAGCAACTGAAGAGGCCATAGGGAAGAACGTTGAGACACTTGGTGGTGGCATCGACAAGTAGTCTAACGCGCTACTACTGCTTATAGGGCCTGGAGTTACTACAGGGAAGAAAAGGTCATGGAGGTGGAAGGGATCTGTAATGGGATGGAGGGAACACTAGGTGATAGATCCATGAGAGAGGAGAAGATGGAAGAGGTGGGAGATGGAAGGGAGGAAGGGAGAGAAGAAGAAACATCCATTGGGATAGATGTTTTGATAATAGGGGGAGGAGAAGGAGTGGAAGAGGGAATGGTGGGTACTATACGTACCCAAAATAATAGGTGCTACACTCGCTGCCGAATAATGTTACACGTGCCCCAATGATGATACAGGTCTCCTCGCAAGGTGTTCGAGATCCGGAAAATCTCTCCAAGTATGCATTAACATCCCACATGCCCCGCTTAGCCCCTGCGTGCTTTGATTTTTCCTTCCCCCTCTTTTCCTTTTCTTTTCGGTCTTCAATATCGTTAAACCAACAACTTAGAAATTACAATCCTAACTCATATTGTGGTTTCCACAAAATTCGAGGCCATGACACTAGGACTTGCCGCGATTACAATAAGTTCATGCAACGCTTGCCAGAGGAACAAAGACAACTTTTCATAGATATGTTCTTGGCAGATCCTGCATCACCAGTGCCAAATAATTTTACAGGGGCAGTTTCCCCTCAAAATGCACCCCTAAAGATCTTCAACGATCCGCTCCCAAATCACGATAAAAAAATTAAATCCAAATGGGACGAATAAGAGCGTAATGGTAGGAAACAATGATCATGAAGCCTCGACTTCACTAAACCCACCAGTTGCACCACAATTAGGGAGTCAGCCATGACCCAAGATAGTCGAGTTTAGTGGAGTTAGACACTAAACTACACGTAGAAGCTGTAACAAGGACACGAGAGTATTCCTCTCAGCCAAATCCAAGTTACCCGCTAGAGGCAGATAACATCCAACAAATATTAGTAAAACCTGTAGGTGCCTATGATTTAATTAATGACCTAACAAAGACCTTCTCTCATATCTCCTTTTTGGATTTATTGAAGAACTCTCCTACCCACAGGGCTGCTCTCTTAGAAGCATTAGGTTTAGGTCATTTAATTAACATCACTCCACCTCCCAAAACATAGGTAAACCATATAGACTTTGATATCCACCCTCCGGGCAGCCAGATAGGGATACCGAGTTTATATTCGAAGTAAACAAAATGCCAATAGACACTGAGATTGCATGCAGAGGTGATCCAGCCTTACATTTGCAAGTGTGGGTTTATAACAATTACGTTAAATGTGCAATGGTTGACAATGGGGTAGTAGTTAACATAGTCCCCTTCTCTTTCCTTCAAAATCTAGGGTATGGAGAAACAAATTGTTCCACGACTCAGAATACACTAAGAGGCTATGATAGCCTTAAAGCCATGTCAATTGGGACTATAATACTACCAGTCACCTTAGGACCCAAAAAAATCCTAACTGAGTTTTATATTATAGATCGAAACCAACTATAATATGATCCTCGACCATTATGGATACACCGTATGAAGGCAATCCCTTCTACATTATTCCAAGAAGTAAGATTCTTACACTTAGGAAAGGTATTCGTAGCCAAAGGTGATCCAAAACCATTCGATATACACCTAGCTGACTTAAAGAGAAGGCCAGGATTCACTCTGAGTTTGAACTCCCAACAAACCAACTTAATAAACCAACCGACGTGAAACCAGAAGAAAAGTTGGTACCTACAACAGAACTAGAAACTATGAGCCTAGTCAAGAATATCCCAGCCCTCAAGGATGAGGCTAACATTTTGAAATAGTATCATTAGGAACTACTACGAATATTGTCAAATTGCTAGAATAGGATCTACCAATTTTCCTACCATTTGATTATGTAGGCATGGGATATACCCTAGGTGTTGGTTCTCTTCCAGCAGAGGATCTCTGCATGGTAGAAGTAACCGAAACCGAAGAAGTTGATGTAGCAAATGTCCCAATGTCCATCTTCCCAACTAAATATTGGACTCTCCATTTCGATGGAGCTAGATGTCATTATGGGGCTGGGGCAGGTGTGATCTTTACTTCACCCGAAGGAAAGATCTTACCATTCACCTTTAAATTAAACTTTGAATGTACAAACAATGGCATTGAATATGAAGCCCTCCTCCTTGGCCTCATCCTAGCTAAAAGGCTTGGTGTTAATGACATCAGGGTGTTAGGAGATTCTCAATTAGTAGCAAACCAAGTCTCTGAGGTGTATGAGACCAGAGCTGAACACTTACAACTCTACAAAATAGTAGTATTAGATTTGAGCAAAGAGTTTGACTTCATATCAATTGAAGCAATCCTGTGAAAAAAATCTTCTCATAGATTCGATAGCAACCTCAGCTTCACGTTTCACTCCAAGCAGTGAGTTGGAGGACACCCATTTCATAGTATCCCTTCGCACTGAACCATTAGTGAAGAAAGTGTCAAACCCACTTTTAACAAACATAGCTGAGAACAAATCTACTAGCGTGGATCACGTTGATAGTGATAGAGCTACTCTTGATTACTTAAATGCCTATGCAGCGTTACATCTCACCCATCATGTGGTAGATTTTTCCTTAATCCCACATTCATCTTCCTACTTTGGGAATCCCATGATAGAGCTTCCCCCACAAAAAGAACTCAACATATACATGGTAGAGAATGGAGAAGATCTAGAACTACCTCCAGCCCCACCTGAGTTTGAAGAAGGTAATGCTTCTTTAATCAAAGAAATGATTAATATTAACATCGGAACGGAGGATGAACCGAGATATTAAAACTAGGATCTTTGTTAGCTCCAGAAGAAATAGAAATACACACTCGAATACTCAAAGAACATCAGAAGGCTTTCACATTTAATTATAAATAAATGACAGGGGTTGCACCACACATCGCAGTACACAACCTTGTCACCAAATCAGATGCAAAGCCAGTTAAACAAAAATCAAGGCCAATGAAACCCAAGGTGGCTCTCATGGTGAAAGAAGAAGTAATGAAACTCCTCCAAGTAGGATTCATCAAGCCAGTTGATTATTCTCAGTGGATATCTAATATCATTCCCATTCTCAAAAAGAATGGGAAGATACGCATTTGCATAGATTTCTGAGACATTAACAAAGCATGCCCTAAGGACGACTTCCCATTACCATCCATTGACATCATCGTTGATGCAACAGCTGGGTTTGAGCTTTTGTCTCTCATGGATGGATTCTCAGGATACAATCAAATCAGAATATCCAAACAAGACCAAGCCAAAACCACATTTATAACTCCTTGGGGAACTTATTGCTACGTTGTTATGCCATTTGGTCTCAAGAACACTGGCGCTACATACCAGCAGGCAATGACATATATATTTCATGATCTTATTCACAAAATCGTGGAATCCTACATAGACGACTTGTTGGCCAAAGCCAAGAAGCGTTGTGATCACCCGGAAGTGCTCCACATCATTCTTTCATGTTTAATAGAATATGGAGTCACACTAAACCTAGAAAAATGTGTATTTGGTGTGACAGGAGGGAAGCTCCTAGGTTACATTATATCGTCACGAGGGATCGATGTAGACCCAGCTAAAATCTGGGCTATTCTTGAAATGATCCCACCATCGGATGAATCTGGAATCAGGTCGTTTCTTGGGAAACTCGGTGCAATCTGAAGATTCATCCCAGATTTAAGCTTTTTCATTCATCCAATCAACAATCTACTCAAGAAAGAGTACAGTATCGATTGGACCGAAGACTACAATGAGGCTTTTGAAGCAGTTAAGTGTTTCTTGTTGTCACCACCTACACTAATGCCTCCTAAGCTAGACCGCCCTTTAATCTTATATTCGCGAGCTACCAATGTCTCGCTAGCCTGCATGCTAGCTCAAGAAGATGATGACAAATGAGAACATGCAATCTATTTTATTAGCCACACATTGCTCGATCATGAAACAGGTTATACGCAAGAAGAACGAGAATGCCTTGCCATAGTCTTTGTAACTAAACGCTTAAGACATTACATGCTAAATCAAGAGACAAGGGTCATTGTAAAAACAGACCATTTATGAACTTTCCTCATACAAGGGTCCTTGTCTAAAAGGTTGGATGCTTTATAACCTTAATGGGTGAATTCGAATTAACATTTGTAAATTAGAAGTCCGTTAAGGGACAAATCATTGTGGATTGGTTAGTTGATAACCCATTAGATGGAGGTGATCTAGTAGATCTGGACTTTCCCGATGAATGCATATACTACGTCGAAACTAGACCTCCCATCTCTGAATGTCCATGGTATACTGATATTATTAATTATATCATGGGCCATGCATATCTAGAAGGTGCTACACCGCAACAAAGAAGGTAGTTACGCATTATCGTGGCTAAATACGTTATTATAGAACAAGTGCTCTATCATAAGGCTTTTGATGGAATGCTTCTAAGGTGTGTTGACACAAAAGAATCTAAGAAGATTCTCCATGAATCTCATAGTGGAATATGTGGAGGCCACTTTGGTGGTCACACCACCGCTTGCAAAATACATCAGATGGGCTATTTCTGGCCCACTCTAGAGCACGACCATTAGAGTTTGTATGTAAATGTCAAAAATGCCAAGAATTTTTCCACGAGATTCACATGTCGGCACAAGCTCTACAACCAATCACAACTCCATGGCCCTTTTCTACATGGGGCCTAGATTTGATAGGGAAATTATCTCCCTCATCTACAGATGGCCATAACTTCATAATCATGGCCACCGAGTATTTTACCAAATGGGTAGAGGTTATGCCTCTTACCACTGTACTAGGTGCCGTGATCGCCAAGTTCATTTTGAACTAGATCATTTATAGGTACGGTGTCCCACAAATCATTATCTCAAATAATGGCACTTCTTTTAAGAATGATGAGGTTCATGAATTATGCAATAAATTTAAAATAAGCCATCATACAGCCTCCCTATATTACCCTCAAGCCAACGGACAGGCTGAAGCAACAAACAAGACATTAAAAGCTATTCTCCTTAAAACGGTAAAAGAAAATAAACGAGATTGGCATTTAAAGTTATACCCAGCCTTGTGGGCCCACCGAACCTCAATAAGAACACCCACAGGAGCAACTCCTTTCTCATTGGTATTCGGAGTAGTAGTTCTCCCACTTGAGGTTGAAATACCTAGTCTCTGTATCTCACTATAAGGGATTCTGGATGAAGAAGCTTATAGAGAAGCACGTATCTCTCAACTAGAAGCCTAGATGAGGCCAGGCTAGATGTTGAACAATGGCATAGAGTCTATGCTAACTGGATGTGCCGGTAGCATAATAAAAAGGTCTATGAATGAGATATATATGAAGGAGATCTAGTTCTAAGACTAGACAACTAGATCGATAAAAAAGCTGGAAAAGGAAGGAAATTTCGGCCCATACTGAGTCACAAAAGACTATGGAAATGGTGCATATCTCTTATGTACACTAGAAGGTGAGGAATTTGGTGAAACTATCAATTCCCTACACCTTAAACGATTCTATGCATAAGCGACCAGCACTATTTGTATAATTATATCTACATTGCATCTTCATGTAGTTAGGTTCATTTTGTCCACTTGTTTCATACAATTTTGTGATCAAGGAACTTATTCTCAAAGCAATTCATTACAAACTTCTGATGGTATTGGCATTAGCATTCCAATCATACTTCTTCATTTTCATAACATCATCACCATTTCAGAATCATTTCATCCATACAAAGCTAGATATGACAAAGTCTTAACGGTAACCATACCAAGGTCTGCATGCTTGTTCTCACTTTTGGTTTCTCCCTAGGATAGGTGTCTTGCCTATGGTCTGTTCTAGAAGCTTCATAGTGTCACATCTATCCCGTACGCATATCTCTTTGGAAATAAGAACATACTGACATTTTTCTCAAATATATAAGTCAAACATAGATCAAATAGAAAATTTTATTTTACACATTTCCTTTCCCTACCAACCTTCAGTGATGAGCTTGTGTCTCTTACTAGTGATGTAGGGTTGGGAAAGGATGGGAATGCCCTTACTCACCTGTACCTTGTCCATGGTGATAAGCCCATGCTTCTTACTAGTAGCATGGGGCAAGGTGTAGGGGGTCCTCTTGAAAAATAAATGTTGAAGGTCATAAGAAAACAATTCAAATAAACCTTTGAAATCTTGAGTCAAAAACAAATGAATCAGATGTCCAAAATTCCAAGAGAGCTCAAAACCCCAAAAACCAGATTTTGTCTACCATGTGGCCATCTATGGATCTAAGTCTAGATAAACCACAAAGCAAGTAGCATTCTAAAACTATGGAGTCACTTGAGTAGAGTAGGTTTGTAGCATCCTAATTTGGTTCCACCAAATCTTTGTCTATCTCTCATCACTATCATTCAACAAATTTCATAGCTTGTGCCCTTTCTAGCTCTCAGTGATGAGCCCTCACATCTTACTAGTTGCGTGGAGTTAGGAATGGGGCAAGTTCATCTACTCATCATACCGGTTTATCATCTCATTTTGTCAAAACAAATATGAAGTACCAAACAATTGCTTATAGAAACTAAAGTTCAAAATCACATTATGTCTACATTATCATATATCAACATCACGAAATACAAAAAGAAAGAAAGCACTTGTATCATTTGTTCTCCACTGCATACATTCTGAAAAGCATATAAAAATGACATTGTAGTTTACATGTGGAAATGAATCATAAAAACATAGATACCAAGAGTCTGATCCAAAAATAATATCTATATATATAATCAACGTTTCTTGTACAATGCCATCATGTGCTAAGCATGGTCAAAATGCTCAAAGAGCCCGGAAATACAAAATACATCATACAAATAATCTAAGAGAGCCAAGTGGCTTCTCAACCCCTATGAGATCCCTCGAAGGTGTACACCCATGTCTAGGGCTCCACTGCTACGCTAGCGCTCTGAGTGCATGGAGGGCTCATGATCTTGAGGAGCAGCTATGGCCTCGCCATGAGAGTGACTCCTCATCAGGCGCTCTGTTGTCCTGTATCCTACCAACTTGGTACAGAGGGTAGACACCATCCTAGCCACATGCTAGATAGGGGAAAAAATTTCAGTATGCCTACTGGACTGCTAAGGGCTCCCCTACATCCATGGATAGCTCCGTGCGGGTCTTGTCCATGGTGATCATCAGGGTATTAGTGCATACCTGATGAATCAGGTCTCACCACTCGTCAGCAATCTCTGCAAGAAAAGGAGAAAACAAATTAGAAATACTCAAAAGATAAAAATAAGAGTAAACAAAAGGAGAGATAGCAACTAAGACAATCATAGCTAAAAACAAACATTAAAAGGAAGGATGATAACTCACTCGGATCTCCGGGCCTCCAAGATGGATCTCTAGGGTCAGCACCTGCCACAGATGCCACCACTAACTGGTGTGCTCCTCCTATGCCTGGGGCCACATAACGTCCTACTACGGACTCATCCTCTCTCGCCCAAGCCCTGAGAAAGTGGCTCCTCTAAAGCTAGGGTCACCCTCTCTGCCTATAAGATATCTTGAGTGTCATGCCACTTAGGATCACTTGTCCTCCTCTACGCACGACTCACTGACCTTAGCCTCGGTCTCCTCCTCCATCTCTCCCCCTGTGAACTCCTCGAACTTAGATTCTATATCAATGGGGTCATCGCTACTATGGGTGGGACCGGTGGTAATCTGAAGTAAGGGTGCTTAAGGAGCACTGGCTCTCCCTTGAGTGCATACTACCCTCCTAGCTGCAATGGGGACACCAAGAGTAACAACTATCCAACCCTGGCCTCTAGGACCTCCTCTAGCCTCCCAGACCGATCTGTATACTGGCACCACTGGGGGAAGCATACCCACATAAGGAAGGCCAAACTGCTGAGGCACTCGACCAAAAGGATGTATCTCCACCTTCCCCGTCCTGTCCACAAGCTGCCCTGTGGTGGAGCAAGAGATCAAAGTAAGAGCCTCCTCACCCCATAACCCTACCATGGCCTAATAGGGTGTGGCCTCCATGTCATCAGTGGTCAAGGAGGTGACTGGCTGGTGGGGTGCTCTGAGCACCAACATATCTATCCATCTAGCTGCCCTCACAGCTCCGGGATCTGCCACCTCTACACCTCTCCCATAGGGGATGAAACACTCATAACCAGGGTCGGATGGCTCAAGGAATGCCCCTGTAAATGAACCACCTAGTACAAATCATGATAAGTGGTCCCAAGAATGTTGGCTCCCAAGCATAAATCCAGCCATGTCCCTCAATCTGTGTAATGATGGGGGACCAGCAATAAAGTAAAGTGTCTCCTCCCTTGTCCCCGATCAATCTCAAGGCAAGGATCCCCATAATGGCCTAGTGAATCAAGGGGATAGGCAGGCTAGGAATAGATCAGACCCTCACCCCCTTCTTTGAACCAGTGGAGATAATTGCATCTCCCATATATGAAGCCCACTGTGCTATCTGAGCCCGTGAACCTGTTGTCTCAAGTGTGAGTCATCTCTCGATGATCGGGACCCCCAAGATGTGGTAAACATCCTCCAAAGTAATGGTCCACTCACCTCTGACTCCTGGAAATCGAAAGTGTTCCGATCAGCATCCCAATATGAAAACAAGTCACAAAGTATGTGACTAGAAGGTGTAACATGTAGGACCTGTGATATATGCAATATACTGGCCCTCTGAAGAGTGTCCTACTCATCCTGAGAAAGGGCATCCAATACTAGCGGAAGCCAATCACACTCTCTCTCTCAACTCCATTGGATATACTCCTCCTTCGCCTGCATACACCCAAAAACACACAAAATAGAGTAAGTTAGTATTCAAACGACATTAGAAAAATCATGAAAACATATAAGAATGCTAGAAATGCAAAAACAAATTCAAATAAGTGTTGTTTATGCATTCTGTGAAGGACCACCACCCTGAGTAGGGTGGTGGTTCCGTAATCACCACCTTAAAGGTGGTGGTCTTGTAACACTGCCCTTATCGGAAGGTGTTGTGTAACCATCACCTGCTCAGGGAAGCGGTCGTGTCCCAAATTTCCATGCGGGTCACGTGCCCTAAAAATGCCTAAAAACACAAAATAAAGACTATTTTGACCAAAACAAAGCCTACCCATTAGGCGCCCCCCCTAAGTGACCCTATTAAAACTGACATTTTCAAAAATAATCCCCCATGACAAAGATTTCACCATCTTAACATTTTGGGATAAAAATGGTAAATCGAGAAAAACTAACCTATGATCTTGTGGGTCGGTGTTCCGCTCATGGAGGCATGATCACAATCTCGTCCCGAACATTTTGACTATACTCGCGTCAGAAACCGTCACCATGGGTCCCAGAGCTCAAAATCAATCAAATCGACATGCGTAAATGAATAGGAAAATGGGCCCACTTTTACATATATAGCATCCTGACTTGTTTTGAATGCCCCTTTTTCACAGGTTTGGAGTGCTGACAGAGGTAAGTTCTTATCCCCGCACAAATGGTACGTCCTCATTTCATATTATTTTAGTATTTATTTTCCGATCTATTTTGTCTATCTGCACTTGATTCCTCTTTTCATTTTGCAGGTAGCGGGAATCTCGGAGGGCATCATTTTGACACACGGGTGTATCAAGTATAATTTCTTACTTCCCATTTCGGGACCGCCATACTCGGACCCTGTTTTATGCCTCTTCATGGCTAAAATGCTTCTCTGAGGGGGAATATGTACATACCAAAAATTGTATGGTGCTTTGCACTCACCGAACAACGTTACATGTGCCCCAATGATGATATAGGTCTCCTCGCAAGGTGTTCGGGATCCAGAAAATATCTCCAAGTATGCATTAACATCCTACATGCCCCACTTAGCCCCTACATGCTTTAATTTTTCCTTCCCCCTCTTTTCCTTTGCTTTTCGGTCTTCAGTGACAAAACCACCACCCTTCCGGGTGGCGGTCTGTAATTGCTACCTTGCTTAGGTGGTGGTCCTTCACGCATTTTCCAAAATGTTATTTTTAACACGACTCGTAAAAATTCAATGTTTACTAGCTTTTTTCACCGCCTTTGCTTTTATTTATGATTTTGGTTCCTTGGAATACTATTTTTACATTGTTTATGGTTTAAGAGATCAAATTGGTTTTCACCTTTAGGTAAATGGGATTCTATAAATAGGTGGCTTTGTGCTTAAGCAAATGGCCCTCAAATTTTCCCCTCAAATTGGCCCCTCAAATTTGCCCCTTAAATTTGCCCCTCAAATTTTCCTCTCAATTTCTCATTTCAATAGCTTAGCCTTTCAATTTTGCTTAGGATTCATAGTTTCATTTGTTGTATGCATGGTTAGTGTTGTTTAGCTATTAGGAAGCCACATAATCTTCTTGTGCTAGTGTAGTTACTATTTCATGCAATTCATTGGAATAGGATAGTTTGATTTTCAGTAGGAAGCCATTAAAGTTGCAGGTCTTGTTCATCAAGCAGGATAGTTTCAGGTTCTAGATGTTTTATGTTGTATGACTCACAATAAATCCCACTAGGAATTACATAAGCCAAGCTCTATTCTCTTGCGCTATCCCTCTCCTACTCACATTATATTCAGTCTGCATCCTAAGTTGTCGTTATTTCGATACCAACTTCTGTTGATGCTAACATCACATGATTTTCTAGATTCACGTGAGCATGAAAGAATGAGGAGACCATACTAAGGGAAAAAGCCACACACAACTAGGATTCGCCACTTTACTCGCAAAATCCAGGTTCAAGCTTTCAAAGTTCTAGTTAAAACATATCAAATAGAGTAGTCAATCATTTCATTTCAGTTAATCTCACTTTCGATATTGCTAGGGAAGCTATGGGGATTGATAGTTTCTGAGAAACTATGATTCACTCCTCACTTTTGAGGTAGGATCGAGAGTCTTTCAAATAGATTAGATCAGTTATCTGGTTATTTAGAATAGATTTACAACTGCATAGGCAAGTAGCTATACTCAGCTACTTTGTTTGTTTTAATTTTGTTATTAGTTTAGTTGTTAATTTCTAGATATTTTAAATAATTTCTCTTTCAATTCTATTCAATAGTTCATCAAAAATACAAAAATAGAGAAGTTATATATGTCGTAGATATACTTTACATAGTTAATTTTACTCTGCTATAGTTAGATTTACATTGTTTCTTTTGCATGACAATCATGGGACCTAGAGAGCCCAGAGAATACGTATTCAAGCCAATCATGCCTCAACCCAATCTTGTTATAGCAATAGCTAATATAGATCAAAATCTTAGAATCCAAGTCTTCCGAACAACAATAGACTTACAACAGATCAGCTCACAGTTAAGAGGGTTAAACATAGAAGACGACCAAGCACACACATTCTGGTCAAACCAGCCAAACTACAGATTACCCTAGATAAAAATCCACATGACTGTAGAAGGGATTGAAAGAGAGAAAACGTTCAGTTGTGACCCTTTGGTCCCACAGACTAGATGCATGAGACATTCTCACTGACATAGACACTAGCTTAAGAATTCAGGTTGCTAGAACACCTGTAAGGTACTCTGAGAAGATTGCACAACTTGTAGTTCTAAACATAGAGGCCAAAAAGACATATGACTATTGGATATTAGGGATTAGGGACTGATTTCACACATGACCATAGCAGTTCACAATAACCACGAATCTATGATTGTGATCCACAAATCCCACAACCCAACGAGTCCACAGGTCAATCCGATGTTGACGTTGGCTTACGCACATTAGTATTCAGATCCACTCCACTTCCACCTATCATCATCACACAGTTATCCTTGTTGGATATAGTAGCTAACGAAGCTAAGGATTTCTGGACTAGACCGGAGAATCACCCGTAGAGTCCACTATATCCATCATCCATCCTATGACCCTATCTGGAGATATACACAAAACAATCCCAAGTCATTTTCCCATATCCCACAACCTATAGACCAGATTATGCCAGAGCTTAATATTGATTGGAGCCTTCAAGTAGTCATCCTCACCGACTGATCTATCACACCAGTTCAAGTTAGGAGGGCCTTCTTTGCCTTAGATTCACATATTCCATTAGTGCATGTCGAAGATATAAGATTACCTAACTAGTTTTTCTATATCCCACGCATAGTCCATCCCCACCGGCTATCTCGGCATGACCTCGGGAGGTCGGTGTGAGGAAGACTTACTTGTAGATTCCCATGCTCACTTGTCACTTTTCAATCGTATAGGTACCTCATTGGTTGTAGATGTGACCACACCTAAGTGGATGTATCCGTTGAGACTTCGATGGTCTCTTCTTCTTTCCTCGAGACACTAGGTCAAACACTTGCTTCTCGTAAATAGTAGGAGGGCTTTCAGGGAGCTTCTTTTTTCTTGATTCTCCCTCCTTCTCTTTCCCTTTTCCTTTCGGCACTTGGGCAAGCCTTGGAGGTGCTCTCCTTGAAGGAGAAATAGTGAAATCTACCCCGAGGTAGGTGAGATCATTTTTTTGCACCAATGTTTGGTGTGCTTTGCATGTGTGCTTGACTCTTTCCGAATGGTCTTTGTGCCTTAGCCCTATCAATTTGTACAAATGGCCAATAATCCCCATCCGTGTTAAGGTAAACTTGATCAATTTCTTGATCGGGCTCTTGGAATCCTTTTAGAATGATGGCCGTGCCATAATTTTTGATTTCTTCTAGAGCCATCATTGAGTAATCCTTCCACCGATATCTATTTCATGTGTCAGTCGATGTAGATGTCCTCAATCTCGGGGACATGAATAAGATCAATTTTTACATTTGGGAGGCAACCTCGGCAATCAAAAGAAGGCCTAGCTAGGAAGTTGTGCTTTAGGTTCGAAATTCAAGCTCAAATACATTTCCCATGCCTTGGCCGGTGTGGTACAAGTGTATCGGCCCATCAGTAAGGGGAATGGAGTTCCTCCCTTCTTTCTCTTCGTGCATCTCTCATGATATGTGATTAGTTACCTTGAAAACTGTAAGAGAATTAGCCTTGGTCCTACATACCTTAATAGCTTGGTCGGTTCACCTTGAAAATTCACCTCCTTAGATAGCTAAATGTGGGAAAATGTGTGAATAATGCTCTCCACTTCTTTGTGAAAATGACCACACTCGAGCTAGTTCGACCATGCCTCATATTTGGCCTTAATAGGTAGATCACCTCATAGAAGAAGGCATCATTCATTTTGAGAATTGAGGGATGTTGTTCTCGAGCCTTAGCTCTGGGTAGTATTCATATATTATGAGCTAAGTCCATACCCCATTTCATGTCAGGCCTACAAAATATCTCGTTGATGCAAGTGTACACAACATAGGAATTCATATAGAACTTCCCAGTTGTCATGACCTATTGAAGATCTTTGGGAGATGGTGTCGCTGATGATTTCCCCAACAAAAACACTTTGCTCAGGCACATTCTTACTCATGGTCTCTAAGTACCTCAGCATCCATTTATGGAAATGATGAGCATCAAGAAGACCATATACTCTTCTCAGGAAGGTGATTGTATCACTCAGTTCCTCATTGAAGTCATTGTGGTGGATGGTCTGTGGCCATCAACTCACCGAATTTTGTTCTTAAGATATAGTTCATTCATTATTTGCATACATTTGTCTTCATTGTCGTCCCATGCCTTTTTGTAGTCTTCTAGGCTGATGGCGACGTGGTGCCTATGATGAGGGATGCCTGGGTTATTTCAAAGTGACAAGCAGTTAGGTTGATGACCGTCTTTCCTTATTTATCCTTGACACATCTTTTGTCCTTGTTATAGCATCGAGCCACCAACATGATGACCTCATTATCAATAGCACTTACTTGGTAGCCCATTTGCAAGTGCAATCCACTTCGTACTAGTTTGTTCATCCAGGGACAATTAGTGGCACGGTTGGTTCTTTCCCGAATTCTTCCATATCAATGTGCCCGAGATCGGAGTCTCGATGTCAAGATCACTCTCTACGTATGAGTCGGGAATCTTGACCTTCCGGTATTTATATTTCATCTCTTCTTCTATCAACTTAGCTTTACCTTTAGACTCGGTTGGCTTTTTGCTTGATGAAGACATATGTGGACTCAAGGATAGTTTTTGTTGTTACTGCAAGGAGAATCAAAGAGGTCCAACATAGAAGATGCATGTCAACCTTCAAGTTATCCATAATGAAAGCTTGCAGAAAGAAGAAAGAGAAAGAGAAATTATAAGGCTTAGGGTGCAAGGCGCGAGTTCATAGCATGCTGTAGAGGCTTAAAAAGGCTAGGTGCACTTTTGGGGATGTCAACATGCAAAAAGGTGTGCCTGTGTTGATAGGGGAAAAGCCACACCAAAGGGTTATAGATGGCCACACTTTTGGAGAGTGTTTCATAAAAGGTATTTGTGCTAAGGAGAAAGGTGAGGGGCACTAGTTTATGACACACAACATGCAGTGTTGGTGTTAAGGTTCATGCGCCAGTGCCTTAGGAAATTGCTTCAACTGGGCACTGCAAAAGATGGTGTTGTATGGATTTTCATTGCGCCCAAGGTGCAATTTTGGAGTGTGTTGCAAATGAGCTCAACATGCCAAAGGAAAATAGTTGGGCACATATTTGGAGGACACAACATCAAATGTTGATGTTGGTCAGGATGCACTGTGCCTCTATGAGATTTGTTAAGTGTTATACTTGGGCATGGGGAGGGACATGTTACATGCGGGGACAGTGCACCAAGGCGTGACTGTGGGGAGTGCAACGTGTAAAAATAGTGCACCAAAGGATAAATGATTTTTCATTTTCTTTATAACTTCTTAGATTTCTCTCTTTTTGATTTTGTAAAATAACAAAGAGAGGGTTTGTGGGATTCTGACAAGGACAGGTAAGAAGATATAAAGAATGGTTTATTCAGAGGTAGATCCTTTCCAGTTGTAGATCCGGAAGGACAGATAAGGTAGTTTTCCGGATGTTTACTTGAGTGTTAGTTTATTCATTTTTAGATTTAACTTTTTATAACAATCCTAAAACCACCAACAACTAAGAAACAAAACCACAAACAACAATAATAGTGATAAAATCAACTTACCAAGTTTAATAAAGAATGAAGGATGATCTTGGGGTCCACAAACTTGAAAAGAAAAACACGGGCATGACAAGGATAGCTAAAAAGCATAGAGGAATATTTCTCACAATTTTCAAATAGTGAAAATGACAGGTGCTAAGCACCTATATATAGAAAAATTGGCATTTATTACCCCACCCACTTTTCTTTGGTGTCATTTTCGGGATGTTGTGAGGGTTTTTGCATGCACCTTGGTGCAAGTTGGTTAGTGTTGACATAAAAGTTTCAGTGCCTTAACCGCACATTTGGAGATGTCAACATAAGGATTTCAGCACCAAAGGGAAAAGGGGGTGCACATTTTGATGTGTCGACATTTCAATTCTTGCACCCAATTCAAAAAGGCTAAAAATGGATAAGTTCTTTAAAATTTGACTTTCGGAAGGGAATTTTTGGGCCATTTTGAATGTTAATAGACCTTATGAGGGGACCAAAACAGAATTTCGGTATGGTTATCTACAAAATTACCCTTGTCAATTTCACAGGGACAACAAATAGCTCTTTACTGGGACTATCCTTAAGTGAAACTTAGGCGTAGAGAATACCACATTTCTACGTGCCTATCCATTGGGTTACAGAGAGTCAAAAACAAGGGCTACCAAAAAGGGAAGAAAGGGAACACATAACAAACATAAAGAAAACACATGACAAAATCAAACACAAGAAAAAGTAATTTGTACAAAGTAGAGAGCAAGATCTACTTCCTGAAGATATTTAGGTGCTACCCATGTAGGGAAGTGAGAGCTCAGTTCCATCCAGATATGAGAGATAGAAACTATTCTCTCCATTGAGTTGTTTTATTTTGTATGGCCCTCTCCAAAGAGATTCAAACTTTCCATGCATACCCTTTGGTTCTCTTCATTTGTCCCATAGAAGGACAAGATCCCCTACCTAGAAATCTCTCTGCCTAGATTTCTTGTCAAACAACCTCTTGACTTGATTCTGATGTTCAGTGATCTTTTCGACCACTTTCACTCACTTTTCTTCAATTTCCGTTAGGTACATATTTCTCTTTTTAAGAGAATTTTGAAAATTTTCATCTTCAATTGCTTGAGCCAAGCGTAGAGCATGGAGTTCTACAGAGATATGGATTTCAGCATCGGTCCCATACAACACCTGGAAAGGTGACATGCCGAGAGATCTCTTTGGAGTGATACAATCTGCCCATAAGGCATCATATAATGACTTGTGCCAGGATCGCTGGTTCTCATCAACTAGCTTTCGTATGATGGTTACCAGGTTCTTATGCTAGATTCTTCCTGACCATTTCCCGAGGATAGTAATCGAGAGACATGAGCCAAGGTTGTCCCATATCCTTAGTAAAAACTAATAACTTCTCATGAAGGGAAGTTGGAAGCGTTATCGCAATGATTTTATGTGGAATGCCAAACCTCATGATAATATTTTCCTTGATGAAGATGCAAACAACTTCAGAAGTGGCATGTTTGATAGGTATAGCTTCCACCCATTTCATGAAGTAATCCATCGCTATTAGGATGTAACTATTTCTAGTAATCAATTGAGGATTGAGTGCTCCAATGAAATAAATTCCCCATTCTTGGAATGGTTCATCAATAATGACAAGCTTGAGAGGAAATATAGCCAACTTTGGTTTTCCAACAAACTGTTGACAAATTTCACATTTCGCTACCTGTGCAATCGCATCCTGAAATAGCGTCGGCTAATAGCACTCGCCGAATGATCTTATGTGCTATCACGGATGAGAGAAGTGACCACCATAGGCTAAATTGTGAAAAAATTTTAACAATCTTATCTGTTGTGGCTTATCAACACACTACGTAAAAACGTTGTCAATTTCACGTTTATACAATCTATCATCCCATATGACATATCGTGTGGCTCTGAGCTTAACTACTCACTTTTCCTTAGTGATTAGATGAGTTGAACACTCTCCATAGGCGAGAAATAATGCAATGTTAGAATACCATTCCTCGGTGGTTGCGACAAACATAACCATGGGTAAAGAATCTACTTTCTCCAACTCATTTTGTTCTTCATCAACATGAGCAGCTTGCTCCTTAGGTACTTTTGAGTCTTTATTCTCATCCATTAGCTGACACAGGCCCTTACCCCTTACCAACTTGGTTGGTTTGATGTCTAGATCATATTCTTGGACCTTTGCAATCCAATTCCTTGTAATCTCCCTAACTCCTGTTGAGTTAGGATAGACTTAATAGTCGTTTCTGGAACCAGCACTACTATATGAGAATTCAGTATGTAGTAGCGAAACTTTTGACTACTTTTACCATAGTGAAGGTGTGTTTTATAATTGTGACATCTTCAGTTCATGAGGCTTTAGAGGAGAGCTCATGAAAGCAATCAAGGATTCAACATCCTCAGAGTTCTTCTGCATTAAGATAGTCGATACAGTATGCATGGACGCATAACTGTACATGATGAAATCCTTGGAGAAGTCAGGACATACTAGGACAGGTGCATGAGTGACGAAAGATTTTATATCCTTGAATGACATCTTGCCTTCTTCACTCCATCAGAATGTTTGTGACCCTTTCATCATATTGGATATATGACGAGTCTTCTCAGAAAAATCGGGAACAAAGCGTCTTGAGAAAATTTACCTTTCCGAAGAAAGAGTGAATGCCGGTTTGCTTGTGGGCAAGGTAAGGCTCTGAATAGCCTTGACTCTTTCGACATCTATCTTTGTCCCTTCTTTGCTTTGACAAATGTGTCCTAGCAATTTTTGTCAACGACCCCAAAAACTGACTTCTTAGGGTTTAGATAAATTTCATGTTCTCAACATCTAATCAAGACTTGCTCTAAATGATCACAGTGATCACTTCATTTTTTAGAGAACACGGTTAAGTCATCTAGGTAAACTATGATGACCTTTCCCATTATACCTTTGAACGTGAATTCCATCACTCGTTGGAAGGTGGCACCAACATTGGTTAAACTGAATGGCATCCTGTTGTAGGTGAAGGTGCCCCAAGGAGTGGTGAATGTTGTTTTGAATTGGTCTTTAGGCATGACCTCAATCTGATTGTAACCTAAAAAACCATCAAGCATGGACAGCATTTCTGAACCAGTTACTACCTGAACTTGATCCATTATGGGTAGTGGATAGTTGTCCTTTAAGGATGCCTGGTTTAGGTTGTGAAAGTCTATGCATATGCGTATCTCACCATTTTTCTTCTACACAGGCACAATATTTGCAACCCAAGTACTATGATGAATTGGAAAAATGATTCTTGCATCTAACATCTTCTAAATTTCAGCCTAGATGGTACCTGATATTTTGGGGTTGTAGTGCCTTTGCTTTTGATGGAAAGGTTTGATGTCATCCTTTAGCGGGATGTCATGCTAAATGTCCTTAGGCTTAAATGACTTCAGATCAGCATAAGACCATGCCAATACATCCATATATCTTTTCAAAAATTTGAAAAATTTCCACTTTTCCTCGGGTGTACAACACTTCCCAATGTTGACAGAGACCAAGATGTTCACGTAGTACCTAAATTGTGAGCTTGAGTTTACGGAGAAGAGCCAGGGTTATCCTGTCACTTTTTCTTGACAAAATGGTCATGCTTATCAAATAATCATTCCAGGGAAACTAAACCTTTCAAGATCTTATTTCCCTTGAGCTGACATATGCCCTGACCTTCTACTAATTCATGTGCTTGGCCCATGAGAGACTCATGACACGTAGAAGTCGATCCATCAAAATGGAGCTCTTTGAAATTATCATCTTTCTCCATAAAAGTGATAAGCTGATTGTCATCATTGAATACCTACCAGTGTTGTGAATTATCTGGCACACTCGGGCAGAAAACTACCTCAATGGTATATGTGTCCATCTTTAACCCTGGGTGAGGGAGCATGAGAGAGGCCGAGATGGCCAAAGAATCAGCCATGTCATTTTGAGCTCATGGAACTAATTTGATTGAGAAAGTGTCAAACTCCTCGATGTTGTCCCACACTTGCATTGCGGTAGTGTCTGAGCCTGTCATTCTTTACTTGGTATACCCCTTTCACCTAATTGACAATTAGCTCAGCATCACCCTATACTTTTAGATTCTTGATTCCCCTTTCCTTTGTAGCTTGCATGCCAAGTAGAAAAGATTCATACTCGGCAGTGTTATTTGTATTGAAAAACTAAAATTTGAAAGAAAGAGGAAAATCAACTCTTCAGGAGATATCAGAACGGCCCCAGCACCGCACCCACTTGTTACACAACTGCCATCAAACTGCAGTGTCCATATCTTGTTGAGATCCTCCTCTTGGACAATAACTTCCATCTTATCGAGTCAGTGGACAAGAAGTAGTTCCCCATCCCTGATGATTCGAAGAGAATTTGGGCCTTATGGTCATTAGAGTTAGTGACCAGATATTTCTTTTGTGATTCAGGCTCCAATGTCTGCATCACCCCTTTGACAGGATTCTGGATTTGAACCAGTCAATATGGATTTATCCACCAACTTCTCTGCCAAAACTCGTCCCTAGTAATATTTCGTATGCCACTAGAATATCAGCTATGAGAATATTCATTTTTACTCTTTTCTTAGGGAATTCTATGAATGTGAACTATGCATCCTTGATCTGACCTATTAATGGTACCTGCTTGGTTTCCACGAAGTAACATCTGCCAAAAGGTTTAGTGAGTGTGAGGCCCAAAGCATGGGCAACCTTTCTTTGGCATGACATTGTCAATCGCTTTAGAATCAATTATGCGATTACTTAGTTTATGACCATTGATCGGAGAGACAGATAAAAAGGTTCAATTTTACCTCGACACGGACATCGAGGCAACATTTATGTGGGATGCAGGAGGAGTGGAAAGAACTCCTTTTGGAGAAATGGGGTGAGAGATGTCAGCTTGACTTTGAATATACTTGGTTAATCTAACAAGATGCTCGGGGTTAGATTGAAGGTACTCAGCTTCATACATTTGGATCTTGGTCCTTTTGTCATGATCGACTATATCAAATGTGACCAAGGGTTACGCGGACAAAGGAGTGAGTCCTTCATTTCGTGATGGTAGAGGAGTGGTACTGGTCTTTATGGAAATGGAGGGAGGTTGAGTTGGAGGAGAGATACGAGGAAAATATTTCTTTATGAAAGGTTTGATAGGAGGTTGATCAGGAAGGGGATTACCTCTTTTAGCGATGGTTGGAGGCATATTTAATACGGTATTTTCCTTTTGTATTTTAGTAGCAACTTCTACTTCTTTTCCTTATGAGTGGGTGAAAACAACATATGATTGTCCGCTTGCATACCCTTGGGTACCTTCTTCTTCATCATATTCCTCATCCTCAAATTTCATATACCCGATTGTAGAGTTGTCAGTCGGTTCACCGACATCTTGATCATCTTCACCTTGTGATGAAGGTTCTTCATAAATTTTCTCATCTTCTTCGATCTCGACCAAGGAATTAACCAGAGGGGCCTCAAGTACTAACCTTGGAGTAGTAATAGGCAAACGCGGCCTTTGGGGGCATTGTTGGGAGTGAAGTTCCTCTGTGGGATATCCTGGTACGGAGTAGTAGACGATGCTTGAGCCAATTGCTTCTTTAATGAGAGCAAATCATTTTCCATCTTTTGGAATGCTGGATCTAATGAGGTAGCATGAGAAGAAGTTGAAGCCTTTGATTTTGAAGGCTCTCATCTTAACTCAACAAATATAAGAAGGTTACCTTCTATCTAAATGGCTACAACTTGAGCGAGGACCAAGGTTAGTACATGTTCTTGTAAAAGTAAGAAATTTACTCTCGAACTCATTATGTTCACGAAGAAACACTTTTGATTTTCTAGTGTTGGCAACATGGCAGGTGGCACATGGTTGATTAGTGAATTGAAACGGGTGATAAAATTGTGCATGGTTTCATTGGCCTCTTTATTCATGCGAGTGATCTTTGTGATAACTCAAATGCATCTTTTGAAGTCTTGTACCTTCCTTCAAATGTCCTTCATAACGTAGCCCAACTGGTGATGGATCTAGCTGGTAAATGTTGGAACCACTCTGATGCAGGCCCTTGCAAGGTCTCGAGAAAGAGACATATAGATACATCCTCATGAGTCACGTCTAGAATATTGCATGACATAATAAATGCAGCAATATGTGCATCCGTGCTTTGATTTCCACTCCCATCAAATTTTAGGAAATTCTTGTAATTTCCATGAGGGAGGGCGTGAACTGGATGTGGCAATGCTAGAGGGCCCATGGCATTTCCCCATGGTACTGCCATTTGAAATGCGGGGAAAAGAATACATGCGGGAGCGTGGTTTCGCTTAGCAAAAGAGCACTACAAATAGATTTCAAAGCACCTGTAAAAGTCGGCTTCTTCGTGGGGAGAGGAACTTCTAGCTAATTGATCCATTGAACTTAGTGATGTGAATCGTGCTGGAGTGATATTGAAATTGTGCCTTTGAAGTAGCTCAAATATTGGGTTAAATTATCCATGAGCTCTTTTGCCATGAGTAAATTGTTCACCCGCCAGCGTACCCATTCATATCTGTAACAATTAAGAGTATGTCTACAATAATATTTTGTTTGTACTTGCTGATTTTCTGATTTTTCTAGAAAAAATCAGCAGCATGTACTTTTCTAATATTTAAATTTATCCTCTTTTAACAACAACCGATTGCAGTTTTCTGACAAAGATTAACAAGGATAAAAGGTGGGTTAATTTAGAAAGCTGATTTTCGGATCTTTGAACCGAATTTTGCAAGGTTTTGAAAAAAATCAGAAAATATAAAATTCTCATATCTACGAAAAATATAAAAAATTTGAAAAAACTCGGTGAACTAAAAGCTCCTATCTGGTCCAGATCTATGGATTTTCTTAAGAAAATTTTTAGTTTTGATCACTACGTAAAAAAATTAATTTTTAAGTTAAAACTTGCAAACCGATAGTGATTTTTATATTTTTAGTTATTTCCTTAGTTCGATCCCCATTGGAGTCACCAAAACTATTGGTTTCAAAAATTTTCAGTTAGATAGATCGTGGGGAAACAAGCCAACAGTGTGCAGGGCATAGCCCATCTTTAAGACAACAAAGCAAAACTAGTTTATTACTATTCTATCAAGCGGAATCTATGCAAATCTAGACTATTCTAACTTTAGGGGTTTGGGATCTCATCCTAGTAGAGGTAGTTCAAACAATGAACATAAATATAGGAAGGAAGGAACGAAGGAAAATAGATCTCGAAGGAAGAAAAGAAATGAATTCCAAAGAGAAAGGTCGAAGGTTTTTGCTTTGGGTTGGTAATAAACAGAGTCAAACTTACTTGCATAAACAAATAAAGCAATAATGATGAACATATGACAATAATAAGAATGAATCCAACAGAATAAAAACATAGATCTAACTTAAGAAATATCTGATGCAAATAACACATATATTGAGCACAAAGTCTGAGCATATGTATTAATATTTCTTCTGATACAAGAAAGTACAAAGTCTTTCTCTCCTCACTTCTTTTTCATACAAAAATGTCCACCTAGAATACAACAAGTATTCCAGTATTTATAGAAGGAGAAGGAGAAAGAAGACAAAAAGAAGCCAACCACTATTTACAAAATATCTACAAAATATCTAAAAATTCAAAAGTTGACTTTGAGGCAAGTTTGTGGATGGAAACATCCCATGATGCAACATGGATGATGTCATCATAAATGCCAACATACTTTTTAAATATTTTTACAAAAATATTGAAGTGTACACAAGAATAAAAACTATTCGTCATCATCTCTTTGCTTAAATGGAGTGTCTTGCTTCAGATCAGGAGAGGTGATGTAATACTGAGCTTGGTACTTCATAAACTAATTGATCATTATCTAAAGTTGATTATGATCAGGACCCTTGAAGTGGTCTTTGATGACTTCGTAAGTTTATTTTTCAGTATTGAGCTTGTCATGTAGCATGACGTACTCATCACATGCCTTGATCAAGTATCTAATGAAATCATGGCAAGCTAAAAGGTTATTGATAGACTCTCAGTCAAAAGTGACCTTTACCAAACCTTGGGTTGCAATATCCTTGAAAATTTAGATGGTATCTTCTGCCTCCCTCAAGGTGAAAATTTCACTAAGCATCCCTAGAGACATCTTCGTGACCGTCTACTCCATTTGATGTTTTTCATCTAGGGATTCCTCCTTGATTTTATCTATCCTCTCCAGGATAAATTCCATTTGATCAACCTAGTAATCTAAAGTGATGAGAGATTTATTGTGTGCTTGCGGGTGATCGGTCGAGCGATCAACCATTACCTAAAAAGTTTCATGTTGCAATCGGCATTGTCTAACTCCTCAGAGAGGGATCTTGCTACTGCCTGTAGCTCCTTGTTTTCCTGATCTATACTCTGGTAGAGTCTTGTGAATTTTGTGATTATTTCCTCACTATCTCTAGAGGACTCACTCTATCCAGGAGGACATTGCCACACCTTGTTCACCAATCTTGGTGTATTCATTTATCTTGTCTTGGCTGAGAGCTTCAGTAGGCTCGGTGGTAGTCATAGGAGGTGCATTTCCCATTCTCTGAAAATCTTGGAGAAGATGTTTGTTTTGTTGCTTTAGTATCCTCTTCTCCTCCTTTGCTTCTTGAAGTTTCTTGTAGAGGGCATCTACTGCAGATAAAGCCTCTCCTTACGGGCTCTCGGATGAGGTTCCTATCATGACTTGGGTCACTGTAAAGTTTGTAGTAGATAGATCTATCTTTTCTTTAGTGGGATTAGGATATGAAATCTCCATGACCCTCTCTCCCGAAGTGCTTTTGAAAAGCGAGTTATCGCTTTCTACTTCTTTGGTCCCTTCTTCGGAATGATAGAGAAGTCCATGGGTGCTATGGGAACTTTTCTCTTGAGCTGACCCAGATGGTCAGAAATCTAGCTTGGACTTATGGGAGAAGGGGTAGAGGGAATGGAAGAAGAAACAGAGTGAAAGGGGAAGCAACCAAAGAGGTCGCAGGGAAGAATGTTGAGACACTTGGTGGTGGCATCGACAAGTAGTCTAACGTACTACTACTTATAGGGCCTGGAGTTACTACAGGGAAGAAAAGGTCATGGAGGTAGAAGGGATATTTAATGGGATGGAGGGAACACTAGGTGATATATCTCGTGAGAGAGGAGAAGATGGAAGAGGTGGGAGATGGAAGAGAGGAAGAGAGAGAAGAAGAAACATCCCTTAGGATAGATTTTTCAACAACGGGGGAGGAGAAGGAGTGGAAGAGGGAATGATGGGTACCTCAATGGTTGTAGCTATGACCACATCCTGAGTGGATGTATCCATTGAGACTTCAGTGGTCTCTTCTTCTTTGCCTTGAGACACTACGTCAACCACCTACTTCTCAAAAGTAGTAAGAGGGCTTTCAGGAGCTTTTTCTTTGCTTGATTCTCCCTCCTTATCTTTCCCTTTTCCTTTCAGCACTTGGGCCAGCCTTGGAGGTGCTCTTCTTGAAGGAGAAGTAGTGAAATCTACCCAGAGGTAGGTGAGGCCATTCTATTTGCACCAAAGTTTGGTACGCTGTAACATGTTATTGAATCTTTCTTGAATGGTCTTTGGTGCCTTGGCCTTGTCAATTTCTAAGAACAGCAAATTATCCCCATCTATGTCAAGGTAAACTTGATCAATTTCTCAATCAGGCTCTTGGAATCCTTTTGGAATGATGGCCACGCCATAATGTTTGATTTCTTCCAGAATCAGCCTAGAGTGATCCTTCCTTTGAGATCTATTTCATTTGTCAGGTCAACGTAGATGTCCCCGATCTTAGGGACATGAATAGGATCAATTTTTTTGTTTGGGAGGCAACCTTGGCAATCAAAAGTAGGCCTGGCTGGGAAGTTGTGCTTTAGATTTAGCAATTCAAGCTTGGCATACATTTCCTACGCTTTGGCTAGTGTGGTGCAAGTGTATCGGCCCACTGTAAGGGGGAATGAAGTTCCTCCCTTCTTTCTCTTCATGCATCTCTCATGATATGTGATTAGTTTCCTTGACAACTCTAAGAGAATCAGCTTGGGTCCTACATACCTTGGTAGCTTGGTCAGTTTACCTTCAAAATTCACCACCCTAAGATAGGTGAATATGGGAAACTACTTGAATAACGCTCCCCACTTCTTTGTGGCGGTGACCACACTCGGGCTAGTTCGACCATGTCTCATATTTTGCCTTAATAGGTAGATCACCTCATAGAAGAAGGTGTCATTGATTTTTGAGAACTTAGGAATGCTCTTCTCGAGCCTTAGCTCTGGGTAGTATTCATATATTTTGACCTAAGGCCATACCCCATTTCATGCAAGGCCTACAAAATCTCTTGCGATGCTTTAAAACATACACAACATAGGAATTCATATAGAACTTCCCAGTTGTCATGACCTGTTGAAGTTGCTGGGAGATGGTGTCACTGATGATTTCCCCTCTGCCAAAATGCTACTCAGAACATTCTTACTCATTGTCTCTAAGTACCTCAAAGCATCCATTTATGGAAATTATGGGCATCGGAAGCCCATATACTCGCTCGGAAGGTGATTGTTTCACTTAGTTCCTCATTAAAGTCACTGCGGTGGATGGTCTGTGGCCATCGGCTCACTAGATTTTTGTTCTTAAGATATAGTTCATTCATCATTTACATACATTTGTCCTCATTTTCATCCCATGCCTTATAGCAGTCTTCTAGGCTAATGGTGATGTACTTCCTGTGATGAGGATGCCCAGGGTTATTTCAAAGTGATGAGTAGTTAGGTCAATGACCATATTTCCTTCTTTATCCTCAACACATCTTATGTCCTTATTATAGCATCAAGCCACCAACATGATGAACTCATTATTAATAGCACTTACTAACACCCAAATTGCAAAGTGCAATCCACCGTGTATTAGTTTGTTCATCTAAGGACCACTAGTGGCCTGATTGGTTCTTTCCTAGAATTCTTCCATATCGATGTGCCCGAGCTCGGAGTCTCGATGTCAAGATCACTCTCTACGTGCAAGTCGGGCATCTTGACCTTTTGGTATCTATACGTCATCTCTTAACCTATCAACTTAGCTTTACCTTTATACTTGGTTGACTTTTTTCTTGATGAAGACATATGTGGACTTGAGGATAGTTGTTGTTGTTCTGCAAGGAGAATCAAAGAGGTCCAACATAGAAGAGCAATTTCAACCGTCAAGTTATCCATAATGAAAGCTTACAGAAAGAAGAAAGATCAATTATGAGGCTTAGGGCGCAAGGCGTAAGTTCATAGCATGTTGCAAAGGCTTAAAAAGGCTGGGCACACTTTTAGGGATGTCAACATGCAAAAATGTGCACTTGTGTTGACAAAGGAAAAGCCAAACCAAAGGGTTATAGAGGGGCGCACTTTTGGAGAGTGTTGAACAAAAGGTTTTAGTGTCAAGGAGAAAGGCAAGGGGCGCTAGTTTGTGACACACAACATGCAATGTTGGTGTTAAGGTTCATGCACTAGTGCCTTAGGAAATTTCTTCAACTCAAGGTCTTTGTAAAATATGGTGTTGCATGGCTTTTCAGTGTGCCCAAGGCATAATTTTGGAGTGTGTTGTAAATGAGCTTTACACGCCAAAGGAAAATAGTTGGGCGTAGATTTGGAGGAAACAACATCAAATGTTGATGTTGGTCGGGATGCGCCTGCACCTCTATGAGATTTGTTAAGTGTTATACTGGGTGTGGGGAGGGACATGTTGCATGCGGGGACAGTGCACCAAGGCGTGACTGTGGGGAGTGCAACATGTAAAAGTAGTGCGCCAAAGGATAAATGATTTTTGGATTTTCTTTATGACTTCACAGATTTCTCTCTTTTTGATTTTGTTAAATAACAAAGAGATGGTTTGTGGAATTTGTAGCAAGGCATTAAGTAGATACAAAGAATGGTTTATTCAGAGGCAAAGCTTTCAGTTGCAGATCTAGAAGAAGAGATAAGGTAGTTTTCCCGATGGTTATGGAGTGTTAGTTTATTCATTTTTAGATTTAACTTTTTATAACAATCCTAAAACCACCGAAAACCAAGAAACAAAACCACAAACAACAATAATAGTGATAAAATCCACTTACTCGATTTGATAAAGAACAAAGAACGACCTTGGGGTCCACAAACTTGAAAAGTGAAATGTGGTCGTGACAAGGATAGCTGACAGGTGAAGAGGAATATTTCTCACTATTTTCAAATCGTAAAAATGACAGGTGTTGATCGCCTATATATAGAAAATTTTGCATTTATTACCCCACCCACTTTTCTTTGGCGTGGTTTTTATGATGTCGACACGGGTTTGGATGCGCCTTGGCGCAAGTAGGTTAGCATTGACATAAAAAATTTAGTGCCTTAAGTGCACATTTGGAGATGTCAACATAAGGATTTCAGCACCAAAGGGAAAAATGGGCGCACATTTTGATGTGTCGACATGTCAATTCTTGCGCCTAGTTCAAAAAGGCTGAAAATGGCTAAGTTCTTTAAAAATTGATTTTTGGAAGGGAATTTTTAGGCCATTTTGAACGTTAATAGACCTTATCAGGGGACCAAAACGGAATTTTGGTATGGTTATCTATAAAATTTCCCTTGCCAATTTTATAAGATAACAAGACCACAGTACCATTGGTGGTATTCCTACCCCTGTACTGTTTGATTCTAGTTCTTATAATTCTTTCATTACACCATCTTTAGTAGATTGATGTAGGTTGGTGGTAGTTAGGTAGGGTCTCATTTGGGATGTCGAGATGTCTTCTAGAGCTAAGATCTTCATAGGCTCCTTAGTTAAGGAGTGTGTTGTAGATTTGGGACCTTTCACCACCACCTCAGATCTCTGTATTCTTCCTTTGGGCTCGTATGGAGTTATCTTAGGTATGGATTGGCTATCTACACATAGGGCCAGGATGGATTGTTATCATAATACTATTGCTTATGTAGATGATTTGGGAGTTGATTCGGTGATCTCAGGGGTCAAGAGACTCGTTTCTATTCATACCATTTCCACTATGCAGCTTAAGTGGTGTGTGTGATGGGGTTGTCAGATGTATGTTGTTATAGTTAGTGAAAGATCAAAGGATGGGTCTAGTGAGCCATTGCTAGATGATCATCCCATCTTGAGAGATTTTTTTGATGTATTTCTAGGGGAGCTACTGGGGTTACCACCCCCACATGAGATTGATTTCCATATAGACCTAGTTTCTGGAGCAGATCCTATCTCACGGGCACCTTATCGGATGACCACCCCGGAGCTCTATGAGTTCAAGTTACAGCTTAAGGGCCTTTTGGAGAAGATCCTTATCCATCCTAGTGTATCCCCTTGGGGTGCACCTATGATTTTGTGAACTATAAGGATGGATCATTGCAGTTGTGTATTGATTACCTCCATTTGAAAAAAGTGACGATCAAGAATTGTTATCCTCTTCCTCGTATTGATGACTTGTTTGATCAGATGAAGGGAGCCACAGTGTTCTCTAAGATTGATCTCAAGTTAACCTACCATCAGTTGAGGATTTTAGAGGTGGACATTCATAAGACCACCTTTCACACAAGATATGGGCACTATGAGTTCACAGTGGTGCCTTTTCATTTGACAAATGACCCTACAATGTTTATGAGTTTGGTGAATGGGGTATTCATAACCTTTTTAGATCACTTTGTGCTTGTCTTCCTTGATGACATCTTGATATACTCACATACACGTGAGGAGCACGAGGGGCACCTTTGACAGGTTCTCCAGTGTCTTTGTGAGTAGCAACTTTATGGGAACTTGGAGAAGTATGCTTTCTTCCAGACAGAATTGTAGTACTTGGGTCATATTATTTCTAGGGAAGGTATCATAGTCGATCCTTCCAATATTAGAGCCATTATGGATTGGCCAGCACCCACTACAGTGATACCGAGGTGCACAACTTCATGGGTTTAGCAGGATACTACCAGAGATTTGTTCAGGACTTCTCTCGGATTATGTACCCTATCACTTCCCTTCAGAGGAAAGGGAAGAAGTTTGTTTGTTCAAATATATGTTAGCAGGCCTTGAGACACTAAATGAGTTCCTCACTATAGCACCTATTCTTGCAGTGTCGGATCCACAATGTGAGTTCTTTATTTGTACAGATGCTTCTTTAGCAGGGCTTAGAGGTGTGTTGATGCAGGATGGTAGGGTTGTAGCTTTTGAGTCTCATAAAATCAAGGATCACAAGCTTAATTATCCTACCCATGATCTTGAGCTTGTGGTAGTTGTGCATGATTTGGTTAGATGGAGGAATTTTCTTCTTGGTCGAGATTCACACTCAGGATAGATCATTTGAGTCTTCGCCACCTCTTCATGCAACCCAATCTAAACACTCGTTAACGGCATTGGATGGAGTTTCTTTGTGAGTATGACATGGAGATAGAGCATGTGAAGGGGAAGGAGAATGTGGTAGTAGATGCTCTCATCAGACGGAGACATGTGACTATGGCTACCTCAGTGAGCGCAGATTTGTGGAGCAGGGATTCTTGAAGCTTCCTCTTGACATCTTCTAGATGGCGATTTGCGAGCAAAGATCAAGTCACGAGACCCCTTGAGGGGAATTTTGATGGTTTTTCCTTAGATTTAGATTCTCTTCTCGAAATAGAGGAAGAATATATGTTCCCATAGATGGAGGCTTGAGGCAAGAATATCTTGGTAGAGGCACATCATGCACCCTATTCAGCCCATCCCGGGGTGAAGAAGATGCATGCTACCTTGAGACATTTGTACCACTGGAGAGGACTTCATCGAGATGTGGCTCAATTTGTGTCATGGTATTTAGAGTTCCAGAGGGTTAAGGCCAAACATCAACATCCAGCATGTCTTCTTTATCCTCATGCCATACCGGAATGGAAGTGGGACACCATTTCCATGGATTTCATTATTGGGCTACCTATGTCAAGATATCACCACGACGCCATTATGGTCATGGTTGATAAATTGAAAAAATTGGCTCACTTTTCTCTGATGAAGACCACTTATATAGCTAGAGCAGTGGCACGAGTATATTTGGATGAGATTGTCAGGTTGCACGGGATTACTCGCGGAAGATCATTTGTGACCGCGATCCTTTATACACTTCACACTTCTAGACTACCATGCAGTATGTCCTCGGGATGAGGATTAACTTCAGCACAACATATCACCCAAAGACAAATGTACAGACCAAGTGAATAAATCAGATTTTGGAGGATATGCTCAGGATGTATGTGATGGATCAGCATTCTAAGTGGGAGGAGTACCTATACTTAGTGAAGTTTTCCTACAATAATAGTTTTTAGAGTTCTATAGGCATGGATCCTTTTCAAGAATTATATAGTAGAGAGTGTAGGACACCCCTTAGCTGGGATAGGTTAGAGGACAAATTATCTCTTGGACCAGCTCTTTTGTAAGACATGGAGCAGCAGGTAGTGTTGATTAGGTAGAGATTACAAGAGGCACAGGACAGGTAGAAGAAGTATGTGGATCAACATAGGATTGATCTTAGCTTTGATGTGGGCACGAATTTTTCCTTCATTTTAGGCCACACAAGAGCCCTATCCACTATGGAAAAGGTTCTAAGTTAGCTCCTAGATTCATTGGTCTAATGAGATCTTGGAGTGTATCGCCCTTTGGCCTACCATCTAGCATTTCCACCCGACTTATCTTGCGTAAATGATGTGTTTCATGTTTCTGTCCTTAGGAGGCACATTGCAAATCCTTCTCATGTGTTGGACTAGACATCATTTCAGGTGCAAGATCGGGGGTAAGTGACAAAGTGGATCCCATCTCGTATCATAGATCGTAGGACCACCGGGCCTTCGAGGAAGAGAGATCGATCGTGCACGGGTGCGGTGGGACAAATAAGATGAGACTACAACCACTTGGGAGGATGCCATAGTATTATGAGTGTAGAATCCACACTTGTTCTAGTGACTTCTAAGAGGAATTCAAGTCTAAGGGGAGGGGGATGTAGTTCCCACTTCCCTTTGACACTTCATATACTTGATTTTGACACTATTGATCATATTATGGACTACTATGTTTTTCTTTAGTATGATGTTTAGATGTTAGATCATGGATTATTATTGATTTGGATTCGGTTATTATGCATGATGGTTACCAGAGACATTTTCTATATGTGGTTGATGATATATTGTTTCATAGGGACAATATTATGGATATTGATTTGGACTTATGACATTTCAATATTTTTAGTAGATCTAGTATGGTAGATTTTTATGATGATATAGCTGATTTATTTAATTAAAATGGTAATGTTGAATTCACGATGTTGTTGTGATTCTTATGCTTATATGATCTTGAGATGTTGTTATATCATTTTTGATGTTCGATATGGCCAAAAGGCCGAAGGATGTATTTACATTTTGCGGTTAAAAATCACAACAATGTCGGGGGACCTGGAGACTAACCATATTAAAATTTTGGGTGAATTCAACAAAGTCACCATAAAATAATAGTGTTATGAGTTTGTGTGTTGTGTTATGTTAGGAATTTCCATGGGGGATTTCCATTATATCTGACCATGGGATAAGTTTTTTATTTGTGTTCCATTTTGATTATTGTTGTATGTACTTTATTTTGTAATGTGTTCTTTCTTTTAATTAATTTAAATTTTGTAGATCAATGTGATAGTCATATAGTTAAATTTTATTTAAATTAAATTGGGATGTGGAATGTAATTAATAAAGTTGTTGTCTTAGATATTAATGTTGGAAGAGTGTGTAAGTTAATGTTGTAAGGATGTGTAAGAAACATGTAAGAGTATGTAAGGCAGATTTTGGAAGGTCTAGCACTCCATCTTTTATGGAATTCGAATTTGACCTTGGAGGCCAAATTTGGAGGCTTGTGGGACAAGTTAAACTTGTCCCACACCTCTTAAAATGATCCACCAACCATGCCTATGGTTTGGAGGTTAAATTTAGGCATTTTTAATGCATTTTGAAGTGACAATTTGTAAGTTTTAATTGCACTTCCCTTACATGTTTTTAATTTGGTCCTTTTGGAGTATGGGCATTTTTGGAGTATGTAAGTGATTTTGTCATTTTTTATTTATTACGATTTGGTGAAGGATGTTGAATTTCCTCTTGGGGTTGAGAAAGAATGATGTGGCATCCCACATGGATCCACATCATCCTCTTCTCTTCCCTCTCCTATTTAAGTGAAACTCCTTGCTTGTTTATGGTTGTTGAAACTTTGTTATTTCCTCTTGGGGGCACATTTTTTTGTTACTATTTTAGAGCTTGTTGTGGAGGAAGCCTGGAGTATTTTTGCATGCTTATACCCTACTGGTTTTAGAATACACTTTGGTATCTTGGAAAGCTTGTGAGTGTTGGTCCCATTATTGAGTTTGCATAATGTGCCTTGTTTTTTCATGACAAAATGTGCTCATAAATGTTTCATTTTTTTATTTCATGATCTACAGTTCACATTTTCCAATTCAATGCCTTTGAAATTACTCACATTGTCATGATTTTTCCCTAAATTGAAACAAAATCCATTTTTTCCCCCAAATCTGCCCTAGTTTCCTCATTTTTTTACGGGTTGTGTCATTTCTCCTTTGTCAAATCATGAATGAACTTGAAATTGATCAAATCCTGAATTTGAGCAAGTATTTCCCCAATCCCAAGGTCGCAAATGATGTCAAAAAATGATTCAGTTGGTTGAGATCATGAATTCTACCTTCCTTGTGAAAAATTTGATTTTAAGGGCATCCCATGTATTTTTTATGTTTTGACGGGTAAACGGGTGTCACCGGCCCGTCAAATTTATCATTATAACCTTTATGCTAATGTGGCAAGCTCCTATTAGCCGGGGGTGGTCGAAAAAATGTTATAACTTGTCACTTTTTGAAATTTTGGTGAAAGGAAAAGTTTTGTCTCGTCCCCTTGATGCTACTGATGTGTGCCTACGTGGCACAATTTGATTAGTTGATGGATCGGTGGGTGGCGGGCTGCACTTAGGAATTTTTCTTCCATTTTGGAAAATTTCTTAAAATCAATTTTTTCCTAAAGGGCCGCGGTGAATGGTATGATGACACATGGCACAAGAAGGTTAGGCCGATGGTGAAGGACTTGGGAAAATTTTGAAGTTTTAATCTCAAAATGTCACAGTGAAAATTTGGCCCTAAAGCCCATGACCAGTAAGAAGTGGACACATTTCCAGGAAGGTCAGGTGGGTGGCGAGGTCACTTAAAAATTTTGCCTTCATTTTTGTAAATTTCTCAAGGTCAATTTTCTGCCCGAAGGCCCACAACGAATAGGAAAGTGACACATATGCAGGGGGATAAAATGGAGGCGGAGGTTTGGAGGAATTTGAAGTTTTTAACTTCAAAAGGTAAAAAAATTTGGCTCGAGAGTCCCACCTCCAATGAACAATGGACACGTGTCATGGATTTGGCAGAAGAAATGTTGAAAAATTTACAAATTTTGGTGAAAAATCTCAAAACCAAAAACTTGTCCATGGCCCTGATGGGAAAAGGTGAATGTGTCCCCCATATCCAATCGGGGAAACACGTGGCACATTTAAAGAGTGGAGATGGAGAGCACAGCCCGCAAAGGTTTTTGTGCTTCCAGAGGTTTAAAGGCAATTTTGGAGGGTCGGCTCCACATCCAATGAGATGGAGACATATGGCAGAAGAGGCAGTGGGTGTTCGGGCCCGCAGAGAGGTTTTTGAGAAAATTTTACTTTTCTCAAAAAGGAGAAAAATTCATCATTTTGGCCCACGGTTTTTAGTAGGGCCCACAGGAGGACACGTGGCATGTCTAGGGGCTCACAAAGAAAATTTTCAAAATTTTCCCAAAGTTCAAAAGGGTTTAAAATGCGTTTTAAGGTTTGGGGGCCCACCCCAATCATGTTTCAACACGTGTCTCACCCTATCCTTATGGTAAAAAGGTAATTTTGGCATTTTTGAAGGGGATTTGAATCTGACACATGGACGGTTGGTGTTTCTTTTATCCAAAATCGATGGTAACTGTGTAATTTCGTTTTGTTTTTAGGTGCCATGGAAGCTCCAGGAGTTTGGATTCACCATTTCTACACCGAATCACATGAAATTTTATATGAATCCACATCCCCTTGGCCTTCTAAGTGTAATGGCATCATTTATTTGATCCATTTCAGTGCCATATAGTGATTTTCATGAAATATTTTTCTTGGCCCATGTGAAAACGTGAAAGGTAAAAATTTAAAGTTGCAGAGGTAAAAAATGATGAGGTAAAAGGTGGAAAATGATTGCAAATGCATGCTGGCATGGTGGAATGACAAAAACATGACCACAGGATGGATAAGGATCCAAGATCATGTAATTTTTATTATTTTTGTGCATCCTGGCATTTTTGCGAAGTCATTTCCACATTTAATATCATTTTCATCGAGATGGATAGGGTCTTGTAACAAATTTGATCCCTTTGGAATATTCTTTACTTGGGATGTAAGGATCTAAGTTGGCATAGGGTATATTATGTATTTTTGTGGCATTTGGTAAGGTCTTAAAAAATTTTGAGAAAGAGAGAAGAATTTTCACAAGGAAAGCTGGAAGAAGTTCATTTTCTTTTGGAGAAACTACTGAGAGCCATTTTTATTCTGTTTACATCAAATGTTCATCATGTTGAGTTGGTTTCAGCTGTAAATCCATCAACAGGCTTTGAGATTGTCTAAATAACATTCCCTTACCGATATATTTGATCAAATTTTTGAACTAACTGGTTTTATCTCTTGGCAAAGCTTGCATACACTTGTATTTCAAGTATGTTTTCAATTTGTGTTTCATGCTCATGTTGCAATCTTGTGTTTGGGATATCTTTTAATAATACATGGTCTCATTTCTTATAGAGGGTTTGAAGGCATCTGTAATCTTTCATTGAAGAGCATTCATTTGAGTGAAGATAAACAGATTTAAATTCATCTTACTTTCCTTGAATATTGAGGGTGTTTGTAAACCTTTTGGTGTACCTCAGGTCATGATCAAATAAGAGTTTCTAGATGCTTCATTGGTATTTTGCTTCAAGATTTTGTGGAAGGTTATCAAAGTTTGTGTGGAATAGTGTAGATTTGGGCCTCCATTTGTGCACATCATCACAGGTTGAAAGAGCACTTCAAATTCATTAAAACATTTCGTTGTTTAGGTGTTGTAATTCATTTACAAACCTTCCCAAAGAAAGGTGATGATTCCTAGCTCCTCTTGTCCCATCATCTCTCATCAAAATTTCATTTGAAAACTAACTCATCCTACCTACAATACCCTTGCATTTGCATTATGTGTCCACAAAAGAATTCAATCCTTTCATTAAAATGCACAAAATTGATCAGGGTTTTATCATGTCTTTAGTAGCTCGGCTTTGTTTTGAATCCATCATTTAGTAGTGACAACTCCTTTGATTTTGGATAATGGATACTTGATCATGTTTTCACAAAGCCTCTTCTATATCATATGAAAAACACAAGGATATCTCCATCTCCTTACCACATAAGGGCTACAATATAGGTTCTCTTGCCTTGGTTGATAGGAACAACCTAAAATAGTGAGGGTTAGATCAAAACCCTCTTGAAGGTGTTATCCACTCCCTCAATTCTTGAATGTAAATAAGCAGATAGGTGTGCTTCCCTAGCTACAAACAACATATAAAACATCTATCTATCCTTGAGTGTCTTGTGCAAATTTATGATGTTGTTCAAGTTGTGAAGGAGAGTAAAATTGGATACCAACAAAGTGAGCTTGGAACAAAATTTAGTATTGAGAGGTAGGATCTTGAGTTGTGTTTCAATTGTTTTTTCCTTCCCTTACATGCATGCTTGAATAGTGTTTGTGTTTTCATTCTTGGCTAGTTGGGTAGAATTATTAGGGCATGGTGTAGGAGAAGGATATGAGGATTTCATATGGGGCGAATAAGGGATTTCCAATGCAATTTTATTGTTGAGGAGTTTTGGTTTGGGATCCACCTTGGAAAAAAAACTGCTTGCATTTCTTACTATGGTGGGGACATAAGGGATATACTTGGGGGCCATAAGGAAGGTTTGGGAGATATAAGGTTTATGGGGTTGATATGATTATTGGCGGTATGTATTTTGGTGGATGCCCAATTCCAAATTGGGAGGCATAAGGAGTTCCCCATAGTTCTTGCTCTTGTTGGCTTGCTTGATCAAGCCTATGTGTTGTATGAATTGTTTCAAATGTAGTTGGGAACTACTTTGTCTTATTTTGAACTATGTTTTTTGTTGATTGTATGCAATGTGAATGTTTCTTGTATGTGATAGAATCCTTTGTTGCCATGTGTTGATATTCATGCTCCATTTCAATATGGTTGGGGCTCGGGGCCAATGGGGAAGGATGGCTTCTCCTTTCTCATTGGATGTCTTGGTTGGGTGGAGAGCATTGTCTTTCCCCTTCCTTGTTGTGATCAAAGTTGCAAAGAAGAAGAAACAAGCATGCTACTATTTGGAGAAATAATTTCACAGTTTGATAGTCATTTCCCTTTGAGTAATTCAATGTAACTTTTCCCACTTTGAGTGGATGAATGTATAAATGTTGTAATGTGAAGCATTACATTGTTAATGTAAGTTGTATTTGAATTGAGAAATGTACAAGAAGAATTATACTTCTCTATTTTACTTTGGAAAGAAAATGTGAATGATGTTTCATACTTTGTATTTTGTAATTTGAAACCAATTCAAATTGGAAAAGTGACAAGTTGTAAAAGTGTTATGGAATTATGAATAGAAGATTGAAGTAGTTTCAAAATTGGATTGTATACTTTGGAATTGTTTTGTTGTCCAAGAATGATATCTCTGTTTTGAAAAGGAATAAGAAATAGTGTTGTTATTGTATGTATTGTATTTGAAATTAAATAGAAAGGAAAGTAGAAAAATTGTATTGATGATCAATGAAGGATTGCATTCCTTTCTCAAAAGTGTTTTACCTTGTTCATATGCTATCTTCTCCATTGGAAATCTGAGTTTTACTTGCAATGGAAACCTCTGTTTGGAATGTTGAAAGAAGAATGCATATGGAATGAAATTAAATGTTATTTTCCTTGCAAAATGTATATTAAAACTAAAATCAGAAATGTAGTTTCATTTAGAATTAGATGGATGATTTAATAAGCAATGTATTTGACTAATTTAGGAATCATATGCACATTTAAATGACAAAATGGAGATTTCAATTTAAAGAAACAGTTCACTATAATATACTTCATCTTGGCAATTCACATTTTTTTAAAAAATGAGCAATTCATACTTTCACTAATCAATAAGCTATGAAACATTGAAAATTAGACTTAGTACTACCTAAGGAACTCAAATTCACTATAACAGTCAAGAATGAATCTCCAAAACTTAATGAATTTCAATTCGGAGCTTGCACAGTCATTTTTCCGTCTATTGCCAGAAAAATGCAACCTTGAATAGATTGGATAAATTGACTTCCCTAAAACACTCTAAACCCTCCCTATATTGATCCTCCATGTCTGTTTGACATGTTGAGTGAAGGAGGAGTTCTAATTTTATCAAAATTATAAGTTGGAAATTGCCAGTTTGCCAAATAAAGGCTTACAGATTTTTTTACAAAATTGACCCTTAAAACTTCATTAAAAATAAAATTTTATGTTCCCTATGCAAAGAGGGCTTTGAGATATTTCAAAAATTCCTCATTTTCCCAAAACCGAGCTTTCTAGCTCAAGTTATGACACTTTGAAGTTTTTGTGCCTTGGCGGGAAAATTTGGGAAAATTTTCCCTAGCAAGCCAACCCAAAAATTTCCCATCAAAATTGCCCTAGAATTTTTTTGAAATTTTTGGCTCAGAAACTTTTCAATTTTCCCTTCATTTCCCACAACCAATCAAAGGCTGCCACATGTCCTCCGGGGCAGAGAGCGAGAGGCATGGATGAATTTTACCCCTTTAACTTTTTGAAATTTTTTGGAAAATTTTCACTTTTCCCTCCACCAGCCCGTAGCCAATCAAAGGGTACCACATGTCCCCTTGAGGATATGGTAGAGGTGTGGGTTCTTATAAACCCTTATTTTTTATAAAAAAATTGGGAAAAATTTACGTGTTGGCCACGCCAACCCACGGCCAATGATAGCGTGCCACGTGGCACATTGGGGGTGGAAGTGGGAGGGCGGACCTTCTTTCTCCCTTTTGTTTTGTGTTTGGGCTTTAGAAAATTTCCAATTTTCCTTCCACTACCTACAACTCCACTTCCCCTTTTATCCTTTATCTTCCCATGGGCGGGCGGACCCGCGCACCCTTTTGTCTTTTTTTCCTCCTCGGGCGTAGACCACCAATTCCTCCCACCGCTCCAACATTGTCTCCGCTGGCCGTGCCACGTGTCCTGGAAAACCGCGGGGGCACGGAAGAAAAAGTGACTTTTCACCCGTGCATTGGGAAAATTTCCCAATGTTGCCCCGTAACCCGCCAACTGCCCCAAGGTACACTCCTCCTCCTCTTGCCACGTGTCCCCCTGGGAAAATTTGACCCCAGACTCCGCCCACTCATAACTTGAGTTCTACTTGGAGTTAGGAGGACTTATTTATATCACCGAGAAAGGTGAGAAAATTTCCTATCCATTGGGAATGGTTTAGGAAAATTTTTAAAGTTTTGAATATGAGAAAAATCTAGTTGAATTTCTGATTCTGTTAGAGAGCAAGTATGGGGTAAGATTACTCCCTGAATCTAACTAGAACATCTAACCCTAAAATTTAAACCTTGTAAATGTGTTATAAGTTCATAAAGGAAACTTGTGTTTTGGTAAGCAAGTTTTGTTTCAGAACCTATTAGTGAAAACTGATGTCTTACAACTTAGTTGTAGACACTTCAAATCAAAAAAATTATCCCATAATTTTCTAGCTAACCCTAGGTTGTTTCTTGGGTCTCAAGTGGTTGTTTGAATGGGCACTACACCCACCAAATGTCATCTCTAGGCGTAATGTGAAAAATGATGACCCTTTCATCCCTTAAGCTTAAGGGACATAGGGGACATGAAAATGCACCCAGCCCCGTGTATGCCTCTTGGTCCTTCATACAACTTATTTTCAGCCTCTAAGTGATTTTTTCAAACATTTTGGCCCTAATGCTTAACCATTGGATGATTGACAAGTGTCGCATGGAGGAGCGATGTGAAATTTGATGACCCTTTCATCCCTTTAGCTAAAGGTACATCAGGGACATAAAATTTCTCCCAACCCCTAATATATATATATATATATATATATATATATATATATATGTATATGTATATGTATATATATATATATATATGTATATATATATATGTATATATATATATATATAAATGATTTAAATATGGCACTTAGTTATTTTTCCCTCCATTTCTTCTCCACAACTTCACACCCTATCATAGCTCTATTCATGTTTGTCCAGACACCCAGTCCACCATTGATGCAATAAACCACTCTGCCATGGTCACCAAATTTTCCACTCCATGAAAATTACACATACTTTAGAGGAGGTACTTGAATGAAAAACTTAAAGAAATGAAGAACAAAGAACAAGAACAAAGAGATTCATCTTAAAACCCTCATTGTCATGAGACAACAAATTTGATATATCTTGCAAAAAGGTTGCATGAATTGAAGAACATTTTTACTACATTATTCATTTTCGATGCCACAAAACATCAATATTATATCTCCCTTTTACAACACAATTTTTTACGGTGAATAAATCTCCCTCTTGTCACAACGAGGAAAAAGGTTAGATTTCCCGTTAAACCAACAATCAGTTTGAAAAGAAAATTCACCAATGGAACAAGAAACAAAAGCCATATCAAAATATAGTTTTCATCACAATCGGATGAGAAAACCAAACCTTCAATTTTCAAGCTCCGTTAATGGCTATCATGTTTATAGCTACTACCAGTGAAAATTTTGAAATTTTAAAATCTCACAACTTTGGTGATCGGGTAAGCCTAAAATTTTAGAGGGGTGATATTGGGAAAAAAACCCATATCGAAAAAATTTGTTCCACCATGATCTGAACACCAAAGAACATACTTACTAAAAATAGCATGTCTTCTACATAGGAGATTGTTATTTCGGGTAAGCCACCATTTGAAGAAGCTACAAAGGAGGCGGTGAACACAGAGGAAGTATCACAGGAAAATCATTGAAATGGTCATCTTGGTCAAAAATTAACACTTAATAAAAATATTAAGTGGTCTCATGAGAACCTCTAAAAATAGAAAAATATTCCCAAAGGTGAGAGGAATGTAGGGAGAAAAAGGAATTCAAGTTTTCACAAATAGTCAAGGTTTGACAGAGTTAGATTTTCACACTTAATAAAATTAGTAAGTTGTCTCATTGGAACTTACTAAAAATAGCAAGTTGTTCCTAAAGGTAGATTGCACAAAGGGAACATCTTTGGGAGTTAAACATCCAAGTTGGCATCACCATTTGGGGACCGAGAGAGATAAAATATTGACACTTACAAAAAATAGTTTCCCTTTCCAAATATAGTAAGTGTCAAGAAATAATGAAGTTCAAATTCGTAAGGGGGAAACCAATGCATTCTCTATCATCAGAGTATGCGGGAGTAGGTGATAGTGAGGTCACTTACATATATCTCAACAGTGTCTTTTGACACTCATTTAATGCTTCAATCAATATGTTGAGGTGGGATATATAGTCAACGATCACATCATCTTGTTCATAGTGTGTTTCATCTGGATCGTGTCCAAATCAACTTATCAATGTCGTAGTGTTGCAAGAAGTCGGGGAAGGATTTTTCTCAAGCTTCACTCTCTTGAGGGGATCTTCATGAGTGATTCTCATGGTAACCAATGGAATCATTCAACATTTTTTGTAAACACTTAGTTCATGGTGTTTATGGGTCACTCGAGGCGGTTTCCTACCTAAATCCGAAGAACTTTCTCACAAAGAACTGACCGAGAAAATCATTCACCGCATGAAGGGTTCAAATGTATCGGGTTCAATATGATTGAGCTTTCCAGTCAATAGTATCATATTATTCATCAGCGTGATTCATCTTTCTTTCTCTCTTTCTCTCCTCTTCCCCTCAAATTTATCTCTCCTCCATGTTCTAATTTTGTGTTGGGGTTGCACTTTTTCGTATGTCTTAAGGTTTCTAATTTAATAAGTTACCTTTATGTTATAAAAAGGACTTAATGTTTTCCTAAGAAGGTGAAGAGTCATAAGTCAGTCAAGACACGGGAAGATTCATTGGGGGATACATGAAGAGTTATTATTCTCTTATAAATTGCAATGCACTCCTCATTTGAGGTTCTTCTTAGCTATTTTTGTGAATTCATGAGAGAGAGATCCTTGTGAAAAGAGAAAAGAGATAGAAAATTCTTCCATTCTCCCCTATTCTCAAATGTCTTCCATTCTCATACTATGTACAATTTCTATTTGAGCATCAATACAAGAAGAAGGATTTTCTAGCCTTTTTTGACTAAGGGATTTATTGATACTTTGTGTTCATTAAATTCTAATTGGTCTTGTTGTTATTTGCAAAATTGTTTCTTCTTAATTTTAGTGCATGTGATGAAACTTCTAATTGATATATGTAGGAATCTAATTTTCTACACGTAGCATTAGATATCCTACCTCATATTCCCACTCACTTTCCCACTCTCAACAAATAATGTTCTCTAGCAAGTGATTGGTAGCTTTTTCGTAGTGACAATGGATTTCCCATGTTGGATCCCTAGCTGTGAGGCCACCAGAAAAATACACCCTTACTCATGCATGAAAATACGGAAGTTGCGCCATCTAATTAGAGGGACTTCAATTCCCGAGAGAGTTGTGAAAGAACCCACAAATTTTCCACCGAAAAATTTTCTCACCAAAAAATACATCATCCATAGCTATGTTTTCTTATTAAGATATTAAAAATTCAATCACAATAACATAAAGCAATATGAACAATACATATAAACCATATGTAAGTGGAAAACCATCATGGGGAAGAAAAACCCACTTTGAAACTCTTCTTATATTACTCAAAGAAAAAATATTTAGTGAAGCACCAACTTCACAAAGAGCATGAACTCATATTTTAGTTTAGCACCAACCCTACAAGAGAGCACCAACCATTAATTTAGTGATGTACCTAATACACAAAGAGGCTAAAAACACCTAAGATGACTAAGGACCAACTTAGTCACCAAATAATGATGATATCTGAATTTTTTTCTACCACAACTAATGAAGATCACAATTTCAGCTCACACAAATACCATCAAACCCTCATTCACATAACTTTCTCATTCTCCTTATTCTTGGACTTGTCTTAGCTATTAACTCTTACTCACATTCTCTACATAATTGTTTCACCTGATTCTAGATCATTTCTTTGAAGTATTGATGAAACAGATAGGGTAACGGGTGTAGGAGGAATACCTATTCAAATGTTGGTTGATGGGTTGTTGCGCGTATGAATTCTGAATCCACAACTGATTGTGATATCTTCCTTTTGGCTAGGAGGAACTACCTGTAATGCAAAGAAAGACCACTAGAAGAAATTAAACAATATGTGCAGTGAACTGCCTAGCGTGTGCTATATCCGGGAAGTGTGATACTTCCTAGATGGTTGTCAGTCCATTATTTTAAACAATTTAATGCGATAAATAAGGTAAAACCTATTGTAATTTGAAATGATTTAGGTATCTCACTTAAAACATAATAAGAAATAGATCTAATCTAACAGTTAGGTTAGAATAGGATCTGAAGGTCAAGTAACTGGTTTTGGGTCTTTGCGTCCGACAGAGGTCTCGGGAAAATCACGGGTGAATGACGGGTGAGGTGGAATTAGGTGGGTAGGTCAGCTGTTGCAGGTTGTATCGTAAAATACAGAGACCAATGTCGATTAAGGGTTACTTGAAGGTGGTTAGGTGTAATCGGTGTTGATTCTTTGTGAAAAATGGGAATAACACGAGAATGAGCTTGTGTCTCCTTTATGATTACACAAAGGAATTTGGTTGGTCAGGATGAGGTATTGGGTGATTTAGGTAGGATTTGGTGAGGTTTTAATGGTTATATGGAGGGGTGAGTGTAGGATGAGGTCAATAGGTGGCTAGGTAAACAATATATGATAATATAATGATGAAATGGAATGAACCAGAGAAGTATAATGTTTACTTACTTGGATTACAGTTACGGATGCTGTGAGTGATGGATGGAGGTGTTGATGAGAGGTTTAAAGGCTACGGTGATCACCAACTAAAGGAAATCTTCTTCATGGGCTGCATGTACATTCCTCTTTGCTTAGTTAGATCGAGATCATTGTTAGGATGGTTTTGTAGCGAAAAACACTTGATCTCTTTCCTTGCACGTGTGTTCTCACTAGAATTTTATCTCGAAGATGTGATATCTCTCGAATGTGCTAATGTTCACCAAATTTTCTGATATTTTCCAACCTTCGCGCAACCTTGAGAATAACGTTGTTTTGGGGTTAAAGGGTAATCGCGACAGTGGTTCCACCTTAACCGGCGATAGTTAGGGGTAACCAGGCGTCGATCAAGGTGGGATTTCCTAGGTTTACTAAACTAGGGAGATCCTCTTGATTTCCTCGATCTTGTGCCATTAACCTATAGATTAGACTTGGAGATTCTTGTAAGCATGTGGGAATGTGGTTAGAGAGAATGTAGGCATTGATTTTTAGGGTTTAGGTAAGTCTCGATTAGTTATGGCAACTTACTAAGAATAGATTTTAGATTGAGTTGGGTTGGTGAGGTGTCTAGGTGAAGTGTATGTGTGGATATTATTTAAATTAATATATTTAAATAATAAATATGGTGAGGATAATGAATTAATTAAATTAATATTAGTGGGGTGAAGGGGGCCATGGCTAGGTGAATGTGATGAAGGGTGCTTATTTGTCAAGGGACCAAAGGGGACTATGACCTAATTTTAGGGTCTACATTTTTCCCCTTTTTGTTGCGTAGCTTGTATTAGTAAGCGCCAACAAAAATAAGATGTGGTTGCCCCATGTGTGGGTGAAGGTGATTCCCCTCAAACAAGGAACTGATTTGGCCGAAGGAAAAATTAGTGAGTGGTTTGATAAAAGGTGAATGTGAGAAAGGGGAAGGTGAGGAACAGTGGAAAAAGAGTTAAAGGTCTACTCGGAGTAATCTAGGTAATGTTTGAGGGTCAAAGGTAGCAACATTCAAACACACGCACATGTATAAATTGTAGCATACTACCAGGTTGAAGAGCAGGTAAACTCTACATTGGCTAAAGTCGATAGGTTTATCCAAACAAGGTGGAAGTGATTATGGTATCCAAGGTATAGGATATGGTCAGGAAACAAAACGTAGGTTAGGTGCAGGAATGTTTAGGTATGTTCTAAGACACCAAAGGTAGGGTCATGATAAATAGTCATGGCCATAGGCTAGGTAAGGTCATTAGGTCAACAACACATGTAATGTGGATCTGCAAGGTATAGTGAACACATGAGGTCAAAGGTTGCTAGCGATGGTCTAAGTCTAAATATCTAGGTCACAAAGCATGAGTAAGGCCAAGGTAGGGGTAAAATAACGAGTCCCCAAAGGAGGAAAAAGGGAGGTAGTAAATGATGAGGTCAGGAAAGGTGAGGTAAATGGGTAGGGTAAAGGTGGAGTGGGGTAAATGATCAGGGTGAAGGTTGGGTGGGTTAAAAAGGAGGTAGGGGTAGGGTAAAGGGGTAAAACATAGGGCAATGTGTAGGTGAGGGTGACCGATGCCGGTCAAGGATAACCGACGTCGGTATAGGTCAACCAATGATGGTTAGGTAGGGCACGCGATCAATACCGGTCAAGGGTAACAAACATCGGTTAGGTTGGGTTTGTTATAAAAATAAAAAATCCATATTTTTGTTATTCATTTTTATTTTGTGAAGTGAGAAAATGATAAAAAAGAGAAAAAAGAGAGAAAAGTGTCCAAATGAAACAAAACAGTGAGTTGGCGGTGTGATTGACGAGTGATTGGTTGGTGAGTAGCGGGTCCACAGGATCATTGTGAGGGATTCGATTGGTGAGAGGTTGTTGGTAGATATTCATTGATGGTGGAGACTGATAGGAATTAGGCGGAGCCACCGATATAGCAGCCAAACATGCCATGTAACATCCTCATTTTAGAACATTAGAATAAGAAAAAAATTATTTATTTATTTTTGATAAGTGCTTTCTAGTTCTAAATACATAATTTAGAACTCACAAATCATAACAATCATTCTCATAACAGAGATAACCATATGCAGCTGTAATGACTCGATGTACCACCGATCTATTCATTCCATGACTCGGTGAACTACCGATCTATTCATGGGTATCATAGAGTTGGCATTTTTATCTGAACACTTCACTCTTGCGGTTCTCTTCCCTAATCTGGGATTTCAGAATGCTCTGTCCAAGGAACCTATCTGAATAATTGTTACCATCATTCATCGGCATCACGTCCCTTAGACTAGGTGACATAGGACAACGCAATCAGCAGCTTGCGATACTTTGGCCAAAGATTTGAAACATACTGTTCATGTCTCATATTCCTTGATGGCATACTCGTCAATCTGGAATACGTCCTTCACCCCACTCTGATGTTATATAGAATGTCTTATACCAACTTCTATCAGCCTCCACCTGTCCCAAGTTATTCACTCAGGAATGGGTTAATATCATAACACACGTTATAAGATGCTCTTGAAGACTAGGGATAAGCTGACATACTGGGTCAACCACTGTTAACCCCGTGTGTCAAGGTACCCCGAGTCTCAAAGGGCTGCCTCATAGCATGTCTATGGTCCTAACCGGTCCCAAAGGAAAATCTTGTTCGAGTTTTAGGTGTAAATCTTAATGATCAATGCAAAAGGGTGTTGCCATATGTCACCTACATTGTTGTATCCTCGAGAAGATCCTAATCTTCTCGAAGGTACAACCCTGCAGTTGACATGTGTCAACATCCTACAAAACTACCTCAGAAAGATTTACATAACTTCAAAAAGTTACTTAAGTTGAGTTGAATTTGTATTAAAGGCCCTCCTAACTAGATAGTCCTTTTCCCACCCATAATTTCATACCATTGAGTTTCCTTATGTAGTTAAGTTCAATTTCACAAAGAGAAGTTTAGTAAGATTTGAGACCTCGTCAAGGTTTCCATCGGTTCCTAATAATCTTATTCCTCAAAATTGGGCAATAGCCCTAAGTTCTCTCATAAGGAAGCTAACTAAACCCGTAAGGGTTTATATCATCTCCGAAGACTGAAATATATCTGACTTATTGTTATTAAGACATGGTGATTTAAAACCATCAATTACATTACCTTGACTTCGATCATTATTAGGGAGTAATAGATTACTCTTCCTGTTATAGCTACATATCAGGGCGTAGTTTAACCTTAACTTCCCAAAAAGGTAATGGACTAATTTCCAATTTAGCCTTATTCATAATATAAAGGAATTTACTATTCATTCATGAAGTATTCAGTCACATAATTTTTACAAGGCTTACTTAGGGAATCCAACTAGCTCCCATAGCATAATAATAAAAATGCACTCTCATTCATTCCGACATAAGAAGTTCAATTCAACAAATATAAAATGCAGCCACATAAGTAACAATTTCCCCTTTTTATTTCCAAGCCATACAATTACAACTTATGCACTTCGGCATATTTGATACAATAATCAACAGCAAAAGAATAACTTTCTTCCTATAGTACAATTAGAGAAATCAAGTTGGAATTCATCATAAAAACTAGATTAAACAATCTGAGCATCATATCAGATCTACGTGCCTTTACCACTTACGATGACCATCTACAAAAATTGCTAGCACAGGTCAGTTCAGTGAACTGAGCATGATAAGCACTAATTCTTAAAACAATTGCATTCCACCAATTGTTTCCATTAAACAACTTGTTTAAATGAAATCATTTCATCAAACCTATAAACATGAATCACACTAATTATCTTTCTACCATACATGACTTTATAACATAATTTCATAATATAACTACCATATCAACTTTAATCTTTTCGGATGATTCATCTTATGTTAGAGACTAAGAAGAAACAAAATGAATCTAAAATATCCATCCATCTGAAAACCAAGGACAATAATAATCCAATAAAATTACTCCATTCAAGAATGAATTCTTACCAGTACGTGTATCCAACAGATGTGCATTTAACAATTCAAGCAAAGACAGATTATAGCCTCTAACAAGTTCAACTAATGGAATTCCTTTATACTCATTGCATTATTTCAATGACATTGATAAGTATACCAACTTCTACTACAATACTACTTTTATAAAAGTAGATAACTGAATAACTCAAACAGGGTAATAATATAACTCGTAGATAAGGAAAGGAAACTTTGGTCAAGACTAAGCACTTACCACTCTTTCCTCATAAATTTAACAGTCTAATCATCTTATACCCCTATCGTAGAGTTCTTATGGAAATACAAAAGAAGGGAGCACTCATAATTTCTAGAAAGGGAGAGAATACTTTCGTATTCCAAAATTCCTATATCAACATATACTTTACAATTTAAGAGAAAGAAACAGAGGCATTCAGATCTCCATTCCAAACAAGTTCAGGACTGTACCAACTTTCCAGGAGTAATGCATATACAATCAATCTTGAATTCAATTAGAGAAGAAGAGAAAGCAAGAAAATCAACACCCAAGTTTACCATTAGCTCCAATCTGGTAGAACTGTTTAAAAGGTCACCCTAAGATCCCAAGGGTCTTGCAATTACACATTAACAAAAGCCACAGATTGCTATAAATGAAATACATATACGTTCAAATATCAGTCCACAATCATGATCCAAATAAAACAGTCTTCCCTTCACCCAGGACTTGAATCATTTTAGACTATGAGTTAGGGTAACTACTATCATTACTTACCAATAGGTAACACTAATAATTTCAAACCATTACAAGTGGATAATTTGTTATTGTGTTTCAAGGATACCAAACAAATAGCACTTCCAGTATTACTAGATGATTTCTAATGATAGATTTCAAGGTCACTACAGGTGAAATCAACACAATCCCATCCCTTCCAAATACAAAACCTGATTTCCATCCATGCAGATCTAGGATTACCCACATGTTGCTAGGGAACAGAGTTCCTCAAGGCAAGATTTCTCTCGGTCAGGCTATGTTCCCATTAACCGAGTAAATTTGTAAAGAAAACAATAGCTTCACTAATATTTCATCACATATAGAACCCATAATCATTGACCATCCAGACCCTTTTCAATAGAGGTACAGGCTTGTATTCAACATATTTCTTACGCATGTGACTAAACCAGTCGAGCTCAATAGAAGGAACTACAGTTTCATCACAATCCAACTATATATTCACCTGAAGCTGTCAAGCAATAAAAGAGCTCATACGACCAAGCAATAATCAATAAACCAACCAAATTAGACACAACAATTATTTTTGTGTCATTCTTCAAACATGAAATCATCCAACACAATTTCTAACATGGTACAGTTAGGAAACTCATTACCTCAGTCGAACAAGAGACAAGGAAACAACATATATAGAAGTCGAACCCATATGTAATCACAACAAACACTTCTACAGAAGTTGAACCCATAATGTAATCACAACAAACACTTCTACAGAAGTCGAACCCATAATGTAATCACAACAAGGAGAGAAGATAAAAGAAGTAGATTTCAACAGGTCTATGTATAACCAAGGATTCCCAAATCATCAAGAAAGAAGAAAACCAATACATTGCTACCAGCCAGGCCGACTGTACAAAAATCATCTAAACAGAGTTGTTCTAATGAAAGCATTTAAAGGAAAGCAAGATTTTTAAAAGTTAGGGCCTATCATGCCTGATAGTGTCACTTAAAAATTTGAAGAAGACCTTTGTATGTGCTCGCACCTTCTCTTCTTCTTCCACGAAAGATTAAACAACAAAATATTGTTACCTCCATGCCTTATATAATTTCCCAACGAGAGAAGGAACTAGAAACTCTCAAATTTTCCATGCAACAATGAGTAGACGACTATTTCAAAGAACCAGTGCTCAAGAAGAGTGAAAAATGGAATGCATGGAAAACAAAATAGCCAAACAATTCTCCACTTGCATGCCTTCCCAAGCAATCCGTGCTCGGGAACCAAAGTTTAGTAATTGCATTTACTTCCATCCTCCCACCTATTTTCCATTGCCACCAACCACCAAAATTGGTGATCGCCAAAAGAAAACAAACAAACATTCCCATACTTGGTGATACTGCCATGTCAGGTTACATTAGCCGTTTGCAACCTCCGCCAAACCTGATAGCATTCCAAGTCCTTCAACCTTATCCCCCTCATAAATGCCATGGAAACCACCACCCATGATTCGTGACCCTTCTTAGGTCCCCCTCCATTCTTATCATTAGTTAAGATAGGTTAGAAACATAGGTTAGATCATAGGGTAAGACATTAGTCTCACTTCCATAGCGCTAGGTGTAGTTAACTCTTAGGAGCATTAAGCTTATAGTTTAGGGCTAGGTTAGATTAGTAATTATTTTAACCAATAGGTTATAGTTTAGGTTAAGATTATTAACCTTAATGAATCTAGTCTAGGTCTCCAAAATAGGACCAATCAGTGTTAGAGTCCATACAGGGTAAAACATTCCTGTAAAGGATTCTATTTGGCATCACTAAATTAAGCTTTTGGTATAACATAAACATCTTAACTAGCTTAAGGTCTGAGGCCTTTCCGATATTATGATATCTGGAACCACATCCCATTTATCATGATCATCCCGAGTTAAACTCGGGATTGATCATTCAAAACTCAATCGAGACCTTGAAACTTTCGTAAGGTCAATAAATTTTGTTCATCCTAAATAAACTTAAAACATTCATTGGATCAATGTAACTGATCCAAGGCTGAGTCATAAAGGTGGATAAATCCACAATTCATCCAGAATCAAATTGAACTCAAGTGTGAAGAATGAAAGAAATAAAAGAGTCCAAGCATATTTCAGCTCAGTCAAGATCTTCAAGAGCAAAGAGGATACAATCCATATCAAGCATGACTTCCCAAAACCAAAGGAACATGTCCTTATATAGAAGAAATCATATATCAACACTTGAATGCTCAGGAGAAAGTAACAACAGTTCAGGGTGTTACATGCTTCCCTCCTAAAAGATTCATCGTCCCGATGATTACATCCTTTGATTTATCTTCAGGTCAATCAATTTATTAGTTCACAAAACAAATGACTATTTCCAACTTGAATAATTCCAGAAATCAATGTCATGATACAATTTATTCAACCTGAATAATGTTTTCCTCAAAGTTGGCTTACATAAAGATATGAAAAAGATAAATTCATAATAAATAATTTTTTTTTTTTTTAGTCAACAGATTCCATTCTATTAAAAAGAAAGGGAAAAGCAATTTTCATCTCTTCCATTTTCCCAAGTTGCACTTTCTTCGTTAAATTGGTCCCACTGGACCTTATATTGTTGTATTTCACGATTTCTCAAATGCAATTGGTGAGTTTCCAGCACTCGTGTGGGTTTAACCATGATTATCCCTGGGTCTTGGACCTGTAATGAATTCCAATTTAAAACATGTGACAAGTCTAAAATGTATTTCTTAAGAAAATAAATATGGAAAACATCATGCATGTGAGACAAAGTAGGTGGTAATGCTAATCGGTAAGCTACAGGATTGATTATTTCGACAATTTTGAAAGGTCCCACATAACGAGGTGACAACTTGGCAGCCTTGCCAAAAGTTATAGAACTCTTTCTGGGTTTAACACGAAGAAAAACCTTTTCACCAAGCTCAAACTTTCGATCAACCCACTTTAGGTCAACATAGCTCTTCTACCTATCTCTGTCTACTTCTTTTTGATTGTTCACGTATCATTTTAACTTGTTGTTCCATTTCAGTGAGGATTTCTAGTCCAATTACCACTCTATCCTCAATATTGTCCCAACTAACAGGGGTTCTACACTTTCTTCCATAAAGTGCCTCAAAAGGTGCCATTTTAAGAGAAGAGTGATATGTGTTGTTGTATGCAAACTCAACTAATGGGAGATACTATTCCCATTTATATTGTTTATCCATGCAATACATTTGTAACATATCTTCCAACACCTAATTTACTCTCTCAGTTTGTCCATCCATTTCTAGATGATATGCAGAACTGAAGTTTAGTTTAGTTCCAAGAGCTGCATTAAGTGTTTGCCAAAATCTTGATGTCATTCTAGGATCCCTGTCAGATATAATCAATTTTGGTACTCCATGTAACCTGAAAATTTCGTGCACAAATATTTTGGCTAACACTGGAGAATCATCCTTTAGATTTCCAGTGATGAAATGAGCTACCTTTGTTAGTTTGTCTACAACTACCAAGATAACATCATGTTTATTTCTCGACATAGGCAGCCCTTGTACAAAATCCATGCTTATTACTTGCCATTTATACTGTGGTATGCTATGGGGATATAATAGACCAGCAGGGTGCATGTGTTCTGCCTTAACCCGCTGACATTCCAGACAATGAGTCACAAAATCAATAACATCCTTTTTCATTCCTTTCCAGAAGTATTGCTATTTTAGATCAGCGAGCATTTTAGTAATACCGGGTGTCTAGAGAAGGGTGAATTATGAAATTCAACTAACAATTTCTTTCTCAAATCATTCAACAAAGGTACGTATACTCTGTTTTCATAACGTAAGATTCCTTCATTATCAAAATGAAAACCTTTATACCTTTCATCTTTTGGTTCTGTAGCAAGTGTTGCTTTTACTTGCTAAAAGTATATATCAGATTCTGAGGCACTTTTTACCTCATCTTTAAACTGAGTTCTTAATGTTATAAGAGCATAAATGTGCTTCCTACGACTTAGAGCATTTGCTACTCTATTCTCTTTTCCTTTGATGTAGCTAATATCAAAATCATATTGAGACAAAAACTCTAACCACCTTCATTGTCTTGCATTTAGATTAGGCTGAGTGAAAATATATTTCAGCCCTAAATGATCAGTTTTCAACTCAAAAGGCTTCCCAAGTAAATAGTGTCTCCACACTTGAAGTGCATGAACAATTGCAGCAAGCTCTAAATCATGAGGGGCATAATTCAGCTCATGTAACTTAAGTTTTCTACTTTCATAAGCTATGACATGATCATTTTGTAACAAAACACCTCCAAGGCCTTCCCCAGAAGCATCCGTTACAACAGTAAAGTTCCCATTAGGCTCCGGTACAGCTAATATAGGTGCTGAAGTCAACTGATTTTTAAAATTTTAAAATTAGTTTCACACTTATCATTCCAAATAAATTTCCTATCCTTCTTCTGTAATGAAGTTATCGGTGCAGCCACTTTAGAAAAATCCTTAACAAATTTTCTATAATAACCAGCAAGGCCCATGAAGCTTCTTACTTCGTGTACATTCTTTGGTGCAGGCCACTTGGTTATTGCCACTATTTTTGAAGGATCTACTGCAATTCCTTCTTTACTAATGACATGACCCAAATAGTGAACTTCAGTATCAAAGAAAGAACATTTGGATAACTTACCGTATAACTTTATTTTTCTCAAAATTTCCAAAACTATCTTCAAATGCTCATTGTGCTCTTCAACACTTTTAGAATATATGAGAATATCATCCAAGAATACAAGCACAAACTTGTCCAAATATTCTTGAAAGATATTATTCATTAAGTTCATAAAAGTTGTGGGTGCATTAGTTAATCCAAAGGGTAGAACCGTGAATTCATAATGTCCGTACCTGGTTTGGAAAGCTATTTTATGAATATCTTCTTCTTTAATCCTTAATTGATGATAACCAGATCAAAGATCTATCTTGGAATAAACCGCTGCTCCACGCATCTGATCAAATAGATCGTCAATTCTTGGAAGTGGGTATCTGTTCTTAATTGTTGCTTTGTTTAACATCCGATAATCAATACACAGTCTAAGTGTTCCATCTTTCTTTTTTACAAATATTACTAGTGCTCCCCAAGGTGAAACACTTGGTCTAATCAAACCCTTAGACAAAATTTCTTGCAATTGTGCCTTAAGCTTGACTAACTCTGTAGTAGTCATCCGATAAGGTGCTTTAGAAATAGGTTCCATCCCTGGTTTGATTTCAATGGTGAAGTCAAATTCCCTTTTGGGTGGTAAACCTGGTAATTCCTCTAGAAATACATCCTTGAAACTTTGCAACAGTGGGTATCGTTTCATGGAATCACCATCTTCTTCTAAAAATTCAGATATCTTTACTGCATATAAGGTACATCCTTTGTTTTTAGCCTTTTTAAGTTACATAGCTGACAGTTTCCTAACTGAAATTTCCCGTTTCACACCTTGAATCTCTATTGTTTTCAGCCGATCATCTAAACATCTTATATTCTTTTCAAAGCAGTCTACTTTTGCTTTATGGTTAGCTAACCAATTGATGCCGATGACAACATCATAGGATCCCAAAGGTGCAACATAGAGGTCAACTTCCATGGAAAATTTAGGTAAGTCAAGGACTGCCCCAAAAAGACACATACTCACTGTATGAACAGAGTTATTACCATACTGTATAGTCCAAGATTTATCCATTTTTCTAGCTTTTCTTTTAAGTTTAGAAGCAAGTTTACTAGAAATAAAACATTCAGTAGCTCCTGTATCAAAAAGAATAGTGACAGGTATGCCAAATAACTTACTCGGACTTCTATAGGTGTCACTTTTCTTGTCTCTACTCAGAAAGCATGTATCTTATGCTGCTGATTACGATCATCCTTCTTCAAAGGGCACTGATTTGTGTAGTGGTCTTTGCCACAATTATAGCAGCCTCCTATAGGTCCCTTTTTAGGCTCAAAATTACTTCTAGCCTTAAAATTATCACGTTGTCCTCCATAGGGCTTTTGCCCATTGTTATAATTCTTGGCAAAACTATCCCTTACATTTCCAGTAGGTTTATTCGCTGTCGTTTTCTTATTATTGTCCACTGGAAACTTACTTCTGTTTCCAAACTTTTTCCATGGCCCCTTCTTGGGTGCAAGTGAAGTTGAAGAAGGGTTTGCAATCTTCTTCCGCACTTCCTCTTTATGAGCAGAAATAGCCTTTAATTTCTGTTCTTGCCTTATGGATTTTTCAACAACCCCTTCCATAGTGGTTGGGCTATGAACATCGACCTCTCCTCCTATCACGGGATTTAGTCCCATGATGAATTTCCATATTCTGAACTTCTCGTCAGTTTGATACTATGGTACGTACTTGAGGAGTTTCGTAAACCACTCCCAGTATTCAGTTACCGTTAGCTTTCCTTGAACTAAGTTCTAGAATTCTGTCATTTTCTGATCATAGAAAAGTTGTGGCAGCCAACATTGCCTAAAATAGCCTTTAAATTGATCCCAAGTAATATTGGTCTCATCAATATTTAGCTCAGCTTTACGGCTATCCCACCATGAAGATGCTTCATGGGAAAGCTGATAGGCTCCCCAAATAGCTTTGGTTTCCTCCGAGAATTTTCTTATTACAAAGTACTTCTCCATCTCGTTGAGCCAGTTCTCAGCTCCATCTCCTAATGTGGTGCCATCATATTTAGGTGGACTTATCCTTTTTATATCATTAGTGAGTTCCGCTGCCAACCTGGCCTTTTTGTTTTCTCGGATGGTACATTTCCAAGTGTTATTACCAAAACCCATATCGGGGTGGTCCTCGGAGGTAGCTGATTATTGTTACCAGCTTCATCATCCTCCTTATTTCTCATTACCTGTTGTTCAAGTACAGCCAAATGATCTCTTGTGTCCAATAGGGCAGCTAGGATTTCATCAACTTTTTGGGTTGTTACCGCCCTCCCTCTGGTGGAGCATTATTCACAACGTTCCCCTTATTCTAACCATTTTCTCATTACAAGAAAATTTAGGTTTTTATCGATTATGGACACACAATAGTCCAAGAGCTGCAACCTTGCTCGATACCAAGATGTAACATCCTCATTTTAGAACATTAGAACAAGAAAAAAATAAAAATAAAAAAATTTGATAAGTGATTTCTAGTTCTAAATACATAATTTAGAACTCACAGATCATAACAATCATTCTTATAACAAATAACCATATGCAGCTGTAATGACTCGGTGTACCACCGATCTATTCATTCCATGACTCGGTGAACTACCGATCTATTCATGGGTATCATAGAGTTGGCATTTTTATCTGAACACTTCACTCTTGCGGTTCTCTTCCCTAATATGGGATTTCAGAATGCTCTATCCAAGGAACCTATCTGAATAATTGTTACCATCATTCATCGGCATCACATCCCTTAGACTAGGTGACATAGGACAACGCAATCAACAGCTTGCGATACTTTGGCCAAAGATTTGAAACATATTGTTCATGTCTCATATTCCTTGATGGCATACTCGTCAATCTAGAATACATCCTTCACCCCACTCCGATGTTATATAGAATGTCTTATACCAACTTTTGTCATCCTCCACTGTCCCAAGTTATTCACTCAAGAACGGGTTAATATCATAACACATGTTATAAAGATGCTCTTGAAGACTAGGGATAAGCTGACATACTGGGTCAACCACTGTTAACCCCGTGTGTCAAGGTACCCCAAGTCTCAAAGGGCTGCCTCATAACATGTCTATGGTCCTAACCGGTCCCAAAGGAAAATCTTGTTCGAGTTTCAGGTGTAAATCTTAACGATCAATGCAAAAGGGTGTTGCCATATGTCACCTGCATTGTTGTATCCTCGAGAAGATCCTAATCTTCTCAAAGGTACAACCCTGCAGTTGACATGTGTCAACATCCTACAAAACTACCTTGGAAAGATTTACATAACTTCAAAAAGTTACTTAAGTTGAGTTGAATTTGTATTAAAGGCCCTCCTAACTAGATAGTCCTTTTTACCACCCAGAATTTCATACCATTGAGTTGCCTTACGTAGTTAAGTTTAATTTCACAGAGAGAATTTTAGTAAGATTTGAGACCTCGTCAAGGTGTCCATTGGTTCCTAATAATATTATTCCTCAAAATTGGGCAATAGCCCTAAGTTCTCTCATAAGGAAGCTAACTAAACCCGTAAGGGTTTATATCATCTCTGAAGACTAAAATATATCTGACTTATTGTTATTAAGACATGGTGATTTAAAACCATCAATTACATTGCCTTGACTTCGATCATTGTTAGGGAGTAATAGATTACTCTTCCTGTTATAGCTACATATCAGGGTGTAGTTTAACCTTAACTTCCCAAAAAGGTAGTGGACTAATTTCCAATTTAGCCTTATTCATAATATAAAGGAATTTACTATTCATTCATGAAGTATTCAGTCACATAATTTTTACAAGGCTTACTTAGGGAATCCAACTAGCTCCCATAGCATAATAATAAAAATGCACTCTCATTCATTCTCGACATAAGAAGTTCAATTCAACAAATAAAAATGCAGCCACATAAGTAACAATTTCCCCTTTTTATTTCCAAGCCATACAATTACAACTTATGCACTTCGGCATATTTGATACAATAATCAACAGCAAAAGAATAACTTTCTTCCTATAGTACAATTAGAGAAATCAAGTTGGAATTCATCATAAAAACTAGATTAAACAATCTGAGCATCATATCAGATCTACGTGCCTTTACCACTTATGATGACCATCTGCAAAAATTGCTAGCATAGGTCAATTCAGTGAACTGAGCATGATAAGCACTAATTCTTAAAACAATTGCATTCCACCAATTGTTTCCATTAAATAACCTGTTTAAATGAAATCATTTCATCAAACCTATAAACATGAACCACACTAATTATCTTTCTACCATACATGACTTTATAACATAATTTCATAATATAACTACCATATGAACTTTAATATTTTCAAATGATTCATCTTATGTTAGAGAATAAGAAGAAATAAATGAATCTAAAATATTCATCCATCGAAGACCTAGACAAGAACAATCCAATAAAATTACTCCATTCAAGAATGAATTCTTACCGGTATGTGTATCCAACAGATGTGCATTTAATAATTCAAGAAAAGACAGATTATAACCTCCAGCAAGTTCAACTGACGGAATTCCTTTATACTCATAGCATTATTTCAATGACATTGATAAGTATACCAACTTCTACTACAATACTACTTTTATAAAATAGATAATGAATAACTCAAACAGGGTATTAATATAACTGTAGATAAGGAAAGGAAACTTCAGTCAAGACTAAGCACTTACCACTCTTTCCTCATAAATTTAACAATCTAATCATCTTATACCCCTATCGTAGAGTTCTTATGGAAATACAAAAGAAGGAGCACTCATAATTTCCAGACAAGGGAGAGAATATTTTCTTATTCCAAAAGTCCTATATCAACATATACTTTACAACTTAGGAGAAAGAAACAGAGGCATTCAGATCTCCATTCCAAACAGGTTCAGGACTGTACCAACTTCCCAGGAGTAATGCATATACATTCAATCTTGAATTCAATTAGAGAAGAAGAGAAAGCAAGAAAATCAACACCCAAGTTTACCATTAGCTCCAATCTGATAGAACTGTTTAAAAGGTCACCCTAAGATTCCAAGGGTCTTACAATTGCACATTAACAAAAGACACAGATTGCTATAAACGAAATACATATACGTTCAATATCAGTCCACAATCATGATCCAAATAAAACAGTCTTCCCTTCACCCAGGACTCGAATCATTTTAGACTACGAGTTAGGGTAACCACTATCATTACTTACTGATAGGTAACACTAACTATTTCCAGTCATTACAGTGGATAATTTGTTATTGTGTTCAAGGATACCAAACAAATAGCTCAGTTAGTGCTACTAGATGATTTCTAATGATAGATTTCAAGGTCACTATAGGCAACATCAACATAATCCGATCCCTTCCAAATACAAAACCTAATTTCAAACCATGCAGATCTAGGATTACCCACATGTTGCTAGGGAACAGAGTTCCTCAAGGCAAGATTTCTCTCTCAGTCAGCTGTGTTCCCATTAACCGAGTAAATTCGTAAAGAAAACAACAGCTTCACTAATATTTCATCACATACAGAACCCATAATCATTGACCATCCAGACCCTTTTCAACAGAGGTACAGGCTTGTATTCAACATATTTCTTACGCATGTGACTAAACCAGTCAAGCTCAATAGAAGGAACTACAGTTTCATCACAATCCAACTATATATTCACCTGAAGCTATCAAGAAATAAAAGAGCTCATACGACCAAGCAATAATCAATAAACCAACCAAATTAGACACAACAATTCTTTCCATGTCATTCTTCAAACATGAAATCATCCAACACAATGTCTAACATGGTATAGTTAGGAACTCATTACCTCAGTCGAACAAGAAACAAGGAAACAACATATACAGAAGTCGAACCCATATGTAATCACAGCAAACACTTCTACAGAAGTCAAACCCATAACGTAATCACAGCAAACACTTCTACAGAAGTTGAACCCATAATGTAATCACAACAAGGAGAGAAGATAAAAGAACTAGATTTCAACACGGTTTAACTATAACCAAGGATTCCCAAATCATCAAGAAAGAAGAAAACTAATACATTGCTACCAAATGTAAGTGATTGATACAAAAATCATCTCGAATAGAGTTTTTCTAATGAAAGCATTTAAAGGAAATCAATATTTTTAAAAGTTAGGGCCTATCATGCCTGATAGTATCGCTTAAAAAATTCAGAGAAGACCTTTGCATGTGCTCGCACCTTCTCTTCTTCTTCCACGAAAGATTAAACAAAAAAATATTGTTACCTCCATGCCTTATATACTTTCCCGATAGAGAAGGAACCTAGAAACTCTCAAATTTTCCATGCAACACGTAGTAGATGATTAGTTCAAGAACCAAGTGCTCAGCAGAGTGAAAAATAGAATGCATGGAAAACAAAACAGCCAAACAATTCTCCACTTGCATGCCTTTCCAAGAAATCCATGCTTGGGAACCAAAGTTCATAATTGCATTTACTTCCATCCTCCCACCTATTTTCCATTGCCACCGACCACCAAAATTAGTGATCGCCAAAAGAAAACAAACAAACATTCCCATACTTTGTGATACTACCACATCAGGTTACATTAGCCGTTTGCAACCTCCCCAAACTCTTGACAGCATTCCAAATCCTTCAACCTTATCCCCCTCATAAATGCCATGGAAACCACCACCCATGATTCGCGACCCTTCTTAGGTCCCCCTCCATTCTTATCATTAGTTAAGATAGGTTAGAAACATAGGTTAGATCATAGGGTAAGACATTAGTCTCACTTCCATAGCGCTAGGTGTAGTTAACTCTTAGGAGCATTAAGCTTATAGTTTAGGGCTAGGTTAGATTAGTAATTATTTTAACCAATAGGTTATAGTTTAGGTTAAGATTATTAACCTTAACGAATCTAGTCTAGGTCTCCAAAATAGGACCAATCAGTGTTAGAGTCCATACAGGGTAAAACATTCCTGTAAAGGATTCTATTTGGCATCACTAAATTAAGCTTTTGGTATAACATAAACATCTTACCTGGCTTAAGGTCTAGGCCTTTCCAGATATTATGATATCTGGAACCACATCCCATTTATCATGATCAGCCTGAGTTAAACTCGGGATTGATCATTCAAAACTCAATCAGACCCTGAAACTTTCGTAAGGTCAATAAATTTTGTTCATCCTGAATAAACTTAAAACATTCCTTGGATCAATGTAACTGATCCAAGGCTGAGTCATAAAGGTGGATAAATCCACAATTCATCCAAAAATCAAATTGAACTCAAGTGCGAAGAATGAAAGAAACAAAAGAGTCCAAGCATATTCTGGCTCAGTCAAGATCTTCAAGAGCAAAGAGGATACAATCCATATCAAGCATGACTTCCCAAAACCAAAGGAACATGTCCTTATACAGAAGAAATCATATATCAACACTTGAATGCTCAGGAGAAAGTAACAATAGTTCAGGGTGTTACATGCCACCAAGATGGCGGCAGCATGACAAGGTAAGTGCCCTACTCTACGTTGTTGATTTGATATATTAGAGTATTAGTTTAGTGTTGGTTTAGGTTTTGTTTGTTTTTGGTTGGGTGGGTGGGATAAATTAAATTTTGGAATAAGGGGAATATTGGGTAAAAGGAGGAATGGGAGGGTAATAAATGGGATAGGGGTGGGTAGAGGTCCAAGGGTAGTTTAGGTCATTGTAGGGGGTAAAAGGGGTAGGGGGAGGTTTTTTAGAGAGGGGGATTTTGGGAAATCGTGGGATTTTTCACGACATTGACTGCGTCGACCAAGTTTGACTGACATCGGTTAGGTTGAACTAGTATTGGTCACCAAATAAGTGACTCATGTTAGTTAAGGGGTAACCGTGGATCGGTAAGGGGGAACGATTTCACCACCAAACAGGTGACTAATGTCGGCCAAGGGGTGACCGGTCGGTTAGGATGAACCGTAAGCATGTCGGATTATTGGGCACAAGGGTCCAAAAGTGATGTGGGCTAGGTAGTTGAGATGGGTAGGGTGAAAATAAGGTATAGGAAAATGATAATGGTTGAATATGGATTGATACATGTAAATTAATGTCATGCTTGTATTGGATATAGGGGAGAGTGCAGCTACATATGCGGGATAGGGTTCCACCCCTACTCATGAAAGTGCACGGTAGAGTGACCCGGCGAGTTGTAGCATGTGGAGACAGTTGGGTTGAGTGGGGTTCATCGCCATAGACATGTAGTCCAGCAGCCCAGTTTTATGGTCATACTCATCGATAGATGGGACTCCGCGACCAACATGTTCCACCTACCGACGGGTGAGATTACTATCACCTTGGAGGACGTGTTCGGATTCTTCAGTTACCCATATTGGGTACATAGGTTTATTTTGTCTCCTCCAAGGCCTCCGAGGAGCTGATTGTGACTATTTTTGGTGAGGGGATGGCCAACCTAAGATTCCATAGTGCCAGCTTGAGCTATGGAGAGATGTACCTAGCCCATCCGAAGGAGACGAGGCTAGTGGTTTTGTTGATGGAGGTAGTGTGTTGCTATGCACTGCTAGATGTAAAGGGTGGATGGTTTCCCTAATCACTAATGGGGGTACTCCACAACATGATGGTGGATGAGACCCACTTTTCCTAGGCACCAACATTCTGGTGTAGTTATATAGAGAGTTATGGGCATATGGGTAGTTGCGCAAGTTTATCCTGTGTTGTACATTTTTGTTGCATTGTTGGGTGTACGAGAACATACTTTATGGGCCTATAGGGATGCCCCAAGAGGATGCATTCCTAGTGATATTTGTGTGGGTGGGGTATAAGAGATGGGTTCCAGGTTATTAAAGAGTGGCGATATGAGAGGCCCACACATGATGTGGCCTATTTTTGGTAGTTACTAGAGGGGTTGTCCAAAGTGGACATTATATGGAGGCCATATGTGGGATTCCCCTCATATAGGCATATGCATGAGGAGCTAGTTGAGCTCTAGCTAGAGAGATGGATACAAGGTCACCGTGTCGGGGAGTATGAGATGATCCTAGTAGATAGAGTCTAACGGCAGTTCAGGCTAGTATAGGACATTCCTCCGCCCTTCCCTTAGTATCGGAGAGATGACGTGGAGAGGCCCTTACCTCTACCACATCCTATAGTGCCCATAGGGTAGGAGGAGTAGGTAGTGGACCGGTGGTGGATAAATGACACTCAATGCATAGACGGGAAAAAAGGAAGTGGTGGGCAGCTCGATTCAAGCCATACCACCTAGACCGGGGCATCCAGATCTAGCTACCATTACGGTGCAGAGAGATGCCCTACAGGGGAAGGTAGCTATGTTGATTACCCCGTTGGGTATACTACATACACATCATTTGCAGTGGTTCGAGGTAGAGGTAGTAGAGCTACATGTACAAGTGCCCGATCCTACAAGCCCGATGGTTGATGGAGGAGATGGAGATGGAGATGAGGGGATGGTCAGGTGGTAGCCTTACAAGTTTACAGGCGATTGGCCATATCCCAGCACGGTTCGGGGCTTACGAGCCCGGATATAGGCATAGGGGTAGGGGCACCACCATAGGCAATGGGAGTAGGTTCAAGTTCATAAGTAGGCATGGGGCGGGGTCTGTAGGGTAGGTATAGGGGCCGAGACCTATGGGACCACCACAGACCGTGCATGTATCCAAGTTACGGGATTCCCTAGGTGAGGTTAGATACTATCAAGACCAACTAATGGTGGCTAGGATAGACTTCATATCCTATGCCGAGTACACGACGCATAGTAGGAATCTAGTGAGAGGATGAAATCCCACACTCATAGTGTGGAGAACACAACGGGTCGGCGAGCTCAAGCCCTATCGGGAAGAGGCTACCAGCACATGGAGACCAGCTCTAGTTGAGGTGCCAGCAAGGACCCAGGAGGCCGAGGGTATAGGTGATATAGAGATGGAGGACATCCATCGAGATGCCTAATATGTGGTCACCTGATTTTGATGTATGATAGTTATTTTGTTATTATATACTAGCCTCACGTCTGGAGAGATAGTGAGGATGTATGAGTGATTTTGTATATTTTGAGCATATACCAACCTGCGTGACGAAGATATTTTGTATTGATTCATTATTTTATTATATATATGAGACCGGCCTGTGTGCTGCAATGACATTTTGTATTGTATATCAGCCTGTGTGCTGACAATTTTGAGATGATGGACATGATGAGATAGCCATGTATATTTGAGATACACATTTATTGATATGATGAGATACATGCTATGATTTGATTTGTTGATGTGTTTATGAGATATGGATTTGTTGTGTTGATATGGATGGAAATTAGGTGAGTTAGGCATGATGGAGTCAAGTTATAGGCATGGATCGAGTCAGGTTGGTTTAGGCATGGATCGAGTCAAGTTATAGGCATGGATTGAGTCAAGTTATATCCATGGATTGAGTCAAAAAGTATGTGAATTTGTGAGTCATTATTTCATGCAATGAAGGATAATATGGGTCATATGTGAGATGTGGTATAATCTATGCATAGTGATGATAGAGAAATGGTAGGCGTAATAAATGTATGCTGTGATAATTTTTAAAATATGAAACAACTTATTATGTATGTGGTTTACTTTTAAATTTTGGGTGTAAAAGGAAACTAAGTGAGGCTTGATGTAATTCGAGGAACATGGAAGATGAATTTTTAGGGTAAAGAATTTTTTGAGCTAACCTCTAAGGGCCCCATGCCCTTAGAGTATTGCCTACATAGTCTCGGCAAAAAGGGACCTTAGGCCGATGTAGTTCTCCCATGAGCTAGGGAAGAATATGAGGGGGTATGAAAATGAGTTGGTAGGTTTTTGGGCATGTTGTGGGTTTAGATTTGTTAGGTGTGGGTAGATTATAGGTAAAATGATGTAGGTGAGGGTAATTGTGGTGACAGTAGAAGATTACCCCAAAAGTAAGCGTTGAGGACCATGTCCTATATAAGGTAATCAAAACATAAACAAAGATGGTTAAAAGATAAGAGGGGGCAATAAAGCCACCTAGTTAGGTAGGATCATACCGAGTAGATCATACCTTGGTAGAGGTGATGAATGTAAGACCCTAAAGACATTGCATGATGGACTGTTCTATGGTGAAAAGTAGTCGCATGATCACCAAATGTCTAAGTTCTAAGAAGTCCCTTGAGGCAATAGGAAATGAGAGTGGGAATGGTAAGAAGGGTGAAAGGTAGTTAATTTTTATATGGTATAGGTAGCATGCATTTCGAGCAAGAGAACCTAGATCACAATGGGCAAGTCCATGACAAAAAGGTTGAGTGTTTTGACTTATAGTTGAGATAGACTGATCGATGTGGGAAGTCTAATTGAACTCCTTGAGGTCTTCGTGAAGCTGATTGATGCGGGAAGCTTCAGTTGCTCTTTTTTTTTTTCTTTTTGAAGAGCTTTACATAGCTTTCCTTCAGGGACCAATATTTTTATAGCAGCAATTGTTTGAGAGGAAGATTTCCTTTTGAGGGAGTCATCATCTTTTTAGTAGAAGTTTGACTCAAGGAGTTTGGTCCCATGTGAGGTCTTTGAAGTCATGGACAAGACCAAGGTGGAGAATAAGAATCTTGTTCAAAAGGAAAGGTGAAATGACCATGGGATCTCATCTAAAGGTAGATGAAAAGTATCCATGAGAATCATGTTATGTGTAGTACCATGGTACACATATTCAAGAGAAGATAACAAGTGTCGGGTACTCACATGATTCTTGTTTAATCATTGGTGAGGTGTATGGAGTGAATAGCACTCAAGGGATAAGCATGGAAAGAGACAAAAAGTGAGGTAGGGCTACAAATCAACAATAGAATGGTCAAAGATGCAAGGTGTTAAGGGGTTCAAGTTTAGGTTTACCATTAAGTGAAGATAAATGACAAGCACCTGATCCATAGGTATCAGTCATAATGTATGGTCCAAGCCACTTAGGAGAAAATTTTCCCTGTTTACTTTTTTCTACTTTGGTTACATGTTCATTTTCTTTCAGGACAAGGTCACCAACTTGGAAGGTTTGTTCATGGACATGTTTTTCATAGGCACGTTTGATACATTTTTGGTAAACTTATAGGTGATCCAGAGCATTAATGCAACATTCATCTAATAACCCTAGCTATACTAAATGGTCCCGATGAAATTCATCATCATTGAGCATGTCACGAGAGAGAAATGTGAAGTGAGCGAATCTGGACTTCGAGAGTCAGGACTTCCTCTGTACCATAGACCAAAGAAAAGGGTGTGGCCGTAGTGGAAGTGTGAATACTAGTGCGGTATGCCCACAGGAAAAAGGAATGTGCATATGCCAATCCTTCCTAGTATCATTAACCACTTTCATGAGAATATTGTTGAGGGTTTTGTTAGTGGATTTGGCTTGGCCATTGGTTTGTGGGTAATAAGGTGATGAGAAACTAAGCTGAATGTCGAAGGTGTCACAAAGTTTTTACAATGTTTTATTTTTTAATTGTTTTCCATTTTCAGTGATGAGGCGATGAGAAATACCAAAGCGAAAAATGATGTGGTGGTTATTGAACTCACATATTTTCTCAGCTTTCATTGAGATGAGTGGTATGGCTTCCACCCATTTTGTATAGTATTCGGTAGCAGTGATGATCCATTGATGGCACTGGGAAGAATGAGGATTGATTTCTCCGACAAGATCCAAACCCCATTGAGAGAAGGGCCAAAGGTATCGAGTGACCTGTAAGGCATGACTAGGTGTATGATGAAGATTGGAATGTTGTTGGCATTTTACACAATTTTTGACATAGTCGTAACAATCATGGTTAAGGGTCGTCCAATAATATCCCGAGAAAAGAATACGCTTAGCAGCAAAAGGCCATTGAAGTGACCTCCACATATGCCATCATGAACTTCCTTAATGGTATAAGGAATTTCAGAAATTGTGAGGCATTGTAGAGAATACCATAAAAGCCATGCTTATAGAGGAGGGCCCCAAAATTAAGGAAGGCGTGATCTCCATTACGGGTGAGATCGGGAGGTAAGATGGAAAGAGAAAGTTAGTCGAGTATTGTTTATACCAAAGGTCACTCGGTCGGGGGTAGCAGGTTCGATCGAGTAAACATCGTGAAGTAAATAAGAAGTTGATTGGAGTCATTGTATAGTGACAAATATTGTAGAATCAGCGGGTGAAGCGGGTATTTGGGAAGCTAAAAGGCCATGGTATTTGTAAAATTGTTGGTCAAACATGGGATGGTTTGAAGGGTGTAACAATCAAATGTGGTCAAAAGTATGTCTACATGATGTTTATACTTTTAAAAGTATCTCTTTACAACATTGGCACATACCATTGACTTGGTTTACGACCAATTGAGAATCACCAAAGATGTTGATTAATTTGACATCTAGGGCATAGGCGGCTTGGAGACCTAGTATGAACACTTTGTATTCGACAATATTGTTGGTACATTCAAAATATAATTTCAAAAAAAAAGGCATGGGTTCACCATCAAGAGGAATGAGGATAATACCAACCCCACCCCCATGCTGACACTTGGAACCATCGAAGAAGAGTGTCATTTGGTAAAGAGGTTTATCCAAGGAAAGGGTAGCAATTGACTCATCTAGAAAGTGAAAATTAGAGGGTTGATCCCGGAAATAGGTGCGTCGACCAATTGGTCAGCAATAGGTTGGCCCTTGATGGAATTTTTATGAATGAATTCGAGGTAAAGATCAGATAAAAGCATAAACCATCGTGCGGCAAAGCATGCTGATTTTGATAAGGTTTGGCGTATACATGAAGTGTAAGGGGGTGTTGGTTACAACATAGGTTTTGTGGTTGAGTAGGTAATGATAGAGTTTGGTGGAAAGAAAAACTAAGGCTAAGAAAAAAAAATTGGGATGGGTGTATCAGTTTTCATAGTCTAAAAGAGTACGACTTATGTAATAAACCACCTGCTCCCTATCTTCTTCATCGTGATGAGCGAGCATGGCTCCCAAGGAATGATCGGTAGCTGACATGTATAGGTAGAAAGGTTGATCGTATTTAGGTGGGATGAGTATGGGTGGTTAGAGAAGGTATTTTTTAAGGCCTCAAAATCTTTGCGATAGTCATCATCCCATTTAAAGAAGACATCATTTTTAGTAGATGATGAAATGGTTGACTTTGATCGGATAATTGTGAAATCAAACGGCGAATAGAATGCAACTTGCCTTGCCTTGAGGCTACGGATTTTTGAAGGTTAGTAGGCGGAGGCATTTTGAGAATGGCGTTTAATTTAGCGGTCAACCTCTATACCATGGAGGGAAATAGTAAATCCTAGGAGATTTCTAAGAGAACCGTAAAGACACACTTCTTAGGCTAAAGGTGGACGTAATACTTAATGAGATGGTCAAAGATGGTTTTGAGGATGGTTAGGTTCTCGAGTGGCATTTAGATTTGGCCAAGAGATCATCCATGTAATCTTCCAATATGGAATGAATAATGTCATGGAATATGTTAGTCATAGCCCGATGATATGTGGCACCAACGTTTTAAAGGCCAAAATACATGAATCGATAGCGAGAAGGTCCCCGAGGGGTTATGAATGAGGTCTTGTGTTGATCTTCCTAGGGTAAGCAAATTTTTGTTATAACCCTAGAAACCATCCATGAGAGATAACATCTCATGACCAGTGGTAAGGTCAACCAGTTGATCAATACCAGGTAAAGGAAAGTCATCCTTCGGGTAGGCTAGGTTGAGGTCATGGAAGTCCTTGCAAATGCAGAGTCCCCTATCACCTTAGTGATAAGGAAAATGTTATAAATCCAATGCAGATAATCAATGGGTAAGATAAATGAAACAAAAAGAAGGCATTGAAGTTCTTAGACAAGAAGAGCAATGCGAGAGTGTATTTTCCTTAGCTTTTGTTTGATGGGTTTGGCATCGGGAACGGTTACGATATTGTGGACAACTATGGTGGGGTCAATACGGGCATGTCTGCATAAGACCAAGTGAATGCATGGTTATGATGTTTGAGAAAATAAGTGATGTCTTCTTGTTCATCAGCATCTAAAGATTTCCGATCTTTAGGATGTGTGGGTCATTCTAAGTAAGAATGTTGATCTTGATGGTCAATTCATTCAACATAGTTTATGTCTCAGAGGGTAACGACTGATGAATATATGATTCTTCCGCACCAAGTTAGGTGAGTGTAGATTCATCATCCTAACATTCAATGATTTTAATTGAAGGTGTATCATCATCAATCATTACGGGATATAAGAAGGTGAGAGTGGAAGGGGCCTCGCCCTCACATTGATAAGTCAAAGGCCCTAAGGAAATGGTGTTTATGAAAAAAAAAAAAAAAAAATAGGAGGGATAGATTTAGGATCCATCGACTCTATCGGTGAGGGTGGTGATGATGGTGGAGTGGGTGAAGAAGATGGAGAGGAGCTAGTGTCCTTAATGAGTTCAATTTGGGCTTGTTTTATAGGTTGTTTGGGAAAACCAATACGACTATAGTCATTATGTTTGTGGGTGGTACATGGAATAATGGTATGGTGGCCTTGCTCATAAAATCCAAAACCAAAACCCTTCCATGCACATCGATGTAGGAAGTTTTGGTCGAAAAAAAATTTGTAAGTAATTGGAAGTCCGTGGAAAAGGGCAAGTTTGTGGTGGTGGTTCGGGTGTGTAAGTGGTAGTATCAAGTCCCCCATAGGTGAGACTAGTATGAAGGTGAGGATGACCATAGAGGATGCATTCTCCAATGCGGTGATCATAGCGAGGGTGTTGGTGAAGACTTCCATACTCTTGTGGAGTAAGGAATGTGTTGAAACTATTTAGGCAGTACTCCCCCAGAGTGAGGTGTTGAAAAACACCTTCCAAGGTATCTGTGTTTGGTATGTAGGTAGCTGGAATGGATGATGTGTCAGAGTTTGATGTGGAGGTGGAGTTAATGGATTGGGAAGCTGATGGGCCAGCCATGGAGGTTATGGTAGCGGTAGGAATGGATGTGATATGTGTGGTAGAAGCAGCGGCTGTACTGGTAAGTGGAGGTGTAGGTGAAGAGGTAGCGGTTATGGAGGTAGATGGCTTAATAGGTATGAGCACATCATTGGGTCGGTAAAGCATGTTACATGTTTTGAAAGGTGAGGGGTCAGTTCACTGAATGGTATAAGTGTGTCCTTTATGTTCAAACTTTACACAATGATGCAAAGTGGAAGGAACATAACCCATGACACGAATCTAGGGGTCTGCACAAGCAACGAGTTATATTGAATTCCCCTTCCAAAATGTAAAACAATTTTGGAACAGTGTGGGGGCCCACACGAACATGGAGGATGATGGTGCCTAGTGTAGAAGTGATAGCATCATTGAATGAACGCAACATGACCAGATGTTTATGCATGCAATTGTCAGGTATGTGCATTTGAGGGAATGCATGGTATGAAATGATGTTAATGCTAGCGCCCCCATCAATCATCACATGGCATACCCGTATGTCATCGATGTGGACAAAGATAAAGAGGGATGGGTCTGGGTCATCATTTTGGTGTGGCACAATCTCTTCCTCTGAGAAGCTAAGGGAGGCTACTTGGTGAATGGGGCAAGGTAAAGATGAAGGTGGTAATTTGGTAAGGAGGTAACATGATGAGGTGTGTTAATGGAGGACACAGTGTAGGGTCATTGTCTAAAACCTCAATAGCTTGAAGAACCTCCATGAGAGCTTGATGATGGGATTCGAGGTTTGATGAGGTCATCTAGGGACATTTTGAGGGGATACTGGTGTAATTATTTGAGCATGGTGTGATGTGTGACGCCATTAGAAATGGGGTATGTGGGGCCACAGATAGTGCTTTTAGGTATGGGTGTAGATGGTATGTTGGGTATAATATTGATTGATGGGTCGATTGCCATTTCTTTACCCTTATCCTTTTGAGCACATGTAGTGACATGTATCATGTTGATCTGAGGGGAGTTGGAAAATGGAGAAGGTGTAGGGTGAGTGGTATAATGACACGATGGGAAAAAACCTACCAAAGGAGAAAAACCCTGTGAGGTGAGTTGGGTGCAATGACATTTGGGTGATGGCGTGGAAAGTTCTCTAATGTGAACCATGTTAATTTAGAATCTTGGTGGTGGATCTAGGATATATGAGGATGGAGGTTGTGGTTGTTGAGTGGGAAGTGTGGGAAGGGGTGTCGGTGAAGTAGGGTCCTCATCGAGAAGGTCGTCATCGTCAAAATTGGCTTCTAGAGGACACAACTAGATAAGGATAGTTTTCAAGGCCTTGCAGTTTTCCACATCATGCCCTAGCACACAATGGTATGCACAAATTTTGTTTCATCAAACCCTTTTGGCTTGGGTTTGAGGGGGTCATAAGATCTGAGTGGTAGTAACATGATGACAGAAGTCTCAAGGAGGTTGGTTAGAATTTTGGCATAGGACCCTACGCTAGTGGATCGCAATGGGAAGTGAACATGGGTTTGGGTGTAGGTGTAGTTGATTGTTAAGGAACCATATTTGGAAGAGGAGGAGTAGGTTGAGCTATGGGTTTGGGTGCTGGCATGGTTTTGGTATCGGTCGTGTTGGTTTAGGTAGGGGTATAGTAGGTGAATGAGTAGGAGGGTGTGTGGTTGTTTTGACTACCTTATCATGGGGTAGTGGAATTTTGTTTTTGGATTTCACCTTCTTGGGTAAAGGTGATATGGGTGTACGAGGTATAAAAGGAAATATAGATGGGGAAGAGGGGTGAGTTACCCATGGGGATAATGGGGGTCTTTGTGAAGGTAGATGATGCGGGTCATGCTTGGGGTGTGAGAGACAGTGACTGAAGTGTAGTGGGTAGTGAAGCAATAGTTAAGGGTATTGGAGGTATGGGTGGTAAAGATGTTGTAGGTGTGGGTGTAAGTCATGTTGGGCATCTGGGTAGGTTAGAGGTTTGTGAGGAAGGAATGGGTTGTTGTGTTTTTGGTTTATTGATGGGTGGAGGTTTCTTGACCATGTTAGGAAGCTGAGATCCTAAGACGGATGGGACAGGTGCAGGTGTGATTGGTGCAGCTGGGGTATGAGTTCTATGGGTTTGGTGCTTCTATTTGGGTGTTGGAGTAGGTGTGGTGTTGTCTTTGGAGGATGTAGCTAAATCCAATTTAATAGGTGGATGTGTAAGGTTGGTAGTCGAGGTGACCCCTAAAGCGGTAATAGGCTTAGTCGAGGATGATGTCATAGGTGTGGGTTTGGGTTTAGATATGGTTTGGGTTGGGCTATGGGTAAAGGTGTGGTTTGAGCTATGACATGTTATCATGGAAGGATTTTTATAAACGTATTTTTTTCGGTTCGATTGATCAGAATACTTTTGGGTAGATAGTGGAAGTATCAGTAAGTAACATTTACATTTGTGTTGAGACCGGAAGCAGAAGACATCCCCATAGTAAGGCTCTATCCACATAATCTAAGTGATTGGAAAAATGTGAGAATGACACGTCTGTAGGTGGGGTTGATGAGGACCTAATGGCAATTCCCATAAAATGTGTCTTAGAGATGGGAAATTGGCTAGCTTCAGCTTCCGTGGGTAAGAGAGCCGAAAGTAGGTCTGCAGGATTTTGGGTAGCGGATGGAGAATGCTCACCAAGAGGCAAAGGTATCTCAACTAGGTCTATGGTAGGTGTAGAAGGTGATGGAAGCTCCTCTGCAAGTGGAGGAATGGATAGGTGCTCCTCTGTGGGTGGAGGAGGTAATGGGTGCTCCTCTATGGGTGGAGGAGGTACTGTGGGTAAAGGTTCTCTAAGTGGAGAAGCCAGGGGTGAGATGGTCTCGATGTTAGTGGAAGACTCCTCCATAGGTGATGAAGGAGATGAAAGGTGATCCTCTGTGGGTGGAGGAGTAGGTTGGGTTCTAACGCAGAAGGAGGATTTCGGGCTAGGATTTCCTCTATGGAAGGAATGTGAGGTAATTAGGAGGTGACAGGTATGTCATTAAAGATAGCGTGGACCTCACGGGTATGGGTATCATGAGTTGAGGTCTCACCGGTTTGATCAAACAAAGGGGCATGGTTGGGAAATGGTTTCTTGAAGATGTGTAGGTTTTGGTTGGCAGGTGTGTTAGGATTATCCACGGTTAACTCACCTTTCTCGAGCATTTCTTGGACAATATTTTTGAAAGTGATGCAATTGCTGTCACTATGACCCTTTACTCGATGATAGTTACAGAAGTCATGTTCTTTATACCATATGGGAATGGGGTGAGCGGGGTCAAAACCAGTGTGTGGTTTTAGGGGTGGAAGAGTGATGGCTCTAGATTTGATAAGCTTTTCTAAGATAGAAGAGTAAGGTTCCCCAATTGGGGTGTATTTCCATTGCTCTCATTTGAATTGAAAAGTCTGGATGGGTGAGAGATTAGATGAGGGGTATCCTGATTTGATGGATGAGCTAGGCTGACCTTGAGTACCACTACATTAGCGGTGCCCTTAGCCTTTGAATAATTGTTTTTTGGTTTGGAAGAAGAAGAGGTATCATTCGACTTAAATGTCGAATTCTGATTGCGTAATTGGATTTTCTTCTCTTCGATGGCCTAAATCTCTAACTTTCGTGCGATAGTGAATGCTTCATTGAATGTTCAAAATGTTTGGACCTGTAAGGTGGGTGAGATATGTCTAGCACAAGCCCATGTGAAGAGATTGATAAGTTCCATTTGTGGCAGTTGGAAGGTGAGTTGGTTGATCAAGCTACGCCAATGAGCGACAAAATATATGATAGATTTTTCCTCATACTTGATGAGTAGAGTATAAATTGGTCATGGTAACCTTATTGAAAATATTAATGGATAAATTATCCAAGAAGGCTTGGGCTACCTGATTGAATGAGAATATAGAGTATCTCAGGTAACCCATTATACCAATATAATGCAGGTCTAGTGAGGGACATGGGAAAGGTTCTCAAGAGTAAGGCATCATCGTGAGTGATTAGATAACACCCATGTTTGAAAAACCACAAATGCTACTGTAGGTCTTATTTTCTATTAAAATGATTGAATTTAGGAATTTCCCAATTCACGAGGTATGGGTGAATAGGATTGGATGGGTGGATGGGCTCGTTACAAAACTCATCTTAGGTGAGAGTGTTGCGGGAGCTGAAAATGCCTCCTCTCGATGTTTGCATATTGTCAAACATCAATTTGATTAGGTCATTAGTAGTTTGTGATGATTGGGTGCCTCATGTAGTGTGAGAGGGTTGGTTTCAAACATATAATGGGGTGGCACTCTAGTGTATGATAATGCCATGTAGGTTGATTGGGAAGAAGGTAGTGAAACAGGGGGTACGTACCCTGAGTGAATAATAGATGAAACATGAGGCAATTGATAGTATGTATATGGAGGTGGAAGGGTCGTGGTGACCCTAGTGGCAATGGGGGGTAGTGATTGTGGAATGGAAAGGACAACATTCTGAAAAGGGGTAGGGGTCACCGACACGGAAGGTGGTAGTATAGCTACGGGTATGTGTGAGACATTAGGGGTGGATGAGGTTGCATTTTGGGTAGTTGTCGAGGGTATGGTGGATGTGGTGGGTGCCATGGAGGTGGCGATGTGATGTGACATCATAGTGGGTATAGGACCTAAGTGCAAAACGAATGAGGGTAAGGTAAATTCGGGCAAGACGAAGCCGGATGGGGCTGATGCGAAGAGTAAAAGTGAGAGTCAAGGGATAGATACGGGCATGCCATATATCAACTGACCCAAGGCATCTCGAGTGGACAAGTGGGAAAGGTAAAACTGTAAAGCGACAAGGTTTTGGTCAAGGATTCGTGTGAACTCCTCATCTCTAGTGGCGATAGTGATAGGTTGGATGGGATCCATGGCTAGTGATAAAATGGAAGGTGGTGAAGGACTAGGTGGGAGTGGTTGACAACTGGCATGAAATACAAGTGTGCTTGCTTGATTTCGGGTTAGCACCATGTGAACCAAGATCGATTGATCGGTAGGTTTGCTTCTCTATAAATGACACAAAAAATAGTAGGAACAGTGAAACAAGCCAAAAGTGGAGGGTACCAAATGGTGGTTGGAAATTAAAATAAGCTAACTAATGCTAGTTAAGGAAAACTCAAGCGGTTAGGGGTAATCATGTTGCCGGTCACTGTAGAAAATGGTCAGTGAGTGAAAAACCAAGTAGAAGGTCAAATCTGATAGGTATGCCAAATCTGATGGTGTTTTACAATGTCAATGGGAATGATGGTAGTGATAGGGACTATGAAAAGTGGAAGAAAATGAATAAAATGTCATTTTGGGTAGGTTAACAAAAGGACCTAGAACTAACATCAGTTGGGTATAACCGATGATGGTCAAAGGGTAACCGATGACGGTTACTGTGAAATTGAAACAGTGATGAAAGAAAAGTGGTTGTGAATTAAAATTTGGTGTGGAATCGACCTAGAATTTTAGAATGATGATAGTTTTCTCTGGCACACTTAGGTGAAGCTGGAATACACCAACTGTGATGAGGAGTGTGTAAGGATGAACAATAAAAATTAAGAACGTGGTCTCTCACCTCAAAATGCAAGACAAGAAGAAACACTAAGAAAAATGTGATCCTGGGTGTGCCTTTTCTATTATGTTTGTTTAGCTTATACTATTTAAGGACTAACACATGAACTATGAAATAGATTTTTTTGGTGAGGATGGCTTCCTACAAAGAAGGAGATCTAAAAGGTGAGGTTTTAGGTATGTTATCGTGGGGGCGAGCTTTGCTCTGAAGTATGACTCGACAGAGTGAGCGAGAGTGGGAGTACCTACCTTATTATAAAGAATGTGTGATCATTGATGGCATTCCCATGAATTATGTTGTTTAAGAATATGTGTTTGTTTTGAATTTTTGTAATTTGGAAAGACTCACAAAGAGAGAGAGAGATGTGATTTCTAAGATTCGTTTTTCAACCATCATCTGGTCATGACTTCTAGCATATAGGTTGCCCTTAATTAATGTGAGCTAATGCGATAAATTGGAATGGAATGCACTTATTTTTAAGCCCAAATCAAAGTGTGAATTTGAATGACACAATAAGATGAAGAGGAAGAGGGATGATCTTTCACTACAATGCAGAAAACATGAAGAAAATGGTTCTTTTTAATTACACTAAAAGAAAAGTTTCCTTTAGAGAAAATAGAAAGAAAAGGTGGGTTACTAAGGAAGAAAATTAATGTGTATGCTTTTCAAAAGGAAAAAAACACAAAAATTTTCCTAGGAATGAATGAAATGCAAGAAACCCCATGGATGGGTCCCACTGGGCATGCTAAAATGTTTCACCTGATTCTAGATCGTTTCTTTGAAGTATTGATGAAACAGATAGGGTAACAGGCGTAGGAGGAATACCTGTTCAAATGTTGGTTGATGAGTTGTTGGATGTGACTGACTTCTAAATCCACAGCTGATTGTGAGAGCTTCCTTTTGGCTAGGAGGAACTACCTATAATGTAAAGAAATACCACCAGAAGGAATTAAACAATATGTGTAGTGAACTGCCTAGCGTGTGCTAGATCCTTGAAGTGTGATACTTCCTAGATGGCTGTCAGTCCACTATTTTAAACAATTTAATGTGGTAAATAAGGTAAAACCTATTGTAATTCAAAATGATTTAGGTATCTCACTTAAAACACAATAATAAATAGATCTAATCTAGCATGATAGGTTAGAATAGGATTTGAAGGTCAAGTAACTACTTTTGGTTCTCTGTAGGTCTGATAGAAGTCTTAAGAAGATCACAGGTGAATAAGGGTGAGGTGGAATTAGGTGGGTAGGTCACTATTCTAGGTTGTATGGGAAAATACAGAGACCGATGTCGGTTAAGGGTGACCAGAGGCGGTTAGGTGTAAAGTACTAGTTCTTGTGGAAAACTAGGAATGCCACAGAATGAGATTTAGGTCTCCTTTGTGATTGCGCAAAGGAATTTAGTTGGTCAGGATGAGGTATTAGGTGATTTAGGTAGGATTTTGTGAGGTTTTAATGTGTATATGGATGGGTGAGTTTAGGAGGAGGACAATAGGTGGCTAGGTAAACAATAGATGATAATATAATGATGAAATGGAATGAACCAGAGAAGTATAACATTTACTTACTTGGATTCTGTTCGGATTCCTGTGAGTGAGGGATGGAGGTGATAATGAGAGGTTTGAAGGCTCTAGGTGATCACCAACTGAATGAAATCTTTTGCATGGGCTGCTTGTACGTTCCTCTTTGCTTGGCTAGATCGATCATTCTTTGGGATGGTTGTGTAGGGAAAAACACTTGATCTCTTTCCTTGCACATGTGTTCTCGTTGGAATTCACTCTTAGAAAATACGATATCTCTCTGGAATATGCTAATGTTCACCAAATTTTCTGATATTTTCCAACCTTCTGCCAACCTTGAGAATAAGGTTGTTTTGGGGTTAAAAGGGTAACCGATAGTGGTACTTCCTTAACCGGTGATTGTTAGGGTAACCAGGCATCTGTCAAGGTGGGATTTCCTAGGTTTAATAAACTAGGGAGATCCTCTTGATTTCCTCAGATCTTGTGTTGTTAACCCATGCATTAGACTAGGAGCTTCTTGTAATCATGTGGGAATGTGGTTAGAGAGAATGTAGGCATTGATTTTTAGGGTTTAGGTAAGTCTCATTAGTTATGGCAACTTTCTAAGAATAGGTTTTATGCTGAGTTGGCTTGGTGAGGTGTCTAGGTGAAGTGTATGTGTGGATATTATTTAAATTAATATATTTAAATAATAAATATGGTTAGGATAATGAATTAATTTAATTTAGTTAATTAAATTAATATTAGTGGGAGTGAAGGGGGTCATGGCTAGTGAATGTGATAAAGGGTGCTTATTTTTCGAGGGACCAAAAGGGAGTGTGACCTAATTTTAGTGTCTAAAATAATTCCTCAACCTATAAAACACTTCCTCAACCTTAAAATCATACATTTAAACCTATTTCACTCTCACATATGGGTCACACTTTTCCCTCCAAGAGCACTAGTTCAAAAAATCAACTCAAACTTCACTTGTATATCATTTTCTTATTACAAAAATAAGGGAGGTTTTTCCTTAATCAATAATTTCACAAAAAATCTTAATAAATTAGTTTCAATGTTTACATATGACCCATATAGTTCATCCATGCCCAAAACCATTATACTTGCACACAACAGCTCAAAACCCCATCACCCGGATGAGCTAAAACCACAAATTCCAAAACCATGATTATTAAAGCTCCCAAATTCACCATAAATTTGTAATATGACATAAAAAAATCAACCACGGTCTTTAATTCTCTTTCACCAATCAAAAATTCATAGCACAACTCAAAAGGCTCAAAACCGTCACCAAATATATGTTTCCGAGAATCATGTCTTTACCTTTAGGCATTAAAACTACCAAAGATAAACTAAAATATGGAATGTAACAACTATATGGAATCCTCATGCCTTTTATAACACATCCATGCATTTTATATCTCAATAATCATCCATATGTTCAAACCACAACAACTTTACTCGTCTCCAAATCAAGTTGCCTAGAAAGCAATTTCACAAATCTAACTATTTTTTACCATTTATTCCACTTGAAATACATAATAAGGCCTTAAATATTAATAATATTCATCCCTATTTAATTTATAACTGATATAAATCATTAACCAATCCATATCATTCCTCATTCACCTAAATATTTCAGCTGAGCAAATATGTCATGAAAACCAAATAAACTTCTTCACAAAATGACATGATAGTCCCATCAAATAAAATAACCATGAGACAAAACTTATACAAATATAAATAAATATAAATACTTTTTTCCATAATATATTATAACTACTTCCAAATCTAAATGGAGTACCTTCAACCAGACAATCTCTACAAACTACTTTTTAAGCCTTCTAGGACTCAAGAACTAACCTTGAGCTCAACTTGCTCCATCACCTCAAAAACACACTTCAAAACTTAAATAGATCATATAAAACCATTATAAATTATTTCTAAGCACTTATAAACCTTCATAAATAATAAAATACTCAAAAACATGATCTTACCTTGTGAAGTCACTTAGCACCTTGCTAGATCAAACATCCTCCATATTTGATCCTCAAAGAACAGGTCATAAATTATTCATACCATATAAAAACACAAGTTTGATATACCAATGGAAATATATTTGAACCAAGAACACAACAATACTTGAAATGGAGTCCTAATTCATCCTATAGATCTTACAATTCCACTTTTACTACTACAGATGCTCCAAACATTCCCAAAAACTAGACTTCATAAATACAAAACACTTTGAAATTTTTCACCGCAACCATAATCTAAAACTATAATGGACATGTACAAAAACTCATGGGATTAAAATAATGTCAATTTATTCTTTACCTTCTTTGGATAACTTCTCTTTAAACTGAACTTCTTCAAAAATAAGCATTTTCAAGTGGGGCCCACATATTGTCACAAGAACTATCTTATCTTTATGGAAATATAGAAGATTCCTCTACAACATCAAATAATCACTTTAGAAAAATAAATCAAGATAGGATCACTATACTTAATTTTCTCTAAGTCACTTTTAGCTAGGGTTTCAAAGAACCTTACCTTCTTAACAATCATTTGTAAAAACATGCCGATAAAACCACATCATTATTTTTTTAATATTTCATAATTGACCTAAGAATTTATGCCAAAGATCTTATTTCCCAATGCAAAACAAACATCTCACAATGAGCATCAAAAGGTCCACTTTTTCCTTAAAAACACACTATAAAACACTTGATTTTACACAAAATGACATATCTTACAATTCCTTCTTCACAATGACTTGAAACTTGTCATAAATAATCACGAAAGCATCCTATAAATTTAAATACTCACCATATATCTAAAATATTCCTAACATTCTCCATCCATTAAGACTTACCTATGCCAAACTTCTTGTTCTCACCTACTTGCTTCCTAAGGACCTAAAATATGCACTGTACCTCTGAGTAATGACCTGAAACTCATTATACACAAAATATAGCATGCCACAAAACCATTACCATAATTATATTAGACTGGTCATCTCTAAATCTCATACATCTATACCATTTTGCATGCACAAGAGCTACGAATATGCATGGAATGACCTGACTCAACCATGACTTCACATGTACTGACCTTTTTGACCTTATGAAGACTTATGTACACATTTAAAACACTTTATGGAAAATTAATGACCTTATGAAAACCTTTAATCATATTGGTAATAATCAAACAATTACTCAACTCACTAGACCATACACAAGGACCTCATAGAACACCACCAATCATGACACTATTATCAAACTTCATATTTGACATCTGAATAACACCCCATGGATACTCATACAACACCACAATACCCTTTTCCATCAATTTTCTTTATATCAATGACAACAACAAAAAACAATGGCCAATGTGTCTTATCACTTACAAACCTTTGACCGCCAACAAGATAATCAAAATTCTATTACTTTTGTCAAACTTACGAAAGGACATAGATCTACTAACTGCATTAGATAATTCTCCCTTAAGACGGATCACTTCTTATTCTTAGGATTGCAATATTAGATTCATGGAAAACTTTTACATCTCTATCCTTTTGAATGTCTCATCAAGGTTCTTTGTTACATCTTGTAGACACAAAATCACACACTTTGAATTATTTAGTCCTAGCTTCATACTACTATTCATATGGTTCTCAAGTGAAAATAGTAATATTTAACCCATGTATTTTTCCATTTTACAATGTTCTCTATCGTTATTTGAGATCTTATACCCATACTTGCATAGTTTGTATTTTCATACTATGTTTTCCCTATTTTTGATTAGGGCACCCGACCCAAGACTGGGGTGCCTAGGCACCCTGGTACCCACTATGTGCCCTGATCCTCTTTACACTTTCCTCTCACTTTTTGGGAACTTTCTATCCATTTGAGCTTCTTATATCTTTGGTGGTCGGCCTTTTTAGGTTTAATTATGAAATTAACAAAGAGAACCATATAAATATAAAGTTATGTGACCATAATGAGGGCCAAACACTAAGAAATTACTATCAACACCGAAGGTTACATCCATCAAATAAATCTAAATATAAATTTGCATCCATCTAGCTCCATCACAAGGCACACAAGTATAGTTCATCTCGATCAAACTTCATGAAGGGGATTCTATTATTTCCATGCACACATTTACTAGATTCAGCATCTAGTTATTTGTTTTTTACTTCACAAAGTGTGACTAACACAAGAACACCTAGGGAACAACACACACACACACCCTATAAATACATTGGGTCTGATATGTAGTGCAATTCTCAATGATAAGTTCATCAATTTGGAAGATGAGGACATTCCTAACCCTTCATATGAATCTTTCATTTTTAGGGTTTTTATGCTTTGTCTAGGGTTTTACAGGTGATTCTTCCATTGTAGGTTTACCAGTGCTTCAGAGATCATATAACAACATTCATGTGATAGGGAGTGAACACAGGAAAACATCTAGTGACACTCCAGAGGAGGGTTTTTATCCATTTCCATATACCATGGTGTTGAGATCTCGGACTAGGGTGTTCACAGTGCCCATATCCGTCTCTAGGCACCCCGATTTATCCGATAGTCTAGATATGTAGTTTTCAGGATCTTGTGAGAATTTTTCCTCCTCTTGAGAATTTGGTCTCCACCGCAACAAAGTCCAGTGACATATGTGAATTAGCTAAGGTCTTCATAACCCTCTTTGCACATTATGGTTTCACATTTCATTGCTTAGATTTCTTGGGTATTATTTCAATATTTTATTACTTCATTTATTTAGTTATTTTACTACTCCTATACTATTAGATTATAGTATGATAAATATATTTTACTTAATCACATCCCAATATTTCTCCTTTAGATAAATAATCTTTTCTTCATACTCCTTGACTTGATATCTCGACTTGTTTCTTTTATTAGAATTCTTTAACTTGGTCTTAACACACTCTAATTCAGTCTCAAATTCATCTCCTTCTCCTTCATTCTCAGATTATACGTTGTCACCAAATAGTATGGAACTATCACTCATAGACCTCATAACATATTTGGCCATGAAAAAACCTCATCACCAACATCATCATTCTCATATTCAGAATTAAAATCAAAGACACCATCACAATCGCCTACTTCAAATGAAAAATCTTCTTCCTTTGAGTAGAAAATCTTCTTGAACTTCTTATTATTGTCAAACCTTTTGAAATTATTCTTTCCTTTGTCAAACATGTGAGTCTTCTTGTCATGGTCTTCATCATGCTCATGCTCATCATCATATTCATCCTTGTGCTTGTGAGGGAATTTGTTAGAAAAGTGATCTATTTTACCATAGTCAAAGCATTTTAAAAGAAAAATCTCATTGTACTTACGATCCAACATTCAATATTCTAACAATATTTGAAAATATTTTTTATCATCAATCTCAAGTGTAGCACCATCATATTTAACCTATTTTACCTTTTTCTTCATTTTAGTTTTGAAATTAATCTCCTTCTTAATTAGTTTAGATATAATTACCCTCATCTCATATGTATTCAAGGTTCCATACAACTCATCCACTGTCAAGTGTTTCAAATCCTTGGATTCCTCTATGGTATACACTTTAGAGAAAAAAATTAGGAGTTAGAGACCTAATAGTTTTGGTACCACAACTTATTCCTTCACTTCTTCCCCCAATCCCTTCATATTGTTGACAATCTTATCAACACTAAGAAAATATGCAGCAATGGACTCCTCTTCACTCATATTTATGCCTTTAAACTAATTTTTGAAAGTTTGGAGTTTTGTTATTCTTACCTTGGAATCACATTCATAAATGACATGAATTTTCTCCCACATTTATTTTTTTGATGTGCAATGCATGACCTTAACAAGTTCTAGTTCATCTAGACCACACATGATTTCATTCATATCCTTGGAGTTGTCACTACTAAGATTTTTGTGTACAACAGTTGTTGGGGGAGTTTGAATATTTTTATATCCATCTAACTTAGATTTCTAAATTTCAAACCATAAGGACTTGATGTGATTCTTCATCCCAAGACTCCAATAAGCATAGTCGATTCCATCAACACAAGGGATCATTACTAGAAAAAGTGCCACTCTATTGACTCATTATTTTAGTGCTTCAAAGGATCTCCTTTCAAGTGATTAAACTTATCCAAAAGGACCTTCTCTAATATCAATTATTGGAAGCATAATGTACTAAGAGAGGGGGTGGGTGAATCAGTCCTTAAAACCCCTTATCCAATTCATGTTAACTTTCATTAACCATTTACCATTCAACCATGCATTAATGTGAACTTAAAAAAATATAACAACCATTCACAAGATCATATCCATGAGAGAGTACACAAGAACACAAGATGTAGTTGGGAAACCCTCAAGGGGAAGAAAACCCACTGAAAATTTTTATTTTATTACACAAACCAAAATACTTTTATGAATATGACACATCACATAAGATTTGTTTAGTGAGGCACCGACCCCACAAGGAGCACTAACCCCTATTTAGTAAGGAACCAACCCTAGAGGAAGGATTAAACTCCCTAAGGTGATAAAGCACCAAATTAACTACCTGGAAATGGATAGTCATTGTTGATATGCTTCTCACACAACTGATAGTGATAAAAACATTAGCTCATAAACCTCAAAACCCTCTTCGAATTCACCTTATCCTACTTCACTCAATATTACAATTTCATGGGATAATTTTGACAAATTCCCTTACACAATATATCTTAAACACTCCTTAGACATTCACACTCTCTCTCGAGATCTGTCTTGATTCCCTCATATCACTTTCACACTCACACCTAGCTTACACTTTTTAATCTCACACACCTAGTTCAAAACAAACAATTTCATGCACTTTAATACATGACTCATATTAAAAATAAAAAGGTCGGACATAAATATTAAATTTTTAGCATACCAACTCAAAAATAAATATAATAACTTTAATAAATCAACATGAAATACCCATATGGGTCATAAATGTGGTAATACATCCAACAAGCTCTCACTAGCCCAAGAAGATTAAAAACCATCACTTGAGCACACCATGGATTCCAATGAGTTAATATAGATATTTAATTCCTCCAAAGGCTCCATACATGTCAAACACAACATATAAACATCCTTCATTAACTCATATAACTCTTCTTCATTCATTTTCTTCATATCACCTTCAAGTAAGATTGTTTCCTACTCAAATCAAGCACCTCCAAGAACCATTCGTAAACAACGAAGTCTAATATAACACCAAAACAACTAAAATATTCCATTTAACCACTCATTATAAATCCAATGACATGTAGAAAACTTATAAGAAAGTTATACTTCATGAAACAACCAACAAATCAAATAGAATTACTTCTCCTCTTCAACAAATTAAAATTCCTAGAATCCAATTTTGGAAATGAGACCTTCTTGCACCCTTGATGAAACTTTAAATCTCTATAAATAAATTAAATATAATATAAATTAATCCCTATTAACTCTCAAGTGGATATCCACCATCAAATATTCCAAGATATTGGTCTTTTAGACAAATCCTCAGACTAAACCCTTGTTGTCTTGAACCAATCAAACTAGGTCAACTTGTGACCTTATTCATGCCACCTCATCTGAGTTATAGAGATAAAAAAATTCATCCAACACTTCACACGATATGTATACAACACCTCCTATCCCATCAAACTTCATCACCATGCACACAAGTTCTCAAGCACTTCCATTCACCATGACTGCAAAATTTCCCTTTTAGGCCCAAAAACTAGTCAACCTATTTTGACCTATGTACGTCATCAAATTGCCTTAACAAGATTTTAAATGACTTCAAAAATCTATCATAGCTCCCATAATCCTTAGAATACTAATTTATTCATAAGTTCTAATGGAAAACCTAAGAGTAAAACCTTATTTCTTGAAAACAAGGACTTTTGAGTGGGCTCCACTAAGTGTCATGACCTGAAACCACCACCATATAAAATTTGGGAGTCCTATCCATCATTTTATCATCAAATTTTATGATAAAATCCATTTTTGGCTCATACCATCAAGATTTCTTCCATCGCTAGAAAACTAGGGTTTTGGAGGTTTTTAACATTCTTACCTTCTTAAGGATTATTCATAAAAGATAGAGCCTCATTTGATCTCATTCCAACTCTAAGATATTATTAGTTCCATGATTAAAAATATAGGAAATACTCAGGGGCACATGTAGAATTTACATGTGTCATCTAAGTAGATTTATCTCACATTGAGCTGAAAAAATGCTTTCTAGAACTCAATAGGACCAAAAACATCATATTTTGAAAAATATTCATCATGAAACCCTAAAATTTTACACACAACACCATGACACCCTCTAATAAATTTCCAATTCTCACTTATTCATAAATAGGTATGCATCTTCTTAACCACTAGGACTTGAATGACCAGTGCCTAGGGTTTTCCTAGTTCCAGTCATAACCAAGTGTCTAACACAATAACCATGCATAAAACAACTACACACTACCTATACATTATTAATATAATATTAAATAACTTAATAATTTTTTCTAAGATCTCACACACTTCTGAAAGTGACTATCATACATTAATAGGCCTCTAATCACTAAGATTAGGTCTAGTTTAGACCTATACTAATTAGAAAAACACCATACCTCTAATTCCAAGCTCTGCAAAAGGACCTAAAAAATTTATAAAACATGTATCACACATATTCATGAGGTCATGATCTCACAAAACTATAGAACTAATTACCATGCCTCATTAGGCCTCCAAGTTTCTAGACTAGGTCTAGATGAGCACTGCAACTATTTCCAACTTGAACCTACACTCTAAGAATCATATTAGTGTCTCCACACACTCTAACCATGTCATCAATGATTCTACCATGCTCCTCAAGCCACATTATGTCTTCATTTCATCATTCCAAGTCATATTTTTGAATAGGCCTCATGATTAGGCCTACTAGGCCAAACCATTCTTACTATGTCTATTCTTTCAGCCATTCCAAAGATTGATTTCCCATGTCATCATCACAAAAATGATATTCTAGCACTCCTAGATCATCCTCTTTTTCATTAATGAGATTTTACATCAATTACAAGAATCTAACTCACTCATTCCAATAGTTTGTAGTCTAATCTCTCTATGATATACTCTCTGACTTTTCCTTCTTTTCTCAGTTATGAATTCTCTAAGTAAATAATTTCCTTAATTTATCTCTCTCTAATTTCTTATCAAAGTATAGGGATCCTAAAATCTTCTTAAATCCTCTTAATACTTCATCTCTCTCTTTACTTTATTCTCTCAATTGATTGTATATTTTTTCCACGTCTTCTCTTTCAAAAGTTTTGTATTGAGGCATAGAGGATGATGACCATTACGAGAAGTTAATTTTCATTGGGGGTATTAGATGATTGAGGTATGCATATTTTCATGTAACCTTTTCATAACCATCTTCATTTATAAACAATTTCCTACCCTTAATATTTCTTCAGCTATTTCCTTCTTCTAATTCCATTTCAAGAAGCCTTCTCCACTTATTTTCTTATTAAGTTTTAATATTTCTATCTCTTTATTATTTTCTTCTTTTTGTTACTATCTTGTATTCTCTCAATTAGAATATAACTTTGGATTCATATTATTTTTAATTTTTCCTTGTGATTCTAACTACAAATTCCTCTAATCCTTCTCCTAAACTATCCTTCTCTTCTTGCTTCCTAATTATGTTATTTTCTCTGTTATTTAGATCTCCTTATCCCATTTTTATTCTAATCCTAGCATTAGACTGATAATTATCATATTCTTTTTCTCTTGATAATATTTATTGTAATAGTTTCCATTGTAACCACTATTCCTTTTAACTCCCTAATTAACCTAGCATGTTCAAATAGTGATTGTTGTATTTTATTGTTTACCAAACATTTTCTCATGTTAATTTCCATTTGTAGAGTAACCAATGATTTTTGGTCTTCGTTTAATGCAAAATTTATTGCATGAATTTTTATGATGTCCTCCCTTTATGGGTAAACTATTCACTGGTCTCCACTTGAAGTGGGTTTATTTTCTTTCTTTAATTGTTGATTCTTTGCTAATTTATCTTTTCCCTTCCTTTCATTTAACTTCTTATTCCTTTCTTCTCATTCCAATATTTTTCTTTCCATATTTCCCTCGAATTCCCTTCTTTCTTTACCTAACCTAGATTTATGTTGTGTCATCCTCATTTTCTTTACTATACTTTTACTTCTATTACTAATCTCTCTAATTCTCTTAATCTTTGTCCATGTAATATTTTCTCTTTGATTTTCCATTTTTCACTCCCTACTTTTTCTTCTACCCCAACCATTAACCCATTAAATTATAATTATTACATCTCTTGGATCACCCTTATTACCTCTCATTAGCTTGTGGTGCCTTCCCTAAATGAACTATTTCATACTTTAATTATCCCCAACTCTATCGAGAAGGATACGAATCAAAAATGGAACCTTTTAAGAAATTTCCTTTAGGCTCATTCATATAAATTAACCTTCTTATGATCAATTTTGGTCCAACCTTATATTTTTGAAGTGATAATTAATGAGTCTATTATTGTCTCAAACCAATAATCAGGTTCCTAAGTCCATGACCCATCTAATTCTTCAATAGTTTCCAAGTTATCTATTGTCCACTTAATTAGTTTCTCGAGTTAGAGCCACACCCACTCGGTCCATTCAAAAATTTAAGAATCCAAGGCCACGTGTGGAAAAAGTGACCATAATCTTCCCCAAAGTTTCCAAAGTAGTCGTTTTGTCCTTATTATAAGTCTTTTCAACTTGTTGGGATTCTTCTTGCACAAAATTATTAATCTTAATCTCCTATCGGTGTTCAATCCTAGTCAAAGTAGTTTTCCAATATTACAATGGTGTTATTTATTTGGACATCTTCTTAACCAAAGACCTAGGCCTGAGACACCACTATTAATCTTAAACCTCCATGTGGTTTTGAGGTTAAGTAGTTGATTCCTTAGTAAGTAGTTCATCACTTTTTTATGTGTTGGTGAAATAATTGTTTGCATTTAATATTATTGGTATTCACCAATGGTCACAGGGCTAATCCCCTCATTCTTGGGTATGAGGAGGATCCCATTATTGAATATTAACTAACTAAAAATTTGGGGTGGAAGCTATTCTTGGTATCACACATGAATACTCCACTAAATATGTGGCACATGCTTGTCAGTATAATGTATAATGGGGAATTATCTTAGAGAGAGATAAAGGGAGTAAGAGAAATAGGAAGTGAGGTTTAATATTATAATTAGGAACTAGTATATTCTCACCAATAGTAACCATGTAGATCCACATTTAATTATAAGAACAAAAAAATGTAAGAAATCAACAAGACTAATAAAACAAAGACACAAAGTTCTATAGATCCATTAATTAAGTATACAAAGTCCCTTCTTGGTATTACAATATTATAATGGTTAAAAATTTGAAGAGTATAGAGTATAGAGGAACATATACAAGGACATGGAGGAAATGTAACTTTTATTGCCTGATGTAGTAGTGAAATCCAAAAAAATCAAAAACAACAATTTCAACCCTCGGGAATGAAGAAGTCATTCCAATTTATAGCTTACAAATGTCTCTTCCTCCTGTAGACACCCTAAAATTTCACACTTGTTTCCACGTGTTCCCAGTGTTATCCTAATACACCATGTTATTCACCCATTTTTTATTAATTTATTAATTCATACATAGTTTACCCTTTCGATCAATTAAATTAATCTCATGTACCCCTAGACCCCTTTGTGTTAAGTTAATTATCATTTATTAATCAAATGATTGATTAATTAATTAAGTGTGTGCACTTCCTAGTAAACTACCACTTGGTAAACATCCACTTAGACTCCACTTGGACTCCATATCCTCATCCTAGTTAACTACACTTCTAGAATCCTAGAAAGGTGGGGGCAATTGAATTGCATGTACAACCACCTTCCTAGATGTAACTTCTGCAATTAATTCATTTATTGCCCCTAAATTCCCGACACTATTGTAACCTCCTCCAATGTTATTTTTAGCATGTGCATTCAACCGTGTATAACTAATTTCCAACTACTTCGCCTCTATAAATTGCAAGCTTACTCTCTTACAAATCCTCTTGGATTTAAGTACAATAATTCTACTAAATTTCCAAAAAGTATCTATGTTTGTAGCATTTGCACTCACATTTGGAGAACATTCAAGAGCACCCACATCCATTTACAAGGTTCATAAACAAATTCTCTCAACCTTACTGAGGTTTGCACTTTGAAGGATTATAGGGAGGTTTGCATTGTATTTTGTTTATCTTCCATTCTCAGGTAATTTTTCTCTACATACATTTTAGAGTAACCCATGTGTTGGAGGCATATTAGTGCATCCACATGTTTCATCATTTCACTTTGTTTCATGCTTATGAATTTTTGCCTTGTCATGTGTCACATGTTATCCTTGTTAGGTTGTCATGCCCATTGTCTACCACTATTGTTCGCCTTCCATTATGATTTCGTTCACTTCCTTCATACGTAGCGTGTTGGTTTTGACTTGGGAATTTCCTTTTCCCTCTTCTTTGGTGTGTGGTTTAAAATTCCAAAAATACCAAAAACATTCAAAAAAATGTTTCACAAAACTTCAAAAATAATATAAAATTGTTCAAAATCCCAAAAACAATATAAAATTGTTCAAAAAATACAAAAAAACATACAAAATGTTTCAAAAATGCTTTCAAAAAAACACTTGCGACTATGTAATTTCATTTGCCATTTTCTTCATCTGATTATTCCCAATCATCTTTTCCAATTTATCAAGCCATTCTTTGCAATTTAACTTTGCTTAAGGACATCACTTTGATTTGGCTTTGTCTTGGGGGAAACTTGACATATGTTCATTTATTCATTGTATAAAACACTCGGAAAGTATTTGGACATTATTGTTGTGAGTTGTGTTATATTATAGATTGCTTGTTAGTATTTGACATTGGTGTGCTTTGTTCACTAGCTTGTTTGTTGTAATCACTTGTACATATGGAATGTTGTCTTGTATATTCTTGGCTTAGTCTCTTATGTTTGTTAGTTACAATAACCAATACTTTGTGTATCTGGAATGCGCTTATGGACCAATTGCAGAAATTTATTTACATCTTAGTTCACATATAACTTTGGTGTGGATCCTTCTTGTTCATATTGGGTTTGTTTCTATTTCTTGTTTTGTATCTTTTTGTCATTTGCATGTGTTGTGTTTTTCTCCTGGTTTATTTAAGCCATGGAGAATTTTCCTTTTTCTTTGTGTATTCATGTTTGCTTGCTTTTCATTTTTCTTTTCAATTCCTTCAAAAATTCACAAAATTAATATATATATATATATATATATATTTTCAAAATCCAAAAAAATCATATATTTCAAGATTAAAAAAATCAAAAACATTACAAAAATTGAATAAACATTCATTTATCATAGAAATCCTACAATTGGAAAACCCTTAAAGTGAATCATTTAACATATCAATACAATCTTGATAAACATCATACCTTTATCTATTACCCTAGTGATAGTGCCAATATTACAACTATCGCTTTCTTCCCTTTGTATGAAATGCTAACTTTGCTTGGGAAAAGTCACAAACTTTTTTTTTTCCTTCACGATATAAATTCATCACGGGGTAATTTCAAATTCAATTATTTACACAAGGGATTCAGCAAGAGTGTCATGAGGAGTCACTTTAACTATTCTCTTCTAGTTTGATCTTATTCCCACTTGGGAGAATTTTTATCTACTTAACCATTATTATGGCACACATTAGGGGCATAGTTGATTGTCTTCTTTTTCAAATTTGTGTTGCATTGTTGATTTTTATTTTTTTATATCACTTACAAGTAGTGTGACTACATCTTGGTTCCTTTATAACCCTAATGTTGGAACCTCCTTTGTATATTGGGTTTGTTTTCATTTTTATATTTTCTTTGTTGTGTGTATTTTTTTATGCGCATCTGGTTAACCATCTTGATTATTTTATAATCATGGTGACAACTCTATTTTGCAATAGAAAAATAAGGTTTCTCTAAAAATTATTCTCCAAATGAATCTCATGCTACGAGCACAATCCTTTTTCCATCCTTGTTCCAATCCCTTGTTTTATTTCCTTTCATTCAATTTTCCACCTCCTTTCAAAGGAATCCACACACTTGAGGGGGAATTTTTCTACCATTCTACTTTTTGGGGCATCCCAATGCTTCAATTCAATCTGCTTGTTGGGGCATCCCAATTCTTCACAATTTTCCACTCGTTGATCTGCATGTGTCTACTATCTTTAAAGCATTATTACTTTGTAATAGCACTTCAAAGAGGGGGAAAATGTAGACACCCCAAAATTACACACTTTTTCCACATGTTCCCAATGTTATTCTAATACACCATGTTATTCACCCATTTGTGATTAATTGATTAAATTGATTAATTCATAAACATTGTACCCTTTGGATTAATTAAATTAATATCATGTACCCCTAGTACCCTTTTGTGCTAAGTTAATTATCATTTATTAATTAAATGATTAATTAATTAAGTGTGTGCACATCCTAGTCAACTTCCACTTGGTCAACATCCACTTAGAATCCACTTGGACTCCATATCCTCATCCTAGTTAACTGCACTTCGGAATCCTAGAAAGGTGGGGGAAATTTAATTGCACATATAGCCACCTTCCCGGATGTAACTTCTGAAATTAATTCATTTATTTCCCCTAAATTCCATGGCACTACTGTAACCTCCTCCAATGTTATTTTTAGCATGTAAATTCAACCATGTATAACTAATTTCCAACTACTTCTGCCTCTATAAATTGTAGGCTTACTCTCTTACAAATCCTCTTGGATTTAAGTACAATAACTCTGTTAAATTTCCAAGGCAAAAGTATTTGTGTTTGTAGCATTTGTACTCACATTTGGAGAACATTCAAGAGCAGCCACATCCGTTTACAAGGTTCACAAATGAAGTATCTACAATCTTACTAAGGTTTGCACTGAAGGATTACAGAGAGGTTTGCATTTTATTTATTTTGTCTTCCATTCTCAGGTAGTTTTTCTCTTCATACACCTCTCCCCCATGTGAATTTTCATCTCATCGCCATGTGAATGTTCAAATTTCCTAAGAATGAAAATAATTCCTTTTTTCATTTTTGAAAAGGGAATTTTACAATAACAATTCAAGTCGCTTAAGTGAATAAGACAAAAGAATGAAAAATTGCATTCTCAATGAAATAATAGAATGATAGAGAAAGAGAGGGAGGAAAGAGAGAGAAAGAGAGAATTGATGATTCATAGACGGGAAAATTCCATTGATGAAGAGCCTATATCCAATGGATCGTGAGTAAATTCTTCATGAATGATATTCCTTGTGTCGACCTCTTGTTGAAATGAAACATTGATGGTTGTAGATGTATTTTCTGTGATATGTAGCCTCGTTCCATGGAATTGAAAGAGTTTTGAAAAACACTACTTGGTGAATAACACCATGTGAGCTACAAAGTTGGAGTTAGTACATGGAGATCATCCTCTTATCCTTCTTGGATCCAAAATTCATCTTCATGACAAAGGTGTATCCTTTTTTAATGGAAACATACTTGAGGATACCTAGACACCCTTTTTATCATCTACTCTTAATTGAAATAGGTATTATCCTCCGCTTAAGAGGATTTATCTCTAGATGAAATTTTGTCCTATGAATACCCATTGAACAAAAATGTTGTGGCTACATTTTTTCTTCTATGAGATGCGAGTACCTTCCAAGGAACTTTCTCCTCTCAAGCTCTAAATTTAGCTCCGTGTCAAATATGTGTCCTTTTTCAATGTAATCATCTTTAAGATGATCAAACACATTCTTATTCATTTGTTCTTCACTAAAAGAGGTCCTTCTTAAGATGAAAGGAGTACTCCTGTCCATGCCTTTGACCTCTTATTTGATAGAAAAATGTGGTTACAATATCCTAATTTTACGAGATGCGAGCACACTCCAAAGTCTAAATGAGTGTTTAGAAACAATGCTAGGAGACATTGCACTAAGTGAATTTGTCATAAATTATCTAATGGCCTTGGGAACCTTGTTAGAATTTCTCCTCATGACTTCCTAAAGCTTCAAAATTTACTTCTATGACAAGGATATCTCCTTCTTGGATTGAATCAATTACGAAGATCTAATACCTTTTTATTCATTTTTTCCCCATTGAAAATGTCTTAAGCTACAAATGAGGAAAGAAGAGACTCTACATTCACCATCATATTCATTAAACATATTTTCATGCAAAATTATGAGGAGATGATTGAGAATTGGGGCTCACCTTTGAGACCCTATTTTTATCACTTTCCTTTCATGTTCTCATCACTCTAAACATGATGACCCATGTTTTGACTATTAGGGTTAATTAAATCATCCATTTTCTTACATGAAAGTATGTCATACAAAATTCTCTTCAAGATTGATGTTTTTGGAGACTGTGAGGTCTTTCTCTCTGTTTGAATCATAAGATATCTTCCCAACCTTGAAATTGTAACAAAAAGTAATGATATGGGTAGAATGTGAGTTGATCAAGTGATCTAAGTAAGATTGTACTACTTAATTTTATCAAGTCCAATCTAGGACAACTATTTTTAGTAAGTTTTCATAATTTTTTCCTTCAGATGGGACTTTCTTATTTGGAGTACACAGATGCTAAGAATTTTTCATTTTTGGAAACTTACTAAATTTGGACATGTGAAGTCTTACACACTTACTATTTTTATAAATGTGTACTTTGGATGCCATATTTTAATGAAGTTTCTTTTAAAAGTTTAGGTTTCACTTTCAAACCTTATGCTCTAGTTTTTGAAGTTTTTCTTCCTCTAGAAATTCATAGATACGAAAATAGCAACTTCTCGGGATGGAAATTTCAAATTGTTTCCATAAATTACATAGAGCATCAATTGAAATTGTCTTATAACCAGCTTGAAGGTTCTTTTGAGAGGAATACTTGACAAAGTTTGATGGAATTCGGGTGCACAATTTTGGAGATATGAGCATTTTTATTTTTGGAAGTTTGATGTTTTGGGAAATTTAAAACAACGTAACTATGCAATAATGGAGTCATGGAGGGAAAAAACAACTCTTTGAATGTTTGAAAAATGCAAGTGCTTGAGAGAAAGAGTTAGTCATGTTTCTTGTAAGTTTTAACTCATCTTTTCACCATAGAGTTTGATCAGGGTTGGAGTGTGGTTGGTCTTGAGTTACACTGGGTACAAGAGGGAAAATTTGGACATAATGGACAAATTATAATTTTCAATAGATTATGACAAGTGGAATCGTGTGGTTTAGTGAGAATGAGATGCGGGGGATGGAAAATGGCTTTTGGAGGCCTAAACATTGGGTTTTTATGTGACCGAGAGCTTAACTAGATAAATGGTTAGATGGGGGTGAAATTTTGTCTCCCCTTTACACATATTGCACCTTAGGGGACAAGTGATGCTCTAAAATGCACCATATATTTGATTTCATTAGAGTGGGACAAGCCGTAGTGTAAGTTTGAAGGAACTATGTGAAAAAGTCTTTGAGGGGTGAGTTACAAAGAGTTGGTCGGGGTAAACTATTGTGTACCCCTTGTCCTCTCTACACCCAAGGGGAAAACTAAGGCTTAAAACCCCATGCATGCCACTTTTAGGATGTTGATGTCACCCACCAAGTCCAAATGAGACATCAAGAGTTAGTTTTCCTCCTCGGGAGTATGGAGGAATGTTTTGGGGTCAAAAATTATATGATTTTGACTCCAAATCACCTATTGAGATCATTAAAACATATATCTAGAGAAAATTCATCATAAAATTTCATGTTTTGAGATTATTCCATTCTTAACTAAAAGGGACAACTGATGTATCTTGGATTATCATAGACAATATTTGAGTTTTGGAACAAAAATGATATATCCATCATGTATAGGGTTATAATATATTTCCATTTATTATTTTTTCACACCCTAATTCCTTCCATAACTCCTAAAATTATCTATCCAAGTTAGATTTCACCGTTGGAGCCTTCATTCCATGTGCCCAAAATGACCGGATCTTGTTTAGGTTGTTTATGTTATCAAGTTTTTCCACATAAATTCCCTAAACTGCCTTGGTCATCCTCATTATTCTCTAACACCACCCTCATATGATTTGAATTTTCCTTGTATGATTATAAAGGGTGTTTACCAACTACAAAATGGCTGAAAATGAAAACTATTATCTTCTCCATCTTGCCCATTTTGATCCTCAAAATCCATCTTCGTGATAAAATTATCCTTTCCTTGAGTGGATTCAACCTTGATATATTAAAGCATCTTTTTATTCATACATTCCTCATTTTTAAGGTATTTATAATGAATTGAATCAACCTTGGTAGATTCAAGCACCATTCGATCTATTTCTTCTTCATCAAGAAGGTCTTCTTTTCTTGAAATAATTATAGACAAAAAAGCATGCACTTTGGGTAATTATCTAGTCCTGATTACATACTACTATTCATATGATTCCTAAGTAAGAAAAGTACTAATTAACCCATGTATTTGGCCACCTTTATTTGTTTTTTGTTACCACTTTTGGTCTTACACCCTTACTTTCTCAGTATTCCTTTTTATACTTCGGCATTTATCATCTTGGACACTTAAAGGTGCCAGCCTAGGACAGCAGTGTCGGGCACTTGACCCCTTTATACTTTGTTCAAATATTTTGGGTCCTTTCTATCCATTTGAGCATCTTATCTTTTTGGTATTCAGCCTTTTTAGGGTTTATTACAAAATTCAAGCAAAGGAATCATATAAATATAAAGTTATGTGATCATAATAAGGGACCAAGCACTAAGCATTATCTATCACCACCTAAGGTTAGATCCATAAAGCATTTAAGAGCTTAATTACATCCATCTATAACCATCCAAGGAACATGAGGGATTTTTATTATACATACACTTCATAGGAGGGAAGTTAATTCTATTCCATGCACACATATATTATAGTTCTTTACATCTAGCTTGTTTACTCGTTATCAAGTGTGACATGCACAAGAGCCACCTAGGTCATGATTCCCCACACAAACAAACACAACTACATTGGGTCTCGGATGTAGTGCAACTCTCGATCATAAGATCACCATTGTGAAAAATGAGAAAAATTTGACCCCTCATTCTGCATATTTATATTTTATGATATAATGTCTATTTGAGGGTTTTATCAAGTTCATATTTCATTGTAATTTTCCAACGGCCTCGGTGATCTTGAGTACGACCTCATAGAAACAAAAGGAAAATAATATCTAATACCTTGCAACCACTGAGAGTGGGTTTTCTGAGCATTTCCACAGACCCAGGAGCCTAGAAATAGGACTAGGGTTCCCGTAGGTTTCCCTGTCCCTCTTGAGGTTCCCCCACCCAACTTATTCTTCCAGATCTACATTTTTCTGAGCTTCGGTGACACTCACTTCTTCATATTTTCCATTTTTATATCTTTGTAGACCTCCGGTATTTTTGTGAATCAGCTAAGGATTTTTACCCTCTCTTTCCACTTAGATTTTCGTATTTACTAGATTAATTTTCTTGGGTCTACTTTTTGTAATTAATTACATATTTATTTACTATTGTAATAGAAATCATATTTAGACATATATTATTCACATTTAGCTTAATCATTTTGGTTAACTTTGAAATCAATCAAAAACTCTTATGATCCTCATCCTTTCATTACTTCTATCGTTCTAGGGTCTCTTCATTATGAGTATCTCTATTAGTGATTTCATGCTTATCAATCCTGAATTAAGAGATAGAATCAAAACTCTCCTCTCTACCACTCACATTCATGCTAATATGCACCTAGATTCAGATATACCAAACATTTTTTGATGCATTTTCTCAAGCATATTTCTTTCCCATCCAATATTAATGTTGATCTTACTATTTTTGACAATGATCCACCCTTTCATATCATGAATCGCATCTACACTATGGGTGTCAAGCACACTTTAATCAATAATGGATATGAACTTAATCTTTCTCTTATGCCATTCCTTGAAAATATTTGTCTTTTTACTTCTATTCTTAGTCCATCATGTGTTTCTCTTTGTTCATATGATGGTTCTATTTTTCTATGTGTAGGTCACATTACTATATTTATTGGTGTAGGGAAAAAATACCTTAACATATTTTTCTTTATCATAGACTTTTTGGTTTTGTATAACTATTTACTCAGTCATCCATGGCTTCATACCATGCAAGTAGTTAAATACATAGTACATCACTGTGTCAAATTGATACATGACGGCATAGAATATACAGATTCTTAGTGATCATGACCCATTCAAATACTATGATCATGATCCCAATACTACAATTCCTACTCCACGCTCTGATACTACTAATGAACCACAACCCATGGATACTTCGGATCATTTACCACCACTTAAAGGTGTTATTTTCATGCTAGATATTGACTCATCTACAACACCACCTCCTCGTGCTTCTATTACTGCTATGATTCTTTATCGGGGGCCTATCCAGAAATTGGATGTCATTTCATCCCCTTCATCTTCTAATGAGCATCCTCAATGAATGCTACCTCCATTTAAATGCACATTTTTCATGAATGATTCGTATTGGGAACACATTCCATTCGAACATACCTTTCGATATACTATATGCACACATTACGGGTTGACTTGGCTAGGCTTTATAGTTGACGAAATATTTCCTCTACCTTATGATCATCATCTCTATCATGGTTTTGTTCACATTATCACTTCTTATGGTCTTTGAGTCTTTTATCTCACACTATTTCTTACACTTGCTCCCCATGCTTCTCCACTTACGCTCAAGTAATCTTAACTTGCTTACATTAGGGGCACATTAGATCCTTATCATATTGATATATCATTTACCATGTCATTTATCCACATCTTCATTTGAAATGATTCATTTCTTGGCTATTCACTAAATATCACTCACTTGTATGCACAAGGATTCCCATTACCACCTTTCACTTATGAAGAAAATTATATGGGCATGTATCATTTATGCCTCAAGGACTCCTTACTTGATCAACCTGACACTATCACTTATCAAGTTTTGGATGCTTCACCATTTGGTTTTGATCATGACAATGATGATATCTTAGATGACATTACTTGATCACACTCACCACCATACTCTTAGGGGACATCAGACCTATTTCTTCCCCCTAGCATCAACACATGTCTTATATTCACATAAGTTCACACCTAGATTTTTGCATGTACATCTTCACATACATTACTTGATGACACACTCTTGTTCTTTGGTTCACACTTGACTATTGAGGGCATCATTTATATATGAACCTCACACACACTACACATCATATTACACATGACACACTAGACACACTTCTATCATGTATTTCTTACATGTATTCATCACTACACAATCAACATACTTGCGACTTATTTTCTATCACACGTATTCAACACCCAAACAATACATATCCCTCACACCTACTCCTCAATGTCACCTCAAAATAACAACAAACAACACATTTTATATGTGTGTCTTCAACATAACATACATATCTACAAAATACTTCACACTCAGCACTTTTGTGACATACATCTTTTACATCATCCAATACATCTATCTTATGTTTAATCGACACAAACATCTTACACAATCTACACATCTACAACACACTACACATTCGGTGCTCTCATGACATATTTGTCTCACACATCCTACTATACAATCAACACATTCACAACACCTTTCTTTCTTATGTACAAGCAACACAACACATAACATGTAAAATACTTACACATATCGAAAATCTACATCACACACAAAACGTGTATACATTCAATCCTTTTCGTACATAGTCAATATGACATACTACACAAACAAAAACAATAAAAACATTACATATCCCTTACACAATCAACATGACACACTACCCTATGACACACTTTTCCATGGTCTATACCCAAGCTGTTTAGGGTATACATATCAAATGGACCTCACCACACTCACACGTTTAATCAACTCGCTCATTCACTCCTGATTATACACTCCACACTTTTGGATTTGACGATCACATATTTCTAGTAAACACATTTCATACCATTTCTCGATGACACACTCTTGTTTATGGTTCATTCTTGATCTTTGAGGGGTATAAACAAATGAACCTCACTGCATCAACATCCATTCACATTCACTCGAGGGGTATGCAACTGCTATCACACTCACTCTATAATCCATTCCTTCAACACTCCACAACATGTTCCATATCTTGGTCACATTTAGTCTGTCTTACATTTACTTATTACATGCAGGCTTTACTACACATGCTAGATATATCTTGTATGTCATTTTATTTTTCCATACACACATGCGTGTTCACTTACTTTATATTTGTGATCACATATTCTACATATCTATACATGAAGCACATATTTTTGGAACAATACCTCTTACCAGTCCCATAGAAGCTCCTAGAGGAATCCAATTTTGTACACTACAGGTGATATGATTTCATTTTATTTCATATCACACTATTTTATCAGATTATTCATGCTTTGACATAATTTTTATCTTTCTAACATGATAATGGGTTCTTCTTGTGCAAAATTTGTTGTGTACATCTATTCGCCACCATGCTTGTATCATTACGTTGATTATTTTTTCTTGTCATTGTTTACCATTGTTTTCAGGATTTTCCCTTTGTCTTGTTTACACACTTATCTGATTTTGGCTTCATCGGCCTTGATTATCTTACAAAATTATGAGTGGTGTCCCATGTTTGCAACCTACTTTTTACATTCTACATTGTCTTCTTACATGTACACATTATCTTTTGTGTCTTATCTTACATATTGTCTTCTTAGCATAAATTTTTATTCTACATGCATGTTTGTATTTTCTTGTACTAACACTTGTTTCCTATCCACTTTGTTTTTGTGTGCCTCGGTTTCTACCAAGAACATTCCCTTTCTTTTCTAGGTCATCAATTTCATGGAAGTGGTTGGTCCTCTTTGGGGCCGCATACTCCTTCAACGACGTCACATGCACCCAAAAAGGGGGCATCATTTGGGTGAATCAGTCATGCCATACGGTAGTATATAATCATCACATAACACAACATAGTACCGGTACAATACAATTTTTAGTTTTAGGGGTCAAAATCAGACTTGGGTCCTTAGCACAACCACCGATACCTTCTTGGATGCATGTAGAAAAGGGGTAGTTACATAGCAATTGGTAGTTTAAAATAGTTTACAAATCCACACAACTAATATTACAATGCACACAATCCTTAGCACTCACGTTTGATCAAATTTTACACACCATCTGTAGTGGTTTCCCACATTATGGGAAGCAATTAAAGGTTGGAGGATAACACTATGTACTTTTATCCCTACACTTCTTCCATATCATTTGTGTGAGATCACCCCAAAAAATCGTGGCCGACACAACTAGCGTGAGATCACCCAAAAAACTTGTTCTTCCCTACAAGATCCTTTCTACACTCTTTTCCTCATCACAAATTAGGTGCACATGTTCCTTTTTCACATTTTCAACATTTTTACATACTTCTTTACATAATTTTTACACATATACATGTGTATTTGACTAATTGTTTGTTATTCTCTTTTCAGGTCTATTTGTATGGGAAGCGGTAGTCAACATCACTTCACAACATCAACAACATCAACATCGACATCAAAAATAGGTACATCACAACATCTACACATGAACTTCTGCCTTAGGTTCATTTTCATCATCTCTTTTTACACTTTCTCGTCCTTAATATCCACGCTTCACACTTTTATCACTCCATGTTTTGTATTTTCCCTTGGCATGCTCTTTCTACATCGATCTACATGGTTATCAGGTACGCATCTCTATCTACTTTATGTTACCGAGATTTCCGCTCACCAACATAAAGTGGGGGAAAATGTAGACACAAAATCATGCACTTTGGGTAATTTTCTAGTCTTGATTACATATTACTATTCATATGATTCCTAAATAAGGAAAGTACTAATTAACCCATGTCTTTGGCCAACTTTATTTGTTTCTCATTTCCACTTTTGGTCTTATACACTTACTTGCTCAATATACCTTTTTATACTTTGGAATTTATCATCCTAGACACCAAAGACTCACTAGGACTCTAACACCAAGCGCCCTCATCCCCTCTGGGTGCCCCTGACTCCTTTGTACTATTTTCACATCTTTTGGGTCCTTTCTATCCATTTTAGCATCTTATCTTATTAGTAGTTGGCCTTTTAAGTGGTTAATTACAAAATTAAATAAAAGGAATCATATAAATATAAAGTTATGTGATCATAATAAGGGATAAAAAACTAATCATTAGCTATCACCACCTAAGGTTACATCCATCAAGCATCTAAGAGCTTCATTGCATCTATCTAGCACCATCCAAGGGACACAAGGGATAGTTATTCTGCATACACTTCATAGGATGGAAGTTCATTTTATTCCATGCACACATCTATTACATTTCTTTACATCTATCTTATTTTCTTGCTATCAAGTGTGAAACACAAAAGAGCCACCTAGGGCATGAGTCCACACACACATACACAAAACTACATTGGGTCTAAGATGTAGTGCGGTGCTCGATCCTAAGATCACCATTGTATTTGTTGAGGACAGTCGACCCTCATTGTGCATATTTCTTTTTAGGATTTGATGTCTATTTGAGGGTTTTACAGGTTCATATTTCATTGCATGTTTCTAACGACCTCGATGATCTTGGTGAAAACTCATAGCGAACAAAGGAAAATAATATCTAATACCTCGCGACCACCCAAAGGGGTTTTGTAAGTATTTCCATAGACTCAAGCACCCGAAATAGGACTAAGGCACCCGTAGGAACCCTTGTCCCTCTCTAAGAACCCCGATCCAACTTATTCTTCCATATATACATTTTTCAAAGATTCGGTGCCACGGTCGGTGATTTATATTTTCCAGCTTTTCCAAATCAGTACACCTACAAGATTTCTACAAATCAACGAGGATTTTTCCCATATCTTTTCACTTAGGGTTTCATATTTACTAGCTTAATTTTCTTGGTTCTACTTTTTGTACTTAATTTCATATTTATTTACTACTGAAATAGAAATCATATTTAGGCATATACTATTCACATTTACCTTAATCAATAAGAATGGGCACAAGGTTAGGGCTGAAATATCAATATAATCATTTTCCCAATATTGACCATCATGAACTTGGAAATTCATCTCCATGATGGATTCATCTTCTTCCTGAGTAGATTCAACTTCAAGAGTACCAAACATCTTGTCATTTATACATTCCTTCTTAAAAGAGTCATTCTCTCCCAATGGGAAAGAGAAAGATTCATATTTACAATCATAGTAATTGAACAATTCTTCATGGTAAACCTCCAAAACATGATTGGAAAAATAAGAATTATATGTCAAGAGGCCATCTTATATCACTCTTTCATCATGGTGTACATTTCTCAAAACCTTAAGATTACATTTTTAAGCCAATATTTCCATTACCTTCATCACAATCAAGTAGGTAATTTATATCTAAGCTCAACAAGAAGTACATACTATCAAATTTCAGATCCATCAATTCATCATGGTGTTTCTCATCTGCCTTTGTCACACCTGGTAATCCTCTATTAACATGGGAAACTTTGAAACTTCCTCTAAAGCTATGAACAATTTTTCATACCTCAAATATTGAAATAGGTTGTCCTCCTTGGGTCATCTAGTTTTTGAACAAAGTGCATTTTATTTTCTTAATTGGAAGGAGCTTCTTCATTTTACCATTGATTTGAATGGTGGTATGCGACCAATGCATCTGTATATCCCAACCAACATCTCAATAGAAACTTCAGCTAAACAACATACCATATAAGGTTGGCATACCTGCTACAGGTATTTTCATCGTGATCTTCTTGTTAGGGAAATATGTAAATACTACTTGAGCATCCTTGACATCGCCAAAAAGAGGTACTTATTTTGTTTCCATTGTATACACCCAATCTTAGTCAGCTACATTGTTCAGCTATGACCTCACATCCTAAAACCTATATCACTATCCTAAGTCATTCCCTCACCTTCATTAAAATCACATTTCTACTCCTCGTAAAACCTATTTACCTATCCTAAACCTCCCTAACCACCTATAACCCATCCTATCCCATTTTAACCCTAACATCCTAACCTCCCAACTCTCCCAAAACCTCCTTAACCATCTTCCCTTATCCTCACACCCAAAAATCATGTTTTGTAAGTGGTTGAAACCAATTCCAAATGGGTTTCTCCACTTTTCTTAGATCACCAGTGATTCTAGTTAAATCACTACAAATAATAAAAGAATCATCAAACTCCTTTATAAGGATCCTAAAGTGTTTACATTGAATCTATGTTCCGTTGTTGACCTAGATGACATCAACACCAACATTTTTACATCCTTAACAACTCTGTTAATCCCTTGGAGCATCCAAAAATATTTGTAAGGCTTATCTAGCTTTGTCCATTTGTTTACACAATAACACTATGTTATCTTAAATAATTTAAATTACCAAGTTCTTTAAGCATCACTTACAAATCTTAAATAACCATTAATTTTAGTCATTTCATGATTTTGGTTACGTATAATTTTTCAACTTTGGATTACTAGAATTTCTCATTACTAGAATTTTAAAGAAACTAGATCCAAGCATAGATGCACCATAATATGAATGTAATCATTATAACAAACACAAGGAATCAGATCTGAACCATGAGCAATATGAAGAACACAAGGGTTTGGACCCATAAACATAGATATTCAGAATAATCCACCTCATATATTGATTCACAATTGTTTACAGTAGCTATATTACATCAAAAGGGGTCATAGCAGACCAAATACATCAAGAAATAACATCCTAACCCTACAAAATGACTCTACTCAAGAGTTTTAGCCATGCTCTCTCTGTGCATCTAAAGTCTCTCTTGCATCTCTTTCCTTGCATCACACATCTTCTTCATCCTCTATTTTATATCCAAATGCATTCTTAAATAGAGTGGGAGCTCTCCTTTACCACCTCAACATCACTCAAGAGAAAACCACATGCCAAATGTCATCATACCCCACCATACTCGAGTACCCTAAACATGCAAGTGTCAACTAACCCATAACTAACTCTACTTTACAGCTCTTAAACATCAATGATTATATCCTAGAATATTCTTTCCTTGGGCTGCAAGTCTCCATGTTCTAACCTTATCCACTATCATGCCTACCCGCATCCTCACGTGTTTTCCATGCAACACCATAACCCAAAATGTGGCTAAGTCTCAAACCCTTTTCTTCTCTCCCATGCGTGCAAACCTCCACACACTCCATGTCCAACTCTATCCCTTCATTCCAAAATTAGTTAACTATTCAAGTTTTCACATGTACAACTTAGTTATCCCTGTGCATGCTTCCTCATGCACCTTCTTCCTACATTGTCTTCCCCGTGCGTTGATCCTCTACTCTGGGACTTAGTCATTTTTATGGGCTCAACATTACCCCACACTAAACATGTTTTCCATCCTAAAACAATCTGATCTCCAACAAAGAATAAAGAATGGAAGAATAAAATGAACTTATATCCAACTTACACCAAAGAACAAAATAATTTTTCTATTGTTGCACAAGGATTGGGAAAGTTTTATTCAAGGATGCTTCAATCTCATTCCAAGCATCCACCTCACTTTGTCACCTATTTAAATAAATCCCCTATCAGTGCATTGACCTCATCGAATGTCATCTCTTCACCCTTAGCCTTCAATGTGTCAACAATATTCTCCATTTTCTTGCTAAGGTCGGTCAACACATCCATCCTATGTGTCACTTGGGGATATAATTCCTTTACTTTATTCTTAATAGAGGTCCTTAAAATTTCAATTTCCTCAGATTTCTTCTCAACCTCTACCAAGATCTTGTCACGTTCCACCCGATTTCCTCTATTCTTGGCCTAGAACTCCTTCAAATCTACCTCATGTGTAGCAACCAACACACTTTCCACCCTATCTCTATCTTCACAGTTTTCATAGACAACTTCATCCATGTGAGCTCATGTTTTCACTAAAGCAAGAAGCTTAGTGTACCGAGTTATGGTCTCCTCAATTTGTAATCTCTCCTACTCTTTTGCCATGCCATAACTTCTTCCACTTGACTCAACTCAATGCAAGTGGTTACTTCTCCATCATGATGATGCATGTCAAATCCTCTAGGAAGTGGAAGGATGACTCATACTTTATGCAGGGGGGGATAAATCCAGCATGCTAAAATAATGGAGTCTGAGATAACCTCCACTTTCTTGTAAGCTTCACACCTTCCCCTTCTCTTCTCTCAACTCATTCCTCAACTATGCAATTATAAACTCCTTTCCCTTTATCTCCTTGTCCCTCTCTATAATCTCCTTGTTCTTTTCCTCCAATTCCTTCTCCAATGCTTTAATCTTGTTATTCCTCCCGAATAACCTTGCTTTGACCTCCACCACACCTTTTTTAGTGCATTACATGCCTACTCATCAGTCAACTACTTGAGAATCCACAATAGGATTTACCTCCTTGGAGCTCGGTGTGTCTAGCAATGCACCTGCATTGACTTCAAATTTTGGCTCATCAACATGGGACTCAAAATCCCATGACAACATCTTCCTTGTGTGTGGGTATGCACCATCTTATCAAATGATGACCAACAAAGAGGTGGTCTTGTAGGCACTGTGCTCTAGAAATGCACATGTAGGACCTTGTTTGGATCATTATCATAAGTCATTATGGGTCCTTGTGATGTCAACGCGCCCTTTCCACCTGTGTGCACTCCCTTTGGGAAACCAACTACTAAACTTGTCTCCCCACCCATGCTTCCATACTTCTCTTTCTCCATTTCTCCCACACTTGCTCTCCACCTCATGCTCTACCAAGTCCTTGATGATACCCACCACCTCCTTCTCCACCGTGTCCTCTAACTATTCACCGGATAGGTGTGGGGTCTCATGCACCTTCGTCCCCACTTCTTCTTCACTTATTTCTCCCTCTCAAGAGTTCCTCCAAGATTCATTCCACTCTTCATCAGATTCATGTACATTGTACACAGGGGGTTCTTCTCTGACTCATGCCCCTCATCCTCCTCTCTAGTCTCATCACCCTTCACGCTCTCCATTCTCTCAGAGTCTAAACTCTGCACTACCCTCTACTTCTTCTTCACTAGAGACTTACTCCTTCATTGGGGACTTCTCCTTCACTAGGGACTTCTTCCTATGAGTATAAGTGCTCATGTGCCCATGCCTAACTCTTATGCCCCTGTGGTCTAAACCACACATGCATGCTTGGTGCCCTACTTGCTTTTGCTGGAGTTTCCTCCCTATCTCTCTTCTTTGTCACTATCTTCTTCCTTCCGAGTAGGGTCTTCAAGGATGGAGACATCATCCTCAATATGTGCCTTTCTCAAACTTAGGCCTTAGGTGTATGTACACCCTTGTCATTGTTGTTGTTCCTATAAGTGGTAATGTCACATGGGCCTTAGCATATGTATGTCATGAGAGACATACTTCTCCACATACACTCACTTTCTAAGGATATACAAGTGTCCTCACAGCAATGCATGGTGCTCTGATCTACTTCACTTAGATCAAACCTCAGTTTCTTAGCCTCCTTAAACCTATTAACCACACTCTAAAAATATTGTGATGTGTGAAGGAAAAAGGTAATCTACACCATGGGCTCTTGGTGTCATCATCAATGTGAACTGCCAATGCAGAACTACTAGTATACTACAAAAATTCAGCCTCATCCTTCACCAAGGTGGTAGTTTCTCTAGAATCCTCCACTCTTCTCCAAATGCATCATGCATCCACTTGTACCACTTATCCAAGTGTGCACCTTGTATGTAGGTGTCATACTTTCACAAGTATATGCTTCAAACCTCTTAGCTAGGGAGGGGTTCTCATCAGGTACTCCCAAATGTTGTTATTTGGCCCATCGGGCACTCCAATCTCTAAAAACACAATGGTAAGAAGAATATTACCATACGTAATTTTATCTCCATCTCATGCGCATCAATGATATCCTCTGCAATGAAGGCCAAGATGTTGTAGATGGTCCCCTCTAAAACCTTCCTACAAATGTTCAACCATCTCTTGTTCACTTGTGTCCATCATTCTTGTCCATTCAACTTGGTGAATAGGCACGTGTGACCATCTTCATGATTGGGTCAAGTGATCTTGGAAATATCAAAGGCACATGCACCCCTTCTTGTATTCATATGCCTTAGTTGTTTCCTTGACAGCCTCATTTTCACCCAAGTCATCATCCAATGACTCTCTCTGTGCGATATAAAGTCCAATGTACTTGGAGATCAACTGTGGAGTTATGTGCATCCTCCTTCCTTGAAGTAAAATTAATCTTCATGCACACGTGACATAAGCCATTGGTATAATCTCTCAGGCTTTCCAAAAATGGAAACTCATAGAGTTGTAAAATCCCAACCTTCTCCAATGTCCTCTTCATGGAGTCATCATACACTTGGTTTGTCATCTTCTGTTCTTTCTCTTAGGGTGAACAAGCTCCAATGTCATCTCTTTCTCAGTTGTATATTTCCTATGGTTATAATCACTTATAACCATTTTGCACATGAGATACCCAATCCATCCCCAATAATACCCCATCTAGGTATTGCATCTCCATATACCATTCTTCATTTGAAACTTGTCAATGTGACTAGTTTTCCTTTCCCTTTCCCTTCTTCTTGGGTGAAACATTTGATCCTTTCCTTGGTGCCATTTTCCTTGTCGGTCCTTGTTAATCCTTCCTTGTATCTTTTCTTTCTTACTACTCAATCCCTTGGCTCTCAATCCTTCTACACAAATTCTTCAAACTCATGCCCTAGTTTCTCAAACCCTAACCTAGAAACCCTTTCTTCCACAAGACAACATTAAAACCCATAGAAATCCTTCCAAACAACCACTTTTGTGCACACATGCCATGTACTCCATTCCAATCTGGTTCTCAAATCTTTCACTTCACACATGATTTTCACAAATTTCTCAAGGATGCCCTAGTTCACAAGAGCTCTTCCACAAGTAAGTAAACGCAAGGTGAAAATAACTTACCCCAAACTCCCTATTTATAGTTTTCCACTTTTTACCACATTTATTTCCATGCCACCTACCACCATACTACCACATTAAATTTGGATTTTTCTAGTGCATTTCCTCTCCTGTGCATTTTTCTAGCATGTTTTCCTTTACACGTGCCCACTCATGCATAACCTCCTCAACCTTCTAGCACATAAAACTACATCGACCATGTAGACTCCCTTACATGCACACTCTCGTGCAAAGTACATCTACATCTACCTTTGTGTCTTATACCAAGTAGTTCTTCCTTCCACCACCTACCTCATGTTGTTCTCGTTGTTTCATCATTGTACATGGATTTCATAAAACTATTTCTTGACACCATTTTATCTCTGACCATTATCACCTCTACTACACATGCATTCCTCTGATACCACATGCACTTTTTTTTTTTTTCTCCCGGGGCCACCAACAACATCACTCCAAATGTGTGCCTCTTACTTGCTCTCCACCCCACACTAAAATATGTGTGTGGTCCTCTATGCATGAAACCTCTTAGAAATTAATTGGCTACTTGCACAAAACACACTGCTTATTACACAACACACAAACTAAAAAAAAAAATCATAAATGATGATGAAAGGAAACACATATAAAGGAAAATGCATTAAAGGAAACCTAAGCTAAATGGAAACACTTCCTTATTACAAACACCAAGAAGACTTATTTATAGTAGGGCTTCAACCTACTCCCATTAAAGAAACTGGGAAACCATGTGCCATCCAAAGCTTCTAACTAGAAAGCACCTGAGTCAAGTATATAGGTCACGACATATGGTCCCAACCAATGCACTTGGAACTTCCCAGGGTGGCACAAAAACTTGGAATCATACAAAAGAACCATCTGTCCAACCTCCAACTTCTTATTTTTAATGTGTCGATCATGTCAGGCCTTTTATCTTGCTTTCTCTATCTTTTGGCTCCATCGGGCTATGGCACTCTCTCATCCAACTACATCAATTTTTATGTGCTCTTCTTCAAGTGCTTTCTCATCATCCAATCCTCCTACATGCACAATATACGCAGGGATGGTAACATAAATTCAACTGGTAAAACAACCTCGAACCAAACACCAACTAAAAGGGTGTTGCTTTGTTTAGTCTCTTGTAGGTTGTTCTATAAGACCAAAGAACAACAAAGACTTTATCATCCCAATCCTTCCTTCCAACATCATAGATCTTTGTCAATGTGTGGCTCAAAATCTTGTTGAAAGCTTCAACAGTTCCATTAGCTTGTGGGTGATAGGGTGTAGTCTTATGATGGGCTACCATAAATTCTACCAATAATATCCTAACAGTCTCATTCAAGAAATGAGTACCCCTATCACTTGTTAAACTCAATGGACATCCATACCTACTTATGATATTCTCCCAAAGGAACCTTGTTGTAGTAGTTGCAGTGCAATCCTTCGTAGGTGTTGCTTCCCCACCATGTAAGATAATTTATACAAGTAATGATGTAGTGTGACCTGTCTCCTCGTGTGGGGGGGAAATAGGGCCCACAAAGTCAATTTCCCATTTTTCAAAGGGTTCCACACTTGTTATAGGCCTCAATGAATTTCATCTCTATGCCCAGCTTCCCAAGGTGTTGAAAATGATCACAACCCCTAACATATTCTTGGAAATCCTTATACAATGTCTCCCACCACAAACCAACCATCAAAATCTTACGCATGGTGGCTCACCTACATAATGTCCACCAAAAAATCCCTCCATGAGCTTCCTCCATAATACCCATGTGCATGCTCTAGTACACACCAAACAAAAAAAATCTCATCCCGACCAAGTTTGTATAGATCTCCACCAATCAACATATAAGGCACGACACAAATGGAAAGTTGTTTCCTTTCTATACTCTTCATCCATCAGTGCCCACACCTATTCATAAAAAGATAAAATATCCTCCAAATCAGTGGGTGCATTTTAATCTAAAAACTGTGCATCCAACATTGTGTCTTCAATGCTCTGTGCATCCTCACCTAAATTAATTCTAGAAAGATGGTCAGGTCCTGAATTGCACTTTCCTAGGTTTGACTACCACCAAAAAAGTCAAATTCTTGAAATAACAAGATCCACCATATATGTGCCCTTGTAAAATAGGCTTGTTTACCAAATACTTAAGTGTCCATGTGATCTGTGTAAAAGATAAATGGAGTAGCCAACAAGTACTACCTAAACTTATGCAACACATAAATCATAGAAAATGCTTTGCACTCCATTGTTGTGTAATTCTTCTCAGCTGGAGTTAACTTTCTGCTTGCAAAACATAAAGGGTGATCAACAATCCCTTCTCCAGGATGTGCTAACACTACTCCAATTTCCATACCTAATGCATCCACATGCACATGAAAGGGCTTTTCCCAAGAGGGAAAGCAAAAATGGGCATAGTAGTAAGCTTCTCCTTCAACGTATCAAAATCCACTTGTTGCACCTCATCCTAGTGAAATATTCCTTTATGCCTCAATAGTTCTTCCAAGGGCATGAAATCTAGCATAACCTTTGATGAATTTTTTGTAGTAACCCATATGCCCCAAAATCCACACACTTGCAGCTTTGATTGGTAGGCTCCTCCAAACCCAAAATAACAACTTTGGCAGGGTCCACCAATAAACCTTCCTTACAAATAATATGACCTAGCAATGTGCCAAAAGGAGTAGCAAAGACACATTTCTTAATGTTTAGAGAGATACTTAACTACTGCATCTTTCAAACATCAATCTCAAGTTTTCACAATGATCTTTTACTAATCCATACATTGTCCAATCATCCAGGTAGACTTGTAGAAACTTATGAATAAAGTCTTGAAATGCTTGTACCACAATGCATGAAAAATACAACAGGCACATTCTTAAGCCCAAATGGCATAACCATATAAGAAAAAATTCCCCATTCAATGGTGAAAGTAGTCTTCTCTGGTCTTCTTTTGCAATCCTTACCTAGTGATACCCTAAGAGAATCCATCTATAAAAGAGTAGATCTCATGCCCTACTACACCTTCCAAGATTTCCTCAGTAAAAGGTGTTGGAAAGGATCTATAACACATGCATTTCAAATCTCTATAGTCTACACAGAATCCTTATCCTTCCATCCTTCTTGATACTAATCACCATTGGGCTAACCCATTCAGATTCTTCAATAGCTTCAATGATCCCAAATTCCAACATCTTGTCAATCTCTTCTTTCACCTTTACATGCATATTAGGATTCATCCTATAAGGCCTTTTCCTAATCGGGCACACACCTTCCTTTAACTTAATCCACATCTCTCCCAATGAGTGATGAAATCCTTTTAATTCATGATACCCATGTGGAAAAATCTTGGAAGTCACGCAATAGCTCAATTATCTTTGAAACCTCTTGTTTTCCAATAATCACCAATGATTTCTTCTTTTGGTTTTTCTTCTTCTATGCCAATGTTGACCTTCTTTTCTTCAATGGCTCATGGTAGGTAGCATGCCTTCTCATCATCCACACTATCCAAGACATCATGCATACCCTCTATATGATCAACATCAAGGTTCTCTATTCTTCATCTTCTATCAAGTACACCATTTTTCCTTTCTCTTTTTAGGTAGGCATGCTCTCAAACTATACTTCATCCATTTCTTCTCCTTCCTCAAGCATGCCTCCAAATCAGGCTCCCCTAGAAAATCTAGGATGAGGTCCTCAACTTTGGCACTATCTCCCAGAGTAAGGTGCTTGACTACCTACAAAGCCTCATTCACTAATGGTTTAGAAGATAGATACTCAAAAGTCTGAATAATACCTACTGTTGTCAAACTCTTGCCAATTTCCTATCTGATGACGTAACTCTGAAATGGACATACCAAGTGCATGCACAACCCTGCAAAGTGGAATAGAACTTATGCACCCAGAGGAAGGGGTAAAGCTTCTGGCCTTCCATCCAGGATTCTCACATTCTTGAATGTGTACAAGGTGATTCCTTCCCATGATAGTCACATATCTTTGAAGGTGCATTGGTCTATAGAAATCTAATAGAGAACATGATTCTTACCTCACATGCCACTCTATAAGATTATCCCGATGAGTCATCCACCAACACGTATTGTCCCACATCAAGGTATAAATAAGCATATTCCTTCGTTCTACTTCACAGTCCACTGGACTTCCATAGCATGTAAAAGACATCAGGGTTACCTTCTCCAATGTAACTTGGTAATTTTCTTCCTCCCAGATGCCTAACCAAATGCACCTTGACAACACGAGTCACAATGCCCTTTAATTCTCTCTTCCAACCAACTCATAAGTCCCATGCACCCAATTATCACATGCAATGCTAGTCATATCACTCAAGGACTAAGCATCATCCCACTAATGACTCCTTCTCTTGATGGCTCAATAACCTCTGGGTCTCTGATGGTGCGCACATAAATTCTATTGATGTCTTCTTCCCCCAAAGGCTCGACATAAGGCATATACCTACCATCTATTAGTGGAATAATAATGTGCTCCTTCTTGTTCTCAAAGTTGATGTATCCCTTGTTGAAGCACAAATCAACATTATTCACATAACACCAAGGGTCCAAGTAAGGCTGGAAAACTATCTACCTCAAAAAGTGCTAAGACTTCAAAGTCCCCAAGTGAACTTGGCCCCTTGAATGGTTATGGAAGCATCCTTCAAGACTCCGATGGGCATAGCTTTAGTTCTATTCACCATGTACAACACATTTGAAGATGGCTGCAATGGTGGTCTCCCCATCTGATTCCACACATCCAGAGTAAGAACATTAACCTCTACACCTGTGTCAATTAGTATGTTTCTCAAAATCCATCCATCAACTACCACATTCAATGTGATCTCCTTGTCATAATCAAGACTATGAGGGGGAAAATTAGCATGCAAGATCTACCTCTCACTCACATCCAGCGTGTGGTACCTTTCCTCTCAACCATTCTCCTAATAGGGAATGATATTTTCTTGGCACAACATCTTACATACCTCTTTGACATCATCAACATCCTTCTGAGGGATCTCAACATTCTTCACCTATTCCAACTTCCATGACTTCTCTTTCAAGCACTTGGATCTCCCTTGCAAACTCCTAATCACCTCCATAGTCTCCTGGTAAACCTCCTTCTGATAAGTTCGGATCAGGTACTTCCCATGCAATACCTCTTCTCTTGTAATGAGAGGCCTCTTGCTTTGGTATTTCTCTAGCACGTGTGCAGCTTCAGCATGTGTAGTTACTAATACAGGCTCCAACTCAGGGTTAGATGCTACCGTAGGCATGAATAAGAGGTTCAACGCACTTTCACACTAACCATTCCCATGCCCTTTCCTTCTTCTAGATTCTAGCTCATGTGATCATACAAGTCAGGGAACTCCTCATACTTATGTTTCTTTCCACACCATGAGCATTGTAGTAAAATCTAGGCACTCACGCTTGTAGTGATCCATAGATCCACAATTGAAACAAGTTCCATGGGGAAATTCACTCCTTCCTCTCCATGACCACCACCATGGCCTCTAAATCCTCCAAAAATCTTCTTCCCCTTCCTCCACCATCTTCATGCCCTTCATGTTGATGCCCCTCATTTTTAGAATTATCACAATGTTGGTTTGCATGGCACACACCAATATCAATTACATCATGAATCTGGTCTATCAACCAACAGTCCTTAGTATCATGAGTAGTAGATGTAAAAATCTTACAATAACAAGACACATTCTTATGGAGTGCACATTGTAACAAAAGGGCATCTACTTGGATCATGATCCCCATGATAGATTTCATAGTCTAATGACATGGCACACACAAATTTTGAGGGAAACTATCCTTGGTGTGTCCTTCTACTTCACAATTTATACACCAAAGTCCACTACTATGAGTCTCATGTGTTGAATTTGTAGACAATTTCTCAAGTTTCTTTTCCATGGAAGCAATTTGTGCCTCCAAAAAGGGACTTACCCTAGTATCAATGCTTCCATGGCCTCAAGCACAAAAAAACCTCCAAGGCCTCACGTGGATCCATGAAAAGTCTTATGTGAAAGTGCTCATCTAAAAGGTGTTATCAAACCTCCAACAAACCACTAAGCATGTTGAGAGGATGGATATCATAAGATAACTTTGACAAAGAGTCTTAAAATGTGCATCATACTCCCACACTCTCTATCCATACCCTGTTGAATCTCCTTGAGCACATTGATGCTCTTTTTCTCAAATTCAAGAATATGAAATTCCACCAAGAAGGCATCACACAATGTATTATAATCCACCACCATCTGATGTGGGTCATATTTTTGTACTAGCTATGCATGCATGCCCCCTAAATGTAGTTACAAACTAGCTTGCCTTCCACTCTGGGGTAGTGATCCCCTTAGCACCATAGCAATTCACACTTGTGTACATGCTCTAACATCCTCAACACCTTTATAATTAGGAAAATGAAGAGACATCTCATAAAATACCTATTGATGGGGTTGTGGTCCTTGTCCACTAGATCTAGAACCTTGATTCCCTCTTGTGTTTCCTCCACCACCAGATCCACTAGTTCCACTAACTCCCTAACCCTCCAATCCACCAATCCTCCAGATCCTCCTCCTGTAGTAGGTACATGGCCTAAAGTAGTGTTACTTTATGTTCCCACATTATGTTACTAAACTAAGCTCCAATAGTCTATGTGAAGTTGAACTACTTCTAGATGTGATACCCACATTCTATGAGCCCACACCTTGTCCAAATGATGTGCCTAATAAGATACCACCAAACACATAGAAATGTTTACATGGCCATAAATGATGTAATGTAAAATGATATCTACTTGATGTTGTTTTCTTACCAATACTAACACAAACTAACTAGCAATACTTGTCTCAGAAATTAGAAAACTAAGTGCAAGGGCTTGGTCACCAGTGGGTTCAAATGTGTGCCTACATGGTCCATCTCCTTTCTCCATCTAATGAGAGATCTCATCAAAAGCTGAGGGGGTTCTCCTTCACATTTTTCCAAGATGGGGTAGCAGATATTCTCAAGTTCCACGTCCTCCACGTGAACCTCAAATCCTTCCCACAACGTCTACCTCCAAACATCCATCATTCCTACAATCTCACATTGTCTCACCAATTCCCTCTCTCGAGATTCATTATACTTGAGCCCTCTCTCTCTCTCTCTCCTTCTATCCATAGGATCCACCATTTCTCACCACACCACTTTTCCACCCCCATGCCTAGTGGGAGTTTAGCTAGCCATAGAAATGCTTCTAAACTCGAGTGATGATCAAGATCTTGATGGCTAATGGTATAACACACAAGAAATATCCTCTCGGTTCTCGCAAGAACTCAAACTCAACAACCTCTGGGAAAGAATAAGTAGAAACCATGTACTCCAACATGTAGCTAGTCAACACACCACTCCACCAATGATCAACAACATGAGTCCAAATCAGATCGACATCATGAAGCCATTGATAATATTCTTGGGTCCAAACATGAGGTTGATAGTACCAACTCCTCCTCGATGCATATGTCAACAACCATTCATATAGTTCTATTGAAAAAACAAAAAAATGTTTCATAGAGCTCATGATACAAATGCTCCTCTACCCATGTATGTGCATCAAACTCAGGTCCAGTGTTGAATCTCTATGCAAACTCATCCTCCATGTTCTTAAGCCAAGTCTCCACATGTTGGCCAAAGTCAAGCATTTTTCCATCACACACCATTCTTACAACAACTTCAAAAGAGGTCCCAAAATGGAACCAAAATGTAGTCACTTTTACCTACTCCCTTTTAAAACCCCCAGTGTGTGCCGGCATATCACCCAACCTAAACTGGGCACTCACCCAGAGGCACATGAAGGTGTCCAAGCCCCTCTTTTATGTGATCCTTGTAAGAATGTTCACCATTAATGGAGGAATATTATAGAAACATAAATACATACATTCATTCTAGCACAGAGGTAAAGAAACTAGATCCAAGCACAAATGCACCATAATATGAATGTAATCATTATAAAAACATAGAGGAATCAGATCTGAACCATGAGCAATATGAAGAACACAAGGGTTTGGACCCATAAACATAGATATTCAGAACAATCCACCTCATATATTGATTCACAATTGTTTACAATAGCCATATTACATCAAAAGGGTCATAGCAGACCGAATACATCAAGAAATAACATCCTAACCCTACAAATGACTCTACTCAAAGAGTTCTAGCCATGCTCTCTCTGTGCATCTAAAGTCTCTCTTGCATCTCTTTCCTCACATCACACATCTTCTTCGCATCCTCTATTTTAGATCCAAATGCATTCTTAAATAGAGTGGGAGCTCTCCTTTACCACCTCAACATCACTCAAGAGAAAACCACATGCCAAATGTCATCATACCCCGCCATACTCAAGTACCCTAAACATGCAAGTGCCAATTAAGCCATAACTAACTCTACTTTACAAATCTTAATCCCATCATGATAACCATATCCTATAATATTCTTTCCTTGGGCTATAAGTCTCCATGTTCTAACATTATCCACTATCATGGCTACCCACATCCTCACGTGTTTTCCATGTAACACCATAACCCAAAATGTGGCTAAGTCTCAAACCCTTTTCTACTCCCGCGCATAAACCTCCACACACTCCATGTCTAACTCTAGCCCTTCATTCCAATTTAAATGTCTTTGCATGCAATTTTTCTCATCTGTTAGGAGTACCTCCCTTCTTTGGCATATATTCATCTCGACATTGTTCTACTAGTGCACATATTATTAAACCATGTTGTCTTCTAAATTTTTTTGTTTTATCATATTATTGACTAGCTAAATTTTACCACAAACATTCTAGCATGCACCGGTGGGAGCATAGTCCCTTTTTTCATTTTATATATCTTCTTGTTTTCTTTTCTTGTTGAATTATCTAACTTTTCATCTTGGATTATTTTTCTCTCACTTCTTCAAAAATTCATAAAATCAAAAAATCAAAGTGATTAAAGGTACACCTTTTTCTCTCTTTTTTATTCCTTTTTCAATACTACATTTTATATGCTTATCTTCGTCAAAATTAAAATTTCCTTTTGGTCATATAAAAAGCTTCAAATCTACTTGATAATATAGTTTAATTAATAGATTAAATAATTGCATTAATAATATTACCACACACATAACAAAACCAGGCAATCTTATGTCTTCAACGCGCACTAATGGAATCTATGAATCTAAGGCAAAGAAGGCCCTCCTAACCTAAACTGGCATGATAGATCGTTCGGCGAGGATGACTGCTCGAAGGCTCCAATCAATATCGAGCTCTAGCATGATCCGATCTATAGGTTGTGGAATACATGGAAGATAACCTATGGGTGCTTCATAGATATCCCCGACAGGGTCATGAAAAATGGATGATGGATGTATGGTGGATTATATGGGTGATTCTCTGGTCTAGTCCAGAAATCCTTAGCTTGATTAGTTGTTATGTCTAGTGAGGATAGTTGTGTGATAATGATTGGTGGAAGTGGAGAGGATCTAAATACTAATGTGCGTAAACCAGCATCAACGTCTGATTGACTTGTGGGCCCGTTGGGTTGTGGGACCTGTGGATCACAACCGTAGGTTCATGGTCGTTGTGGGCCTCCTATGGTCATGTGCAGAATCAATCCCTAATCCCTAATATCCAATAGTCGTATGCCTTTTTGGCCTCTATGTTTAGAACTAAAAGTTGTGCAATCTTCTCAGAGTACCTTACAGGTGTTCTGGCAACTTGAATTCTTAAGCTAGTGTCTATGTCAATGAGGATGTCTCCTACGCATCTGGTTGTGGGACCAAAGGATCACAACCGAATGTTTGCTCTCTTTCAAGCCCTTCTACAGTCATGCGGATATTTATTTAGGGTAATCTATGGTTTGGCTGGTTTGACCAAAACGTATGCACTTTGTCGTCTTCTATGTTTAATCCTCTTAGCTGTGAGCTAATTTCTTGTAGGTCTATTGTTGTTCGGAAGACCTGAATTCTGAGATTTTGGTCTATGTCAGTTATTGCTGCAACAAGATTGGGTTGAGGCACGATTGGCTCGAATACGTATTCTCTGGGCTCCCTAGGTCCCGTGATTGTCATACAAAAGAAACAATATAAATCTAACTAAAGCAAAAGTAAACTAATTATGTAAAGTATATCCACAACATATATAAATTCTCTATTTTTGTATTTTTGATAGAGTATTTAACAAAATTAAGATAACAACTATTTAATAGAATTGAAAGAGCAATTATTTAATATCTAGAAAATGACAACTAAGCTAATAACAAAATTTAAAACAAACAAAGTAGCCGAGTATAGCTACCTGCCTGTGCAGTTGTGAATCTATTATGAATAACCAAATAACTGATCTAATCTATTTGAAAGACCCCGATCTTACCTCAGAAGTGAGGAATGAATCATAGTTTCTCAGAAACTATCAATCCCCATAGCTTCCCGGAAATATCGAAAGTGAGATTAACTGAAATGAAATGATTCACTACTCTATTTGATATGTTTTAACTAGAACTTTGATAGCTTGAACCTGGATTTTGTAGAACAATGGCGAATCCGATTGTGTGTGGCTTTGTCCCCTCAGTGTGGTCTCCTCGTTCCTTCGTGCTCACGTGAATCCAGAAAAGCATGTAATGCTAGCATCAACAGAGTAGGTATTGGAACAATGGCAGCTTTGGATGTAGACTAAATACAATGCGAGTAGGAGAGGGATAGCACAAGAGAATAGAGCTTGGCTTATGTAATTCCTAGTGGGATTTATTGCGAGTCATGCAACACAAAACATCTAGAACCTGAAACTATCCTTCTTGATGAACAAAACCTGCAACTCTAATGGCTTCAGACTAAAATGAAACTATCCTACCTCAATTGATTGTATGAAATAGTAATAACACTAGAACAAGAAGATCATGTGGCTTCTAAATAACAAAATAAGACTAACTATGCATGCAACAAATGAAAACTATTGAATTCCTAAACAATAACTGAAAGACTAAACTATTGAAATGAGAGGATGAGAGGTAATTTTGAGGGCCATTTGCTTGTAATCAAACCAGCTATTTATAGAATTCCCATTCACCCAAAGGTAACTCCAACTAGGACTCTTTTACTATAAACAATGAAGAAACACTATTCCAGGGAACCAAAATCATAAATACAAGCAAAAATAGATGAGAAAGCTGGTAAAAGTTGAAAATTTACGTGAGTCACGTTAAAAAAGCATGTTGGAAAATGCGTGAAGGACCATTCCACCGGTTACAGACCGACGGGGGTGGCGGTTCGAGACCGCCACCCAGGAAGGGCGGTGGTTTCATCACTAGAAGACCAAAATGCAAAGGAAAAGAGGGGAAAGAGTAAAATAGCATGCGGAGGCTAAGCGGGGCATGCGGGATGTTAACATACACTTGAGAGATTTTCGGATCCCGAACACCTTGCGAGGAGACCTGTATCATCATTGGGGCATGTGTAACATCGTTCCAGCAGTACGTAGTACCCTTACATTTTGGGTACGTACATATTGCCCCCTCGGAGAAGTGTTTTAGCCATGAAGAGGTGTAAAATGGTGGGTCCGAGTATGGCGGTCCCAAAATGGGAAGCTATAGAAATTATACCTGACACGTCCATGTGTCAAATGACACCATCCAAAATTCTCACTACCTGCAAAATGAAAAGAAGACTCAAGTGCAGATAGATAAAATAAGCCGAAAAATAAATACTAAAATAATATGAAGTGAGGACTTACCATTTGCATGGGGATAAGAACTTACCTCATCGGCGCTCCAAACCTGAAAAGGGCATCAAAATGAGTCAAAATGCTATATATATAAAAATGGGCCCATTTTCCTATTCATTTGCACGTGTTGATTTGATTGATTTTGAGCTCTGGGACCCACGGTGATGGTTTTTGATGAGAGTATAGTCGAAACATTCGTGATGAGATAGTGATCATGCCTCGTGAGTGGAACATCGACCCATGAGATCTCAGGTTAGTTCTTCTCGATTTACCATTTTTATACCTAAAATGTAAAAATGATGAAATCTTCGCCATGGGGGGGTAATTTTTGAAATTTTAGTTTTAAATGTGTCCTTAGGGGGGGACGCCTAATGGGTAGGCTCTCATTTTAGTCAAAATGGTCATTTTTTTGTGTTTTTGAGCATTTTTAGGGCACGTGACCCGTTTGAAAATGTGGGACATGACCGCCGCTCTGAGTAGGGTGGCGGTTACAGGACCGCCGCCCTTTAAAGTGGCGGTTACGGAACCGCCACCTGCTTTAGGGCGGCGGTCCTTTACAGAATGCACTAAAATAACATTGTTTTGAACCCATTTTTGCATTTTTAGTATTCTCATATGTTTTAATGATTTTCCCAATGTGATTTTGGTACTAACTTACTCTTTTTTTGCGTTTTTGTGTGTTTTGCAGAAGAAGGAAGAGTACATCAGATGGAGCCATGAGAGAGAGTGTGATTGGCTTCCAGCAGTGTTGGATGCACTTTCTCAGGCCAAGCAGGATACTCTTCAGAGGGCTAGAATATTACGTATATCACGGGTTCCTCATGTCGCACCTTCCTTCTAGTCACATACTATGTGACCTATTTTTGTATTGGGATGTTGATCGAACACTTTCCAATTTCCAGGAGTCGGGGTGAGTGGACTATCACCCTGGAGGATGTCTACCATCTTGGGAGTCCCGATCATTGGGAGACGGCTTACACTTGAGACAGTGGGGTCGCGGGCTCAGATAGCTCAGTGGGCTACATATATGGGAGACATGTAGTTGTCTCCACTGGTTCGAAGAAGGGGGTGAGGGTCCATTCCATTCCTAGCTTTCCTATCCCTTTGATTTGTCAGGCCATTATGGGGATCCTTTCCTTGAGATTGATCGGGGACAAGGGAGGGGACACCTTACTCTCTACCACTGGTCCCCTATTATTACACAAATTGAGGCACATGGCCGGATTTATGCCTGGGGAGCCGATATACTTGGGACCACCTACCACGACCTATACAGGGTGGTCTACTTACAGGGATAGTCTTTGAGCCATCCGACCTTGGTTATGAGCTGGGTCTATGAGCGTATCATCCCTATGGGAGAGGCGTAGAGGTGGCGGATCTCGGAGCCGTGAGGGCAGCCAGATGGATAGAGATGTCGGTGCTTAGAGCACCCCACCAGCCAGTTGCTTCCCTGACTACTGATGATATGGAGGCCACACCTTATCAGGCCATGGTAGGGTTGTGGGGTGAGGAGACCCTCACTTTGATTTCCTGCTCTACTATAGGGCAGCTTGTGGACAGGATGGGGAAGGTAGAGACACACCCTTTTGATCGAGTGCCTCAGCAGTTTGGCCTTGCCTACGTTGGTATGCTTCCCCCAGTGGTGCCAGTGTTCAGATCAGTTCGGGAGGCTAGGGGAGGTCCTAGAGGCCGGGTTGGACTATTGTTACTCCTGGCATCCCTATTACAGCTAGGCGGGTGGTACGTGCCTGAGAGAGAGTCGGTGCTCCTCATGCACCTTTACTTCAGATTGCCACCGGTCCTGCCCATAGCGATGATGACCCTATTGATATAGACTCCGAGTCTGAGGAGTTCACAGGGGGAGAGATGGAGGAGGAGACCAAGGACATGGAGGTCAGTGAGTCGGGTGGAGAGGAGGATAGTGATCCCGAGTGGCATGACACTCAGGAGATCTTACAGGCCGAGAGGGCAGAGTAGAGTGTGGAGAGGGTGACTCTAGTCTCAGAGGAGTTTCCCTCTCAGGACCTAGGTGGGGAGGATGAGTCCGTAGTAGGATGCTATGTTGCCCCGACACAGGAGGAGGACATCATCAACGGCAGCATCTGTGGTAGGCGCTGATCCTAGGGATCCCTCTTGGAGGCCGGAGATCCGAGTGAGTTGTCACTCTTCTTTTAATATTTGTTTTTAGCTAGGATTGCCTTAGTTGCTTATCTCTCCTTTTGTTCATTTTTTTTTTATCTTTTGATTATTTCTAATTTGTCTTCTCTTTGCTTGTAGAGACTGCTGATGAGTGGCGAGACTTGATTCACCGGGTATGTACTGATACCCTGATGCTCCCCATGGAGAAGACTCATGCCGAGTTGTCGGTGGATGCGGGGAGCCTTCAGTAGCTGGTAGGCATAGTGATGTCTTTGCCCCTATCTGGCATGTGGCCAAGATGGTGACTTCCCTCCATACTGAGTTAGCTGGGTATAGGACTATGCGAGCACGATGAGGAGCCACTCTCATAGTGAGGCTACATAGCCATTGTTCGGGACCATGAGCCTTCAGTGCACTCAGAGTGCTGGCGTAGCCGAGAGTCCTAGACGTGGTCGTGCACCTTCGGAGGGATCTCATAGGGGTTGAGAGGCCACTTGGCTCTTTTTGTAGTGACTCTTGTTAGATTGTTTATACGATCATTTTGTATTTTCTGGGCTCATTGAGCATTTTGACCATGCCTAGCGCATGATGGCATTGTACATAAAACTTGATTATATATATATATATATATATATATACTTATTTTTTTGGACCAGACTCTTGGTGTCTAGGATTTTGTGATTCATTTCCACATGTATATTAGATGCTTATTAGAATTCTTGTTTTTATATGCTTTTCAGAATGTATGCAATGGAGAACAAATGATACAAATGCTTTCTTCCTTTTTGTATTTCATGATGTTGATGTATGATAATGTAGACACAATGTGATCTTGAACTTTAGTTTCTATAAGCAATTTTCGGTACTTCATATTTGTTTTGAAAAAATGTGATGATAAATTGATATGATGAGCAGATGAACTTGCCCCACTCCTAACTCCACGCAACTAGTAAGATGCGAGGGCTCACCACCGAGAGCTAGAAAGGGCACAAGCTGTGAGGAGTGTTGAAATGATAATGATGGGAGATAGACAAAGAGTTGGTGGAACCAAATTAGGATGCTACAAACCTACCCTACTCAAGTGACTCCATAGTTTAGAATGTGACTTGCTTTGCAGTTTATCTAGACTTAGATCCGTAGATGGCCACTTGGTTGAAAAATCTGGTTTTCAAGGTTTTGAACTCTCTTGGAATTTTGGACATCTGATTCATTTGTTTTTGACTCAAGATTTCAAAGGTTTATTTGAACTATTTGCTTATGACCTTCAATGTTACTGTCAAGAGGACCCCCTACACCTTGCCCCATGCTACTAGTAAGAAGCATGGGCTTATCACCATGGACAAGGTATAGGTGAGTAAGGGCATTCCCATCCTTTCCCAACCCTACATCACTAGTAAGAGATGCAAGTTCATCACCAAAGGTTGGTAGGGCAAGGAAATGTGTAAAAGTAAAATTTTCTATTTGATCTATTAATCGACTTATTTATTTGAGAAAAATGTCAGTATGTTCTTATTTCCAAAGAGATCTATATACGGGATAGATGTGACACCATGAAGCTTCTAGAATAGACCATAGGCAAGACACCTATCCTAGGAAGAAACAAAAGTGAGAACAAGCATGCAGGCCTTGGTATGGCTACCATTAAGACTTTGTCATATCTAGCTTTAATTGATGACATGATTCTGAAATAGTTGATGATGTTATGAAAATGAAGAAGTATGATTTGAATGCTTCTGCCAATACCATCAGAATTTTGTAATGAATTGCTTAAGAATAAGTCCCTTGATCACCAAATTTTACAAAACAAGTGAACAAAATGAACCTATCTAAATGAAGATGCAATGTAGATATAATTATACAAATAGTGTCTGACACTTCATGCATAAAACCATTTAAGGTGCAAGGAATTGATAGTTTCACCAAATTCCTCACCTTCTAGTGTGTACAAGAGATACACACCATTTCCGTAGTCCTTCATGACTCGATATGGGCCCAACCACTTGGGCCAAAACTTTCTTCCTTCACCGCTGATTTCTTATCGATCCGGCTGTCTAGTCTTAGAACTAGATCTCCTTCATATATTTCTCATTCATAGACCTTTTTTATTATACTTTGCCGGCACATCCGGTCAGCATAGACTCTATGCCATTGTTCAGTGTTTAACTTTGGCCTCATCTAGGCTTTCTAGTTGGGAGAGGTGTGCCTCTCTATAAGCTTCCTCATCCAGAATCCCTTGTAGTGAGATGCGGAGACTGGGTATTTCAACCTCAAGTGGGAGAACTGCTTCTACTCTCGAATACCAATGAGAAAGGAGTTTCTCCTGTTGGTGTTCTTATTGAGGTTCGGTGGGCCCACAAGGCCGGATATAACTTTAAATGCCAATCTCGTTTGTTTTCTTTTACCATTTTGAGTAGAATAGCTTTCAATGTCTTGTTTGTTGCTTCAGCCTGCCCATTGGCTTGAGGGTAATATAGGGAGGCCGTATGATGGTTTATTTTAAATTTACTACATAGCTCACAGGACCTCATCATTCTTAAAGGATGTGCCATTATCTAAGATAATGATTTGTGGGACACCATACCTGCTAAATGATCTGGTTCAAAATGAACTTGGTGATCACGGCACCTAGTACAGTGGTAAGAGGCATAGCCTCTACCCATTTGGTAAAATATTCGGTGGCCGTGATTATGAAGTTATGGCCATCCATTGATGAGGGAGAGAATTTCCCTATCAAATCTAGGCCCCATGTAGAAAAGGGCCATGGAGTCGCGATTGGTTGTAGAGCTTGTGCTGGCATGTGAATCTCGTGGGAAAATTCTTGGCATTTATGGCATCTGCGTACAAACTCTACTGCGTCGTGTTTGAGAGTGGGCCAAAAATAGCCCATTCGATGTATTTTGTGAGTGGTGGCGTGACCACCAAAGTGGCCTCCACATATTCCACTATGAGATTCGTAGAGAATCTTCTTGGATTCTTCTATGTCAACACACCTTAGAAGCATTCCATCGAAAGCTTTACGATAGAGCACTTGTTCTATAATAACGTATTTAGCTATGATAATGCATAACCACCTTCTTTGTTGTGGTGTAGCACCCTCTGGATACGTATGGTCCATGATAAAATTGATAATATCAGTATACCAAGGACATTCAGAGATGGGAGGTCTGGTTTCGATGTAATATATGCATTCATCGGGAAAATCCAGATCTACTAGATCACCTCCATCTAACGGGTTGTCGGCTAACCAATCTGCAATGATTTGTCCCTTAACGGACTTCTGGTTTACAAAAGTTAATTCAAATTCACCCATTAAGGTTATAAAGCCACCTTTTTAGACAAAGACCCTTGCGTGAGGAAAGTTCGTAAATGGTCTATTTTTACAATGACCCTTGTTTCTTGATTTAGCATGTAATGTCTTAAGCATGTTTGGTTGCAAAGACTATGGCAAGGCATTCTCGTTCTACTGCGTATAACGTGTTTCATAATCGAAGCAATGTTTGGCTAATAAAATAGACCACATGTTCTCGTTTATCATCGTCTTCTTGAGCCAACATGCAGGCTAGCGAGACATCCGTAGCTCGTGAATATAAGATCAAAGGATGATCTGGTCTAGGTGGCATTAACGTGGGAGGAGACAGTAAGAAGCATTTAACTGCTTCGAAGGCCTCATGGCATTCCTTTGTCCAAATAATGCAGCAATCCTTTTTCAACAAATTGTTGATCGGATGTACAACAAAACTTAAGTCCGGAATGAATCTCGGATTGCACCGAGCTTTCCAAGAAATGATCTAATGCCAGAGTCATCTGATGGTGGGATCATCTCAAGAATAGCCTAGATTTTGGTTGGGTCTACATCGATCCCTCGTGATGATATAATGTAACCTAGGAGTTTCCCTCCTGTCACACCAAATACACATTTTTCTGGGTTTAGTGTGACTCCGTATTCGATCAAACGTGAAAGAATGATGCGGAGCACTTCCGGGTGATCACGGCACTTCCTGGCCTTGGCCAACAAGTCATCTACATAGGATTCCATGATTTTATGAATAAGATCATGAAATATGTATGTCATTTCCCACTTTGGTATGTAGCACCAGCGTTCTTGAGACCGAATGGCATAACAACGTAGCAATAAGTTCCCCAAGGAGTTATAAACGTGGTTTTGGCTTGGTCTTGTTTAGATATTCTGATTTGATTGTATCCCGAGAACCCATCCATGAGAGACAAAATCTCAAATCCAGTTGTTGCATCAACGATGATGTCAATGGATGGTAATGGGAAGTCATCCTTGGGGCACACTTTGTTAATGTCTCAAAATCTATGCAGATGTGTATCTTCCCATTCTTTTTTAGAATGGGGATGATATTAGATACCCACTGAGAGTAATCGACCGGTTTGATGAACCCTACCTGGAGAAGCTTCATTACTTCTTCCTTCACCATGAGAGCTACCTTGGGTTTCATTGGTCTCGATTTTTGTTTAATTGGCTTTGCATCTGATTTGGTGATGAGGTTATGTACCACGATGTGTGGTGCAATTCCCATCATTTCTTTATAATTAAATGCAAAATCCTTTTGATGTTCTTTGAGGATTCGAGTGTGTATTTCTATTTCTTCTGGAGTTAACGAAGATCCTAGTTTTAAGATCTTTGGTTCTTCCTCCATTTCGATGTTTATATCAATCATTTCTTCTGATTAAAGAAGCGTTACCTTCTTCAAACTCAGGTGGGGCTGGAGGTAGTTCCAGATCTTCTCCATTCTCTACCACGTATATGTCGAGTTCCTTTTGTGGGGGAAGCTCTACCATGGGATTTCCAAAGTAAGAAGATGAATGTGGGATTAAGGACAAATCTACCATGTGATGGGTGAGATGTAACTCTGCATAGGCATTTAGGTAATCAAGAGTGGTTGTATCACTGTCAACGTGACCTAAGATAGTAGATGTATTCTCAGCTATGTGCGTTAGAAGAGGGTTTGTTGATGTTTTCTTTACTAACGGTTCAATACGAAGGGATACCATGAAATGGGTGTCCTCCAACTCACTGTTTGGAGTGAAACGTGAAGCTGAGGTTGCTATCGAATCTGCGAGAAGGTTTTGTTCTCGTGGGATTGCTTCAATTGATATGAAGTTAAATCCTTTGCTCAAATCTAATATTGTTGTTTTGTAGAGCTGTAAATGTTCAGCTCTAGTCTCATACACCTCAGAGACTTGGTTTGCTACTAATTGAGAGTCTCCTAACACTCTGATGTCATTAACACCGAGCCTTTTAGCTATGATGAGACCAAGGAGGAGGGCTTCGTACTCAGTGCCATTGTTTGTACATTCAAAATTTAATTTAAAGGTGAATGGTAGGATCTTTCCCTCGGGAGAAGTAAAGATCACACCTGCCCCAGCCCCATAATGACATCTAGCTCCATCAAAGTGGAGAGTCCAATGTTTATTTGGGAAGATGGATGTTGGGACATTCATTACATCTATTTCTTCTACTTTGGTTACTTCTACCATGCAGAGTTCCTCTGCTGGAAGAGAACCAACTCCTAGGGTACATCCCATACATGTGGAATCAAATGGTAGGAAAATTGGTAGATCTTGTTCTAGCAACTCAACAATTTTTGCAGTAGTTCCTAATGACACTATTTCTACAACATTAGCTTCATCCTTGAGGGCTTGGGATGCTCTTGACTAGGTTCGTAATCTCTAGTTTTATTGTAGGTATTAATTTTTCTTCTGGTTTTGAGTTGGTTGGTTTGTTAAGTTGGTTTGTTGGGAGTTCAAACTCAGAGTGAACGCCTAGCCTTTTCTTCAGGTCTGCTAGGTGTATATCGAATGGTTTTGGATCACCTTTTTCTATGAATATCTTTCCTAAGTGTAAGAATCTTATTTCTGAAATAACGTAGAAGGGATTGCCTTCATACGGTGTATCCATGGTCGGTGAGGATCATATTATAGTTGGTTTCCCGATCTATAATATAAAACTCAGTGAGGATTGTTTTGGGTCCTAAGGTGATTGGTAGTATTATAGTTCAATCAAGTGGCTTTAAGGCTATCATAGCCTCTTAGTGTATTCAGTCGTGGAACAATTTGTCTCTCCATACCCTAGCTTTTGAAGGAAAGAGAAGGGGACTATGTTAACTGCTGCCCCATCATCAACCATTGCATGTTTAACGTAATTGTTATAAACCCACACTTGTAAATGTAAGGTTGGATCACCTCTACGTGCAATCTCAGCGTCTGTTGGCATTTTGCTTATGTCGAATATAAACTCGGTATCCCTATCCGGCTGCCCCGGAGGGTGGATATCAAAGTCTATATGGTTTACCTATGTTTCGGAGGAGGAGTGATGTTAATTAAATGACCTAAACCTAATGCTTCTAAAAGAGCAGCCCTATGGGTAGGAGAGTTCTTCAGCAAGTCCAAAAAGGAGATGTGAGAAAAGGTCTTTGTTAAGTCATTAATTAAATCATAGGCACCTACGGGTTTTACTAATGTTTGTTGAATGTTATCTAGCTCTAGTGGGTAACTTGGATTTGGCTGAGAGGAATACTCTCGTGTCCTTGTTATGGCTTCCACGTGTAGCTCAGTGTCTAATTCCACTAAACCGACTATCTTGGTTCATGGCTGATTTCCTAATTGTGGTGCGACAGGTGGATTTAGTGAAGTCGAGGCTTCATGATCATTGTTTCCTATCATTACACCCTTGTTCATCCCATTTGGATTTAATTTGTTATTGTGATTTGGGAGTGGATCATTGAAGATCTTGAGGGTGCATTTTGAGGAGACCGCCCCTGTGAAAGTACTTGGCGCAGGTGATGCAGGATCTGCTAAGAACATATCTATGAAAAGTTGTCTTTGTTCCTCTGGAAAACGTTGCATGAATTTATTGTAGTCACGGCAAGTCCTAGTGTCATGGCCTCAAATTTTGTGGAAACCACAATACGAGTTGGGATTGTAATTCCTAGGTTGTTGGTTTGGCATGTGTTGTGGTCCAAAACTCTGATTAAATCATTGACTATTAGGATTAAATTTTTGTTTGTTGCCTTTGGTTTTGATATCCAGTTGAGTTTTGACTTGGACCCTGTGTCTGGATCTGCCATTGTTGTTGTTGTTGTTGTTGTGGATGATTAAAATCCACCGCGTTGATTGTTGGGGTAAAATTGTTGTTTCGTTGATTGTTAATCGGTGGTGGAGCATTTACAACATTTGCCTTTTTTTCTTGGTCAATTACTCCATCTGTTGTGACCCCATGGTTTTGTTAAGGATTTTAGGTCCTTGATTGGCATTTTTGGTAGTAGGATAAGTCGTAGTATTTTGGTTGGGGATGATTAACCTCCCATTTGTTCCATATGCCTTATGACCACTATCTATTGTAGCTTGATCTATTCGGAGGGCACTCTCAAGCACTTCATCGTAAGTTCTTAGTGGGAACTTCTAGACTTCTTCCTTTATCTCTCTGTTGAGAGAATGAAGGAATAAATCACATAGTTCCATCTGATCCATGTTTGGAGCACTTGCTGAAGAATAGAGGACTATACATGCCATCTTTGGATGAAATGAGCAACATATTCATTGTGTTCTTGTTTAATATGCAAGAATTCCCTATTCTGTTCTCAACAATTTGTTCATGTCGAATGCCTTGATGAACTCTGAAATGAGTTGTTTAAATGAATGGATGGAGGCTTCAGGTATTCTATAATACCAATCGAGGCAATGCCCTCTAAAGTTTTGGGGAATATTTTAGCAACAACTCCATCCCAGGGGAGCAATTCTCGAATGGTTGTGGCATAGGCCTTAATATGTGCATTCGGATCTCCCTCCCCTTTGTACTTGGGAAAATCGGGAAGAGGTCTTGGAAGCATGACGCTTCGTATAGTGAAGTCTAAGGGCTCTTTCAAATATTCTGAATAAGTTCCTATCGCATAGGTTTCGACCATTGATGGTGTTTCTTTGAGGGGGAGGTGGAATGGGTTGTTGATATGGCGTAGCGTATGCATTTGCAGGGACATAAGGAAATCCCTGTGGTTGAGTGAACATGCTTGGGAGAAGAGAACATATCTCCCTGTGGTGACTTGGAATACATGTTTAAATATGGAGGAGCATTGTTCAAAAATGGATTGTTTTGTACTAAACGGGAGGTATCATATTTTCCATTGGAGCGGCGTTAGAGAACGCGGTTCTAGTTGGCATTTTTGTGAATACTGAGGAGGCATGCCCAACGTGCCTGTTCCTGTGAGGAGGTCTACTTGGCTAGGATGATGTGGAGGATTGGAATTTCCTACCTGCGTGAATTGTAAATTTTGACTTGCTTGAGCAAGTTCCAACCCTCTAACTTTCTCAACTAAGGCTGAGATGACCTCGTTTGGTGAAGATATGGTATTTTTCCTTAGTGGTGTTTGTTGAGGTTGTATAGGCATATGGTACCCAGCTATGAATTGATCGGTGCCCTGCCAAGTTTCACCGAGGGCATTTCCTATAGGTGGAGGAATGGAGGTGTTTTCTTGAAAAGAGACCTCGGGTTGTGTTTGCAAACCTCCTATAGGTGGGTACATACTTTGAGAGCATTGTTCACTCCTAGCATAACATGCTAAATGTTCATCATCTAAAAATAGATATGGATCTGATTGTCTACTGATTTGCGGTCTAAGCAACACCTGAGGAGATGAACCAGATTCTCCAGTGAGCATCATGTTATTCGAGCCTGAAGGCTCTGGTTGTTGTGTTTGAGTGAGCTGATCCAACTCCTCTATTTGGAAAGAAGAACTATATCTAGTCCTTTGAGGTGGAGTTTGTGTTGAAAACCGGTTGATTGAATAGTTGTCACCCCATGCTGAGAGCGAGGGTGATGGTTGTCTATTCAGTTGATCATAGTATGCTTCAAGACCTAGGAGAGGTCTGCCATATGCATCGAATCCCGACATATTCGGGGTATATGAATACCCATAGAATAATGGGAAGAAGCGAAGATGGATGAAAGAAAATGAAACACTAAAAGGGAAAGGTGAAAATGAAGCAACTGTTCCTTTCACGTCGGGTTCACCAATTTTGTTGGTAAAGCTGATGTGAAAGGCTAATGAGGTGGAAAAGATGAAAAGTATACTAATTGGAAGAACAAGTAGAAATATATTGTTTTCACGTCGGGTTCACCAATTTTGTATGATGGAAAAGTGACAAGCAAGCATGGGAATCTACAAGTAACTCTTCCTCACACCCGACCTCCCGAGGTCATGCCGAGACAGCCGGTGGGGATGGAATATACATGGGGCGCAGAAAAACTAGTTAGGCAATCTTATGTCTTCGATGCGCACTAATGGAATCTATGAATCTAAGGCAAAGAAGGCCCTCCTAACCTGAATTGGCATGATAGATCATTCGGCGAGGATGACTACTCGAAGGCTCCAATCAATATCGAGCTCTGGCATGATCCGATCTATAGGTTGTGGGATACGTGGAAGATAACCTGTGGGTGCTTCGTAGATATCCCCCGACAGGGTCATGAAAAATGGATGATGGATGTATGGTGGATTCTATGGGTGATTCTCTGGTCTAGTCCAAAAATCCTTAGCTTGATTAGTTGCTATGTCTAGTGAGGATAGTTGTGTGATAATGATTGGTGGAAGTGGAGAGGATCTAAATACTAATGTGCGTAAACCAACATCAACGTCTGATTGACCTGTGGGCCCGTTGGGTTGTGGGACCTGTGGATCACAACCGTAGGTTCATGGTCATTGTGGGCCTCCTATGGTCATGTGCAGAATCAATCCCTAATCCCTAATATCCAATAGTCATATGCCTTTTTGGCCTCTATGTTTAGAACTAAAAGTTGTGCAATCTTCTCAGAGTACCTTACAGGTGTTCTGGCAACTTGAATTCTTAAGCTAGTGTCTATGTCAATGAGGATGTCTCCTACATCTGCATTTGTGGGACCAAAGGATCACAACCAAATGTTTTCTCTCTTTCAAGCCCTTCTACAGTCATGTGGATATTTATTTAGGGTAATCTTGTAGTTTGGCTGGTTTGACCAAAACGTATGCGCTTTGTCGTCTTCTATGTTTAATCCTCTTAACTGTGAGCTAATTTCTTGTAGGTCTGTTGTTGTTCGGAAGACCTGAATTCTGAGATTTTGGTCTATGTCAATTATTGCTGCAACAAGATTGGGTTGAGGCACGATTGGCTCGAATACGTATTCTCTGGGCTCCCTAGGTCCCGTGATTGTCATACAAAAAGAAACAATATAAATCTAACTAAAGCAAAGTAAACTAATTATGTAAAGTATATCCACAACATATATAAATTCTCTATTTTTGTATTTTTGATAGAGTATTTAACAGAATTAAGATAACAACTATTTAATAGAATTGAAAGAGTAATTATTTAATATCTAGAAAATGACAACTAAGCTAATAACAAAATTTAAAACAAACAAAGTAGCCGAGTATAGCTACCTGCCTGTGTAGTTGTGAATCTATTCTAAATAACCAAATAACTGATCTAATCTATTTGAAAGACCCCGATCTTACCTCAAAAGTGAGGAATGAATCATAGTTTCTCAGAAACTATCAATCCCCATAGCTTCCCAGCAATATCGAAAGTGAGATTAACTGAAATGAAATGATTCACTACTCTATTTGATATGTTTTAACTAGAACTTTGATAGCTTGAACCTGGATTTTGCAGAACAGTGGCGAATCTGATTGTGTGTGGCTTTGTCCCCTCAGTGTGGTCTCCTCATTCCTTCGTGCTCACGTGAATCCAAAAAAGTGTGTAATGCTAGCATCAACAGGAGTAGGTATTGGAACAATGGCAGCTTTGGATGTAGACTGAATACAATGTGAGTAGGAGAGGGATAGCGCAAGAGAACAGAGCTTGGCTTATGCAATTCCTAGCGGGATTTATTGTGAGTCATGCAACACAAAACATCTAGAACCTGAAACTATCCTTCTTGATGAACAAAACCTGCAACTCTAATGGCTTTAGACTAAAATGAAACTATCCTACCTCAATTGATTGTATGAAATAGTAATAACACTAGAACAAGAAGATCATGTGGCTTCTAAACAACAAAATAAGACTAACTATGCATGCAACAAATGAAAACTATTGAATTCCTAAACAATAACTGAAAGACTAAACTATTGAAATGAGAGGATGAGAGGTAATTTTGAGGGGCCATTTGCTTGTAATCAAACCAGCTATTTATAGAATTCCCATTCACCCAAAGGTAACTCCAACTAGGACTCTTTTACTATAAACAATGAAGAAACACTATTCCAGGGAACCAAAATCATAAATACAAGAAAAAACGGATGAGAAAGTTGGTAAAAGTTGAAAATTATGCGAGTCACATTAAAAGAAGCTGTGCTGGAAAATGCGTGAAGGACCGCCACCACCCGAGCAGGGCAGCGGGTTTCTGGGACCGCCACCCTACTGCACAGGGCGGTCGGTCACGAGACCGCCGCTTCCCGGGTAGGGGGGCAGGCGGTTTCATCACTGAAGACCAAAATGCAAAGGAAAAGAGGGGGAAAGAGTAAAACAGAGCACGCGGAGGCTAAGCGGGGCATGCGGGATGTTAACGTACACTTGGAGAGCTTTTTAGATCCTGAACACCTTGTGAGAAGACCTATATCATCATTGGGGCATGTGTAATCTATCTCGAGTATAAACAATTTGGTTGGTGGTAAAATTAGCTAAGAACTTAACACCCTTATCATTGTAGGGCCATGAAGTGAGGGTGTAGGCCCCAATATCATGCCTCATACCGACACCAATACAAATTTGGGCCTCTCGTACCTTCAAGTATATTGAGGACTTCAACCTTAAACTTACTTGAAACCATCCTTAGCTAGCCTCTTCTGTAGTACCTTTGTTAGCCATATTTGCTTTTTCCACATTCTTTCAATTAATCATGATAATCTAAATATTTCTTTTTGTATGTGTTGTTTTCATTATTTTTAAATAGCCATATTTCATTTTTTCCTTGATTGTTTGATTAGTCCATGGTTCTGACTAGACTACAGGATCACTTCAAAACCTCTAAAATATGGAAGATTCACTTTATAAATCCTTAGAATCAACCCAGTATCATATGCAAAACATCCCAAACACATCCAATCATTTATAAAAATCCTTTAAAAAAATCTAAAACCGTAACTTTCCCTAACACTCAATATGAAATGTCAAAAACTCCTTTCCTTGACCCTCCTCAATTCTTCTAGAGTGGTGACTAAGTCTTTGCAGAGATCTTAGACACTAATCATGTCACCCTTAGTGGTTATCTTTCTACTAAAGGTGTTCATATCATATACACTACTAATTATCCAACACATTGTCTAACTTTAGAATTCACCACTTACAAATACTCTAAACTTTATGACCTCAATTATCAACCCATTATCAAAAAAATATCTCCTTTCCACCTACTAGTGATACAAGAGTGTCAATGCATGTTTCGTTCACTCCTATTTCTATTTTTGAGCTTAATGTCATATCCTCATAGAACACAAATAACCAATAAGCACCTACATCATCGACTCCTTCACCTATCTTGCAGGTTACACAAACTCGTACTACTACATCATCATCCACATATATTCTTACCATCTCCATTGCTCCTCCTCTTCATGTGAGAAACGTTTTTGACCATATCTCTACAAATCCATTGATCATGTCTCAACCTAATTCATCATAACAACCTACGTCTTCAATTCAAAATATAGTCCTATCCATCCATACATCTACATTTCCTATCAACACGAGTTCCATTGTTAGTACTCTCCCATTCTAAAAATAGGAATCCACTACCACCATCCCATAATATGGTTATTAATCCTCTCAATACATACCAAAACAAACACATCCTCTCATCAACACATTTATCCCTATACCTTATCAATATATTCAATCCTCTTCACAACCTTTGGTCTCCTATAATTTTCATAACATCCCAAGGGGATACCTCATTTTTAGCATCATAAACTACCACATAATTTATATCAACATTCAACCCCCCTTATCGATAATTACTCCAACCCATCCTCTTAAAATATCTAACAGCCTCTTCAAAATGATCCCATGCATGCATTATTAAGTAGAATCAAGAACCTTGAAGTTCTTTACCATGGGACCTAATATAACTCTTTCTTATGAATATGTCCGTAATGAACCTATCACCCATCCACACCATTCAAAGCCTATCCTTATTATTGCAAACTACCTAAATTTATCAAATTTTATAGTAAGGAGGATCTGTAATAACACATCAGGGAATTTTTTCATGCTTACTACCTCATCACCCATGATCAAGATTTGATGTTGAGGACATTTCCCATGTTGTTGTCTGAGCTGTCCCTCAACTGTTATTATAGTATTCCCTAACATTCCCTTTTATCATTCACACAACTTGCATATTTACTTTTAGAACATTTCTCTATTAACACAGCCCGTAATATCCCTATCACCAAGTAAGTATTCTATCAAGTAATTTGAAGATGATTCTATCACTAATTTATTTTCCATACAGTGAGGGATTATCAACCAAATCTCCTTCTCTCTCCTGCAGCTAAGTTAATTGAATTGTTGACTTAATCTTGTGCTAAACACATATCATCCACATTATGAATCCAATCATTCCAAACATTTTATGAATCCTTTACCATATCCCAAAAATTAGATATTTGATTCCTCGAGAGACGATAAGGTAAAATTAAGATCTAAGAAACCAAAACTTGACCCCTCCTTCAAGGCTTCTTCTAGCATAAACAAGTCTAAAGGATCCACAAATGTAACTATATATAAAATCCATTTGGAATCTGATAAATCCCAACCAAAATGAAAATAATACTCTCTGGGGACTCATATAGTTTTGTATTTGACTAAATATTTTTCACTTTCATGGTTACACTTCCTCTTATCCATCCCATGAAAGTTTCCACGTCAAAAACTTCTTGGTATAGAAAAAACGATTATTACAAATTTCACTAAGTCTAAGGACATGCCATCAAAAGGAGACGATCATTTAGAAATTTCCTTCAAGATCACATTGATCAATGTGAGTTAAAACTACATAATATAAACATACCTCCTAATAAAAATTTGGATGTGTTTAAACAACCTTTTCTCGAATCATCCCCAACTAGTAACCAACCTCTAACCAATGTAATAAGATTTCATCACATCATCAAGTTTGTTAATGATCTCTCACCCACACCCAACACATCATTAGTATCTATGAATGACACCTCAAATGAATGATAAATCTCTACTGAGATGATGTTACTATACATATTTCTGTTGGTGTATATGACTAGACTTGTCATCATTCAATGCCTTGTCCACCTAGTTGGTTAGTCATATGACTTATTGAGAATAGGTCATAGTTTGAAAATGTCATAGGTTAAATAGGTCAATAGCGAGAAGAGTTACACATCACTCTTATATGTACCTTTTCTTTTCGATTTATGAGTATCTCAGACACTTCACTGTCTTTTCTCTACTAGATTCGCACTTTGATTTGATTTCTTGCTTATTGCGTGAAGCATTCATGAATCCATTGAAGTGCGACTGTGATCGATGTGCATAGATGTCTAAGTTGATCCTCATACTTCAATCTGACATGGTATCAGAACTTGGGTTTGGTAACTATGCACTCGTCTGAATCTAGCTGTTTTCACTTCATTTTCTTATTTTTCATGCTTCTTTAGGAATATTTCAAATTTTTGAATCTTGTTAACAAATCTAACCTTTTGGTTTGTGGAGTTTTTTTCTAGTTTTCGTGTCTTTTCAGTGCATGTGAAAGGGATTTTTTTGAGTTTTTAGTGGTTTTCCCACTAAATCTGGATGGCTACAGACTACATTTGGAGACAATGCTAAATTTAGAGGTTGCATCTTCATATCTAGTTTTTGTATTGAAATTGCAAGTGAATTTTTTTAGATATTTGTTTTTTTGCTTGTTTGCAAGTGAATTTTTATAGGAAATCTAAATTTCTTTCCTATCTTACTCTCCTTACCTTGGTTTGGATTTTTTTCCTCTACATTGTTGGGTCAAGTTACATTTTCCCTTTGCATTAGGTCATGTTTGTTTGCTTTGTTGTGTTTTTATTTTCCTTGCATTTATATCCAATCGGTTTTTTCCATTCTGGCATTCGGCTTTTGTGCGGGTTTTACCTATTCTAGTGTGTCGAGTTGTGAGGATTTTCCCTCCATTTTTCTTTTTCCATATTTTTTTGGTTTGATGTATTCTATTACCTACATTTTACCAGTTAGATTCTTGATCTCTCACCTTTCAATCCTCCTCATAGATTTTGTGACCTTTTTTTCTACGGCTCGTTGTTATTAAATCTACGTTTTGCTTAGCCTCAAGTCATTTTTTTCTACATAAAGAACTATTTGGATTTTGTTTAGGGTCTCGGACCTGATTTTTATGCTTCTTTGTGTTTTCACTTTGTCTTGTCCCTGCATCTCTCTAATTGGAACTTTGTTTACCGTGTAATGGCTCTACCTCTCTTAGTCGTTCTAGATGACCTACTTGTTGACCTATTCTCGCACTCTATCCTTCCGTTTGAGCACTTCTCATGTCATTTTTGTGTCCCTAATGTGTTAGGACTCACTTTCACTTTCTCATGCTCTACATCTCATTACCTATTCCTTGTTGTTGATTTGGGAGTGGGTCACTCTCCTTCTTAACCAGTTTTCAACTCACCATTTGACCATCATTTTGATTTAATATAGAGTGGGTGTAGACACTTGTAGTTTGATCAAAGAAATATTATTCTTAATATTGCACTAACTATTCTCACTCCTAGAAAATTGACCACATAAAATCAGTTAGACCTATCTAACTCCCCTATTACAACACTCTTTTGGTCATCTCTTGTAAATCAATTAAACTGGCTAATATAGCCTCTTATTGACTAAACCATCTTCTCATTCCCTTCTAGACTACTTCTACTATCTTCCTAGACTATCAATCCATTTCATTAGATTGATTAGACCTCTCAAAACCCTCTTGAAACCCTAATTCCTCTCTAAGAAGGATTAACTAGCCTAGACCTAGGTTAGTTACCCTAAACCATGATTAACCTCTTCTAAACCTAGTCAAAACTTACTTTGACTCACTAATCAACTTGTTGACTACCTTTTAGTCCCACATGCACCAAAACTCCCCCACTTTCCCAAATGGAAAACTATAAATATCCCACTACCCCCTCTCATTTCTAAGAACTCTCCTTCTTCCTAACATAAACTATACCATTTTTCTTAGGGTTTAGATCTTATTTCATTTCTTTTTTTGAGCTATTGTTTTTTCCATTGCACTACACACAAGCATTGAGTAAATAGGAAGAATCATTGCCCTTGAATCCATTAATGGTGAGATCCCATTCTCATAATCACAAACTAATTTCTTAAAATCCTTACTAGGTTCATTTGTTAAAGCTTTCAAGAATATGGGATTATTAAATATGTTAGTTTGCTTGTTTATTTCAAGTTTAATGTATGCAAAGTGATGAATCCTTGTTTATTTCTTATATGATGGTCCATTGACTAGTGTGTTAAAAGCCTTTAGGGTTTCTTTAGAGATTCTTACCCCATGTCCATGGATTTTGCAACTTTTCATTGAACACATTTGGCATGCCCGGTGCGACATGAAGTATATCCTCCATTAAAGGAGTCATTTTGAAGCTTTTATATTAGTTTCTAACTTTTTACTATTTTGTATGGTTAAATATTTTACCTTGGGCTTTTTAGCTAGGTTTTATGTAGTTAAACTTCATTTTCATGCCTCTTTATTAAGTTTATGCTAGAAAATGCTTTTAATGGCTAAATTCTAACCTGTTGACACTTTTAAATTTTCATTTTCTGTGTTTTTGGTGGTTTTTAAGCAAGCACGCATACACCTTTCTCGCCAATGCAGTGCCTTGACTATCATTTTTAGCATAGGTGTGCAGGCACCCAAAACCATGTTCATGTACCCAAAATCAGGTGCACACACCCAAATCATGGCACACATACCCTTCTACCAGTAAAGACACCCTGTAACCTGTCTTTTTTATTAGGCATGCAAACACCCTGTGTATTCTTGGCCCTCTGTCAATAAAAATTTTACCAGTGCGCATATTCCCAAACCATGGTGCGTACACCCTTTTTCATTGCAAGCACCCCTCTCATCATTGCACATGCACTATCATATCTTTTACCATTTTTTTGCACCCCTAGTGCATGCACCTATTCTCTGGCGCGCAGCACACTTACGCTACCGCAAGCATCTCTCAAGTAGTGTAGGCACCTATAGACTTGCTAGGTTTACACATAGGGCGTAGGATCCATAAACCACACACACATACCCAAAATAGTGTGCATACACCTTGAAGGGTGCACATGTATATCTATTTAATCTGGATTTATTCATATAATTTTTAGTGCTCCTAGTTTGGGTCATATCTTTTGACCCGTTGACCCATTTTCAGAGTTTGAATAGGTGTCAGAAAGAGAATGAAGTGAAATTTGTGAGGGAATTTCTAAAATTAATATACCTTTGGTATCATTAATTCTATCATCAAACTCCCAAAGTTCCTGGAGACCTCCAAAATGTAAAATACTAAAAACATTGAAAAACTGCTAAAAATAGATTTCTAGAACTTCCTAATTGTTCTTGGTTTTCTAACTTGTTTGCAGGTTCTAACAAGTAATTCTAGGTTTGTTTTTGGTTTTATTTGAATAAATTATTTTAAGTGTTTCATTTTCTCAGTTAAAAGGGGATTTTCGAAGTGTGTATGTTCTTCCCTCGCACCTTCTAGGTGATCTTGGGAATCAAAAACACCTTGTCACTTTTAAAAACACTTACTTTATGTTTAAATAATTGGATTAATCTTTCAAAGTTGGCAAAAAAATTACACCTTTTGAAGTATTTTTCATAAAGGCTTATTTTAGTAGGGTTTTCACGTTGTGTATTCTCTTCCTTCACACCTTTTTGGTGACCTTAGGAATCAAAAACAACATGAAAACTCTCTTTCTTATTTGATGGAAAATTACTAACTCCTTACATGTAGGGCCTAACACTTGTCAAAGAAAGGAGTCAAGATAGAACAAAAACCTTATAATACATGTTTTTTTCATATAGGTTTCCAAACAATGTGCTACTTAAAACCACATTAAGTTAAGTAAGATAAAAAACACACCATTTCACTTCACATTGTATTGCAGGTTTCAGAAAAGGGTATATCCCTATCCACTCAACTAGAACATAACCCCTTTGACATAATGCCTTAAGCTACAACAATGGGGGTGGTTCCAAGAAACCTACAGTAATCCACCACTGAGTAAGCTCTTGGATGAAACAGGAAGCACTTCACTTACCCACTTGACTAGATTTCACATTGTAAGTTAGAATCAAAGTTGTCCATATCGTAACCCTAGTGATGGTACAACTGAATGCACTAGTTTCTCATTGTATCAGAAGGGGGTAAATTAAAGCCAAGATACTCCCAAATCAGTCAATGTAACTCTTTGGGTAAATCGAGCTCGCTCCTAGACAACTTATGACACCTAGTTGAGAGATCTTATTAGGGAAGCCATTCTGTCTTGGAGCCCACTTTTCTAGTCCATTTTCACGTCAAGCCATCACGAAGTGACAAATCACTTGGAGTCTAAACCTTGTTTCTCAAACAAGGAAAAGAGCCCATGTAAGTTAGAGCTAATTTTCTTTCATCATGGAATTAAACAACGTCTCACTTAGCTCAATTTTTGTTTCACCTTCGGACGAGGTGAAACTCTACCCAAGTGGCGCTTAGTTTATTTTTCATATTTTTATCTATACCCTTGCATTCTCGCTTCCCATTTGGAGTGAGAAGGAGGCATACCTCACGCGTTTTATCAAAGATAGTACTCGCCACTTTTTTTTGTTTACACCCATCCATGTTTGTGGTTGGGTTGTTAAACATCTAAAGTGCACAAGTACGTTTTCATGTCTTTGATAGTTCTTTAATCTTGATTTTAGGATCGTCTTCACTACTACAATTTTTGTTCATTATTTATCTCTCCTTAGGTTGATAGTTTTTTCTCACATTCTATTCACACAATTTTGGTACTTACGTCATGTTTTCAATTTCTTGAGAACTTGATATAAGTCCCTTTATTGTGTGGTTATCTTCTTGCACAACTAAAAACTTATTGTTATACTCATACTTCATTTTAGTTCGACGTCATCTAAGTATTTTTTTAGAGTTTTGATATTTCCTTATATATACTAAAATAACATCATCTTGATACTAAACCTTTCTTGCTTGGTTAATGTATCAGGATAGTGTTTTTATGTTATACATACTCGCAGGACTTCCATTTTTTAGAAAACTTAGCTTTCATTGGCATTCAAACTAGTTGTAGTATACCTCATCGAGAGATTGTGTTAGTACCACTTTAATATTTAGGCCTTGTTATAATTCTAACTTGACCTATGTATTGATATGATATTGTCACTATCTGCTTTGGACCCTTCATCGAAATCATAGTTAGGGTATAAGCTTGCGTAATGATAATTCATGTGATCGTTGCATTTGAGTGTTCATATGAGTGTTCTTTGAATCATAAAAACAATTTTATAATATTACATCTAGAGCACACTAGGTTATTTCAACATCACATCGAGTGACTTACACAAACATACACCTAGGTTTCATGCAAACTTCAAAGGACATTTAGACAAAACCTAGTATCACTTTGACTAGTGATGCCTAGAATCATGAAGATGACATCCAAACCAAACGAGCGTGACTTAGGAGAAAATCATTTTGAATCATTCCCATTTAGTGGAAACAACTTAGCACCTCTCTTTTTGTAGGTTAAAGACACGAGCTATTGATTGATTATAGCAGAGAAGAATCTGGTTCTTCTAAAGAACAACATCAATTAGACCTACGTTAGTTTAACAAGCTTCATTATTATAACAGAGATCAAGTACCTACGAGAGTCTTAGAGTTAGGAGCCAAGATTCCACAAGAATGTGAAGTGGAAACTAAGGTCATTAATCATAAAACAGAAGAAAATATGTCCCTCTTAGACATGGATAACCCCTTTGACGCATGGTATGCTTCTAATTTTAAGAAAAATCACAATACCATTGTAGGCGACCCATCCAAGACACTTGGTGATCCATGGCGACCTTATTACAAAGATTCATGTAAAGTGAAGATTGAGCACAAAGCCTCAATGCCTCCCAAGTTAGATGAGGATGAGGATCCTTTAGTTGAGGAAGAGATCCTTCAAAATAGATTTTAAAACTGAGCCAAAAATTAGCAAACTTAGGCTCTTGGTAGGAACGTATATCAAAGAAAAACTCAAAATGAAATCTAGTGAGTTCCACTTTGATCCGTATAATGACGCAACCTTTAAAGTGGCTAAGGAAAAATACTAATATTGCCTACCAAAGAGCAACTCATTGAACAGAATTACAATCAATGAAATACATGCTTACTTACGCTCTGAAAGGGAAATGTAGGACATAGTAAGAAATATTTGTATGAAGAGCTATGCCCTTACCCCTTCCATAAGGAAATGTTACTGAAACCCTTCCAAAAATATTTTACCATTCCTAAATTTGATAAATATAAAATAAAAGATGATCCTCATGATCACATCATAGCATTTTATATGGCTTTCCAAGAGGTCACATACAATGATAAATTCTTAATACAACACTTCCTTGTAGCCTAGGGGCGGGATTGGAATGGTTCTTTAGCATACCAAAGGGATTCATTATAACATGTCCCACATTAGCAAAAACATTTGTTACAACATTATTCGTACAAAGATAGAAATTGATATCACAATGAACGACCTCTGCAATTCAAAACATAAGCCCAATGAGACATTTGTGAGCTTTTTGCAATGATGGCAAGGGTTGGCAAGTTGTTTCCCTTGTGCCTTGTAAGAAAAAAAAATAGTAAGCATATTTGTACCTAACATGAAACCATAGATAGCCTTCCATTTACAAATGCATTGTTGCTCTAAGTTCAAAGAAGTTATAGAGAAGGGAAGTCAAATTGAAAAGGTCATCACAAAGGGAGTGCTTAAAATGTTTGTCAAAGACAAACATGGAGCGAAATCCTTAGGTAAACTAAATTTATTCAACAAACATAAAAAATTCATTGGAGATGGCATTACAGACTCCAAAAGAGTCCAAACTGTGTAGACTAGTATGCTTTTAAATATCTCATAAGGACCTCGTCCCAAGGCACCCACCAAATGTACATTCATTCCATTAAAATAATCCCTATCGATAATACTAAAATAGATAGATAATGTAAAAATGGTGGAATACCCAACCGTGATGGTACCATACCCATAAAATGCTCCAAAACCCATTTGGTTCAAAGAGCATGAGTACTGTGACTTCCACCGTGTTAAAGGGCATAAAATAGATAGATGCTTGAGACTACGCCATTACATACAAGACCTCATTGAAGAGGAAAAATCACCATAGATTCTCCCCTAACTTAGGTCAAGGGCCAAATGAGAAAATGGGTATCCTTAAAGAGCCCTTTCCTAACCATGTAGATAAAAGGAAAAGGAAGCCAGATCACAGAAAAACTTCTAATGATTATAGGACTTTTTCCTATATTTACCCCACCAATGATATTCCCTTTTATTCTCTCATAGGATGTATCCATTTTTTTTATGAATAGGTCAATACTATTAGGATCTTAGAAAAGAGTTGTGCAGTAGGGAAATGATGCACTCATTTGATCATACCAGATCCCATACCTATTCCTCAAGAAATTCAGTATAATATAATAGAACAGTTAGAGAAGACGCCTGCTAGGATATCAATCTTAGATCTCCTCAAAATCTCTACTACCCATAAAAACATATTGTATAAAACACTGTAGAGTTTAGGAGTCTCCACCGATGTAGATCCCATACACCTCCAAGCCATGATTGCACACCTTGACTCCAATGATCATATCACTTTTGATCATTTTGTAATCCCATATAATGACCCAAAACACAACTTACCATTATATCTAGAAGTATTTGTTACCCATCGTAAGATCAAGAGAGTACTTGTGGATGTTGGATCTAATCTAAACATTTGTACTTTGAAGCTGGTTAAGTAGCTAGGCCACTCAGAAATGGATTTAGGTGCCAAAACTATTACAATCACAGCCTAGGATAATGACGAGCGAGAGTCAGTAGGCACTATAGTGATTCCAATGGAATTATGGCCGACTTTCCATGATACAACATTCCATGTCCTTGACTTGGATCTACCATACAACATTCTCTTAGGATGTCCATGGATCCATGTCATGCAAGTCACTCCTTAAACTTTCAACTAGACACATGTGCATACTTTGGAGAAGAAACAGAGATGTGTGGATGCTTGAATAAGAAGGTCGCAAAAAAGATTAAGAATACTTCAAAGAAACCCTGTGCAAATAATAAATGCAAGTCTCACGGTGACAAAAATTTTGAAGCACTTGTAGACAAACAGAACAAAGAACCTATGGACAAAATGATCTATCCATTCAAGGATGATGATGACCTACCTAGGGAGGTTGACCTTACTCTTCCCCCTGATCCTACATGGATGGAAGATACCTCTAAGATGCTTGTGGAAGAAACCATCAGTGTCAACATTGGATCGGAAGAGGAACCTAGAATGATAAAGTTAGGAGCTTCACTCTCAGCTCAAGAACAAAAGGTTTTTATGGATATTTTAAGAGAATATGGAGATATATTTGCATGGTCATATCCTGATATGCCTGGTTTAGACCCAGAATTGGTCGTGCACAACCTTGTTGTGCACCTAGATGCCCAACCCATCAAGCAGAAGTTGAGGAAGATGCACCCTAAAATTACATTCCTTATCAAATAAGAACATGAAAAATTATTAGCTTATGACTTCATTAATCCCATTAACTATTCAGATTGGATATCTAACATAGTCTCTATTTAGAAGAAACATGTTGGTATAAGGATCTACACCAAATTCTATGACAATAATAAGGCATGTCCCAAATATTACTTCCCCTTGCCTAATATTGACATGATCGTTGATTCCACCTCCGATTATGAAATGTTGTCCTTAATGTATGGTTTCTTAGGTTATAACCAAATTAGGATTGCGAGAGGAGGATCAAAGATAAGACAGACTTTCATCACCCCCTTGAGGGACATTTTGTTACAAGGCCATACCTTTCAAAATCAATAATGTTAGGGCCACCTATCAGTGTGTAATGACTGTCATCATCCATGACATGATGAATGACATCATGGAAGATTGCATTGATGATATCTTGGCAAAGTCCAAAAGCAGAGGAGAGCATCCTGAAGTGCTAAGACATATTTTCCAACGTCTCTAGGATTACAAGGTATGCTTGAATCCTAAGAAGTGTGTCTTTGGCATTTTGTTAGGGAAGCTCCTAGGTTTCATTGTTTCACAAAGAGGCATAGAGGTAGATCCTGCCAAGGTTACAACTATTACAGAAATGCCTCCACCTACAAATCTCAAACAACTGAGAAGTTTACAAGGAAGATTTAGGAAATCTGTCATTTTATTTCACAACTTACGGATAAGTGTCACCCATTTATGCATCTCCTCAAGAAGGATGTTGCATTTAACTGGGGACTAGACTATCAAAAGGCATTTGCATTACTTAAATAGTACCTTGTCAACCCACTTGTACTCATTTCACCTACCCTAGGAAAACCTCTCCTCTTATACATCTCAGCTACCTAGTTTTCTATTGGTGCACTACTTTCCCAATATGACCTAGACCATAGAGAAAGGGTAATTTATTATCTTAGTCATACCTTGATTTCCTACAAGCTGAATTACCTGTAGATTGAAAAGGCATACTTATCAGTCATCTTCACCTTTAAGAAACTTCACCTTCATCTCCTTAACAAAAAAACTAAGCTAATATCTAAAGTTGACCATCTCAAGTACCTTTTATCTAAACTTTCCCTTACAAGATGAATGGCTAATTGGATCATTCTCCTAAGTGAATTTGACATTGAGTTTGTAAATCAAAAGTCCTTAAAAGGAAAGGTATTGGTGGATCAATTGGCAGAAGCTCCTCTACCAAGAATGGAACCTTTTTTCTAGATCTTCAAGATGCATCCATGATGTATGTTGAAGAGTCTGTGGAGTGGCAAGTCCATTTTGATGGCTCATTCACCTTCCATGGATCAGGAGTAGGAGTGGTGCTCATCACTCCCACAGGTGAGGTTATCCCAAGAGCATTATGTTTGGGATTCCCTTACACTAATAACATTATAGAGTATGAGGCACTCATTACTAGTCTCAAGTTGGCTATCACTTGGAATATCAGATAGCTATGTGTCATTGGGGACTCTAAACTTATCATTAAACAAGTTAATGATGAGTATAAAGTCAAAGATGAGAAACTTTTTCCATACAAGAAATTGGTTGAAACCTTGAAGAAGTATTAATCACAGTTGTATTTGAGCAAAACTCGAGGTCACATAATAGATCAAAAGATGCTAGCTATAATTGGATCACTCTTACACATTCCACCTCGGAGAGAAAATGTCATTATTTATATAGCATTTACAAATACCCGCATACGACATGCCGGAATCTAATTTGGCATGTGAAATTTTTGGTCCATCCTCCCCTTAATATGACCCTATATTTAGATACCTACAAGATGGCACATTTCCCTAGGACATTACCCATTCAAAGAAGAAAGCCCTTATTTTCTGCATAGCCCATTATACCCTCCTAGGAGGAACCCTTTATCATCGTGGCTATGACAGGAATCTACTTCATTTTTTGGATGTTACTAACTCATTCCATGCTATTAAGGAAGTACACGGTGGTATTTGTTGAGCACACACTAGTGGTATGGTCTTGGCTAAGAAGCTCTTAACAATAGGTTATTATTGTCCCACTATGGAAGCAGACTATTGTAATTTTTTCAAGAAATGTGAGTTATGCCAAAAATATGGCAACTTGATACATGCACCAGAGACACGAGGATTTGCAGCCTATCACAACACCTTGGACATTATCTAAATGGGGCTGGATCTTATAGGAAGATCCATCCTTCTTCTTCGAGATGGCCACACCCAGATTATCACTTTGCCACCAAGTATTTTACTTAATGGGTAAAGGTTGTGCCTCTTACTTACATCACCGGTGTGTAAATTTCCAAATTCATCATGAACCATTTCATCTATCATTATGGTATCCCTTCCACCATTGTGACTGATAATGGTAAATCCTTCAAGAACAAAATGGTTAATACATTGTGTCAACATTTCCATATTCAACTCAAGTGGTCTACCCCTATTACCCCCAAGGTAATGGAAAACAAAGCTACCAATAAAACCCTTGTACAAATCATGGAGAAAATGGTAAGATTGGCCGTAATTGGCACTTACAGATACATCCCACCCTCTAGGCCTATCAAACCTCCATCCGCACTCCTACTAGTGTGACCCCATATTCCCTAGTTTATAGAACTAAAGCCATCATACCCTTGGAAGTGGATCTTCCCTCCCTGAGAATATCTCTCTGGGATTATCTTGATAAGGACAAAAACTATAGAGTAGCTCGGCTAGCAGAGCTAGAGATGTTGGATGAAAAGCGGATAAGAGCGCTTAATCACCTCAAGGTCTACCAGAATAGAGTATCAAGAGGATATAACAAACAGATCATTCATCGTGAATTTGATGTAGGTGATCTAGTGCTGAAATAAAATTAGAAGAATACCATCAAAGATAGAAAAGAAAGGTAATTTTGAGGCCAACTGGCTAGGGCCTTATGTGGTGGTTGCTAAATATGGGTCAGGAGCTTATAAATTGGCATATTCAGATGGTGAAGAGCTTCCAGAACCTATAAACTCCATACAACTCAAGTTCTTCTATTCTTAAGTATGGTGTGAATATCATATAAGAACTAAAAATTATAAAAAACAAAAAAAAACAAGAAAAACATGGAAATTTGAGAAAATAGTAAAGAAAAAATAGGTCATCCACATGTGAAAACCACACAATTGTGGCACAATGGGCAGGTCTTTGGGTGAAAACCAGTTTTGGCACTCAAGGAGGACTCGTTAGTCATAAGCCAATCTTACATCATAATGGGTAACCCTCACCACTTTCTAGAAATAAATTCCTTTGCTAGGTCTAGGAACCCTACCGAATCCATCTTCGTCGAGCCGTGATCTAGCTTATTTACTCTTATATCTACATGAAGGATGTGCCTTTGAATATTTCCATCTAACGCTAGGGGCACCTTCACATTTCACCTTCTTGAAACATATGCATGTGGCATTCTGCCCTTTGTATATTCCCACATCATGCTAGGGGAATCCACACTTTTTTTCCTTATACATTGCTTTCAGAACATGACCTTAGAAAATATAAAAACATTCAGAAAAGATACACAAAAATCTAAACATTTAGAAAATCTCCCTTCTAGGAAAAAACTACACCAATGTTGTAACATTGTCTTAGGGAACCTCGAAAACAATGTGAACAATAGCCTTGAAAAATTATCTTTCAAGATAACCTAAAAACATTAGAAAATATATCAATATTGTCCCGTAAAAATAAGGTAATGATTAAATTGCTTTTAGTTGTCGGTTTGTATAGTTTTTGTTGTATATTTGTTTAGTTTTGTTAACTTGTTCTTCTTTGTTTGTTTATTGTACATCTATTGTTATCATATCTACCATCTATCATTCATCACATATAACATCATCTAATACATCATATATACAAAAATGCTAAGTTTTACATCATGCATGTATACTAAGCTAATCATCACATATCATATCATCAATGGGGGAAAGAGGGGTTGCGCATGATCACAAATCTACCCACCCCCACACCAATATCATCTAATATCATCCCAAATGATAGCATCTACCAAAATATCTCATGTACAAAACATGTGATATCATCTAAATCACCCTCGGGCACTATTTTCCACCTAGCACTTATCTCTTCACCCTAGGGCATTTTTAAATATTTCTAGGTGCTTCTTGTCTTCTATTTTTATCTAGTGCCATGATTATTTTTAAATAATTATTGTTGGCCCATTTGTCTTCTTGTCGGGGCATTTTATTGCCACCCGACACCCGTTCTCTTTTCCTTGGGGCAATTTTCACGTGCTTTTAGGTGATCTTCCATTTCCTAAATTCTTTGACTGATCAAAAAATTAAAAATTATAAAAACCATTCAAAAAGCCAAAAACATCGTAAAACTTTGAAAATGGACTAAAATTGGTAAAAAGCTCATTTGCAGCTGAAATATGTGTCTCTCACATGGCACTCATCTCATATCTTGCTGAAATTTTCACATGTTTTGAAACAATGACTCGCGGATCACCTAACTCTATAATCATTTACAAAAGCTACGTTGCTTACTTCGTTTGTACTCTGGGGCACTATCAGTTTCCTAGTACTATTTTCATCATGCACATTGTTTTTCCATTGGACCCAAGTGTCCTCCATCATTTCCCTTGCATATACCAATTACTTTGGGCATAATTTTAAACCCTTTTTGTTTATCAAAACATTTGGGATTGCAACTTGATAACAAAATATTTTTGTGCAACCATCTTAAGTGTTGTTGGTTTAAGTGTGTGTGATTGTACTTATTTCCTGTTAAGTGATTTTATTTACTTCTCATATTACATTGCATGTTTGTGTGTTGCATGGAGTTGTTGTTTTAGCAAGGGATGGTTATTTGTATCTTGGATTTTCATGTCATTTTACACTTCGTCATATGCTCACATTTTAATAAGGACTGAAGATGAGGATTCTAATCAAAATGGTGATTAAACATTATTTACACTAGTTTGTGGATAGCTCAATATCCCCTTTTCTTGTTATTTTCTCATCTTCTCTTCACGCTTTTCTTTCCTTTGTTCTATTTTTTATCATTAATCAAGTTATTCCATCACCCCATCGACACTACACACAAGCATTAAGTAAATGGGAAGAACCATTGGCCTTGAATTTATTAGTGGTGAGCTCCCATTCTCATAATCACAAACTGATTGCTTAGAATCCTTACTAGGTTCATTTGTTAAAGCTTTCAAGAATAGGGTATTGCTAAATTTGTTTGTTTGTTTGTTTGTTTCAAGTTTAATGCATGAAAAGTGATGAATCCTTGTTTATTTATTATCTAATGGTCCATTGACCAGTTTGTTAAAAGCCTTTGGGTTTTTTTTTTTAGATATTCTTACCCAGTGTGCGTGGCTTTTGCAACTTTTCATTGAACACGGTGGGTAGTCTTAATTATTAAGGGGTCGGTTTTGTCAGGTGAGTCATTTTTTTAATCAAACCTTGGCTTATATATGTGGTCATCATAAATTAAAAAGTGGGTGTAGTGCTTTTATGATACGTTGGTGCTTTTTAATATTTATAAGGTGGGATGGTTTATAATTGCAATGAATGTTTTTTAAAGTAAGGTTCCTTTAATTTATTAAAATATTAGTGTTTTACATTAGCATTTAATACATTTAAAAGGTAAGGAATTTATTTTATCAAGGGATTTTATAACTTTATTAAGTTAGGTCTTTATATATATATGATCTAAAAAATTAAGTGGTTTATTTAATAGTTAGATCTTAATCTTTAGTATTAGGATTTAATCCATTTTTTAAAGTGGTGGTTAAATAAATTAACTTAATTTAGGAGCTTTATTTTTTTTCATCTAAATTAAAATTGAAGCTCTTTATTAATGTGATTAGTGACTAAAATAGTCATTAATTTAGCATTTTTTTCGATTTTAGTCCTTTTTACTCTTAAAATTAAGCTAAATGGATGTTGCAAAAAGTCATGTTTAAGCGTTATTGGTTATTTTTTCCTCTAATCCATTTTTCTGATTGTGTAGTATCCCTCTTATCATTCTTACACCTTTTTTTATCCTTTATAACATCATGGAAGCCACTTGGATTCAATTTTTATCCTTTTCCGCATTGTAATCTCCCTTCTTCACGTTATGGGTTAGTGAGCGTATCCACCACAAGCTTGTGGCAAGAGAGATTCCCCTTCCTTCTTGTTTTCTTGTTTTTCTTGTTCACTTGTTTCATTGCACACGATTGAGCATATTGTGGTCTCCACATTTGTGCAATATTTCACTAATTACAAGTTGAGTGACCGATCATCTCACGTCGCATGAACACTTGGGTGTAATCAATGCACTACTTATAAAGTGCCGCAATCGGTGGGTGTTCATTGTGTGTGGTTCCTTACTTTTCACTATTTTCCTTTTCTCACTTTTATCTACTATGGATCCTAATTTTGTTCCTTTTCTTACCCCATTTAACTATCATGAATGGAAATATGCCATGTCTCTTGCTTTGAGAAAATAAAAACTATTTTGGATAACTATGGGATTACAAATTGAACCTAAAGAAGATGCAGAGAAAGAAAAGTGGTTTGAAAAATGTGATGAATCCTTTGACCGTTGTCTTTTTGTATCACCAGAACTATGCTTTCATATAAATACTATCAAATCTCCCAAGGAATTATGGGATGCCTTAGAAAAAAAATTTGGAAACATGATGAAATGAAAGGGCATGAAATGGAAAATGAGTTGATTAGTCTCAGCCCTAGCAGTTTTGACACTCTCCAAGACTTTTTCACTAAACTCAAATCTCTAATATTGTAACTGAAAAATTGTGGAATTGACAAGAAGGAATCACAACTCATACTTTCCATCCTTACAAAACTTGGTCCAAACTATTCAATTTTCATCTCTACCTTTCATGCTATAAAAATAGAACTTGGTGCAAGTTGGACTATGCCCTCCTTTGATGAGTTTGTTGTTGATTTGACTAGAGAACAAGATAATCTAATTCAGATGGGTACTCTTAGATCCACAAAATCCCATGCTCTCATTGTTGGTCATGAAAAACCTAGGGTTTCAAAAGAGAAGAAGCAGAACAATAAGGATCATGAGAATAAAAAGGACCAATCCACTACAAAATCAAACTTTTCCACTTCCTCTTCTAGTTCTAAAAATTCTAAAGAACAAATCAAATGTGGGTACTACAGTGGTAGACATGAAGAAAAAATGTGTTTCAAGAAGAAGATTGACCTCCTCACAAGTCTTCTAGAGAAGAACAACATAGGATTTCTCAATTCTCTCAAGCCATCTTCATCATTAACTCATGAAATTTCTAAGGAAAAAGATAATGGAAAGGGGAAAGAGAAATAAAAAGAATCAACTAAGGAAAGAACAAAAGCAAGAGCTTTAGTTGTAGTTGTGTCACCTACTCCTACATGGGTGATTGATTCAGGTGCATCTCATCATATGGCCTCATTTGACATTGAGTTTACTTCATTAGAGCCATGTGATATGTCTTCTATTCAGCTTGGTGACAACACTTCTACACTGGTTTTCGGGAGAGGGTTTGTTGAAGTGAATGGTGGAACTTTCAACAATGTTCTTAGTGTTCCTTCAATTTCAACTAATCTCCTTTCAATGTATCAGATCACTCACCTCAATCAGGGCATGTGAGTTGAGTTCACTCTATATTTTTTTAATATTGAGGAGCTTCACACATACAATATTATTACAGTTGGTACATTGGATCATCATACTCGACTTTACTCTTTTTTCACTTTTCACCTCCTTTGGATTCTTCAATGCGGATTCACCTAGACTTGATTATGACTTCTCTTCTAGATTAGTTGATTACCATAGTGATGGGGACCCACCTCCATTATCCACTTATCATCTACCATATATTGAGGATTTATTTCTTGATCCACCTACTTCTGGTCCTCTATAGAATTTTTAGGGAGCAGGTACTTTGATTCAGGACTCATCAGATATTGAGCACTCTTCTATATAGTTACAAGATATTCCACCTTCCTTCTTCATCATTGCTTCAGATTCACCATCCCTTCATGGAGTAGTTAACACTTCCACCTCACATATGGAGCATTGTTCCTTGGATAGGAACCACACCTTGTCACTTTGAGGATCTTCTTATTCACTTGATACAGGTGGTCTTCAACATGTTCTTCATCTTGGGAGGCTAGATAGCATTCTTCATCTCTTCTCTTCTTTTAGAAATATTGTGTTTGTACATGAGTACCTTATTAGGCCTTTAATAGTCGGGACTCATTTGACACATCTTTATTAAGTTTTTTAGGGATGTCTTTTATCCCTTGTAAGTGGATGTTTTTGCTTAGGTTTTTTTCTTCCATTACTTGAGATCCCTATAGTACATCGGTACCTTACCAGGATTAGTATTCGGGCCCCATTAAAATATATTTCTTAGTTTTATAGGCTATTTTTTCCTTAATTTTATACTTTCCATGACCTCTACCTCAACTTCAATGAAGAGGGAATATTGGTGTATATGAATATACTTTTCATCATTAGACGCATTTTCCACCTAGTTGGTTAGTCATCTCACTTAGTGATAATAGGTCATAGTTTGAAAATGTCATAGGTTGAATAGGTCAATAGGGTTGTGTACACGTGTCATGCACAGGAGTTACAAAACACTCCTATATGTACCCTTTATTTTTATTTATGAGTATGCCAGACACTCTGTTGTCTTTCTCTACTAGATTCTTGCTTTGATTTGATTTCTTACTTATTGCGTGAAGCATTCATGACTCCATTGAAGTGTGATTGTGATTGATGTGCATAGATTTCTGATTTGATCCTCATACTCCAATCTGAAAATATCAAGCTCATCGTGGGTCTCAACATTCAAAATCCATCACATCCACTTCCATAGATATATCTAATATTGTCCCTTCGACATCATAAGAAAATAATCCCATTGTTGAAATTTTGAATAGCTCCTTCAATGACCATGTCATATTAAATCGAATCAAAACCTCAAAATCCCATGTCAAAACCAATCACCTTCTTGTATATAAATTTATAACACTTGTAGGACCATCTTCAAACCAAAAAATCCCCTTGCCCTCTATCTTGGGGATGCATCCATCCTCCTAGTTTAAAATCAACATCGGAGAATCTAAACCAATCTCTAAAACAATATCTAGACATACCAACAAAGATATACATTGTATGCCTCTTTCTCCGATCTCGCCCAATGAAAATCAAAATTATACACCCTCGACATCATCACAACAAGGTATGAAATTGTATTACACTAAAACCCTTTAACAACTCATGTAATCATCAATCATCATACTACCACCTATTAGAATATCTAACCCACTAGGATGGAAACCCTCCCGGTACACTTACCAGTGTTTTGTGTTTATCATCAAATAATAGGGAATTATGTTGAATATTGCAAAGCCTTTCATGTCATCATTTAATTCCTTTTTAATAAAGGACTCCTCACTACCAATATATACCATCCTAGTCCACCACAAATTAATGAAATAAAGACATCACATCTTACCCGCTCCTAAGGTTCCTAAATTAAATAATCCAAAGAAATAATCTGAAATCCCCTTAGAAAACACTATGGCCTCCTCTTGTAAACTATCACATTTTCATATTGATTATGTTCACATAACCACCAAATATCATGCGCTTGAATTAGAGGATAAAAATATAGACATGCCTAAGATCTCTATCTCCGTGGATCCTTCTGATTCACCTAATCCTTCATAATCTAAAGCTAAATTTTCCATACTCGCAACCCCTCAAAATCAGTCAACAAAATATTTTTAAAATACCATTCTCAAAAAGCGTGCCAACCTCTAATTAAAATTTCCCTTTACGATCTCATTCAACTATCCCGAAATAACCAAGCCATGATTGAAGCCCTCCAATCAATCTTAGTTCCTTCTAACAATCCTCGACCTTATACAAAATTTATATGTGCCTTGAAGATGTTGGATACCATTGCATTCGATGAGTATGATATTTTTCACTCTAATAAGACGACCATGATCTTCCTATTTTTCTTCACTTCTCAACTCAATGATACTCTTGTTAAAATATTTATGATTGATAATGGCACTAGCATAAACATCATATCATATCATGCATTCAAACAACTCCAACTACCCAAAACCATTGTCACCCAATCACATGTCATCTTATGTGCATTCAATGATACTTTTACTCCTACTTTGGGCATAGTCATCCTACCCATCAAAGTAGGTCCAAAAACCTCCACAAACTATTATATCTCATATAAGGAGAGTTCTAGTATAACATGCTTCTCTGTCACCCCTAGATACGTTACATGTATTTTTTCCACTCTATATCAATGTCTAAAATATGAACACGAAGGTAAAACCATCATGGTCTTTGCTGATCCAAATCCATTTAAATCCTGCCACATGACATACATGCCTAACAATGTCTTTCTTCATTTACAAGATCCCGCATCTTCAAATGAAAATTTCATAAGTTCTTCAATCCTAGCACCCAAAATACCAAACTATGACTCTCCTAATGACATCATGCAAAACCTTTCATTGGGGGAGTACTGCCTCCTATCCCTTAACATACTTCCCACACTTAAAATGTATTGGAGGCCCAAAAACAACCACTTTATGAGCCCAAATTAGAAAACATCATTTCCTTTAGCCCTCCATTCCTTCATACATAGTGTATGGAAGTATCGATTTCCCCTCATCCCACCTTGATAGTCAACTGCACGTAAAACCTTTCTCCTAAATTTTCTCATTATTGGATAAGCTCTGGTTCTCCCAGACTTATCTCCATCATTGTTCTGGAATGCATTTGAACTTGGTATTTATGACAAGATCTCCATGACTTCCCCTTTGAGGACTTATGCAATTATTATGAGAAGTATGGCCTTAGATTCAAACCATTCTCCTATGACTCATCCTCATCAATTTCGGCATCCTAATCAACCTGTCATTTCCCACATCGGCTCCTCTTCGAATCTGATGATTTCATGTTTATCCCTCCTAACATTTTTTAAATCAATATTATTTCACTAGGACCATTAACTTATCAAGTTGAAAAAAACTAAATTCATCCCCTTGAACTTACCTCACATGATAGAAGAAGATTCTCCTACCATCGATGATATCCACTGTCATGATGATGATACTATCATAACCTATATGGGTGTTGAATATCATTATCTTCATAAAACCCTTCCACCTGATACATTTACCCTTCTTAATGAATCCACTTTCGTCGTTAACATTGGCACACTACAAGAGTTGATTATTGTAAATATTGGCTAAGCCTTAGATTCATGTGAATTCAAATAATTCACAACTTTCCTATCCAAACATAGTCAAGCCCTTGTGTGGTCTTATAGTGACATATCGTGTATATACCCTAACATCATTATCCATAACATCATCACCATCTTGAGTTCCAAAATCATAAAGAAAAAACTTCGTAGGATATATCCTCATGTCACACTTCTAATCAAAGAAGAACTTAAGGGTATTCTTTCTAACATCGTACCCATCACTAAATTCACACTACCCATTGATTATCCAAAATGTGTTTCTAACATCGTACCCATCACTAAATCCACTAAAAAATTATACATCTCGCACGGACTTCCAAGACTTAAACCTCTCTTACCCCAAACATGATTTCCCTCTACCAAACAACAAATAGCTTGTCGATTTAACGAGAGGGCCACAAGATGTTATCTCTTATGGATGGTTTCTCTGGTTACAATCAAATCTTAATCACACTAGAGGATCAACATAAGACCTCTTTTATCACCCCATGGGGAACCTTCTATTATAGAGTAATTCCCTTTGTCCTAAAAATACAGGAGCTACATATCGCTGCACTATGACCTACATCTTCTAGGAAATCATTCATAAAACCATAAAAGACTAAGTTGAACAATCTATTAGGTAAATCCAAACTCTAAAGAGACCATATAGTCATTATCAACACTATATTTTCACATCTTCTATAGTTATTCCTTCACCTTAATCCCGTCAAATGTGTATTTGGAGTTCTCACTAGAAAATTTCTTTATTTCATAGTTTCTATTAGGGGTATCAAAATTGACTCCATTAAAGTCAAATCCATTCTCGAAATGCCTCCACCATCTAATCTTAAGAAAATTCACAAGTATTCAAGGAAAACTTCATCTATATTTTATTTCATCTTGTAATCATTAAACCATTGTCAACCTTTCCATCACCTTCTAAGAAATAAATCCACTTTAAATTGGATGATAATTGTCAACAAGATTTCGATGCCCTCAAAAAATATCTCTTATCACCACCCATGATCACACCTCCATGTGAGGGGGAGCCTTTCTATCTATATATACCCATAACATACCATGTCTTGGGAGCCATGATTTTTCATCGAGATGAATAAGGTAAGGACTAAGCTATCTATTACATAAGTTGCACACATCATTTGTATGAAATGTGCTATTCAAAATTCAAAAATTTGTGTTGTGCCTTATAATTCTCAAATTATAAACTTTGTCACTATTTACTTAATCATTAAACATATGTACTCACAAAATTCAATCCAATAAAATCTATACATTCCACACCATATCACAATGATTCCATCACTAAATGGCTTATGTTCATGACTTAATTTGATCTTGAGTTCATATCTCATAAATCCATTAAGGGATAGGTCATTTTTTATCATCTCGCGAAGCTCCCATTCCATCTAATAAATTACCCTATTAACACTTCCATGATGAATCAATCATTGCTCTTAATCAAGACAATGATCCTCTTAAAATGAATTTTTTTCTTCGATATGTTTAGATGTAGGCAAAGGGAGGTGTCGAAATAGTCATAATTTCCCCTTGGGGCAATCCAATCTCTTTATCCTTTAAACTAAATTTTGAATACACTAACAAAATGATAGACTATGAATCTCTTATTATGGGACTTTAGGCTTCCACCTTTCTTGGTGTATAAATTATTGACAACTATGGTGACTCACAACTTATCATCAATTAAATCAAAGGAATCTATCAATGTAAATATGGGATCCTTAAAATATAAAAAACCATTTTCAAAGGTATCCTACAACTCTTTGACCATTATGAAATCAAAACAACCCCTGGCTCATCCAAAAAATTATAGAAACTATGGCATCACTTGCCTCCCTCATCCTGTTATCACCAGATGATTCCAAATTCTTTGTCATCATACACAAACTTGATCAACCATATTACACTAGCATCGATCTTCCAACCATCAATCATATAGAAGATATCCCATCTGATACTTGGTATAATCAAACATATGACTATATTTCCACTAGAAAAATACCTCTGGATCTATCCAAAAATGGAAAGAGGTCCTTTTAACAACTTGTATCTCATTATGTCATCATAGGAGGTATCATTTACAAAAGAGGATTTTACTACCTCCTCCTTCACCGTATTAACACTTTTGAGGCTTGTATAGCTACCCAAGAGGTGCATGAAGGCATATGTGGTGGAAAATTCAACCGTTTGGATGTCACCAAATGAATTTTATGCATGGGATATTATTATCCTACACTCAATCAAGTTTTTGTGACTACATCAAGAGATGCATTAAATGTTAGCAACATGCCAAACTCATACATGTTCCTAATCAAGCTCTTCACCCGACTCACTCATCACAACAACACAACTCCATTATTACAACAACATAATATTTTTAAAAGTGGTTTGAAGTAATCCCCCTCATTTCTACTAAAATATAAAAAATTGTTGACTTCATCCATCATCACAATATCTATTACTTTGGTATTCCTCATAATCTCATCATAGATAACAAAAATCATTAAAAAACAAAAAGTTTAAAAAATTTACGATGACTATGACATCAAACTTAGCATTTCTACACCTCAAAATTCTCAATAAAATCATCAAATAGAAGCATCTAACAAAACACTTAACAAAATCCTCATGAAAACTATTGATCAAGCTAGGAGGGATTGGCATTTATAAATTCCCTTTACATTGTGGGACTATTATACCGCATTTCGGACTCCTACAGGTGCTACACATTTCTCTTTAGTATATGACATTAAATCTTTTCTTCCCCTTGAATTTCAAATTCCATTATTACGTGTGCCTCTCGGATATTTCCTCTCCAATGAGGACTATCATCAATCATTTTTATCACAACTTAAACTATTATATGAACATCATTTAACCAGGTCTTGAACACAAACATATATCAAAAATGAATCAAACACGCCTACAACAAACATCTCAAAAATGTGACTTTAATATTGGTGATCTTGTTCTCAAATAAAACCAACATATCACTAACATGGAAAAGAGAAAATGTTGAAATTTTACTCAAATAGCTTAGACCATATATTATCACTCATAAATATGGGTCTAGGGATTATCATTTATCCTCCCTTAATGGTAAACCTAAAAGGATCCTCTTAATGCATTACACTTGAGTTCATTCTCTTGTTAAATTATCAACTCATGATATCTTATTCAAACTATGATCTCCATCCATTAACCCACACATCCTATCACTCTTGTAATGATTTGGAATCATGTGATATTTCCCGACATCATACCTTCCATGACCTTGAATATGGACACCACAGATATGCTCATAGAAAATTCCTCATGGAAAATTTCCCTTCTCAAAATTAAGGAACTATAACAACAACTTTTGTCACTTAAAATCTAGGTGTTTTTTTTTAACTTTATGCTTTACTAATTTAAATACCCATATATTTAAATCTAGCATAATCTTAAATTCAATCCATTCCATAATCACATAAACCATGTGTAGCTGCATGAGAGTATACATATCCTAATTTATTCCCGTCACCCTCTTTATGAGCCAATACATCAAGTGTATCATTTGGTTTTTCCTTTATCAAGCATTAATAATTAGGTGATGCTTTCTAAGTATCTACATGGGTTCCTCCACGAAATCCATCTAGCATCTCACAACTTATATTTTTGGTGAAATGTGGACAATTTAAGTAGAATCTTACACTACTTTGCATAAATTTTCAAAGACATGTATGACATGATCATTTCCGTGATGGCACACTCGTCATTAGGAACTTGTCAAATCACCAAATAAATTTTTCAATTGTATGGATTCCTTCCCCTTTCTTAAGTTGTTAAGTTCATAGTTAATAAATTAAGTGTTCACCTAATTCCATCCCCACTAACTTGATTTATTAAGTTCATTGTTGGAATTCATAGGTAAACATGCATTAAACAAAATTGATTATCGAAGAGGCGAGCATCATGGCTGAGAAAATGAGTTCCTCAAATCTTGTTGGTACCACCTAGAATAGGTATGAAAATTTTTTTCGGTCATGTAATTACTTACGCATTATGCATACGAATCCCTTATCATAGTTGTCCCCAATTTGGTTCGAAAAAGATTTCATCAACTCGTTTTCATTCCCGATTTCTTATCTTCACTTTGTTAAATGAGATTACAAGTCAATTTTAAAATATGCTTAAATCTTCTTATCCAATTATGAAAATAATTTTATCTTCTCTTTTAATATCCTATCATACTTATTCAAAGATCAAAGCACTATTTTCTGTATAGGAGAACCAAGTAATCCACTACATTGATAACATCATATCCTTAGAAGGATATAATGCTGCTAATAATGACAAAATATTAATACTTATTAACCATTCTTAAGTAAGCACATTCTTAATTGGTACTAATTAAGAATAGAACATAATAATTATTTTAAGTGCTAGTTGCATAGTTGTAAATCTGCAAATTGTTTTCCTTCTATTTGATTAAACTCTTTTTATTCTCCTAAACATGGTATTTTAGTGGTGCCTTATAATTCATTGATCAATTCAGCTTTAGTTACCCAATCATATAAACAATTCACAACTTATGTTCACTCACTAGGAGATGTATATTCATATTTATATTCCTTTTTTATATGTTTATATGGAGCACCATAATAATCTTTATTTCTCAATTACTCACCTTGGTCCCTATTTCCTGACTAGGTCTATTTTGAGACTTGAGAACATCTCGTAACTATGAATATTTTATCATCAACTCAATTTCATAACAGTTTCATCAAGGATTGAAGTAGTATCATTTATATGAATATATAAACATTTATACTTAAGTTACAGACCTTGATAAATACTTCACGAAATCATAGTATTAGTATATCTCATAGATTATAATTTATCAATAGATACATTATTGATTCCACAACAAAATTTTCTCAAGTACTCATTCATATAGAACAAATGATCTAGTCAATTCATGTTCATATACAAATGGACAAGTCTTACATTTTATTTACATCATCAACAATCCTCTGTTGAAGTACAAGGTGCCATATCAAATAGGGCTCACTTACTTTATCTCAGAATTCTTCTAAGCCATATTTTCATTTCGTTTTTCCTGATCTAATCCTAAATTCAAGATATTTCTTTCACATAGATCATTAATATTATAATATTTTTATTAACAAAGACGGAGAAGCAAATCAGATCAAGCCATCCATTTCGTTATTACTAGCTCGATGTTCCTTTTTACCTCCATGTTTAGAACATGGTCAGCTTTATACAAATTGGCATGATATGACCCATTTCTCACTTAATAGCTTGTGTTATTTAGTATTTGTAAGAATAAAACACTGTAATTAATACAAATATAATACTCACAAAATCCAATGAAATTAGCAAAGGTCATTCAATTTGCATTCATAAAAACATCCCATAATATTTTGTATTAATACCTTAATGGCAATACCATATTGAAATATTAATTATAGAACAAGCAGTAATGATCTTAATTTTCAATCAAAACAACCCTTAATACTCCGATAGACAATATTTCCTCATTTGTAATTCATGCATAATAAAGCATCAAGTGCACTAATAATTAGGGTACATATTCTTTCCCTAGATAGAATGTTATGCTTATTATGGGATTACTTATTTTCTAATAGTTGAAAACAATCAATCACCAGGTATACCAATTGTTATAGTATCCTATTCAAACCGACAGAAGGTTCATTCTCAGCATTCAAGTGCACAAAGTCTCATAATCCATTAATTGAAAGTAAAGGATCTTATATAATCCCATAATCAATATCATACTTATTTTTAAAAAGGATTGCGTGTATTTGAACATATTTGACATAGCTAAATAATAATATTACACAACTATTCCTAGGTAACTAATGGTTACCTTAATACTATCAAAATCTCTAAGGTTAAATTAATAACTAGGTCGACGTCACCATGGTAATCCATAGTTATTAGATGTTAATATCATATTACAGAACTTTGAAGGAACAGATAATATTATATTTATTTTTATTTTTTCCAAACAAGTTAAGTTAGTAACCTTCAGCTACCAAGAGCCTAAACGACACACCCACCGCAAGCATTTCCCATAGTTACATTTTTACTGCAAGTTCTCAATTGGGCACGTTGATCATGAATTAGTATATACTATTATACTCAAGGCTCATAAAGCATGCCCTAACCATCACAAGAGTTACATTGTAACTTGTAAAGTACAACCCCAGAGGGAAATATTATACCTTCCTGGTTTCACAGTATCCATGTTGGATTTATAAGGATTACTGTCAAGGATTTACATATTCTTATCAAGCTACCTACTCTGCTCTAGATGGTCTAACTAACCATCCCTTGCCATAATTTCACAGGAAGCCAAACATAAGTTTGTAGTATTAACCAAATGGAAACCTTATAGATGGTATAATTGCATTCACACTTTGCAACTCAGTAAGATAAGTCAATAAGTGATCTCATTGGAACACTCTAAAAATTAGAGACTGAAATTCATGGTATACATAATACTTGAAATAATATTCAAAAGAAGACACCTAATCCAACCAATATCATCAACGTATTTTTAAAAAATTAAAAAACAACAAACACTTAAACTCCACCCACAGAATTACATACCCGTAAATGAACAAGGAAATACAAAATTTCTTGCCAACAAAGGAGAAAGAGACTACATCTCTAAACCTAAGAAAAACTTTCCATAATCGATATAAATACTAGGAAATCTTCTCGTCAAACTAAAAATGGGTTACTCAACTACTAACCCAAATTCAAAACCCATCAGTAGATTGCTAAGGTAACCACCCTAGAATCTATGGATTCAAATCACTCACATAAGTATGTGTGTGTGTGTGTGTGTGTGTGTGTGTGTGTGTGTGTGTGTGTGTGTGTGCCTTAACTACTGGGTTTTTATCAAATACACTCTAGTTATATCAACAAGTTTAAACATGCAAATACACCCACAAAGCATTCCACATAGAAATAGACCATAAATTTTCTTTTCGTAGTTTCATTTCAAACCCAGATCTAAGAGAATCGACAATAATCAGGAGAATATAACCTTAATAAAAATAATCCACATTACAACTAATGAATAATATTTAAATGCAGAGATTTATTCATACGAATAATAAATAGAGCAAGGTATTAGGGAAGAAAAGGATCATATCATGTCCGTAGGACGTCTTTTGTTTCCCTTCGAACTTTTCGATTACCCAACTCCTCATTAACTTACTTGTTATCCTTTACCGAATATCATTAAAAATATAGAACAAAGACTCTTAAATCACTAACCGATGAACCTATTAATAGATTCAACAAGATTGGTAGGCATGCCAAGTTTTGTGATGTGAACTCGATCTTATTTACATAAATTAATAACTCTATTATTAGCATGGCTACAACCACACCATTCAAAACCTTCAATCTCATGCGCAGAACCCCATAGAGCTCAAAGAGTGAAAAACAAAACCACCAAGCTACTATCGACTCCCATTTTCTTCCAAACCACCTATTGCATGGCCCGAGGTCCATGGGTAAGGATTGATTTCCACTAATTCATTAATTATCCATACATTCTTCCCTCTTAAAACTTGGCTTTAACCGTCATATTCTTTTAGTGGTGAAGTGTTACCCATCAAAATAGGTTTCCAATTTTAGTTGGTCATAAAAATAGTTGTGTTTCCAAACTTACCTATTGGCTATTCGAATTTAGCAAGGCATTTTATTTGAAAACCATCACTCTAACTTTTAGTTAGTCCAAAAGTAGCATGATTTTTATCTAACTTATCTACTCTTCCAAAATGGTTGGTGGTGCCTTATTAAAGGATCATTAATATGAAGACATTTATACAACATGCAAGGTGGGTCAACATCATGCCCCATCAACAAATTTTTTAACACTATTATTTTGAATAACCTTATAACCACTTAGGTCTCCTTAATGCAAAATTAGCCAAACCTTATGTTAGGTCCATGTATTAATATTTTATAAGGTTAGCTTTAATATATATAGTAACTCAAAATTGCATCTTTGTGGTTGATTTAGTCGACATCAACAATTGTACCTAACACTTAACATAAGATAATACTTACCCACCCTATACATAGCATACTAGGTCCTTTGGAATATAATCAAGATATTATCTCTCGCTACTCCCTTATTGCATTGCCCCAAGTTATGGGCTAAAGCACTTGATTAGGTAGCAAACTATTAAATTCTCAAAGTCTTTCTTGCGGGTCTTACACAATTTTAATTGTATACCATCAAATAAAGAGTATAGTCATAATTCCTTAACATAATCATTCAATAATATGAAATGAGGTATGTATAAGACCGACCCAATTAATATTTATGCTCCTACCAAAAGAAAATATTTACAGTAAGATCTCACAGTAATCATCATAATCTTATACTGAACCAATTTTATATAATTATTCCAAACTGAAAATGCATTAGTACCTTGATCATTAGTTTCCCAAGTATGGACAAGCATTGAATTTATCCGTTTACGACTTATCCCTTTTTGCAATCACAAACCTAGTTCCCTGCTCACACTTAGGGAACCCCACAATCATTTCTCTCGCCATCCCCTTATCTCATCCTCGATCAACACGACAATGACGTAAGTGTATCTTACACTCATATCTTATCCTCTTCTACGTGGTTACCCAAGGTAGCCTTTAGCTCAAAATAAAAACATATATGGTATGGATACAATCAAAATATATACCCATTCCTCAAAGGATGACTATCAAAATTAAATCATGTAAAATAAAGTTATAGACCACTCCCTCAAAGGATGGCTACTATAAAATCAAAATTTAAATCGTAGACTACTACCTTGAAGGATGGCTACCCAATAAAATACAAAATACTAATTCCCATATTGATCAGCCATCACATAAAAAAAGTGCTTCCTACATCGATCAAGGCCTGTAAAAACATTTAAAAAGTAACAATCCTAGGAAATCTTCTCACAATGATCAGATTTCCCAAATACAAGCTTCTCACATCGATCATTTGGTAGAAAATATAATAAATCTAGATAAAAATGATGGGAACTATCAAGAAGATCCCATTTACTCGTGCTTTCTACACATAAATCCTTTCATGTGTCGAAAGAAGGATTATATCTAACTACCTCACATTTATCCATAATCCTAATGTGACTAACCATTATGGATCATGCATTAACATCTAGTGAAAATATATATTTCAATACATTACATAAATAATTTTACCATCATAAAATATATGTGTCTAAAAATAAATAATAAATCAGTCCACAATAAGCTCTTATATATTGTACAAGTGCGTAAATTATACAACAAGATTACCATTTGTCATGAAATTTTCTAAAATCATAACACCTACATCTATAAAACTAAATCATACATCTCAAATAAAAAACATCATATCATAATAATCCCAATCAATCACATCTACATCCATCACATTGCAATCATAATCATAACACAAAACATAATTCAATGAAAAAATCACACACACAAAAATCGAAAGAATGTTTGTACATCATAAAGGGGCATGAGGACCCCGTATATCAAAAATAAACATCTATAAATCAATAAGGTATTTAAAATAGCCTCATACATTAAAATCATATGTATAAAAACTAATGGGTGAACTGAATGTTATTCATAAGAACACTCCCTCCTACGATGTTCCCCGAGCTCACCATGACCCTCTATCTAGTCAACCCTTTAGACCTTTTGGTGGCTGGTACACACTCACAACACTACCCAAAGAAGCTTCCTATCTCTATACTAAAAACAAATTATAACCAGGGCTCTCCTGAAGCCTCTGTCGAACTATATCCTTATAGTAGCATAACTTCTTGCATAGTGCTTGGTAGTTGACCATACCCACACTACCAAGAGGTCCCATCTATTAGCTAGTTTGATCCTAAATAGCCTCGTTGTATCTCATACCCTAATATCGATGGACTTTCATGTTGAAGGCCTTTCAAAGGCCTCTCTATCCCATTGGTACCTATTCTGTCATCTCTCACTGGGTAAGCTTTGTTTGTATAGTGCCGAGCTACTAAAGGATCCCATCACACTTCCCAATCACCGTATCTATTTCACCTTTTATATTAGCCTACTCAGCCAACAATGAATCCTTCCTAGCCTCTAAACACTCTATAGTGGCCTCCAATACCACTACTCAATGCTCCTCATCCCCACCCTCACCATCACAACCACCCTTCTAAGGTTCCTCCTCCACATGAGACCACACCTACCTATCAAAACCATACATCTTCCCCGCCACCATGTAACATAAGCCTTTATCACACCTTCATAGTCATAATTGGTCACCACCCCTACACATCCACCCTAACTCCCACCCCCTCCTCACCCACTATAGTAAATTCCTCCCAAACAACATCCAAAGTTGCACATATGTCTTTGTGTCATCTCTCTTGTAGACTACGCCCCTCGGGAAAATATTGTACCAATATAAATTGGCATCTAACATGGTTGGAATAGATCATCTCCTACTCACCCTCCCTTTAGCCCCACACCTACCTATCTTCTTACATGGCCACCAACTCCCCATTTGTACTGTGACATACTATGAAATCTATATGAAACCTCCAAATGACATCACCACCCTACAATCTAGCCAAGAGATTCCTATAGCACTCCTCACCTCTCGATAGTCCCAATGGCCACAAAATTACACCACCATCTCATGAAACCCACTAGAAAATATAGTTACACCCACCTCAACCATGGTACTCAACACGTCGAGCCACCGTAATGTGCTCATATGCCCAACACTCTATTAAAAATGATACATCTACATCAAATTTGCATCATGTACTCCACTACCACAACTCCATATATACCTATGCCAATAGGGAAGAGGCCCAAATAAAAAAATTCATATAATCTAACATGTCCCCACAACCCTTGTCAACATCCATGAAAAATTCACCCCTGCAAAATCGGTAGGGTGTACTTGAGTTGATACCCACCATCATCATAGTCAAAAATTCCCTATCTTCCTCATCATCACTGAACATGGATCCATATTAAAATCCCCCATATGTATATATAATGACATCAACATTACTCTATATAAACACCGCATCATGTCACCCCTATCTTCCTCATCAATAATGTAGACCTACTTCCCCTAAACTAGCAGGCCTAAAATCCATGTACATCCTCCAAAGTCACCATCATCACCCCTTTCGGTAACCAAAAAGTCCTAGTCACATCGTCCCACCTCTCGAATAATTCCAATAATAAACTATTGGAAGCATAATGACTAAGAGGGGATTGAATTAGTATTTACAAACTTTTACTTTAGTTTTCTTAAGTTGTATACATCATTCAAAGCATCCATTCAACATACATTAATCAATGTGAGCATATTAAGCATGAACAACTATACACAAGAACAAGAGAGTACACAATAACATCAGATATAAAGTGGGAAACCATCAAGGGAATAAAACCCACTTAACCTTTTCATATATTACTCAAAAAAAGGAATATAGTGAAGCACCTACTTCACAAGGAGCATCAACCCTTATTTTAGTAGGGCACCAACCAGAAAAGGAGCACCAACCCCTAGTTTAGTGATGCACCAACCCCACAAGGAGGATAAAACCCTATAAAATTACCAAGAACCCACATAGCCAACTGAAGATGAAGATCACTTGAATACTTGTTTCTCCAACAACTGATTGTGATCACTAGTTTAACTCCATGCACTCAAAACCCTCTCAAACAAACTCTTCTCCTACTTCGCTTAAACTTACATCATATCATGTTGATTAGGTCTAATGAAATTAAATACATTCTTCTCTTCCCTCTTCATATTTTCATCCTATTCTCTAACCTATTTATGACCCCTCCTCACAACACTCCACACTCTTCTCTTTATATTTCTCACACTTCCCTACCTTCAATTAGTCATAATGAGCAAATATAACATACTTTTATACATGACTTGTCATAAACACAACCATAGGTTAGATAATACCATTGAGGTAAATAATGAAAACTTAAAATCACATCTACAGATCCTTTTAAATTTCATTCCAATAACCCATTAGGTCGGCATAGGCCTAGACACAATCATTCATAAATGATAGGGCATCATTTAACTCCATTCCAACTATAAAACACTCTTAGTTCTATGCCTCAACTATGGTGAAAATATTAGGACCCCATGAAAATATTTTACAAGCAAATGAGCATTCCAAACATGACCTTGAGATGGGAAAACAATGTTTTAAGAGCTTGATAATGCCAAAAACAAGTTTTATTTCTTTGTATTCATCTTATTAATATAAAACTTGTTCCACACCTTTGCAATGACCTTCTTAAACTATCCAAAATCTCATTTATCCATTTACACCTCTAAATCTCTCCAAACACCATGGTTTTCCCATACATATTAGTATTTTCTTCATGATCTTGCTTGAAAATGACCTTGTACATGCACTATACCTCTGAAATATGACCTTATATGCCTTATAAACCTATCATGCAATATAACAATACCTTCCACATACTTATTCTGACATTGTCTTATCTATCTTAAGTTATCAACTCATCTTGCTTGACCTAGGTCTAGGACTAGGCCTAGTTAGACTTATATCACCTCATGAATTTCATGGACTAACTTGTTTACCATCATGAAGACCTCAATATACATATGGCACATCATTGTGGACATTCAAGACACCATAATAACCTTTGGAGCTCATATCATAACCATACAAGCTAGAACCATGCACTCAACCATGCATGACCAAGACACCAAGATACTAAAACACCATATCTTGATAACAAGATTAGACACTACCAATCAACCTTCAAGATTGATTATGAATGACACCTCATACAAAACACATATGCCACCTTGACACCCTTTTCCATCAATGACACTTGACATCAATGAAAACAACATAGATTAAATGCTCAATATAAACCCATATCATTATTAATGCATCTATAATGACACATACCACCCAATAAAACCTCCTCTAATTGACCTAATATTCATCAAAAAACAATGAATGAAAATCATCCAATATCTTCATGATCCTATCTTGTTTCACCATTCGATCATTTCCCCGCATACATGAAAACAACAATCAAACATCGAGATCTCATAATCAAAACATAATGAAATCAAAAAACTATCTACACAATCAAAACGTAAATGATTTTTCTCAATCACTGTGATTTTAGTGAATCAACTCTAATTCCTAGAATTTTTTCAATTTTATAATATGTTTTCAATGATTTCGTCACCAATGATCTAGCTAAGCTAATCGCCGATCATTATGTCTAAATCACCGAAACCCAAGGGTAATCACCAACGATTACCTCAACTTATCCAAAACATAAATTTTCAGTCCTCGACCTTATCAAATAAATAATTTAATCATCCCATAAAAATTGCACATTTTCTAGGATGTGCTTCCTTTATATGACCCTAAGACCCTTTTAAAATCCAAAATTCAATCAATCTCTATAAATCTTGTCCTCATTAAATATATTTTGTATTTTACATGATTTTTGGAGTATTCTCCTTTCCGCTATTAATTCATATGTCTACAAGTCACAAACCCACTAGTTCACCTATCACTTGAACTCATGGTCCCGTACACCCACCATTGTGGCATGTAACATCCCCATTTTAAGATACTAGAACAAGGGGAAAAAAAAAAATTATACAACGTTCCCTATTATGAATTATATAATTCAAACATACGTTCAAGTTTTAATAATTGTTCTCTGTCCAATTAATGCAATTTGGATCACACAATTTCTTTTTAAAACCAATGTTCTCTGTTCACATAATTGCAATATGGAACACACATTCAGTGCCATTCAATCATATAACAGATACCATATGTTGCTGTAAATGACTCGAAGAACTACCGATCTCCCATTTTATGGCTCGGAGTTTCAACGATCTCTCATTTCATGACTCGGTGACTTACCAATCCTTCATGTTAATTCATGCATTGTATAATGAATATACAGGGTTCTCTTACCGTTTCTCGGTTATCGAAGTGATCCATTTAAGAAGCCTATATGAATATTTGTTACTGATATTCATCTAACATCCTGCATCTTAAACTAGGTGATTAGGACAACGTAACCAGCACTTGCGATACTTTGGCAAAATATTTTCACATGCTTTGCATGATCATATTCCTAGATGTGATACACATCATTAGAATACGTCCTTCACCTCACTTCGTCTCATTATCTAGAATGGTATTTCTGGTCCTTACCAGTCTTTCCGTTATGGTCAAGCTCTATCCCCAACTAGCAATATGAACGAGTATAGGAAGTTACTCATGGTAACTAAAGGTATGCAGACATGCGGTTTCGTCCCTAGACAAATCCATGTGTCTAGTTTCCTTTAGTCCTCCGGAGTTACTCCGTATACGTGATCAGATTCCTATCCCCATCTAATAACTTAGTATCCAAATTTATTTAAAGTTGATGATTTAATTTGGGAGGGAGGGCATTGTAATATGTCAATTTATAACATTGTGTCATCATGAAGGTCCCGCCTTCATGCAGACACCATATTGTAGCTGGCGTATGTCAATATCCTACGGAATCCTCTCATCAAGAGTACACATCCAGCTTAAGTGTGATTTGGTTGTAATCTTAATATTTAAGATCAACTTTTAGCAGCCATGTTGATCCTTTATCCTCGTTCTTGTTACAGTTGTATGTAGCTAACAGAAACTTAATTTTTCTTCTAGCTTAATATACATCTCCTTCTTCATACCGAAGGATTGCATATTCTCTTCTTGGTTCCTTTCTTTAATCTTCGGACTAATCAGTCCATTACCGATAAACTTAATAAGTTTAACCTATTAAACTTAACCAAGTTTTTCCACAACTGTAAACAAATTCAGAATTCCATCTTATTAGACATCATTTAAATGAGGTCTAATTCTAAATGAACCTATTCATTTATTCTCCTTAACCTTACTTCTGTTAAGGTCTGTTAACAATAGATATGTTTTCCCATATCTATATTTTCTGAATTTAAACATTCGAGGCTATTAACGGAGTCCGAATACAAGGTTCGGCTGCTCCTAAGTTATTTGATATTCCTTAGCTTTCAAGCTAATCCTGAATACCTTTCAATTAAGAGATCATGTTTACCTAAATCCTTTTTAATGTCAATTTAAAATTCATCTTAACCCAAGTATGAACTAATTGCACATTTCAACGTAAAAGTTGCATTCAGGTAAAGAATAGATGTTATTTCCTTTTAAATCCATCCATTAACATTTGAATAATTCCAAATCAAGGAATAATGTTATATTCTCAAACTTATTCAACAATATCAAACTGATACAGTCATTAAAAATATCACACTTTTCCTTGTATTCATCCATCAGTTTTACAATCTATACATTTTCCAGTCCAAATGACTGGACTTTGTTTATATCAAACAACATTACAACTCATAAAGATAGAAGAATGTAATTTCTTCCTTTCTCATTTCCTCGTAGAGGAATAATAGCTATCAATACAATCCATCTTCAGTTAATCAAAAGAAGTATCAGAAAACAACCATGTCTTCGTTTATACTCAAGTTCCATCTGTAAAATTACTTGCACGGGTCAGTTCATTGAACTGAGCATATTAAGCACTTGTCATTAAAATGAGGTGCTTTTAATTAACTGTCTCAATAAAAGAACCCTACTTTTATGAAACGTTAAAATGAACATCATCCAAGAATTAAGTACCGAAAAGGATGAACAACATAACAACTCAATCATCTAATTACCATCCCAATCAGACAAAGGATTACTGCCCTCTTTCCCAAATAATTATTACAAGGAGTAATTTCCTTCAAACAGCCTCAGTTACAAACATCAGTAAGAACTAAAAACACAATTATGTAAACTCGTTGTCCCAATATAAATGCTGTAATTTCCATTCCTTTACAATAGTTGTGAATTCAAAAGATAGATCTTAACTAAAATCTAAACCGAATTATTGACCCTTCTTTCTTTCATACAACTCATCGATTCCAAGCAATCAAACACTTTGAAGAGAAAAGCAAACGAAATTAAATGCAAATACATAACCCAAGCGGTACAAAATTTGTTCCATAACTATTTATAGATTTCCAACTGTATGAGAGAAAAATGATCATTAAATTCAATTTATCCATTTGCACTCTCTTTCCTTTCCTCATAGTTGTACTGAGAATTTTAATCCAAACGTGATATCAATCAATGATAACAGTCCAAAGAGAAATGAATGAAAATCAATAATCGAATAAAAGGGAGAAAGATCATATCACCTCTTCTCACTGTCTATCCAAATATCCATTATTTAGAATAGACATATTCCAATAGTATAATTCATTCAAAATAGTATATTTCAGTATTCAAAATCTACTATTACCTTTCCAAAATGTTGACCAGAGTTCATTGCAACTGGTCCGTAAACATTAGTACCAAAAGAACCTATAAACGCAATCATTTCCTTTTAAACATTTCACTCTACAGACATTCACGTCTAGATATAGACAAGCAAGAATGCACATCTAGTTTTATCAGCTATCGTTTCATCAAAACCAGCATTTCAGCTAGACCTGAACAACATGAATGTACAGCCAGCTACAAAATTATGAGCTTCCTCATAATAAAAAAAAAGAATCATTTTCCAAACATTCAAAGTAAGAATTCCACTTCAGTTTAGCCTTGATGAAACAACAAGAAATCTAAAGGGCAGTTCGTATAGGTATACATTCACATATTTATGCAAATAATTCATCATCCAATCCAAAGAAGACTGAAATAGTGAACTCTAATCTATCTGGTAAATATCCAGATACTCAGTTCCAGAATCAAGAATTAATTCTTTTAAACAAAGTCTTTCATGGAATTCAACCAAACACGGATGCTTTTTAATCGTTTTAAAAAGGAAGTGAGAGTAAAATGATGAAACAAGCCCACTGTTCCAAGTATTTATATTCTATGCACTGTATACCCTCAAGAAAATAACTCACCCAATAGTTCCATCTATTATTCTCACGGTTCTTCAAAAACCATTCACGTACAACATTCAGAAAAACAATCTCCTTATCAGTATTGTTTACATAAGACCGAATCCATAATACACAATAAAATCCACTTACCATTAGCTTCAGATTTCCAACAACAAAAGAGAAAACTAGTTCATTAATAGTTTTAGTAAGAAAAACACTCATTTTCTTCAAAACGCACAAGAATACTCAAGTCGTATTCACCCATATAATGACTGTTCAACCAGACATACAAAAAAAATCATCTCATCCTCCTATTTTCACAAGGATGCGCAGAACTCAGAATTGCTACATGCACAGCTAAAGTATTCATAAGCACAAACTCATAAAATAAAGAACGAATCCCCAATACTAGTCGAAACGAATCCACACAGCATGGGCAGTATATTCAACTCAATAATTATGCAAAGAATGCTTAAGTTGCATACAGCAAAAGAAAATGACTCAACCCAAAATCATCTCAACATAACAGCCAAATCAAATAACCAAAACCCCCATCATAAGAGCAGGGTTGTTTTAATGAGATGATTAAACAAAAGCAAGTGGTTTAAGGAGAAGGGCTTAACATGCCTGAATTTCTTTTGTGGTTCGAAGAAAACCGTGTCCCCTGGAGTTGTTTCTCTCCACGACATCTTCAACCAGGCTTTCCAAATAGTCACTAACTTCCACAGGCTCAAGAATAGCCCTTTGTTTATCCAAAGCACAGACAATAACCAAAATACAGCAGGTTCGATAGAACCATGGAAGAACAAAATGCAGAGCAACTAAAAACTCAATGCATACAACAACAAACAAATTTTCTTTTTCCTCTATCCTCTTTCCAAGGCGAGCTGGTCGCTAAGACCAAGATAATTGAATGCATTGAATGCATTACCTTTCCTCATTCCTCACGCCACGCCACGCTCAGGTTTGTGAGTCTTCTTTTTCAAATTTTTGCATGTAGTCATAGTTTAACTTCATAGCTAGTTGGACACCTCCAACTTTTCCATGTTCTGCCAAACTTGCACTGCAACCGACTGTAAGGATGTCCATTTACTTGTCCCATTAAATTTCTAACCTTCCCTCCTTATCCTTTCCATCCACATGGGTCCATATGTCCCCTTCCTTAGGTTAGGAATAGTTTAGGATTTTATTTTTTTAATAGTCCATATCTAGGTCATTCACCTAGTTCATAGGTTAATAGAATTTACATCTATTTTCACCCTTATGAAATTTAAAATCCATATAGGATAGTAGTTAGGGTATAAGATAAAACTTAGGGGTAGGTTAGGGTTTAATCCCATAGTATTTAATTAATTAGTTTCCAATCAAGTCTTTCCGCCTGACAGTCATATTCAACACAATGCAGGATGTTTCGTCCTATGTTCCACATACATGTGCCCCTCGCATCCAAGCCCTTATCATCTTACGCTATCTAGCATTACAACGGTGTGTGGTTCAAGAATCGAACCTTTTTCATTGGCATCTACGTACCAGATATTCATACATGTAATCAGGTGCTGCAACCTTTATATCAACCTTCAGTCTGGTTTCAGACTTCATTCTGGTTTAGAAGTAAATCGACAAGGCGATCACAAGAAGGCCATAGCATACCTTGGATCAATGAAATTGATTCAAGGTGTGTTGTCAATCAGCGAAAAGAGTTCATCAAGCATACGATAAGTCTGTTGTCTCATTAGCAATCACACAAGCAATAATAACTTTTGTCCCAAGTAAACAAATTACAGCAAACAAGGGTCCAGATTAGCAACACATTCCTTTAAGATCAAAAGATGTCTCTTAACATATTTATCTTCATTTCTGTAGTTACAACATCATGAAAAGTGATTACTATGCTAGCTTACAAAAATTCAAGGCGTTACATTCCTCCCTTCTTAAAGAATCATCGTCTCGATGATCAAATTAACCATTTCAAGGAGTTTCTAGGACAAAATTTAGTTATTGTCCTTCCATTCATAAATTCATACCAAAAATAGATTCACTCTTTAAAACAGTGTTTTAAGATAACTGTAATATAGACCAATAATTGTCTAAATTTGGTAGAATTATCAGTTTTTCGAATTTCAATTTCGATCAAACAAGTATGGAAAAGTAGATCTCATTTCTTCAATATTTTCCCAAGTTACACTTTCCTTGCTAAAATGCTCCCATTTGGACCTTACATTGATTCACTTCGCAATTTCTTAAGTACAATCCAAGGCGAGTTCCCAACACTCGAATGGGCTTAACCACGATTATTCCCGGGTCTTAGACTGCAAGGAATTCCAATTCAACACATGTGATAAATCATTACGTATTTATTAAGCAAAGAAATATGAAAAACATCATGCATTTGTGATAAAGCGGAGGTAATGCTAGACGATAAGCTACGGGGTTGATTATTTCAACAATTTCAAAAGGTCCCACGTAACATGGTGAAAACTTGGCAGAGCTTGCCAAAAGTTATTGAGATCTTTTTCAGCTTAACCCAAAGAAAGACCTTCTCACCAAGTTTATAGTTCTTATCAACCCGCTTTAAGTCTCGCTAACTCTTTTGCCTATTGGCAACCTCCTTTAGATTTTCCCAAATCATTTTGATTTGTTATTCCATTTCCGTGAGGATTTAAATGATTATCTCTCTCGTCCTATACGTTGTCCCACCAACAGGGGTTCTAAATTTTCTTCCATACAATGCTTCAAAAGGCACCATTTTTAAAGAGGCATGGTATATATTATTGTAGGCAAATTCAACTAGCGGAAGGTATTCCTCCCATTTATATCTTTGCTGGTCCATGCAATACATTCTTAACATATCCTCTGAAACTTGGTTGACTCTCTCAATCTGTCCATCCATCCTCGGATGATATGCAAAATTGAAGTTTAATTTAGTTCCCAAGGCCGCATTAAGCATTTTCCAAAACCTTGATGTCATCCTCGGATCTCTGTCCGATATGATCAATTCGGGTATTCCATGCAATCTGAAAATTTCATGTACAAATCTTCTTACCAACACTGGTGTATCGTCTTTCAAATTACCAACAATGAAGTGTGCCACTTTGGTTAATTTGTCGACAACAACAAGGATGATATCATGCTTATTCCTTGACATAGGCAATCCTTGAACAAAATCCATCGTTATCACTTGCCATTTGTACTATGGAACGCTGTGGGGATACAATAATCCAGCAGGATGCATATGTTCCACCTTAACACGCTGACATTCCAAGCAGTGTGTTACAAATTCCACCACATCCTTTTTCATTCCCTTCTAGAAGTATTGCTGCTTAAGATCAGCAAGCATTTTCGTAATGCCAGGGTGTCCAGAAAAAGGTGAATTATGAAATTCAGTTAACAATTTCCTTCTTAAATCATTTGCCAAGGGTATATATACCCTGTTTTCGAACCTCATAATTCCTTCGCTATCAAAATGAAATCCTTTATACCTCACATCCTTTGGATCTGCAGCAAGTGTTGTTTTAACTTGCTAGAAATAAGAGTCAGATTCTAAGACATCTTTCACCTCATCCTTAAACTGAGTTCTTAACGTTATAAGAGCAGAGATGTGCTTCCTTCGACTCAGAGCATCTACCACTCTATTTTCCTTGCCTTTGATGTAGCTTATATCAAAATCATACTGAGACAGAAATTCTAACCATCTTCATTGTCTTGCATTCAGATTTGGTTGAGTAAAAATATACTTCAACCCCAGATGGTCAGTTTTTAACTCAAAAGGTTTGCCTAAAAGGTAATGCCTCCACATTTGAAGTGCATGTACAATGGCAGCGAGCTCTTGGTCGTGTGGATCATAATTCTGTTCATGTAACTTAAGCTTTCTACTTTCATAAGCTATGACATGGTTATTCTGTAACCAAATGCCTCCAAGGCCTTCTCTCGATGCATCCGTTACAACCATAAAATTTCCATTTGGGTCTGGTACAGTTAAAATAGGTGTTGTGGTTAACTGTTCCTTTAAATTTTTAAAGGAAGATTCACATTTGTCAGTCCAGAAAAATTTCTTATCCTTCTTTTGCAGTGAAGTGATTGGGGCAGTAATTTTTGAAAAGTCCTTAACAAACTTTCTATAATATCTGTCAAGCCCATGAATCTTCTTACTTCATGCACGTTCTTAGGCTCAGGCCACTTAGTTATAGTTGCAATCTTTGAAGGGTCTACAGCTATTCCATTCTTGCTTATAACATGTCCCAAATAATGCACCTCTGCATCATAAAAGGAACATTTAGACAGTTTACCATACAACTTCCTCTTTCTTAAAACTTCTAGCACTATCCTTAAATGTTCTTGGTGCTCTTCGACATTTTTAGAGTATATAAGAATGTTGTCCAAGAATACAAGCACAAACTTGTCTAGATATTCTTGAAAAATATTGTTCATTAGATTCATAAAGGCGGCAAGTGCATTAGTCAACCCAAAAGGTAACACCGTGAATTCATAATGCCCATACCTTGTTCTAAAAGTTGTTTTATGAATATCTTCTTCCTTTATTCTCAACTGATGATACCCAGATCGAAGATCTATTTTTGAATAGACTGATGCTCCATGCATCCGGTCAAATGTATCATCAATCCTAGGAAGTGGGTATCGATTCTTAATAGTTATCTTATTCAACATTTTATAATCAATGCACCTGCACTCAATGTGCCATCCTTTTATTTACAAAAATTACCGGCACTCCCCATGGTGAGACGCTCGGTCTTATCAACCCCTTAGCCAAAATTTCCTGTAATTGAGCCTTCAACTCCACCAACTCAAGGGTAGTCATTCTATAAGGTGCCTTAGATATGGGTTCAGTTCTTGGCTTGATCTCTATTGCAAATTCAAACTCTCGTTTGGGTGGAAGACCTGGTAATTCCTCCGAAATACATCTCTGAAATCCCTTAACAATGGATATCTTTCCATGAAATCATTATCTTCCTCAGCATTTTCTGTCATTTTTACTACATACAAGGTGCAACCTCTATTTTTAGCCCTTTTTAGTTGCATAGCTATTAGTTTCCTAACTGCAACCTCACGCCTTACACCTTGAATGACTGCTGCTTTCTGCAGGTCATCAAAACAACAAAAAAATTTCATAACAGTCGACCTTTGCCTTATGTTCTGCCAACCAGTTAACTCCAATAATGATGTCATATGATCCTAAAGGAGTGACATACAGGTCAACTTCGGTGGAGAAACTGGGCAAGTCAAGAATTGCCCCAAAAAGGCACATTTCGACTGTATGGACAGCATTATTCCCATAATGCACTGTCCATGTCTTATCCATTCGTTCAGCTTTCCTTTTTAATTTCATTACAAGTTTAGTAGAAATAAAGCATTCAGTAGCTCCAGTATCAAAAAGTATGACTACAGGTGTACCGAATAACTTACCCGGAACTTCTATGGGTGTAACTTGCTTTTCAGCTTGTCTGTTAGCCACCGCAGCGTGTATCCTATGTTGTTGATCGTGATCATCCTTTTTCAAAGGACAGTGACTCACGTAATGGTCCTTTCCACAGTTGAAGCATCCTCCAACTGGCCCTTTCCTAGGCTCAAATTTGTTACTAGCTTTAAAGTTATCACTCTGGCTTCCATAGGACTTTTGTCCATTGCCACTAACTTTTGCGAAGCTGTTCCGCACACTATTTATAGGTTTGTTCATTATAGATTTCTTGTTGTTATCTACAACAAAAAAATTTTCACACCAAACCTTTTCCAAGGCCCCCTTTTGGGTGTGAGAGATGAAGAAGAGTTGGGAATCTTCTTCCTTATCTCTTCCCTATGAGCAGAAATTGCTCTCAATTTCTGTTCCTGTCTTATTGCCTTTTCGACAACTCCTTCCATGGTGGTTGGACCGTGGACATCCACTTCGCCACCAATGATGGGATTCAGTCCCATTATGAACTTTCATATTCTGAACTTCTCGTCAGCTTGGTACTGCGGCACATACTTAAGGAGTTTAGTAAACCCTTCCCAGTATTCTGTCACCGTCAGCCTTCCTTGCGACCAGTTCTGAAATTCAATCATTTTCCTATCAAAATAGAGTTGAGGCAGCCACCATTGCCTAAAGTAACCCTTAAATTGATCCCAAGTTATGTCTGATTCGATAATATTCAGCTCAACCTTACGGTTGTCCCACCATGATGATGCTTCATGAGAAAGCTAATATGCTCCCCATATCGCTTTGGTCTCCTCAAAGAAGTTTATTATTGCAAATTACTTCTCCATTTCACTGAGACAATTCTCAGCTCCATCCCCAAGTGTTGTTCCATCAAACTTTGGAGGACTTATTCTCTTTATTTCATTTGTAAGTTCAGCTGCTAATCTTGCCCTTTTATTTTCAGGATGATTAGGAGCATTCACATTACTATTATCAACACCCAGATTCCCTCCATTGGTGTTTTCCACAAGAGGCGGCTGATCATTTATATCAGATTCTTCTTCCTCCTCTTCATTACCCATTGATTGTTGTTCCAAAACAGTCAAACGATCTCTCGTATCTAGTAGGGAAGCAAGGATTTCATCCAACTTTTGAGCAGTAGCTGCTTCTTCACCCGGTAACGGGTTGTTCACAGCATTTCCTCTTGTTCTGACCATTTTCTGTTTAATAAGAAAATGTAAACCTTATTAAATTGTGGACTCATTAGGTCCAAGAGCTGCAACCTTCACTCTGATACCGAGATGTAACATCCCCATTTTAAGATACTAAAACAAGGGAAAAAAAAATTATACAACATTCCCTGTCATGAATTATATAATTCAAACATACGTTCAAGTTTTAATAATTGTTCTCTGTCCAATTAATGCAATTTGGATCACACAGTTTCTTTTTAAAACCAATGTTCTCTGTTCACATAATTGCAATATGGAACACACATTCAGTGTCATTCAATCATATAACAGATACCATATGTTGCTGTAAATGACTCGAAGAACTACCGATCTCCCATTTTATGGCTCGGAGTTTCAACGATCTCTCATTTCATGACTCAACGACTTACCGATCCTTCATGTTAATTCATGCATTATATAATGAATATACAGGGTTCTCTTACCATTTCCGGTTATCAAAGTGATCCATTTAAGAAGCCTATCTGAATATTTGTTACTGATATTCATCTGACATCCTGCATCTTAAACTAGGTGATTAGGACAACGCAACCAGCACTTGCGATACTTTGGCCAAATATTTTCACATGCTTTGCATGATCATATTCCTAGATGTGATACACATCATTGGAATACGTCCTTCACCTCACTTCGTCTGTTATCTAGAATGGTCTTTCCTGGTCCTTACCAGTCCTTCCGTTATGGTCAAGCTCTATCCCCAACTAGCAATATGAACGAGTATAGGAAGTTACTCATGGTAACTAAAGGTATGCAGACATGCGGTGTCATCCCTAGACAACTCTGTGTGTCTAGTTACCTTTAGTCCTCCGGAGTTACTCCGTATACGTGATCACATTCCTATCCCCATCTAAGAACTTAGTATCCAGCTTATGTAAACTTGATGATTTAATTCGGGAGGGCATTGTAATATGTCAGCTATAACATTGTGTCATCATGAAGGTCCCGCCTTCATGAAGACACCATATTGTAGCTGGTGTATGTCAATATCCTATGGAATCCTCTCATCGAGAGTACACATCCAACTCAAGTGTGATTTGGTTGTAATCTTAATATTTAAGATCAACTTTCAGTAGCCATGCTGATCCTTTATCCTCGTTCTTGTTACAGTTGTATGTAGCTAAGAGAGACTTAATTTGTCTTCTAGCTTAATATACATCTCCTTCTTCATACTAAAGGATTACATATTCTCTTCTTGGTTCCTTTCTTTAATCTTCGGACTAATCAGTCCATTACCGATAAACTTAATAAGTTTAACCTATTAAACTTAACCAAGTTTTTCCACAACTGTAAACAAATTCAGAATTCCATCTTATTAGACATCATTTAAACGAGGTCTAATTCTAAATGAACCTATTCATTTATTCTCCTTAACCTTACTTCATTAAGGTTTGTTAACAATAGATATGTTTTCCCATATCTATATTTTCTGAATTTAAACATTCGAGGCTATTAACGGAGTCCGAATACAAGGTTCGGCTGCTCCTAAGTTATTTGATATTCCTTAGCTTTCAAGCTAATCCCGAATACCTTTCAATTAAGAGATCATGTTTACCTAAATCCTTTTTAATGTCAATTTAAAATTCATCTTAACCCAAGTATGAACTAATTGCACATTTCAACGTAAAAGTTGCATTCGGTAAAGAATAGATGTTATTTCCTTTTAAATCCATCCATTAACATTTGAATAATTCCAAATCAAGGAATAATGTTATATTCTCAAACTTATTCAACAATATCAAACTGATACAGTCATTAAAAATATCACACTTTTACTTGTATTCATCCATCGGTTTTACAATTTATACATTTTCCAGTCCAAATGACTAGACTTTGTTTATATCAAACAACATTACAACTCATAAAGATAGAAGAATGTAATTTCTTCCTTTCTCATTTCCTCGTAGAGGAATAATAGCTATCAATACAATCCATCTTCAGTTAATCAAAAGAAGTATCAGAAAACAACCATGTCTTCGTTTATACTCAAGTTCCATCTGCAAAATTACTTGCAGGTCAGTTCATTAACTGAGCATATTAAGCACTTGTCATTAAAATGAGGTGCTTTTAATTAACTATCTCAATAAAAGAACCCTACTTTTATGAAATGTTAAAATGAACATCATCCAAGAATTAAGTACCGAAAAGGATGAACAACATAACAACTCAATCATCTAATTACCATCCCAATCAGACAAAGGATTACTACCCTCTTTCCCAAATAATTATTACAAGGAGTAATTTCCTTCAAACAGTTCCAGATTACAAACATCTGTAAGAACTAAAAACACAATTATGCAAACTGTTGTCCCAATATAAATGTTGTAATTTCCATTCCTTTACAATAGTTGTGAATTCAAAAGATAGATCTTAACTAAAATCTAAACCGAATTATTGACCCTTCTTTCATACAACTCATCTGATTCCAAGCAATCAAACGCTGAAGAGAAAAGCAAACAGCAATTAAATGCAAATACCTAACCCAGCAAGATGCGAAATTGTTTCTATAACAATTTATAGATTTCTAATCGTATGAGAGAAAATGATCATTAAATTCAATTTATCCATCTCGCACTCTCTTTCCTTTCCTCATAGTTTATCGTATCGAAATTTTAATCCAAACGTGATATCAATCAATGATAACAGTCCAAAGAGAAATGAACGAAAATCAATAATCGAATAAAAGGGAGAAAGATCATATCACCTCTTCTCACTGTCTATCCAAATACCCATTATTTAGAACAGACATATTCCAATAGTATAATTCATTCAGAATAGTATATTTCAGTATTCAAAATCTACTATTACCTTTCCAAAATGTTGACCAGAGTTCATTGCAACTGGTCCGTAAACATTAGTACCAAAAGAACCTATAAACGCAATCATTTCCTTTTAAACATTTCACTCTACAGACATTCACGTCTAGATATAGACAAGCAAGAATGCACATCTAGTTTTATCAGCTATCGTTTCATCAAAACCAGCATTTCAGCTAGACCTGAACAACATGAATGTACAACCAGCTACAAAATTATGAGCTTCCTCATAATAAAAAAAAAAGAATCATTTTCCAAACATTCAAAGTAAGAATTCCACTTCAGTTCAGCCTTGATGAAACAACAAGAAATCTAAAGGGCAGTTCGTATAGGTATACATTCACATATTTATGCAAATAATTCATCATCCAATCCAAAGAAGACTAAAATAGTGAACTCTAATCTATCTGGTAAATATCCGTATACTCGGTTTTAATCAAAATTAATTTTTTAAACAAAATCTTTCATGGATTTCAACCAAACACGGATGCTTTTAATCGTTTTTAAAAGGAAGTGAGAGTAAAACGATGAAACAAGCCCACTGTTCCAAGTATTTATATTCTATGCACTTTGTATACCCTCAAGAAAATAACTCACCCAATAGTTCCATCTATTATTCTCACGGTTCTTCAAAAACCGTTCACGTACAGCATTCAGAAAAACAATCTCCTTATCAGTATTGTTTACATAAGACCAAATCCATAATACACAATAAAATCCACTTACCATTAGCTTCAGATTTCCAACAGCAAAAGAGAAAACTAGTTCATTAATAGTTTTAGTAAGAAAAACACTCATTTTCTTCAAAACGCACAAGAATACTCAAGTCGTATTCACCCATATAATGACTGTTCAACCAGACATACAAAAAAATCATCTCATCCTCCTATTTTCACAAGGATGCGCAGAACTCAGAATTGCTACATGCACAGCTAAAGTATTCATAAGCACAAACTCATAAAATAAAGAATGAATCCCCAATACTGTCGAAATGAATCCACACAGCATGGGCAGTATATTCCACTCAATAATTATGCAAAGAATGCTTAAGTCACATACAACGCAAAAGAAAATGACTCAACCCAAAATCATCTCAACATAACAGCCAAATCAAATAACCAAAACCCCCATCATAAGAGCAGGGTTGTTTTAATGAGACGATTAAACAAAAGCAAGTGGTTTAAGGAGAAGGGCTTAACATGCCTGAATTTCTTTTGTGGTTCGAAGAAAACCGCATCCCCTGGAGTTGTTTCTCTCCACGACGTCTTCAACCAGGCTTTCCAAACAGTCACTAACTTCCACAGGCTCAAGAATAGCCCTTTGTTTATCCAAAGCATAGAACAATAACCAAAATATAGCAGGTTCGACAGAACCATGGAAGAACAAAATGCAGAGCAACTAAAAACCCAATGCATACAACAACAAACAAATTTTCTTTTTCCTCTATCCTCTTTCCAAGGCGAGCTGGTCGCTAAGACCAAGGTAATTGAATGCATTGAATGCATTACCTTTCCTCATTCCTCATGCCACCGCCGACTCAGGTTGGTGAGTCTTCTTTTCAAATTTTTGCATGTAATCATAGTTTAGCTTCATAGCTAGTTGGACGCCTCCAACTTTTCCATGTTCCCGCCAAACTTGGCGCTGCAACCTGTAAGGACGTCCATTCATTGTCCTAATAAATTTCCAACCTTCCCTCCTTATCCTTTCCATCCACATGGGTCCATACGTCCCCTTCCTTAGGTTAGGAATAGTTTAGGATTTTATTTTTTTATCAGTCCATATCTAGGTCATTCGCCTAGTTCATAGGTTAATAGAATTTACATCTATTTTCACCCTTATGAAATTTAAAATCCATATAGGATAGTAGTTAGGGTATAAGATAAAACTTAGGGGTAGGTTAGGGTTTAATCCCCTAATATTTAATTAATTAGTTTCCAATCAAGTCTTTCCACCTGACAGTCGTATTCAACACAATGCAGGACGTTTCATCCTATGTTCCACATACCTGTGCCCCTCGCATCCAGGCCCTTATCATCTTACGCTGTCTAGCATTACAACGGTGTGTGGTTCAAGAATCGAACCTTTTTCATTGGCATCTACGTACCAGATATTCATACCTGTAATCAGGTGCTGTAACCTTTATATCAACCTTCAGTCTGGTTTCAGACTTCATTCTGGTTTAGAAGTAAATCGACAAGGCGATCACAAGAAGGCCACAACATACCTTGGATCAATGAAATTGATTCAAGGTGTGTTGTCAATCAGCGAATAGAGTTCATCAAGCATACGACAAGTCTGTTGTCTCATTAGCAATCACACAAGCAATAATAACTTTTGTCCCAAGTAAACAAATTACAGCAAACAAGGGTCCATATTAGCAACACATTCCTTTAAGATCAAAAGATGTCTCTTAACATATTTATCTTCATTTCTGCAGTTACAACATCATGAAAAATGAGTACTATGCTAGCTTACAAAAATTCAAGGCGTTACGGTGGCAACATCATTTATCAATCTTATGTTTCTAATAGATACTATACACTTTTGTGAACCTTTTCCCATAACTTCTTCCTATGAATCGTACATCTATAGGTTGAGAAATTGTTGGTTCCCCTATCATTTGGTTCCTGGTCACACAATTCAACCTTTGTGGCAATTTATTTCCATACCCAGTCTTTGGGAATATTAAATCAAAACACTCATCACTCAAACTCGTCCATTCATCTAGCAACCTATTCAAACTTTTGATCATTTCACTTCATTGAAATGACCACCCCCAATTTGAGGGTGCCACCTATCCAATGCAAATCAATCATCCTTCATTTTTTTTTCTTCATGGTTCATTTATCACAAACCACTTAACAAAAATGGGGAACAAATTACACATGATTTCGGTACTCTACATTGTTCAATTATGCCCTCACATCCTAAAACATATGTCATTATCCTAATTCATTGTCTCACCTTCATTAAAATCATGTTTCTCTTCCTCGTAAACTCTATTTAACTATCCTAAACCTTCGTAACTACATATAACCCATCATATCCCATTTTAACCCGAACATCCCGACTTCCTAACTCTCCCAAGACCTCCTTAACTATTTTCTCTCATCCTCACACCCAAAATCCTATTTTAGAAGTTGTTGATACTTTTTCCAAAAGGGTTTCTCCATTTTTACCGGATTTCTAACTAAATCACCAATGATTATAAAAGAATCATCAAACTCCTTGTTTGAGGATCTGGAGAATTTTCAATGAAGATCTGCTCCACTCCATACCTTGAAGAAATAAACACCAATTTTTACATCCTCAACAAAATTTTAAGCCCTTGGAGCATCCACAAATCTCTATAAGTATTCTCCACTCTATCCATTTGTTACACAACAACTGGTTATCTCTAGTCATTTACATTACCAAGTTCTTTAAGCAACACTTACAAATCTAAAACAACCATTAAAGCAACTATGTTGCATCTAAACAACGTTGTATCAAAGAATTAATCTTTTTTCAGTAATATCCAATGATTCTATCTAAATTTCTAGTAATTATACTTCAATCACCAAATATTATTGTCATTTATCACATTTTGTATACTTTTAGTCATTTCATCATTTTATTTTTATTTAATCTTCCTCTTTTCAAGATTTTTCACTCTTTAGATGATAGTACCAGGTGAATCACATCCTATTACCAACATTTACGATCTCCGATCACGTAACAACCCTTTGTTTCATAAAAGTTTGACATTGCATACGAACTCAACCTTTGTACCATTACATTGATACATGAGATTGAAGACATCGAATACCAACTTAAAATCATACAAGAATAATGGGACACTACTGAATAGTTCTATTTTGAGTCCTTCTGGACTTCGAGCTCTTTGTAGCACTTGTGTGGGCCACCTATCATGCAAAACATGATATTTCTATCCCCTGAATTTTATTCATTCCTTATATTATTTATTATTGTCATATCATATTTGTTAATTACAAAAACGAGTTGACACTTTTCAAGGAATCCCATTGGTTCCTAGGATCTTCCTTTACCAAGCAACTCGTCAAATATCTACCAAATATCTATCTTGTTTAGTTTTATTTGCATGTAGGTTCTCTCATCTGTGGAAAGAGGATTCCCTCTCGTCTTTGTCATCCATTCATTCTAGCATTATGTTGTCAAGGTAGGTATCATTAAACCCTATTGTTTTCTTAGTTTTGGTGTTTTATCATATTATTGACTAACCAAAATTCACCGGAAAGATCCATGGAATAACAATGGCCAATAGAGGGATTGAGAGTAAGAGCAAGAGATTTAGAAAATTTGTAGGCATTATATTATCGAGAGGCACCGAAGTCAATAATATAATTAATCAATTTATATCCATTGACAAGAAAGTATAGATAGAAAGATTCTACCCTCTAAGAAGTGGAGGGTATGGAAGCAAGAAGGTTTTGAGGAGTGGTATGAGAAGTGGGAAGTGGTTCTTTGGAAGTGGAATTTTCAAAACATGAATTTGAACTCCTTATTTTGATAAACTAGATAAGACTATCAAATTACTTGGGATGGGTTTTTAAACACCCAGATTAGAAATCTAAATTTTGGCTTTGTTAACATGGTCAATGATGTTAATAGGTGGAGAATTATTATGTACATCGGGAACTATGATAGTATTGAAAAGAGTAGGTTTTACATTCTTAGGGTCGATATAAAAAGAAACTAATTTATCAAGAATATATGAAACAGACTTACTTGAAGAGGTAGATGGATTCTTGACTCGACGTATTCTTGAGATTCTTCTTGGCTAACCCCATGGAAGTGGAAAATGATGATCCTCCTTTTGTTGTTATTTTTCATAAATTCTCCATTTAAGGATTCAAATTCTTATCTTGGTAAATGGAAGAAAAGGATTATTTCTCTATTTTCGAAAGGGTGAAAACTATAAAAGAGTAGTTATTCCTATCAATCATGGATTATTTAGAATCTTCATCTGATGAGTATTTAAAATACCTAACCCTGTCCCATCCATCTTCTTCTTCAATTTTTGATTTAATAATTTATTCTCCTTTATCTTCAAATGTTCCACATATTGCATTAACTGATGGATCTTCCAAGGAAAGCCTTCAGTGTGCTCATGTAATATGATTCCTTCTTTGGTTTTGGTATGAGGCATGTTGAGAAATTTCCTTCTTTAATGAAGTCAAATAATTGACCAATATTTACAACAATGGATAAACTCTTTCATCTTTAGAACTCGGTGCTTATTCCTCACTGAATAGTTCTTGATCTTCCCTAACATGATACTATCATCTTCTACTTCAATGGAAAGTTATTTCAAGCATTTTCTAGAGTATTTTGTTGAGTTCTTTGTAGCATGAAACCACCTTCAGAAATTGATAAATCACGAAGAACCTTTTTGATATTTCGTAGTAGGATGAGAACAAGTAGGAGTATTTTTTATCAAATTGTTTAACTTTTCTACTAATTCTCTTGTGAGATCTTGTGGTTATTTATTCATATGATAAAATTTATAAAGGAGATCATGTGCATCATCTGCAGTCTTGAATCTTGTTTCCAACTTGGTTTTCATGTCATCTCAATCAAGTAATTGAACGTGATGGTAAGTATTAAAACCATTCCATAGTGACATCTTGCAATGAATTCATGAATAGTCAAATGAAAACATCTTCATGTCCCACTCCAAGAATTCCACATGTTGTGATGAAAGCTATAATGTGATCATCTAGATGTTATTTTCCATCTCCATAGAATTTGGGAAAGTTATTTCTTGATCCTTTTGGTAATTCATGAAGTGGTGGAGCCAACACTAGTGGATTGGTGTTTTGTCCCCATGGTACAGGTGTAGCCATCTCTGGAGGAAGATTTTTCAATGGTTGAGGAGAGAGTGGAGATGTAACCAATCCAAGAGGTGAAGACTCAAGTGCTTTCCTTGGAATCTGTATGGGAGCAAGTATGAAATCATCTTGTTCCTACAAATCAAATACAAGATTGTGAAATACCAAAGTGTCGCTTGTTTGGTCTTCTCTAGTGAATCTTTCTTCTGCTAGTTTGTAAAATATTTTCCAACATGTAAATGGAAATTTGCATCATGTAAATGATAGTTTTATAGTAGAAATAAACACTGAATTTTAAGCAACGAGTTTCCAAGTTTATGATTTTTTTGTTTTGATATTTTCAAATATATGGATTTTTGCATTTTCAAAGATCTATTAAGGGTGAAAAAAGGGAATATATTCCCCAAAACAATCGCAAAACATTATTGTTGAAATAATTTGTTGTAGTGTAGATTATTGGTTTTCATAAACAATCATGGGGCTAAGTCCCTCCTTATTAGATATGGGAAGGCTCTCCTTATTGAATGTAAACTAACTAAAAATATGGGGTGGCCATTACACTGAGGATCACATAGGAATAATCCACTAAACCTGTGGCAAAGTGCTTATAAAATGTACTAGGGATGAATTAACTTGGAGAGGGGTTAATGTTGTTATTAGGAACTATCAAATTCGACCAATAGTAACTATAGTAGGTCCACATTTAATTATAAAGACACAAAAATGTAAGTAATACACAAGAGTAATAAAATAAAGACACAAATTTCTACAAATCAATTAATCAAGGAAACAAACTTCCTTCTTGGTTATACAATATCACAATGATTGCAAAGTTAAAGAGTCGAGTATAGAGGAACATAGATAAGGATATGGAGGAAATGTAGTTTTTATTGCTTGATGTAGTAGTGAAATAGAAAAAATTACAATAATCAACAATTGTCAACCCTTTAGAATGGAGAATCCTTTCCAATTTATAGCTTATAAATGTCTCTTCATCTCCTCCCATGTGAATTTTCTTTTCACCACCATGTGAATTTTCAAATTCCCTAAAAATAAAACTAAGTCCTTTTCTCATTTTTTTACAAGACAAATTTAAGTCACTTAAGTGAATAAGACAAGAATAAAAAGTACATTCTCAATGAAAGAATATAATGATTGAGAGAGTGTGAGGAAAGATAAATAAACAGAGAAGTGATGATTTGGAGATGGGAAATATTTCGTCGATGAAGAGCTTGCATTCAATGGATCTTTGAGGAAATGCTTCATGAATGATATTATTTTTCTCAAACCTCTTGTTTAAACTGAAACACTATTGGTTGTAGATGTTTCTTCCTATGATAAGTAAAATCATTACAAGGAATTGAATGTGTTCAAAAGCACTACTAGGTGAATTGCACCATGTGAACTATAAAGGCGGAGATAGGACATGGAGATCATCCCCTTATCATTCCTAGCTCCAAAATTCAACTTCATGAAAAAGGTATATCCTTTTTGTATGGAAACATAATGAGAATATCTAGACACCCTTTTTCTCATCTACTCCTCATTAAAATTGGTCTTCACCTACAGGTAGGAGGATTGTAATCATGATTAAGTTCTTGTATTATGACCACCCATTGAACCAAAATATTATGGTTGTAGCTTGTTTCTTCTATTAGATCTAGGATACCTTCCAAGACACTTACTCCTCTTGACCTTGATATTCACCTCCATGATAAATATGTTTCCTTTTTTAATTTAATCATATTTAAGATGCTCAAACACATTCTTGCTCATTTTTTCTTCACTTAAATAGGTCCTTCTCAAGATGTAAGAAGTATTATCTATCTATTCCTTTGACCTTTTATTAGATAGAAACATGTAGTTATAATATCCTACTTTTTTGAAATGTAAGCACACTCTGACTACTTTGAATGAGTGTTTAGAAACATTGTTGCAAGACATTTCACTTATTGAAATTGTGACAACTTATTTGATGGCCTTGGGCACCTCAAGATCCTTTCTCCTCGTGACTTCCTAAAGCTTCATAATTTACTTATTTGACAAGGATATATCCTTCTTGGATTGAATCAATTGTAGGAGATCCTAGTACCTTTTTGTTCATTTGTTCCACATCAAAAATGTCTTTTGCTACAAATGAGGAAAGAAGAAACTCCACATTCACCATCATACTCATCGAACATATTGTCATGCTAGATTTTGAGGAGATGATTGAGAATTAGGGATCACCTTCTGAGACTTTGTTTTTTATCACTTTCCTTTCATGGTCCACATCAATCTAGGATGAATTGAATCATCTAGTTTCTTACGTGAGAGTGTTCCATACAGAATTCACCTTAAGAATTATGTTTTGGGATCCTGTGAGGGATTTCTCTCCTATTTGAATCACAAGATAACTTCCTGACCTTGCAATTATGACAAAAAAATGAGATGGGTGGAATTTTATTTAATACAAGTGATCTGAGCCCGATTTCAATACTTCTTATTTTTAATAATTCCTATCTAGAACAACTATTTTTAGTAAGTTTTCACAATTTTCACCTTCATATGGGTTTTTCTTGTTTACGCTTCATGGATGTTGAGAATTTACCATTTTTGGAAACTTACTAAATTTGGACATGTGAATCCTTACACACTTACTATTTTTATAAGGGTGTCTTTTGGATGTCGGATTGCAATGAAATTGGTTTCAAAATTTTAGGTTTTACTTCAAGACCTTCTACTCCATTTTTTGAGGGTTTTCTTCCATCTAACTCCATAAATCTAAAAAGGAAACTTCCCAGGATGGAAATATCAACTTTATGTTGTAAATTACGTAGAAAATCAATGAAAATGTTCTTATAGCTAACTTGAAGGCATATTTTAGAGGAATGCACTAACAAAATTTGATGGAATTCAGTGCACCGTTTTGAGATAAGAGCATTTTTCAATTTTGGGAGTTTGATGTTCTAGGAAAAGTTTAGAAAAATACCTATGAAATAATGGAGTTATGGAGGAAAAAATAACTCTTTGAATGTTTGAAAATGGCCAATTTCTCGAGAGGAGGAGTTAGTCATGTTTCTTGCAAGTTTTAACTCATTTTTTTACCATGGAGCTTGACCGGGGTTGGAGTGTGGTTGATATTGATTTGCATCGGCGTAATAGGAAAAAAGGGGACAAAAGGGACAAAAATTATAGTTTACACTAGATGGTTATAAGTGGCATCATGTGGTTTATTGATAATGAGATGCGGGGACTAAGAAATGGCTTCGAGGGCTAAACAGTTGGTTTTAATGTGACTTGGAGATTAATCTGGATAAATGGCTAGATGGGGGTACAATGTTTTCCCCTTTTTCCCCTTTTTAGCTCTTATACCTTAGGAGATAACTAACATGCCATGGGTTTTATTTCATGAGAGGGGGACAAACTAGAGTATAAGTTTGAAGGACCTAGGTGTAAAAGTGGTGAATGGTGAGTTACAAAGAGTTAGCCAAGAAGGGGGCACAATTTTGTGTCCCCTTGTCCCATTTTCACCCAAGGGGGAAACTAATGCTTAAAACCCTACTCATGTAACTTTAAGATGATGATGTCACCCACCAATCACTAGCCAAGTCAAAATTGTGACACCGGGAGTGCTTTTCCACCTTAAGAGCATGGAGGAATGTTTTGGGGTAAAATATTACATGATTTTGAATCCAAATAATCTATTGTGATCATTCCATCCATTATCAATAGCCAATTCTATCTGCAATTTAATTTTTTTGGCCTATTTCATTCTTGAATAGAAGGGGTAGCTGTTGTGTCTTGGATTATCATAGAAAATATTTGATTTTTGGAATGCAATGATGTTTCCATCATGTAGAGGGTTCCAAGATATTTCCATTTATTCTTTTTTCACCTCCTAACTCCTTTAACTCCTAAAATCATCTGCACATGATAGCTTTCATCGTTGGAGCCTTCATTCCATGTGCCAAAATGACCCAGTCTTATTCAAGTTGTTCTGTTATTAATATTTCTCACAAAATTTTCCTAAAATTCCTTGTACATATTCAAATTTTTCTGACACCAAACTAAAATGTTTTTAATCTTCTTTGTAGGCTTCCTGAGAGTGTTTACCAACTACAAAATGGTCGAAAATGACCCTTTTTAGGCCTCTCGGAGGAATTTGTTTTCCATTAATTCTTAGTGAATTATTAAAGAACCTCATGAATTCATCCATGCACATTTAAACAAAATTTAAAAAAATTATCACATTCCTCTTAGCTAGAATGATGGTGATACTAAGGATAGGTTGGCTAAAGGAAGGATTTACGAGTGATCAAGATGGGAAATTTTCAAGTGGTGGCTTAGTTTTCATGGCCAAAATTTTTAATTTTGCATGCTAGACATTTAACATGACAACATTATAGTTCACAATTTCCCATGACTTCCACTTTTTCAAATCCTTGGTATAAGAAATTGATGAAGAACCCTATCAACTTGTACTTGACATATGACAAGGAGTTATATGCTATTGCGAAATCTTGTAAATAGTGAAAGTAATAGATTCTAGGAAAATAGATTATCATACACATAGATCATAATATTTTTAGTTTATACAAACCCAAGGGATGTTTTAGAATGATTATAACTAGAGGTGTTCCACCTATCTACATCGAGTTCCATATCAACATTCTCGTATAACAAGGTAAGTTCCAAATGAGTTTTTGATTGTTTGATTCTACCCCTAATTACCTCCATGACAATAATTCATGACTCGTGTGGACATGAGTCATCAAAGAGGCCTTAAATGTATGAAAATTACCCTAAATTTTCTAACATATATCCACGGCTAAGGACTAGACAAATGCTTCGAATATCATTTGCATAAGGGATTTTTATACCACATGTAACACCATGGTGTTCCTATAGGGGAGTGTCAAAAATTGATTTGGGAGGCCCACTACATTAAGGTTGCAAGTCACTTTGGAGTAGAAAAATAGTGTCATTCTCCCGGAAGAACATTTATTAGCCAAAAATTTTCATCATGTCACCAAATACATCAATTCCTGCACAACTTACATGATTTCCAAAAAAACCAAAATAAAACAAATCTATACACATCTTCTATTCTAGTAATATTGTGGGATTCTATCCCAATGGGTTTCATGTTAGGCATTCTTTCCACAAAGCATGATCCCGACTATGTTTTATGATGGTTGAAAGGTTCTCAAAAATGGCAATCTTAACACCTTGTAAGAATACAATATTAGTATAGGAGAGTAAAAACTATTCTTGGAGCATGTTTGAGCTTATTTTGGCCTTCCAAACATCAGTGTGTCATATAACAATTATAGAATCATGATTTTTTTTTTTTTCTATACTATAGTATGTAATGGACACAAAGATTAAAAATTGACTATATTCCACCCTTAGAGTGATGGGAAAATAGAGGTAATCAAGAACATGATTGTGTTTCTTATTCAAATATATCACTCTAAACATCGACGTATATTATATGAAAGTCTTGTGTATGTCCAAAGCATAATTACAATTGAGTTATTCATAAGTCCACATGGCATAACCCATTTCATGTATGTTTAGGATTTCATCCATTGGATCCCATTAATATGGAATTGTATTTTATTCTAGAATAAGTATTTGTCCATATGTAGAAAAAAGTGAATAAGGAAACAATTTTTTTGGAAATAATGTGTTACATCTAGAACTAGGTTTCATGGTATTATGGAACAATCCAGCCAAAAGTAAAATCGGTGTTATGATGCCCATCAAGCTCATCATCAATTCTAATCGGGGATAAGGTATGGATTGATTTGAAAAAGAGAGACTCCAAGTTCCATACAAGAAAATCATGCCTCTACAATATGGGCCATACACCATCACCAAAATATTTTTTTAGAATTCATTTGAACTTAATCTTCCACCCTACTTCGAGATTGCATCTAGTTTTCAATGTTGAGATGCTCCACCAAAATTTTCATCCTCTCATGGATACATCAAACATTTTTGAATAGTTACAGAGTACATAGCTAAACTCATCCTTTATAAAATAAGTGAACTCTATCATTGATAGGGTTGTCATCCACATGAAGCAAAAACAAATCACACCCTATCAAGTAGTGAAGGAAAGGAAGATAGCACACCAAGGAAAGTGGTTCACCAATGGTTAGATTTTATTGCTAATGTTGAAATCATCCCAATTCTAGTTATCACATAGTATGTTTATACATTTTCCATATAACTTACTTAAGGTAATCAATTATATTCATTTTATGCTTTATGTCATTTTTTACACATATCATTTTTTCATATACTAATTTTATATCTTTATTGAGAATTAACACACGTATTTTCCATGTGAATGCATAATTTACATTAAATTGGTATGGGGGAAAAAAAATTAGTTTCAAACATCATCCTCTTATGATTAGGATGTGAGGTTTATATTTACATGCTCTTTTTTACTTCCAATCCAAAACTTTCATTACTATATGAAATGGGAAAAATTATAGTACCTAAAATTTGTTCATGTGGAACTTAGAAATATAAATTTGGAATTTATCTTGATATTATCCCATTTACCTATCTATTAACTAAACTTAAATCTTTTTACTCTATTATAGACTTTGATTCCACTAGTTCATGACTTGTTTTTTAACTTAACACTTCAAGAAATAATTTACTTTATAAAATAATATATCTTTAGACTCTCACAAACCATATTTTATCTCATATTTTTTTATCCTATATGGTTTCATTGGCCTAGGATAGGTTTGACTGAAAAACTATCGCATGGCTGATCAAAATTTCCTTGTACTTACAATGGTCATCTTATCAAATACATAAGTTACCTAAGTCAAGTTGAGTAGATAATCATTAAAATGATTCACCTAAACACATGTATACTTACCTATTAGGGGAATCTAAGGATCTAATATAAAATGCACACTCTATGAAGGTCACCGAGCGCATTCATTGACTAATCTATGCCTTATTTCTTACCATAAAAACTACTTAAATATAAAAACATCTATATTATTTCCCTACATCACACATCTATGCATTAAAATCAAGCCAAGTGACAATCACCAATTATTGAGTGTTTAATTAAGGGTCCCATATTATTTATTTTTTCTCTTTCATATCATCATAGGATTTGGAACACTATGTGTAGTTTGATCCTCTTTGAGTATTCTTATGCAAAGTAATTATGACTGCAACAATGGTGGTATGAATAGGTTAGTCTATGTTAAACATTACTAACCCTTTTTAGGTAAAAATGAGTATATTAAAAGGTCTAAGACAAAGAGATGACATATATGTTATCACCAAATCACTGCACCTTGTGAATGGTCAGAATGTGAATAGGACATTTGATGTGATTGGGTAACATGGGATCATCTCTCAAGTTGGGGACTTGGGCTCGAGGTGAACCACCGGAGAAGGCCGTCTTCCTCTTCCTAAACTAAGTTTTATACTAATCCTAGTGTAATAAAATGGTTATCTAGACCTATACTAACATTTTCATGGGCTTTAGGGAAAGAGATTTGCAACAAATAAAACTATACTATGGATGGTGATGCACCAAATGAAGGGTGTTGCTAGACTTTGGGAAGGTTTTTTTGAAGAGGGTGTTGTGCACAACAAATCAACTTCACCTACTACAACTTGGAAAGGGTAAACAAAATACCACAAACTAAGAAGTGTGTGTTCCCTTTGTTAAACTCAACTAGACAAACAATCTTTTGGTCTTCCAATGAAGAAGGATGAAACTGAGAAGGGTGAACAAGCACCACAACTCAACTGCATGCAAAAATCCACCACTTGATAAGCACAAAACTCTAAGAACCTACAATAGAAACTTAAACTTACACAGTGTATCTGTAAGCATGAGAAAGGCACAAAGAAGTATGTGGAATGATGAAAAGGAATAATGGTAGTCACAAAACATACACTTTTATTACTTCAACAACATGCACAATGCATCATTACATTTAGAAGAGGCAATGGTTGTCATTACAGTCTTGGAAAGGAGGCTTGAAAGTTCCCAATCCAAAAAGATAACTTTCTAAAGAGAGAGGATTCTTGATAAATATACACTTATCTAAGATATCTAACTTGTCCAACCCTTTGGAATGAGTTCCCCCTTTACATTTATAGAAAAATCCACCTAAAGAGACAGGATGAAGAAATCCTAAATTATGGGGCATGAATAATGGCACATGATGGCCTTCACACTTAATTACATCATTAATTGAATCCACAAGAACATTCCACCATTACTTCATAAATTCAAAATTTTGAATTCAATTCTCCACTTAATTAAAAGAATATTTTTAATAAAATATTTTAAGAATAAAAATAATATTTTATTAAAATATTATTTTATTTTGGTGGTCTACTTGGTTAAAATTCACATTGTGGGGATTTTATATAATGACTTTAAATGGCTCGCCAGCCAACTCACCGAGTTGACTGGCGAGCTACCTTGCACTTCGTTAAAACAACTCTCCACATTCATTTTTGCATCGGCAGGTTCCCAATAATGTTGCACCAATCGCTGCTTTACACTAATTACCTTTTCACTCTAACACAGTCACTTAAGTCGGTTCTAGTTTTGCATAGTTGTTCCTCAAATCGTTAAGCCCACTTATATCCCGCTTGAGTTGAGTGACATGCCACACTTCCTTGTCAGGCCCACTTATGTCGAGCTATGAATTGGCTTACCATTGAAACCGTTGACAAAATTTCCTCACATTCACCTCCCACAGCGAGCCATTAGTTCTTTGACATGTATATTTTTACTCCTACGAACTCGGCGTCAGAAACTGTTAATGCACGTGCTCCTTGTGACTCAAGCCTTACCTTTATTGGTGGAAAAACATTAGACTACAATCACTACATGTGCTTTGGCATCTAACTCAGAAATCAACCCGACCATTTATTTCTCACCGAGCGAGGTCCATTGTATTTCTTGTTTGTTGGAAAACTACTTGGTGGACCTGATACGTTGGCTCGACCAACTCTGAGTTCAAATCATTTTTTTCATGCATATCTCTATGTATTAGATCCTCCAGCTCTCGGAACCCAACCATAATTTTGACATGCCAACTTGGGGTGGGGAATCTGAACACTATTTTTACAATGCAACAATCTTGGCAAGTTGGCTCTCAATCCCCATAATCCCAGCTCAGAATTTACCACCCTCGATGACTCAAAATGACTCACCTAGAGAGTTACATTGTATTACCTACATCTCCCACATTTTCACGGTGATTCTGATATCCTTCGGGAAAAAAATCATTGGCCCTTCCATTTCAAACCTCCACCATGTCATGTTCCTATGAATTTACCACAGAAGAGAAAGGAGTGCAGGATTTTTGTGCCATTTTAGCCGACTCGGCCAGTGCTACGAGCCCAAAATTTCCCGAAGCCTCGCTTCGCCATGATACCACAACTCAAAATTTTCCAAACATTTTCCATGCCTCGAGTTAACACCAAGCATTCCCTCGTTGTTTCAAGCTTGACCCTGATCTACTCATTTCATCATGAGCAACTCATTCATGAATCCGAGATATCTCTGTGTGAGCTCATCACTTGATCTCCTTGTGAATTCTTTCAACCTTTTTCTGATCTCATGTTCATCTCCAAGAGCCATGCTTTGAACTATTGATGTCGAGCTAGCTCATTTTCACTATCAGGTGGATTGGTCATGACTCAGAAAATGGACTTCTCTGCAATGTTACTTCCAAACTTCCTGAGCTCAAACATGAGCTATTCTTCCTTGATACGTTTGAACTCCAAATGAATTGAACTCAAGATTTATAATCTCACGACCTTTCAATCGTGAGTTTCTCATTCAAAACAATCCTTCCTTTCCATGTAGATCTCGACTTGACCGACTCGTTTCATTTTCAACTCATTTGTGTCAAGGCCAAGTTATTTTTCCCTTCTGCAAGTGATCTCCTCGAACCAATGACTTAGCTCAATGTCAAACCTCCTTCCTGTGATGGTGTTGAACATTCAATGGCTCTAAGGACCAAGCTAAATTCCTTTGGCGAGGAGATCATGATATTCTACAAGCCTGAGTCCTTGATGACTCAATCCTATGAAATTATTCATTTGAGCTTAAAATTCTTATGACCGAGCTATGCGACAATATTTTTAATCTCTAAATTTTTCTCTGGCCATGTGTTTGCATTCCTAACAACAGAGCCAACACTAAGTGGTTTAAGTTCCTTTCAATATACACGCACTCGCTGAATTCATATTCAAATGAATCACTCAGAGCTTAACCACCGAGCTCTCCTTACACCACCTAGTTGGTTGCTTTCCTTTATCGCCCAACATATGGATGCTCGACACATTGAGTCAAGACACTCACCATTATGTCCTACATTGATGCATGAGTTTCATAGTGAGATGCTCAATTGACATTTCCTTGTCTTGCATTTAGATCACTTGATGATCCCTTGTCATTTTTACACAAAGCTTTCATACACCAAACTCTACATGCCACCAAGTAAGCCAAATCCATATTTAAGCGTATTTCATTCGACCAACTAACCTTCTCTCGCAAATGATTCACCTCTATCATGTTTCATCTTGTCAAGATACAACTCTTGCGATTTTATTAGTCTATTATAGCTCTCTCTAAATTTTTGTGGATGAGTCTCCTACTTTCAAGCTTCACCATCAACCTCAATGATCCTGACTCGCTTCATTCATTTTGCACTGGCAAACTCAAAACCGAGCTATCCCTTTTCCATGACATGAACCTCACTGATTTTTCTTCTCACTGAACAAGCTCACGACATGAGATTCAAAACTCCAATGTCATTTTACTCATCTGTCGACCAAGATTCTTTTTTAACATGATTGTGAGATTCTTATGCATGGCTTAATATACTTAGGTACCTCGACTCAATGAGCCAATGCTTGAGATGTTTTCCTAAATCTCCCCATTTCCAACCGAGCTGAGTTACACCTTTCCAAAGAATCACTTTGTTTTGACAATTCATCCAAGCTTCTCCCAGATGCAACACTCTCCATGAGCCCTTAGCCTGATTCAATTTTACATGGCATGTTTGAATTGGTCATGTTATCCATGCCTTCGATCATTCCTCTCTTTCATGATTTCCCTGATTTCTCGCCATGACCTAATGTCGAAATCCTTGTTTATATTTTGGCCTCCCGAGTCATATCAGAGCTCTCAAAGATTCAAATGTCGAGCTCCTGATAACACACATTAAGTTCAAAGCACTCGTCGATAGCAAAATGAGCTCATATTAATCTATCAACATAACTTGGCCAAGTTACGCTTGTCTTACAACCTCACCTAATATTGTGTCTTGTCAATGCCTTCACGTTTACACTCGAGCCGCTAATTATTAACTTGAAACTACAAGAAAACATTAACTCGCTAGAGCTTATAGGGCCTCCCATGCTTATTCACTCACTTAGCTTTCCGAACAACTCACCGAACTACTCGGTGAGCTATCTCTAGCTCAATGTTACTTGAGCCTTACAAAATTGATTTTATCTTAATTTTGAATTTTACAGCCCTTTTTGTACTCTGAGAAAGCTTTGATCCTCCAAGATAGATAAGAGGGAAAAATAACTAAAGATGATTAAAAATGATCTTAAACCTTCCTAGAACACCGTAACTATTCTTCAAATCATAAAATTTTGCATGTAGGCCCCAATTTTTCCATAAAACCCTTCCCAATCCCAAGGTCCTATGTACCCACGTTGTCCAATTTTACCCCAAGGGAAAAATTGATAACATTTTTGCGAGCTCTCGTGGGATGATTGCCTACTAAGCATAATTCCAAAGAGCCTTTAGTCATCCATTGGGCATGGAGTCAATTTTTGAATCCTAGAGTGATCTTACTTTCTATGATACATGATCTTGAACTCTCCAAAGAATGTTCGGTAGGAAATATACTAACACCGACAAATGCTTAACACTGTGAAATTTTGGATGAAGCTTTTGAGGAACCTCAGTATATCTGAAACTCTTTTGAAACTTGAAAATTATTCTCTATGAAAACATCTAATGATGATATAGTGTGCAAAACAACACAAAACACAACAATGAGGAAATCAAAACCAATAGCAACACACAACAATGTGCAAAAAGCACTTGGAGGAAAACACCTAACTAAACTATACAGGGGTTGGAATGATCTCAAAATTAAGCTTTGAGATGTATCCCATTCACATGAATGGGCATCTCTTCTCCATTGAGCCTAGATAGATTAAATGAATTTACCTCTTTACAACTCGTGATGATGTATGGCCCACTCTAGAGAGTGTCAAACTTGGCGTGCTTTCCTGGTTTGGATCTATATTCATCCCATTTGAGAACTAAATCTCCCTCTTGAAAATGCATGTCGTATGCCTTCTTATCAAAATATTTCTTAACCTGAGCCTAATGTTACTCTAAGGTCTTCATAGCCTTGTTTCATACTTATTATAACTCCATGAGTTTAGAAAACATGACTATCAGAAGATAATTCTCCATAACCTCAAGCTGATGAGCTAACTCCAAGTAAGGTAACTCCAAGGAGAGCAAAAATTTTATTCTCTTCCATTTATAAGCATGAAAGGATAATTTCCGATGGCCCTTTACGGTGTGCTTTGATCTACCCATAAATAAGTTTTAAGTTGTGTGTGCCAAGTCCTCCTATTAGTCTCCATTGTGCGCTTGATAACCCTTGTGAGGTTTTTTATTTCTAGACTCACCCAATATGTTTCCTTACGGATAGTAATTAGACAAGTCTTGAGGTAGACCCCATTCTTAACAGCCCATTCACTCAACTTTAGACCAATAAAATCCACCGCATTGTCTCAAATAACTGTAAGTCGAAACTACTAATGCATGTGTTCCCTATGACTCGGGCCTTACCTTTATTGGTGGAAAACATTACACTACAATCTCGGAAGCCATCACTACATGTGGTTCAACATCCAACTCAAAAACACCTCGACCATTTCTTTCTCCCAATATGGTTCGCTAAGCGAGGTCCATTGTATTTCCCCCTTGTTGGAAAATATCCACGGTGGACCCAATACGTTAGCTCAACCAACTTGGAGGTCAACTCATTTTTTTCCATGCATATATCTTTGTATTGGCTCCTCGAGCTCTTGGAAACTTACCACAATTTTGACATTCCAACTCGGGGCGGGGAATCCAAACACTATTTTGACGATGCAATAATGTTGTCAAGTTAGCTCTCAATCCCTGCAATCCCAACTCAAACTTTACCCCTCGGTGATCCAAAATGACTCACTTAGAGATTTACATTGTATCACCCACTTATCCCACATTTTCATGGTGATTCTGATCTCCTTCAGGAAAAAAATCATTGGCCCTTTCATTTCAAACCTCCACCATGTCATGCTCCTGTTAATTACCCATAGAAGAGAAAGGAGTGCAGGATTTCGGCACCATTTTGGCCCACTCAACTAGGCTACAAGCCCAAAATTTCTTGAAACCCACTTCGCCATGATACCACAACTCGGAATTTGTTAAACATTTTCCATGCCCAAGTTAACACTAAGCATTCCCTCGTCATGTCGAGCTTGACCCTGATCTTCTCATTTCATCATGAGAAACTCATTCGTGAAGTCCGGCTATCTCTATGTGAGCTCATCATTTGATCTCCTCGTGAATTCTCTCAACTATTTTGTCAAGCTCACATTCATCTCCATGAGCTGTGCTTTAAACTATTGATTCCGAGCTAGCTCATTTTTGTTGTCAGGTGGATTGGCCATGACTTGGAAAATGGACTTCTATGTAATGTTACTTCCAAAGTTCCTTAGCTCAAACATGAGTTATTCTTCCTTGATACATTTGAACTCCAAACAAATTAAACTCGCGCTTTATAATCTCACAACCTTTCGTTTATGAGTTTTTCATTCAAAACAATCCTTCATTTCCTTGTAAATATTGACTTGACTAACTCATTTCATTTTCAACTCATTTATGTCAAGGCCGATTTTTTTTTCCCTTCTATGAGCGATATCCTCAAAGCAACGAATTAGCTCGATCTTTGAGAGCTCCTTCATGTGATGGCGTTGGACATTTTTTGGCTCTAGGTACTAAGCTAAATTCCTTTGGTAAGGAGATCATGATCTTCTACAAGCTGAGTCCTTGATGACTCAATCCTATGAAACAGCTTCGCTTTGACCTTACAATTCTTATGACTAAGCTATGCAATGATATTTTTTAATCTCCAAAAAAATTGTTTAGCCATGCATTTACGTTCCTAACTATAAAGCCAACACTAAGTATTTTAATTTCCTTTGAGTATACATGAGTTGGCTAACTTCATCTTCAAACAACTCACTCACCAAACTTAACCACCGAGCTCGCCTTACATCGCCGAGTTAGTTACTTGCCTTTATCACCCAACATGTCGATGCTTTGACACATTGACTCAAGATACTCACCATTTTGTCCCGTGTTGATGCCTGATTTTCATACTTGAGATGCTCAATTGACCTTTCTTTGGCTTGAATTTAGGTCACTTGACAAGCCCTTGCTATTCTTACACATATATCATACACCAAACTCTACATGCCACCGAGCAAGCCCGATATAGATTTAATCATATTTCATTTGGCTAACCAACCTTATCTCATTATTCGATTCACATCCATCACATTCCATCTTATCAAGCTATAAATCTTGCAAGTTTCTCCATATTTCATATCTCTTTGCATTTTTGTGGATGAGTCACCCTCGCTTTCAAGCTTCACCATCAACCTCAATGATCCGGACTCGGTTCATTCATTTTGCACTAGCAAGCTCAAAACTGAGCTATCCATTTTCCATGACATGAACCTCACCGATTTTTCTTCTCACTAAGCAAGCTCGTGACATGAGATTCAAAACTCAATGTCATTTTACTCATCAGTCGACCGAGATTTTTTTTAACATGATTGTGAGCTTCTTATGCATTACTCAATATACCGAGGTACCCACTCAACAAGCCAATGCTTGAGATGTTTTCTTGAATCTCTCCCGATCTCTAACGAGTCAAGTTACACCTTTCCAAAGAATCACTTTGTTTCAACAATTCATCCAAGCTTCTCCCAGATGTAATACTCTCCAAGAGCCCTTAGCCTGATTCAATTTGACGTGGCATGTTTGAATCGGTCACACTATCCATGCCTTTGATCATTCCTCTCTATCATGATTTCTTGATTTCTGCCATGACCTAATGTCGAGTCAACATCTTAAATGTTGAGATCTTTGTTTATATTTTTGCCTCCTGAGTCATATCAGGAGCTCTCACCAATTTAAACACCTAGCTCCTGATACCACACATTAAGTTCAGAGCACCTCACCAGATAGCAAAATGAGCTCATATTGAGCTATCAACATAACTTGGCCAAGTTACATTTGTCTTGCAACCTCACCCAATATTGTAGTTTGTCAATGCCTTCACGTTTACACTTGAGCCGCTAATCATTAACTCAAAACCACAAGAAAACATTAACTTGCCGAGATTATAGGGCCTCCCATGCTCATTCACTCACGTTAGCTCGCCGAGAAGCTCACAAACCGCTTGGCAAGCTATTTCTATCTCAAGTGTTTACTTGAGCCTTACAAACTGATTTTATCTCAATTTTGAATTTTATGGGCATTTTTCATACTCTAAGCAAGCTTTGAGCTGCGAGACACATAAGAGGGAAAAATAACTAAAGATGATTAAAAATGATCATGAACCTTCCCGAACACTATAATTGTTCTTCAAAGCATAAAATTTTTCATGTAGGCCCCAAGTTCTTCCGTGAAGCCCTTCCCATTTCCAATGTCCTATATACCCCATTGTCCAATTTTACCCCAAGGGAAAAATTTGATAACAATATACAAATAAAAATAATCGTCATAGAGACTTAGATAAATAAATAGATCAAAATAAATCTCAAAAGTAGATGTTAGAGTTACCATGTAGATTCAAACCTCGAAGGAAACATTCATCAATGAAAATATGGATTTACCTATTTAACCAATCCCTACTAAGATAATTGTTCTGCCCTTCATTCTAGATCCCCAAATTTTCTAGATATGTTTATAACACTGCATAGAACTTTTAGTTAGTTTTATTCCACTATCACATAGTATGAGTCTAAATTCGGGTGAATATTTTATACAAACCTGACCCTAATTCTATTGTATTTTCCTTTTTATCGGTTTTCAGAGAAATCTAATCATCATTACATAGTTTGTGATTGTGATTTATATATGTGTTGCTCAAAAATTACCTTAATATGAGTAAGTAATACCTATATTAGATTAACCCTAGAATTGTTATTAAAAATGTCAACCAATATAATTATTTAAAAAACAAAATAATTTTATATCCATCTTGTGGATTAGTATGATGAGACCATAGGGTTGAACTACTAACACGGATAGTCCTATCGACTTACATTATAAATTCAATCATCTTATATTTTTAACTAAAACGTTAAGATTAAGCACATAGCTAATGTGGTAGCACTCTAAAGATCCAAATTTTCAATTACAATGGAGCCTCTAATCTTTCATAGAATGACAATGAAGAGAGGAGAGGGAAAATAAATTAATTCTAGCTTCTCGATGCACTTTAGGAAAATTAATAGATTTTTAAATCAATTTATTTTTATTTGGTAGTTGTTTGTTCCTTTTAATTATTGCCTATACTTTTCCAAACATATTTTTCTCATTATGAATGCAAATTTACCTTTTAATAAAGGCTTTGGCTATATTTTTTCTTTTTGATCTTATTTAATAGCTTTGGGAATTTCACCATAAAGTACAAATATTTAACATATATGTGTAGCTTTTACCTTTTTAAATAAGCTTTATAAAATAAATATTATATTCCTTTTAACCTCATCCCTTTTTAGATTTTAAATATTAAAATAGATTTTATATTTAATTAAAATAAATGAAGTTATTTTAATCACAAATAATTAAGATTAAGAAAATGTCGACATGATAGAGCCCTCAAATAATTTTTCCAATAGGTAATTTACCCATCATAAAGGATAACCGATATATTGTCTCAAGAGAGAGGACCAATGGTTCTATATGATGCCTTTTTAATATTTGAGACTCACACCATTAAATTATAATGACCTCTTCTATGGGAAGAGAGGCCAAACCTATGGGACTATAAGTTCCAACCCTATGTGGGTCAAAGGGGAGAGAAAGAGGCTTATCACTCTATAACATTTTCATGGTTTCAGTTGTATACTTTGTGGAAGTTATTACTACTATCACACTTTCTCTTCAACCATTTTGGTTATATTTTCAAAAAAATGTCCTCGAGTCACTTAAAAGGGAAACATCGGGATTAGGATTATAATTTTCTTGCGAAACATTAGGATTATCATATGACCAGCTTTAGCATCATGGGTTCCAACTAGTTGGGGTTGGTTAGTTATAGGGTTTTGTAGTATACTTTGGGAAGGATGGGGTTGATTATTAGGAATTTAATCATGAAAATTTTTGTTTCACTTATAATCATGCATCACCCAAACCATGATAGTTAGGAAAATAATCTAAGTTTAACATTGTGCAATTTTTATCATGTCATTTTTATTTTTTCATGATAGTCTAGTTATACACCTATCTTTATAAATGAGTTTGTATCCTATAATCATGAACTATTATTTATAATGATTTTCACCATTTGATTAGTACACAAATATTTTTCTTTTATTATTCACCTACCTTGGTAGTGTGCCTATGTTTATAACAATTATATGTAGTTTATATACTTACATAAGTGTTATGTAAAATTTCATTATTTATTTATATTTGAAACATATCCAAAGGAGATAAGAAAGGTCTCTGGTATCTTCTAGATTATTAAAAATATTTCAAGAGATAGCATAAGAATGTATTTTAGTAATATAGTACAAAAGTATGTTTCTAGAATAAATAGTATGTAAAAAAGGATCAACATTATTTTGTGCATGACATCACAAGGATAACTTTCATTAACCTATGTTACTAATATGGGTTCATATTACTGGAACACATCTACCATTAAATTCACAATTTCATTAGAATTATCATGTAGTATTTTGCATGAATTTGTAGTGGAGAATAAATTTTAGAATTTCAAATCATTAATATTATCTGAGGAGATGGCATGAGTACACATAACTCACAATTATAAAACTTAAGATAACTCAATTGTATTTAGTTGTAATATAATTTGGAACCCATCTTACGTAGAACATTGAGATGTTTTGAATGTCATATGGTTACTTGTGTATTTTATGTAATGTAAGTGGGTTTTATCCAAATAAGAATTCCCATATGCATGTATTCAACAATCAGCAGCAAGTCGAGTGTCATGAGCTCTCTAGAATAATCGGTATTAATGTATTGTTGTCTAGCTATACTTTCAGAGACATTGGGTTAGAAATAATAGATCCAATAATCTATTTTGACGCAAAGAATATTAATTTTTACATTTTGTGAGTTTTTTTAATCGTATTTTCCTTTTTATTAAAGTAATTTAATTTCAAGTTTCTATTTCAAATGTGTTGTGTTCTATTTTACAAATTTTTTATATTTTTTAATTATAAGGGTTGTATGGTATAAGACATATCTTAATTAATACCCTTAATCATGGCTACATCATTTAGTACAAGAGAATATTTATATTCCTTCCAAGTTTAATACATGATTTGGTATTGTTTCTTTCCACATTTTTGAGTTTGGGTGGAAAGTAACTAAATACATGTTATAGTAAGAGTTAGATAGAATGTATAAGAGATAATTATCACTTGGTATTTAAAGATAATACATATTCATCTGAATGCTTTATAAAAAAGTTGTGAAGGAAATCAACAAAAGGGAACTTTTTAATGAGGAAATAAAAATATAATAAGACCATGAATTATTAGAGCCCATAGTCAACAAATGTAGTCACAAAATCACGCACTTACTACTATAATTATACCACCAAGTATTTTGTTTTATATATGGATCTTGTGTAAGAAAAGTATTCACTAATGGATCATCCCCTAGTCCTATCATTAGTTTAGTCAATCATTGTCATTGATTATTTTCACAGTCATCGCTTTACACAATTTTGGTCATCTCTTATGAAGTCTCGCCATTATTTACTCATTGATCATATTTAGTCTTTGACTAGGGCCACCTAGGAAGGGATTGGGGCACCCATCGGCACCCCGGTCCTCATTTTTAGGAACCCTAGTTCCAGTTGCACTTGGTTCTAATTTAGAGTTTTGAGTTTGATCTTTGTAGTTTTCCCTCTCATTCCCTAGGTACTAGTTGGCATGTCGGGTCATTAGTGTCGAAATTTGAGAAAGAGATCCCTATATAAACACAACATACACACTATATTAAGTGGGGACTATTACTACCAAGGGATAGCTATCTACTAAGGCAAAGGACTGCATTTGGGAATTATTTTACGTCACACACTGCATACGAAGGGTTGTATTCATTTTATTCCATTCACCATTTACATCTTACATCTAGTTATTTCTCACTACTTTGGCATCATTGGCACTAGGGAAACCTAGGCACATGATTTTACACACATGCACATAGAACTACATCGGTTCTAAGATGTAGTGCAGTTCTCAATCGTAATTCCATCCATTTGGTAGCTGAGGACAATCTAACCCATTCATTTGCATATTTATTTTTTTATGGTTTGATGATTTTGTATGGGATTTTGTAGGAGATTATTCATTAAAGATCTACAATGACATCAGTGAAGCTAGTACAACATCCACATGACAAGAGGAAAGTTATTATGAAGACCTAGTGACTAACTCAGACTCAAGTTACGATTTGTTCTATAGACCAGGGAGCTTATAATATAGACCAGGAAGTCCACATGCGCTCTAATCCTCCCCGTGCACCCTAATCTGGCCAAATCTTCATTTGCTGCAACTTTCTCGAGGTGTACTGTCATACAATATTCCTCCTATGCATTATCCAATCTAGTTACAAATCACTACGAGGTAAGTTTATTTCAGGTTAGTACCTTTTCCTCTTATTTCAATTATTTCATTTTATTTAAAATATCAAATAAAATTAGTTAACATTTATATTTTAGTTTATATCAGTTATTTCATTGTTGTAATGTTTAGATTAACTCATAAAATCCATTATTTTAGTTAATCATTTTTATATGAACTCGTACTTTAGAACATTTTTTCCTAGGATCCGCTTCAAACCCTAATGGCTAAGTATAGTTCATCTTCTTCTTAGCCCATCATGTCTCATGTTATCATCAATCTTATCTATGATGACACTGCCATCGCAAAGCTCACAGCTCTCTATGGTAATCCTAATCTACCAGCTGATATTCAACAACTCTTATATGGTCAATAATATGTGCCTACTAGTTTTGAAAATTCTCCTATCTGAATTAGTATTTTTGAGGACCCGGTAGCCTTTACTCATTTTACACCATGCTATACAACTAATAGTGATCCTTAGTTTGATATTTCTAAGGAAATTCTAGATGACTCTCTTATCGATTACATGCTTGGTATTAACAATTGATCATACGTGCATACCAATTATTCTCCTATTCAAACCACTGTTATAGTTCCATCTCATGATTCTTCTACTTCTAATATTGCTTATCATCATTCCTCACATATTATTTCTCATACAACTTCATATTGTGTTGATGATCCTATTGATAACACATTTAATGACATTCTCACATCTGATTTTATAGAGATGTGGATGACATAATTGATAGCCATGATTATCCTACTTTTCATTCCACCGAGTGTGAATCTCCATCGCCACTTTCTCCTGAGGTTACCTCTAGCATAGTGCATGAGTCATCTCCATCTGTTGGTTCATTTTCTCACATTCTGTGTCTTCATTGGATGCTTCACCTCCACAAGAAATTTTTGATGATACTCCTACCATTACTATGGGTATTCCATATATATAATCTACTATAGCTTCTTTGGCACCCACTCCTAGTGTGCCTTTATCATCGGAATCTCCTTTATCTTCTCTTGGCATTCCTATGATCACTCACAATGCTAAGTTACAACCACGCAATACATTATTACCATATTCTATTATTCCTTCATGGGATATACTATCTTTCATGCATGTCGTAGGTCAATTACAATCTTAGGTTTAGTCTCTCACTTTAGAAAGTAGGGATTACTATGATTCTATTGACAATAACTCATTACATGGTAACCCCATTCCCAATAAGATTCATAACTCTCGCATTTCCTAAGGACTTTATCATGCCCACATTCACATGGTTTGATGGTACTGGTGACCCTTATTAATATCTCCAACATTACCACATGGTTATAGACCCCTATTCTAATGATAGGTTATGCTTAAGGCCTTTCGACATTGTATTATTGATGAAGATTTACAATGGGACACTCATCTTCCATTTGGGTCCATTAGTACTTACTATGACATGGAGGACACTTTCCTCTATCATTTTATCACCAACAATGGCCCTAGAGTTACTTATGATCACCCACTTACGTTACATCAGGGCTCATCATAATCTATCAAGGATTATATCTTATGGTTCAATGCTTGTATGCATCAACTAGCATTCCAACCTATTGATTTAGAGAATTAATTCATTTTATTTTATGGTTTTATTCCCATGCTTCATAAAATATTGCAATATCATGCATGTGAGTAATTCACTCTTATGTCCTATAGAGTCATAGACCTAGAATAATATATTATTTCGACACATGTCATTACTCCTCCACATACCTTCACTTCTATTGTATCATCTAGTGCTCCTCCATTGACATCGGTTGAGCGTCCTACACAATCTCCACATCAACCTAGCAAGTAGGATTAACCTACTCCATCATCGAAGAATACTTCTTCTCCTCCTCCGTGACAGGATAAAACTCCATCTATTTCACGTGAACTATTGTACTTTTCTCATCACGCTTAAATAAATGATGTGCTTGAGAGATTTACATACCGAGTGATTAATTCGATTGCCCTCTAATCACCATCATCCACAACATTATCTACAACATCAGCGTGATTAACCCTATTGTAATTATCATCGCATCAATGGCCATATGGACAATGATTACTTCACCCTTCATGAAATATTGCATTAATTAGAGGATAAGGGAATAATTTCCTTTTGATCTTGCTCATGTGAGTGGTCCATGTCTCCTCTGCCTCATCTACACATTTCTACTCGGGTTGAGTTGTCTCCTCCATCTAGTGCTAAGGTTATTAGATGTCCACCACTAGAGCTTTTTCACTTATGCGCACTCTCCACCGCATCCATACATTTCCACACCATCTCATCCATCGCTACTATGTCACACTAGCTTCCACAACCCTCTCGTACTATCCCATCCCATCCACTACTATTTCACATGATAGTTAGTTCGGTTCATATCCTCACACTGCTTCCATGTCACATGCTTCTACCACTTCATGTCACCTTGATCTCTGGTAGGTGATTACTATCACCTTATCCTTTGATGATGCACTTGTGTTCTTACGGTTCTTACACAATTGTTGAGGGTTTTTCTTTAAGAACCTTTCATCACGTGCTTCGTTGATTCATCTAGCACACTCAATCATTTCTCGATGACGCACTCTTGCTTATGCGGCTCATTCTTGACTATTGAGGGGTCTTAACTAAATGATCCTATTCATTCACATACTAAGGGGCATCACTAATTCCCCCTCCTATTTTCATCATACTAACATATTACGATCCCATTACATTATCATTCATCATGACACATTAGTTTTGTGATCATACATTATCCATTACACTAACCATGCATTACAAATTCCATTCAACAAACATTTCATATAACTCATCAATAAAATTACATATGTTATCTATCATCATTCACATTACACATTTTGTCTATCATTATCAACATTATAATATGAGTATACATCAATACGCAAGAATGATATACAACACATTAACAACAAAAAACATTGAGTCATATTGTGCCATTGATAGACAATTAAATAAACTCATCATATATCAATAACATCTATCAATATATATATATATATATATATATATATATATCAAATAAAATCATCATTACAAAAAACATCTCATCACTAGGGACAACTCCCCACATCATATACAATAATACAAATCAAATCTCATCATCATTATCGCTCTCGGGTACTACGAGATCCCTAGAACTAGATGCCTCACCACTAACTTTGCACCATTGTTTGCGGCCTCGATACCTCTCAACATGCCTCTGTAATAAGGTAGCTTACATAGACTTCTATGAAAAATTGACATTGTAAATCCACATATCATGCAAATACATCCTGCACTAAGGGACCACCACCCATTGCCTCCCTGGCTTGTCAAGTATCCTCACATGCCTCGTCCCTCTCGCCTAAAACACATTGCATCTCACCACCGCTATGGCTGGCTCAAATAAATGGGCATACTCACCCACGATATTGTCCACTTGCTCCACTATCCCTCCACCAAGTACATCAGTTATAATATTCCATGTCAATGTGTAGATGGATGTGTTTACTATCAAGGACCAATACGTGTCACCTAAAAAACAAATAACACAACAACTTAGATAATCATCGCTATAACATACGAAAATAACAAAGTACACAACAAAACTATATAGATACTTACACTCAGCTATAGTTGTTTCTACATTATCGGGGGCATGGGATTCCCCCTCTCCTCCTCCTCCCTATGGTAACCTTGCTACATTTTCAAACAATGGAAACAAGAGTACCCATTGATGTGTCACCCATCATGTGTGATACTCCTTTGTACACCCCACTGCATCTAATTCTATCAGCTTTATCGCCATGTCTACCTCATCTAGCCCAAGAGGTACTAGTTTATCTCATGTGGGCATTGATCTATCTTTGACCCTCCTCATTGTTGTAATATCTTGCAACCATATATGGCTCCATGGGAACGTATTGAGACATGCCAAACTATCACGATACTCTCTCCACCTGAAATATCTTGGCCACCACTAGAAATCGATCCTCTAACCACATAGTCCTACATATACACCGCAACTCTACAGCATCCTCTGTCCATCTTCCATAATCGCGGTATGGCCTCCATACAAATACCTTGGGCCCCATCCTATCTATCAATTCCCTGTAAGTATCGTGTCCATCTTATGCCCATATACATTAATCCACCTCCTCACATATATCTCTAGCCTAGCCCACTCTCCTCGTGGACCTCCAATTGGCCTCAACACGGCTATATGCTCATATGCCCATACATGCAATAGTGTGGTGGCTCCTATCCCACCACCATGCTTATCATGAGTAAACCTATATAGATCCCTATATAGGTGGGCCAACACACACCATGCCCAGCATATCTAGTGCTCTCCTCCTCTATCCACCGACATATATCATGCATCTTATACAATATTCCTACACCTCCGCCCTATAGTTATAGATGAAGTAATCACAACAAAGGATGAAATTTTGCAAGCGTGGAACCCTTGATCTTAAGATAGCATCCAAAATTATATGGGCCTTGGAAGGTACTTGAGTCCCCATAAAATATTGTCTAGCATCTCACATTTGTCTCTCCATATCCTCCAATGGCATAACTCAGTACTCTCTCCCTAACAATCGTAAATTACATTATACGATACACATCCTCCAAAGTAATTGTCATCTCACCCGTAGGAAACCAAAATGTACACGTATCCACACACCACCTCTCACATAATGCTATCAACATGGGCATATTATGGGGTACATCTCCCATCTATGCTATGCATAACAGGTTGTACGGTCGATAACATCCCACTCATCATCTGACAAGCTCACCCAAGCAAAGTACTCAAATGATGACCCTTACAGAGCTCCCTGTGTGAATATCCTCTCGTACACCACAAAATGATAGAAAACACAGCATTAGAACACTATACAAGTCCAAATACATTCACTTATCACATTAAACTATACACTAGATATCTCAATTGCACCGTTATCGATCAAGTATACACATTCTAGACCAAGGCACCCGGGAGAGTGGGACACTAGCTCTCTAATATGGGTGCTCCTATCCCAAGGGTCACTAATGCCCTCACCAATCTTGTCTAGGTATAAAACTCGAAAAACTTCATAATCTCAAATTTGCAAAAATAATAAAACTAAGTACTACACTCACATTTTTTTAAAAACATCTTACTTACCAATTTTGTCGTCGTCTGTGATGATGCTACATCGGTCACCACCCTCTCAAACCAGAATTAGGACGACGAGTTGCTCTCACTTATAGCATTGTTGCTTACTTAGCACTCAATCTCACAATCACATCAAAGAAAAATGAAGTGACTAATCACTTTTTCACTTCACTACTTATAGTTACTTTTCATCACCTACTTTACTATGGTCATTATTTCATGCTTATTCTCCCAAATAATACATATTACTATGCTTTTATCATATCTTGAGAATTTCTACTCGATGTGCACACTATTTGCAGTGTTATTTTTAGAATTTCACCTGCCATATTATTATACACATTACACGTGTGTTATATCTTCTTAATGTTGTCTTTCATTCAATTTGAACACATTTTAGAAATTTCTATTACTTCCTCTCTATCCCGTGCTTACTTTTGGCTTAGCATTCATTATTATCATCACTCCCCTTTCGCTGAAAGGGGGTCATATCATTAGGGTCATAATCCCCTTACATCACCATGTGATCAATCAACACTACCAATTCATCACTTTCAAACATTTACTAATTTATCATGTAACATTTCACCATTGATTCCCCCTAATGACCTAACTTGGGGCAACAAACGTCAATTTCTATATGTGAAATTTCATCACTTCCCCCTAATGACCTAACCCAGACAGAAAAAATACAGAATATTTCCATGTGATCACTCATCAATTTCTATCAATTCCCCTAATGACATAGCATGGCGGCAACTAGCATAAAATCTCTCTACGAGTAACCAATCAAGACAATCAATCAATCAATTAATGTGTTCAAACCTCTAACAACCATCATTCAATCAAAACAATATAACATATACAGCCTCCCAGATGACCTAACTTTGGAGTTACATTCATTACTTTCCCAGATGACCTAACTTGGGAAGTTATTCTATATTTGGTGTTTACTTCCAGATGACCTAACTTGGAAGCCATCATACATTTCGTGTTTGCTTCAAATGACCTAACTTGGAAGCCATCATACATTTCATGTTTTCTTCTAGATGACCTAACTTAGAAGCCATCACATTATGGTGACACCCATGGAGTGGGGGAAAGAGTTCCTTTCCTATACCACTCCTATATGGGTCAAATGTTTGATCAAAATTATCTGGATCCAAAACCACAAATGTTTGATCTGAGTCCATCTGCAGTGGCTAGATCTTGAGGATGTAGTTACATGTTGGATAATAACACACCTTTCTCCCTACACTCTTCCTCTAGTGGTAGGATACCCAAATCTTCAGTCAATTATTCATATACACACAATCAAGTTGGGAATTGATCACTCCTACCCCATCTTATCATCATCATACGCATTCAAAATCATCAAACATCTAACATTACAATCATCACTCTCATTTTAGTACACTTCACCATGATACTATAGTTTTTAATTTTTTTGCATGGATCGATCGCGTTGATCCATGGTTTGGCACATTATATGGTTCTTTCGAATATTTTTACTACCACATTTTTGCAATCTACTACAACATGGGATTCACTAGATTTCTCTCAAGTACTCATTTCTATCTATTTTATGTTACCAAGCTTTCAACTCAACAACATAAAGTGGGGGAAAATGTAGTCACAAAATCACGTACTTACTATCGCTATGATTATACTACCAAGTATGTTGTTTTATATATGGATATTGTATAAGAAAAATATTCACTAATGGTTTATCCCCTAGTCCTACCATCATTTTATTCAATCATTGTCATTGATTGTTTTACATAGTTATCGATTACTTGCACAGATTAAGTTATCTCTCATGGAGTCTCAACTATCGTTATTTACTCATTTGGTGTCTCTATTATTTTACTAGGGCACCTAGGAAGGGATTGGGGCGCCATTCAACACTCGATCCTCATTTTTAGGTGTCATGGTCCCGATTGCACTTGGTTCTCATTTAGAGTTTTGAGATCGGTGTTGGTAGTTTTCCTCTCATTCCCTAGGTATTATTCGGCATGTCGGGTCATTAGTTTCCAAAATTGAGCAATATATCCCTATATAAACACAACATACACACTATCTTAAGTGGGGACTATTTCTACTAAGGGTTGACTATCTACTAAGGCAAGGGACTACATTTGGACATTATTCCGCATCACATACTTTTGCATAAGAAGGGTTGTATTCATTTATTCCAACCACCATTTGCATCTTACATCTAGTTATTGCTCACTACTTTGGTTTGATTGGAGTAGAGAAACATAGGCACATGATTTCACACAGATGCACAAATAACTACATCAGTGTCTAGAGATGTAGTACATCGTCGATTGTTATTCCATCCATTTGGCATCTGAGGATAGTTTGACCCATTCATTTGCATCTTTTTTTTAGGGTTTGATGCTATTGTGTGGGATTTTGTAGGATATTATTCATTAAAGATATATAGTGACATCAAGGAAGCTAGTGCGATATCCACACAACAAGAGGTGAGTTATTGCAAAGACCTAGCAACCAACTCAGACTCAAGTTGTGAGTTGTTCTCTACAAACCAAGGCACTTACAAGCGCCTTAATCCTCCCAGGCGTCCCAATCTGGCCAAATCTTCATCTATTGTAACTTCTTGAGGTGTGTTGTCTTACTTTGTTCCTCATATGCATCATCTAGTCCAGTTACAAATCACTGCGAGGTAAGTTCATTTTAGGTTAGTACCTTTTCCCTCTTATTTCAATTATTTCATTTTATTTCAAATATAAAATAAAATTAGTTAACATTTATATTTCATTTTATACTAGTTATTTCATTGTTGTATTGTTTAGATTAACTTCTAAAATCCATTATTTTAGTCGATCAACAGACACTAAAACATATAAATCTAGAAGTTTTTATGAGAGACATGCAAGTTTTTCTAGAAGATACAAAGAAAACAAAATGTCGTAATGTTATAGTGATATATGATGTAAGTAATATGGAATTCATTTATGATTCACTTGAAATATTTGAAGAGGAAGAAAATTTTAAAGAACATGAAGACAAATTTATAAAAATGTCACAAGAGTGAAAAGTAAGCCTAATGTTGATGTTTCTAACTACTCCATAGGATCGATTCCTAATGATCTCATTGAATGGATAATTTATTTAGAACAAGGCTTTGAGTATGAAGTCTTGGAGGATCTAAGGTGAGTTAAATCTTCTAAAATTTTGAGAAATCAAAGATCTACATGCTTTGGGAACATGTATAAGCTGATTAATTGAGAATGATGAAGAAAATATCAATACTTGGAATGAAATTTTGGTGAAATTGAAGGAAATTTTCTTTCTGAAAAAATATCACATGTTTTTTTCACAAATATACAATTTTTTAAAAATAATCTAACTAAATGTAATACTTTTACAAGCTACCCATTTTATTTGGTTATTTTGAACATGATTCTTAAAATATTTCATATTATATGAATATATTGCAAATGGAAATTCAATATGAATTAAAGTACATTATGCTAAGTAATCTTATCATTGTTCACTAAAGGTAGAATATGAATTGGAACATAATAAAAAAACATATCATGAGGAAAGGTAAATTTCATGCATGGTTGTGCAAAAGTTAGTGATGGAGGAAATTATGTACAAGGAGAGGTAATTACTACATAAAGATGATGATGGTGCACAAAAATGTAGAAATTTTTTTCAAAAGAAGAGGTTAAATATTTGGACTTGGATTCACCAACACATGTTTCAATTGTAGACAAGATGAACATATAAAATTTGAGTGTCTGGATACACATGTGGATACTAGTTAAAGTGTGTGTGTGAATATTGCACAAAAAGATGAAGAAAGAATTGCATGAGTGCTTCACACTAATAAACCTAAAATATGGATAACCACTCATGAAGAAGAGGTTGTTGTTGAAACATATGAAAGAGGAACATAGTCTTGTACCTAGGAAAAAATCAAAACAATTTGTAAGTGCAGAGATAACTTTGCAAGTTAATAATAGATAGTGACATTACAAATAACATGTTTTACATGAAATAAATAAATTGATTAAAGAGGTTAGAACATCATAGTAAAAATAATTTTTATTAGTTATTTAAATATCATTAGTTTTTGGTGAATGATAAATGCTTAGTGAATTTTTAAAAAATTTTACATAGAGATAAATATATGTATGATATAATGTCTATAGGTTCTTGCCATATTTTTCATCAAAGACCTTAGCGGTTTGAACACAAGGTAAATCATGATGGTTATATAAATAGATACATTTTGGTGGAGAAATATAGAGATAAAAAATTGAATCCACTAAGGATAGGTGTGAAGAAGTAGAAAATAGTACTAATGATTATTGTTTTAGGAAACAAATTCCTTATTGAGGTGAATAAGTGTAATTATCTTATACTTGTAGAAAAACCTACACAAATTTTGGGCATAAAAGTTAAAGGTGAGGAAGAGACACCTCCATGAAGTGAAATAATTGGTTGATGAATTTACAAATATTATTTTAATGATATAAGAGATGAATTACCACCAACGAGAATCATAAATCATCAAATGGATTTAATCGTAGTATTGATTCTACCAAACAAAAACACACATGTTGATACCATAAGACAATGTAGAGATGCAAAATGTAAGTTCAATATTATTAGACAAAAGATTGACCATGAGATTTTGATTCCATATGTGAAACCATAAATAGAAGCCTCAAAGAAAAATGATGAATGGATAATGTGCATAGATAGTGAGTGATAACAAGATAAATAAGTGTAAGTTTTCATTTATATGGATCAATGATATGATGTACTTTGCATGATTAGTGTGAAGTATTTCTCAAAGATTGGCTTGAAGAGATAATATCACTAGATTCACATAAGAGAAGGTGATGAACAAATAAATAACATTAAAAACATAAGAGGTACTTTGTGAATGGTCTATTATGCCTTGGGTTGAAAAATGCACTAATTACATTCATGTGCTTGATGAATGAAGCTCTACATTAATATTTGGATAAATTTATATTATCTATTTAGATATGATGTCATGTAAACTTGAACATTGGTGAAAATTTGATTCCACTAAGAAAATTTGGCCATAATCCATCCAATTCAATATATTCAAAGTTGTGAAATGAATATTATACGTATACAAATCTCAAGAAATTAAAAAAAAATACTAAGGTTTGAAGAAATAAGAAAAGGTAGAATATCATAAGCTACATGTAGAAAAGTGGACTTTTCAACTGTGAAAATAGCCCAAAACCCTGCATCAGAGTTTTTGGATTGCAAAAATAAACCCCAAGTCATATTTTTAGATTATGAAAGTATCAAAAAACCCTTTATTATATTTTTGGATTTTCAGAGTAGCCCTAAACCCCACGTCAAATTTTTGGACTGCAAAAGCATACCGAAACCTAGAGTCATATTTTTGAACTAAAAAAATAGACCATAACCCTAAATCAATTTCTAGACTCGCTTTAAAAGCATTTCCAATCCATGAAGAATAGTTTTATACTCCCAAATAAATCATAATCCCTAAAGTATATTTTTATAATTCCAGAGGATTCTGAATCCTCAAATAGAATTTTCATAGAAAAATTAGACATTTACTCAAGGATTATTTTAGGTGTAAAAATAGCTTCAAATTCTTGTAATAAATATTTTGGCATGCAAATTATACCTTTATCCTTGAATCTTGAAATGAACATTTTTAACATGGAGATGCATAAAATCAATATGTTCCAAAGGTTGTGAAAATCTCAAATTGGGCACGGCTTTCATAGTATTTCCCCTTGACCTTGATATGTACTATGATAGGGTTTACCTTGTGGGGGGATTCCACCCCTAGACCCCTATTCCCATAACTAAAAAGAAAAATATTTGGGAAACTCTGTATAGTATAAAGGTCATAAATTTGAGACATGAGACCAAAAGAAAAACATGAGGAAGAAAATCCCTAACTTGTACTTGTTTATACACCGAGTCACTTTTACATTTTTAACTTGTGTAATTTTATATTTTTTTAAATGTGACTTATTTTATAAAAAAGTGCACATTAATGTTGGTTTTATTTTTAGTAAAATGACTTGGTAAAAATCCCATATAAGTGAAAAATAGGGTATTTTTGTTATGAACAAGTGTATGCAATTCATTTGATGGGAACAAATACATAGCTAAAGCTTTTTTCTAATTCGAGGGACTACTTTGAGATATTTCTTGAATTTATTTCTTTATGGATATTTGGAGAGACTTAATGTTGTCTATTATATTACATTAAAGGACATTTTAACATTTTCTTATGCAATTGAACTCTGCATGGACTTGGAGTGATTTTTGGATAGAATTTGTGCTTTCCATAATTATGTACAAGATCTTGTTTGAAAATAAAATATTTTATGAATCTTTGAATTCATTGTTATGAAGAAATACAATGAGTTATTCTGAAACTTTGTGTTATGGTATCCTTTGTGATAGCATGTGTTTGTATTTCATATGTTTGTTTTTCTTTATTATTTTCACACACATGTAAGATTCCAATGAGAAGTGTTTATTATATTAACTAATCTCCTTGAAAAATAATAAGTTATGAGTTTAATTATATGAAATGTAATATTTCAACTACCCTCTTTATCTCACTCATTTCTCCATTCATTTCTTATTTCTTATCAATTTATATTCCTTTCTTCGAGAATAAAATATGACCCCTACAAATTAGTTTATGTATATATTGTACATACTATTTCTTTTTTTGGTTTTTGATTTCAATAAATGGCACCTCCTCAAAATCGATGAGGGAATTTTTCCCACACACTATTATCAAAGTACTATATTTTTTGTGATAATTTTTTTTCCAATAGATTTTGGTGACTCCCGTCTTTGGACATTTATGTCTTACACATAATCGAAAAATGAATCTTTAGAACTCTACGATTCATAGTTATTATTTACAAGAATTTTTAGTTCTCCAATATTGTTGAAGGGGATAAAACTTATGTAGGTGAATAAAGATATTTTTTCGTTCTCAACAAAAATAAAAAGTATGTAAGCACTTCATCAAGACTTAAGGAAAGAGAACTTGAAGTTGTACTACTACTAGTCAAGAAGATCTTGTCCTTTTTGAGATAATATTTATGTTTTCGGTTGATTTTCAAAATATAATAGTATTACCTTAGGAACCAACCATCAATCCATTGTCTCTAACTAGACCCTTACATTCACTTCTTGTGGGTTCAAGGAAATTGTTTCCCAAGTATAGAGGTGATGGAAAATATTACCCTAATGAACAATTGTGGCCTTGTTTTTATATGGATTTTAGGTGTTGAACTTGATGATGTGTCTAAAGTTTTTTATGGAAACACTAAAATATGCATTAGATGAGTTTTTTATCTTCTGATATCTCATTACATCACCAACTAGGCTACAATGAGGATGTAGTTTGAATAAATACTTAAGAAAAAGAAGATGTTCATGCCCACTTGGATTAGATAAATGAAGAAACATGCACATTAACCTATGGGAGAATTTTTTTAAAATTTTACAACAATATACCTCAATCATCCATACCCAATGGATTAAATAAAAAGGTTTTCTTCATCAATTATAATCTTCCTAAGGTTGGGTTTACCCTAATAATATCTCAATTGCCTTACTTAAATATTTCCTAATGTTTGGCCATTAAAGTTGAAGATGATCTAATATTGGTGTTGAAGGTGAATCACAAAGACCCACAATGTCTCGCAACACGATGGGTTGAGACTCTCAAAGTGCGATTGCATAACATGGAGTTTTTCCCAAGTGTGGGACCTTGCGAAATCGGAAAAGCTCTCCGGATGAAGGTCGGTTCCTATTCCTCTATTCAGATGCTCACGTAAAAAATGCAGAGGGTTTGCTCAAAACCTAACCTAACTTGCCAAGGAGACAGGGTAAGAAGACGCATAAAAATAAACCTAAACTAACAAAGGTGATGCACCAAGGAATGAAGAACACCTATCTTGCCAATAAACACAGACCATTAAAATGCAATGCAAGATCATGCACAGATAACCAGGTTTGCAGTGAAAGATCAGGAGGACGCAAATAAACACAGAGAGGGTTGAGAATCATCCACAGACATGCATTATTTGCTCCAAAGATTGATACAATACGCTACAGAATGCCAAGAGGCAAATTTGCATTACAGTTTTAAATGGGAGGTTTGAACTTCCACAAATTCACCTGCCAAAGAGAAGAAGGGAGGGGCAAAACAAGAATGTCCAACCTTTAGAAAGAAGCCCCTCCTTACAATTTATAGGAATAATGAGAGAGGGAAGAGAGAGGAAATCCAAATCTACCCCAACCACCTCCAGGTTGCATTTAATTCATCTCATTATGGTGGTAGGTGAGGACCCTAGCAAAACCAAAAAGTGGCGAACTGTATTTTGCATTTTTAAGAACTTTTTCCCACCCAATTAAATATATCCAGTCTTAGTTGGACAGAGGACCTCGTAAGATTTCCAAAAAGTCCAACCTTGCATGAATCCGAGCTCCCTGTCAAAAGTTATGGCCATCTGAATATCTGCGCTAGGGTCTGCTTCCTGTCAGCGCTCAAAATGTTGTGCCTCCTAAAGGTGCGCCTTGGCGCATCCATCCTTATGTCGACATACCCTTATGTGCACCAAGGCACACATTTTTTCATGTCGACATCCATTTTCATGCGCCCTTAACCTGCGCCTTGGCGCATATATTTTCATGTCGACATCCATTTTCATGCGCCCTTAACCTGCGCCTTGGCACATATATTTTCATGTCGACATCCATTTTCATCTCGCAGCGACTCAATAAATGTCGGGGTCCGAGTTTCTTTGATTTCCATATTCTTCCGTTTGTCTATATCTACCCGGGGGAAGATATATACAACAATTGGTTGGAAAGATAAATATGCATCCTATAAAGAATGAAAAATAAAATATGAAATCAAGGTACTACATAACTTATTGTAGAAAATTTGGAAAATAATCTCCTTGACTTGAAGTAATTATTTAAAATTGCACTAGCTTCCCTATAAGAAGATGTTCCAAGAAGAACTATTTGCAATGACAATAATAATTGCAACCACTTCCCAACACTACAAAAACACTTGGCACTTTAATCTCCTCACCATGAGGTTGTTCCCAAAATTCCTCCTTTTAAGTTCAAGAATGTGATGATATGGAAACTTCTTATTTTTAGAACTTGAGGTTGAAAAACTAGATGGTGAATACAATATTGGGTATTTGGAATATAAATCAAGTGGTGGAGATCATGATGAAGAAGTGGTAGAAATCAATAGTCACTATAATTATTTATTCATGATAGCTCAAAATGGGAAGAAAGATAAGGAGGAAGAAAAAGAGAAATGTGATCCCAAAACAACACTAGTCATCATCCATAGGGGGACACCTCTACCTAGTCATCCTAAGGACATGTTTATCTTTTAACACCTCTCTGTCATTATTATTTTAATTTTAACTACATAAAATACATTTGGAGACATCCATGCTTATGCCTATGAAGTAAAAACACAATTTTCTCTCTAGTCTAAAAATGTCAATTTTGGTCAATTTTGTAAAATGTCAATACTAACCCTATTGTATGGTTTTGGGTGGCATGTTTTGAATAATTATTTCAATTATAAAACATTTTTATGAAAAAAATATACCCCCTTGGTTGTCCTTTCATGGCATAACAACCTTCAAAATATATATAATCAAGTAAATCATACCTCATTTGGTAACTTGGCACTTTAAGAACTCATGTAAAAGCAAGAACTAAAGGAACTCAAAGCTCCCTAAACTATAAAATAACTCATGCACATATATTAGGGAATCATAATCTACTAATTTAAAGCCTCCTTATAGGTTTAGGAGTCTCCATATTCATTTTACAAGAAAGAAAAGTGACCCTTCCCAAGTATTTGAGCAAGTGTGAAACTCAAGTGAAGCATTTTCAAAGCATGATTGTCAAGTTTGATTGTACTATGGTAGATATCACATGATAGGATAATGATGTGTGGTTTGGTCCCTCTTTATAGTAGTGGTGATGTTGGTGGTGCGAGATGTGTTCCCATAACCCACCTAACTTTATTTTTAGGAAATTCTTACACTATAAGGTTTGTAGTGTTTGAGTAGATTTTACATATCCATCCTAAAGTTGAGCGAAGAAGACCGACACATAGTGACACACATTTTCGGGAAGGAAAGGAACTTAGGAGTTTTCATACCCAAATTATAAGCACATACAAAACTATACGTATGGGTCGAACTATAAAAACACTTTGGAATGATTTGTATGATTTTGACTGTGCTCGCCACATTATAGTTTCAACAACGAAGCATTTCCAATTCCATATCAACCTATTCTTACACTTAGACCACCCAGAATCTTCCAAATCGACACATAATCAACTAAGTGTACTCTTTCCCTTTTATTTTAATATTTTCTAAATCAATCTTCACTTTGAAAAGTGTTATTCTAATTTGTGCAATTAATGTTATAAGTTAATTAAATCAGAATATCCACTTGTAACATTATTCATCCTTTTTATGTATGTTAGTTATAACATTATTAAATAAAAAAGGATGAGATTAACTTCCCAAAAAAGTGAAATCACTTACTAAGATAGATATAATATTTTTCAATGGAAACCAAATAAGTCCATTTGATTGGTTAAATCAAATGTGTTCAAGTTTTCTATCTAGAGAAAAATTGAAAACAACTATCCTCATAGTTGATATTCTAGAACATACGGATGTTATTAAGTAGAATATTATTATAAGATATTCAAGGAGAAATCAAACTGGATTGGTCATATGTAATGAACCTAATGAAATGAGTGAAACAAATATTGGAACTTCATCTAAAGGCCAAGTACATAGTGTTGATAGATAAAGATTCTATATCTAGTACTTATATGTAAGAACAAACTATGGATCTCATATGTTTATGAAAAAGGAATATTTGAATGCACCATAACTAGTGTATGAACATCAAGATTCCATGTGGGCTCCTAAGGTTGGAAATATTTTGTCTTTGGTTCTAGATGTAGTTTCGCATAGGAAGTTAGACTAAATCATGGGCATAGATTCTTGTGAATGAGAAAGTGATTAAAGATAGTAGAGCTATGAGAAAGGAGGGACACCCAATGAATCTTTGAAAAAATAGTTCTTGTTTCAAACAATTTATTTAATATGTATAATAAGGACATGTTAAGTGAATATGAGATATTTTCTTTTCCTTTTGTTGAAATACACCTCTTTGATGATGAATTAAAAATGGAAAAAGTAAGAGTTATACATAGATGATGCAATTCAAGAGAAAGAGGACTTTGAAATAGATAAAGGTATTATGGACCATAATGGTTACCAAGAAATTAATTGATTTCCTATTTTTCCTTGTACTTTTTTCAATCTTCTTTCAAGAGGATGAGACACAATGTGAGAAATACCACGATCATAATATTATACATGAGGTGAAAATGGAGTGGTTTATTTGGAATAGGGTTGTTTTGATATAATTCCAATTGTTGATCAACACAATGTCTTTAGTGGTCTTAAGCGGTGTGGAAACCTACCATAGAATGATTAAAAATCAACTATCAAAGAAGGAATTACATATAGGGAATAATTTTTCAAAAGAATACTTATACAAGAGGAGCCATTGCTTTAATGTGTTGTGTGTGAGAAAGGGAAATAGTTTGGAGGATAAGCAATGTTAGAGACATAAAATAATAGGAAAGGTTAAAATTTGAAAATATCTTGATTTAAGATAACAAGAATGATGATACATTTGAAAATCTTCACTTCTATAATAGGTTGAATCGGGAAATACATGCATCATTCACTTTCCTTAACATGTGGGGATCCTTTTCCTCACTTGTTTCTCCAAAGCAACAGAGGAAGGGATACTACATTATTGAACCCATCAATGGGTCTATGGATCATTTCCATCTTGTGTTTCCCTACATAGGTAACATCTAAAGTTGAACAAGTATTGAAATCAAGTCATCCCCTACATGTTGTAGGTGTTTAGTATTTTGGTTTGTTTCTATTTCCTATGTGAGTATTTTTCTTTTATTTTTGGTGTGTTTTCATTTCCTTTTTCCCTCTTTGTTATTTGTGGGTCTCGTATGTAGTTTAAGTTATGTAAATTTTGAGTGATATGTCTATGTTAGTAGTTCCGCACCCTAATAGATAAGGAGCTAGTATGAAAAATTTATATTCTAAGGTGATTCATAGCTTATTTTTATTTCAATCCTATTGAAAATCCAACCCAAACTATGTCCCCAAGCTAGAGCCAACTCTTGTCTCCCAAAATTGATATTGGGTGAAAATTTGAGTCCATCAAGAAAATATGGTCACATTCAATAAAATGTATTAAATTTGAAATCATGAAATGAATCTGAAAATCCTATAGGGATCAAGAAATTTTAAAAATGGCTAAGGGTTTAAGGAAATAAGAGAAGGTGGAATTTCAGAATCTATATGTAGTAAAAGAATACTTTTCAACTATGAAAGTACCCAAAAACACCACATCAAATTTTGGACTCCAAAAGCAACCAAAACCTTGCATCAAAGTTTTAGACTATGAAAGCATCCTGAAACACCACATCATATTTTTAGACTTTGAAAGTAGCTTAAACCCTCACCTTAGAGTTTTGGACTTTCAAAATAGCTTGAAATCGTGATTTATATTTTTAGATTTCAAAAGCGACCTAAAACCCTAAATCAATTTTTTTAGAATATTAAAGCAACCTAAATCCCTAAATCAATTTTTTGGACTACAAAAGTAGTCATAATCCCTTAAGCATATTTTTTTACTACCAAGAAAATCCCAATCCCCAAGATTAAAATTATAATATAAAAAATATGTCTTTTCCGTAAAAGATATTTTAAGTGTACAAATAACTTCAAATTCCCCAGTAACATACATTTTTGACATGTAAATTATACCCGATCCTTGAATCCTAAAATGAATTTTTTTCTCGGTATGGAGATGAAAAAACCTAGTATGTTCCAAAGGACGCCATAATCTTAAATTATGTTTCACTTTGAAGCTCAAACCCTCAACCCATCCCAATATCGTGAGAAGGAATGCACTAGGGGTTCTACCCCGCACTATGTGGGGGTGTTGCTTCTCAACGCCACTAGTAGGACTAATAACTCCATATTCTCACTCCTTAAACCAAAATGAATAATATAATCGGGGCCGAATTAAGGTTTCGAGCACCCTAGCAAGTGCTCGGATCGTGCATCCCCCTCCCACCCAGACCAACAACCCACCTATATGTCGTTGCACCTATTGAATTTTGAAATCTTCCTCCCACCGGAGTGGCGGCCGAGGCGTCCAAACCAACCAAGTCCGAAGGACCGGATACAAATTTACAAGGCAACAAGTTACAACATTTACATGGCTTGAAAGCTCAAATTTCTACCGAGGTTGAAAGTTGAAACTCAGCGTTAAAGTAATGTTTCTGCAAAATCATGGATTGTAATTTGCAAAAATAAAAGATGGATACAACCGTGTCATGTGACTGTAGTCTACTATCTATGATAGACTGTGAGCACGAATGAGAATCACGATGTTCAATCTTCTCCGAGGACGGGCCGGACCAGATGGCAGAGTCCAACTATCCAAGAGTCAAGACTCCAATCCAAAGTCAGGCGGGCAGCGGGCTGAGCAAGTGAGCAATTGCAAATGCTAGACTGCAGTCTGCAGTGAGGGCCGAGGCTCCTAGCCTCATTCAGCCGCTTAGGCTTCAGTGAGGCTTATAACTTATAAGTATTGAAATTTGAAGATTTCAATGATAAAGCAACGGCATAGATGAAGATGATAGATCACTGATTCACTGAAAAATACACAGGTCTACAATTTGACTGTAATTTGTAAACATTTAAGCATGTAATACACTGTCAGCTGAGGCTTGAGAAATCACCATATTAGGATTCACTAATTTGAAACTGTAGTCTGTACAGTGTAGTGACAAACTGGACGTTTAAATACGGTTTGATATCAATTATTTTTTGTAAAATTTTAAAAAACCCGAGCCAACTCGATCGCTAGCTAACTTTCGCCAAAGCCACACTGAAATTTTTTAGAAATTTTGGCGCCCTCCTTTTTGTGCGCCCTAGGCAACTGCCTAGGTTGCCTAAGGTTAGACACACCCCGAATATAATAATTCAAGAAAACCATATCGGTATAAAATTTAATAAATTTGAAGACATGATTCAATAAGAAAATGTGACTTCATATCGGCAATCACTTTTTTAATTTATAACTTGTGAACTTATATATTTTTTAAATGTCATTTTATTTTATAAAAAATTCACATTAATGTTGGTTATATTTTTAGTATAATGACTTAGTTGATATCCTATGCAATAAAAATAGGGTATTCTTTCTTTATGAATATGTGTAGGTAATCCATTTGATGCGAAATTTTACACACCTAAATTATTTTACTAATTGGAGGGAATAACTTGAAAGAATTCTTGAGGGAGTTCTTCAAGGATATTTGGAGTTAATTTTTTATATTTATGATATTATAAAAGGTTATTTTAACATTTCTTGAGGAAATTTGAATTGTTAAAGACATGGAGGGATTTTTAAGATAGACTTTATGTTGAATAATTTTTTACAAGAGTAACTATGAGAAAAAAGAGTGTATCAAGCTTTGTACTCATTCTTATGAAGAAATACGATGATATATTTTGAGCTTTGTGTAATGGTATCCTTGGTGGTATTGTGTGTTCTTATGTCAAGTATTTGGTTTTATTTATTATTTTCATGTATTTAAGATTATAATGAGAAGTATTTATATTATTAAATGATCTCCTTACAAACTAGAATCAAATCCTATTTTAATTATTTGAAATGCAAGTTTTCTTCTCCTTCTCTCTATCTCTCTCATTATCCATTATTTTCTTCTCACTTTTCAGTTTATATTCTTTTCTCTAGGAGTAAAATACCACTCCCACAAGTTACTTAGTGTAGATATTATACATATGTTGAGCCCCTAAAAGACTAAGTACTTGAGGCGCAAAGGGTTTTGTTGCGTGTCGACCAAGCGCAAGGGCTCGCCTTGAAAGTAACTTTAGGACAAGCATAGAGGTTTGCACCTGGGCATAATAAGCTCGGACTTAGCCACATTTTGGACCATAGTCATAGTTGCAATGAGGAACACGTGGAGATGTGGTCAGGCTTGATTATGGATAAGGTTAAAGCATGGATACTTGTAGCCCAAGAAAATAATACTTTAGGATATGATTATCATGATAGGATTAAGAGTTGTAAAGTGGAGTTAGTTATGGTTTAGCTGGAATTTTCATGTTTAGGGTACTCGAGTATGGTGGGGCATGATGACATTTGGCATGTGACCTACTCTTAGGTGATGAATAAGCGATGAGGGAAGATTCCCATAGTTCTCTTGATATGTATTGATTTGCACAAGTGAGAAGAGAGAGTAGAGAGAGAAGGGAGAGAAGAGAGATCTCAGAGAGAGAGAGATGTGTGGGAATGCTTCTTGAGCAGAGTGATTAGTAGGGTTAGAATGCTATTATGTTGATGTATCTGGTCCGTTTATGGATCTTGTGATGTATTTGGCTACTATAATAATGGTGGATTAATATAATGGTGTTTGTTATGAATATCAGTTCTTATGGATCTCGAATATCTGTGTTTTTATAGTGATCTTGGTTTAGATATGATTACTACTTGATGTTTTTGATGTTCATAGTCATAATATTGTTCATCTATGCTTGGATCTAGTTCTTTATTCTTGTTATAGGATGTATGCATTTACTATCGTGCATTACTCGCCATTCATGGTAACATTCTTGACAAATCTCACATAGAAGAGGGATCTGGTGCCTTCGCATGCCTTGGGTGAGCGTCGCCTAGGATGGGTGATGTTCGACATGCCCGGAATTAAAGGGTTAGGAAAAGTGACTACATCTTGGTTTTGTTGTCGAGACCTCTTTTGAAGTTGTTGCAAGAATGGTGTGTAATGGCAGAACGCTTGACCTTGGCCAACGTGGAGACTTGGCTTAAGAACACGGAGGATGAGTTTGCACAGAGATTCAACACTGGACCTGAGTTTGATGCACGTACATGGGTAGAGGAGCATCTGTATCATGAGCTCTATGAGACGTTATTTTGTTGTTTTCTAGTAGAATTATATGAATGGTTGTCAGTGTATGCATCGAGGAAGAGTTGGTATTATCGACCTCATGTTTGGACCCAAGAAGATTATCAGCGGCTTCATGATGTTGATCTGATATGGACTTGTGATGTTGATCGTTGGTGGAGTGGTGTGTTGACTAGCTACACGTTGGAGTACGCAGTTTCTACTTATTATTTCCCAGAGGTTGCTAAGTTCGAGTTCTTGCGAGAAGAGAGGATATTTCTTGCGTGCTTTAGCGTTAGCCATTAAGATCTTGATCATCACTCTAAGTTTAGAAGCGTTTCCAACTGCTATTTAAACTCCCACTAGCGCGGGCAGCCTCAGGCGGGTGTGGCAAGAAATGGCAGATCCTACAAAAATCGAAGAGAGAGGAAAGGCGGCTCAAGTATAATGAAGCGTTGGAGAGGGAATTGGTGAAATGACGCAAGATTGCAAGAGTGATGGATGTATGGAGGCGGATATCACAGGAAATATTTTAGGTTCATGCGGAGGATGTGGAACCTAAGTAGTCTTTGCTACCCCATCTTGAGTGACTCAATACCATTGGTATACTTTGGTTAATTTTCACTTTGATTTGGGGATGATTTTTCTTTGTCGGTCTCCACATGTGTGACTACGCTTCCCATAAGGACATACCTGCAAAAGAGAAGAATGAACAAGTAGTCAAATACATGTATACATGATCAAAACGTGTAAAAAGTGTGTAAAAGTATATAATAAATAAAAAGGAACATGTGCACCTGATCCGTGATGAGTGAAAATAGATAGAAATGATCCTAAAGATGTTGTAGAAGACCGAGTTTTTTGGGTGATCTTACATCAGGTTGCGTTGAGTGTGAGTTTTTTGAGAAATCTCACGCTGAGTGCGGAAGAAGTGTAGGAGAAAGTTATAGTGTTATTCTCCAACCTTTAACTGCTTCTCGAAGTGTAAACACCATTGTAGATGGTGTGTAAAAATCTGATCTGTTCGTTCCAACGCAAAATTAGAAAAGGTGTAGTGCATGCATGTTGAGTGTTGAAGGACTGCTTTCTGTAAAAATTTGTTGTGTAAAATGCCAAAAAATGTATTGGCTGAGAAAATTTGTGTAACTACCCCCTGGTTACGGTGTCTAGGAAGGGTTAAGGGCACCCAGGCGCTACTGTCTGGGTTTGGGCGTTGGTTTTTGTGTTGTGTTGAGGACCCAAGTCGATCTCGGGTTGTTGAAATTGAAGACCGTGTTGATGTGTGTATTGAAGCGTACTAAAGCGTGGATCGTAGAATGTTGAATGGGGTGGTTGATTCACCCAATGGATGGCCCCCTCGTTTGAGGTGCATGCGAAATTGCTAAGAGTACGCGCCCAAAGGAGGACCGGAGTTGTAATCTTTGAAATCCGAACCTATGCAAGGGGGAGGAAGTGTGCTTAGTAGAAACTAAGGCACACACAAACAAAGTGGCCGGAAACAAGTGTTAGTGCAAACAAGATAAACATGCATGTAGAAGACAATGTGTATGCTAGCAAGCAAGAAGACAATGTAGACCATGAAAAGTAAGTTGAAAACATGAGACATCACTCACGATATCGCAAGACAATCGAGGTCGTGGCTGCCGAAAGCATGTAATGTGCACATAAGACAAAGGGAAAAGTTGTGAAAAGCAATAACATATAACAAGAAGCAATGACAAGCAAAGAGTCGACAACCATAGTGGCAAATAGACCTGAAAACAAATGTTGTACATGAAGCACCTATTAGCATGTTATAAAGATAGAAAGTATGTCAAAACATGTATAATCTGATATAGTAGTGTGCTATGAAAAATGAAACAATAGCACTTGTAATGTA